>JAKZAP010000018.1:4801133-6065845 GCA_023053575.1 Branchinecta lynchi | reverse complement strand
ACATGCTGAACACGATGGTGAAAACCATTTTGTCATCGGACAAGTAGTTCGCCCGGAATCCGGCCAAAACCGGAAAGTTTGTTAAAAGTAAAAGTTTTATTTGAAGTTGATTATATGTTCGATTTAGGGATAAGAAGACATACTGAACATGATGGTGAAACACATTTTTTCGCCGGACAAGTAGTTAGCCCGGAATCCGGCCAAAACCGGAACCGGAAAGTCCGTTAAAAGTAAAAGTTTTATTTGAAGTTGATTAGATGTTCGATTTAGGGATCAGAAGACGTGCTGAACACGATGGTGAAAACTATTTTCTCGCCGGGCAAGTAGTTCGCCCGGAATTCGGCCAAAACCGGAAAGTTTGTTCAAAGTAAAAGTTTTGTTTTAAGTTGATTAGATGTTCGATTAAGGGGTAAGAAGACATGCTGAACCCTTATGGGAATAGTATTTTCTACCAGGACAACTTGTTCGGCCGGAATCAGGCCAAACCGGAAAATTTGTTAAAAGCAAAAGTTTTATTTGAAGTTGATTAGATGACAGATCTAGGGGTAAAAAAACACGCTGAATTTGTATATGACAATCTTTTTTTTACCTGGACATATAGTTCGTTTGGAATCCGGTTGAAACCGGATTTTTTTTTTACAAGTTCAACTTTTACTTGAAGTTGATTAGATGTTCTTTATACGGATAAGGTGATACGCTGAATTCGTTTCTGACCTTTTTTTTCTGGACAAGTATGGTAGTTCGTTCGCAATTGTCTGGATCAAATATTAGATTTTTGGGATCCCGTCGAAACCTTTGGTCTTGTTTCTACTTTGCGGTTATAAGGTGAGTACTTTAAGGGATGGTCGGATGTGGGAAGTGACAATTTCTTAGCCAATCTTGTCAAGTCTCTAATTTTAGGATACGCTTGTTCTTCCTACCAAGTGTCATCCTAATCGCTACACTCTAAGTGTCTCACAAAATTTCCAGTATCCCCCCCCCCCTCCTGACTCCCCCGCATTGATCGGATCCTATCCGCACTTGAAATATGACATCAGAGACAAGAGCTCTTTCCGAATATCAAGTTTCATTAAGATCCGATCGTCCGTTCAAAAGCTGGACATTTCACAGGATTCCGGATTACCCCTCCCTCCACTCCTCCCACGATCGTCAAGTCCGAGAAACAACTGTTCTTGAGTTAAAATTGTTGAGTCCATGATTCGCCTGCCGAGTTCATCGTCCTAGCACATGTATAAGCATCTTAACTCGGGATCACCGGAACTGCGGAACCCCCACTCCAGCTCTCCCCCCCCCCCCCCACAGTGCTCGGATCCGGTCAACCGGTGCTTGTTCTTCCCACCAAGTTTCACCCCGATCTGCCCACTCTGAACAAGTCTCACGATTTCTGGTTCCCCCTCCTACGCCCCCCAAAGTCACCGGATCCATTCCGGACTTGAAGTGTGACATTTGAGACACAAGGTCGTTCCAAATATCAAGTTTAATTAAGATCCGATCACCCGTTCCAAAGTTATACTTACCTCAAGATTCCGGATTTGCCATCGCTCCACTCCCCCACGGTGGTCGGATAGGATGGGGAACGTGATGCCCCAATTAGAAACAATAGCACAGGACTATATGCAGGAAACTGTACGAATTTAAAGAAACATTAGACCGAGTATGTAAGGTCAAGATGAACGTCATTCGTGATAAGAGGAATTCACTTCCGCAAAAGCCCAACCCCACAGCCCGATAGATAGATAGATAGATATTTAATGCATAAAAGCAAACCAGGGCCATCACGCCAAAACAACAAAACAAAAATATATAAAAACAAGAACACTATGTCAATATTTAAATTTACACGTATATACAATTTTCCCTGTGTGCCAACCCTATCCGGAGGAACCTTCCAAACAGTTGAATAGCCTGGAAACTTCTCTCTTTCATTCTCTCAATTATCCACTCACTCCCACACGCTCTCACTCCAAACAACTCTTGTCTCAACCCATTCAGTTCCTCACACTCTCCCACAAAATGACTCATACTTTCATTGTTGCATCCACACATAGGGCAAGAGTAAGGACCAGTTTTAACCCTAACTTTCCCCAAATATTTTCTTCTTTTTCCAAGAGGTAAACCATCCCCTCTAAAAACCCATAAATAACATAAGTTCATCATAGGACAGACCACACTTAAGGTAAATTTCTTCACCCTAGCAATCTTTTGTCTTGGCGTAAAAGCGCAGCGATTCTGCATGGTCATTTTCCTTGTGCCATGACTGAATTTTCTGATCTTGAAGTAGGCTATTCGTCGAACCCATTCCTGGATATTACACAGAATGAAGACTGCATATCAGACAGAATGAAAATGATTGATCGCCGCAGGCGAATTTTTTGATGTAAGCTATGACTTCTTTCGGGCAAAACACTACTTCCCCCCAACAAAACCTAGCTTTTAATGTGGTCCAAGCCGTAAATTCCATGCAAACCCGAATGAAATGACGCGACCTTCCAGTGAATAGAGCCTACTACAAAAGGCGCTGCAGGCACAGTTTGTGGAATCCGGTAGGATTGGAACGTCCTTTCGAATCCCAAATGAAAGCAAGAGGCCATTCAGCACGCGTCTGCTCGTCTGTCTTTGTTCACGACGAATCCAAAAAAATGTGAGACATTTAGCTGGAAGTTGGTCATGTTCTTCAATTTGACTCTTTCCGAAAACGAAGTACTGATCATCCAGAAAAAACTTAAACAGAGCAGTTCTGAATTTACAGTTAAAAACAAAATAAAAAATCAAGTGAAGCGTTGTAATAATCAGGCCTGTCATCACATCTTCTCTCATTGCTCACTAACGAAGCCGATTTCGTCGCACTGGAGGAAAATTCTTTTCTGTTAAAATGCGAAGAATCTTTGCATGAAACAAACAAATTCTTGAAAACGTCCACGACAAGCAAAAGCAGCCTGATTTTTAATTGAATTGCGAGATGTTGGTACACAACTCATCGTGTTGGTTTAGAAAAGTCTTGGTAATCCTGAACTAGCCTAACTGACTTTTTCCGGGCGCACTGCCAGCCCCCCATTTTGCTTTCCTGGGCGAGATGAATTTTTATGGTCGGGCGCTCTGCAGTTTTAGCTTTCTTCTTACTTCAAGGCGGGGGTGGTGGTGTGGGGATCGCCCCCCCCCCCCCCCCTAGCGACGGCCCTGCACCTAACACCCAACTGGTTTAGCTTTCTTCTGGCTTAACCAGATTTTTTGAATTCTTACTTTTGTATGGCACTTGCAGCTCCGCTCAAGTGCCGTATACACTTTTCGGTCGGTCGGTCGAGATGTGCCAGAACGGTGAAACTTGGCAGGAGTATCAGAGACCTGACCAAGTAGAATTAGTGGAATGCGTAACTTGCGAACGGGTTATTGGATCTTAACAAAACTTGATCTCTTAAAAGACCTCGTGTCTCAGACGTCCCATTTTAAGTCCGGCCCGAATCCGATGAATGTGGGGGGGGGGGGTCAGAGGGGGAATCGGAAATCTTATGTCACCGTTAGTAGAGCGACCGGGATGAGACTTGGTCAGAACAACAAGCACAAGACCTATGTACATCATTGACAGAACTGGACAGGATTGGCGCACTGTGGGGGGAGTTGAAGGGGGGGGGGGGGGGGGGTGGAAATCCGGTGATCCGGAGTTAGCTTACTTCCAGGTGGGCTAGGACAATGAAACTTGGTAGGAATATCAGGAACCCGACCAGATAAATAGTCAATTTCCCTATCCGACCATCGTTTGGAGAGTGGAGGGAGGGGGGATTTGATCAGATGAATGTGGAACGGATGAATGTGGGTAGAGCGATCGGGAGGAAAATTGTTGGAAAGAACAAGCACATGTCATTGGTACATCAGTGACAGAACCGGAGCAGATTCAGGCACTTCGGGGGAAGTTGGAGGGGGGGGGGGCCGGAATTCCGGTGATAGCGAGTTAAGATACTTCCAGATGTGCAAGGGCAATGAAAATTGAGAGACTCGACAACATTGGAGTAGAAATTGTCACTTCCCAGATTTGACCATCCCTTAAAGTACTCGTCTTAGCCAGAACGTACAAACAAATAATTTTAAGCAAAATATACATTCTCATGATCCCCATGGGCCCATGATCATTTTTGCCTCACGGGTTTTGCTTAGAAATGAGTTTCTAGCACACTTAAAGTGTGCATCTTAACCGAAAAGTGAAAAAAATACTTTTGATCAAAGGACATTCGTGATCCCACAAAGGCCCATAGTCCCAATCATTTTTGTTTCAAGGGTTTTCCTTACAAGTCAATTTCTTAAAGTACAAAAAACACTTTCGAACAAAATATATATTTTAATGATCACGGTGAGCCCTTCATAATTTTTGCCTAAAGGGTTTTGCCTTACAGATGAACTTCTAGCGCCCTTAAAGTGCGTAACAGCCAAGTGCAAAAATAAGATGCTTTTTTTTATAACAAACCATACAGTCTCTTGATTCCAAAGGGCCCATATGATGATTTTTATCTCGAGGGTGTTGCTTACAAATTATCACAACAAACCCATGAATGGCCAATTCCTACTTTCATCCTCTTACCAAGCCTTGCATCAGTTGCCATCAAGCGGTTCACTGGTTTGGATTAATTTTAATTCTGTGACCACTAGATGGCATCTGCATACGCATTTGGTATCTGCATCGCCAAATACACTGTAAAAAGTTTATACGAATAAGGATGTAGTATTTTACTACTGGGATTTTATCTATATTGGGATAAAATTAGTCCGAATTAGGGATAATCTTATCTCAATAAAGACAAGATTAATCCCAGTAGCAAATACCGCAAGATTTTTTTTTACAGTGTATGTAAAATACTTCATTGATAGAAACAGGGGTGTCACTATGGGGGTGGGGGTGGGGTTGGTACCACCCCCCCTCGAAGAAAGAAAAAAAAGCTAAAACGGGCGCTCGCAGAGCGCCCGACCACAAAGTTTTAGCTAAAACGGGTGCTCGCAGATCGCCCAACCAAATAAATTTAGCTAAAACGGGCGCTCTTAGAGCGCCCGACTATGAATATTCAGCACAACTGGTCTCTCACCCAGAAAAGCTAAATGGGGGTTTGGCAGTACGCCCAGAGAAGTCAGTAAGGCTAGTTACTATGGCGTCGGCTGTTCTGGGTTTTCGAGCATTCTCAGTCGCATGTTTCGAGAGGCAGGCTATTTATAGTCGTTCAGAGGTCTTTAATCATATTTGTCAGAATGAGAAGCATGTTTGTTAGATGTAAGCTTCCATGACCGATAAAAGACAGTTGTCAAATCTTGAATTAACCTAAGTTTTAACACGATCTGTTTTGTACTAATATCTCTCGATCCAAGTAAAAATCAGGTTGATTTGCTTGTGGCGTACATTTCCAATAATTTGTTAGTTTCATGCAAAGATTCTTTTGTATTCTAGTAGAAACCATTTAATGATAACAATTTTTCTCCATTCCGACGCTTAAAATTAAATCGGTTTCGTGATCAATGAGAGAATATTTAATGACGGGTCTGATTGCTGCAACACGTCAATTGATTTTTATTTTGTGTTTTAACTTTAAATTCAGAACAAGTCAACTCCATTTAATTTTTTTTTTTTAGATGATCAATACTTCTTTTCTGGAAAGGATCGAAGCACATTATCCAACTTCCAATTAAATGTCTCACATTTTTCTTGGTTCGTCGTGAACAAAGAAAGACGGGTAGATCCTGCTATTTGGGATCTGAAAAGACGTTCTGATCATACAGGATTCCACAGAATTTGCCTGCGGCGCCTTTCTTAGTACGCTTCACTTACTGGAAAGTCGTGTCATTTCATCCGGATTTTAGGCTTGGAATTTCGGGGCTTGGGCTGCTTTAAAAGCGAAATAGATTTTGTTGCAGGGAAGTATCGTTTTGGCCGAAAAAAGTCATCGCCTATTAAAAAATTTCGCCTGTGGCGCTCATTTTCATTCTGTCTGACATACAGTTTTGCGGATGCAGTACTGTGTTTCTTGGTTATTGTTTCTAACTGGTATTACTCTTGGGCCTTCTGTCTGCCAGTCGTATATTTTAAATATTCTGTTCGAAAAAGTTAGAATAGTTAACATACCTCCTGTCACGGATTTATTGATAAGTATCACGAGCCGTGACTGTATTCATAAGATATGGGAAAATGTAATAAAGTGAATAATAATTATTAAATGGTCAATTTTAAATAATAGTTAAATTATGCATAAAATAAGGAAAGTCAATTATATTTAGAAAAGTTAACCAGATAATAGTTATTATGAATAATATAATGTTTAAGTAAAGGAGACGGTTAGTTCGGTCTTTTGGAAGAGATATTGTTAATTGAGTATAAAGTACCTGAGGAGTATTATGTACAGTGTGATTGATTATAACCAATAAAAGGTATTCTTTCTTTACCCCTAACTTTGTGAGGTATATAGGCTTATTTTTTTTTTTTTTTAAGTCTCTAACGGGACGGCGTCTAGTACGCCAGCTAGGCTAGAGACCTCGCAGTGACGTCCAGTGGTGTTACCGTACTTGGTGACCCTGGGTCGTCACACCTCCCATCTCGGTTCACATCGGAATAACAACGTTGAAGGCCATTTAAAATTTGTAGGTATTTTCACGACCGCTAGATGGCTTCTGAATTTAGTTTATAAGTAGTGAACTGATAAACAAAAATGCTCCTCAGCCGGGATTTGAATCCAGGACCCTCTGCTTACAAAGCAGTCGCTCTACCAACTGAGCTACCGAGGGGCTTGTGAACAGAGTTCGGAAACCACTACAAAAGTCTGGTAGAAGCCGGCCATGGGAACTGTGATCCCGCCCGAAGGCAAATTCATCTAACCAGTTCACATCCCCATGTCACGGAAATTAATAATATAGATGGCACTTTACACAAGGGACTTTTACCGTGACAAATAAACCATAAACAATTTTTTCGAATATAATTTAGAAGTCTAGGACTCCATTGTCGGAGCCACGTAGACAAACCAAGACCCACAAGACGGGGTCTCATGGCGAAAACCAAATAAAACTAAATATATAATTTTAATGGGGAAGACACCCTTGAGATGGAAACATTTTATAAGTAGTGAACTGATAGACAAAAATGCTCCTCAGCCGGGATTTGAACCCAGGACCCTCTGCTTACTGTCTTTTTTGTGGTTTTTATGGCACTTGAGCATACTCAAGTGCCATATAGCGATCGTAATTTCTGTCGGTCTGTCGGTCTGTCGTTCTGTCGTTCTGTCGGTCTGTCCAGGTTTTGCTAGTTTGGGCACTTCCACACAAGCTAGGACGATGAAACTTCACAGGCATATCAGGGACCCGACCAGATCAACTTACAAATAATCACTTCCCCAATCCAACTTTCCCCGGATCCGGGAGTCCGGAAACTATAAGAAAACGGGAGCAAAAAGTAAAACGGGAGCAAAACAAAGCGCTGACTGAGCCCAGGTTTGAACCAGAAACCTTTCGGTTACCGGTCCAGTATTCTACCACTGAGCTATGCGACGATGTATCAACAAGCGAATGCGGGTATAACATCGGTTTAAAGATGGTCAGTCCAAGTCAAGCAAATCTAGTGAAACGTTTGGCAGGAATATCAGCGAACCAACCAGATTAACTTGGATGTAATCATATTCCGGATCCGATCATAGTGGGGGGAGTGGAGGGATGGGAAATCCGGAAACTATTAACATGCATAACTTTGGAAAGGGTAATCAGACATACGTGAAACTTGACCTTTGTGTTGCCAGTCCAGTTTTCTACCACTGAGCCATGCCATGATGTATAAAAAGCGAATGCGAGAATAGATACGGTTTAAAGATGGTCAGTCCAAGTCAAACAAATCTAGTGAAACGCTTAGCAGGAATATCAGGGAACCAACCAGATTAACTTGGATATAACCATATTCCGGATACGATCATAGTGGGGGGAGTGGAGGGATGAGAAATCCGGAAACGACGGTCTGTCGGTCTGTCCCGGTTTTGCTAGTTTGGGCACTTCCACATAAGCTAGGACGATGAAACTTGGCAGGCGTATAAGGGACCGAACCAGATTAACATGGAAACAGTCACTTCCCCGATCCGGCCATCGTGGGGGGGGGGGTGGAGCAACAAGAAATCCGGAAACTAGTAACATGCATAACTTTAGAACGGGTAATCGGACTTGCGTGAAACTTGACATATGTCAAGAACAATTGCCGATAACTGGGGGGGGGGGGCTGGAGGGGGGCACCCAAAACCTCGTGAAACGCTTCCACATAAGCTAGAACGATGGAACTTGGCAGGCGTGTTGGGAAACCGACCAAATTAACTTGGAAATAACCACTTCCCCGATCCGGCCATCTTGGGGGCAGTGGAGGGATGGGAAATCCGGAAAGTAGTAGCATGCCTAACTTTTGAACGGGTAATCAGATATGCCTGAAACTTGACATATGTCAAGAACAAGTGCTTCAGAAGCTCAATTTCAAATCCGGACCAGATCCGATAACTTGGGGGGGGGGGGGGGGCTGGAGGGGGCACCGGAAATCTCATGAAACGCTTCCACATAAGCTAGGACAATGAAATTTGGCAGGCATATCAGGGAACCGACCAGAAGAACTTGGAAATAATCACTTTCCCCATCCGATCATTGTGGGAGGAGTGGAGGGATGAGAAATCCGGAAACTAGTAACATGCATAACTTTGGAACGGGTAATCAGACATGCAAGAAACTTGACATATGTCAAGAACAAGTGCTTCAGATGCTCAGTTTCAAATCCGGACCAGATCCGATCACTGGGGGGGGGGAGCTGGAGGGGCAACCGGAAATCTGGTGAAACGCTTCCAAATAAGCTAGCACAATAAAACTTGACAGGCATATGAGGGAACCAACCAGATTAACATCGAAATAATCGCTTCCCCGATCCTGCTATCGCGGGGGGGGGGGGGGGGGGTAGAGGGAAGGGGAGTCCGGAAACTAGAAACATGCATAACTCTGGAATGGATAATCGGACATGCATAAAACTTGACAATTGTGAAGAACAAGTTTCTCAGATTTTCAGTTTCAAGTCTGGACCAAATCCGAAGAAAGGAGGATTAGAGGGGGGACCGGAAATGTCGTGAAATGCTTAGGGTCGATGGATCGGGATGTCACAGTAGAGGGGATGCAAGGGGTTTTCCCGGATTTCCGGTGATCACGAGTTAGGGTACTTCCACATGTAATAGGACCATGAAACTTGGCAGACATATTAGGTACTCTTCCAGGTCAACTTGAAAATAGTTATTTTCCCGATCCGACGATCATGGGGGAGATTCTATTGACATGCATAACTTTGGAACAGGTGATCAGACGTGCATGAAACTTGTCAAGTGTCAAGAACAAGTGACTCAGATGATCAATTTCAAGTCTGGAACGGATCCGATAGCATCGGAAGGAGCTGGAGGCGGGGGGAGAAATCTCTTGAAACGCTTAGAGTCGAGAGATCGGGATGGGACTTGGAGGGAAGAACAAGCATAAGCCATAGATACATTGTAGAGGCTTAACGGCCTGCCATTCAATTTGCAAATATATTATATTATTATTATTATTATTATTGACAAAACAGGACCGATCGTGTCACAGTGGGGGGAGTTGGAGGGGGTTTTCCCTAATTCCGATGATCACGAGTTAGGGTACTTCCAGATGTGCTGTGACCGTGAAACTTTGCAGGCATGTTAGGGACTCTATTAGATTGCCTTGAAAATATAGTCCCTCCCCCGATCCGATCATCGTTGGAGGAAGATACAGTTGTCAATGAGTGGTATAACCATTTCAGATCTACTAGATCAAGCCCATTTTCTGATGAAATGAATATCGGGAGAGAGATCCAGCCTTCCCCGAAAATCACGGTTTTCTATTTCTTTCGACAAACATGCTAACTGTTCTTACAAGTGCCATATGAGCTTTCAGCTCTTGTTTTTCTGTCTTCCCCAACAAAATTATATATTTGGTTTTATTTGGTTTTCGCCATGAGATCCCGTCTTGTGGGTCCTGGCTTGTCTACGTGGCTCAGAGAATGGAGTCCTAGACTTCTAAATTATTTCGAAAAAATTGTTTATGGTTTATTGGTCACAGTGTCATCTATTTTAATGTCATCTGAATTGTCAAAAAAGTAAAAGACTATATTGGTAGAAACTGAAATGCTTGGGTCCCAACAGTAGTCATTTTATCAGGTCTACAGTAGGTTTGGGTTGGTACTTTAGTAAAACAAAATTCCCTACCATTAGCGAAAAAGTACAACAAAAGAAGTATAAGACCTACCAATAAAATTCTGTTCGAAAAAGTTATAATAGTTAACATAGGCTACCTCCATCTCGGTCCATATCAACCTCGCTATGCTCGGATGATGTTTTTCAAAATCTACCTCGCCTTCGGCTCGGATAGGTTATTTTCTATGACAGTCTCAGTGTTATTTTCCGATATCAACCTCGATGTCTGTAGTTAACCTTTAATATATTGGACTTTGCATGAACTTGGCTAGGAGTCTATGTTTGAATATTTTGTTGTGAGGCCAAAGAATACGATCTCGCCAGCTTTTCTAAGTTAGCAATAGAAGTAGTCTTCAAAAGGTGAACCTTTGAATGGGCCTTTTAGCTTTTCTCGCAGTCGGCGAAGGACGAATTTGGTTTGATTCCTTTGAAAATTATCCTTATTCTGCGAGCTGTTGGAAAGCGGGAAGTATAAAGAAGGATTTTTCGGCAAAAAGCCAGTCACAGGTAGCCTAACAAAAAATCTGACTCGAGAATTTTGTTTAAAGATCAAGGGACTTCGGGAGTTGTCTCTGATGAAGTCCATAATGGCGTATTGGTTATTCTGTATTGGTGTATTGGTTATTTTGTATTAGGTTATTCTGTATTGGTGTATTGGTTATTTTGTATTAGGTTATTCTGTATCGGTGTATTGGTTATTTTGTATGGTTATTCGTCGATTATTCTACATTGTTCTCAGCCACAATTATTATTGTTCCTAGCTTTTTGCCGCGGAGAAATTAATGTGAAAAGGTAACCTGATATCGAGCCAGCCTCAAGTTTAAGATCAAAATTTGAAGGTAAAAACTGCAAAACTAGTATCCGAGGAGGACGCTGCATTGCCGTGTGATAAAAGAGGGAATCCTATACGAATTGAAATCATTAGTACACTTAGTTGACTGAGGGTGGAAAGAGCAATAATACGCTTGATATCGTTATCACAAATAGCAGCTAAACCTCTTTTACTACATTGCCGTGGGCAGTTTTAAACTGAAAAGTTTAGAGGGACCAAGAAGCAATTTTATGACTTTTCGTTTCATCTGCTGTTTGAATTAAATACTAAAAGGATAACAACTAGGGGTCGGCACCGTTTCTGTTTCTGTTTTTTTACTACCGTTTTCTGTTCTGTTTTTTTTTTTAATAACAGAAAAACAGAAAACAGGTAGCCGTTTTTTTAATGCCGTTTCTGTTTCTGTTTCGTTTTTTATATGACCGTTTTAGCCGTTTCTGTTTTTATTTTACCTTTTTTTTCCAAATTTCCGTTTTTTTTTACGACATATACGCGTGGCGTCCCGGCGTAATCTAGCGGTTTTTATTCTCCCGGCGGATTATGCCATCTACCGATATTTTCCGCTTTTCCAGAAATGATTTGTGAGTCAGGATAGAGAGATTGCGCCCTACCCGACGAAACCGATATTTTTACAACCATTATTAGAGGAAGCATAACAACAAAATTAACACTAGGAGGTATAGGACTTTCGACTTACAGACTAAACTAGACCTACGTTGCCCGGGCAACGTGAAGTGTTGCGGCAACCTTTGTCCGGCTTCGCCGGCTAAAGTGTTGCGAGAGCAACACTTTGGTTTTGTTTCTTCGCTGTCGGTTAAATGCTGAAATTGTCAACTTATCGAAGCTTTTAAAACGGTATGTTCTAAAAAGAATAGTCACATAATCAAAAGCTGTTCTTTAGCGTTGTAAAACCAACAACAAAACAATATCGGAAGAAGGCTATTTGTAACGTTTCAGGATTAAAATACCATAGATGACACTATTAATTATTACAAAACTACCTTATTGTTTTACATTACCGTATCGTTTGTACCCGTTGCGTAAACAGTTAATCCTAGGTTATAGCGATAGACCATCGATACAAACTTTCTTACTGTCATATTTACAGAAATCGAATACAATGTGCACCAATTTTCAAAAATTTCTAGCCCCTCGTGAACCGATCTTACTTACAAGTCCGTCTCCCGTGATTGACATCAAATTCACCGGAAACAAATAATGGATGCACCAGCTATCAAAAGTTGCAAACCCCTCATCGCTGAAGATGATTATAGCATAAAAGCCGATTATTACTTACAAGTCCCATGCATGTCTTACAATTGGGAACAAAATTTTTCTTACCATCGAATACACCTGAGACAAATAACAGGTATACCAACTAGCAAAAGCTGCAAACTCCTCGTTGCCGAAGATGATTATGAGCTAACAGTCGACTGTTGCTTACAGTCGAATGTTGCTTACAAGTCCCTTACATGTCTCACAACTGGTATCGCCTATTTTTGGTTTCAGTGTGTACCTTACTCCTGAAGTTGTCAACCCCTTGAAACTTTCAAACTGGCTTATCTCATGAAGGATTTTTGTTCAGAAAAATTGATGGCATATATTTTGATCAGCTCTTCAAGGGCTATCGATTGCCCTAACCACAACAAAAGCATATCGGAAAAAGGGACTAAATTGACTTTGCAGTCAGTTGAACGTTATCCTTTTCAATCGTAGACATCGTGACGGATGAAAACTTGGAATAATATCCTATATAATCTAGTTGGTATTATAAAGCTATCCGTAACTTTTTAGGATTAAAATACCATAGATGACACTATTAGTTATTACGAAACTACCTTGTTTTACATTACAGTATCGTTTGTACCCGTTGCGTTAACAGTAAATCCTAGGTTACAGCGATAGACCAACGATACAAACTTTCTTACCGTCAGATTTATAAAAATCGAATACAATGTGCAACAATTTGCACTAATTTCTAGCCCCTCGTGCACCGATTCTACTGACAAGTCCCTTTCCCGTGATAGACGTCAAGTTCACCGGATAAAAATAATGGGTATACCGACTAGCAAAAGTTGCAAACCCCTCATCGCTGAAGATTTGTGTAGCATAACAGCCGATTATTACTTACAAGTCCCTTGCATGTTTTACATTTGGGAACCAAATTGTTCATCAAATGACAGGTATGCCAACTAGCGAAGCTGCAAACCCCTCATTGCCGAAGATGATTATGAGCTAACAGTTGCCTGTCGCGTACAAATCCCCTAAATGTCTCACAACCGGTATCGCCTATTTTTGGTTTCAGTGTGTACCTTACTACTGAAGTTGTCAACCCCTTGAAACTTTCAAACTGGTGTATCTCATAAAGGAATTTTTTTTTACCAAAAAATGGATGTCATATACTTTGATCAGCTCATCAGCGGCTATCGATTGCCGTCGAAGTTGAACTTTATCCTTTTCAATCGTAGATATCGTGACGGATGAAAACTTGGAACAATATCTTATATAATCTAGTTGATATTATAAAGCTATCCGTAACTTTTCAGGATTAAAATACCATAGATGACACTATTAATTATTACAAAATTACCTTATTGTTTTACATTACCGTATCGTTTGTACCCGTTGCGTAAACAGTTAATCCTAGGTTATAGCGATAGACCATCGATACAAACTTTCTTACTGTCATATTTACAGAAATCGAATACAATGTGCACCAATTTTCAAAAATTTCTAGCCTCTCGTGAACCGATTCTTACTTACAAGTCCGTCTCCCGTGATTGACATCAAATTCACCGGAAACAAATAATGGATATACCAGCTATCAAAAGTTGCAAGCCCCTCATCGCTGAAGATGATTATAGCATAAGCTTTTTAAACGGAATGTTCTAAAAAAATTAATCATATGATCAAAAGGTATTCTTCAGCGTTGTAAAAACAACAACAAAATAATATAGGAAGAAGGGACTAAATTACCTTTGCAGTCAGTTGTACTTTATCCTTTTCAATCGTAGACATCGTGACGGATGAAAACTTGGAACAATATCTTATATAATCTAGTTGGTAATAGAAAGCTATCCGTAACTTTTCAGGATTAAAATACTATAGATGACACTATTAATTATTATGAAACTACCTCATTGCTTTACATTTTCGTTTGTATCCGTTGTGTAAACAGTTAATCCTCGGTTACATTGATAGACCATCGACACAAACTTTCTTACCGTCAGATTTATAGAAATCGAATACAATGTGCACCCATTTACAAAAATTCCTAGCCCCTCGTGAACCGATTCCTACTTACAAGTCCCTGTCCCGTGATATACATTAAGTTAACCGGAAACAAATAATGGGTACACCAGGTAGCAAAAGCTGCAAACCCATCATCGCAGAAGATGATTGTAGCATAACAGCCGATTATTACTTACAAGTCCCTTGCATATCTTACCATTGGGAACCAAATTGTTCTTACCGTCGAATACACCGGAAACAAATAACAGGTATACCAACAAGCAAAAGCTGCAAACCCCTCATTACCGAAGATGATTATGGGCTAACAGTCGACTGTTGCTTAAAAGTCCCCTATATGTATCATAACTGGTATCGCCTATTTTTGGTTTCAATGTACCTTACTATGAAGTTGTCAACCCCTTTGAAATTTTCAAACTGGTGTATCTCATGAAGGAATTTTTGTACCAAAAAATGGATGGCATATACTTTGATCGGCTCATCAATGGCTATCGATTGCCGTCGAAAAAAAAATTCTACCTGTCTTAGTTCAAAAGTTGACTTTTTTGCCGTAGGCCAACTTTCTAACGTCACGACTTAGAAAGGAGCAAAGGATAAGCTCTAGTTTCTTTAGCAATGAGAGAACTTTTAAAGTTTAAGAGGCACATCTGATACCGTTACTCTACCACAAACCAAAGTGCAAAAAAAAAAAAATTATAAACTCAGCTGAAATCGTCGCAGACATGGACAGAAACAATAGATGGCAGCACTTTCGGACCCGTGGGAAAAAGCCACTTTTTTGTCTCTGTAGATTTTTCTATTTATCACTCAAAGAAGATATGTTGGCTGTGGGGCCGGGTAACTGCCGCATATATTTAACACTTATAGATTTTAGTCCATCTTCAATTTGAAACTGGTGCCTGCCTGCTTGCGTGCTAGAACGGAGCTTTCCACTCGAAAGCAGAAACATCTTTTGATGAAACGAAAGGTTCGCTACACAACTTCAGATAGTCCTCTCTGACATAGGCTATACAACTCCACTTCACTTCGCAAACCGTAGGCTCTGGCTCGATGACAAGCAAAAACCATCCTTATTGGCCCCAGGCAAGAGTTCTACGAAGCTTTCCAGAATGTAATGTCATATTCATCAATCCGGCCTAAGGTCCACACTTTCCGTAAAAACCGCACAGGTTAGACCCTTCTCAGTTACCAGGAATAAAATGAAATCGGAGTCATAGGAAAAAAAAAAAAAAAAAAAAAAAACGAGGACAAAACCAAAGTGTTGCTCTCGCAACACAATTATCGGCCTTTGATAACCATTCTGAGCCAGTGAATTGCTGGAAACGTTAATCTGGCTATTTCTTGTTGGTACCCTTGTGGTACCAACAGGCCCGTATCCAGGGATTTATTTCGGGGGGGGGTTTATTGCCTGCTGGTCGGACAAAAAAGTACAAAAAACACACAGATCAGTGGGAAAAGCGTACAAAAATGATTTTTGTATGTTTCGGGAGGGGGGGTCAACCCCCTACCCCCCCCCCTTGGGTAACAACAAGGTACCAAAATGTGGCGCAAATGTATAGTTTGGTCAAAAGTAATTTTTCACTTTGCGGTTAAGGTGCACACTTCAAGGGAGCTGGCAGTTCATTTCTGTTCTTTAAGGGATGGTCAGACTGGAAAGTGACAATTTGTGAGCCAATCTTGTCGAGTCTCGAATGTTCCAGCCAAGTTTCACCGTTCTAGCACATCTGGAAGTACCTTAACTCGCGATCACCGGAATTTCGGACCCCACAGTGCACGAATCCGGTCCGTTCTGTCACGGGTGTACCTAGTTCGTGTGCTTGTTCTTCGCACCAAGTTTCTTCCCGATCAGTCCAAGTCCACTCTAAGCGTGACACAAGATTTCCAGTGGGACTCCCCTCCACCTCCCCCCCCCCACATTCATCGGATCCGGTCCGTACTTGAAATGGGACATCCGAGAAACGAGGTCTATCAAATATCAAGATTCACTAAGATCCGATCATCCGTTCGAAAGTTATAAATACCTCAAGATTCCGGATTCATCCTCCCTCCGCTCCCCCACGATGGTCGGACCGGGGAACTGACTATTTTCAAGCTAATTTGTTAATTTTAATTTCTCTGATATGCCTGCCAAGTTTCATAGTCCTAGCCCCCCCCCCCCCTGGGAGTATACCTTAACTCCGGATCACCGGAATTCCGAAACCCCCTCCAATTTCCCCCACAGTGCCAAAATTTGATCCAGTTCTGTCTATGATGGACCAAGGGCTTGTGGTTGTTCTTCCCACCAACTTTAATCCTGATCGCTCAACTTTAAGCGTGTCAGAAGATTTCCGGTCCCCCCCCCCACATTCATCGGATCCGAACCGGACTTGAAATGGAACGTCTGGGACACAAGGTCGTTCGAAATATCAAGCTTCATACATATCCGATCACCCGTTCCGAACTTATACATATACATACGTCAATTTTTCGGATCCCCCCTCACTCTATTCCCCCCACAGTGGTCGGATCGTCGTAGTGACTATTTCCAAGCTAGTTTGGTCATATCCCTGATATGCCTGCCAAGTTTCATCATCCTAGCACATCTGGAAGTAGGCTACCCTAACTCGAGAACAGTGGACCGACCGAAAAGTCATCGGTAAATGGCACTTGCTCAAACGCCAATGCTCAAACGCTGGGACATGCTGACAGGGGTGACCATGGTTCTCACAGGTAGCTGTAGCCCTTCTTCCGCATAGGGGTATCGGTATACAGTACTTTGGGAATTAAAACATTGGTATTTAATTTTTACCTTGAAATTTGTTGATTTTAAAGGGAACTGGTACTCTTCTGGGGAATAAGGCGTACACATACGTATGAGGTCCTTACTCACCCCTGCCAGCATACCCCAGCATTTGACCATGGGTATAAAAAAGGGCTTAGTTTACTAGACAGGTGCGGTCCTTTTTTTTCACCTTACACAATTATACTCGACCTTCTCTCACAAAATTCTCCTGTCAGACCCTTCATGAGTCCCCTCCTCACACTATTCACTTTCCAACAGCCGCCTTAACGTTCCAGTTGGTCACCTTACTGTTATCTTGTAAACCTAAAGAAGTAGGAAAAAAAACAGAAATACCTGTTAGAACGGCCTTTTTTTTTAAACGGTCCGTTTCTGTTTTTCCGGGAAAAAACGGAAAAACAGAAACAGTTTTCCGTTTTTTTTTCACCGTTTCTGTTTCTGTTCCGTTTTTTATTTGCCGTTTCTTACCGTTTCTGTTTTAGCCAAAAACAGAAACGGTGCCGACCCCTAATAACAACGGTTATGGCGAAACGTAAATTTTCCAAGTCAAGCGTTTAGGAATTCCGTTAGGTGGAAATAAACACCGTTGAGAACTTAAAACCAGGATTCAGCGGTTTTATTTCGGCTTCCGAAAATCCGTCTTCGTCGAAGTTCGGGCTCCTTCCAGATTACCAGTATCTGGGTCTTCCCAGTCACCAAACTTTTCCGAATACAGTAGTGGTATTCTTATGTGAACGTTTGTTGGCATTGGACTTTGCCATTTTCATGCACTTGCTGTGTCTTAAGCTAACTACCAGTTAGCCGAAGTAGGGATTTAAGGGCATCTGAAGACATCTGAAAAGGTGTTGGATCTTCATTCGACCATTTAGCCCAAAACTCCACTGCTCGCATTAAAGTAACTGTTCACATAAGCATACCTCTCCTGTACTATGGAAAAGACGTCAGCTAATTTCTATATTATTCAAACTTCTGTAGATGTAATTTCCGACATTTTGCCTCCCAGTCACCACGCTATCACTTTACCCTTTTCCATCGATTTGCAGAATAAGAAATTTGTTTCCAAGCCAAGGTCAATCTACAAAACAAAACAAAACACATGCAAAATACAACTAATCTCAAGCGGCTATGGAGCCTAACTAACTTATTCGCTTCAGCTGTCCTTAATCACATAATATATTGATTGTAACCCTTTCCGCTATGCTTTTCAGTACATCGCGTGAGAAGCTCATATTCACTCTTGAAAGTTTAACCGAAAGGGCTGGGATAGGACAAGCTAGTTACCCACCTCAGTAGTATATAAAGCCGGGTTCTACTCCACCCTCCCCCCAATTTCAAAACCCCATTTTAACATCAATTTCTTAAACTTTAACATCCTTTTTACCAAATTATCCCCCTTTTTAAGAACATTTTTATTTTCTTAATTCCAAAATAAAGGATACAAGAAATGAGAATATTACCCTTTACTACATATAAAATACTACAATATACTACTACTTCTTTTTTTTACATTTTTACATTTTTTTTATTCAAATATTACTGAGTAAACAGTTCTAAATCCACATATGTTTCTTTGTTCTTGTTTTCGCGTACAATCGGTTGCAAAACCAGATTTTTCTTTAAAAGTAATTCGTTAGCAATGGCATTATATTTCTGTGTTATAAACAAATCACAGGGTTTGTCATTATGATTAATAACTACAACCAACTTATCACCATATTTTGTCTTAGCAATTCTCATTTTAACGATAGTATATTTCAATCCTAGAACTAGTTCTTCTTTCCTGATTGTCTCATTGTATTTATTCATTCTGATTGTATTCAAGACTTCCTTTGTGGACTCCATTTATTAGGGGATGATTTTATTAAATAAAAATCCAGACTCACAAACTCACATACATATTTTTGTTAATAATACCTAATGTAGCTTTTCTTTCATAATATATAACACAGTAAATATTATATGGTACAGGCTGAGCGTGTTTTAATGTTAAACTTATTTCAATATCAGCAGTTGTTCCATTATATATACTTGATTCGTGTTTGGAAACATCGAAACAGAATAGTGGATATACTTCTTTAAATTCTTCTATACTAACAACACTACCAGTATCAAATGCTAATTGCTTATAGCCCAAATGTATGAACCTATTGTAAAGATTTGAGTATTTACATTTCTCATCGCTAAAGTCGCATTTGAGTGGTTCTTCAGGATATTTATCCCCATTAATTCTAAGTTCTATGTCTGTTAAATTCATATGATCAAACACCATATTATTCATTAATTGATTGTTATGCTTTTCATTTTTCTGTAACATCACAACGATTTTTGTAGGACTATTTCTCTCAGACACAACTTTCCAGGTGTGCTCCTTATTCTGACTAACATCACTTTTATAACTATTACATGCTTCCCACATCAGATTATGCTTTTTATCCTTAGCAAGATCCTTTTCTAATTCACTCATCATTTCGATACTAGGAGCTACAATAGGGATCTTCCAGGATAAATACTCGATTACTACTTTGAAATTAGTATTTCCATTTCTTATAATCATGTTGTTATCATCATTTCTTCTTAGAAATAATTTATGCGATGCACCTCTGAAGAATCGTTTGTTTCCTTTCAGAAATCCAAACAATTCTGATAATGGTAAATACATATTTACTAATTTACTGCTCTTTGTTCTGTTATATCTTTTTTCAAATCCTTTATTATAATTATTATTATTTCTCAAACTGACTGTTCCACCCCCTGCTGCAGCCCCTGCTACTACTGGAGTTGCAGTAAAAGAAGCAACTACAGGATTAATTTCTTTTCCTTGATTATAATCCTTATACCAGAAATGATTTCTTGCTGCACTTCTAGAATAATCATCAGAGTATTCAATCAACTTTGTAACGGTAGTTGTAATACCAACATGATTAATTTTTTCAACCGATTCATCGTTTATTACATACTCAGCGGTACTGAATAAATTAAATCCATTGTTCGTCAAAGTAGCAACATCGGTTGCAGCTATAGGAGTCCCATCTTCGTTTACTATTCTTACACTGACATCAAGATAACTTTCACTTGGATAAAACCAGGAATCTAATTTCTTTGTTACGAATTCAAACTCTGATTTATTAGATACATTCACATCTGTTTCTCGAATTTCTTTAAATTCGTATTTTACCACTGTATCATCCACAAGCGGTTCGTCAAATATATTCCATTGCGGACTGATAACTTTATTTACTGCCATTTATATAAGAAAGAAATTATTAAATAAAACTTATTTCAGAATCTTTAATCCATTTCCAGTCATTAACGTTTTGATCAAGTCCTGACTTCTTTGATTTAAAATCCTTTTATTTGTACCGATAAGATCCTTCATCGATTTTTTGTTTCCAATTACATCAATGAGTTCCTTCTTGTTTACATTGATCAGATCTTTCCCATATTCTATTGCTCTGTTTTTCAACAACTCAAATCTCGGTTTAATAATATTATTATACATTGACATAGCCCCATCTTTTATTTGTTTTGCTGACGTTTGAAATAACTGGGAATTAACAATGTTTTTGAATACACTACCGATTCCACTTCCATACTGCTTTTTATAAAGTAATCGCTTATTATTAATCAACATTTATAGGTAAATAATTTTATTTCACTAATCCTTTAAGCTTTTCTTAAATGCAGCACGTATCCAACGTTATCACCATTCAAATCGATAGGTCTTCCCAACTGATCAGTAATTGTCACTCTCAAGGAGTAAATAAAGTCTTTTGTATTAATAGGAAGGTAGATTAATTGTCTAGGATTCTCAACAATTTGACAACCCGGTTCTGTATTCGGAACAAATGTCCAAATGACATCTGATTTACTTTTGTTTACGATAGAACTGTTTACAAGAGAGCAGTGAATTTGAATTTTATCAACGCTTCTTGTTATATTCGGAAGCTTTGTACCTTCATTGATTTTCTTAGATATCTCACTATCCTTCTCAAATCCTAAAATCTGACACAAGTCACTATTAAATCTAAACACATATTTTTCTTGTAATAGTATGACAAATCTCATAGATGCTGGATTGGATGAAATTACAATAGGACATTTATCTTTTGGGGTATCAAAATACTGACACAAAAAATAATTCAAACAATCATCGTTATACATCCCATTAGGAATAGTAACATTCATCCATTCTGTTGCATTATTATCTTCATCTTTCCTGTATTTAAATGTATTATTTCCAAATTTATCACTTATATTATGCCATGAATACCACAAAGTACACTGATTCAAACCTATTTCATAATCCCAATTACGATTCAATTCGATTGGTTGACTAAATGTTATATCAATGATACTTTCATTACCTTCAATGTTTAACAACACCATTTATTAGAAATATTTTTTATATATTGAATTGTAATTTCTCATCGTAAGAAATTTATTTCGCATTAACGAATCCAAAATATCAATAGCTTCATTTCTCACCTCATCAGATGTATTTCCGTTTACTCTGCTACCTATCAAAGTGTATAATTTTGAAATCATTTCATCACAATTCATAAATATTCCAGTTCCTTGTTGTCTGATAAAGGGTATACTAGATTGAATTTTTCTTAATCTATCCTTATAGTCTTGTATAAATAAAATAATTTTATCATACTTACTAGAACTATAACTTTTACTTTTCAGACCACCATAACTTTGACTTATAGGTGTTAATTCAGCCAAAGCATCTTCTATATTCTCTGGGTTATCATAATAAAAATGAGGCATCTCAAAATATTCCCCTTCATATCTTCTATGATTATCTCTATATTTCACATTAAGTGTTTTTAATAACTCTTTATCAATACCTTCATTCAGATCAACAACTTTTATACTTGTTGGAGATGCTTCTAAAGCGGTTGACTGCATTTCTACCCCTGAAACTGGAAGCTGATATGGTTGAATCGTTTCACCTAGCTGGAGAAGCCTTGTTCTTGAACTATCATCACCTTCCTGTAGTTTATTTATGATCATTTCAGTGTTTTCTTGTAATTTTTTGATGGTATCTTTAGTGTTTTCTTTTTGTGCTATAATAACTGGAGCGTTTAATTCTGAAGCATATTCCCGAAATCCTGCCTTCTCCATCTCATTTTGCTGAACCTTTCTTCTCTGAATTTCTCTGTTCTTCACTATATCCGATAAAATATCACTCAAGCGTCTTGAATCCATTTATATACAAGTAATTTTATTTCATAATAAATTTTGAAAGTTCTTTTTCATAAAACCCTCCTTGAATTAATTCCCCACTTTTGTCAGATATTTCATAAGTAATGGGAATGGTAGGTCTGATGGTTGCTATCTGAAATACTTCATCCGTATAATTAGGTAAATATCCTTTATCGAAAATACTTTTTTCTTTTTTAATTCTGACTAAATCCCCTACTTTGACGTTTCCTGTGATTTTGTACTCATCTACTGGAGGAAACAGAGCACTAAAAACCTTTTTCTGATTAACCTTTTTACTAGCATCAACTGGTTTCATTTGTATTGAACGGTGGTACGAGTTATTATAATTACTCACAAATAAAGGTAAAATATCAATCCAATTAGTAGTGCTATTGTGAGTGAAATATTTCCATAGCTTTTCTTTTAGCGTTCTATTGAACCGTTCAACGATTTGCGCTTTCAATTCGCTTTCAGATGCAAACCAGTGTATGCCGCTATTTTTCAAAAAAGATTGAACATTTCTCATCACAAATTCTTTACCTTTATCAGTTTGTAGTTTCTTAGGAATTCTTTCTTTAAATATAACACTGAATGCTTTTATTATTTCAGCACCCGTTTTGTCTTTCAGAGGGATACACCAAGCATATTTACTAAAGCAATCAATAACAGTTAAAATGTAATTTGTTTTATTATTTTCTTTTTTATATTTCTGCATGTCAACTAAATCAGCTTGCCATTGCTCATCAACATAGTGAACATACACTCGCCTCCTTTCAAAGTTATGATAGGAAGGTTTGTGTAACGTATACACATTCTCATTTTGCAACACATTTTTTATTTTATCCTTGGAAACCTTAACACCATTTTCTTTTAATTTTCTGTAAATATCATCCACACCTGAATAATTAGAATAATACGTCTTTAAAATATCTGTTTCTGCGTTGAGGTTTTTTTTAAAAAGCGATTTTTCCTCGATCCGCAAATAACACAATTCCCTTTCAGCATTGGAACATTATTTTTTTGTGACACTGCCTTAAACATTGATTCAGTGTCAGTGCTCTTTTTACATTTCATACAATAAATCTCCATTTATTAGAAAACAATTTTTATAAACGAAAAGCTACCAACTTCATTTTGCGCTTAATGTAAGAAATACAGTGAAGTCCACAGTTTAATTCATCTATATTTTGAACAGCAAGATTTTCATAAGCTATTTTTTTCTTTGAAGTTCTTAGATATTTAATTATTTCTTTTCCCGGGGGAATACCGAAAGAATCAAAAAATTCTACATGGGGGTATTCAGGTAGATTACAATAGGCAACCCAGTGAGTTCCAGGCATTCCGAGTTTATCATAATTAATGACACCGCATTCCGAATCGTTTATATGTTTGGGTAGCGTATCTAAAGAGAAAACACCTCGAAACTGTGGTATACTCCCTAATGCATCCATAATATCAAAATTAGTTAGAGGTCCTACTTTACTTTTGCTTCTTTTTTTATGTCCCCGTTTTTTGACTTCCTAGGTCTACCACGAACCCCATGACCGACAACTTTTTGCGTTCCAGGGAGTGTAAGCGCGCCACCTGTGTTGACATCATCGTTTTTTTCCTTCCTAGGTCTTCCACGTACCCCATTACCGGTAACTTTTTGTGTTCCAGGAAGTTTTAGCGCACCACCTGTGTTGGTTATGTTATCCACCAATTTCTTACCAGCGAATGTACCCAAAGCAGCAGCTCCGCTTGTTAAAGCTGCCTTACCAAGGGCTACAGCTAACGGTATTAAGAATGGAAGTAATCCACCTTTTTGAATCGCTTCTCTCATCTGCTTGTATGATACATCTATGTCACAACCCTTATTATTCATTTTACATGTTTCAATTTTATCAATTTGTCGTTTACTTAAAAGTAACTTAACTGGTTCTCGTTCATTTTGTCTACTATGACTAACACGTATCTGACATTTTTGTTTAGCATCAAAACATTTCTTCAGCTTTCCTTTCTGAAGCTTTGACAAATAAACTGTATACTCAAATATCTCAACCATTTATTAGGGAATTAATTTATCATATAAAATTTATTTACCAGCCATCATTTTTTCTATTCTGGTAACGAATGGTTTGTCAACAGGTTTTAGCTCTAGCTCTAGAAGCCTTTTTAAAATATTTACTACTGCTCTTTCAATATTATCGATACGAGTTTTTTGACCAGCAATCTTTCCTTCAATTATACCGTTATGGGTGTGTTGCCCCAGAAGCTTTTTGTCATAATCTAAAAGATTCATAGTTAACGTTGCTAAATTAACAGCATCATTTTTGTTTCTAGGGTTTTGAACATTTGTTATCAACTTGTTTTCAGCGTTAATCTCTTTATCATTAACTCGAACTATTTCTTTTACAAATAACCCTTTATCTTTGTTCCTTACCAACGAATTATCAGGAGAATCATCTATCGCAGTTAATCTGTTGATATCTTCGCTAAAGTATTGGTTGGCTTGCACTTGTCCTGCAGTCATTTGTTCTTTAAATTGATTCATAATCACAGTCATAGATCTTAAGCTAATAGCATCCTTGTCTGCCTTGGCATCACCTAAATTTATAATTCGTCTATCATGTAGGTTAATGTTACCATTTTCGTCAGTAACTTTCGATTCGTTACTAACCTTTTTTCCAACACTACCAAATTTATTCATTTATTATAGAAATAAATTATCCGGTAAATTTTTCAAAGTTTTTCCTGTACTTAAGGGTTTTATCTTTTATTTTTAAATCTATGAAGAAAAAACCGTAGCCCTTGGTTGCAGTCTCGAATTGTTTGAGAAATTTTTCATCGTCTATACTGGATACATGGCTTTGTCTTATTAATTTTACTTCTTTTGGATTAGAACACTGAAAGAATGCAAAATAATTGCACTGGAGCCTTACCACCTTTGGCGTTTTATGATAGCTTTGAGACAAGTAAATAATTGAGGCATTTTTCTTTCTTCCTCTTATGAATAAATCTTCTATTTTCTTCTGGTCTTTTTCAGTGACAAAATCGTCAAAGATAATCAAGTTTTGGTACTCAGGGTCTAAGTCGTCAACATCGACAATATCATCAAGATTGTTACTTACTGTTAAGACTTTCGATTTGCATTGTGACTCCAAAGTGGTTAAATTGGTTATAAGGTCTTGATATTTATCTTCTTCAAGATCTTTAGCATACAAGTATATTCGGTTGAAACAAAGATATTCATAAATTAAATTCAAAAGAAGGTTAGTTTTCCCTGTTCCAGAACTACCACAAATTAAGAGTCTAAATGGCCACTGAGGTGCAAGGTCGTGCTTATTCTGATAAGTGTTCTTTTCACTAAAGTCATAGACTTTGATTGGAGCCTTTTCATTCATTTATTTAGGAAGAATTTTTCATTATAAGATTTACTTGAGTATTTTAAGTATATACCTGAAGTTTTGAAGTAGGTACTTGAAGTTTTGAAGTAGGTACTTGATTTTTTTAAGTAGGTACTTGATTTTTTGAAGTAGGTACTTGAAGTTTTTAAGTAGGTACTTGAATTCTTTAAGTAGGTACTTGATTTTTTGAAGTAGGTACTTGAAGTTTTGAAGTAGGTACTTGAAGTTTTGAAGTAGGTACTTGAATTTTTTGAAGTAGGTACTTGAAGTTTTTAAGTAGGGACTTGAAGTTTTGAAGTAGGTACTTGAATTTTTTAAGTAGGAACTTGAAGTTTTGAAGTAGGTACTTGAAGTTTTGAAGTAGGTACTTGAATTTAATGTTTATAACCTAAAGGTAAAGTGTGTATTTTATCGCTTGTTACTATCCTTTTATCATCCTTAGGATCTAACGCTTTTTTATTCTGTTCTTCTAGAAACATTTTGTGCTTGTATGATCTTAAGTTATACTGGGTTATAGAAAGGTTTTCCGTTTTACCAAACAGTACATCCTTATAGTTTTGAATGGTAATTTTATCTTTAACGATATTGGTTTTTATTCCTTTCAGTTTTTTGCTAGCTTTTGAAGGGTCTTGGTTGTCCTTTAAATAAGCATATACTTTTGATCGTAATCCAACAAATTCTGTCATAACCTGCCCACCTAATTCATCTTTCATCATTCCTATCACTTTCTTATTTACACTAGGAAATCCATATTGATTATCTTTCGCATAATCAGATGTATCGAACCTCTCATTCAAATCCTGTTTGATATCTTGATAAAAATCTTCAGTTCTAATATCATATATGAAAGAATCAGTGTCCATATAACACAAATCAATTTTATCTCCATATTTAGGCTTCATATAATCATAATGGAATTCATACATCAATAACTTGGATAGTTCCAATACAGCAAAGCCGATATACATTAGTTTGTCTAATTTTATCTTTTCCTTTGACATTCTTGCTACTGAAAAGTTTTCACTGAATATTATTTCAGATTTAAAGTTGGGTTTCTTTATTATTTTTTCTCTTGTTGCATCATCCGTTATTATTTCCATATCCGCTCGCTTCCTTACGTTTTCCATAGTTTTTCCAAAGCAAGCATTATTCATAAGCTTAAAGAAATCCTTCTCAAAATCATTTGTACCTTTAGTTCTAAGTGCTGTGTTGTGGTCTATATATCCTTTTAAGTAAGCACTTTCAGTGAATCCTAGTATTCTGTGTACTCTTTTCAGTATCAAACCTTTTTGTAAATAAAATTCTAGATTCCTGTGGTGAACTACATAGTTGGTTTTATCTAATACTGTGGTACATAGCTTACCGTTAAAGTGTTCCGGTGCTAATGGTAAATCCTTGTGTAATTCGTGTAGTTCTTTTGGATATTCTAAATCTACCTCATATATAGCACCTACATTCTGTAATTTCATTATCGAATTGATATGAGTTTTTAGATGGTTGTAATACTCGATTGATTCGTATTCATTCCTTTCTTTCAAATCATCTGGTATGGAAATGAATTGGAAATCATTCGCTGGTAAATTCTGCGACATCGCCCACCCATATAAATTATTAGCATCTAAATACATTAAATAATTAGATGGTTTATGCTTATTATAATCACTTGTATATTTATTATTTGCTTTTGCGTATCTTTTTATACATTGGGATACACCACCTCTTATTCCTTTTTCTATAAAGGTATACATGTCTTCCTTTGAGAATAACGGTAAGTCTACTTTCGAATGTTTTAGGAAAGCATCCCATGTTAGTCCTGGAGCTGAGAAGTAATGAAGTGGATCCAGATCATAATTATGTATACACACATTTCTGAAATTCTCTACAACATCTGACAATATTAACACATCACTTTTTAGGTATAATTTAGTATAATCAAGTAATGTTTCACAGTTAAATTGCTTCCATATAGATACCGCTCTTTTATAATCACTTTTGTCAATACCTTTCCCCGTCAACCTAGAATAAAAGCTTTCTATTCGTGGTAACTTTGTACATTTCATTTTATCGAAACTATCTACGAATTCATAGGGATACACCCCTTTTTTAATTATTTCTTTGAATTCATCGTCATTTTTGAAGCTGTTAGATGTGTACTTGAAATTCTGTCTTAGATGATTACAAGGTACTTTGCAATCACATGTTGCTAAATTTGCTGATAGTTTGTCTAAAGATGAAGCCATAAATCTAATTGAATCTATAAACCGGATCTCATATTTTATTTCCGTATCCGTCTTTCTTATACTTATTGATTTCGAGAATGATATGAAACTTTCTGCACTTTCAAAAATTCCGTTATCAGGTATCAATTCTCGAACAAATAAATGAGAATCATATTTTGATAAATTATGCATTACTACCGGGATATGCCTAGGAATCCTGTATTTCATATTACATTCAGCATGAGCAAATCCCCTATCTTCTCCTGTCATGTGGTCGTGATTAAAGTGAGGATTTTCAGTAATTTCAGTTGTACAGATGTGACAAGTCTTATTCATTAGATTTTTCCATTTTTCGGTAATTTCTGCATTGGTATAAGTATGGTTTCTTTGTCTGCTTTCATATTTGTTTGCAATTTCTGTGGATACTTTTGTAACGGTTTTAACAAAATGTTTTGCAGCGTCTTCACCGAAATAGTCATAGTATTTGTTCTGGTTTGTATCAAAAGAACAGCATACCTGAAACCCGTAAGCAAATGGTTTCTGTTTGGCCACTTTTATTGTTTTCTTCCCGTTTACCTGATTGTATTCTTCGTTATAAGACTCAAAGTCTGCTATTATGCAATAAGGTACTTTCATTTGTTTTGCAATATTTTTATATTGTATACTTGAACCTTCAGGAGGCATTATAATATCAGGATCTTCGCAATTATTTTTACTTTCATGTTTTTCAAAGTGTTCTTCTTTTGTAAAATGCCTTCCGCAAAAAGTGCATAGGTATGTCTTTGTTTTATTTTTAGAGATTTGACTACCAACTAATCTGCTCAGATCCTTTACCAGTACATAATGATTATCGAAATATAATAAATTAATAACATGTTTAGCTGTTTTGCCATTGATTGTACTTTTTAGTATATGACTTCTGATAATTTTCTCTTTTTCAATTTGAAATAAACAAATCTTAATGTTGTATCTATTTTCAAATTTGTGTATATCTTTAGTATCCATTGGGAAGTTGGTAACCCCATCGAAATCAAATTCGTTCTCATATTGTTTATATTTCGAAATTCTTTCCGGATGATCCTTAGCTGGATGTAGATTTGCTAAGATGGACCAAAGAAAGCATTTTTGATCTAAATTTTTTATATTTATGCACGCTTTTTTATTTTTTACGAAATCTGGCAGTATTTTAAACGTTCCTCCCATGTAAGATTCTATTCGTGTCATCCTATAATCAATTCCTTCATACCGACTGAATTGTAGCCCAGATCGAGGGGTATTACTTAAAGAACTAAGTCTCTTGTTATTATCATCCAAATGATTATGAGTAAGAATGCTATTTTTATTTAAAATCCAAGAAGTACTGTTGTAATACACTACTACTTCTTCATCATTCTCCTGTCGATGGAAAATAGCACGAGTTACAAACTGAACTCTATATTGATTTATTTCGTTCATTCGCCGCTGTATATCTGCGAAAGTAAAAGCAATAAGAGTATGCTCGTCAACTCCATTACCTTGAACTGAAACGTTTATAGTGAATATATTCTCACTTTCGCTAAAAATAGTAGGCTGCTGTTCTTCTTCCTTTCTAAATAAATGATCAGGAATCAATTTTTCTTCTTTGATTTTTTTCTTATTTATAAAGAGAGTGGATAAATCGACTACTTTCTGTCTACTGTTATCACGTCTTTCTGTTTGATCTCTTATGATATCTCTATTTTTCTGTACGGAATCTTTATGTTTGGTAATAATATTATTATAGTATTCTTCAACTCTTTTTAGTACTTCTTCTCGGTTTCCGCGAGTTGATAGGTTCTTGTTTTTCAGAAATTTCTTTAATTCGCTTGTCTCTTTTTCTTTGTTATCATTGTATTCTTGTTTTAGTTTTGTAATGGTGATATTATTTTCTTTTATCTCATCTTCCAGAATGGTTCGTAATCTCGGTTCTGGTTTGTAGTCGGATGGTCTGTTCTTATTATGAGTTCTTTCGTTTCTGCGTTCAATTTTAATTTTATCTTCAGCTATCAAAATATACTTATTAAGATGGTTTATTATATTATTTGTTATTTCATGTTTCTTAGCTCCATTTGTTTTGATTTTATTAATTTTCGCATAAGTCCGCAGTTCATTATATGTGTATAGCGGTAATCTTTGTATAACCGATTTGTTGTTCGATATAACCTTTTTACAAAGCTGAATAACCTCTGCAGTATTCATCATTTAATAGGGGAATATTTTTATTAATAAATTTCTCAGTCTGCGTTTTCTCAGCCGTAAAGAAAAGCACTGGTTTTCCAAATCCTTTACTATGTATTTTCCGACGCCCTTATGGGTTTCGCACATGCTTTACTACTAGTCACGGGTTTCCTTTATTCTTTACTACTCTTGACGAAATCGGCATTTGATTACTACTCTTAACGAAAATCCGCTTTTGGTTACTACTCTTGACGAAATCGGCATTTGGTTACTACTCTTTATTTTGTTAGAAATATTTTTCGAAACAATTTTATTATATTATAAATGGAAGAATTAGAAAAGAAAATGTATGTTTACCGTCGCAGTTACAAGTACTACAATCGTATAAGTAATAGCTTACTTGTATCCAAATTCCTCTTTTCAGCAGCAGGAATGTCTGCGTTTCTAGTGCTACCGCTAGCTTCTTTAAGTTTGGGTGCTGTTATCATCGAAATAATTGAAAAGCAATTAAGCATTGCTGATAGAAAAGCAGAATTTAGGACTATTTATGATTTTTATACTGAGTTGTTGTCAATGTTAAAATGCGGACAGTTAACAATTGAGGAGGTAATTCAGAGAGAAACAGAGATGCGTAAAACCTTTCGATTTTTTCCTCGCGAAAAATACATGAAACAAGTCCGTCTGAATGGCTATAAATATTGCAAGAATACATCAATAGTTCAGAAGAATGTTCCACCAGTGTGACTCTTCACACATAACCACCACCTAGCAACAAAATCTAGCTTATAACTCAATCAATGAAACACCAATTTATTGAGAAAACTTAATTCAACATTTATAGACTCAGATTATCAAAATCAATCAACACTTCATCGGATAAGAAAACTTGCGCAGGATGCTCCTTGAGTAATGAAGACAATATCTCATCCTCTTGGATCGCTTTGCGAATAGCTTTTTCATTTTCGACGATGCAATAGTACCCTTTCCCACAGAAAGCTATTCCAGGATATTCGCGGACTAATCCATACAACTGAAGATATCTTCTTATTGTTGATTTGCTTTCTCCATATTTCTTAAATCGTTCTTCAAGAAAACACTTGTGCAGATTCTCAGGGTTGTCATTGAACAGTTTTTGCATGTACGCATACACTTCACCTTTTTTCGCTTTTAGTAACACTGATAAATAATCCAAATACACCTCCACTTTATTTAAATCAATAATTAAACGTTCTGCTTGTTCCAAACTGACTCCACATATTTTGCTGCTCAGCACCTTCTTGATGCTTACGTCCACTTTGAAGTTTCCAAACCTTCGCGAAGCATGTAAATTCGCTTTAATATCGGCTAAAAACTGCACGCTCTTCTCTTTTTTCTTGTCAACAGAGGAACACGCTGTCGTACGGTCTTCACCTTCGACTTCATCTGAGGCTGTGACTACCTTACTCCACAGCGAAAGGAATGTTTCTTGCTCCAATTTCTCCAGTTTGAACAACCCATTCATATACTTTTTCGGAATGGTTGCTGTTTTCTTCTGAATACCTTCGCTGTTCATCTGAAAATAAAAATCTTTTAACGACCTTGATGATTCCTTTACAGAATTTTTGAAGACCATTTGATTCCTACTTCATCTCGTGTGACACGCTTCGCAACATTATCTGACCCAGATAATTCCTTTACAGAATGTCCTACGTCATCTCGTGTGATGCGCTTCGCAACATTATCTAACCCATTAAAAATTCTTTACAGAATCTGTCCAGGCCATCTGGTTCCTACGTCATCTCGTGTGATGCGCTTCGTCATCTGATAACTCGTTTGGTATATTTGATATTTGCGTAATTGTTTGTTTCAGACGAAGCTATTCCTATCTTGCTAGATATCCTTGTTTTTATCGCTAGAAAACTAAAAAATACTTACATTGGAAATTTTTTCTTTCTTCAACACCTTCTTAATCTCAACTTGTTTACAAATGTCTCCTTAACCAGATGCGCGACACTATATATATATATTCGCGAATCTTCTCCGCCGAGTCTTGTTATCTGCTGGAGGTGACGCATCTAAATATTCGAGAATATTCGAGAATATTTAGTGTGACGCATCTCTCACACCACAGGTGTTACGATCTGCCGGTAATTAGGAGCTTTGGATTTTTATTTAATAAAATCATCCCCTAATAAATGGAGTCCACAAAGGAAGTCTTGAATACAATCAGAATGAATAAATACAATGAGACAATCAGGAAAGAAGAACTAGTTCTAGGATTGAAATATACTATCGTTAAAATGAGAATTGCTAAGACAAAATATGGTGATAAGTTGGTTGTAGTTATTAATCATAATGACAAACCCTGTGATTTGTTTATAACACAGAAATATAATGCCATTGCTAACGAATTACTTTTAAAGAAAAATCTGGTTTTGCAACCGATTGTACGCGAAAACAAGAACAAAGAAACATATGTGGATTTAGAACTGTTTACTCAGTAATATTTGAATAAAAAAAATGTAAAAATGTAAAAAAAAGAAGTAGTAGTATATTGTAGTATTTTATATGTAGTAAAGGGTAATATTCTCATTTCTTGTATCCTTTATTTTGGAATTAAGAAAATAAAAATGTTCTTAAAAAGGGGGATAATTTGGTAAAAAGGATGTTAAAGTTTAAGAAATTGATGTTAAAATGGGGTTTTGAAATTGGGGGGAGGGTGGAGTAGAACCCGGCTTTATATACTACTCACCTCTTATTCACTTAAATTGGCTTGAAGACCCGCTGAAAATGCGTTACTTCGTTGTTCCGCTATTAACGAATAATCGACTTTCAAATAGTGGAATTTCCGTGTGATTTTTGGTACCTCTATGCGCTTGTATTTTTGTTGTGTACCTTACGAGAAAGATTTTACGATTTTTTTTTGTTCAGGCACTAAGCAATCTTCATCAATCTCACCACTGCCCAATGAAAAGCCGCGTTTGTGTTGAGATTAAAATTTTCCGCGTCATAGTAGAATTTACGCTGTGGGGACGGCCGCAGATATTATGAACGTCGTAACTAGAGCTAGAATAGTAGAACATAAGAAATCCTTTTGCAGAATCCAAATAATTCAGCTGTTTCCAGTTAAAGGACACAAAAATAAGTTGGCTTTTCAGTTAAACTTTAAAACTGATCCCCACTACGCCGAAAGCTTCCGATATCGGTAAAGAAAATGGTCCGTACTTTCTTCTTCATCAGGGCAGTCCGGGGCAAACGTTTTGGTCAGTATTTCTTCTGTCTAGTATGTAGAGAAGAGATGAAAGTGTGGTGCATGTCCTGTGTGAATATGAAGAACTGAGAGAGTTCGGTATTCACTATTTGGAGAATATGTGAGGTTATTCGATGAAAGTTAAAGGGTTGAAACTATCCTACACATCTTATTGAATTCCCCTGTGTGGTGCATATACTGTGTGAATGTGAAGAATTGAGAGAGTTGGGTATTAACTGTTTGGAGAGGTTGTGAGGTTGTTCGATGAAAGTTAAAGGGTTGAAACTGTCTTACACATCTTGTTGAATTCCCCTGTGTGGTGCATACACTGTGTGCATGTGAAGAATTGAGAGAGTTGGATATTAACTGTTTGGAGAGGTTGTTCGATGAAAGTTAAAGGGTTGAAACTGTCTTACACAACAACAAACTGTCTTATTGAATCAGCCTTTGCAACTGAACTTCAGGACTTGAACCCTTTTCTGCTTGGTTTTCTTTATTGTCTTTCCTTTTTTCAGCCAGTGGACTCGCCCCTCTTTTCCAATTCAACGTCCAACTCTCCCAAGTCCCCTGTTAACCGCACTGCCTCCAGGCGGAAACGGCTGGTGAGAACTAAAAACGTCCAGAGTCAAAGCGGATGGGAGGCCATCTTCAGAGATTCGTTGGCGCCGTTTGTATGGCCAGTGTCTGCAAGTTTCGACGTTGGGAGGCAGCAGCTTCGCCAAAGAACAGTTCGGCAAAGGTGAGTGCTGGAAATATTAGTTGCGTTTTTGTTCGACTTTTCACTCGACTTTTCGACGGCTTTTTACTTTTTTGGTGTTATCGTAAAATGGTCCTAAGCACTCTTTGACAATTTCCCGTTTTCGTCAAAAAGCCAAACGCCGACTTTCGCCTTTTCCCTCGGCTTTTTACCAAAAGGCAAACTTGGTAAGTGACCAAGTTACGCTCTCCTTTTGGCTTTTTGCTTCGCTACTTTAGCCAGTTTATCCCAAAATCCAATAAAAAAAGAATTTGATTCAAAGTGAAAGTCAGTTTTTCGAGACTGTCTCGGATTTTAAAGATGACAAATTTGAAGTGCAGGTAAAATACAAATAAAATCGCGTTTGTCAAAATAGCGTTTTCATCCGAGAAAAGTGAAAAGTCCTTAGTAGTAACGGCAACTTGCAAAAACGCGAGAATGTTAAAAAAGTCCTGAAAACGATAAAAAGCCAAAGCTGAAAAGGGAAAGGCAAAAGCCGAACAAAAACGCAACTATTGTGAAAACCTGTCATGTAATTAGAGCAACAGTCTCGCTGTTGTAGGCACAGTTTATTTAGAAACCGTGAACTAAATAAGCCTACGCTTTTTTATCAGGTTTTCGGGAATATTTGAATAAGTGACATGTTACTAGACTCTTGGATCTCAGCCCTATTAGGTTAAACTTTAAGCTTGTCACTTATAACTAAAAATTCTTCGACCCTCAACCCACCCTACACATTTATTCGTCGCTTTTTAAGCGTCTTTGATTTATCCCATCCAATTTAACATTCGCCAACCAGATTGGTTTCACATGCGATTAGTAACAGACCTTCAAGACGATGGTCAGCCATTGTTGAGCACAAGGTGTTCTTAAGCTACGTTTATACGGTGGGTATTTACCCGTACTCCACGGTATTTTCCCCCGCGACAACAACAAATTCCCGGGTATTTTGGACTTCAATCTCGCGAACTTTTTTAAGGGGGATTTGCTTATCGAAGGGTATTCTATGACGTCAGCAACAACAAAACCGGATTTTCGAGGAAAGTGATCCAAATGGTTATGTTTGTGTCCATTGTAAAGAGATATCGTGAGATTTATAACCTTGGAATGTATTTCCACATGACAGTACTCTCCCTTGAAAACTACCCGGGTACCGTGTGAACACTTTCCTCTCTCGTCTCTGGGGAAAAATACCCGCCGTGTAAATGACCATTTAACCAACTTATCTTGCTCATAAGTTAAGTTAGTGTATACTAACCTGATGAACTGACGAACGTAATGTCAAATGTTATGTTGTCGGCTAAAGCTCAGGATATTGAAATTTCTCGAGGAAGAAGAAGAATAAATGCATCAGGATGAGGCTCCTATTTAGGAAGACAAAGAAGAAAGTTGGATCAGGATGCAAGCCTTCGTGGTGGTGCACATTACATTCAGCTTCGTTTTTGGAAAGTCCGAATAATTTTGCAGATCTCCTCTCTCTCTTGCTGATTTCTTGGTTATTAGTTGCGTTTTTTTTTTCAGGTACCATGGTATCTGTTACCAGGGAAACTGGATCTGCAATTAATCATTTTTGCAGTTGCCGTGGTATCTGATATACGGTTGCTCTACAAAAACGACAATTGCCAGATCCGAGCTTTTAGAAATCATCCAAAAAGAAATACTGATATCCCTTACGTCTAGAGTGACTAGACTTCTTTCCCGCCAATTCGACAGAAAACTTGACTCCTTGAGATGAATTTTCCGATACCACAATCAGTTATCACGGTCCGACCATGGTATCTGAATATCAGATACCACGATAACTGGCCGGATACCACGAGAACTGCAAAAACGCCTTTTGACCTTGGTATCAGATACCACCGTAACTGGAAAAACGACTTCAGGTCGTGGTGTCAGATACCACGGTATCTGCAAAAACGTAACTATTGTCTTCGAGGGTTGGGGGGGGGGGAGAATAATGGATCTTTGGACTTCCTGTATGAAAAATGTTAAATGAGACCAACAAGATAGCTTCAGGGGATCTTGTCTCTTGTTGTATATGAGTAAGTAAGTATGTCAGTAATTAATTTCTAACCCGCGATTTGAAAGCGGAGTATGTAAAACAAAATAAAATAACTTAAATAAAACACAACAAATACAATATACAGTTTTTCATTCATCAGCCGGAAAAGAGTGTAGAGTGTCATGTGCTGGCTGGGCCCTGTTTGGGATATTTTGTATATGTAGTATATAGTACCAATAAATGGATGAATGAATGAATGATATGTTATAAAATTCGCCCCGTCAGTCAAGAGAGAACGCGCCTAATCATCACCTTGGTACGCTCTCTAAGTAAAGTCATATTAAAACCTGGACGTACCAGCTTTAATCCAACCTTCAGCTTCTGCTGGACACAAACCCACCTTTCTTACGGGTAACCGTCAACAGCCTACCAGCAAAGGTTTCAGGCATGACTATTCATGTCCTAAATAGCATTTAATTTCGAGCAAGAACAAAAACAAAATGAAAGGAAAAGATTGGCAAGGATAAAGTTATTAGATGCTTATATTTAAAAATCACAGATACTACGTTGCCAATTATTCAGTGGTGACTTATTATGATCATGGAAGGAAATTTAAATGTCGGCGTGGCTGAACTGCTTCCACGTGGTTTGTAAAGTTGTTACCCGCTTGCGAATAGCAGCCTGCTAGAAGTGAATGCATGTGAGTGAAACGCTCCATTTTGGGGAATCAAGATAATGCAGAGAGGAGTGAGCTTTAAGCACAAAGTGTTTTGTGGCCATGTGTTAAGTTTAGTAATGAAGCAACTACTTTATATCTACTTCATATACACCTTCGGATTTTACATAAACAAAAATCTAGCTTTTGCTACATGATAATCATAACAAAAATTTAATGAATTGCATTTATGTCCGTATCCAGACCTTCGGATTTTAAATTTAAAAAATCTAGCTTTTGCTACATGATAATAATGACAAAAATATACCGATACTAATTAGTAATAGTGTGGTTCATATACAAGGTCATGAAAGCGGCAAGAGTAAGCATCCCCTCGCCATAGGCTACAGCCCTTTGGGCAATACTTTTGATGACTATCTCTCCTTGTCGATGCAAAATCTCTGGCCTCTCCGGGTATCTAGCGGAAGAAAGGCAGAAGTGGTGTCACAGGACTCACAGGACACAGCTGCTGCCAAAGATCGCAGTGACTGATTGACGCAGGATCTGAGTCATTGAGTTTGAGTCGTACGGACACGCTTACTACTTCTTCCTGAGGTTCGCTGGCGTGTTTTGGACTTAGTCATATCGAGTATTGGTACATTACTTTTACTTATTTATTTTTCGGCACTGCGAACCGCTCGTTACAAGAAATGTCACCTGTAGGCCATCATCCTTTATGAGGGCACACCTTTCGCAACACTCATTATCGCTAGCAACTTACCATTAATATTTTCTTTGCGAACTAATCACGGAAGTCCCCAGTAATTAGTAACAATAGTAGGTGGGTGTATTGTCAGCATCTTCTCTAGTAGATGCTTAGCTCCGAAAATGAGTTGAAACATTGCTCGATTGTAGAGGAAGCGGTTTGCTCAGCTCGGCTTATGGTGGGTGGGAAGGATAGAGTGGGCAGAGTGGCCCCGGTGTCACTAAGATAAGATTACCATAAACTTCAGAAACCAGCGGTAACGTATTAGTAACGTCAGCGATTGTTTCCAGTTAATGACTTGAACATTCCTGCCATAGAATTTAAGTTTGTGTAAACTGCTGAACGATCGACTATTGAACGCCAGAATTGGCGTTAGAAAGCTAAAGTGTGGAATAAAATAAAATAAAAAAACGAATATCTGATTTTATTATGATTGATCTGTTAAGCTCCGGCTTTCATTGATTTTCTGGTTGGATGGGGTTTCAGCTTTGCTTCCTTCCGTATCTTCAAACCCCCTTTGTGACCGTCATTATTTCATCTCACGAACTTCCGAGGGTCTTTTCTGCAGTTACCACTAAATGTGGACCAGTCAGTTCTTCATCACGGAATTATCCCCTGAATTAAATTGACGGTCACAATTTTCTTATGATTGATCTGTTAAGCTCCGGCTTTCATTGATTTTCTGGTTGGATGGGGTTTCAGCTTGGCTTCCTTCCGTATCTTCAAATCCCCTTTGTGACCGTCATTATTTCATCTCACGAACTTCCGAGGGTCTTTTCTGCAGTTACCACTAAATGTGGACCAGTCAGTTCTTCATCACGGAATTATCCCCGTGAATTAAATTGACCCCGGAATCAAAGAAGAAATAAATATCTCGTTATTTGTTCTTGACGGAACTGACTTAACATGATTGGTGTTGGGTAAATACGACTCTGCTTTCTTCGCAGTGTTCGTAGACGTTCTTCCTTGCCATAGTCATTTGATCCTGTCCATGATTCCTTCTACCTGCTTTTAACAGGGGATCCTCCACTCTTTGACCACATAATACTATTTATCTTAGGTAGGTTCTCTTCTTCAGAAATCCTTATCGTCACCATCATCACTTGATTTCTCAAACCCGTCCCTATTCTACTCTATCTGCTCCTAGAAGTGGATCAACCAGTCTTTAGTCAAGACACACTATTATGTCCCTGTTTTCAGTTTCCTCGGAAGTCATTTACAAGTTTTAATCATACAACTACAAATGCAAGACACACGTAATCATTTTTGGGATCCCAGAACGTAAGTGGAAGGATACCTATGACTTCGTAAAAGTTGTCCGTCTGTCCGTCTGTTTGGCTGTCTGTCCGTTTGTCAGCACAATAACGCTTGAAGGGAATGAGATATTTTCATTAAAATTGGTGTGAGTATTTTTTGGGTCAAGGGACAGGTCGAATTCGTAGATTGGCTCTTGTGTCCTACATTTAGAGGTGGAGGAGGGGGGGGGGGTCAAATTTAGGGGCGAACAAATTTTTGTAAACAGCTAGTTTAATGATTTAGGGGTAACAAGACATGCTGAAAACGTATATGAAAATCATTTTCTCACCGGATAAGTAATTCGCCCGGGATCTGACCAAAACTGATAATTTGTTAAAAAGTAAAAATTTTATTTGATTTTAGTTAGATGCTTAATTTAGTTGTAATGATACATGCTGAACACGTATATGAAAATCATTTTCTCGCCTGACAAGTAGTCGCACGGAATCTGCCCAAAGCCGGAAAATTTGTTAAAAACAAAAGTTTTATCTGAGGTTAATTAGATGTTTGATTTTGGGGTATGAAAATGCTGATCCGGATATGACAATCACTTTCTACCCGGACATTTAGTTCGCCCGGAATCCGACTGAAACCGTAAGATGTGTTAGACGTTAAAGTTTTATCTGAAGTAGATTAGAGGTTTGAGAAAGGGGTATAAGGAGATATGCTGAAGTAATTTTTGAGCCGGATAAGTAGTTCGACCAAATCCGGCTGAAACCGAAAATTTGGCAGAAGTAAGGTGGGAAGTCTTGATGAATTCAATTTCGTCAAAGAAGATATGACGTAGGCTATAAGGGTCAACAAACGTGCTGAATCCATATCTGAACTTCATTTTCTCAGATGATTAGCGATTAGCCTTAAGCTGTTTCAAATTTTAATACTAAAAATGTTCAAGGAGTCTGACGAAGACCGGATATGTATAAGACCCAATTGTCTTGATCAAATGTAAAGTTTTTGGGATCCCATCGAAACCTTTGGTCTTGTTTTGATCTAGAGGCAATGTAACCTTTCTTCTTAGCTTATTTAGATCCCTTCTTCACTGTCATCGTTTAGTCCAATCCCTGGCCTACTTCTGAAAGTGGATCAACCAGTCTTTGGTCATGGAACACTATTTATCTCCCTGCAGCAGGTAAGGTAAGGTACAATTTTAATGGCAAATATAAATAAACCTGGTGTTTCTTAAGAGCATCAGATAATTCTGATGGGTTTGTAAAAAATATTAATACAATTCTAGCCTAAGGCATTGTAAAGAAAAAACAAACGAACAACTATCACACATCAACACTAAAATTTAAGGACAACACGAGAATTTACGACAACAGACATATGACTAAAGAAAAAATGAAAAATAAAAAAGGTTTGCGACATGGGTCTGCCTTCCTCCGAGCATAAACAAAAATGATGGACAGGTGCCTTCAGAGTTCGGTGTGTCCTTGCATATTGTTAGTGAAGTGTTCCTTGGAACAATCCACTGTTGCGAGCGCTGTAGCAGGTTTCGGCTTTCGGTTTCCGGTTTTCGATTTTCGCCGTATTTTGTGGAGCTCATAACTTGTGAACCACTGCAAGTATCAAGTTCAAACTTGGTACACTTGTGGGTATTGGGGTCTAGTTCTGCCTTTTCGGGGTCCCCCCCCCCCACCCCAGTCAGGTTCAGGGGCAAATGGGCCCAGCTTGCCCAGTGAATAAAGTTCATAACTTGACCGGAACTGCACATAGGGAGATGAAATTCTTTGGACGTGTAGATCCTAGGGCTGGAAAATTGCTTTTAAAGTTGCACCTCCCCCACCCACCACATTCATGGGCCTAGATTGCCCTGGAGTAAAGTTCGTTAGCCTTGCCAGGAATCAACAGGTATCATGTTGAAACTTAGTAGGATTGTGAGCATTTCGGGTCTCTTTTTACTTGTTGCAGGTCCCAAACCCCACCCCCATTTGGTTCATGGGCAGTTGGGCCCAGATTGCCCATTTTTTAATGTTTTTAATTTGACAATAACTGGAGACAAGGCGATGAAATTCTTTTGTGCTTTTGGATGATAGGGACCGGGAGAGTTGAACCACCCCCACCCTCCCCGTTCATTGGCAAGTGGGCCCAAAATTGCCCATGAAAAAAGTCTATGAGTTAAGTTCGTCTATGGCAGGCCTCAAGTCCAACTCTTGTATAGTTGAGGAGATATATCTATGGATGAGGATTTGGTGTAACATCAACAAATAAGACGACGCGACGTGCTTTAATCTTTTATGAACAGTTGGAAACTGGAATGTTTTGTCATATTATGATCGATTGATCATATACCGTTCTTAATGAATTGTGACAAAGAGGGCATTAGTCTGCTACGAATTGGTTTATTGCACTTGTTATTACCTTGCTAATGGACAAGAGGTTTAAAGTTTGGGACTGGCAGGCATGTCATTCAGTGTCGAACAAATGCTATTCGTACAAGATCTTCAACATTTCTTTGGATTTATACTGGCGGTTTGTTTCATGTAAAGTTTTTAAAGGGGGTTGATAACAATGTTATTTCAATACCTGTTTGGTTATTGGGGAAGAGATATGTCTTTGTTCTAAAGCTATTTGTATATAAATGTGATAAACATTTTACTTTTACACTCCACGTCTGTGCGCTTGCGCACTTGTTAGACTATGTAAATCTCCTTTTTTTCAAACAATGTTTACAACGGATACGTTAGCTATGATTCTTCATCAGCAATATTTCGGCCCTTCTTGGCAAGGGTCCTCCTCAGGCTGTCAATAGTGTCAATCCTCTGGTTCAACTTCGGGGAAGGAAACAAACCTGTAATTACAGGTTTGTATCCGACGTATCCGTTGTAAACATTGTTTGAATAAATGTTTCAAAGTCAGCTTGGGCTCAAAGAATAGTAAATCTCCTTTATCTTCATCGTTTGGTTTAGGTAATCCACGAATTCTTATTTATACACTACGTATGAGAGTGGTCTTGGTTACCAATATTGCAGTAAGGCATGCTTCTAATCAGATAACAAAATTATCTGTTTTCATAGTTTTGACAATACGGGATCTTGGAACCAATAAATCCGCAAAAACAAACAACCACAAGCTTTTGATTAGTGTTTGGTTTCTCTGTCATTCTTCTGTCCTTTCAAGGCTCCTGATACTTCAATCTTTTATGACCTTTTAAAGAGCTAAAAGCATGTGGTTTATATGCAATTTACAGGCTGACGTTTTGATCTGAAGTCAGAAACAATCAGAAGAGTTTGAGGCTGTAGACCTAAGTGTTGACCAGAACCTAGGCAAGCGGTTTTGAGCTATATTGTATCCCGGAAGAGAAAATTAAGTAAGTGTTCGAGTAAATGAAACGACTTCTCTAAATGAAAGACAGCAAATTTCATTCGCCTCTGAGGAGTTGTGTATTTACCCTTCCTGGCCCGCTATCACGGAAAGACCTCGATATAAACAGGAGAGTTGCCTCTTTGTCAACCAGTCAGACGGGTTGGTACATCGGATTTTCAGCTTACTTTTGACATGCGCAGTTCCGTCTGCTGCTTAAGTTTCTTCAGTCGGGATACATCGGACAGTTGTATGTAAAACAGTTGTATGCCTTTAAAGAACTCGTAGTGCCTACAGTTCAAATGCAACGTACTTCCGTAATTGCGTGTATATAACTCTTAAGCCCGGAGACCCGACTTTCATCAGTTACATTTTAAGCTGCTAACGACACGCATTGATTTTCACACTTGCCGTGTTTCAGTATTTTCCATGCGTATCACGCTCGCGACGAGTGTCTGGGCGTCATGCTATTGATGCGTAAACCGGTTATCTGAATTCTGCCGTTGCTAGAAGTCAATGAGCCTGAAAAAAGGCTTATAAAAACCAAAGCCGTGTATGATTTGTTAAAAGCAGGGCCTAGCTCTATAGTATTTTACTAGTTTTATATATTGGAACATAAACAGTAAATAGTGCGAGGTGTGCTTTGAGGGATACAATTGGAACTGAGCAAAAAGCTGAAAAGATCAAGAAAAGATTGCTGTTTGTCTTTAACCTTACAATATATGAACCCATTCTGTTTACGAGTGTGACGTCATTACTATGTGACTTCTAAATCAACATACCTCTACTGTACTTACCTCCTTGCATTGAGTATGTTCGGTATTTGTTTATTCCTACATGTCATATGCTAGGCAATATTACCCAGTTCCTTTAGCATCTTCAAATCATCTTTGTCCCTGTTACTCTTATCTACTAGTGGATCACATGTGTTCGGTCACTGAATATTATTTAGTTAACCATAGAAAAGTTATTCTTGTTCTAACTTTATCTCAATGCATCAAGTGTCCTTAGGACTCGATCAGTATTACCTCGGTATAACATATCCCACCCCATCCCATCCACTTGCATTTTTATAGCACTTACAGCCTCTGGCTCAAGTGCCATATACCGACCACAATTCCGTCTGTCGGTCTGTCCGAGTTTTTGTCACACTTTTCCGAGTTAGGGTACTTCCAGATGTGTTAGGACAATGAAACTTGGCAGGCATATTAGGGACCCGACCAAACTAACCTGGAAATAATCAGTTTCCCGATCCGATCATATGCGCGGGAGTGGCGCTGGCGCTGGCGCTGGCGCTGGCGCTGGCGCTGGCGCTGGCGCTGGAAACTTGAAAATTTAGGGCATTTTGTCACACTTTTTCGAGTTATGATATCTCGAGAAACGGTTAGAGAATGGAGGGATCCGAGTGAAACTTGATGGAAAGAACAAACATCTGCTCCATGTAAATCTTTGACAGAATTTGACTGGCTCCGGACACTTGAGGGGGGGGGGAGGGGGTTTCCCGTAATTCAGTTTTTGGGGATTTTCACGACGAAACTTGGCAGGCATATCAGGGACCCGGTCAAACTGACTTGGAATTAAAAAAAATCCTCGATATGATAATCTTGGGGGGGGGGGGTTGAGGGAAGAGAATCCGGAATATTGAGTCATGCGTAACTTTGGAACGGGTGATCGGATTCGAGTGAAATTTAATAAGTGAACAGAGGACGTTTCTCTCTGGTGATCTTTTTCATTTCCGGACCGAATCCGACAATTATTGGGGGGGAATACTTGACCCGCTTAGACTGGTTTGATCGGGATCGAATTTCGTGGAAATAACAAACAGATGCTCTGGATTAATCATTTACACAACCGGATTGGCTCCGGGTATTGTGGGTGGAGTTGGAGTGGGGGGGGGGGGGGGGGGGTCTGGGATTACGGTGATCGCGAGCTGAGGTACTTCCAGATGTGCTAGAACGATGAAAGTTCGCTGGAATATTAGAGATTCAACAACACTTGCTTAGAAATTGCTACTTCCCGAATCCGATTACTCCTTAAAGTACCAATCTTGACCGCAAAGAAAAAAAAATACTTTTAAGCAATTTATGCATTTTCATGATGCCCATCAGCCCATTATCATTTTTGCCTTAAGGGTTTTGCTTACAAATGAAATTCTAGCTCCCTTAGAGTGCTCATCTCGCCGCAAAGTCGAAACTTACTTTTGATCAATCAAAACGTCTTAACCCATGCAAGTGCTATATGAGCTTACAGCTCTTGTTAATTCAGTAAATATTTCTTATCTTGCTTGTGCGGATGATATTCTTTCGATCAGTAGGACTAAAAAATGGGTTTCTTTGTCTGTTTCAACAGTAGCATCTAAACTCCACGAGATTGGATTACTCTTAATCTTTCAAAGTGTGAATTTCTTCCATTTAATAGTAAATATCACGCACCGACTAATTTGTGGATCTTTTTCTATCCCATCGGTTTCCTCTTTTCGGTGGCTGGGAATTAATGTTTAAACACCAAAATCGTTCCGGACTCTCGCCGTCGCTGATTGCAAGAAGAAAATACAATTAAGTTATTCTAAAATTGTTTCTTATCGACGTAGATACAATAGAAAATCTCTTGCTAAATTATATTCGGCTTTTACAGATCACTCTGTTTTGTTTCTTTCTGGTATTTACCCTATTTTTCATGAAAAAAAAGATATCAGTTCAGTTCGCTCTTGTTATTTCCGATTTTCTGCTTTCTGTTGTGAGCGTGTTCCACCCTTCTACAAATAGTAACTATTAGTTACCATTTCCGTTCCAACCTCACCAAAAGTTACTACGCTGACCGTTCCATCCTTCTCGAAATAGTAACTAATAGTTACTATTTGCTTACCATGGTCGGGAGCGTAGTAAGCGTAGTAACTACGCATCTCTGTAACGTGATTGGTTGGATTCGCCCGTGGCATGATATTCTGCTGGAAAATAGAAAAATCGTTCCAGCCTTAATGGCAAAAAAACAGAATTCGTGACGCCATGCGTGGTAACTACGGTAAGTAGGGTGGAACACGCTCTGTATCTGCCTCCATGGTACAGGAATCGGAACCTGCATACCGGGTCGAAACTTTCGGAAGTCCTGGGAAATTACATCGGTCAACTTACAAGTATCTGCCCGCCCACAGTGACCTTTCTCGTTTCCTTTAATTTCTTGTTCTTTTTTTGATGTGCCATATACCGGTCGATCGCAATTCCGTCAGTCGGTCGGTCTGGTTTTTATGGCACTTGCAGCATCTGGCTCAAGTGCCATATACCGATTGCAATTCCGTCTGTGGTCCGGTTTTTTGTCACACTTTTTCGAGTTAGGGTACTCCCAGATGTGCTAGGACAATGAAACTTGGCAGGCGTATCAGGGACCCGACCAAACTAACTTGGAAATAATCAGTTTCCCGATCCAACGATATGCGGGGGAGTGGAGGGCGGTGGAAACTGCAGTTTGTCACAGTTTTTCGAGTTATGGTACTTCCAGATGTGCTAGGACCATGAAACTTGGCAGGCATATGAAGGACCCGTTCAAACAAAGCTAGAGATAATCAGTTTTCCCATTCGACCATCTCGGGGGAGTGGAGGGCGGGGGAATCCGGGAATTGAGTAGTGTGTAACTTTCGAACGGGTGATCGGATTGAAATGAACTTAATAACTGAATAGATTATATATCTCTGATGTCCCGTTTAAAGTCTTGTCCGGATTCGACATCTAGTGGGGAGTTGGGGAGGGGGCGGAAATTCCAAGAAAGTGTTAGAATGGAGGGATCGGAGTGAAACTTGCTGGGAAGAACAAGCATCTGCTCTAGATCAATCGTTTAGCGATGTACTGGATCCGAACACTTGGGGGGATGGGGATGGAGGGGGTGGTCCTGGAATTCCGGTGATGGCGGTTTTGGGGATTTTCACGAAGAAACTTGGCAGGCATATCAGGGCCCCGATCAAACTGACTTGAAAGTAAAATTTCGTCGATCTGATAATCGTGGAGGGAGGGGAATCCAGAATACTGAGTCATGCGTAACTTTGGCCCGGGTGATCGGATTCGAGTGAAGCTTAAGAATTGAACAGAGTTCTATAAGGGGGTGTAGCCTTTTTTTATTTGCTTTTGTTGGTGAAGATTTATAAGACTTTTATTGGTCGTCCGTTGAGCTAAAATAAAAATAAAACAATAAAACTAATTAAAGATAAGGACCGAAGTAGCACTCACGTGTCCCTTATATCAAGGTCCCTGGTCCTAGGGCAAGTGCTATGGATCGTGTTCTACCCTTCTAACAATAGTAACTATCAGTTACTATTTTCTTTCCAGCCTCGTGAAAAGTTACTACGGTAATCGTTCCAACCTTCTGAAAATAGTAACTAATAGTAACAGTTTGCTTACCACGCTCGGGAGCGTAGTAAGCGTGGTAACTACGACTAACTACTACCGATTAGCCCTTGGCATGTTATTTTGCTGAAAAGAGAAAAATGTGTTCCAGCCTGACGTCAAGAAGCCAGAATTCGTGACGTCATGCATAGTAAGTAGGGCGGAACACGCTCTTGGTGTCAGAATATCTTCAGCTCATACCATTGGAACCTAAGCTTTCGCCTTCAGCACGGCCATCCTCATAATAATGTTGTCAGAAGTAGATCCATATCTTCGCCACCATAATCCTCGTAACTGCTTTCTTCAGCGTCTTTAGTTCTTGTTCGTCATCCTCATCGTTTAATCCAGTCCTGTCCCCCTTATCCACTTCTAAAAGTGGAGCAACCAGTCTTTGATCACGAAATACTATTTATCTCCTTGCATCAAGTGTCCTCGGGACTCAATTATTCCTTTCAGCCTTCGCGCGCAGACTTCACCTGCCCTGATCCCTGCGGAAGTTACTAGAGCGTCATGACTCATTCAGTCTTGTGTACACAGTCGTGGCGACTGGCGACAAATTCAAAATTGGTCAAACGCTAGAATGAAGTTGTCAAGTGTGTTTCGAAAGAAGAAGGGGAAGAAAAGTGCGGACCATGACAGTTTGGATTGCCAGTCATTTCCTGTGGGGTTCTGCCCCCCGAAGAGAGACAGATCGAAGTCGTTATTTGTTCCACGTAGTGCCCCTTTAATTACAGTTGAAAAGTGCGCAGAACTCGAGTCGCCAATCATGTTTCCTGACTCTATGCTGAAAAGGAGAACGTCTTTGGCAGTGATGTAAGTCGGCACATGTTTCGTCTATTAATCGAGGACGTTATTAGAAGGGGGGAGGTATCAATATCCAGTCCGTATGCCCTGAGAAGTCCCTGTAGGAATCGTAAAGAGCTCACGCCATCTGGAGACTACAAACTGATGGAGTATCCAAGAACAAATAAACTAATAGAACCTACCTCTTCGGTCCCATTGAGCGACCATGGATACTCCGACAAAACTAAGCTGAGCTAGAGGTATTTGCTGAGCTTAGAGTTGCTACCTGTCTACTTCCCTCTTCGACGTTGCGCATAAATGAGGAATTAGTGCAGGAGGTGCGGTGACCTGCTCTGCAGCGCATCCAGACATCCAATCGGCTTTAACTTTGGAATTTTCTTCTTCGAGACATTACTGCGATATAGTTGTTAATAGAGATAACGAACTGTGATGGTCCACGTAGGGTTATTCGACTCCGCATGGTCGTGTTACAGAGATAGAGAAATGGAGGTTCTGGGGCTTATTTGTTCTTGCTTCTACTGAGAAAACGATATATAGTAAAAGGATAATTCTTTTGTTTCAATATAAGTTATTCTTCCTTTCTGGTGTATCAGGACTTAAAATTGCAGTTCGGTTGGATTCGCAGTATCTTTTTGCACATATAAATTACACCGAGCACGTCCATAAAAAAAAAAAATATTGAATCTTATGATTTAGGGAGACGTAAAGCGATAGTTAGTTATGTTGCAAGGACAGAAGTTTTCGAAAATCCACTCTTACGCCTTGAACGCGCTATCAGAATTTCCCGGCCGGATTTCCTACACTTTCATGATCAAATTTCAACTTATCCATATCGAAGTGATGATAGTGCCGAAAATCAGGGCAGGAATTTCAGTCTGGGAGCTCCCGATCCTGACCGTGTGTTCGCACCCTTAAAGGAACCCAGAATGCCATTCCGACCATTTTTATCGCCTTTTCCGTTGGCTGTGTTATTGCCCCCAGCCACCTGATGGGTGATAACATTTTCTACATTCATAAAGGAACACCGATTAAAGAACGTGTTTCTGATTAAACAACATGCCCTAGATGCGCTCCCTCCTTTGTTATCAACTTCATCCCGAGTCTCTACGTTATATAGGCTTATACAGACGAGTATATTATTCTAGATAGTTTTATGGATCTTCTACTAGCTTATGAATGAATGAATGAATGAATTTATTTCCAAAAAGCCCGTCGGGCCATGGTAGGAAAGTAACATAAACACAAAATAGCACTCACAAACACAATGTTTACGCCGAAAGGAGGGAACCCTTACTCCAAAAAACGCTCCCGATGCTCCATAGACTGCTTGAGGAACCTCCCAAGCCGACGAAGGTCCCCAAAATTTTTCTTCCCCATGACCTTAACCAAATCCTCCTCCTCCAACCTACTATATCCAAAAATCTCTTTACGCAGATCATTTAACTCAACGCATCTACCCACCAGATGATGTAGAGATGTAGCAAGGTATCCACCACCCAGGGATTATGAATCTGGCCAAAGCCGGAAGTTTACCAATTATAACCTAATTATTTGATATTCTTTTCCATTTAAAGTATTACCCAGTTAGTCTCGCTAAAGGGCCTTTAAGGATTATATTGCAAGTAACGGGTTCTGGAAATCTGCCAGACCCGAGACCCGCCACACGGGTAATCATCACAGAAACCAACTCAAGATATGGATTCCGCGTCTATGTTAACCCCCTATGTCTCATCTCTAATCACTTTAAAAGGTTTTTTCTTAGACAAAATTCCTTGATTTAGCTGTATTCCAGACGAACTACTTCACCGATAGGAAAAGGAAAGTTCGAAAACTGATACAGCTGCAAAATATATATATACATATATATATCATTTATTTCCCATCGAAAACAAACAGATGGAGTATAAGAGAGAAAAAGAAACAAGAAACAGAAAACGTTATATATCCACACATAACTGATAAACAATACAAGAAATTCACAAAGACGGGCACACCTACTGCTTCAGCACAGAAGCCCAAAGGTGGGAAGCGACTTCAGAATTATGGCGAGCTATTTGTTCTTGTAGTACCGAAACTGGACCTGCCACTTTATAATTTCTCGTTATAAAACGCTTACTGCTCCAAGGAGGTAACCGCAGCAAAATTTCGTATACTTACAGTACAGAGACCGTATTATTCTCTCATCAGATGGGCTAAAGTTTCGCCAAAACGGACTAAGGTACAGATAATGTGGAAGCGAAAAGCGTTGTACAATCGAGCCAAAATAGTTCGATCCAGTCGTCTTTTATTAGCCACTATCATGCTATAAGCAAACGCTATCTTTTTCTGGAAATGACCAAGCAACAGCCGACGCGTTTCAAGCAGGTAACGACCAATAGGCAGGCCCAAATAAGTCACTTGATCAGTAGGCACAACACTAACATTACCTAGCTGCACTGATATCTCTAGCAAAACTTTCGCGTTAAAAAGCAGAACCTCCGATTTCTTGGCAATAAACTGGAGACCAACTTGACAATACTGTTCTTGTAGAACCGAGAAATTGTCCTCAAAACCACACACTGAACGGCTAAGATTTAGGATGTCAGCAGCATACCCAACAAGCGAAAGATCGACACCATTACTATCACTGATACTGATCAAAGAACTCGACTGAAATATGAGCAGAACAATCAAGGCCGTATCCAGGAAGGGGGGGGGGGCTAGGGGGTTGAAACCCCTTCCCCGAAACATTAAAAAATAACGATTTTTATAGGCTTTTCCCTCTGATTGTTTCTTGTACTTTTTTGCCTGAGAATATATAGCTGGTGACACCGAGATGCAAACCAAGAACCTCTCGATCTGTAGTCTGACGCTGTAGCGGTTGAAGTTTTCTGCGTTACTTTGAAACTTCCCGACTTTGCAATAAACAATCTCAGTAATCTACTTGAAAATTTAAGTTTTCAAGCCTACCAGATTTTCTGGTTTGGCAAAGTATTTCCGGTTTCGGCCGGATTCAGGGCAAAATAATTGTCCTAGTTACTACTTTATATTACTTGAGTAAGTAATTTTCCTACACACGGATTCAGGATATCTCCTCACCTCTACGTCGAACCTCTGACCAACTTCAGATAAAGCTTTTACTTTTAACAAATTTTCTGTTTGGCCGGATTCAGGGCGAGCTATTTGTCCGACGAGAATATTATTATCACACAGATTCAGCATGTCCGCTTACCCCGAAATCGACTATCTCGTTAGCTTTAAAAAAGTCCCCCGTCCCCCACCCTTAAACATAGAGCTACGGAGCCAACCTACAAACTCGATCTGTCTTTTGGCCCAAAGAATCCTCACACCAAGTTTGAACAAAATATCTCACTCCCTTCGAAAGTTATCGAAACGAACGGACAGACGGTAAATCCTTCAACTTACGTTCTGGGATCCCAGAAAGGAACATTGCGAAAAATACAGAATTTTTTTCTTTAACAGTAAAACCAGTGAGAGAAATAGAACAGCGGAAAAAATAGAACTCGTTCAGTGGTAATACGTGCCGTAATTATTGGCATAATTGGCGTAGGTTCATTATTTCTAGTGAGACAACAAGTTTACTTTCCAATCTTCATTTTATTGGTAAAAAGTAGGTCTAGTCATTTCATTGACCTTGGAGTATGTTATCAGTTCTTTATTTTGTATAGACTTAAGAACATATAGAGCCATCCAGCCCATCATCATCAGTTTTTCTTAGAAGGGTTAGGCTGCGTCATATCTTCATTTCTTCCATGATAAATTGTGTTCCCTCGCTCATGCCCTTTCCCCCTTGAACCCTTAGATCGGATTACTCATTATTATCTGTCATCTAATGATGACTGATATGAGTTAGTTTCTGAATATGACACCCATTTCTGGTCCCCAGAATCGTCCACCTGTGCTCTCTGTCGATAGGCGTAACATACTCCGCGTGGTTTATTTTTATGGGTATCGTCTATTCCTAGCCTATCGGGATGATAATAGTTGTGTTTTTGATCGAAGTTTGAAGTTACCTTCAACCTCAAAGGTCTCTGCTTAAATAACGTTTTCGGTCGCCGGTCACAGTTTCTTCGCCCTTCAAACTCTGACCGTCGAACTTCGTTCGCTAGCAAGTTCGAAGTTTGCTTGAATCGTCGAAGAAACGTCGACCCGGCAAGGATCGAAGGAGTCATAAAAACACTAATTAAGCAAACGGTGAACTTCGACGGCGTTCAAAAACGGAAATTAATCAACCGGCTAAGCGAACGGCGAACAAAACTTTGATCAAAAACGCAACTAATGGTTGATGTTCTTCTCATTTGACTGACAAAGCCAAAAAAAAAGAGTCATTTTATCAAAGAAGGTCTCAAAATTCGCTGTTTATGCTGACATGCAACTGCTCTCTATATATAACGACACCAGCAATATTTTTCCGGTTTGGCGGTTTGCAGGACCTCTGTTGCTTCTTATGCCTATTATATCCCTAGCTCCCTTATCGGTTTATAAGCTTCTGAAATCCCCGCCTTTTGCCGTTGTTTCGTCTTGTAGCCACGACTTTTTAGTGGTTTTTCGTCCCAGTCGAGTTTTGTTGTCACGCAACGCAGACTGAGCCGGAAGCTTCAAGGTTTCTCTTCCAAACAAACACACTGTCTGTAAGCTGTCGTCGGAACTTCTCAAAATCGGTCTTGAAGTTAACCTCTCAAAATGTGAGTACCTGCATTTCAACCCTTCGTCAAATCGTTTGAATGCTAAAGCTTCTATCTCTCTTGGATCGTTCGTCGTCAGAACAACAGAATCTCTACGATGGCTTGGCATAACATTCAAATCCTCGTTGTCAAAATTTTGCTCTTCGGTTGTTCAAGAAGTTTCTAGATCAATCCGTACCGCCTATGGGCGCATCGTCCCCAACCGGGGGCGCTATAATCGTAAAGCTTTGGGAAAGTTGTACAGCACCTTCTGCGCTCCTTCTATACTATTTCGTTCTGGTGTCACTCATGTTCTGCGAAAGAAAGAGATAAAAAAGATGAGATCATGTTATTTTAAATATGCAAAGCACCTGCTCCACGTACGAAATTATGCCATAACCATACTTTGACGGAGAAGTTCAAAATTCAAGATGCAAGTGTTACCCTTTTGGATGTTTCTTCTTCGCTATCAAAAATCATTGACAACAGAACCCAACCAGCGCACGACCTTCTACACTGCTTCCTGGCCGACGATTGAAATTAAGTGTCTTTTTGTGTATGTTTATGTGTTTTATTTACTTTCTTCCTTTACTCCGCTTTCTGAAAACGGCGGGTTATAAATAAATTACTATTACTTACATGACAACCTCCAGTTTGTTGTAATTTAATGTTGGAAGACATGGTAGGCCATCAGGTCTATCTTCTGTTTTTTACTTCTTTACTTTGGCTTGGTTTTCTCACTTTTTAACCACGGCGCGTTCAGTTTGCAAATGTAGGTTATTGCGTCAAGCCTCGGAGAGCCGGCGCGTTCAGTTTTCAGTTAACCACGGCGTTAACCACTATTGCGTCTACCCCTCAGAGAGCCGTTTCATCGTGTAGGCTAAAGATCATTTCTCGGAAGAGCTGCTCTTTAAATATCAGCATATAGTGACTTTATCCTTGCGAATAGTTTAAATCTCGTTTGATTTTTGTTGGAGTGTTCATTTATGAACCATCCATTCTTGCGGCAGCTTACAGTCGGTTTCACCCTTTTTTTGTTGAGTTTATAAATCGTTAATCCCGACAGTTATCAAGCTGAAAGTTGTTATACTTGCATCAAGAACAAACAATCTAATAGAACCTCGGTGCCAGATTCTGGTGAAAACATCCAGGATTCCCAATTTTTTTTTCTGGCCAGAAAAATTATCGGGGCAGTGAGAACTTACCATAAGTCGCCTGAAACATTAATTCGGTACTACGTATATGTAAACCATATTATATACTGTAGCCTATTATTTATGACTGATATATTTACAGTTGATACATCATATTTATAATTTTATGATCCAGATTGAGCTAAACGCTTGATTTATTAAATTTTTTTTCAGCTCTTCCACTTGCGAACTTGAGCGGAGAGGTGCTTTCAGTAGAAGACAGTATGGTTCTGTTGAGTTGGTAAGCAATTTGCAATTATCCCCCCCCCCTTCTGCCATGATAAAAAGATAATAGAAAAGCAATGAATCAATAGTTGCGCTTTATCTGAACTCTCAGTTCTCACTTCTCGTACAAATTACCATTCTTGTTCGTGTCGCTTTTGACAAAAACACTAACGTTTCTTGTCCCCCCCCCCCCCAAGGCTCACTGACGCGTAGACCTGTTTATACGGATTGAACATCACCCCTCTGTTGGCCAATCAGGAAGGAAAAGCAACTTCTCGATTCTACAGAATAGCGAAGCTTTCGCCGTTCTCGATTTTGACTAAAACGCAAGAAAGAAGAACTGGCTTCACCCAATAGTAACAAAACACGAAATAGGAGAATGCGATGAAAAATGTAACTACACTATAAAAAGCTCCTCCGAGTAAGAATTAAAATTAACTGCGGTATTTGCTACTGGGATTAATCTTATCTCTACTTAGATAAGATTAATCCGAATTAGAGATAAGATTTTCTTTTTAGAGAAAAGATTAATCCCAGTAGTAAATACTGCAAGATTTTTTGTTTATAGCGTAGTGACCTTTTTTGAAATTCTGTTTTTTTCGGGGGGGGGGGGGGGTAGCCTGAACCCAACTATTGACGCAACTTGTCGATTTTACCGAATTGTGAAACTCTCCCCGTCCTCGCTTCTGTCAAAAATGCAAGACACGGAGAATTACCTTCATCAATAGTAACAAAACGCGAAACAGGAGAACTGAGATAAAAAAAAAAAAAAAAAAAACGCAACTAGTGACTTTCGCGTTTCGAACAAAACCACTACACCTTCGTTTCGGCAATCTAGCCTTTCGAACAAAACCACTACACTGTCGTTTCGGCAATCTGACCAGCGACACTTGCTTAAGTTTTCTTCTTCTTCTGCCTTAAGAAATGGTACAGGAGCAACGTTCTGGTGTGATTATTCTAAATAAAAAAAATGGTGTTTCACTCGTTAGTACCGAGAGTAACAGTCCTTATTCGCAGGTATCGGTGAGTAGCTCTCTGTGTTTACTTTAGGCTTTCAATTCTTCAGTTTTGGTTTTAATTTTTGGTTTATTGTTGGTTTTCTGCTTTGTTTCGTTTTTCTTGGTTGTTGATCTTCATCCTCGTTTTGACATTTTTTCTCGAAATTTTCTGTCTGCGCTGAAGAAGGGAGGCGGTTGTCCTCCCGAGATATTCGCCTTTTATTTTAGTATAGTCTTTGGCCTTTATAAACCCCATTTTCGTTGGTTTCTTCATTAATTTTTTGTGATATGTCAGGCCAATGTGGTTTACGAAATTATCTTTGTGATTATTCTCGTTCTTCCTTGGTATATTTCGACCTTTGGAGCCATGTTTTAGTCAGGGAAATTCAGTTGCTTTTCCAAATTATTCACTGGCTATGACAGAACTTTATTTAAAGTTTTATCTTTCAGCTTCCACAAGTAGAAACCTCATCCGACGGACACGACCTTCTCAGAGGACGCCGCTTTCGAGTCGAGAATGGAGAGCTCTTCACCGATTGTGGAGATGTAAGTAGCTTCTGGCTCATGTTAATTACTATTCCAAGTCTAGTCTTAATTAGCCTTGTGTCTAATTAACCTAAGAGCAGAGAAGAGAAGAGTCCCCGAGCACGGGAAGCTGGAAACTGGGGAGAAGGCAGGGACAAACATAGCATTTTTTAGCCCAAGCACATTTGCTTGTACACAATGTAAAAAAAACTGGGATTAATCTTGTCTCGAAAAATATAATCTTATCTCTAAGTCGGATCAATGTTATCTCAGTAGAAAGAAGATTAATCCCAGTAGCAAATACTGCAGTTAACTTTAATCCTTACTCGCAGAAACTTCTACAGTGTAGATCTGGATTTTCCGATTGACTTCAGAATAATCTTTTGCCTTCACATTTCCCGTTTTGCCAGATTCCGGGCGAGCTAGCGTCGGTTGTCAACTCGGATGGCCGGTTGAGTGAATCTTGATTTATAAGTGGGGAATAAGGTGGTGATTGTCGTGGGGCACTGCTGTGATCTCGGTGACGATAGGCTGCCTGATCGCACTGTTATGGACACTCTCGGCCAGTGGGTGAAAGGTAGATGGTAGGTGAGAGATTCCGACCCGATGTCAGTATTCAAGGAGAGTGCCCTTAGTTTTACATAGTGGTGCACTTAACCCGGTATATTCATACACTAGACGGTACGCAGGTTTTGTTGAAAGAATCATAGGCACTGTACGCGGTGGATGGACAGAACAGACTGATTTACAAAATGAGTTGTTAGAAAAAATTGAAGGGGTTAATCGATGACCTTTATGGTCCGCGCGATAAGCCTGTACTTCTTTTCGTGTCAAGACGAAGTAGGACGGTTCATGTCAATGTGCCCGGGGCAATAAAACAGAATAGAAAAGTTACGCTACGCCCGACGGCAGATAAACAATTTTAAGAAAGTTTACACCGGTAACAAAATAGAGATCAGATCTGGATTCAGCATGTCGCTCCTTACTTGTTATATTACGCTCCTTCGTTATATTGAAATTATTTTTCCTTTGTTTATTTACCAAGGATAAGTAAAAAGTTCGTAAATCGAAGTAAGCGTAACCCTAACCAGAACACAATCGGTCACATTGGCTTGAAAACATATTTGTGTCATCTTTTAATCCGAAAACCCTTCCACACCCATAAAAATAGGGCTACAGGGTCTATCTACGAACGTAACTTGTACTTTGATCCAGAGGCGTTACTAGCCAAAATGTTTGCGGGGGGGGGGGGACGAGGCATTTACTGACTGGCTGGTAATTTTTACCGACTTGTTCTGCAGAAAGAACGACTGTTTTCAACAACAAAAATGTTACTTACTTGTTATATTACGCTCCTTCGGCATTTACTGACTGGCTGGTAATTTTTGACGACTTTTTCTGCAAAAAGAACGACTGTTTTCAACAACAAAAATGACGTTTTTTATGGCACTTGAGCTTACTCAAGTGCCATATAGCGATTGTAATTTCTGTCCGTCAGTGGGTCTGTCGGTCTGTCGGTCCCGGTTTTGCTAGTTCGGGCACTTCCAGATAAGCTAGTACGATGAAACTTGGCAGGCATATCAGGAACTGGACCAGATTAAATTAGAAATTGTCGCTTCCTCGATCCGACCATCTGAGGGGAGTGGAGGGAGGGGGAATCCGGAAAAAATAGGAAAAATGAGATATTTTTAGCTTACAAACGGGTGATCGGATCTTAATGAAACTTGATATATGGAAGGACTTCGTGTCTCAGACCCTCCATTTTAAATCCAGACCGGATCCGGTGACACTGGGGGGAGTTGGAGGGGGAAACCGGAAATCTAGGAAAACACTTAGAGTGGAGGGATCCGGATGAAACTTGGTGGAAAGTACAAGCAAAAGTCCTAGATACGTGACTGATACAACTGGAACGGATCCGCTAACTTTGGGGGAGTTCGGGGGGGGGGGGGGGAGAAGTCCGGATTTGTAGTGATCCCGCGAGTTTCGTGCTTCCTGATGTGCTGGGACGATGGAAATTAAGGCATGTCTGGGACCCGACCAGATTAAATAGTAAATCGTCAATTCCCCGATTCGACCATCTGGGGGGGGGGGGGGAGTGAAGGGAGGGTGAAGCCAAAATTTGAGGTATTTTTAGCTTGCGAACGGGTGATCGGATCTTGATGAAAATTGATATTTAGGATGACCTCGTGTCTCAGACATCTCACTTTAAATCCAGGCCGGATCCGATGACACTGGGGGGAGTTGGAGGAGGGAACCGGAAATTTTGAGAAACGCTTAAAGTGGAGGGATCGGGATGAAACTTGGTGGGAAAAACAAGCACAGGTCCTAGACACGTCATTGACATAACCGGACCGGATCAGGGCACTGCGGGGGAGTTGGGGTGGGGGTCCGGATTTCTAGCGATCTCGCGAGTTCGGCATACTTCCTGATGTCCTAGGGCGATGAAACTTGGCAGGTATGTCAGGGATCCGAACAGATTGACTTGAGAACAGCCGTTTTCCCGACCCGACCATCATGGGGGGAGTGGGTGGATGAGGAGTCCGGAATCTAGTGGCATGCATAACTTTCGAACGGGTGATCGGATTTGAATGAAACTTGTCTGGTGAGCTATCGCCTCGGACGTTGTGTCACGTCCGGGTCGGGTCCGATACCTGTGGGGATGGGGGGGGGGGGGGTGGAAAACTCAAGAATCTCTAAAGCAAAGGGATTGGGACAAAACTTAATGGATGGAACAAGCATTAGGCCTAGATGAAATTGACGGAGCCAGATGGTTTCGGGGCTCTGTGGGGGGAGTTGGAGGGGGTTTCCTGGAATTCTGGTAGTCGTGAGTTAGAATAGTTCCAGATGTAAAACGACAAGGAAACTTTGCAGGCATATTAGCGACCCGAATTATCTTGACTTAAGAACCTGACACAACATACCCCCGGAAACTTCCGTTCTTAGATCCGAGCATTTTTTGGGGAGCAAGAGAGAAATATGGAAATTGACTTCTATAAATTGCGAACAAGTGGTCTGATTCGAGTGAAACTTCATGGGTGATACGAATCGATGGCCTCGACATGTAAAAAATGCGTTCGAACCATATGCGACCACGATTAGGGGAATTGGGGGTGGGGGGACTTTTGACATGCACAAAACCAAACGGATTGACCGAATTCAATTCAATTCAATTCAATTCATTTATTTGTATCCGCCAAAGCTGGCGAGTAAAAAAATATATAATAAAATTCATACAATCGGTCTACAAACTAGTAACTAGACCATATACTTTCATAAAAACTCTACGTCATTTAAAAAACAATTAGCCTACACGATCCTAAATGAAGTCTACCTAACACTTTAACCAAAATACAATCAACGCAACGCATCGGACAAAGTGTGCTTTATGGAATAAATTTTTGAAAAAAATGTTTCCCGTTTCTTTTTCAAAATATCAATGGGGTTTTTAAACCATAATTATCCATAATAAAAGAACTGGATTGGTATTTCGAAAACCGGCATAAAAATTTCCCAAAATTAAAAAAAGTAGTTTTGATACGCGATAAATTTGATAACGTTAAAAAGGGTAAAAAAGAAGATGCAAGCAAAGCCTGTGGAAGAGCAACAGTGTTAAAAATCTTTGCAAGATTGCGTCTAGATAGGAAATCCCTAAGACAAATCACCGCCCCAAAACTAGCAGAAATACGCGACTCCACATCTTTTACTATTAGAGCCCTCGTTAATGTCAAAGTCGGGCCATAAGGGATTCCCAGATATCTCAAAGACTCACATGGTTTTAGGATTGAATTACTTATACGGACTGATACTGAAAGATGAAAAATGAGATGCAAATTCGACAGTGCCGAGTTTATGCGGCCTAGATTTGTTATTTGGCGTCCGGGCCGGATTCGGCCAAGGTAGGGGGGGGGGGGGTACTGGAAACTTGCAGATAGGCTATGCTCCAATTTCAGTCAAACTTGATGGACAGGAACAGGGAATTAAGAGATTGGGCCCGAACCGGCTCCGACAACGTTGGTGGGAGGTGGGGGGTACCGGAACTTTCCAAAAATGCTCAGATTCGAGTGAAACTTGATACATGGTATAAACGAAGATGCTTTAGGTGGTCGATTTTTGTTATTCCGAACCAGATTCGGCCACGGTAGGTGGAGATAGAGTGAGGACCGGAAATCGTGTAGCACGTCTAGGGATCAAACAAATGGATTTAATGGGATGAAAGTTTAAACAGTCATGTGCATTTGCTACAGACAATCGAGACGATGCCGGAACTGCTCAGAAAGGAGTGAAACTAAATATCCTATTCCTATTTCCGAACCGCATTTTTGGATGGCGGGTGTATTTTGTGACGTTCTCATCTACTTTCTTGTACAGCCTACTCGTACAAGTGCCATATGAGCTCGTAGCTCTTGTTTTAACCGTAAGAAGTTCAATTTGCAAGATTTTATTCATTGGGAAGAACACCGGACGCCGGTGTCTCTACTAAAAACATCTATTCACGTTGATTTTTACTCATGTTGTTTTTATGGCACTTGCCCTTCGGCCTAGTGCCATATAGCGATCGCAATTTCTGTCCGTCCGTCGGTCTGTCGGTCTGTCCAGGTTTTGCTAGTTCGGGCACTTCCACATAAGCTAGGACGATAAAACTTGGCAGGCGTATCAGGGACCCCAAATGATTAAGTTGGAAATAGTCACTTCCCCGATCCGAGCACCGTGGGGGGGAGTGGAGGGAGGGGGAATCCGGAATCTTGAGGTATTTTTAACTTTTGAACGGGTGATCGGATCTCGATGAAACTTGATATTTGGAACGGCCTCATGCCTCAGACGACCCACTTAAAATCCGGACCGGATCCGGTGACTTTTGGGGGGAGCTGGAGGGGGCAACCGGAAATCTTGGGAAACGCTATGAGTGGAGGGATCGAGATGAAACTTGGTGGGAAGACACCTAGCAAACACTAGATACAACATTGACATAACCGAGCCGATTCGGGCACTGTGGGGGGGAGTGGAGGGAGGGGGAATCCGGAATCTTGAGGTATTTATAACTTTTGAACGGGTGATCGGATCTCGATGGAACTTGATATTTGGAAAGACCTCATACCTCAGACGACCCACTTAAAATCTGGACCGGATCCGGTGACTTTTGGGGGGAGCTGCAGGGGGCAACCGGAAATCTTGGGAAACGCTGTGAGTGGAGGGATCGAGATGAAACTTGGTGTGAAGACACCTAGCAAACACTAGATACACCATTGACATAACCGAGCCGATTCGGGCACTGTGGGGGGAGTGGAGGGAGGGGGAATCCAGAATCTTGAGGTATTTATAACTTTTGAACAGGTGATCGGATCTCGATGGAACTTGATATTTGGAAATACTTCATGCCTCAGACGACCCACTTAAAATCTGGACCGGATCCGGTGACTTTTGGGGGGAGCTGGAGGAGGCAACCGGAAATCTTGGGAAACACTATGAGTGGAGGGGTCGAGATGAAACTTGGTTGGAAGACACCTAGCAAACACTAGATACATCATTGACATGGCCGAGCCGATTCGGGCACTGTCGGGGGAGTGGAGGGAGGGGGAATCCGGAATCTTGAGGTATTTATAACTTTTGAACGGGTGACCGGATCTCGATGAAACTTGATATTTGGAACGACCTCATGCCTCAGACGACCCACTTAAAATCCGGACCGGATCCGGTGACTTTTGGGGGAGCTGGAGGGGGCAACCGGAAATCTTGGGAAACGCTATGAGTGGAGGGATCGAGATGAAACTTGGTGAAGACACCTAGCAAACACTAGATACATCATTGACATAACCGAGCCAATTCGGGCACTGTGGGGGGAGTGGAGGGAGGGGGAATCCGGAATCTTGAGGTATTTATAACTTTTGAACGGGTGATCGGATCTCGATGGAACTTGATATTTGGAAAGGCCTCATGCCTCAGACGACCCACTTAAAATCTGGACCGGATCCGGTGACTTTTGGGGGAGCTGGAGGGGGCAACCGGAAATCTTGGGAAACGCTATGAGTGGAGGGATAGAGATGAAACTTGGTGGGAAGACACCTAGCAAACACTAGTTACATCATTGACATGACCGAGCCGATTCGGGCACTGTCGGGGAAGTGGAGGGATCCGAGGGGGAATCCGGAATCTTGAGGTATTTATAACTTTTGAACGGGCGACCGGATCTCGATGAAACTTGATATTTGGAAAGACCTCATGCCTCAGACGACCCACTTAAAATCCGGACCGGATCCGGTGACTTTTGGGGGGAGCTGGAGGGGAGAACCGGAAATATTGGAAAACGCTATGACTGGAGGGATCGAGATGAAACTTGGTGGGAAGACACCTAGCAAACACTAGATATATCATTGACATAACCGAGCCGTGCCTACTCGTAACAAGTGCCATATGAGCTCGTAGCTCTTGTTCTCTTTTCCCTTTTACTCCACTGTCGCCTCGTGCATTTGGTCGGTCATAACTTAAATGTATGTCGTATATTAACTTCGCGACTCACTCTTGTCTCTCATACGTGAAACGTACTTCACTGACTGACTTCCATTGCGCCCTGTGTTCATCAGGCCGCTTCTAAAAGGGTGGCAGGGGAGTTCATGGCATTGTAACAAGAACAGATAACCACAGGAACCTCCGTCTCCCTATCTGTGTAATACGAACATGCGGAGTAGAATATATTCCGATACTGCGGAGGAGGAGCTACGCAGAACATTAAAATAATAATAACGCTTACTTATTGAGCTAAATAAACTATTACCCCTCTAGAATACTATGCTACATAAGCTAAGCTAAACTTGCATTTATTTATTTGAATCCATGCCAGCCAACTAGGGCCATTATACATACTTCATAAACTTACACTTTACACACTAAGTTGGGTCAAACCGACAGTATACCAACTCCCCCCATTTCAGCCAAATGGGAAGAGAGCCGCATGTGCGGCCCAGAGAGAACAGCCAACAGGGGGTTCTGGGACTCCAAAATTCTATTCTGGAGCGAAAAACAAGCTGATCTACGGACTTCGGACTTCCTTAGACTGACTCCTTTTTATTCCTTTTCTAGCTTTTATCTATTCGGATTAAACTTGATTGATTGATTGATTGATTGAATCCTTTAGTCAAACATTTACGAACATCTACGATACATTTGGGGTTCGTAGATTTCAGGATACGGGAAGCGATACCAACCCACCCCCAATAAATGTTACTCTCAAATGCGAAAGCTCTTGGCACTCTAAGAGGAAGTGGTTCAAATCCTCCTTCTGCAACTTGCATAGAGGGCAAATGTAAGTCTCTCCTCATAATTTGTACTGTCTACAAACAGCTATATAGCAGTAGAACGCCAGTAACGCCACAGAAGAAAACAAACTACGTCTGAGTGATCCTTTACAGCTGATTGGTTGTCTACCATTGTGACGTCACGTCTAACTAGCTGCAGACCGGGTTTTCCATTCCTGCAGGCATCCTACGGTGTTTCATCTGCAACGCACAGCGGCGAAGAGGGAAGTAGACGTGTATCAACCAGGGTTGCCACATGTCGCACGATAGTGTCAATTGTCACTCTATTTTGTTTTTATCACTCCCTAGGTATGACATAAAATCACTCTATTTCAGAAAATGACCAAATGCGTCATTTTTGCAGCAGAGATTCCGACCGGAACCCACTATTTCAAGTTTTTTCATGAAAACAAAATTAAGATTGTCATTTTTACAGAGTTTTATTCCGACCAAAAGTGAACAGTAAATAAAATTAAACTTCACTCCCAATTCACTCTCTGTTTTGGGCCAAAATTCACTCTCTAAATATTTTTGATGGGGTAACCCTGCTATCAACTCAAACCTCTCAGGAAGCACCTCTAGCTCCGCTCAGTTCTATCGGGGTATCCATAGTCGCTGCATGGGACCAAAGACGGAGGTTCTGTTGTATTATTTGTTCTTGATTGCAACAGTGGCAGTGTAGCTAACGGTAATCTGGGAAGACAACTTTTCCATCGCACACCTGGTCATTCGATAGATTATAGTTGCACGGCCGTGTTTGTCTGGAAGGAATTGTTTGGGCTGTGAGCCTTGCTAATAAGATGGAGATAAGATAAGATTTATATCACCGTGGCGTATACATATAAAACAACACAAATAATCAACAATAAGTAGAAAGATGACCTTCTACAAACACCCATGGGCGTTACGTAACCTGTGAAGGGGCGGAATGGTCGTTTCCCTAGAACAGTCTTTTTTCTGAAAAAAGTAGTTTTTTTTCTGAAAAGTCGGATGCCTGTGAAGGGGTGGGAATAGTCGTTTTCCCCTGGAAAATTCTTTTTTCTGAAAAACAGTCTTTTTCTGAAAATATTAGTTTTTTCTGAAAAACAGTCGGTAAAAATGACCAGCCAGTAGGTAAATCCCTTTTTTGGGATCCCAAAACGTAAGTGGAGGGATACCTATGACATCGCAAAAGTTGTCCGTCTGTCCGTCCGTCCGTCTGTCCGTCCGTCTGTAAGCACGATAACTCTCGAAGGGAACGAGATATTTTGATGAAACTTGGTGTGAGGGTTCGTTGGGTCGTCGGACCAGTCAAGTTCGTAGATGGGCTTTGTAGCTCTACATTTAGGGGTGGGGGAGGGGATTCAAATTAAGGGACAAACAAAATATTTTGTAAACAGCTAATGTGATAGTCGATTATGGGGTAAGAAGACATGCTGAACACGATGGTGAAAACTATTTTGTCATCGGACAAGTAGTTCGCCCGGAATCCGGCCAAAACCTGAAAGTTTGTTGAAAGTAAAAGTTTTATTTGAAGTTGATTAGATGTTCGGTTTAGGGGTAGGAAGACATGCTGAAGAGGATGGTGGAAATTATTTTCTCGACGGACAAGTATTTCGCCCGGAATCCGGCCCAAACCGGAAAGTTTGTTGAAAGTAAAAGTTTTATTTGAAATTGATTAGATGTTCGATTTAGGGGTAGGAAGACATGCTGAAGACGATGGTGAAAACTATTTTCTCGACAGACAAGTATTTCGCCCGAAATCCGGCCCAAACCGGAAAGTTTGTTGAAAGTAAAAGTTTTATTTGAAGTTGATTAGATGTTCGATTTAGAGGTAGGAAGACATGCTGAAGACGATGGTGAAAACTATTTTCTCGACGGACAAGTATTTCGACCGGAATCCGGCCCAAACCGGAAAGTTTGTCAAAATAAAAAGTTTTATTTGGAGTTGATTAGATGTTCGGTTTAGGGCAAGAAGACATGCTGAACACTTATGTGAAAACAATTTTCTACCCGGACATGTAGTTCGTCCGGAATCCGGCCAAAACCGGAAATCTGTTCGAAGTCAAAGTTTTATTTCTAGTTGATTAGATAAGCGATTTAGGGGTAAGAAGAGATGCTGAGTCCCTGTATGACAGTCATATTTTACCCGGACATATAGTTCGACCGGAATCCGGCTGGAATCGGAAAATTTGTTATAATCTAAATTTCTATTTGAAGTTGATTAGATGTTCATTACTGGGGAAAGAAGATACCCTGATTTCGTCTTTGAGCTTTTCTTTTTTCGCCGGACAAGTAGTTCTAGAGTTCGGCCGGAACCGGGAAATTGGCAGAAGTGGCAGGAAGTTTTCTTCAAAAGAGATATGAATTATAGGGGTAAACACGCATTCTGAATCCAAATCTGAACTTGGTTTTCTCAGGTGATTAGCTCTTTGGCCTTAATCTGTTTCTGAATTTTAATTGTAAAAATGTTCAAGGAGTCTGGCGAAGACTGGATCTGGCTAAGACAAGACCCAGTTGTCTGGAACAGATAGTGAATTTTTGGGATCCCATCGAAACCTTTGGTCTTGTTTTCATAGTAACTGCAGGAACCTGTCGCAGTGGACTAAGGCTACCATGAGAAAACTCGCCAACTGTTTAATATAAAGGACACAACTCTGCTACATAACTTTAGTAGTCAGTAGCCTGTGAAGGGGTGGAATAGTATTTTTCCCCATAACAGTCTTTTTTCTGAAAACAGTAGTCTTTTCTGAAAAATAGTCGGTAAAAATGACCAGCCAGTAGGTAAATCGCTTTTTTTCATAGTAACTGCAGGAACCTGTCGCAGTGGGCTAAGGCTACCGTGGGAAAACTCGCCAACTGTTTAATATAAAGGACACAACTCTGCTACATAACTCTACACACCCATTCTTGGGAGGTGGGGGGGGGGGCACCATTAAGTTTACCCCCTTTTTTTTGGGGGGGGGGAGATAAATATTATTTCATCCCGAGCTGACTGCGAATCGTAATTGACAGGGCTATACGGATACCAAGAAATAAGCCAAGAAGGGCCTACATATAGCTCTAATAAAATTCAGCTGACGAATTGGTTTAGCACTGTCAATTGTGGTTGAGATATGGTTGTCTATGAGTTTATTTATGTAGCATAAGGTGAAAAAAAAACATCATGCAGAGGTGACGATAAAGCGACTGTGGTTTTTGTTTGCTCTAAACATGTTTGACTAAAAATAAAATTTGAAAAAGTTTAATTGAACCTTTCTCTCCAAATATTTATAACCGAAGTTCGCTCGAGGTTTTACATTTGCTCATCAATTGCTCTAGTTTATTATTCATACTGGTACACCGGATATGAGTTTCCTTCGTATGTAGCTATACGTTCGTCCCATCTTTGTTTATAGAAATTAGTACTGTACTTCATTAACCTGAAAGCCAAGTGCTATGTTCTAGCAACCGTTCGTTGCCCCCGATCCTATTTCCTCGTAAATATGTTTCTAATTAAGACCCTGGAAATAAGAGATGTCTCCTTGGAGACAAGTCAAATTCAGTCCCATTCAGTTACCCAAACTAGAAAGGCCAATCCATTACTTAAATTGCTCTTCCACGGGGAAGTGTTTTAGCCTGAAGGTTCCTGTTGATAGGATCGTGTTGATGCTTATGAATTCTGTTTTGCACTGAATAAGGAAAGAAAGGGAATAGTTCAGTATGAAAGAAGTAAAGATAAAACAATTACACTGAGCTTTCAACAACAAGACGACTATATACGCAAACAAAACACTAAAAATAATTAAGGAAGGAAATAAGTAAGTGTATTTATGACCCTCTAAAGTTTAAACAAAATAAGAAGTGGAGTTAACAAGAAAGCAGAGAAAAGAAAAACAGATTACATAAATAAAAAAATTGAAATTACCCAATATGGCGATGGTGAGGCATCCAGGAATTTATTTCGGGGGGGGGGGGCTTTCGGGGGGGGGGGTATTGCCTGCTGGTCGGACAGTACAAAAAACACAGATCAGAGTGAAAAGCCTATAAAAATGATTATTTTTGTCCTTTTCGGGGGGGGGGTCAACACCCTACCCCCCCCCCCCCCTGGATACAGCCTTGTGGTGAGGTTTTAACCTAGCAAGGAAATCCTGGTGCAGAGATCCCTATGGGCTAGAATTAAAGAATAAAGACACTGCCAAACATCAGTCTAAGCTGTTTTTGGGATCCCAAAACCTAAGTGACGGGATACATATGATTTCGTAAAAGTTTTCTGTCTGTTCGTCCGTCTGTTAGCACGATAGCTCTCGAAGCGGTTGAGCTATTTTATTCAACCTTGTGACGAGGACTGTTTGGGTCAAAGTACAGGTCAAATTTGAAGATGGGTTATGTAGCTCTACATATTTTTTAAACCCTTTAATCTACAAGATTCGCTTGTCTGGATCAAGAGCTCCAATAAATCTTACATATTTGGGATCCCATGGAAACCTATGTTCCTGTTTTTCTACTTTTATTCATACGCCAATACATAAAATATATTTCTTTTGACTGTTCTGTTTGTAGCTACTTCGAAATTGTATCACTGTCAAAAATGGCAAAATCTTTTTCCAGTGGCAAAATATTTGTGTGCAACTCGGAAAAGACATTCTTTTAAGGTCGTGTGTCCTGATGCTCTGCCTCTGTTGGCGCAGTTAAAGTGTGTGGGGGGGGGGGGGTCTTGTGACAGACTCAGGGTAGAGGTGCTTCGGGAAACGAAGATGGAGGGGGTATTTGATGGCTCTTCCTTCCCTTCACAACCTTGACAGAATGAACCTTAGCCTTTAAGCATGCCAGTTATTCCCGAATATCCCCCTCCCCGCACGTAAACACACACACATTGTTAATAAAGTTCAATATATTTTAGGAAAAGTATTTATAGATAAAGGCGAGAAACGTATTTTCACGCATTTACAATAAGTAGTAGCGTGTCTAGGGAAAATTCTTAGTGCCCTTGGTCGAGACTGCAGTTTTTATGGCACTTGCCTTGCGGCTAATTGCCATATACCTATCACTTTTCCGCAGTGTTGCCACTGGTCACAGAATTCTGCGATCTGTCACAGGTTTTTGACTCCTCCGCAGAATCCGAGCTGTGAAAAATACAGGAAACCACACTTGAAAAAATGTTGGAAATCCTGCGGTTTTAACCCCGTTCTAGACGGTTTCAGGGTGACAAAAAAATATTTGTTTTACGAGTATTAGCTCCTCATATAAGAGTAAACTGAAACTTTAGGATCTACGAGTGTTTCGTTGAAATTTAAAAAAGAACCGAATTTCATGGACGCCCGAATGTCATAATTTTGCCTCCCAATGTTACAGGTCCCGTCAGCGAAAAGTGGCAACACTTCTTTTCCGTCGGTCGGTCGGTCCCTCTATCTGTCTGTCGATCGGTCCGGTGATCGCGACTTAGGTTACTTTCAGATGTGCTAAGACGATGAAATTTGGCAGGCATATCAGGGACCCGACCAAATTGACTTAGAATAGTCACTTACCGATTCGACCATCTTTGGGGGATTGGAAGGAGGGAGAATCTGGAATATTAAGGCATCAGTAGCTTTCGAAAGGTTGACTGGATCTGAATTGAATCCGACAGCTGTGGGGGGAGATGGAGGAGGGGGGGGGGGGGTACCGAAAATATCGTGACACGCTTAGAGTGATGAAACTGGGTGGGAAGAAAAAGCACAGATCCTAGGTACATAGTTGACTTATCCGGATCGGATCCGGGTACTGTGGAGGGGGGTTGGAGGGAGGGGGTCCGGATTTCCGTTTATCACGGCTTGAAGTACTACCATATGTGCTAAGACGATGAAACTTGGCAGGCGTATCAGGGACCCGACCAGATTGACTTGAGAAAGACCATTTCCTCAATCCGACCATCGAGGATAGACCGGAAACCAAGGGTCAGGCTTAGAGTGGAGGGACCGGAATGAAGCTTGGTAAAAAGAACAAGGACAAGCTGTCGGACAAGCTGCACTTGGACGACGAAACTCGTCAGGTATTGGGGCCCAATCAGATTAACTTCGAAAGCAGTCCCTTCCCCGATCCGTCCATCTTCGGGGGAGTGGAGGGAATGGGAATCCGGACTACCTCAAGCATATGCTTACAACTGATTTTTTAACCCTCTTTAAGTGAGCATCTTAACTGCATAATGAAAAAATTCTTTTGACCGAATTTTCAATTCATTTTCGTGATTCCCAAGGTCCCGTGATAATTTTTGCGTCAAGGGTTTCGCTTACAAATAACCGTCCAATATAAGTAAAACGCCAATGTTACCGCAAACTGGAAAAACATGTTTGAGAAACTATTTAAGACTCACACGGGCCCATGATCATCTGTGCCCCAAGTATTTTGCTTCCGAATTTAGTTCTATAACCCTCTTAAAACGCGCATCTAAGCCACAAAATGAAAAAAAAAATACTTTCGAGCGAGTGATATAGCCTATACTTTCAGGGCCCATGACCACATCTGTGTACCAGTACTTTTGCTTACAAGTTCCTAGCCCACTTAAAGTGCACATTGTAACCGCAAAATGCATGGCATATTTTTTACTAAACGATCCATTTTCATGAAACCGAAAGGCCATAATCGTCGGGATCGACTAAAACCAGGAAGGGAAGGGAACGTGAGAAAAGCAGGAAGGGCATACTAAAACGAGGAAGGGCATCCTAAAACCAGGAAGGCTGTCGCCAGAATTCGCAGCAGTGTTCCCTTCCTCTATTTAGTATATTTGAGGGGTCGACAACTTTTCAAATTAAAAGTTCACCATCCCTTCCTCGTTTTAGTATCCTGACATGAGTAGTCATTAAGTTCAGTGAGGGGTCGGCAACTATAAAGATTATAATTTTCCTTTTCATTTCTCATTCTGACGGTAGGCGACTAACCAGGAAGGGCATACTAAAACGAGGACGGGCATCCTAAAACCAGGAACGCTGTCACCAGAATTCTCAGCAGCGTTCCCTTCCTCTATTTAGTATTATTTGAGGGGTCGGCAACTTTTCAAATTCAAAGTTCACCATCCCTTCCTCGTTTTAGTATCCTGACATGTGTAGGCATTCAGTGAGGGGTTGGCAACTACAAGAATTGTAATTCACCTTTTCATTTCTCGTTCTTACGGTAGGCGACTAACCAGGAAGGGCATACTAAAACGAGGAAGGGATGGTGAACTTTGTATTTGAAAAGTTGTCGACCCTCAAATAATAATAAATAGAGGAAGGGAACAGTGCTGCGAATTCTTGCAAAAGCATTCCTGGTTTTAGGATGCCCTTCCTCGTTTTAGCATACCCTTCCTGGTTTTAGTATGCCTTCCCGCTTTTCTCGCGTTCCCTTCCCTTCCTGGTTTTAGTCGATCCCATAATCGTCTGTGCTTCAACACAGCGCAAATCTTAGCTGGTACCCTTTCCTACGACGTATGCTTGCAAGTGCAATATGAGTTTACAGCTCTTGTTATTAAATTTGTGTAATTCCTTATTTATTTACATGGGGGGGGGGGGAGGGTATCCGTTTTTTTGGCGAGGGTTGCATAGACCCAGTCGTGTCCTGGTTTGGACTGGCAACTTGAATTAGTCATTGTTTCTAATTATTCAAATAAACAATCGGAGCTAGCACTAGGGATCTGTAGGCTACACTAGCGAAATATAAGCGGATCGCTATTAGTCAACATAATCCCGCTTGCGCAAGTTTCGATCTCACATCCAGTCCCAATGACAGATCCTCCCTTACTTTAATTTTTACATCATCCTTGATTTCCATATCATCCCTATATGATCCCTATATCGTACCTACATCAGACATTGACCAATGAAATGTTCCCGAATTACCGCCTTTAAAAGAAATGCACCACTATAGATACCGTTTCTTTTGAAGTATTTTGAAATGTTTTCCCACGCTCTTTTTCTGTTTCTTTCTTGGGCTTCGTCTTCTATCTTAGTTGGGTTCTGATTGACACTAAGTGAGTAAACTACTGACTTTTCTCTGAAGTCGAAATACTAACAAGCTCTGTAAAGTTGCACGGTTGCACCCACCTGTCCATTTGATTTCTAGAAAAGAAAATCAAATAGATTAGCTTCTTTCTTTTTCACAGTATTTCAGTTTTGTCCTTTAGAACTAGCCATGTAGAAATAAAAGTGAAACGGCGGCTTGGGAAACAACAGCTTCAGCTATCCTTTTTCCCAGTAGGCCACTTATTGGGGCGTCGTTTGTCTGAAACATATAGATGATGAAGAGCGGGTTTCACCCTACTTATCGTAGTTACTACGAATGACATCACTGATCCTGTCTTCTTGACGTCAAGGCTGGAACACAATTTCTATTTTCTATAAAATATCGTACCGCGGGCTGATCGGGCCAATCACGTCGCAGATATCGTAGTTACCTCGCTAACTACTCTCCCGAGCAGGGTAAGCTAGTAGTTACTATTAGCAAGAACAAATAAGCCTAAAGAACCTCCGTCTTTTCTCTCGCAAAACCGACTATGGATCCCCGACAAAACTGAACAGAGCTAGAGGCACTTGCTGAGCCTTGAGGTGATGCCCGGCTATTTCCTTCTTCGCCTGTGCGCATACTTTTTCGCCTTGTCAGGGCTGCAAGAATTGCACACTGATTTCCGGCAGAAATCTAGTCTACGTTTATTGCCGCATCACCGACTGATTAGACTTTTTTGACTGAAAGTTGTTTAGTACATACGCTTCGTAAGTTTTCTTGTGTTGTCTTTGTTCTCCTCTTTTCTTTGTTATCTTATAAATATACTTACTTACTGACTTACTTACATATCAGAGAACAAATTATAGCAGGCGGTCATGGTCCGTGTTTCGTAGCTCTAATACCTCCACTCGTTTATATCGGACAGGTATCGGGAATATATTCGAATATGTTGAATCCATATCTGAAACTTATTTTCTCGCCGGAAAATTTGTCAAAAGTAAAAGTTTTATTTGAAGTTGATTGAATGTTCGATATATAGGGTAAGAAGACATGCTGAATCCGTAGGCTATATGACTTATGTTTTGTAGCCGGACAAGTATTTCGCCTGGAATCCGGCAAATACCGGAAAAAATTTTAAAAGTAAAATTTGTATTTGAAGTTGATTGAATTTTAGATGTAGGGGTAAGAAGACATGCTGAATACATATATGACAATCATTTTATGATCATAACATATAGTTCGCCTGGAATCCGGCCGATTCCGGGATATCTTAAAAAGTTTCATCTGAAGTTGATTAGAGATTCGACGTCGGGGTAAGGAGGTATGTTGAATCCGTATATGTAAATTATTTTCTCTCTGGACAAATAGTTCGCCGTAATCCGGCCAAAACCTGAAAATTTGTTAAAAGTTGCGGTTTCATCTGAAGTTTATTAGATGTTAGATATAGGGGTAAGGAGATGTGCTGCATTCGTCTTGAGATTTAGTTTTTTGCCGGATAAGTAGTCCATCCGGACGAAAGTGGATATTTGGCAGAAGTAAGGCAGGAAGTTACGATCAGTTTCGTCAAAGTTGGTATGACGTATGGGGGTAAACACACATGTTGAATCCATACCTGAACAGGTGACTAGCCATTGGCATTAATTTTTTCTAAATTTAATAGAACAAATATTAATAGGTAAAAGTAAAAGAATTAAGTTTCTCGGGTAGGCCTATCTACAAGACGCAATTGTCTTGATCAAATATTAAAATTTTGGGATCCCATCGAAACCTTTGGTCTTGCTCAGTCGAGCAAATTTGTAGCAACCTTGAAGGTCCACCTACAACTCTTTCCCACATAGGCTAAGAACATGAGCAGCTTCAGTCGCTTGTAAGTATTGTTTGGGGATCGCAAAACGTAAGTGACGGTCAGGCCATATCCAGGAATTTTTTCGGGGGGGGGGGGGGGGGGGGGTGCCTTTTGGGGGGAGGGGGTTTGCATGTGGGTCGGTAAAAAAAGACATAGATCAGAGGAAAAAGCCTATAAAATGACCATTTTTGTATGTTTCGGGGGGGGGGGGGGGTTCAACCCCTAAACAAAGCGTAACGTGAATTCACGTAAGAGCGATAAGCTTTCGCCTTGTATCGATAGAGGGGTAGGGTAGAGACTTGGGTTCAACCCCCCCCCCCCCCCTGGATACGGCCTTGGTGACGGTATACTTGTGACTTGGTGAAGTTGCCAGTCCGTCCGTCTGACTGTCCATCTGTCTGTTAGCACGATAACTCTCGGAAGGGATTGAGGTATTTTGTTCAAACATGGTGTGAGGATCTTTGATCCGGGTGATACAGGTTAAGTTCGTAGATGAGTCCCATAGCTATATATTTTGGGGTGGGGGAGGGGTTTCAGATTAAGGGGCGAAAACAAATACCGCCGGACAAGTAGTTCGCCCGGAATCCAGGAAAACGGGAAATTTAGCATGGAGTTTGAAAACCCAACGAGATAGTCGATATAGGGTGAGGAGACATGCGGTTGCAGCTTCCGAACATACTCAAGATATATAAAAGTGTACGCGATGAGTTTAGTTATCTGCGAAGTCCCATCCGGCATTTACTGGGTCAAAAACGCAGGATGTATTTGACTACTGTCTGATGAACAATCCGATAAAACTGGTCTACCAGTTTTCGGAAAAACCAGGTGGCGATACAAGTCTCTACCCTACCACTCTATCGATACAAGGCGAAAGCTTATCGCTCTTACGTGAATTCACGTTACGCTTTGTTTAGTCGACTGATATGCAGGAGGGAGAGTGGGTGCCGGTTGCGTGTGCGTGCAGTGTCTCTTCTCTTAGGTCTTAGTCTTGGCAGTTGGCACTGTTGAGTGGTGTTTGGCAGTCGTCTCGTGGGCTCGAAACTCGAAGGGTTTGAGATATTTTGTTCAAACTTGGTATGAAGATCCACTGGATCAAAGTACACGCCAAGTTCGTATATGGGCCATGTAGGACTATATTTAGAGGTAGAGGGGGGTTTCAAAGTAATGATACAAATATATAATTTAGAGATAGCCGTTTAAAGGGCAAGGAGTCACGCTGAATCCGTATCTGAACTTTGATTTCTTGCCCGACAAATGGTTCACCCGGAATCCAGATGAAACCGGTAATTGGTTGACGCTTAAAGGTGAACTCCAGAATTAAAAAATAAGGGTTCCGGGTGACCGAGTTCGATACCTGATTTTTTTTTGAATTTTTTGACGTAAGAAGCATTCTAGTGGGTCAACTCCAAGCAGAGATACCTCATAAAGTCTAATTCCATTGGCTCCTTTGATGAGACCCCTCATTCGTTCCGTCATGTTGATGCTGTAGTCTTGCGGGAACGGCACCGACGCCAAAACTCGTAACACAACATCAACGTTGTTTACAAAAGTGACCCATAGAAGAAATTCTGGAGGTGTTGACTAAATTGTGACGGAATTCCAGACAAAACACAAACAACAAACAAACAAAAAAAGACAGCAGAACTGAGTGAAAAGGAAATGTCCAAGACCAGAGTGTGTTGCTACCCTGGTTGTACGCCCACTGTTGGAATAACTTTCTTTTCTTGGCCAAGTAGTGAGAATAGGGAGCATAGAGAACAGGAGAAGAAATTCTGGAAGCTCCATTAAACAACACACACAAAAAAGACAGCTGAACTGAGTGAAATGGAAATGTCCAAGACCAGATGTGTTGCTACCCTGGTCGTAAGCCCACTGTTGGAATAGCTTTCTTTTCTTGGCCAAGTAGTGAGGAGAATAAATTTTCTAAGTACAGTGCTTGGGATAATTTTGTCAAGAGCAAACACCAGCTTTCTGTCTCCCAACAATTGGAGGCTTCAGATTTTTGTGTGAACATTCCTTTGAACCTGATTTTCTGAGTTCCTGTCAGGATTATACAGGAGGACAGTATTAAAAGACTTGCTGAGCATGCAGTGCCAACCATGCACAATTCATCAGGTTCTCAGGCATCCAGTTTCAAATTCAGTGTCAGTTGCTCCTCCAGATAGGCATGTGTCAACTCTTGGTGTAACTCCTGCTGTAATAGATCAGGCCCATGACAGTCAGGACATCCCTTGCCCAAGTGCTTCGTTCAATTCAACAACCTATGAGTGCCTCTCAGCGTCGTGCCACTTGAGTGACCATGATTACTTCTCTGTGATGCTGCTGTCAAGGAAGTTTCAGTTTCATCCCATGGAGCAGAGGATTCTTGCGAGATCTGGTAAGCCAAATGGTTTTTGCAGGTAATTTTTGTCCTGAAAATGTGAGCGATCAAGGTCTGCCAAAAATTTTTCCCAGGAAATGCTTCAGGGGTCGCTGGGAGAAGTAGGGTCACAGGACTAGTTGTCCAACAAAAAATCTTTGATTTACCTTAAAAGTGGCATCTTTCAACTTAGAAACTTGAAATTTACCCTAGCTGCATTTTTGTTACTTTTCTCTGTAAGTCGGTCAACCGACCTATTTGTCGCTATTGAGTGTTTATTGATCTCATTGGTCAGTTTGAATGAGTTCTACAAAATAATAAGAAAAAAGGCATCTGACATCTTCCTGTTGCCAGCAACATCTCTCCAATGATGATTTTGATTTTCGCGCCCCGCCAAGAACGTAGGTCTGTCAGAAGGAGCTCCCACCTCAGTCCTCGGCAGGTTAACCAACCAGCAAACAGAGCTGGTTGAAGACCCAGAAATAAACAGCTTATTGAAAGCTCTGACTCCAAACTTTGTGATGGAACCGGGTTTGAAAGGCTCAGATACCATAAACTTATTCCTGAAGTGTTATACAATAGTTGCATTTTTGCAGATACCATGGTATCTGATACCACAGTCTAAAGTCGTTTTTGCAGTTATTGTGGTATCTGGCCAGTTATTGTGGTATCAGATATTCAGATACCACGGTCTGACCGTAGGAACTGGTCACGGTATTCTAGGCCAAAGTATTTTCTTACTGAATGAACCATTCAGGTAGCATCTAAAAAAGATGGTCAGGGACTTCTAAGAAACTATCTTGTCATACTTCTTGGTGCGGTCAGCCGGTCACAATCAAATTTTGGGGTAATTCTGATAACTAAATAATTGACGAGCAAATTCAATCATTGATAATGGTTTCTCTTTTAGATTGAAGTGCAGTCAAGCCTTCTGAAATTTAGAATACGGTCAGCCGAGATCAACCCATAGTCAGTACCATCCATAAAGCAAAGGACACAGACGTATGTACCCATGGAACTTTGTGCATCTATAGAGGCTCTGTCATCATAACAGTAACAGGAATCAGCATGGCTTGGAAGACAATCACATTAGGTAAGTTTTTAACTCAAAACGTAACTTACAAGGGCTTCAATGGTTTTCTATCCAAAGGACCCATGACATCAATAGAAACCTTACTGCATCCAAGTAACTGGTGGCGGTAAATATTTTGCCTGTAGTTAATGATAAGAGTTTAATTTTGTATTATCTTTCCTGCTTGAAAGTAGTTGCTGTTTAGGATGGGAATATGTTCAACATTTTGGATATCAGTTTACAAATGCGTCCTCCCTGCAAACATTTGAATGGCTTTAATTCGTATTGCCTTTCTTGCTCGTTACTAGTTGCTACTTAAGATGGAATATTCAGTACCTGAAATCTTTCTTGCCCTGATCCTTGACCAGAACAGTGGATCTGTTTGTGAGAAGCATAAGCTAGAGATTTGATTTGTTTTGATGTTTAAATTTTTTTTCATCCACACCAGAGCAAAATAACACTAGGAAGTACCACCAAGACTTGACCAAATTGACACACATTCAAATAGCAGCGATACTAGCAGCCTTAGTGGTAGAGAACGTCCCTACTAAAACTTTTTGCAACATTGCAAAAATGATACAGCTTCCATTGTTTCCTTGGTGTTTGCAGACCCCACCTTTGCATAAATTTCTTAACCCGCAAGTTTGTCTCGCTTTAAATGCCGCAAGTGTAGTGGGCGGCTCTAGCGACTATGGCCCGTTTGCGAAAATAACACTAGGTAGTAGCAGCAAGACTTGACAAAATTGAAAGATACTCGAATAGCATCGATACCACCGCCCCTAACGGTAGAGAATGTCCCTACTGAAACTTGTTCAGTTTTCACTAACGCTGGCTCCGATAACTTCATATTTTGAACATTGCAAAAAAGTGATGTAGCCTCAGTTGTTTCCTCGGTGTGTGCAGACCGCACCTTTGCTTTACTAGAAATTCCTTAACCCGCAAGTTTGTCTCACTTTAAGTGCTGCAAGCATAGTGGGCGGCGCTACAAGTATGGACCATTTGCAAAGCATGGAAAGCATAGGTCTTGGCGCTGCTCCCTAGTGTTATTTACTTACAAATTTTCAGTCTCTTGTTTCATTTTTACTACCTTTCTTGCTCAGAGGCAGTTGCTATTTGGATGAGAGTATTTAATTTCTTACGGTCATCAGTTACAAAATTCGTTCTCATTACATTGCAAAAGAATTATGTCAACTTTTTCCTCGGTGTGTGGAGACCGCACCTTTGCTTACTAGAAAATGTAGCTGACTTATCTGTTTTGCACCGTCAAATATGATTCACAGTCAGCTTGGGCTGAAGGAACATCTATTTACTAGAAATTTCTTAACCCGCAAGTTTGTCTCGCTTTAAATGTCGTTAGTGTAGTTGGTGGCGTTACGAGTATGGCCCGTTTTATAAAGCGGGAAGCATAGGTCTTGGCGCTACTCCCTAGCGTTATTTTGCTCTGATCCGCACACAACTTTCAGTCCTTCTTTAATTTGTATTACCTTTCTTGCTCAGAGGTAGTTGCTATTTTGGATGGAAGTATTTAATTTGTTACGGATAGCAGTTAGAAAGTTCGTCCTCCTTACACGAGTGTCTTCTTTCATTTTTATGACCTTCTTGTTCGAAAGTAGTTGCTATTTAAGATGGAAATATTCAATATTGAAATATTTTCTTGCCTTGGCCATTCATTAAAACAGAATATGGATCTATATGAGTCGCTTTGATGTGGCCAGGTTCGCTTCATCCGCATACAAATTTCTATGCCTTCTTAAATTTGTATTACCTTCCTTGTTCGAAGCTAGCTGCTATTTATTTTCGATACTGAAATCTTTTCTTGCCTTGGCCATGGATTAGAACAAAATGTGGATTTATATGATCCGTTTTGACGTGTCCAGGTTCGCTTAAAATCTATAATGGCTTCTTTAATTTTGATTACCATTCTTGCTCAGAAGCAGTTGCTATTTTGGATCGAGTTAATTTTTTTTCGGATATCAGTTAAAGATGAGTCCTCTTTAGAAACTGTTTGAATGCCTTCTTTCACTTTTATGACCTTTCTTATTCGAAAGTCGTTGCTATTTAGGATGGAAATGTTCAATACCTACATCTTTTCTTGTCTTGGCCATGGATTAGAACAATCAATCAATATATTTATTACCCGTCAAGAAAAAGAATGAAGGGCATGTAGCCCTAGTGACCGAGTACAAAAACAAGACCAAAGGTGTCGATGGGATCCCAAAAATCTAATATTAGATTCAGACAATCAAGTCTTGTCTTCGCCAGATCCAGTCTTGGACAGGCTAATTATCAGAGAAAACCAAGTTCAGATATACCTCTATAAGCCATATCTATTTTGACGATAGTGACCGAAACTTCCTGCCGATTTCCGAGCGAACTACTAGTCCAGCAAAAAAAAATACAGAAACAAAACCAGCGTATCTCCTTATCCCTATAAAGAACATCTAATAAACTTTGAATAAAAGTTTGACTTGAAAAAAAAATCCGGTTACAACCGGATTCCGGAATAATTATATGTCTGGGTAAAAAACAATGTCATATACTGACTCAGCCTCTCTTCTTACCCCTTAATCTGTCATCTAATCGAACTTTTGCTTTTAACAAATTTTCCTGGTTTGGCCGGATTCCGGGCGAACTAGTTGTCCGGCGAGAAAATGATTTTCACCATTGTTTTCGGCATGTCTATTTACCCGTAAATCACACATTTAATCAACTTCAAATTAAACTTTTACTTTTAACCAACTTTCCGGTTTTCGCCGGATTCCGGGCGAACTACATGTCCGGGTAGAAAATTGTTTTCACATAAGTGTTCAGCATGTTTTCTTGCCCTAAATCGAACATCTAACCAACTCGAAATAAAACTTTTAATTTTAACAAACTTTACGGGTTCGGCCGGATTCCGGGCGAACTACTTGTCCGTCGAGAAAATGGTTTTCACCATCGTCTTCAGCATGTCTTCCTACCCTTAAATCGAACATCTAATCAACTTCAAATAAAACTTTTACTTTTAACAAACTTTCCGGTTTTGGCCGGATTCCGGGCGAACTACTCCTCCGATGACAAAATGGTTTTCACCATCGTGCTCAGCTTGTCTTCTTACCCCATAATCAACCATCACATTAGCTGTTTCAAAATATTTTGTTTGCCCCTTAATTTGAACCCCCTCCCCCACCCCTAAATGTACGGCTACAAAGCCCATCTACGAACTCGACTGGTCCGACGACCCAACCTCACACCAAGTTTCAACAAAATATCTCATTTCCTTCGAGAGTTATCGTGCTTACAGACGGACGGACGGACAGACGGACAACTTTTACGATGTCATAGGTTACGTTTTTGGATCCCAAAAAGAAAAGAAAAAAACAACAACAACAAGAAAAAAGACAATGCACGTAGCAAAACTTTACACTGAACACATAACAAACATAGCTACAGAGTATTGGATGGGAACAGAGGATAGATTCATATGACGTAGCAAAACTTTACACTAAACACATAACAAACATAGCTACAGAGTATTGGATGGGAACAGAGGATAGATTCATATGAAGCTTTAGCTGGTGGGATGCTGAGTGTGACAAAATGGTCCCATATAAGAAATGTTTCATGCAGAAGTACAAGTAGCCTAAAAAAGTACAGTAGATGTTATGAGTTGAGTGCTCACATCCCAGGTTTGTGACTTGCACTTGGTTTAACCATGTTTGGAAATGTGAAATTTAGACAGTGAAAAATGCATTTTTTTTTCTCGAAAAGTTTTTTTTGTGATGAAAATATGGATGTGACTGAGTTCAGATACAAAGTGTGCTAAGTGTCAATAAAACGGTCATATCTTTCGTGCGTCAATGATCCACAGCTTAATGAGAAAAGAAAGCTTAATGAGCTGTGAACTTGAAATAGAGGATGGGTTTGCTATAGGGAAACAACATCATCAACCAACTATATTCAGCCATTAATTTATGTTCTAATTGAAGTTTTTAATTGCAGGATAATGAACGCCTGACCTTCGTCAGACTTAGAAGTGTGTCTCATATTCCCTTGGACGCCAGTTACAATGAAAGAGCTGATTGGGTCATCATCAGTCAAGTATGCACCGGAATGAACAACATTTAGTGTTTAGTGGTTGAGAATGTTCAAAACTGATTAAGTAAAGAATAATACAGTTTTCCTTCCAATGCTTTATTGTATGCTATAGCATAAATTAAAGTATATTCCTTGCCATCTTATGTCTTTGTAAGCAGTCAGTGAGGTCTTTATTGTATGCTGCTGTGTTACTAAAGCAGTGTAACATAATCAGATAGCCTACTTCTCTGTAAATGTAATTTGTCGACTAATACAGTTTTTGAGCTCTTGATGTCGGAGCTCAACTAAACCCTGTAGTGTGAGGCAAGGAGCCACAATGCTAATACCACCAAGGGCTCATCATTCACAAACTGTCGCCTAGTTTTTAGGGCATCAGGCTAGGGTCCATGGTTGTCGTTACTGATTGTGTCGTTACTGATTGTATTCTTAGAGAATTACTATTTGCAATGATTTTCCTCTTATAAGTATTAGGTCGCTATGGTCTGTAAATGATGAGGTAAGCTCTGTCAAATGTTGTTCGTCCACAGTGTTTAGAGAGACCAGCAACGTAAATAAAACCCTAATTCTACACCCAAACCTGTAACAAAGGTGCCAAAACATTCCTATGGGCACCATGTGGTAGGTTCAAACCCGATGAAAAATTTACCTCAAAATAGTACTATGAAGTGGTACGAAAAAGTAGCATGCAGTACTATCGATGCTACTACATGCTTCTACTTCAAGGCTACCATGTTACTGCATACTAATATATGCTACTATTAGCAAGACCGGATGCTACTATGTCTAGACAGGATGCTACTGGATACTACTACATAAGATTGGACCAGTCTGAGGCTCATTAGTTGATAGTATTCTTTGCTATTACATAGTATTACATGCAACGTTTTCGTACTACTACCATACTACTACGCAGGCTACAAATTTTTCATCGAGAAGCACAACAGAATGTTTGATGACTACAGTGTACTAGTAGCTAAAGAGGACTAAACGTTCCTAATGATCAAGAAAGAGACTATTAAATCTCTGCTACACAGCTAGATAGACTTGGTCCCATTCTCAGAGGGTTACTGGTCAGTATGATTTGCCCCAGATCTTAAAAGATCATGAGATTCAACTGTAGAGAACTGAATTCATCTTCTTTGAAGTGGTACATCTTAGACAAAAAGGCATGGGGGGGGGGACTGTTTTTCCAAAGTGGGGCTTAGTCCAGAGTAAATGGATGGTAAGTTTGGGAGTGGATTGGGAAATAAGGAAATCAAGTTACATTCTGGTCGGGAACTGCTTTTGTAAAGAGGGGCTTAGACCAGAGGAACTGAAACGGATGGTAAGTTTGGGAGAAGGCTGGGAAACAAGAAAATTAAGTTACATTCTGGTCCTTAGTTTCGGCATATGTGTGGTTCACACGGGGAGGATGTGTTTCATTTAGTGGGTTGATATTTTAAGCTGAAAGATTTGAAATTTTTTTAAAACACTAACTTTTGGTGAGAATCAACGGGGGCGAACAATCTGATTTGTTTCTCTAGGAAAAAAAAAACATTCCTGTCCTTTGTAGGTATGGGAGGTTCCTTCAGGTAGGCTATGTAGCATCGGGAGTGTTTTTTTTGAAAAGAGAGTTTTCTCCTTTTGGTGTTTTATATTGTGTTTTTGAGAGTTATCTATTTTGTTTTCCTTCCAGGCTTTTCGGGAATCAATTTTTTCATTCTTAATGTGATCAGGGGCTTCATTTTTAGAGAGCAGAGGTGTCATTTCATGTCATCAGCTGCTTAAAAAGATCAAAGTTTCGAGAGAGTACACTGTAAAAAAAATTGCAGTTTTTGATACTAGGATCAATCTTGCCTTTATTGAGATAAGATCATCCCTAATTCGGATTGATTTTATCACAATAGAGATAAGATCATTCCCAGTTGCAAATACTGGATCCTTATTCCCAGAAACTTTTTACAGTGTAGGTGAGAGACCAAAACTGCTTACCATAATTTCCAGTGTTTCCACTGGCAGCTACCCCCTGGGTGCTGGGGGCAAACAACGCCGATGAATAGGATAGGCAAAGGGTAGGTATGGTGTGCTGAATGTTGGGCCTCAACCACAAGGTTGAGAGTGACTACAGTGAAATAAATATAAACACATAGTCTCAAACAACCTTGTAAAAAAGGTGCCAGAACAATGAGGAGGGTGACAGAAGTCAAGGTGAAGTCAGCTCATCTGGGGATTCACTCAGTCCGGTTGTTTGATTACCTTGGTAGTGAGAATACCAATACGACTTCTAATTATCAGCAAACATCACACGTTGTCGAACTTCAAATTTGTCGCCAAAATCGTTCCCGCAAGACTGCCAAGTGGACCTAGCAGGGTTGCCGACCAAGACTATTTTTTTCGCCGTTTTCTCCGGTAATAATTGATGCGGCAGCACGGGACTTCGGCAATGGATTCCCTTGACCCATTGTGTGTCTCTGACGAATTTTAGGTCTAATTCTGGAGTTCCCCTTTAAAGCTGTTTCAGAAGTTTGTTAGAGATTCGTATCGGGATAAGGAGACATGCTCAATCCAACTTTATTGAGGGCTGAGAGCTTTGCAAAGTCGTTTTTAAATGTGAGGGATTTTTGGGCTAAGGCCCGTTGTACTTTTAGTTCAAAGACTATTGTTGCGGAATGTTTAGATGGTGTAAGCGGTGATGGGAACATTGTGGAACTGTGGAAAGTGAAATTTGGAGTGCTTTTCAATTGTGTAAGTAGCGATTGCTCGTGGGCTATGGGCCTTGATACTTCGGTTCCTGCTAAGCTTCTTCTTCCTAGCTTGGTAGAAACACTAATTGGTGATCTTCAAGGAGATAAAGCGGGCGGGCCTGACCAGATATCAGCAAGGCATCCTAAGTTCGCAGCGCGGAAGAAAAGTTAAGTACTCGCACGTCTGTTTAATGCTTTTATTTTCCACGGTTATGTCTCTTCGAAGCTGACTGATGTTGCATTAGTGCCCATACCGAAAGTGCGCGGTTGCGATGTTTCGAAGTCGGAAAACTACAGGCCTATAGCTTTGGCAACGATTATTTCGAAGTTGTTCGAAAAGTGTGTTTTGTCTGAAATTGGACCCAACCTTCGGACAAGTGATTTCCAGTTTGGATTTAAGGCGCTCCATGGAGTTGATTTTGCAATTGTTTTGTTTAAATTTGTAGTGGAGTATTTCTGGTTATATTCGTCACCGGTTTTTGTTTGCTTCGTTGATAGAGTTAACCATAGTAAAATGCTGAAGATCCTGGTGAGTAGAGGAGTTCCGCCTCACTTTATCCGTCTAATCGCTTTTTGGTTCCGTAATCAGGAGTTCCGTGTGAGGTGGGGGTCTGCATCTAGCAGTTATTTTCATCTGGTGAATGGCCTGAGTCAAGGAGGAGTCCTTTCTCCTCTTCTCTATGCAGTGTATGTTGATATGTTGTCTCAAAGACTGAAGGAGTCTAATTTAGGCTGTTTCATTGATGGGACTTGTCAACCACTTCCTATTTGCTGACGATCTCATTGTTCTTTCACCTTCGGTGTTTGGGCTTAATAAACTACTAAGTATTTGTGATACTGTGGCTTCTGAGTTGGATATTATTTTCAACACGAAGAAAACGTTTGCTATGGCACTATTTCCGACCGGATGCTCGCTCCCACGACATCAGGTTCTGTTATCCGGACGGGTCCTTGAATATGTTAGTGAATTTCGTTACCTGGGTTTTTGTATTAATGATAAGTTGAGGAATGACTCCCATCCCATCTCCGTGAGCTGACTCACAGCTTATGCAAGCGTGGAAATATGCTTATTTGTAAGTTTGCTGACGTTAATCCTGTCATCAAAGTCCGATTGTTTAAAACTCTTTGTTACCAGTGTTTTGCGATTTCTTTGTCATACAGTAGTACAGCGAAATCTATGAAGGTGCTTGAAGTGTGCTACAGACGGATTTTCCGTCGTCTGATCCGCCTCCAACCCCGAGACAGTATTAGTCAGGCATTTATGCTCAACCATTGTCATACTTTCGACGAGATAGTGAGGAAATCTCGAGCATCGCTTGTTTTGAGGCTACGGCAGTCGAAGAATTGCCGTGTGGCGATGGCTTCACACCCGCTGTTCTACTGTCTTCCTATTTGGCGACATCTGTCAAGTGATGATTAATTAGTGTTTTTGTATTTGTAGTGTAGTTATTTGGTGAAAGCTGAAATAAAGTTGAATAAATAAATAAATATTACCTTGACCGTGCTGGCAAAACTTCCAAGACTCCGAAATTTGGATCGAAAAGTTCGCATCTACCAGCTTTTTTGCTCTGTATGCAGTTCGCCGGAAATACTGGTAAAACGAGGAATTTGGTCAAAGTAAAAGACCTTTCTGAAGTCGATTAGAGATGTGATACTGGAGTAAACATGCATGCTGAACTTATTTTTCTCATCTGAATTAGTTGTTGACCGTAAGTTTTGAAAAAATCAAAAAATAAATATTCAGTTTTTGGGATCCTATCGAAACCTTTGGTCTTGTTCATTTTGGAAGACATGGTAGAGCATCAGATTTTTTTTCTGTTTTGCACTCGTTTTTCAAATATTTTGCCTCCAGCCTCCTAAGAGCGGGAAATTTGGGTAAAGTGGACAAGCGCTAAGAAAATCACTAATTTCATGTAGAAAGTAATGGTATTATTAAGCAACGGTATTTCTGAGCCTTTTCATATCATTTCTAGTTTCTTTAAACATATCTTTAACTGTCATCTGAACAGCGTCCAAGCTTTCCGAACAGAACGTCCGAAGTTGTGACGCTACCAAACCGACCAAATGTCCAGATTGGGTTTAATGCCCGTCCAAGAAATCTGATAGCAATCGTAAGAGTGTTCAGGAGTAACTAAAACAAGAGCTAGAAGCTGATATGGCGCTTGAAAAATATTTGTATGGAGCAATTCCACTCTTAAATCACTGAGCTTAGTGGCAGTTTAAATAGCATAATGTATAATCTCGTCTTACAGATGAGTCAACCGAATGGAACGCCTGCCCTGGAAAACCCTGAATCCCAGACGCGATGGTATTTCAAGTACTTCCTTGGAAAAGGTAAGGCTTCAGTTAATTTTTGGCGAGGGAAACGACTAGCACTACCGGCCCTGAGAAAAAAAACCTTTTGATAAGAGGTAGGTGGCCCTGGTAGATCCACTTTTGCCCTATTTGAACGATGCAGGAGGAGACTTTGGCCCACTTCCTCCTAAAGTGCCAAGCACCTTGCATTTAAGGGTAATATTTGTCGGGAGTGGGTTGGTTGCTTTCCCGACTTGATTTTGGACATTTGAGACATGAGGTCTTTCCAAATATCAATTTTTCATTACGATCCGATCACACGTTAGAAAGTTCTACATGCCTCAATATTCCGGATTCCCAATCCCTCCGCTCCCCCGCAGATGTTCGGATCGGGAACTTACTGTTCCTATATATTCAAACAATGTTTACAACGGATACGTCAGCTACAATTCTTCGTCAGCGATATTTCGGCCCTTCTTGGCAAGGGTCCTCGTCAGGCTGTCAATCCTCTGGTTCAACTTCGGGGAAGGAAACAAACCTGTAATTACAGCCTGACAGGACCCTTGCCAAGAAGGGCCGAAATATCGCTGACGAAGAATCGTAGCTGACGTATCCGTTGTAAACATTGTTTGAATAAATGTTTCAAAGTCAGCTTGGGCTCAACGAATATTTGTTGACTGTTCCTAAGCCAATCTTGTCAAGTCTCTAATGTTCAGGCCAGTTTTGATCGTCTTAGCATATCGGGAAGTAGGTTAAAACGCGATCCCCTGAATTCCGGACCTCCTTACAACTTCCCTTCAAGTGCCCGAATCCGGTCCGGTTCGGTCATTAATGTATCTAGGGCTTGAGCTGATTCTTCCCACAAAGTTTCATCCCAATCGCTCTACTCTAAGCGTGTGACAGAATTTCCGATCCCCTCCCCCCGACTCCCCCACATTCTTCGGATCTGGTCCAGACTTGAAATGGGACATCTGAGACACGAGATCTTTCCAAATATAAAGTTTCATGAAGATCCGATCACCTGTTGAAAGTTATACATTCGTCAGGATTCCGGATTCCCCATCCTCCCACTCCCCCCACCGTGGTCAGATCGGGGAATCGAGTATTTCCAAGTTAGCTCGGTCGAGTCCCTGGTTTGCCTGCCAAATCAGCGTCCTGGAAGTACCCTAACCTGAGAACAGTGGACCGACAGATCGACAGACAGACCGACCGAAAAGTGATCGGTGTGTGCCGTAAAATCAGGGGATACCCCTCAATCTGGAAAAATTGGTATATTCCTCTTATCCCTATAACATGACACCAATAACATATAATAACATATGACACCGATTCTCAGCCAAATTTACGGTAAAAGAAAAGACTGTAAAGTTAATAGATGTAAAACAACTTTGTAATCTCCCCAAAACCTGTACAGCCCATTACTTGGTTAGTTTGGTGGATAACGTTTTCTGTCTATAAATTTTCTATCTAATAGGACTAAATATAAGAACTCATACTCTGACCCCCTTCCGATTTTCTGTGGAGTTCAGCAAGGTACGCTCTTGGGTCCGCTGCTGTTTCTAGTTACAGTTTGCGACATTGATGGATGAGCGTTGGAAATATTGTAGATGACATGTCATTTTTAGAAGTTTGCCGTAGAAATGTAAAAAGTAAAGCACAACAAATCATGGAAGATATTTGTGATGGAAAAATCGGTAGTCCTAACAGTCTCTTTTCTAAAAAGTGTGTCCGAATTTTCTCCTCCATTCCCCAGTGCACAGCATGTTAAATAAATAAAACTGCTGGGTGTCTACATCACGAATGACATGAAGTGGAAAAAGCACGTGGATTCGATTTTCTAAAGAAAGCCAGCATGGGCCTTCGGGGACTCAAACTTCTTTCCCGACATGGTGTCCCTTCGGAACATCTACTGCGCATTCATTTCTCGTTTATTTCGTTGCCCAGTCCTAGAATAGCCTACTGCTGTCCTGTATGGCATTTTGGTGTGACTCGCGGGCAATTCGATGCTCTAGAGAGGATACAATACCGAGCTGTGCTAATAACGGTATATCCCTGAAAGTTCCTTACATCCTTATTCTCAAAAATATAATCTGACAACCCTGTCACAACGCTGTGAAACTTTGCGCTTGAAGTTTGGTGGGCAGACTCTTCTGAACCCAGTCCTTCGCGACATCCTGCACCTGACTTTGCTGCAGAAAGGGCGAGTCCTCAAAAACAAGCTTCCCAACCATAGGCCCTACCGTTTTACCAGTTTTTTTGCGACATTTAAAATACGAGAATAGTTTGTCCCCTCCTTTGTTGCCGTACGTAATATAAACTTGTAGGTTATTGTTTTATCCCCCGTTGTCTGTTACCCCAATCTTTATATTTTTGTATAATTTTTCTTCAGTAGTCTTATATATAATTTGCTCACTTTCGATTCCTTATTGATTGTTTTGGTTAATCTTTCATTTATGTTTGACTATATCACCTGCTATTTGGCCAGTCCGTAGAGTTGCAATAAAATTGATTTGAATTGAAATTGAGTTTGAATCATGAGTTTTTGTATCATCGTCGTCACTTTTCCAGTCGATTTCATTTCGTCACTAGAAAACTGACAATCCACCATTTTTCCGGGGATCGTTTGCCGTTTTCGGTGCTGAATATTTCAACTAACCTAGAGGTACCACTAATCCGAAAGAGAAAAGTCACCCGCTGAACTCGATTAGTTAGGAATAGTGGAGAAAAAAAATAACGGATCTTCGCCCGGTCTTCAGGAATAAGTGATTGGTAATGATTCGGTTAAACTTCAAGTTGACAACTTTATCCAAAAGGCGCACATGGTAGGGGTTGGTCGTCTTTTCCGGAGCTCCCAGAGAAGGGTTGTATGCCATGGGGGCCTAACACAACGACCCAATTTCTTGGCCAATCAGTTTTTTCAAGGCTAGCCCTACAGAGCCTCCTTTTCACAAACGGGCTGGGCAACTTCAAAAAGTTCCTGAAACTGAGTCACAGTTTCTCCAATCTATAGAACTCAGTCATAGGCTACGTAGTTATGTAACCTTTTCTTTACGCCATTTCCGAATTTGCAGATGTATTAGGCTAATGGAAAAAAATCGGGGGCGGTCGTCCTGCACGGAACGCTATTGGTAAAAAAAAAATTCGTTAATGGGAAATTTACCTTTCTTATCTGCACGGAAGGTCAGTCCGAATCCAAATCGACATGCGAAGAGCTTTTTACTTCGAGAAGAAAATGATAATGTCGCGTAAAGCTAATTACGTAGTTTGTCACTGTCACTTAAGCCAACCCCCGTACCTTACGATACATGCACCGTAAAGATAATGTACAAAGCAGAGATGGGCGAATCCGATCATGAAAGGATTCGAACCCAAATCCGAATCCATGGCTAGGTACGAATCCGATTCCAATCCGAATCCACCATTTCATACTCAGGATTTGAATCCGGATTCGAATCTGACCTTAACAAAAATAAAATGATGTGCATAGGTCATAGCTTAAAAATCAGAGATGACAATAACAAATAAAATAAAAAATTACAGAGGGGAAAGCCTTATTATTGCAATTATATTTAATAAACACTGATATTTAAGGTATCAGAGAACGTGATAAATTATCGAGGATGTTCGGTGGTGGAGACTAAAATTTGGGAAAACGGAAACTGGAACGATGGGGAATTTGAGCGGATTCGTAAAATTAAGGGTTTAGAATCCGAGTCCGAATCCGAATCAACCCTGACAAGCAGAAGATTCAAATCCGGATTCGAATCCGGCCAAAAGGACGAATCCTGGATTCGAATCCGAATCCGGATTCGCCCATCTCTGGTAAAAAGTGCACCCCTCGTACACAGGCCAAACATGCGGGGCTGATATCCGATTCCCGGCACTCAGCAAGGACGTGCCGAATCCGCTCACTGTGGGAGATTTTTTACAGAATTTTTAGTTTTCATCGACGATTCCGACTCGACTGTTTGTAGTAGTTGTTTAGTGCAAAGATCGTGTCAGTAGGAAAGATGGGCCACTCGCTAAAAAGCGGGTCGTGGAAAATCGACGGTGCCGCTGCCTAGCGACCTGTTATTCTTGAGAATTTCGCGTGATTTTTTTCGACGCCAGATGGCACGCAAAATTACCCTTCTGATCTCGGTCTCATTATCTTTGGTTTAGTGAAGTTAATCCTCATGACGTGACTTTTAAATATTAGGGGGATTCGGAGGGGGGAAACACTTTGAGTGGAGGGTTTGGGATGGAACTTGGCGGTCAAGCACAAGTCCTAGATACGTCATTGACACAACCGGATCGGATCCGTTCACTATGGGAGAGTCGGGGGGTGGGGGATTTCTAGTGATCCCGTGTTTCAGTTCAAGGTAATGGAGTTGATGAACATACTCTTGTTGATTTTACTTTCGCAGATTTACAACGAAGAATGCATGAAAGTTATCAATATAGAGTTCAGTTTGTAACTCGTGTTATTTTCTATCGACAGGAAAATGATGAAGAAGTAGAAGTATTTTACAACAGTACTTCTTGGATTTTAAATAAAAATAGCGTGCTTCTTCATAGTCATCTAGATGATAATAACAAGAGATTTGGTTCTTTAAGTAACACCCCTCGATCAGGATTACAATTCAGTCGATACCAAAGAAGTGATTATCGGATGACTCGAATAGAATCCTACATGGGTGGAACATTTAAAACACTACTGGATTTCGTAAAAAAAAAAAAAAGTGTATAAATATAAAAAATAACGACCAGAAGTGTTTCCTTTGGTCAATCTTAGCACATCTATATCCAGCTAAGGACAACGCAGAGAGAACTTCTAAATACAAACAATATGAAAACGAATTTGATTTCAAAGGGATTACCAACTTCCCAATGGATACAAAAGATATACACAAATTTGAAAATAGATATAATATTAAGATTTTCTTTTCAAATTGAAAAAGAGAAAATTATCAGAAGTCGTATACTAAATACTACAAGCAATTGGAAAACAGCAAAACATATCATTCATTTATTATATTTCGATAATCTTAGTAAAGGATCTGAGCAGATTAGTTGGTCCTCAAATTTCTAAAAAGAAAACTAAAACACACCTCTGCACTTATTGTGGAAGGCATTTTAGGAAGTAGAACAATTTGAAAAACATGAAAATAAAAGCAATTGCGAAGATCCTGATATAATAATGCCTCCTGAAGGTTCAAGTATACACTATAGATAGATAGATAGATAGATAGATTTATTTGCGCTAAAAAGCCACAAGGGCCATGGCAAATACAAAATAATAACAACAAAACAACAACAATAACAAACCTACAAAAAACCTTCCCGATATGACAGAGCGATCCGAAGGAATCTTCCAAATCTCTTTAAATCCCCAAAATGTTTACTTTTTAATTTTCTAACAAGTTCCTCCCTCGAGAAAAAACCCACCCTAAAAATTTCCTCCCTTAGATACCTTAAACCCTCACAATCACAAATAAAATGCTCTACATCTTCATCAATCATCCCGCACAAAGGGCAGAAATAAGGACCAGACGAAACTCTAATTTCGTATATATACGAGTATTTATAAAAATATTATACAAAAATATATATAATTTGTATTTATAAAAATATTGCAAAACAGATGAAAGTACCGTATTGCATAATAGCAGACTCTGAGTCTTATAATGAAGAATATAATCAAGTACACGGAAAGAAAACAATAAAAGTGGCTGGACAGAAGCTTTTTGCATACGGATTTCAGGTATGCTGTTCATTTCAGTTCAATTCATTCAATGCTGTTCATTCAAACCAGAACAAATACTATGACTATTTCGGTGAAGATGCCGCAGAATATTTTGTTAAAACGATTACAGAAGCATCCACAGAAATTGCAAACAAATATGAAAGCAGACAAAGAAACCAAAGTTCTACAAATCCAGAAATTGCAGAAAAATGGAATAAATTAATAAAAAAGACTTGTCATATCTGTAAAACAGAAATTACTGAAAATCCACAGTCTGATCACGACCACAAGACAGGAGAAGATGGAGGATTTCCTCATGCAGAATGTAATATGAAATACAGAATTCCCAAGCATATCCCTGTAGTAATGCATAATTTATCAAAATATGATTTCCATTTATTTGTTAGAGAATTGATACCTGATAACGGAATTTCTGAAAGTGCAGAAAGGTTCATATCATTCTCGAAATCAATAAGTATTACAAAGACGGATACGGAAATAGAACATGAGGTCTGATTTATAGATTCAATTAGATGTATGTCTTTAGACAAATTATCAGCAAATTTAGCAAAATGTGATTGCAAAGTATCCTGTAATCGTCTAAGAAAGAATTTCAAGTTCACATCTAACAGTTTAAAAAACGATGACGAATTCAAAGAAATAATTAAAAAAGAGGTATATCCTTATGAATTCGTGGACAGTTTCAGCAAAATGAATTGTACAAAGTTACCACCAACAGAAAGCTTTTTTTCTAGGTTGACAGGGAAAGGTATTGACAAAAGTGATTATAAAAGAGCTGTATCTGTATCTGTATAAATTTACTTGATGATACCCAGTTATAACTAAAAAGTGATTTTTTAATATTGTCGGATGTTGTTGAGAACTTCAGAAATGTTTGTATACATAATTATGATTTGGATCCAGTTCATTACTTCTCAGCTCCTGGATTAACGTGGGATGCTTTCCTAAAACATTCGAAAGTAGAATTACCGTTATTCTCCAAGGAAGATATGTATACATTCATTGAAACGGGGATAAGAGGTAGTGTCTCGCAATCTATAAAGAGATAAGCAAAAGCAAATAATAAATATATGAGTAATTATAATAATAATAATACATCTAACTGTTATATTTGGAGAAAAATAATTTATATGGGTGGGCGATGTCTAATTTACCAGCGAATGATTTCCAATTCATTTCAATACCAGATGATTTGAAAGAAAGGAATGAGTGCAAATCACTCGAGTATTACAACGATCTAAAAACTCATATTAACTCGGTGATGCAATTAAAAAATATGGGTGCTATATGTTAAGTAGATGTCGAATATCCAAAAGAACTACACGAATTACACAAAGATTTACCATTAGCACCGGAACATTTTAATGGTAAACTTTGTATTTCTAATAAATGGTATTAAACATTGAAGGTAATGAAAGTATCATTGATACAACATTTAGTCAACCAATCGAATTGAATCGTCATTGCGATTATGAAATAAGTTTGAATCAATGCAGTTTGTGGTATTCGTGGCATAATATAAGTGATAAATTCGAAAATAATACTTTTTAGTATAGAAAATCTGAAGATGAGGAATGGATTAATGTTACAATTCCTAATGGGATGTACAATGATGATTGTTTCATATATTTTTTTCTGTCAGTACTTTGATACACCAAAAGATAAATGTCCTGTTGTAATTTCATCAAATCCAGCATCTATGAGATTTGTAAGTGTATAGTGTGTATAGCGACTTGTCTCAGATTTTAGGACTTGAGAAGGAAACTGAGATTTCTAGGAAAATCAATGAAGGTACAAAGCTTCCGAATATTACAAGAAGCGTTGATAAAATTCAAATTCACTGCTCTCTTGTAAATAGTTCTATAGTAAACAAAAGTAAATCAGACGTAATTTGGACATTTGTTCCAAATACAGAACTGGGTTGTCAAATTGTTGAAAATCCAAGACAATTAATTTATCTTCCTATCAATACGAAAGAGTATATTTATGCCTTGAGAATGATAATTACTGAACGATTAGGAAGATCGATGGATCTGAATGGAGATAACGTTGGATACGTATTGCATTTAAGAAAAGCTTAAAGATTTATTGAAATAAATTTATTTACTTATAAATGTTGATTACTAATAAACTATTACTTTATAAAAAGCAGTATGAAAGTGGTATTGATAGTATTGCACGTCTAGGGACCAAACGAGTGGATCGACTGGATTGAAACTTGGAAGATAGAAAAGTCATTTGGCCTAGATGATGCCAGAAATGTTCAGACTTGAGTGAAGCTATATATCCTATTTCTAGGTCCGAACCATATTTATGGTTGGCGGGGTATTTTCTGACGTTCTCATCTACTTTCTCGTATCACCTACTCGTAACAAGTGTCATATGAGCTCGTAGCTCTTGTTTAATCGAGAATGTTAGAATAGCCAGATAACATCTTCAAACTTCTGATGTCCTTGAACGAATCCGAAGCTAAAATGAGACCAATAAAATTAATCGAATTGATTTGTTCTGTTGTATTCAGATAAGCTACTCCTGAAAAATAGTAAACTTGTGTAACGTAAGATGTAAGTGTTATTCTGAACGACAATACGGACCTCGTGAACAAGGAGCAAAAAGCCGGCTTCTCTAGGCCTATCACAATTTGCTTGTTTCCACTCTATATCCCCGTCGACCCCTCCCCTCCCCGTAGTGCCGTGTCTCCTGTTTCCAGTTTACATACACATACATACTGTTCAATTTCAGTTCATCAAAATTACGTGGCCTTGGACTGTGATAAGCTTCCCGTGTTTTTGTCTGTAGTGCTCTGCGAAGTTGACGGATCGTGCTTGCCGCAGTATAAGGCGATTCTTTGGAGGAAAACGGTAAGTCTAACTTTGGAAATAAAGCAGCTTGTGATTTTCGATCATCGTCTACGTTTGCCCCCCCCCCCCCCTTACAGTGCAAATTCTAGAAATTGACTCCTCGCCAGGTGCGATTCCCGACGGTCTGCCTAAGGGCTACAGATCGGTCGTTTGCCGTGAATTTAAAGCACATATCGCAACTGCAGGTTGCCTGTGTAGTCACGTTAATCATGGAATTAGAATAATACATCGACGAAAGCTGAAGGGACAAACAAAATATTTTTAAACAGCTAATGTGATAGTCGATTATGGGGTAAGAAGACATGCTGAGCACGATGGTGACAATCATTTTCTCGCCGGACAAGTAGTTCGTCCGGAATTCGGCAAAAACGGGAAAGTTTGTTAAAAGTAAAAGTTTCATTTGAAGTTGATTAAATGTTTGATTTAGGGGTAAGGAGACATGCTGAGCACGATGGTGAAAACCATTTTCTCGCTGGACGAGTAGTTCGTCCGGAATCCGGCAAAAACCGGAAAGTTGGTTAAAAGTAAAAGTTTCATTTGAATTTGATTAAATGTTTGATTGAGGGGTAAGAAGACATGCTGAGCATGATGGTGAAAAATCATTATGTCGCCGGACAAGCAGTTCGTCCGGAATCCGGCCAAAACCGGAAAGTTGGTTAAAAGTAACAGTTTCATTTGAAGTTGATTAAATGTTTGTTTTATGGGTAAGAAGACATGCTGAACTTGATGGTGAAAACTATTTTCTCGTCGGACAACTAGTTCGCCTGTAATCCGGCCAAAACCGGAAAATATGTTAAAAATAAAAGCTTTATCTGAAGTTGATTAGATGAAATATTTAGGGTAAGAAGAGATGCTGAGTCTGTATGTAATGATCATTTTTTAACCGGACATATAATTAGTCTGGAATCCGGTTGTACCCGCATTTTTTTTAAGTCAAAATTTTATTGAAAGTTGATTAGATTTCTTTATAGGGATAAGGAGATACGCCGGCTTCGTTTCTGAATTTTTCCTTTTTTTGCTGGACTAGTAGTTCGCTCGGAATTCTGGCGAAACCGCAAATTTGGCAGTAGTAAAGCCGGAAGTTTCGGTCAATATCGTCAAAATAGATGTGGCTTTTAGAGGTATAGATAGACCGAATTGTCTGGATCAAATCTTAGATTTTTGGGATCCCATCGACACCTTTGGTCTTGTTACAGTGTAGTCAAGCTCATTTCTTTCCTTCTTTCTTTATTTTTGTCGAAGTTTCTTTTGTTGTTGATGTTTTTTTTTAGGGTAATTAGTCCCTTACTGGTTTGCCTCTGGGCATTGAACGTTCTAGTTTTTTTTTTTAATAAACCCTTCATTGTGATATTCCGCGCATTGGGCAAGGTACTGGGAATCTGTTCGACCCCGCATGGTCATCTTACAGAGATAGGGAGACTGTGGCTCAGGTGATAATTTGTTCTTGCCATTGCGAAGGATTTATCAGTTCTTGGAATCAGTTCAAAGCGCCTAATTTCTGGTAAGGAGGGAAGGCCTTCGCCAACCGACAATTCGAAGAAACACTTGATGGGGCCTAGCCTGTGAAGATTCATCTTACCGTGGCATATGGTCTTCTTGTCTTTTGGATCGACACCTTTGGTCTTGTTACAGTGTAGTCAAGCTCATTTCTTTCCTTCTTTCTTTATTTTTGTCGAAGTTTCTTTTGTTGTTGATGTTTTTTTTTTAGGGTAATTAGTCCCTTACTGGTTTGCCTCTGGGCATTGAACGTTCTAGTTTTTTTTTTAATAAACCCTTCATTGTGATATTCCGCGCATTGGGCAAGGTACTGGGAATCTGTTCGACCCCGCATGGTCATCTTACAGAGATAGGGAGACTGTGGCTCAGGTGATAATTTGTTCTTGCCATTGCGAAGGATTTATCAGTTCTTGGAATCAGTTCAAAGCGCCTAATTTCTGGTAAGGAGGGAAGGCCTTCGCCAACCGACAATTCGAAGAAACACTTGATGGGGCCTAGCCTGTGAAGATTCATCTTACCGTGGCATATGGTCTTCTTGTCCGGATTTTTGGATATGCGTCGAATAATGATCATAATTATCTTTCGAACGTTCCCTCCCATCTCTGATTCTGCCTTTCTGACCTGTCTTCATGTAATGGAAAACTCGTGTATTCCCTTTCGAACCAAAGGGAGGTGAGGGGATGTTCTAATGGATTGCGAAGGTAATCCAGTTGGTGATATCCAGAATATCTGGGAAACGAATAATAATTACTTGTCGAAATTATGTCATAACCATACATTGACGGAGAAATTCAAGATGCAAGTGTTACTCTTTTGGATGTTTCGTCATCGCTTTCAAAAATCATGGACAACAAGGCCCAACCAGCACACGACGTCGTCCACTGCTTCCTGACCGAAGATTAAAAATTAAGTGTCTCTTTATGTGTGTATATTTGTGTAGATATGTGTTTTGTTAATTTTCTTTATCTTCTTCATTTACTCCACCTTTTCAAAATGGCGGGTCACAAATAAATTAATTACTTACTTGCTTACTACGATCAGAATCTTTAGGGAAAGTCACTGAAATCAGCTGTTTGTGCTATAACAAAATAGGTCGAATCAACTTGACCTTGTACAGGCTGCTCGTATTCGTTTTTTTACATTTATATTTTTATGGTACTTGAGCATACTCAAGTGCCATATAGCGATTGTAATTTCTGTCGGTCTGTCTGTCCCGGTTTTGCTAGTTTGGACACTTCTACATAAGCTAGGACGATGAAACTTGGCAGGCAGATAAGGGACCCAACCAGATTAACTTGGAAAGAATCACTTCGCCGATCCGGCCATCGTGGGGGAGTGGAAGAATGGGAAATCCGGAAATTAGTAATATGCATAATTTTCGAACGGGTATCGGACATGCTTGAAACTTGACACATGTGAAGAGCAAGTGCTTCAGATGCTCAGTTTCAAATCCGGACCAGATCCGATAACTGGGGGGGGGGGGGGGCTTGAGGCGGGCACCACAAATCTCACGAATTGCTTGCACATAAGCTAGGACGATGAAAATTGGCAGGCGTATCAGGAAACCAACCAGATTAACTTGGAAATGATCACTTCCCCGATCCAGCCATTGCGGGGGGAGTGGAGGGATGAGGAATCCGGAAACTAGAAACATGCATAACTTTGGAATGCTGGGTAATCAGACATGCATGAACCTTGAAATATCTCAAGAACAAGTGCTTCAGATACTCAATTTCAAGTCCGGACCAGATCCGATAACTTGGGGGGGGGGCTAGAGGGGGTCACCGGAAATCTTATGAAACGCTTCCACATGAGCTAGCACAATAAAACTTGGCAGGCATATGAGGGAACCAACCAGATTAACTTGGAAATGATCAATTCCCCGATCCAGCCATCGCGTGGGGAGTGGAGGGACGGGGAATCCGGAAACTAGAAAGATGCATAACTCTGGAACGTGAAAATTGTGAACATGAGTCTCAGATTTTCATTTTCAAATCTGGACCGAATCTGAAAACTAGGGGGGGGGGTAGAGAGGGTACCGGAAATCTCGCGAAATGCTTAGGGTCTGGGGATCGGGATGGAATTTGAAGGGAAGAACAAGTATTAACCCTAGATACTTTATTGACAAAACAAGACCGGATCGTGTCACAGTAGAGGGGGTTGGAGCGGGTTTTCCCGGATTTCCGATGATCACAAGTTAGGGTACTTCCACATATACTAGGACCATGAAACTTGGCAGACATATTAGTTACTCTCCCCGGTCGACATTAAAATAGTTCCTTTCCTGATCCGATGATCATGAGGGAAGTGGAAGGATGGCGATTCCGGATTCTAGTGATTTGCATAACTTTGGAACGGGTGATCAGACGTGCATGAAACTTGTCAAGTGTCAAGAGCAAGTGTATCAGATGATCAATTTCAAGTCTGGAACGGATCCGATAACTTTGTGGTGGGGGGAGTTGGCGGGTGTGTGTCGGAAATCTCGGGAAACAGAGTTGAGAGTTCGGGAAGGGACTTCGAGGGAAGAACAAAATAGGCCGTAGATAGACTATTGACAAAACAGGACCGGATCGTGTCACAGTGGGGGGAGTTGGAGGGGGCTTTCCACAATTCCGATGATCACGAGTTAGGGTACTTCCAGATGTGATATGACCGTGAAACTTTGCAGGCATGTTAGGGACTCTATCAGATTACCTTAAAAGTAGTCCCTCCCCCGAACCGATCATCATTGGAGGAAGGAACAGTTCTCAATGAGTGGCATAACCATTTCAGATTTATTAGATCAAGCCCATTTTTTTATGAAATGAGTATCGGGAGGGAGATCCAGCCTTGAAAACTGCAAACCATATCTGACAAACATGCTAATTGTTCTTAGAAGTGCCATATGAGCTTTCAGCTCTTTTTTTTTTTACCTTAAAGCACAAAGGACACGACATTTTTTACTCTCTAGGTCATGTGTTTGAAGGGTCCAACCCCCACACCCAAACGATCCATTGGCACCTATGCCCAGATTGTCCAGTGAACCAAATTCTTGAATGGGTATCCAGTTCAAATTTAATGTAGGCTATTTGTAGGCATTGGGGCCTATATTTGTCTCTCATCCCCCTACGGTCTTCGGGTTCAACTGGGATAAGCCACTTCGTAACTTGCGAACCATGACCGGTATGAAGGGGAAATTTTTAGTTCTGTTTCCGTTGGGGTCTAGATGTGTCCCACCAGGGTCCCCCATACCCAAGGAATCCAGTGCAACTGGGCCCAGGTTATCCACTGAGTTAAATTCTCGACCTGGCAACGGGTAAAGTTTAAATTTTGTGTACTTGTAGTTATTAGTCATTAGTGTTTGGGAGTTTTATCCTCCCACAACCTTCCGAGAAAGGGCAACTGGTTCTTAGGCTGTTCGTATGAAGCCTACCACATGAAACACGGTACGTTAAACACCCCACGGTTTAATACTTTTTAGCTTTACCAAGCAACAATTATAGTAACCTTACTATTTTAAATTTTTAATTTCAGAATGTTTAGTCGTAATTTTGACCCGTTTTCTCGGGGTGACTGGTGACTGGTTGTCGACTGGTGCCCATATAACACCAGCGCGTATGGGCGCATCGTCCCCAACCGGGGGCGCTATAATCGTAAAGCTTTTGGAAATCTGTACAGCACCTTCTGCGCTCCTTCTATACTATTTCGTTCTGGTGTCACTCATGTTCTGCGAAAGAAGGAGATTAAAAATATGAGATGTTATTTTAAATATGCAAAGCATCTGCTCCACTTGTCTAAATTATATCATAACCATACATTGACGGAGAAAGTGTTACCCTTTTGGATGCTTCCTCATCGCTTTCAAAAATCATGGACAACAGGGCCCAACCTGCGCACGACGTCGTCCACTGCTTCCTGACCGAAGATTGAAAATGAAGTGTCTTTTTCTGTGTATTTATGTGTTTTGTTTATTTTCTTTATTTTCTTCATTTATTCCACCTTTTCAGAATGGTGAGTCATAAATAAATCACTTACTTACTTACGCCTAGAGTGTGTTCCACCATTCTAAGAATAGTAACTATCATATGCTATTTTTGTTCCAACCCTTTGAAAAGTTACTAGCTAACCACGCTCAGGAGCGTAGTAAGCGTGGTAATTACGATATCTGTGACGCGAATGGCCCGATTAGCCCGTGGCACGAAAATTTGCTGAAGATAGAATATTCGTTCCAGCCTTGACGCCAGAAAGCTAAAATCCGTGACGTCATGCGTAGTACTTGTGGTAAGTAGGGTGGAACAAGCTCCTAATGACACCATATGGATTGGCTACCGTATCGCTATATCGGCCGGTGCCTCATCGAGCTCAGGAGCGTAGTAAGCGTGGTAATTACGATATCTGTGACGTGAATGGCCCGATTAGCCCGTGGCACGAAAATTTGCTGAAGATAGAATACTCGTTCCAGCCTTGACGAAAGAAATCTAAAATCCTTGACGTCATGCGTGGTAATTGTGGTAAGTAGGGTGGAACAAGCTCCTAATGACACCATATAGATTGCCTACCGGATCGCTATATCGGCCGGTGCCTCATCGAGCTGTTCAGTAATCCGGCGCTGCAATGTAACTGTAGTTCTTGTAGCTGTGTCTCTTGTGGGCTCCCTACCCCCAACCTCCTCTTTCACAGGTAACGTGACTCAGGTTCTTCCGTTAGTTTACAACTCTAGAACTATTTGGACCAGAATGATAAGACCCCATTGCCTAGTCCCACTGAACCCCTAAATATCAAACAAAGCTGAAGCATTGGTTAGCTCTGATTATTTGGCAATTCTTTTACATTTTCAAAGTGGAAGTACGAAAGCTGCATTTTATAGTCCAATCGTCCAACATACGTGACTTTTTTTATTTGAAACTTTGAGGTTTTTCCTGACATACAACCTTTGGCTTTGATGGAAACAACTTGCAAAACCGGCTTTTCTGACTAATCAGCTCCTCGAAAGCGGTAAGTGGGAGTCTGATTCGCCTCGAAAGGGCCAAACGCGGAAATGGAAGAATCAGTGAAGTGCCGTTAGGGTTGGCATATAGGAAGTTCTAAGCCTGGGAAGTGTGAATGTATGGAAGGACGTAGAGTTAATCAGTAACGTAGGTACGACGGGTACTTTAAACCTTACCTTAGTTGATGCATGAATCTTCGCATCGAGCCTCGCCACGCCACGAGATAGGACAATTACTCAGCCAATGAGAACTCTGCATTTCCTGAAAATCGGACTGCCGGAAATTCTGAACCGTCAAGTCTCTTCTTTCCCCTTGGGCTCCATTCCATCTCGGACCATCTCATCTAAGCCAGCTCAGACATAATAACCTGCTAATTGCTTGCTTTACTCATTCACATAAAGCTAAAGCCTGTTCCCTGTGCGTACGGAGGATTCAAGGCTTAAAGGATAGCTGATAGCCAAATCCCATTGCGGGTTTTCTTGGAGTTTGTGGCTGAGATACGACAGTATACACTATCTGTTGTGTTTGAAAACGTTAAATGTTAAGCATAACGAGCTTTGTTAGAAAGAGCCAAAAAACATCTACTGACTTTATTCCTCATCATCATGATGTCGGAGAGCTCAGCAGATGCTTTCCAGTTCTTCCTGATGGTAACGCTTATTATGCATAACATTTTGAAATACAACAGATAACATCCGAGCTCCGAAGTGTTATCTGTTACGCATTATTTGTTGCCGCGCATCCTCGTGTTATCTGTTGTGAAACTTCTGACAGTGCACCCAATATCATTCTCGAGATTCTACACCTCTGAAGTGCATTCTATTTCCTTTTTAGCATTAAAACTCACTATCATGGTTGCCAGTCATTGCCACACTTGTCCTCTTTACGGACGTGTCAGGCTCATGATCGTAGTTTCCGAGAAGCTGATTGGTCCAAAGACCGGTTATGCAATTTTGCCATGTTTTGCCACCCAAGGAAAATGAACGGAAAAAGGCTAAAAACAGCCTAAGTCTTGTTTAATTTTCTGTAAGTATAAGTTTTAAGGTAGTCAACTCTATTGGGAACATCTTAGCAGAAACGCTATGTAGTGCGAAACAAGATCTCACCATTTTTAAAATCTGAATGTTTCGTTCTTGTTTATATTTGTTTAATTTCTTCATTGTAATCTAATATTTGAATGTTCTAAATTTTCTTGTTCTGAGATCATGAAGCGTCGGGATCGGGTTGTATGCGCATAGCTTGTTTATCTATTTCTTTATGTCTCATCATTTTGGCGGAATAAAACCCTTTTAAATTGCCGTTATGTCCTTTTCAACGGAGCTCCCTAGCCCAAAACCCGTCTGGAGCTTCCGAGCCCTCATTGCATCCTTCATCGCCTTACCCCCAAATTAAAGTACTGTATAGCCTGTCTCATGCGGAAGTTGCCTGGGATACTGGCATGTGGTCTAGAATCTAAATGAGGTCTGCGAAAGTGGGAAAGTTGTTCAGGGAAGCTATTTCTCTCGGTTGGATTGGTTCTTGAAAGAGGATGCAAAACAAGATTCGCAGGTGCTCTGCGGAAACAGGGCCCGGAAAAAATTGGAAGTAAATTGGTTTCCTTCAAGGACCCTTTTTACTTTCATATTATCATTTATTTCTAATGTATATTATCGTCATACTAAATGATACATTATATACACATATCATTTATATTATCAAATATGTTATATTATCGATATCATTCCCTATGGTGTTACATACATCGAAAATACCCGCCATTTGCCATTGTTTCGTTTTGCAGCTTGACTTTTTAGCGCGGTTTTGACCGAGCCGAGTTTGCAAGTCATGCAGCACAAACTTGGCGGAAAGCAAAAGGTCCACCACAACCCTTGGTAGGACAAAAATGTCTTCTTGCATTTCGGACTCCTTTCTTTTGCTCGGTTTTCCCACTTTTTAACCACAACTTGCACTATTTTTGAATAATTTGCGTCTAGCCTCTCGCATCGGAGAGCGGGAAGTCTGTACAGTCTCGATAAGTGCCAACAAGAAATCGCTAATATAACGGGGAAAGTATTGTTTAAAAAAAAAAAAAAAAAAAAAATCGAACCATTTTATCGTGACTACGATAAGTCGATAAAGTATGGTAAGTCTTGCAAGTCGCAATAGATACAGCTTCTGCTCCACTATTCTTACCTACATCGAGCGATTATGGAGATAGGTTGCATCGTTATTATAGGTACGACTGGCACAATTCCGACCGAAAAAGTCACCGCCGACGAAAGTAGGAAAATTATGTTAAGGTATGTCTTGCTTGGTAGATATTTCAAGCAAGGCTGGTGGACTCGGAATCTGGACTCGTCTCGAGACGCACTTTTCAAGGACTTGGACTGGTCCTTCAGAGCTGTCCGTCCCCCAAAGCTATGGACTCGGACCCTGGACTCGTCTCGAGACCCCTTTTTCAAGGACTCGGACTTGTCTCGGACTCGGATTTGCTGGACTCGCAGCAGCTCTGATTAGAGGGGCAGGCGCATAGAGGCATACCACACATCAAAAAGAATACGTTCATTCGATGAAATCGATTATCTCTTGATAGCGGACGAACGGAATAACGCATTTTCATCCGGTTTTCATGCCTATTTAAGTGAATAAGTGATGCGGATCTCAGCCCTATTCGTTTAAACTTTAAATATGTCATTTGTTGTCTGGTGAAATCGCACATCCTTGTGTTGGATGTTAAAGGACCCCTCTTGTCTATTCTGCCTTTTATAATTAACCTTGGCTTAATTATACATTATACGTTACCATCTGAACATTTTGAAAGAAAAATATGCGCTTCCTATTCTCTACTTGTAAAGAATGTAACCCGTTTCAACCGAAAAATACTAGCTTCCCTTTATAGCTCCGTTGCAATACCCCAATTTCTTTACCTAGCTCCGTTCTGGCAAATATTCTCAGCTAGTGAAACAAGACCAAAGATTTCGATGGGATCCCAAAAATTCAATATTTGATCCAGACAATTGGGTCTTGTCTACGCCAGATCCAGTCGTTGCCAGACTCCTTGAACATTTTTACTATTAAAATTCAGAAACAGATTAAGGCCAAAAAGCTAGTCACCTGAGAAAACAAAGTTCAGATATGGATTCAGCATGTTTGTGTTTACCCCTATAAGTCATATCTATTTTGACGAAAACTTCCCGCCTTGCTTCAGCGAATTTCCGGGTTTCGGCCGATTTCCGGAACTACCTGTCCGACAGAAAAAAAAAAAGCTAAATTCGAACTCAGCGTCTCGCTCAGCGTTTCTTCTTTCCCCTATATCGAACATCTAATCAACTTAAAACAAATTTTCCGGTTCCAGCCGGATTCCGTTCGAACTATATGTCCGGGTACAAGATGACTGTCAGACACGGATTTAGAATCTCTTTTTACCCCTAAATTGGATATCTAATCATTTACAAATAATTTTAACAATTTTCCGGTTTGGGCCGGATTCCGGGCGAACTACTTGCCCGGCGAGAAAATGATTTTCACGATCGTGTTCACCATGTCTTCGTTCCCCTAAATCGAACATATAATTAACTTCAAATAAAACTTTAACTTTTACAGATTTTCCGGTTTCGGCCGGATTCCGGGATAACTACTTGTCCGGCGAAAAAATGGTTTTCACCATCGTTTTCAGCATGTCTTCTTATCCCTAAATCAGACATCCAATCAACTTCAAATAAAACTTTTACTTTTAACAAACTATCCGGTTTTGGAAAGTTTGGAAAGCCCTTAATTTAAGCCCCCTCCCCCACCCCTAAATATAGGGCTACAAAGCCCATCTACGAACTCGGCCTTACTATTGACCCAAATAATCCTCACACCAAGTTTCATCAAAATATCTCATTCCCTTCGAGAGTTATCGTGCTGACAGACGGACGGACGGACAGACGAACAACATTTGCGATGTCATAGGTATCCCTCCACTTACGTTTTGGGATCCCGAAAAATAAACTCCGTGCCACTTTCTTCAGATTCTCCAAATACTTACTTCGGCTCTCCCCTTGGACAAGAAATACCAAAATGATGAAAGTATATAACATAAAAGACCCTGAGCTTGCTATTTCTAACCTGATTAGCAAGTAGCCTACAACTCAAAAATCCAGTCCCAACCTTGGAGCAAAATTATCAGAGTTTAAGTGTAGATGTAATAATCGTATTCAGGTTTTAGTCAGTCAGAGAGTTTCAGTTAGTAATTGTCGATTTGTTGTGTTTCCTGTGCAAGTGTTACGTTTTGCTTTTGTTTTGTTTTTCTTTTCGTTTTTGCACTCCGTCCCTTTTCTGTTTGAAATGACGGGTGATAAATAAATAAAAAAAAAAAATTATGGGATTATAAGCTTTTGAAGTACAGGCCTTTCGTCATTGTTCCGTTTTGTATCTACGGCTTTTGGCGCTTTTTCGGCCTAGCCGTGTTTTACAGTCACGCACCGCAAATTTTGCCGAAAGTTTCAAGCCGCCGTGTCGGAGAGCAGGAAGGCTGGAAAGAGTCGACAAGCGCTAATAAGAAAGTCGCCAATTTCACGTGGCAAGTAATGATTTTTTTAAATCGATATCTTTGAGTCATTTCTTCGTGGAAAGATCATTTCTATTGTCGGAGAGCAGGAAGGCTGGATAGAGTCGACAAGTGCTAATAAGAAAGTCGGCAATTTCACGTGGCAAGTAATGATTTTTTTAAATCGAGATCTTTGAGTCATTTCTTCGTGGAACGATCATTTCTAGTGAGAGTTGTGCTGTAAGTAATTTCTGACAGGTTAGTAGAAACGAGCTCGTTATTCCAAGTGCCACTGGAGCCCTTAGCTCTTGTTTTCATTTCCGACAACATTATCATCTACTGTTTTTTTTTTGTTTAATGGTTTAATTGTTTTTTAATCAGATTACTAAGAAAAGCGCCACACCTGTTTGTGAAATTCTAGCTGTTCCCTTTCATCTTAGTTCTTCCTGCACCCAGAGGAGCTTAGGGCATCCAAGAAGGTCTTGTCTCATATTTTATCAATGTGGCGCCAGTCTTGTCTCATAACTGGAAACTTTTCAACACATCTGATGTTAGGACTATTAGAAGTACTTTTTTCAAATATGCTAAATTCCTGCTAGGGCTGCCGCTGTGGTCTCGTAATCGACGCGATACATTAAATCATGGAGTTAAAGATCCGATTGTGGCTGCTTTAGAGCGTCGTGCTCGATTTCTGAAATCCCTCGACCCTCTAAATAGCCTCTATCCAGCAATTAAGCAGAAGTTAAGTAGTTATTAATATTTTGTCTGTCTCTCTTGTTTGCATTATGTAGTGCCAATTTAAAATTGTATTTTGTGTGTTGTTCATTTCTTTTTTCCTTTTCATTTTTCCTTTTTGTTTATTTTTCTTTCCTTATACTCCATCAGTGACATTTTTATGTAAAGATGGGTAATAAATATATTCATTCATTCATAAGGGCGATCTCTTGGATTTGCTTTCAGAAAAGAAAAGCGAGAATCCGCCGAGCGCAAGAACAAACAGAAAGTGCGCCTGCACCTTTACAACTTCTCGCGGACGTGCCGAAATCACTCGCGAAGTGGATTCGCTATCCAAGTGCTGGCGGAATCGAGTGGAGCGCAAGAACAGCTTTTTTTTTTTAATACCGCATATCTTTGTTTTTCATTTGTTCTTGCTTTAGATTGAACTAAAACAAGTGGCTACGTCTCCACCTCCAACTCAGTGACGTTAATAAAAAATTTACAACAGTTTACCCTACTTTAAGGTCACTTACACTTTCGTCTTAAACCTATTATCTTTTCATACTTTATCAACTCCAAATTTAACTTCTCTTTTCAAAATTTTCGGCCGCCGCCGAACGATTATGCTCGGCCCGGGTTATCTTTCTTACGAGGATGGCCTGGACAAGCTTGACCTGCCAACCCTTGCTGAAAGGCGGAATCAACTGACAATAGCGTTCGGGAGTAGGTGTCTGGCATCCCGTGCGCGTCGTGCCATTCTACCCGACTTCGAGACCATAGCAAATAGCAGGCCCAATATGCGACAAAGCAGAGGGACACTACTTCCTAGAGACTAGAAAGACCACTCATAAACTCGACTGATCGTTCCCTGAAATCCTTTGTACATTATTTTACCCAATATTTTAATTCTAGTTAAGTCAAATTATATTTTTAAGTTGTACGCATAGATATAATGTCTACTTATGTAATTGTCATGTGCTATTTCCGTGAATGACAATGTCTACTTATGTAAATGTCATGTGTTATTTGCGTGAAGGACGATCCAGTGTTAGCGTGTGTAATGCAAGCTAATAGGAAATAAAGTCTGGATTATTTGTTAGTCTGGATCGTTGGTCTGGATCCCTCCTATTGCCACTAGGGCAATTTGCGAGTCTGATACTTTCCATTCTGACGTTATGGCCCAGTTATAGAAGGCATAGAAGGAGATTTTTAGAATAGGAGCTGCGTGTTAGCTATGTAAGTGAGTGCGTTTCTTAGAATTTTTGTTGCCATGGCCCTCGGGCTTTTTTGGTAAATTATATTCTATTCTATTCATCTCCAGCGGTGGAGCTTGATAGCTTCAGTAATAAGGGGTTGCACGACCATATGGCGAAGCGCCAAGTGTGTGACCCTTTCTTTCCGGTGTACGTTTTGGATCCACATCTGTCAAGTATTTGGGCTATAATGAGATTATCATAGTTTTTATGGCACTTGCAGCCTCTGGCTCAAGTGCCATATACAGATCACAATTCCGTCTGTCGGTCAGTCCGGTTTTTTTTGTCACACTTTTTCGAGTTAGGGTACTTCCAGATGTGCTCTGACAATGAAACTTGGCAGGCATATCAGGGACCCGACAAAACAGACTTATAAATTATCAGTTTTTCGATCAGACCATCTAGGGGGGAGAGTGGAGAGCGGGGGAATCCAGGAAATTGAGTAGTGTGTAACTTTCGAACGGGGCATCGGGTTAAATAACTGAATACACTATATATCTCTGATGTCCCATTTAAAGTCTTGACCGGATTCGATGTCTAGCGGGGGGGGGGGGAGACCGGAAATTTCCAGAAATGGTTAGAATGGAGGGATCAGAGTGAAACTTGCTGGGAAGAACAAGCTCTAATAAATCGTTTAGACAATTGTACTGGATCCGGACACTTCAGGCGGGTGGGGGTTTTCCTGGAATTCCGGGGATGGCAGTAAAGGTGATTTTCACGACGAAACTTGGCAGGCATATCAGGGACCCGATCAAACTGACTCGAGAATAAAAATTTCGCCGATCTGATAATCGTGGGGGGAGTGGAGATATAGGGGAATCCGGAATACTTAGTCAAGCGTAACTTTGGAACAGGTGATGGGGATTCGAGTAAAATTTAATAATTGAACAGAGGACATTTCTCTGGTGTTCTTTTTCATATCCGGACCGGATCTGAAAACTATGGGGGGGGGGGGAATACATGACCCGCTTAGACTGGAGAGATCGGGTGGAACTTTGTGGGAATAACAAACAGATGCTCTGGATCAATCATTTACAGAACCGGATTGGCTCCGAGCACAGTGGGGGGAGTTGGGGGGGGGGGCCAGAAATATCGAGAAACGGTTAGAATGGAGGGATCGGAGTGAAACTTGCTGGGAAGAATAAACATCTGCCCCAGGTAAATCTTTCACAAAACTGGACTGGATCCGGACACTTTGGGGAGGGGTGTGGAGGGGGTTCCCCGGAATTCCGTTTTTGGGGATTTTCACGACCAAACTTGGCAGGCATATCAGGGAACCGGTCAAAGTGACTTGGAAATAAAAAAAAACCTCGATATGGTAATCTTAGGGGGGAGGGGAGGGAGGGGAATCCGGAATATTGTGTCAGGCGTAATTTTTAATTGACGCCTTAATTAATAATTGACAGAGGAAATTTTTCTTCGGTGATCTTTTTCATTTCCGGACCGGATCCGACAACTCTTGGGAGGAGGGGGGGGGATTGGCTCCGGGTATTGTGGGTGGAGTTGGAGGGGGGGGGGGTCTGGGATTCCCTTGATCGCGAGTTAAGGTACTTCCAGATGTTAAAAGATGTTCTCCGCTGGAATATTAGAGATTCAACAAGATCTGTTTAGAAATCGCTACTTCCCAAATCCGATTATGCCTTAAAGTACCAATCTTCCCCGCAAAGTAAGAAAAATACTTTTAAGCAAAATATGCATTTTCGTGATCCCCATCAGCCCATTAACTTTTTTGCCTTAAGGGTTTTGCTTAGAAATGAAGTTCTAGCTCCCTTAGAGCGCGCATCTTAACCGTAAAGTCGAAACTTACTTTTGATCAAACAATACATCTTAACCCATGCAAGTGCTATATGAGCTTACAGCTCTTTTTTGTGTTTTTTTAGGGCGCACAGAAGATCCAGCTTTCATATACCCCAGGAAAGCCCTTGACTGTTAAGAATATCCTGACGAATTTTTCACATCTTGGCAGACTTGAAAAAAATCCAAGAGAAGTGTACGCGCCAGAAATTCAAAAGGTTTGTGACAGAATAAGTTAATGATAGTTTTAGACTAGTGGAGTCTAGATAGTCTACGAGTCTAGATAGCCGGAGTATTACAAAGAAATGACTAAAGGAGAGAAAACAAAACATAAGATCCAAAGAAAAACGTAATCGAGTAGACGTTCAAAAAAAAATGTGAAAATCTTCAAATCAAATTTAAAAAATACGACGAGTGACGCATTTACTGTTGTCACTCAGTCTATCGTACACGCACCGTCTGAATGGGCTGAGCTGATCGCATAATATTGCATCATAATAGCTTCCGCCTCTGTATATATCGACAACAAGTGCGCAAGCGCTCAGACCTGGAGTGTAAAAGTAAAATATTTATCATATTTATATACAAACAGCTTTAGAACCAAGACATTTCTCTTCCCCAATAACAAAACAAGTATTGAAATAACGTTGTAATCACCACCCTTTAAAGCTTTAAATGTAAACAAACCACCAGTATAAATCCAAAGAAATGTTGAAGATCTTGCACGAATAGTATTTGTTCGAACATTGAATGTTCTGCCTGCCAGTCCCACCCTTTAAACCTTTTCCATTATCAAGGTAATAACAAGTGCAATAAACTAATTCTTAGCAGACTAATGCCTCCTTTGTTACAATTCATTAAGAATGGCATATCATCGATCATCTGAAAAAACAGTCCGGTTTCCAACTGTTCATTAAAGATTAAAGTACGTCGTGTCTTCTTATTTGTTGATGTTATACCAAATCCTCGTCCATAGACATATCTCCCCAAATATACAAGAGTTAGACTTGAGACCTGTTATAGACGAACTTAACTCATGGGAAATCTGGGTTCAGCTGCCCATGAACGCGAGCGGGGGAGGGGGGGGGGTCAGGACCCATCAAATGCGTATTTACACCTTTTTTCTTCAAGTATACCAGCTTAGAGTTTGATTCCAGTCACGGGTCAAACAACTTTTCTCATGGGCAATTTTGGGCCCACTTGCCCATGCACGGGGAGGGTGGGGGTGGTTCGACTCCCCCCGGTCCCTATGATCCAAAAGCACAAAGGAATTTCATCGCCTTATCTCCAGTTATTGTCTAATTAAAAACATAAAAAAATGGGCAAGCTGGGCCCAATTGCCCCTTAGCCAAGGGGGGGGGGACCCTCAAAAAGTAAAAAGAGATCCCAATGCTCACAATCCTACCAAGTTTCAACCTGATACCTGTTGATTCCTGGCAAGGATAACGAAGTTTACTCCTGTGCAATCTGGGTCCAGTTGCCCATGAACGGGGTGGGTGAGGGAGGTGCAACTTTAAAAGCAATTTCCCAGCCTTAGGATCTACATGTCCAAGGAATTTCATCGTCCGATGTCCAGTTCTGGTCAAGTTATGAACTTTATTCACTGGGCAATCTGGGCCCATTTGCCCCTGAACCGGGTTGGGGTGGGGGGTGGGACCCGAAAAGGCACAACTAGACCCCAATACCCACAAGTGTACCAAGTCTGAACTTGATACTTGCACTGGTTCACGAGTAATGAGCTCCACAAAATACGGTGAAAACCGAAAACCGAAAGCCGAAAGCTGCTACAGCGCTCGCAATAGTGGATTGTTCCAAGGAACACTCCACTAAAAATGGTAATAATCATACAGAATCGAGCTGAAAACATGAAGATAAGAATCAATTCAGCAGTAATTGCATCTTCAGTAAGGCGAAAGGTCGAACTGTTTGCAAAAGTCCCTTGTATGAATCTAAAACGTATTTGAAGTTAGAAAGTAAATCAAGGATTCAACAAGTCTGAATGTGTTCCCCTGAACTGTGTTCCCCTCAGTCTGAAGATCTTTTTTTAGGAGGATGTTCAGTAAAAGTTCACAATCTGAGACGTTTTGTATGCGAAGGCTTTTTCAACACACTGACTTCTCGAGCTGGTGCTGGTACAGACCGGAATTAGGGTGTGTGGCAGTTAAGCATGAACCCTGGTTTTTACCGATGACAGCCGGGTAAACGACGGTTATAACCTCACCTAACCCGAAACAAGGTAGTTCTGATCTAGGCGAAAACCTCCCTGGCGACCCCCCCCCCCCCCCCCTCGGTATCAAAATTCGCCTGGTGACCCCCCTTCCCCGACAAATCCAGCTAGAATGCAAATAAATAGGAAATTAGAAAATCGTAGTAATAACTGCAGTTTGGATCGCGAGTATACAATCGCTAGGCACGCTAACACTGTAAGTGTGGGGGGGAGGGTGTAGCCGGAACCTGTTGACCTGATTTTGGTAGAGACTGTTCCAAATTGGGGCTGTACCCAATATTTGACCGTCTGTCTAAGAATCTGGGATATGTGGTCGAAAGAATTGGTGTGTGGCCTCTAATAGTTATTTCAAGGACATTTTAAGTCGATCTGAATTTAAAAACATTATCTAAGGCTTAGCTTTTCGCTGCGGCTTTTTAAACCTAAGGAAATTCGTAGGGACTTATTCCAATACAAGTTGTAATCAACCTCTTCAGCGCCGCTCAGTCGCAATATGAACTGGATAACAAAATTGGATATTTAGAAGCTTAGGCTATATTTCTCTAAAGTAAAAACCGAAGGAGTGCCACACTTTGTCAGTGAGAAGAAGAGGAGAGGAATAATCCGAAGCGAAAAAAGGGATATGGGTTCGTTCCCAGTATACTAAGCAGGATTTGACCTTGAGATCTCTAGGAACTGGGGAATAATCTTTTGTTTCATTTCTGTTTCCAGAATCTGCTGACATTAGAAGAACAGGAGGGGGCTGTTAACTTCAAGTTTGGTGTACTATATGCAAAAGCTGGGCAGACGTCGGATGATGAAATGTTTAGCAATGGTAAGTGTTAACAACAGGGCATTCGGTTTTTCCGCTCTTCTTAACCCTTGCCAAGCAGAGCGAAGAAACTAAAGCTGTAACTGTTTTTTTTTACGTTAGTGAGCCGTAGCGAACTAGGCGTAGCTAAAAAACAAAACTTCAGATGAGACTTCAAGCCTGAAGAGGACCGTTGCCAAGAAGGGCCAAAGTCTAATAAAGTTATTTTCTGACAAATCCCTATAGCACCACACATAATATGCTTTTTTAACGAGGAAAAATTGTCATGATACAATTTTTTACGCCCTAGTGCATTGCCCCCCCCCCCTCCCCAGCTGTTTCCTCGATGTGTGCATACCGCATCTTAGCTTTACTAGAAATGTTTAAATCCGCAAGTTTGTCTCGCTGTAAAAGCCTCAAGCGGTAGTGGGCGGTGCTATGAATATGATCCGTTGGGGAAGCAAAGAAAGCATTGACCAGAGCATAATATTACTAGGGCCAAGATTTGTGACAAGACACACTCGAGTAGCAGCGACATTAGCACCAATAGTGATAGTGAACGCCCTTATTGAAACTCAGTCGGTCGTGCACCGGCGCTGGATTTCGATAGCTCCATATTCCGAAAACAGCAAAAAAAAATAGAACTAGCTCCCCTGTTTCCTCGATATGTACAGACCACATCGAAACTCTTAACCCGCAAGTTTGTCTCACTTTGAACGTCCTGAGCGTAGTGTGCGGCACTACGAGTAAGGTTCGTTTCCGATGCATGGAAAGCATAGGTCTTGGCGCTACTTCCTGATATTATTTTGCTCTAGTCTTGACGTTATTTTTCTCCCTAGTGTTATTTTTCTCTGGTTTTGCGAGAGATTTGACAGAAAACTTATCTGTTTTCCTACCACAATACTATAGCACCCCCTAGAGAAGCCGTCATAAGGACGACTCAGACGGCGTTCGTAAAGTGCGTAAAGTTTTTCGCTAAGTATGCTCCGTAAAGTTTGTCGCCGCTCAGACGGGAATTTCACCTAGATAACATTACGAGAATTGTTTGTTGCAAGTTGTTCTAGAAAGAAAAAAATAATAATCGTTAGAGATAATTATTATTATACATGAATCATAGGCAGATATTTCTTAACACTAAAAGCCATCATGGGCCATGGTTAATATCCAGGTACAGGAAGAACCTCCAATAAATAAATAAAAATAATTCAATAACAAAAATAATATAATTAAATAAATCAGTTCAAAACAATTTAATCCAATAAGTATTTCTTTTTTCCCAACTCACCTGACAGAAACCAACTAGAACAACAAAACTCTAAAAAAAATAATCAGATTGCTTATAACTATCCTTGCAAAATAACGTTTCAAGGTATTCGACCTTATTATTATCAGCATATAAACCTCTAAGAATCATCATCTCATCATTTTCATTCTCTTATTCCGCATTTTAAAATACATTTTCATATCTTATTTCCGATCTTTTCTCCCATTGGTCAACCTTCCGAACTTTACGAAAAAAGTTAACTAAAGTTTAACTTCTTGCCTGCTCCCGTAAAGATTTACGGAAGGTTAACGGAGCAACTTTACGAACTTTGCGAACGACTTTACGCACTTTACGAACGCCGTCTGAGCCGTCCTTACTGATGATTAACTCGTGCTTCCGAGTTTTTAATTTACTTCTGTTCATTTCGCTCGTTTCTGCTCTCGGAGTTATTTCTACCATTGTCCCTCGGAACGACCAAATTTCATGAAAACGATCTATTGTTTGTGTAAAGCCAATGCTGTTCAATGTCTCTTTGATTTAGATTACGATGGACTTTGATTGTGATTGGCTGTAGAACTTTCTGTATTCCGGGTGAAATCTTCTGCGCTTTTCCCGACGAATAATTGTAAAACAATAATTGAATTGTACATATACACGGAATATTTGTAAAAATCCATATATATATAGGCTACGTATACACACCCGTTCTTAAACATGAACACCTTAATACTCGTTATTTGTACCCGCACCGTTTCTTCTGGTTATAGTTACATGTCGTTTTGGGGTTTGCTGGCACCGGATCGGTTTTCTGTTGGTATTATTTGACTATGCAAAACGGATACGTCAGCTACATTTATTAGAGTTATATAACGGCTATATAAATAGTCCAGACATGCCGACAACTACCCATCTTAGCTGGAAAGAAGGAGAGGAGACAGATAATTCCAACACCAAAATGCAGAAAAATCTCTACCCTCTCAACGACCCCAATCGAACAGCAAAACAGCAGCCGTGTCCAAATGGTGCTAGCTGTACCTCTAGTCAGTTTTCAGGAAGAAATTCATAAAATCAGATATTTAAGGAAGAATCTTCAGTGGTTTTTCCGTAAGTTCATTTTCCAGTTTGAGTAGCTTGAGCCTGAGAGGCCAAGAAAGGCAGAAACATATCTAATAAAATGTAGCTGACGTATCCGTTTTGATTGTCAAATATGATCGCAGTCAGCTTAGGCTGAAGGAGTATTCATCTATTGTCAGTGTTTCTGGAATTTACGATTCAGTTTGTTTTCCGCTGAGCACGGTTGCCTGAAGTGCAACCGAAAAGTCCGATATTATTTTTATCCCTCAGATATCACCTTAGAGGGATAATTAGCTGATCAAGGAAACCGAAGCAAGTCTCTTTTTTTTTTCATTTGCACTTTGTTGTACCGTAGACGCGTCAGGTTATGATAAGTTTATAGAGTAGGGGTATTCACTTAGTCTTTTTCTCGGATTTTTTTTTTTTACAGAAAAAGGAAGCAGAGAGTTTGACAGATTCCTGAGTCTCCTTGGAAATAAAATCAGGTTAAAAGGATGGGACAAATACAGAGGAGGATTGGATGTGAAAGGTAATGATTCTTGTATTTGAACGTTGAGTCAACCCGCAAAATCGACTTTGTGCGAGTTGATTCCCAGAGCCATCGTGAGATCGGCATGGTTATTATTGTTAATATGTGGGGCAGGCTAAAACTCTGGCTGAAACTCAGTCGCAAATGGCACATTGTCTCAATCCACCGCATATAATTTATGGTAAACCATCACTCTAAACACAGTTGATGAAAACCCCACTCTTTTTTCCTGAAAATTCTGTATTGCTTGATTTGCATCTTCCTGCATCTTTTAAATAACTTTCTTGGACCATTTTGCTGGATCACAGCTCAATCTCATCAATAAATTGACTCTTTGTTGATGGATTCTAATTACCTTGGACCTGAGAGAGAGCCTCATTTCCTTGGATTTAAAGAACCTTGGAGGCAACTTGTTTCCGTCACTGATGGCTTCAACTCAAGAAGTCCAGATCATGCGGAGAAGTGGAGCAGCTACAAACGCCTCCTTGCAGGACAAGCCGCTATGAGAAGTCGTGTGTCCCTTATTTTGTTCGGAATTTTAATGAAGACAAGCTTAGAGAAATTGACTGCTGATTGAGTTAAACTGTAAATATAAGATTAGAGTAATTGTAAATATAGTTTTTATTATGATTTAGTTTATTTATTTATAATTGTCAATATTTTGGCTTAATCCCAATTGTGCGTGTTGTGAGATTTGTACATTGTCTTCTTTGTAACGCATACAAACTATCTTATGATGATACTGGCAAGAAATAAATTGAATTGAATCATGGACCACATCCGGCCGCCAACAGCTATCCTAGCTGCCAGCCTGGCCTCATACCGCTGCAGGAGAGGGGGGGGGGGGGGGGTAGATCTGCGGGCTGAAAGTGACATTCATTGTCAGGAACACCATTATGCAAGGCTGACCTGGGTCATTGGAGACTTCACATTCCTTTCCAGAGGGGGTAAAGCTTAAGGCCTTTTTCCGCGACACAATTGTGGGCCACACACTTCTGAGTGTTTGTCGCGGAACCACGATAGTGTGCCACACAATCGAGCCACTAGTTGAAACTTGCGGAAACGCCGTTTTGCCAATTTTTCGGGCGGTAAGTTCAAATATCTGAAAATAGAAATAAAATTCATGTAAAACCTCAATAAATAGAACTCCAGGCTTATTTCCTTACCATTCTGTACAAAAAGTATCCTCAGTTTCAAGTCTATATCCTCGAAAAAGTGTTTAGAGTTATTGATTAGACACTATTTTGCTGCTTCATCTGAATTTCCCGCCAGAATCGAGCCACAAAATCGACAATCACCTCGCCAGTTGTTTGTCATTATGAGACCAAGGCCGTATCCAGGGGGGGGGGGGCTAGGGGGTTCAGCCCCCCCCCCCCCCCCGAAACAAAAATTCTCATTTTTAAAGGCTTTTCCCTCTGATCTGTGTCTTTTCTGTGCGACCCGCAGGCACCCCCCCCCCCCCCCCCCCCCCCCCGAAATAAATTCCTGAATACGGGCCTGTGTGGGACGCACAAAAGGCCGCTGAACCACTCACAAAACTGTTTGTGGGAGCACGGAAAAACGCCTGTAGTGCAAACCATTCTACAAATGCAAGCAAACTAAGGCAAAGAAAACATAACAAAAGCAAAAGCCAGGTACCAAGCATAACTCCCAACCCACAGAGTCACGACGAGAACGCCACTTACACTGCCCCAGAGATCGGCACGATACCAACTTCAAAAAAATTAAAAACATACGTTATATTATACATAGCACCGAAGTTCTACTTCTGATGATTAACAGGTGAAAAAGCGGAATACCCATAAGACTGGTGTCAATGAACATAAGCTCTTGAAGCCTATTGTACCTATATTGTTGTAAGGTTCCCCTTTGGTAGTTTACTTCGTCGGGAACCCTTTGAGTTAGCCAAGCGTGTACGGAACACGCTGGAAGGCGACCTTACATGGCGAGAAGCCGCCGGATTGACCGTGGCTCAGGTAGCCAGGCAAGGCGTGTAATCGGTTCTTTCTCTCCTATCTGCTGTGGCGGAAAATTCTACCTGCTTTCTAGTTCTTAACTTGTAAACTCTCGTGTCATAAATACATGGTTATTGTAATGTAATCACAAAGTTTAATATAAAAGAAAGGAATATATTGGTATTCCAGCAGCAGCTCGGTGAGGGAAATTGGCAGTAGGGCCAGCATAATGAGTGGGTGGACAAGTGGCCTTTCAATCAATCGATCAATCAATTAGCTTTATTTCAGCACAAGTGCCATAAATAACAAAAAAGTAAAACAAAGAAAAACACTAGAAAACATAAGAATTGTCGTTTAACGACCGCCCAATTGGTAAATTACAGACAGAGTATGTGGTCTGTCAGATGAGCTGAGCCAGGCAGAATGCGGGAGGTCGCCGGAGGATGGATCTAAAAGGCACTTACGTTAGTTATACGGCTTAAATTACTGTAACAACAAGTTTTCTGAAGAACGGCTAGATTAAACTCCCCAAATCGACACAAATTTCTTGGCGAGGTGCAGCGCGAAGCGCTGCGCCGAGGGCGTCTAAGTCCCCAGCCCCACTGACTAACCACACCCAAACCGCCTGGTGCTGTAACCACATTTCTAAGTTTTTATGTGCTTTTCCCAATATGATTAGGGGTTCCTCTCAGTTACCAGGAAGGAATTTTGGCTTCGAATAAGGCAGAGAAATGGTATTACCTGCGAAAGCCAAATAATCTCAAAACAATAAATACTTGTTAAAATTATTTTCCTGGGTTGGATGTCGGGCCGAAAAAGCCAGGTGAAAACGCCGGTGAAAGGTTATTACCCTGTCAAAGTTTGCGTGTGTGTACTAAATAGCTAACCATAGGCTATGACTAGATATACACGATTATTAAAGGGTAAAATTATCGGACACACGTCGTTGTTTGTCGTATGTGGTCCTTGATGGTCTTCATATGTGCTTTAAGGAGTGAAAACCAATTTCTAGGCTCAATCTGGAGTCGTCAGGCAATTACTACAAAACGTAGCGGCACCATCCCAAGATAAAAATGCTTGGGATCTCCAATAATTGTACTGTTTATATCCTAGAAAAACCTAGAAAAAAACATAAGAATCGTCGTTTAACCAATGGGTAAATTACATTAAATTGGTAAATTAAATGGGTAAATTACAGACAGAGTATGTGCTCTGTCAGATGAGCTGAGCCGGGCAAAATGCGGGAGGTCGTCGGAGGATGGATCCAAGGAAAGACACATACGTTAGTTATACGGTTTAAATTACTGTAACAACAAGTTTTCTGAAGAACGGCTTGATTAAACTCCCCAAATCGACCCAAATTTCTTCGGGGCCAGAACTTCCTTTGGGACTGTGTCACGTCGCCCAGTTTGCCCTTCAGAAATGCAAACTACGGATTGGTTGGTGGAAGCCTTATTATGACGGTGGTTTGTTCTAACGGGTCTTTTGCCATTTCTGCCTTTTGACCGTGTGAAAGGGACCAGGACGTTGTGGTGATTTCTTTGGTTGGGTTCGAACGGGCAGCCAACATCCGATGGGGCGATAGGAAAAATAAATCTTGGAGAGGGAATTTTTTTATTTATTTTTTGTATTTAGTGTTAGTGTTTCTTTTTTCTATTTATTTTGTTTGTTACTCCATCTTTAGGGCGCTTCGCCCTCCTTTTGTTGGGATGGGTTATACAAAAATTGAATTGAATTGAATTGAAGCCTGTTGTAAAATTATAAAAAAAGGATTGATCTTACCGTATGTGCTGGGGGGAGGGGGTCTTCTTTAGAAAGGGTGTGACGGCTTACTCCCCCATTCTCAGCAGTATCATTTAATTCCCTTAAGCATTTTCTCTCCTTTTTGATGCTGTTCTGGGACATCACGGACAAACAGGTCAAATACTGTCTAACATCCTGAGCATTAGCTCCTAACAACCTTTTACCAAGTTTCTCTCGAATCTGAGAATGTCCGGTTAATCACCGGGACTACCCCGCTTCATCTTCCCCCGCAGATGTTGTATCCGGCCAGACCTCAGATTTATTATCTGGGGCCCATGGCCGTTTTCTTTCCAAGTTCACTCACAAATCCCACTACCCGGGATTTGTTCCGTATCCAGGAACAAATGAGATTCTTTTGCTCCCTATACGTCTAAAAAAAAATTCGGTATCGCCCTTTAACTTCCACCACCGTGTCCAGGTACCATTCGGACGCATAAATATTTCGTCTAGACTATTTGCTCCGACCACTCGCCAATTATCACTCGAATCCGAGCTCTTCCGGAAAATGCTCATTACTCCTGAACTCCCCCCTGCTACACAGGATCGAGTCCGAACCTCAAAAAATCTACGGTATCTATGACCTAGGACCATTGTACTTACAATGAAGATTTGTTTGGTTCATAACGACGTAAATTTAAAAAGAATGTGATAAATTCAGACTGGAAAGTAACTACATGTTCAAGAGCTGACCTCGGTTTCTGCTGCATTTGTCAGCAAAAGAAACCAAAATTGAAGCTATTTTTATAATAACGTTTTAGATTGTGTGGGGGGGGGGGGCTTGAATCGTTCGGCAACGCTTGACCTGCTTGAAACTCTGCTCGGCTAAAGTGCTTGATATTCAACAGAATAGCTTTAAAACTGTAAGTACAAAAAAAAACTGTAGGAAATTATGATTTCAAGACTATAGCTGGACAAAGTAAGGGACTAAATACTTCACGTAGCGTTGGGGTTACCGAACCTAGGAAGTTGGCTTGGAACAGCTTCTCGCCACATTTCTTCCCTAAACTGTCGCTGTTGACTCTCCTCGCTTAGGTGCTAGCTCCTGCACGATGTCCAATGGTCAATGAAGAATCCTGCCAAACTGAATCGCGAGAAGATTTTCAGAAAGAGGCTGTATCTCTAGAATACTCAGGCTCTCCTCCTGAGAAGCCACGCCCCCCCCCCCCCCTAATCTAACCTACTGCTCAAGGGGACAGAGGTTTAAGTCTTGAATTATTCATTCATTTGAGAGCGCTTGCATCGGAATAAAAGCTGATTATTGTCTGACAACTCAGTATTTACCATATTCTTTGTTTCTGGCGGGAGATAGAGAACGGTTAACGGTAGAAGACAACGGACATATATTTTTAAAGCATCTTTAAAGCAATTTTTCTAGCAATGATTTTTTCACTACTACAATTGTAACAAGTCAAATTACAATAACAGGTGAAAGTAGGAGAATTAGATTTCTCTTTTGAATATTCCCTTCACGAATTCAAATAATATTTACAAACATATAATCGAAAATTGCCTTGCTTCGTTATTTTTGATGCGTAAAATGATCCCGACTCTGTCTGGGCTTGCTCGTGAGAAAATCTATCTAAATGTTTCTGTTTGAAATCACTGGTAATGAGGTTTAAAACAGCAAAAGCCGTGGGTGAAGCAGAGCTTGGTTTTAAAGTGTTCAACAAATGTAGAATAGCCGAGCGAAACAGTAAATAGTGCCAGGGGTGCTTTAAGAGTTTCTATGTCTGTACCATGTCACCACCGTAACGCCTATAGACGAGGTTAGGTAGGTTGAATATAAAGTTTGAAGCCAAGCCGACTATTCATAATGAAAGAAATACAACAAGATTCCCTGGGGTTTCTTGGTCAGCTAGTTTATCCCTCTAAGATGTTAAAGGACTCGTCAACTTACAGTATTTTAAGATATACTTTAAGACTAGGATGTGCTTTCAACAAATAAACCAGGGTTTTGGATGTTTTAAGCCTTTTTCCGATACCCGTTGACTTTTAGCGAGAACAGGGAAACAATTTACATAACCGGTAAACTTCTCCAGACAACCGTCGACAGCGTGATACACATCGAAGGTAGCAAAACAGAGCAAGTGAGAACATCATCGTGGTTTTGCTAAGAGGGGTTAGAATTTTCGGGTCTCCGGATAAAGAAATACATGGACTGATTAGGAAAGTAGGTTGCATTAGTATTATAGGTAAGATGGTCCTTTAAGTGAAGGATGAACTCGATTTCGGATGTTTTGGCTACATTTCTGGCAAATATCATTACCAACAGAATAGCGATGTGCACTCAACGAACCATAAAATGACGGGCGCTTCCAACCAAACCAAAAGAGGTACGAGCTCATATGGCACTTGTTACGCGTATGTGCTGCGAAAGTAGCTATGAACGTCACAAAATACCTCCTTCAACCCCCCTAGGCTCGGACCTAGAATTAGGATATCTAGTTTCACTCGAGTCTGAGGGTTTCCGGCATCTCCTCGGGTCATCCAAATGAATTTTCTACCTTCCAAGTTTAGATCCACTCGTTTGATCCCTAGAAGCGCTTCATTATTGCCGATATCCCCCCTTCAACTCCCCCAACCATGTCCGCATTCGGTTCTGACACATGTTTTGCACATCTATTGAATTCCATGCTTATCGTCCGTAAAGTTTCAGTCCAACCGAACCACCGATTGCGACCGAACCAACCGAACCTACCGACTTGTCAGTAATTTCCGGATTCCCCTTCCCTGAACTCCCTCAAAAATAGTCGGATTTAGGAACGGAAGTTTTCCCAGGGCATTGTGTCGGGTCCCGAAGTCTATTGCCTGCCATGCAATATGCCTGCCAAGTTTCATCGTCCTTAGCACATCTGGAAGGGTCCTAACGAGCGATCATCGGATACTCCTCCCAAAGATCCCCGATACGATCTACTTCTGTCAAGAACGTATCTAGGGCTTACATGCTTGTTCTTCCCTTCAAATTTCATCCCGATCCCTCGACTCTTAAGTGTTTCATGAAATGTCTGTGCCTCATCCAGCTCCCCCCACCAGTACCGTATCCAGTCCAGACTTGACTTGGAACATCCGAGACGATAGCTCTGTCAACTTGCCAAGTTTCGTTCAAATCCGATCACCCTTTCAAATGTCAAATGTTATTCATGCCACTAGATTCCGAATTCCCTATCCCTCCACTCTCCCCGCGATGGTCGGATCGGAGAATTGGAGAATTGGAGTCTGTTCGGGTTCCTGATATACTACTAGGCTCACTCTAAGCGTTTTTCAAGACCCCCCCCCCCCCTCCAGCTCCCCCTAGTCACCGAAGCTGCACTGTCAGAAGTTTCATAACAGATTGCCCATAACACTTTCAAGACTAACACCTTTTCACTTAGAAATGAAGTGTAGTGTTATGACCAATTAAGTTTGTACTATTTCGTGCCTAGATCTCCAACAACACCTTCAGTAGGTAAAAATACTAGACTGTCAGAAGATCTAGGCACGAAATAGTGTAAACTTAATTGGTCATAACGCTTTATTTCTAAGTGAAAAGGTGTTATTCTTGAAAGTGTTATACGCTATCTGTTATGAAACTTCTGAGAGTGTGTTCCAATTTGAAGCTGGGCGACACGAGGTCTTTCGAAATATCAAGTTTCATTGAGATCCGATCGCCTGTTCGAAAGTTATACATGCCTCAATTTTCCGGATTCCCCCTCCATTCACTACCCCACAGATGGTCGGATCTGGGAAGTGACTATTTCCAAGTTAATCAAGTTTCATCGTCCTAGCTTATGTGGAAGTGCCCTAACTAGCAAAACTCAGATCGACGGACGGACAGAAATTACGAGCTATATGGCACTTGGCCGAATGGCAAGTGCCATAGTAGCGATACGGATTCGATCACAACTAATAATAAGAATATTAACTTCAAAAAGTTCTTTTGTATGTTGGTGTGCAAGCTTAACAACATCTTAGAGAAATAATTAGCTGACCGAGAAAACTTCCGAACAAGTTGTTTTTGTTTCCTTCAAGGAGGTTAAGAGCACCTAATCAATCTTGGTAAAAAAAAAAAAAAAAAAAAAAAAAAGTTCTGAAAGGACAGTAAACTTAATTTGTTTTTATTTTTAGGGGATATGACAGGCAGCTACTCAGTTCACACAATATTTGAAGGCCACGAAATCATGTTTCACGTCTCAACTCTTCTACCCTTTTCCAAGGATAACAAGCAACAGGTAAGTCAGTAACCTGTTTTTGGGATCCCAAAACGTAAGTGGAGGGATACCTATGACATCACATAAGTTGTCCGTCTGTCCCTCTGTCCGTCTGTCCCTCTTTCCGTCTGTGAGCACTATAACTCTCGCAGGGAATGAGATATTTTGATGAAACTTGGTATGAGGGTTGTTTGGGTCAAGAGTAAGGTCAAGTTCGTAGATGGGCTCTGTAGCCCTACATTTAGGGGTGGGGGAGGGGGTTTAATTTAAGGGGCAAATGAAATATTTTTAAACATATAATGTGATAGTCGATTATGGGGTAAAAAGACATGCTGAACATGATGATGAAACATGTTTGTTCGCCGGACCAGTAGTTAGCCCGGAATCCGTCCAAAACCGGAAAGTCTGTTAAAAGTAAAAGCTTTATTTGAAGTTGATTAGATGTTCGATTTAGGGATAAGAAGACGTGCTGAACACGATGGTGAAAACCATTTTCTCGCCGGGCAAGTAGTTCGCCCGGAATTCGGTCAAAACCGGAAAGTTTGTTCAAAGTAAAAGTTTTGTTTTAAGTTGATTAGATGTTCGATTAAGGGGTAAGAAGACATGCTGAACCCTTATGGGAACAGTATTTTCTACCAGGACAACTTGTTCGGCCGGAATCAGGCCAAACCGGAAAATTTGTTAAAAGCAAAAGTTTTATTTGAAGTTGATTCGATGACAGAATTAGGGGTACGAAAACACGCTGAATATGTATATGACAAATCTTTTTTTTTACCTGGACATATAGTTCATTTGGAATCCGGTTGAAACCGAATTTTTTTTTACAAGTTGAACTTTTACTTGAAGTTGATTAGATATTCTTTATTCGGATAAGGTGATACGCTGAATTCGTTTCTGACCTTTTTTTTTCTGGACAAGTATGGTAGTTCGTTCGCAATCGTCTGGATCAAATATTAGATTTTTGGGATCCCATCGAAACCTTTGGTCTTGTTTCTAGGCACCATAACACTCAAATTCCTTAAAGTGTTATGAATGAAAGAAGTAAACTTTCAAAAGTTTGGTTAAACCAAAGTTGCGCAGTTTCAACACACATGTGAGAACCTGGTGACTATCTGATGACGTTACTAGTTGGTTTTATGAGATAGCGTGGTATCTGATACCACGGTCTAAAGGCGTTTTTGCAGTTATCGTGGTATCTCGGCAGTTATCGTGGTATCTCATATTCAGATACCACCGTGGCAACTGATCGTGGTATCTGAAAAAGTCGTCTCACTTATCAGTTTTTCTTTAGCTATGACTTCGATGCAATTTTGGCAATTGTTGTTTTTGCAGAGCAACCGTGGTATCAGATACCACGGTAACTGCAAAAACGACGAATTTCAGATCCAATTACCGTGGTAATAGATACCATAGCATCTGCGAAAACGCAACTACGGAAACATTCAGGCTGACGCCGTTAAGTTTCTGTAAAAAATAACGCTAAACATTGTTTGAAGTCTTTATGGTCTAAAACGGCAAAAACCGGTTACAATTGTGCATCCTTCCATTCAAGTATTTATTTACGTACTAAAATTATATAACACTCGACAACATGGTCGCCGATTTCCTATGAGTTATAATATATATTGGTGGAAATAATATATAATATAATATTCACTGCTGCGAATTGCGATATCCATTGAAGTAATGAAAGAGAGGTAGAGGAGAAGTAATGAAAGAGGTAGCGTGTCACTTTAAATCAAATGAATATGAATGAATGTGGTAGCGTGATTTCACCAATATTATATTATAGGACCAAACTAAGATGCTTCCGTTTTACCATCAAAACAAATTCTGAATTCAGGACAACTTTTATTTAAATTGCTGACGGACAAATTATACGTTTTCCGAACGGTTAAAATACATAGAGAGTGGAACTAAAGATTGATTATTACTTCCCGTCAAAATCACTTCGCACAACCCTATCGTTTTATTAATTTTAGCCCTGGTACTAACAGCCCGTGGTCCCGGTAATGAACAATAGACTGCTGGACCCTAGTGACCCAGTGTCCCGAAACAGACACAATGACCACTAGATTAATTCCTACGTAAAACACTCCCTAATCCACACAGACTGCGGTCCCGTACATCATTGGATCGTTGTCTGCGGAGGAGCTAGGACCAATGAGTCTCCCTTGAACTCCAGGTCCCCGGTTACTACCCCTAACACCACCCCCTACTCCACACAGACAGAGGTCCCGTATGGATCTTTGTCTGCCGAGGAGCTAGAACCAATGAGTCCCCCCTTGAACTCCAGGTTCCCGGTTTCTAAGGTATTTTACCGAGCAAGTAACAGCAAACTTTATGGTAGCTGTTGTTTTATGAGTCTACAGAGTTTAAGTTTGCTCAAGATGTGGGTGAGATTTTTAGATTTATTTTACCAAAGAAAGAAAGTACTTAGCAAGAATTTAGCCGCAATGTACTACTAAAAAAAGGAAAAAGAAATCACTCACTGAAGGAATGCACAGAGGAATAATGCACAGAGTAAATGCAGGATCGAATCTGAGGAACAAACCCAGGAACAGGAAACTCTCCCTTTTCGAACTTTAGCTGCGTTCTTTGTCACGGGAGTTCTCACCGGTGGTCTCCGGTTTTTCTTATAAGCCGTTTTTGCATCCACCGGTGACTTCTCACCAGTCTTATCACCTGTTTTTGGGATCCCAAAACGTAAGTTTAGTGGAGGGATACCTATGACATCGCAAAAGTTGTCCGTCTGTCCGTCCGTCCGTCTGTAAGCACGATAATTCTCGAAGGGAATGAGATATTTTGATGAAACTTGGTGTGAGGGTTCGTTGGGTCGTCGGACCAGTCAGGTTCGTAGATGGGCTTTGTAGCTCTACATTTAGGGGTGGGGGAGGGGATTCAAATTAAGGGACAAACAAAATATTTTGAAACAGCTAATGTGATAGTCGATTATGGGGTAAGAAGACATGCTGAACACGATGGTGAAATCCATTTTGTCATCAGACAAGTAGTTCGCCCGGAATCCGGCCAAAACCGGAAAGTTTGTTGAAAGTAAAAGTTTTATTTGAAGTTGATTAGATGTTAGATTTAGGGGTAGGAAGACATGCTGAAGACGATGGGGAAAATTATTTTCTCGACGGACAAGTATTTCGCCCGGAATCCGGCCCAAACCGGAAAGTTTGTTGAAAGTAAAAGTTTTATTTGAAATTGATTAGATGTTCGATTTAGGGGTAGGAAGACATGCTGAAGACGATGGTGAAAACTATTTTCTCGACGGACAAGTATTTCGCCCGGAATCCGGCCCAAACCGGAAAGTTTGTTGAAAGTAAAAGTTTTATTTGAAGTTGATTAAATGTTCGATTTAGAGGTAGGAAGACATGCTGAAGACGATGGTGAAAACTATTTTCTCGACGGACAAGTATTTCGACCGGAATCCGGCCCATACCGGAAAGTTTGTCAAAATTAAAAGTTTTATTTGGAGTTGATTAGATGTTCGATTTAGGGCAAGAAGACATGCTGAACACTTATGTGAAAACAAGTTTCTACCCGGACATGTAGTTCGTCCGGAATCCGGCCAAAACCGGAAAACTGTTGGAAGTCAAAGTTTTATTTCTAGTTGATTAGATAAGCGATTTAGGGGTAAGAAGAGATGCTGAGTCCCTGCATGACAATCGTATTTTACCCGGACATATAGTTCGACCGGAATCCGACTGGAATCGGAAAATTTGTTATAAGCTAAATTTCTATTTGAAGTTGATTAGATGTTCGTTACTGGGGAAAGAAGATACCCTGATTTCGTCTTTGAGCTTTCTTTTTTCGCCGGACAAGTAGTTCTGGAGTTCGGCCGGAACCGGGAAATTGGCAGAAGTGGCAGGAAGTTTTCGTCAAAACAGATATGACTTATAATACGCATGTGTAAACATGTGTAAACACACATGCTGAATCCAAATCTGAACTTGGTTTTCTCAGGTGATTAGCTGTTTGGCCTTAATCTGTTTCTGAATTTTAATTGTAAAATTGTTCAAGGAGTCTGCCGAAGACTGGATCTGGCTAAGACAAGACCCAGTTGTCTGGATCAGATATTGAATTTTTGGGATCCCATCGAAACCTTTGGTCTTGTTGAACTTACCAGTGTCCGGTTTTATCTCACCGGTGCGGACTAACCAGTTTTCATCAACTCACAGGTGAACCAAAAAATCGCGTTTTAAGGGAAGAACCGAAGACAGCCCAGAGTGCAACGAACGCAGCTTTTGTCCGTGATAACTCCGAGCGAAAAGGGGGTTTTCCGAGTTCAATTCTATTGGCTAACTTTCTCTTGGAAAATACCCGTTTGTTCCTTAGGGTTCGTTCCAGCTCGGCCCGAAAGTTACTAAATAGTTACTATTCAGTCACTTTCTCCGTTCCAGCTTGTCAAAAAGTTACGGGGAGCACAAGGAAGATCGTTACTTCGAAGTAACTTTTTGTAAAGATAGTACCCGACCGTCTTTACCACTTTCACTTTCCAAGAGCCGTCTTGAGAAGTGAACTCGGGGCAGCAAAGTGAGATAAGGTGTAATAGCTAAAGTAAACAGGACATTATTGTGTGTTTTTTTTGTGTCTCGTCAAATGTGATTCGCTGATAACCCTCCCCCCCCCCCCCAACAAAGATTCTAGTCAACCTAAGTTGACGGTTTACCGGTCAGTCTGGTGACTTGATATGGACTGTGGCAGGAATGAACTTCAAATGCCAGTAATTGAGATGGCATAATATCTATTAAACTTCTCAGTTATTTAGAGGTGAAAGCCTTTTCTGCTGCTTTATATTATTATTACTAAATATACTGCAGGAGAAGAAGCTAAAAATTCATTCAGTGAACTTTGTTAACCACTTTGACATCATTGGGTTCTGGAGGATCTGGGGTGTTCCATTTCTGATAAGGACCAAATATTGTGCTAAAAAATTTGCACGGGAAAGACTGTTGCGATTCCGGCTAGGAAACAATTATATGTGAAAATAAGGATTTAGCGACCAAAAAGACAAAACCGGAATAGAGAATCTGTTTCAAAATAATTTTCAAGTCGTTCTTATGCACCAAAAACAAACAATTTTTCTGTTCATCCTTCCCATGCAGTCCCCATACTTCTTGCATTCAAGAAACATGCGTTACCTCGTCCTTTTCGATCGTTCCAGGTAGTAGTTAATTTGTGACGTCACACGTAGTTACTTCGAAGTAACTACGGAGAGGAGCTGGAACGAACCCTTAGTTACTTTTCAGTCACTTTCACCGTTCCAGCTTGTCAAAAAGTTACGGGGAGCACAAGGAAGATCGTTACTTCGAAGTAACTTTTTGTAAAGATAGTACCCGACCGTCTTTACCACTTTCACTGTCCAACAGCCGTCTTGAGAGTGAACTCGGGGCAGCAAAATGAGACAAGGTGTAATTGCTAAAATAAACAGGACATTATTGTATGATTTTCTGCTGTACTTGGCTTTTATTAAAATATGATTCGTTGATTAACCCCCAAAAATATTTTCTTGTAAACCTCGTTGACGGTTTACCGGTCGGTCTGGTGACTTGATTGGACTGTGGTAGGAATGAATTTCAAACGCCTGTAACTCAGATCGCAATTTTGCTCTATATAACATTAAATTTCAAATTAAACTTAAATAATATTCTCCATTAAATTTCTCGGAGTTACTTAGAGGCGAAAGCCTTTTCTGTTGCTTTGTATTATTAGTGTTATCATTATTCGATATATTGTAGAAGAAGAAGATAATTGACTTATTATATGAACCTTGTTAACCACCTTCGACATCGTTGGCTTCTAGATTCTAGAATCTTGGGCGTTCCATTCCATGATAAGGACTAAACATTGTGCTAAAACATTTGCACGGGAATAAGAAAGACTGTTGCGATTCTGGCTAGGAAACAATTATAGTGAAAATATGGACTTAGCGACCAAAAAGACACAACGGGAACAGAGACAGATAATTAATGTCACGGCTGCATTAACAAGTCTGAAGCATTAGCCCCTCTTCTCCTTCACTTGAAGAATCTGTTTCAAAATAATTATCAAGCCGTTCTTTTGCAGCAAAAACAAACAATTATTTTTCTGTTCATCCCTCCCCATACAGTCCCCATCTCTTCTTGCATTCAAAAAACACGCGTTATCTCGTCCCGTAGAGAGTAAAAGAACTGGTGACCCTGACAGCGGCACCTTAAACGGTGACACCTTACACGGTGCCACTGTCAATACGAGCTATACGTAGTGTGCGGACTGGTCAATGGTAAAAAATTGGTCAAAAACCTTGTTAAATTGTTATCAGATAGTTGTCGGATGCATTATAACTTTTTGACCCAGTAAATGCCGGTTGGGACTTTAGAGATATACTAAACTGATAGCATACACTTTTTTTTATTATTAGTTGCTCGAAAGTTCTACCATCATGTCTCCTCGCTCTATCTCGACTATGTTAAAACTTCATGCTATATTTCCGGATTCAGCGCGAACTAGTTGTCCGACGTGAAAATAATTTTCATATTCGGATTCAGCATGTGTTCCTAACCCTGATTCAAACATCTAATCAACTTCAGATACAACTTTTACTTTTCCCAAAATTTCCGTTTTTGCCGGATTCCGGGTGAATTACTTATCCGGCAAAAAAATAATTTCCATATTCTGATTCAGCATGTTTCCGTAGTCCTAAATCAACTATCTCATTAGCTTTTAAAAATATTTGTTGTAGTCCCTTAATTTGAAACCCCACCCCTAAATATCTAGCTACTGAACCCATCTTTGAACTTGACTAGTACTTTGACACAAGGAGTCATCGTGTCAAATTCGAACAAATATCTCAACCCGTCGAGAGTTATCGTGCTAACAGACGGACGGAAGGACGAACAACTTTTGCGATGTGATAGGTATCCCTCCACTTACGTTTTCGGATCCCGAAAAAGAACGGATGGGCAGAATGGAATGCAACATGGACAGTACCAAGTTTATGCGGCCTAGATTTGTCGTTTGGTGTCCGAACCAGATCCGACCAAGGTAGGAGGAGGATGAAGTGGAAAGCGGAAATTTACAGGTATGCTCCGATTCGAGTTAAAGAGATGTTAGTATGTGTCCGAGTCGCATCCGGCTACAGTAGGGGGAGTCCCGGAAATGTTGTGGCTCGCATAAGGGTTGAAACGAGTGATTTGAATGAAACTTGGAAAGTAAAGAGATTGTCTGCCTTAGATGAGATATTTTAGAGTCTGGACCAGATCCGAGCACAGTCGGGAGGGGTATCAGAATTCTCGGAAAAATTACTCAGATTCACTTTCTCGCTTCTCACACCATCTACTCGTAACAAGTGCCATATGAGCCCGTAGCTCTTGTTTTTGTGAGGTCGTGTAGTGTTTTATCGGATTTCCGTAGCATGTTAAAAGTTCATTGTTTTGCTGTATGTGTTTTTTTTACAGTTAGCAGAGATTTTGGTTGAAATTTAATTGTGTGCGTCGTCTTTGGGATCCAAAAATTGTTAGTGACGGGATACCTATGACTCTACCTCTGTCTATCTGTCTGTTCGTCTGTTAGCACGATAACTTTCGACGGGGTAGACACATTTTATTCAGACTTGGTATGAGGAATATTTGGGTCAAAGTACAGTCAAGTTCACGTATGGGCTCTGTACCTCTATATTGAGGGGTGGGGGAGGGGTTGAAAATTAAGGGGCAAAAACAATATTTAAAAAAGCTAATGAGATAGTCATTGTTGGGGTAAGGCGACATGCTGATACCGAATATGAACTTTATTTTCTCGCCGAGTAAGTCAATCAATCAATTTTATTTTCAACCCTAATAGCGCGAGGCGAACACGCGCGGGAATTAAAGTAGTACACCTGGTTTTATTAGGTTTTAGGTTTTATTAGGAAAAAGATTACAGAGTTAAGTTCGTCTATGACAGGTCTCAAGTCCAACTCTTGTATATTTGGGGAGATATATCTATGGATGAGGATTTTGGTGCAATAGCGACAAATAAGACGACGCGTCCTACTTTAATCTTTAATGAACAGTTGGAAACTGGACTGTTTTGTCATATGATCGATGATATGCCATTCTTAATGAATTGTGACAAAGGGGGTATTAGGCTGCTACGATTTGGTTTATTGCACTTGTTATTGCCTTTCTAATGGAAAAGAGGTTTAAAGGGTCGGACTGGCTCAAGCTGTTCGTGTAAGATCTTCAACATTTCTTTGGATGTATATTTGCGGTTTGTGTATATTTAAAGCTCATAAAGTGGGATTATTACAAATTAGGATATTTCAATACTTGTTTGGTTATTGGGGATGGGAAATGTTTTGGTTCTAAAGCTGTTTGCATATAAAATGTGATAAACTTTTTACTTTCATACTCTACGTCTGAGCGCTTGCGCACTTGTTTCTTTATCGTGCAACTTGTAGCTTACTTTCAACTATAATTTAACTACAAGTCCGCCTGTTTTCCCTATTTCGAACCTGTAATCAACTTCAGATAAAACCTAATAAAACCAGGTGTACTACTTTAATTCCCGCGCGTGTTCGCCTCGCGCTATTAGGGTTGAAAATAAAATTGATTGATTGACTTACTCGGCGAGAAAATAAAGTTCATATTCGGTATCAGCATGTCGCCTTACCCCAACAATGACTATCTCATTAGCTTTTTTAAATATTGTTTTTGCCCCTTAATTTTCAACCCCTCCCCCACCCCTCAATATAGAGGTACAGAGCCCATACGTGAACTTGACTGTACTTTGACCCAAATATTCCTCATACCAAGTCTGAATAAAATGTGTCTACCCCGTCGAAAGTTATCGTGCTAACAGACGAACAGACAGATAGACAGAGGTAGAGTCATAGGTATCCCGTCACTAACAATTTTTGGATCCCAAAGACGACGCACACAATTAAATTTCAACCAAAATCTCTGCTAACTGTAAAAAAAACACATACAGCAAAACAATGAACTTTTAACATGCTACGGAAATCCGATAAAACACTACACGACCTCACAAAAACAAGAGCTACGGGCTCATATGGCACTTGTTACGAGTAGATGGTGTGAGAAGCGAGAAAGTGAATCTGAGTAATTTTTCCGAGAATTCTGATACCCCTCCCGACTGTGCTCGGATCTGGTCCAGACTCTAAAATATCTCATCTAAGGCAGACAATCTCTTTACTTTCCAAGTTTCATTCAAATCACTCGTTTCAACCCTTATGCGAGCCACAACATTTCCGGGACTCCCCCTACTGTAGCCGGATGCGACTCGGACACATACTAACATCTCTTTAACTCGAATCGGAGCATACCTGTAAATTTCCGCTTTCCACTTCATCTTCCTCCTACCTTGGTCGGATCTGGTTTGGACACCAAACGACAAATCTAGGCCGCATAAACTTGGTACTGTCCATGTTGCATTCCATTCTGCCCATCCGTTCTTTTTCGGGATCCGAAAACGTAAGTGGAGGGATACCTATCACATCGCAAAAGTTGTTCGTCCTTCCGTCCGTCTGTTAGCACGATAACTCTCGACGGGTTGAGATATTTGTTCGAATTTGACACGATGACTCCTTGTGTCAAAGTACTAGTCAAGTTCAAAGATGGGTTCAGTAGCTAGATATTTAGGGGTGGGGTTTCAAATTAAGGGACTACAACAAATATTTTTAAAAGCTAATGAGATAGTTGATTTAGGACTACGGAAACATGCTGAATCAGAATATGGAAATTATTTTTTTGCCGGATAAGTAATTCACCCGGAATCCGGCAAAAACGGGAATTTTGGGAAAAGTAAAAGTTGTATCTGAAGTTGATTAGATGTTTGAATCAGGGTTAGGAACACATGCTGAATCCGAATATGAAAATTATTTTCACGTCGGACAACTAGTTCGCGCTGAATCCGGAAATATAGCATGAAGTTTTAACATAGTCGAGATAGAGCGAGGAGACATGATGGTAGAACTTTCGAGCAACTAATAATAAAAAAAAGTGTATGCTATCAGTTTAGTATATCTCTAAAGTCCCAACCGGCATTTACTGGGTCAAAAAGTTATAATGCATCCGACAACTATCTGATAACAATTTAACAAGGTTTTTGACCAATTTTTTACCATTGACCAGTCCGTACACTACGTATAGCTCGTATTGACAGTGGCACCGTGTAAGGTGCCACCGTTTAAGGTGCCGCTGTCAGGGTCACCAGTTCTTTTACTCTGCATGCAGTTCGCCGGGAATGCTGCTAAAATACGAGGGATTTGGAAAAGTCTTTCCAGCCTTGACGGCAAAAAAACAGAACTCGTGACGTCATGCGTTGTAACTACGGTAAGTAGGGTGGAGCAAGCTCAATGATTCGTAGTTACCACGCTTACTGCACTACCGAGCGTGGTAAGCAAATAGTTACTATTTCGAGAAGGTTAGAACGGTTAGCGTAGTAACTTTACACGAGACTGGAGCGAAATGGACAGATCAAACTACCCCAATCCCACTCTGTAACAACCTAGAAACAATGCTTACCCCCTAGACCAGCAGCTTTTCAACAGTTTCCTCTCTGTGATATTTCCAAGCGTAATTTTTTGGGCCAGTTACATGCTCAATTTACTAGCTTGGACAAAGATAAAAGTGATGTTTCTTGTAAAACTTAGTTGATCTTTACTTTATGCATAAATCAGCTTGTATGATTCAGGTTTGAATAGGTCATTCGTTTTTTAATGAATTTTGTATCTATGTTATTTTTTATGATCTTATTGCATATCCTGGTACATTTTATAAAGCAAGTTAATCAAGCTTCACAACACTATTCCACAAAGAAAAACTTTTAATAAGTACTTTAAGCCATGGAACTTCTGATGAAACACTAGAACAATCAGAGCCTCGTTTTTGTTGCAATAACGCTGCACATCGCTGCTGCAGCACTTGCTTTTGCATAATATGCGTTTTTGGATTCACTTTAAAAAAAAAAAAAAAATATATACAATTCTAAAAGACCTTTTTGAGGTCGATTAGATATGAGACATTGGAGTAAATATGGTTGTTGAACGCGTGGGTGTGGCTGTGCGCGTGGTACACCCAGGGGTAATGGTGAATTCGCTCGCGCGTGTACGCACAAAATTAATTGGGCTTATTTGGGGTTTTGGATTGTCCGGGGCGGGGGGGGGGGGGTTGAAGGGACGATATATGTTATTCAAATTCGTAGAAGTATTAACTGGCAAAGTACAGGTTAAATCCGTAGATGGGTCCTTTAGCCCTATATTTAGAGGCAGAGGAGGTGGTTTCGAATTAAGGGTAAAAACAAATATGTTTTAGAAGCTAATGAGATATTCGTTTAAGGGGTAATTCGAAACCTTTGGTCTTATTGTGCATGTCACAAAGCTTCCGCCTCCCCCCCCCCCCCCCGCAACCATGGCCACACATGGGTTCTTATCACCCATAAAGTTTCATTTGAACCGGACCATTTTTGTGCAACCTACAGAAGTCAGTATTTGGTCGGGTCACTAATCTGCCTGCCTAGTTTTATCGTCCTTAGCACATCTGGAAGTATCCTATCTCGTGACCACCGGAGTTACGGGAGACCACCTCTAACTCCCCCCAAAGAGCCCCGACATGATCTGGTTCCATCAAGAACGTATCTAATGCTTATGCTTGTTCTTCCCACCAAGTTCCATCCCGACCCGATCCCTGGACACTAAGCGTTTCATAAAAATTCCGGTACCCCCTTCCAACTCCCCCCAATTATTGGTTCCGGTCCGGACTTGACATGGAACATCTGAGACAATAGCTCTTTCCACTTGCCAAGTTTCATTCAGATCCGATGGCCCGTTCACAAGTTATAAATGCCACTAGATTCCGGATTCCCCATCCCTTCACTCCCCCACGATGTTTGTATCGTGCAAACGACTATTCTGAAGTTGGTCTATTCGGATCCCTTTATATTCCTGCCGGGTTTCATCATCTTATTACATCAGGAAGTACCGAGCTCGCTGGATCCCCAGAATCCCCCCTCCCAAACTCCCCCCACAGTGCCCGAATCCGGTCCGGTTATGTCAATGATGTGTTTAGGATTTGTGCTTGTTCTTCTCACCAAGTTTCATCCCGATCCCTCCCCTCTAAGCGTTTTACAAGATTCCGGATTCCCCCTGCCTCCACTACCCCACGATGCTCGGACCGGGGAAGTGACTAGTTCCAACTTAACTTTTTGGGGTCCCTGTCGTGCCTGCCAAGTTTCACCGTCCTAGCTTATGTCGAAGTGTCCAAACTAGAAAAACCCGGACCGACCTACAGACCGACTGACGGACAGAAATTGCGATCGCTATATGGCACTTGGCCGAAGGGCAGGGGCCATAAAAAACGCGAAATCTGAGCAATGAGAGGAGAATCGCAAGGACAATTGCTACTTAGGAGAATTGGTCTTAGAGGGAAGAATAGTAAATACAATATGGGCTTATTTTCAAAAGTTAAGTGACGTAGATAGATAAAAGTGGGTAAAAATAGATTCAAATTGACGTCACTGAGGGATGGATGTGATTTTCTTTTTCTTTTTTTATGTAATATAAAATAAGTCAAATTAAGGCTACGGGTTTAAACAAAAGTTAGATCTTTCTAGTAAAAAAAAAGAAAAAAAAAAGAAAATAGCATAATTTTACTACACGCATTTTTTGTAGAAGTAAATGGACTATTTTTTGCTGTGCATTCTGCCTCCGTTGCAATCCGAAACCCATAGGCAACCTTCTGAATTCCTTGCTGGATCTCATAAGGAAAGATTGCCTCCAAACTACTCGAATCGCTACTATATACTACAATCACTACCTCCCCCCCCCCCCCAGTCGCTGGTCTCCAAGAAACACCGTCTGATTAATATTCCGTAGCCGTGGAAGGGAGACATGATGTGAAAAAGATGAAAATTATTTGTCACTCTGAAGTGCCTAACAAACTGGAATGACACGAGGTCCAATATGCGGACATATCTGAAGTGGGCGTGAATGGTTCATTTGCTGTGCGAATGGACCTCAAGTATCAGAATTCCGTGAACATTTGTCATAATTTCTCTGCCTAGTCCTCAGAGGCAACCGATATCGTCTTAGGTGAACTGCCTAATCACTAATATATGACCTTTCATTTATTTATATTTGGGCGAATGGACCCCAATTATCAGAATTCGGTGAACAATTACGTAATACCCATGCCTGGTCCTCTAGAGGCAACGGATATCGTCTTAGCCCAACTGACTAATCATTTATATTATCTTTTGTTTATTTATGTATTATATTTCGGCGAAGGTGAAAAGGTGAACTGCCTAATCACTAATATATCACTTTTCATTTATTTATATTTGGGCGAATGGAGCCCAATTATCAGAATTCGGCGGACAGTTACGTAATGCCCATGCCTGGTCCTCAGGGGCAACCGATATCGTCTCAGGCGAACTGCCTATTCATTTCTTTATTCTTCATTTTTGTTATTTCTTGTATGTGGGCGAAAGGAAATGGCGATATCGGAGTTCGGTGAACAATTATGTAATACTCCTGTCTACCATTGCCCAGAGCAGAGGCGCCACGTATGAGGGGAGAGGGACCTACCCCCCACCCCATATTGTCTGCCATTTGTTAAAAAGAAAATGAGATAGCGCCGCTACTTCTTTTCAAAGAAGTCGACTTTTCTGGGGAAAAAAACAGTTTATTTTTTCCTAAAACAGTCGATTTATCTGAGAAACAGTAGGTAAAAATGACACCCAGTCGTTAAATACCTTGACCCCCCCCCCCACCCTACCCCCTAACATATTGTCTGATTACGCCTCTGGAACAGAGAAGACGTGTGATCCTCGATCAGAGCAAAATAACACTAGAGAGTAGCGCCAATATCTACGCTTTCCACGCATTGCAAACGGGTCAATCTCGTAGCGCCGCCCATTACGCTTGCGGCAGTGAGACAAACTTGCAGGTTTAGCTAACATATTGTGGTCTGCACACATCATGGAAATACGGGAGGTTATATCTTTTTTTTTTTTTTTAAATATGAAGATATTGGAGCCAGCGCTGGTGCACGACTGATTGAGTTTCAGTAGGGATGTTCTTTCTCGCGTGCCGCTTGTATTTGAGTGTGTGTCACTTTTGTCTTGGCGCTACCCTCTAGTGTTATTTTGCTCTGTCCTTGTTTTAACTCTCCAGATCTAACTCAGCGCAACGGGCAACAGCTACAGAGGAATAGTTCCACTTAAAGAAATACAACTATCTTCTTATATTTTTGTGAAACTGACAGCAGAAAATAAAACCTTTCCGATCAAGTATTAAATTATCTTTTTTCCTGATTTTGTTCGAGCCCGCTCTTGGTTTACCCCAGAGCTAAAAAATAGCGGATACCTCGCTTTTACCTTGTCCGCTGGTATCATTGTTTCTTCGGGTTTGGATTGACCATCAAGTCTATAATACTAATGCAACCCACTTCCATAATCACTCCATTCTATACCCGGAAACCCCAGTCTCGTACGGTACATTGTAACCCCTCTGACAAAACCACGCTGATTTTCTCACTTGCCGTGTTTTGCTACCTTCGATGTGTGTCACGCTGTCGACGGTTGTCTGCAAGAAGTTATTCCATCAGAAAAACCGGTTATATAATTTTTACCCTGTTTTCGCTATAAGTCAATGGGTATCGGGAAAGGTGTAAAACAGCCAAAACCGTGGGTTGCATCCTAAAAGCACAGCTTAATTTGAAAGTATTCAAATGTTTTAAAATACTTTAAGTTGAAGAGTAAATAGTGCGAGGGGTCTTTTAAGATGTATTTTGTACTTTCGGGTTCTTCTGGCTTCCGGGTCGTGCTCTTCTTACTTAGGTGTGGCTTCATACAAGGGACTTGTACCGTGAAAAGTAAACCAGAACAAATTCTTGAATAGAATTTATAAGTCTAAGACTCCAGTGTCATAGCCTCGTAGTCAAACCAGAACCGACGTGGTGAGGAAATTTTAATGTTATCTTTAATTTCGTTACTTGATACGCTATATCCGGATTTCCACAGCCGCAAATTTTTAAACCTAGTGCACCTGAAGGTTATTTACTGGCGTTCCAAAACATTCCAAAAGGCGTTCCTAGAAACGTGTTATTCGCTCTTCTATAGCACCTTCAAACCGGTAGCACAATCATCATAATCGATTCGTAGAACTATTCATTTACCGCCTTTTACTTCTGTTCCGTCTGTCTGATTCCAGAAATTTCCGTCAAGGAAAAAAGGCCACTAATAAAATCGATGTAGCCTTAATTCGGATTTTTTCCTTTTAGGTTGAAAGAAAGCGACATATCGGAAATGATATAGTCAACATCATCTTCTTAGACGGAGGACCTGAAGAGATTGCTGTGTTCTCGCCGAGCTGGGTCCGGTCCCAATTTACTCGTATCCTTTATAACAAGACCAAAGGTCTCGATGGGATCCCAAAAATCTAATATTTGTTTCAGACAATAGGGTCTTGTCTTCGCCAGATCACGCTTCGCCAGGCTAATCATCAGAGAAAACCAAGTTCAGATATACCTCTATAAGCCATATTTATTTTTGACAATACTGACCGAGACCGAGAATTCCGAGCAAACTACTAGTCCAGCAAAAAAGAAAATTCAGAAACAAATCCAGCGTCAAATCCCTGTAAAGAACATCTACCGGTAATCAACTTTGAATAAAAGTTTGAATTAAAAAAAAAACCGGTTACAGCCGGATTCCTGACTAATTATATGTCTGTGTAAAAAATGATTGTCAGATATATTACTTGACCTTACCCTTGACCCAATGAATCTTCACACCAAGTTTCATCAAAATATCTCATTCCCTTCGAGTGTTATAGCGCGCACAGACGGACAGACGGACAACTTTTGCGATGTCATAGGTATCCCTCCACTTACGTTTTGGGATCCCAAAAACAGGCTACGGGCTTCGTCAGGCTACGAAGCTTCGGCTTCGACTCAAGTCTGGACATTATACCCCGGACTCCCGTGGGTAGTCCCATCCTTGCAGATATAGTATTCAGTAGTGTTGGGCGATATTCAATATCGATAATAATATTTCGGACCAGATATCAATATCGAATATCGAACATAAATATCGATATCGGAATCGATATTTGTTCATTTATAATTATTGTACATGATCCAAAATAAGTTACATTTATATATCCGAAAGTGGGTCAATATCTTCTTCGTAAACCAGTTTCTATTTATTTGAAACAAGGTGCTTTCTTACGACAATTTTTCTTTCTTACGAGACAATACGTATAGGCTACTGTAGCGAAACATAGCGCCGAAATATGGAAATCGATACATCGAAATTGAAAATGTCGATATAATCGGAATCGATATTTCTTCATGTATAATTACTGTACATGATCCAAAATAAGTTACATTTATATATCCGAAACTGGATGAATATGTTCTTCGTAAATCAGTTTTTACTTATTTGAAACAAGGTGCTTTCTTGCGACAATTTTGGTCTTAAAATTTGACGAGACGATACTTATACTATAGCGAAACATGGTGCCGGAATATCGAAATCGATATATCGATTATCGAATATCGAAAGTTAAAATATCGATATATCGAAAAATCCAAATATTGCCAAACACTAGTATTCAGTCCCATGACATGGGGAGGTGAATTACAGTTAAGTAAATGTGCCTCAAGTTGATCACTGATTTAGTATCCTCTTTTGTCTGGCAGTTCTCATGGTTTGCAAATTGTTAAGCTCAATTTCTAAAACCAAAAAACTTGCGGTTAGAAAAGGAAATGACAGCCGTACAAAATATGTGTCAACCCCCTTGGACTCAGTTGGATAGTGCGTCGCGCTTGTAAAGCGGAAAAGAGCCTTTTTTCTCTCTTTCGATTCACTACTTATGCCCCCCCCCCCCTACCCCACCCGGATAGTACCCCCAGCCGTTAGTCCCAGTAAGGACTGTATACAACAGGTATGATGATGAGAATTTTATTTAAAACCCGCCAAAACAAGCAAAAATCACGAAGACGGAGACGGAATAAGAAAGTTGGTTCGCAGTTGGTTTCTAATTTGAAAGTAAAAGACCCAGTTTTGATTTTAAAGAAAAAGATTACTAACTTTTATAAAAAAAAAAAAAAAAAAAAGCTTCGGTAGCGCTCCAAACCCACAACTTGTACCTATTTTTTAACAAGTGAATATATAATACATAAACAGTTGTAATTTAGTTGTCGAAATCGTGGGTATTTTTTATAGTATTTAGATGTCACAGAATGGACCAGATGGTTTAGGCATAGTTCTGTTATACATTATATTTTGTACTCCTCAATTCTAAGGGAAATAAATAAAAAGGAGAACAATAAGAAAAACATGAAGAGAATTAAATTACAAAATACACAATATAACTTCGACCGTAAAACTAATTGATCTGTTAAAACCAACATGATTTTCCACTCATGATCAGTATTTTGGCTATATTGTTTCTGTTTGTTTCTCCACTGCTGTTATTGGGTCAATAGTTTGATAATGATTGGAATTTTCGAGGGTCTCGTCCAGGGAGGGAGCGTAATATGTATTTAGCAAAACGGTAAAATGTTGACGGGATTTGTTTTGTATCCTATTTGGTGAGAAGTCTCCAAAATACTGCAGTAATAATAATGTACTTTATTTCCTTAATAGCTTGTATTATACACGGTAGTACTGGATCGTCATTCACGCAAACATATGACAATTACATAAGTAGACATTTCATCGACACGTACAACTTGAAAATATAATTTGACTGAACTATAATTAAAATATTGGGTAAAATAAGGTACAAAAGATTTCAGGCAACGATCTGTCGAGTTTGTGTGTGGTCTTTCTAGTCTCTGGGAATCAGCGTCCCTCTGTCTCTTTCGCGTATTAGGACTGTTATTTGCTGTAGTCTCAAAGTCAGGTAGAATGGCACGATGTGCATGCAATGCCAGACACTTGCTCCCGAACGCTGTTGTCAGTTGATGCCGCTTTTCAGCAAGGGCTGACAGGTCAAGCTTGACCAGGCCATCCTCATAAGAAAGGCCGAGCATAATCTTAACAGCCCTTTTTTGGATGGCTTCTAGTCTATCGGTCTGTGAGTTGGTGAGTCCTGGGTGCCAAGCCGGACAGGCATACTCCAGGCAAGGCCGGATGTACGTGCAGTAAATACTGCGTATATCTCGCGACGGAATTGCAAAACGTCTGAGAACCGCAAACGACTTGAGGAGAGGTGCTGCTTTTCGAGTAATATACTGTACGTGAGAACTCCACTTAAGGTCGTCACCAATTAACAAACCGAGGAGTTTAACTGTTTTTTTGAACTCGAGACCTGTTTCCTCAATCTCAGGAAGGTCCCGTTATAAGATAGACACTCTGAGTACAACACTCTTTGTACGGCTTACTGAAAGTTTAACTTTGGATAGGTCTCGCTGCAATATGTCAAAAACTGTTGAAAGAGGTGATTCGTCATCCGAAGGAGAAATTGAACGGAGCAAAATGGTTAAAGATCGTCAGCAGATTTAAAACGGTGAATAAAAGATATACAGGATCCGAGGTAGGGCGAGTGAATGTAGATTGCCGTGAGGACGGGACGTTGAAAACGTAGCTTGTTATAGTACAAAATAACTCAAAACGGCCAGGTCAGCTTGGATTTTCTTCAGTGAAAAGAGGAAACCTCCATTTTCTTTAACCTGATCTGACCAGTTTTCAACAATCTCTGTGCAGACTCCGGTCTTCACCACCGTTTTTCTATGTATGATAGCAATTCGTTCTGCTTCAGTAGTGTTCCATCCATTTTTAATCCCGAGGCTCGACACTTCATAAGTGTATCCAGGCCCGTATCTAGGAATTTATTTCGGGGGGGGGGGGGTGCCTTTTTTTTTTGGGGGGGGGGGGGGGTTGCCTGCTGGTCGGATAAAAAAGTACAAAAAAGACATAGATCAGAAGGAAAAGCCTACACAAATCGTTCTTTTTGTGTGTTTCGGGGGGGGGGGGAGGGTCAACCCCCTAACCCCCCTCCCCCTGGATACGGCCTTGAGTGTATCCTATCTTGTCTGTTAGCATTACTGATTGTCACACTTGTCACGTTTCCATTTTTCACGTGACGCATCATCTGGTCCTTATTTCCGAGAAGATTGAATGTCTAAAGCCCGTTATCCAAATTTTAACAACATTGTCGTCCAAGGCAAGGGACATGGCAAGAGGCTAAAAAAATTCAAACCCTTGTGTATTTTTCTGTCAGCACAGCTAAGTATTTTAAAGCGGCTATTTCGGAACATCTTAACAGAACCACTATGTGTGTGCGAGGTGTCCTTTCAAACAAGACCTAAGGTTTCGATGGTATCCCAAAAATCTAATATTTGATCCAGACAACTGAGTCTTGTCTTCGCCAGGCTAATCATTAGAGAAGACCAAGCTCAGATATACCTCTATAAGCCATATTTATTTTGACGATACTGACCGAAACTTCCTGCTTTACTTCTGCTAATTTTCCGGTTTCGGCTGAATTCCAAGCGAACTACTTGTCCAGCAAAAAGAGAAAATTCAGATTCGATTTCAGCGTACGGTATCTCCTTATCCCGATAAAGAATATCTAACCAATTTCAAATAAAACTTCAGCTTCTAAAAAAAAACCGGTTACAATCGGATTCCCGACGAATTATATGTTGGGTTAAACATTGATTGTCATATACAGATTCAGCGTCTCTTCGTACCCCTCAATCTGTCATCTAATCAATTTTAAATAAAACTTATTACTTTTAACAAATTTTCCGGTTTTGGACGAATTTCGGGCGAACTAGTTGTCCGGGTAGAAAATGCTTTTCACACAAGTTTTCAGCATGCCTACTTACCCATAAATCGAACATTTAATCAACTTCAAATCAAACTTTCTTACTTTTACTCATTTTTTCGGTTTTTGCCGTATTCAGGGTGAAATACATGTCGGACGAGAAAATCTTTTGCATATTCGAGTTCAGCATGTTTTCTTACCCCATAATCGACTATCACACTAGCTGTTTAAAAATATTCTGTTTGCCCCTTAATTTGAACCCCCACCCTTAAATGTAGGGCTACAGAGTCCATCTACGAACTTGACCTTACCCGTGACCCAAAGAGTCCTCATACCAAGTATCATCAAAATATCTCATTCCCTTCGAGAGTTATCGTGCTAACAGACGGACAGACGGACAAGATGGTTTAGGCATAGTTCTTTTTATACATTATTTTGTACTCCTCAGTTCTGAGGGAAATAAATGAATAAATAAATAAAGAAACTTTCACGATGTCATAGGTCTCCCTCCACTTACGTTTTGGGATCCCAAAAACGGCTTTTCCAGACACGGGGATGATGACCGTGAAAGAAACACGACAGCAAAACCATAACTATAACTCCGGCGAAAGTGGCAAATCTCTATGACCTAAAGACAGGCCCGTATCCAGGAATTTACCCGCGGGTCGGACAATATTACAATGGATCAGAGAGGAAAGCCTACAAAAATGATTTTTCGTGTATGTTTCGGGGAGGGGGTGTGAACCCCCTAGCCCCCCCCCCTGGATACGGCCCAGCCTAAAGAATATAGGGAACTGAATGATTTGAGAAGTGAAATATTTGGAGTAAATGAGCGTGATCAGGAATGGAGGGACCATAAAGAAAGTGGGTAGATTCCTCAAGCTGTCAATGATTCATAGAGACCAGTCTTATAGCACTTGAGCTTGTTTAAGTGCTATATAGCGATCTTGTGTCTGTCTGTCTTTCGGTCTGTCCGCATTTTACTAGTTTGGGCACTTCCACGTGACCTAGGACGATAAAACTTGGCACGCATAACAGGAACCCATTCGGATTAACTTGGAAATAATCACTTCCCCGATCCGACCATCAGTGGAGGAGTGGCAAGATGGGGAATCCGGAAATTAGTAACATTCATAACTTTGGAACTGATAATCGGGCGTGCATTAAACTTGACAGGTATCAAGAACAAGTGTCTTGGATGTTCATTGTCAAATTCGGATCGGATCCGATCACTGGGGGGGGCGGGCGGGAGGGGGACACCCGAAATCTCTTGAAATACTTTTTCTAGTTTTTGTCAAACCCCTACCCCTTTCTTCACACTAGTATAGCTCTGCGCGTGGAAGAGTCATTCTTTCTTCACACTAGTATAGCTCTGCTCGTGGATGAGTCATTATTTGCTTAAATTCGTTCGGAGAGAGCTAGAGCAATCGAACGTCATAGGGGTGCTAGGACGATGAAACTTGGCAGGCGTATCAGGGACCCGAACAGATTAAATTAAAAATAATCACTTTCCCAATCTGGGAGTCCGGAAACCAGGAACAACGGTAGCAAAAGGGGAGCAAAAGGAAGCAAAAAGAGCGCTGGCCAAATGCGGTATCGATCCGCGGACCTCTGTGGCGTAGGTCCAGCGCTCTACCACGGCGCTACGACTTGATGTATTTAGAAGCGAATGCGGGAAGAGATACGGTTTAAAGATTAAAGTACGACTAAGTGGTCAGAACGAATGCCAAATGCTAACCAGATGTTAATATACGAATATCTTTAATCTTTTATGCTTTAACTGTTGTACCGAGTATCTAATATACGTGTACCCGAGAGGTTGGTACATATTAGACTATACCGGTATTCTGATCTTAATCCTCGAACGGTTGGCTCGTAACTGTGGAGGGGGAAGTTCGGACGACAGGTCCTAGGTCCTACATTCAATAAACAGTGTTTAGAAAACACGCTTACTTTTAATATTGAAGTTCTGCATACATAGAATGCATCTGTTAATCCAACGACCACCACTGTCTCAAGACTAGCTTAAGACTGCCTCCTAATACAATTACACTGCTCTTCATATACCGGATATTTCCCTTTACTTAATGCGAATATGAGAGAAAAGGAACTTTGAGACTACTGGCAATGCGACTGTTCGAGCAGACGGGGATTTGCTCCAACAGTTTCACTGCGAGGGTTGTTATAAACATCAAAGAACTAGAGCTATTTTCCTCTTATGCTAACTAAACGGGAGAAAGGCAAGAGAAAAGCAGGAAAGAATACTAAAACCAGGAAGGGCAAAATAAAACGAGGAAAAGAATTACCAGGAATCGAGGAGTCGAAAAACTGGAAAGCCTTTCCTCTGTTTAGTATCCCGTGAGGAGTCGGAAACTTACATTTGTAACAGTTCACCTTTTCCTCATTTTAGTATTCGAAAAAACTGGCACGCTGTGCCGTGCTTTTCCTCAGTTTAGTTTCTCGTGAGGGATCGGCAGCATACATTTGTAAAAGTTCACCTTTTCCTCCTTTTAGTACCTAGTCGGTACGCGATCATGAGTCCAGCGAGGGGTCGGCAACTAAGATATATCAAGTCCACCATTTCTTTCCTGGTTTTAGTAGCTTGTCACGGAGAGTACCAAAACGAGGAAAGAAATTAGGAATTCTAAAAGCCTGGCAAGCCTTTCCTCTGTTTAGTATCCCGTGAGGGGTCAGTAGCTAACATTTGTAAAAGTTCGACTTTTAATATTAGAAAAAACTGGCAAGCTGTGCCGTGCTTTTCCTCTGTTTAGTATCTCGTGAGGTGTGGGGAACTTACGCTTGTAAAAGTTCACCTTTTCCTCCTTTCAGTCCGTCACGGGATACTAGGAAAGCCTTGCCAATTTTTTCAAACACTAAAAGGAGGAAAAGGTGAACTTTAACAAATGGAAGTAGCCGGCTCCTCACGGGATACTAAACAGAGGAAAGGCTTGCCAGTTTTTTAGAATGCTAAAAGGATGTAAAGGTGAACTTAACAAATGGAAGTTGCCGACCCCTTACGGGATACTAAACAGAGGAAGGGCTTGCCAGTTTTTCAAATCCTCGATTCCTGGTAATTCTTTCCTCGTTTTAGTTTGCCCTTCCTGGTTTTAGTATTCTTTCCTGCTTTTCTCTTGCCTTTCCTTTCCTGCTTTTAGTCGATCCCTAACTAAACTTAAACTAAACAAATCTCGTGAAACACTTCCAAATAAGCTAGGACAATGAATCTTGGCAGGCATATCAGGGAACCGACCAGATTAACTTTGAAATAAACACTTTCCAGATCCGATCATAGTGGTGGGAGTGGAGAGATTGGAAATCCGGAAACTATTAACATGCATAACTTTGGAGAGGGTAATCGGACATGCGTGAAACTTGACATGTGTCAAAAACAGGTGTTTCGGATTTTCAGTTTCAAATCCGGACCAGATTCGATACCTGTGGGGGGGGGGGGGGCCTGGAGGGGGGCACCGGAAATTTCCTGAAACGCTTCCACATAAGCTAGGACAATAAAACTTGGAAGACATATGAGGGAACCGACTAGGTTAACTTGGAAATAATCCAGCGATCCAGCCATCACCGGGGGAGTGGAGGGATGGGGAATCCGGGAAACAAGAATCATACATAACATTGGAACGATTAATCGGACATGCATGAAACTTGACAAAGTGTGAAGAAAAGTGTCTCAGATTTTGAATTTCAAATCTGGCCCGAATCCGATAACTGGGGGTGGGGGTAGAGGGGGGACCAGAAATCTTTTGAAACGCTTAGGGTCGAGGGATCGGGATGGAACTTGAAGGGAAGAACGAGCATTAACCCTAGATACTTTATTAACAAAATAGGACCGGATCGTATCGCAGTGGAGGGTGTCTTGGTTTCCCGCGGTGATCACGAGTTAGGGTACTTCCAGATGTAATATGACCATGAAACTTGGCAGACATATTAGGTACTCTCCTAGGTCGACTTGAAAATAGTTCCTTTCCCTATACGGTGATGTTGGGGGGAGTGGAGGGATGGGGAATCCAGCATCTAGTGACATGCACAACTTTAGAACGGGTGATCGGACGTGAATGAAACTTGACAAGTGTCAAGAACAAGTGTCTCAGATTATCAATTTCAAGTTCGGAACGAATCCAATAACTGGGGTGGGGGGGGGGGGGGGGCTGGAAGGGGGGCGAGAAATATCGTGAAACGCTTAGAGTCGAGAGATCGGGATGGGACTTGGAGGAAAGAACAAGCATAAGCCGTAGAAACAATACGAGACGATACTGACAAAACAGGACTAGGTCTTGTCACAGTTGGGGGAGTTTGAGAGGGTTTTCCAGAATTCTGGTCATCACGAGCCTGAGTACTTCCAAATGTGTTATGACCATGAAACTTGGCAGTCTGTGCTATGACCATGAAACCTCGCATGAAACTTGGCAGGCATGTTAGGGACTCTGTCAGATTGGCTTAAAAATAGTACTTCCCCCGATCCGATCATCGTTGTGGGAGAAACAGTTATCAATGAGTAGAATAACCATTTCAGATTAGTAGATCAAGCCGATTTTCTGAGGAAATGTATATCGGGAGAGATATGCAGGCTTGACAACCGCAAACTGTATCTGACAAACATGCTAACTGTTCTTACAAGTGCCATATGAGCTTTCAGCTCTTGTTTGTAGTTTTAGTGGCAGCTAGAACAAGTTCGTTATTGTGTTTCCTTTTGTTTTTATTGCCATGGCCCTTGGGTTTTTAAGGTAATAAATTTCGTGTCATATCATATCATCGTAATGATCATTTGAATTGGGTTACAGGTTTGTTTCCTTCCCCGAAGTTGAACAAGAAGATTGACAGCCTGACGAGGACCCTTGCCAAGAAGGGCCGAAATATCGCTGATGAAAAATCAGAGCTGACGTATCCGTGTAAACATTGTTTGAATAAACATTTGAATCATACCCTGGGAAAGGGCGTGGTCGTAAAATAATATTGAACAGCATGGTGTGCAAACGCTACCATGGAAGTTAACTGAACTACCTCACTCAGTATTTTGTTTGATAACTTACAAATGTTGATGTTGAAAAGACAAATGTTGACTTGTTTTTTTAATTACTTTTGAGACTATAGCTTGACCGGATGTGGAGGCAGTAGACGTAAAAGTATAAGTAGAAAAAAGAAATCTGGAACCAGAAGGCTATTGTCAATTGTCAGTTTGTTAATGTTAATAATGAGGTGACTTCTCTTACGCCTGAAATTCGATGAAGGTTTAGGTCGTTGCTCTTCGAGGGTGTCTGGAAAGCCATATTGGCGGATTTGTATTATTTTACCTGTTACTGTTTAATCACAAAAGAAAGTGAACGCCTGTTTCCTTAACCTGTTATCCAGATATATTTGCCTTGGTAACGTACAGCGCCACCGAAGACTACTACAAACTCCACGTATTCTCTGAGGAGTCGGTGCCTCTCTTTGGACCTAGTTTACCCTCACCCCCCGTATTTGGTGACTACAACACCTTTAGAGAATTTCTTCTTGTCAAACGTGAGTAAAGTTAATTCCCTTTTCTTATATTTTGCAAGGAGTGCGCATCTCGGTGGGTGTGTGTAGGGATAGGTGTGTGTGTGGGGGGGGGGGGGGGATAATTCGGCTATCATCTACGAGTTACGTTTGAAAGATCTTTTCCCTTCGGGCAGAGTCACCCGCCAGTGTTTTGACGCTTCTTGTCAAACGTCTTTCAACTTCGGTTGTTCAAGAAGTTTCTAGATCAATCCGTACCGCCTGTGGGTGCATCGTCCCCAACCGGGGGCGCTATAATCGTAAAGCTTTAGGAAATTTGTACAGCACATTCTGCGCTCCTTCTATACTATTTCGTTCTGGCGTCACTCATGTTCTGCGAAAGAAGGATTTTAAAAAGATTAGATCATCTTATTTTAAATATGCAAAGCACCTGCTCCACTTATCGAAATTATGTCATAACCATACATTGACGGAGAAGTTCAAAATTCAAGATGCAAGTGCTACCCTTTTGATGTTTCCTCATCGCTTTCAAAAACCATGGACGACAGGGCCCAACCAGCACACGACGTCGTCCACTGTTTCCTGACCGAAGATTAAAAATTAAGTGTTTTTTTCTGTGTTTGTATGTGTTTTGTTTACTTTCTTCATTTACTCCGCCTTTCCGAAATGGCGGGTCACAAATAAATTACTTACTTACTTACTTGTCTCAAACGTCAGACTTCTTTTCAAAAAGGGGCGCTTCCGTGGAATGGCGCGGGGATGCATAAGGATATGCTTTGCACATTTTGAGAAGGCCGCGCACATTGATCAGAAGTTCTGGAGATTCGTGTGGGGTGGGATAGAACACCCCCGCAACTATCTCTGGATAATACTTGACACTGCAAAACGGGTACGTCAGCTACATTTTATTAGATCTACAATTCGTCCCTTATGGGGAAGGATCCTCTTCAGGCTCAAGCTGAAAAATATATCAACGAGGTAAGAGATTTCAGATCGCCCAGACAGGCCGACAAGTATCCATCTTAGCTGGAAAGAAGAGACAGAGACAGGATTCCAACACCAAAACTGGGATGAAAGATCTCTACCCTGTCAAGACCCAATCGAGCAGCATAAAACAGCAGCCTTGTCCAAAATGTGTTCCTTTTCCAGCTTAAGCCTGAAGAGACCCATGCCAAGAAGGACCGAAATATTGCTCGAATAAAATATAGGTGACGTATCCGTTTTGCAGTGTCAAATATAATTCGCAGTCAGCTTGGGTTGAAGGGATATTCGCCTCTGGATATATTACATGTAGTTGGTTTGTTGGATAAAAATACGTTTAGAAACAATTAAAGGACCCCTGTTGCTTATTATGCCTTTTATAATATACCTAGCTCTCTTATGGAATTATAAGCTTCTAAAATCACCACCTTCCTCCACTGTTTCGTTTTGTGCCTACGGATTCTTAGCTTTTTTCCGGCCGTTTGGAGTTTTGCCCGTTACACAACGACAGTTCGCCGGAATCTTCAACGTCTACTGACAACTCTTTCACATATAAGGATATGAGAGCCTTCTGTTTTTACTTTTTTTTTTTATTCGCTTAGTTTTCTGTGTTTTTAACCACGGCGCGTTCAGTTTTCAAATGTTTTGCGCCCAGCCGCCGCATCAGGGACCAGGAAGGCTGGACAGAGTGGACAAGTACTAAAACAAGTAAATCGCTGAATTCGGGTGGAAAGTAACATACTTCCGAAAAAAGTTTTCTCTGATCCATTTCATAGTGAAAAGATCATTTCTAGTAAGAGTTGTGCTTTAACTGTCTGCATACGTCTGAAGCTGGGACATAAGTTGGTTTTAAGGTTTGGGTGGGAAGAAGTATTGTTTCAGGCTATTTTGTTTATCGTATTTTTTTTTAAACTAGATTGAAGGTCAAGCCGATGACGGTGCAGATTGCTTCGAAACTCTTCATGGTCTTTGTAATCATCACGCTACCAGGAGGTCTATTAATAATAATAGTAATAATTGTATTTGAAAAAAAAGCAGAGGGCCATATACAGGTACAGGTTATTAATACATAGAAACGTCAATCACCATACAACTAATCTACGGAAAGCTTTCTATGTTCCAGCGCTCTAGATACAAACCTACAAATCTTACTAATTGACTGGGCGGTTGTAGACTTTAGGATACCAGAAAGTGTTTGGCTCACATTTGAGGTATATATTCCTCAAAGGAGTATTTTTCCACGCATCTTTCCTGTATCCGACACTTACTTATTTTCCTGTAATCCGACACTTACTTACCGGCGGAAGAGAGGGGACATGCTACTAGTCTACAGAATCCTCAACTCTAATTGTCTCCCCTCCCTCTTCGCCCCCGACAACCACTCACGGACTAGGGGCCACTCCCGGAAACTGTCCAGAAGGTCCAATACCTCTCGTGTTCGCCAGCACTTCTTCAGTAACCGAGCTGTTCCTCTATGGAACAGCTTGTCTGAACCAACTGTCACCAGCGAAACACCCGAAGGTTTCAGAAAGTGACTCGACGAGGACTGGCGCAGGCAACCCTGGAAAAAGGACTGGTGCGCCCCGGAAGCAGCAACCAGATCATAGCAAATCGTCATCCGCAAGCTACTCATCGGGATACAACATCCTTATTGCTTGTAAGTGCAATTTAAGGTAATTACTACCGAATCGTCTGCAGTAATTTTCATGACCTTTAAAGCTTCCACGACATGAAAACTGTTTCCTGATTGGTTTTGACAAGAAGCAATTATTCTTTTCATGATCTTGATTGGTTACAGTATTTTGTTTCCCATTAATTAGCTGCCCCGTACTCTTTCATTCGGTCGTGACAGCTCGGAAAAACTCGATATGAAAGCAATGAATCGTGAGCTATAGAGGTCGCCTAAAGGCTTCGACCATCCTGCTAAACAAAACACTGTTCGAGTGGGGTTTAACCCGCACCCCTAGCTGCAGACGATCCCACCAAAAAGAAGAAACAGCCCAAAATATCCTCTTCGACTGCCCGTCAAACACCGTGGAAAATCAAAAACTCTAAGCAATCCGCCGAAGATGAAAACTACCTTACAACTTGCAAGAAATCGCCGAACCCCCCCCCCCCCACACACACACACACACACACTGCGGATACGAAAGAAGCGATGGTATACAAACAGATGATGAAAATCGTTGTATCGCACCACGTTCAACGGTAATCAGACGAGAAGAAGAAAAGAAAGGTGGAAAGGGATTGGCTCCAAGCCAGACCCAAACCAATGTGCAGTTGAAGGACGGAAGGAGGCCGACGTTTCGTGAAATGTGGCTTAATCCGGCTGCGATGGCCCGCAGCACGTTTCCCGATGAAAACTTTGTAGCCTGCGTAGTTGTATGATAGTTGTACGAAAAAGTTGCATGGAATACTATGTATTAGTAGAAAATACTATCATTTAATGTGCCGCAGACTGGTCCAATCTTTAGCAGTAGTCTCCGGTAGCATCCTGTCTTGCCATAGTAGCATCCAGTCTTGCTAATAGTAGCATACAGTAGTATGCAGTAACACGGTAGCCCCGAAGTAGAAGCATGTAGTAGCATTAGTCAGTACTGCATGCACTTTTCCGTAACTTCATACTACTATTTGAGATAAATTTTTCATCGGGTAAGACAGCGGAAGCTTCCGTAGTCATAAAGGGTAAAGAGAAGAAGAAAATGAAGGAGAAGAATCTTGTCAAGACAATGAGAAGATTCTTAGCAAAATGTTCAGTTACAGCTTTATGAAGAAAAAAAAAATGGTGCGACGATTTTCTCAGGGCTAGTGGACAATTTAACAAGTAAACCACGTTCAGAAAAATGTGGATTATATTCAGTTCTTCGCTTAGAGAACAGTTTGAACGTATCATTGCTCGATAAGGATTCACAGAGGAAATCGAAAAATGACACATGCTACGAGAATACTGTACAACAAAGTACATGAGGACGTCACAACCGCCACCTCTCCTCCAACTGCAACTGCCTGCACAGTGTTCAGAGAATATTTAGGGCATCAGTTCGAAGCACCCCACCAAGTTCCGCTCGAGATGCGGCACCCATCCGGATTAAAAAATAAATTTCCGTCCGGTACGCTCTTCAAGCACCGCCCAGCGAGCCTGAGCCGGCCCGGACCCCACAAAGGCGCATTTGTACCGTCGAAGGTACAACCCCAATCTCTCCATCCCTTTGGTCCCTACGCGTGTCACAACAGCTTTGGATACATACGTAAAACATCTAGGTCAACTACTCCTACTACCCATCCAGTTTCACTCGATTCGGGTAAACTGTCCGCAACTTACGCGCGACACAAGAACTCAGATTCCTCCTCCCTGCAAGCAGGGACCGTAAATTTCCTGTAATGACTCGCCATTCAGGGGGCTTGTCAATAAGAGATTTCTGATGCGCTCTTGACCGAGCGTCAGATAGTTCGAGAAATACCCACGGGGATAAAATACCCGACTATTCAGATAGACGAAATTTTTTGCAGTTTTTGTGCTGAACTAGGAATATTTCTCTGTAATGGAAGAGTATCCTGGATCTTTTGTCCTAGCTTAGGTACCTGGTGGCATGTCGAATGGTCCTGACTTGTGCCAACAAGTTTTGTCTATCTGAGCAAGAACACCGATTCGACCCAAGCGGAATTTTTGGAAACTAGGTGAGACTTGGGCAACATAGCAACATGGAAGCATAGGAAATGACAAGCCCCATGAACGCGAGTCATTACAGGACATTTATGGGTCCCTGCTGCAAGCCCCATTGGATGATCGGATCCGCAAAAGGCAGGTTCTCTAGAGCATAGGGTCGGGTCCTTTATACATATGACATGTGTCATCGTCCTAGCTTATGGGAAGTGCAACTAGCAACTGCTCTTACCACCCATCAGTGTTAACTCGCACGGATCACCTGTTCACAAGATCCCGGACCGATCAATCCACCCATATGGATCATCGGATCCGGGAACCGAAAATTCCCTAGAGGTTAATCAATCAATCAATCATCGCATTTATTCCTGAATATCCGTTTCACAACATGATAACATAGGACTGTCAACTTAACAACAACGTAAAGTTTGCATCGTCCTATCGTAGCTTATGGGAAGTACCTGAACTAGCAAAAGTTCGACAAAAAGAAGGGGAATTTGAGATCTCTGTGTAACACTTGAACCGTGGGGACGACCAACGGAAAAGCGATCGATACAGGGCGATTCTGTCGATCTCTTTGGTTCGCTTTCCTAAAAGCAAAGCGTAAATTGCCGAGCGCAAGAACAAACGGAAAGTCGTTGCGCCTCAACTGCACCCTTTACAACTTCTTGCTGACTTGCCGATCACTTTCCACTCGCATCGTGGATTCGCTTTCCAAGTTACTGGCGGGAATCAGCGGAGCGCGAGAAAAGCTCGGGAAAGCGAAGCGAGTTTTAGCCGAAGTCGCAAATACAGCCGGCGCATAAAGTCGCGGAGCTTTCCATACCGCCAGAATCGCCCTGGAATGGCACTTCAGTCGAAGGCTGCAAGTGCCGTAAGAGACGACCAATCAGGGCAACTGGGCCCACATTAGCCAGGAACTGAGTTTTGTAACTTGACAGTGGCTTGCGTTAGGACGACGAAAATTGTTGTGCTGAGTTGATTGAAGTTGGTTACGTTTTGACAGGGTCCCAACTTCTCTCCCCTGCTTGATTCATGGGCAACTGGGCGCACGTTCTCTAAAACTGGTGATGATATATTCAGATAATGAGGTGCTGTGGAGAAGCTATAAAGGTCACCTTAGTTGCACGACATGTGTTCGTGCGTGTAGGAGTGGGCCGTTTCGTTTTGTGGTGAGGGTTGACACTTCTATGACAAAATAAGAGAATAAACAATATAAATGACAGTTAGGCCATTGATACTGAATTGATTTGGTAATTGCAATAGGCAGTACTGTCTTTTACTGTTCGTACTTGGTGGACCCTAGGCCATCCATGGGGCCCCTTTTTATTTAAATTTAAAAACGCCAGCAAATTAGCACACACCATTCTTGATCGAGCCACACTAGTCACATATGAGCGTAATGTCGGTAACGTAAATGACCGTGCACAGAGTCGTGATGAACAAGGCAACAGGGCTAGCAACCGTAGCCTGATATCTCAACACTTTACACCGGCCACTTGGCCTCTCGTTTCCACTGGCCCCCCAGCACAGGCCTAACCAGCCTAAGGTAAGACGGCATTGGCAATGCGGTTATCACTTTGACATTCGACGTTTGAGTGATTGTGTACTTGTGTTTATATGATTCTTAAGATAATTCCGTTTGCTTTTCTGTGATTGGCTCTTATTTGGCTCATGGTTCTCACTTCTTCTTTTTCTTCTTTTAGTGATCAATGGCGAGAAGGCAGCTTGCAACACACCAATCTTCTCGCAAAAACGAGAGCGGACTCTTGAGATGCTTCTACGAGATGTCTACGCAGATTATATGCCTGAAACTAAAGGGGTATGTTAAATTATGTTCGGTAGGATGAAAAATCTCGAGGATAAGAATGGATTGAAGTATGGTTGACCAAGAGCTAATTATCACTATAGATGCGACAGGTCCTTTAAGCTACGCAGCGTACCAAGAGACGGGGGAAGCAAATTTTCCTAAATTTGGTATAACAAAATATAGAATAATTTAGAGGTTTGCCCATGAAAATATCATGGAAAAACCAGGTCCTCGGTACCGATGATACCTTAGCTGTAACAAAAAGGGAAAAGCCCTTCTAGTTAGTTCTGGGATTACCCTCAACATCATCCTAAATTAGCTTTCCTGAGACCCCATTGGGGCACGCAGAAAAAAATTACTGAATAATTTATAGTGTTGGTTTAGAAGAAGATAATTCTTGATGAATAGCGAGGCTATTATTTGAGCTGATATGCGCTTGTAAATCCACAGTACGAACCCCTCATTAAATTTGGACTATTTTCGTCGTTTTCGCCCAAGGTTTCAGTTCTTTTGTAACTAAAAAAAAATATTTAAACATATCATGTTAATTTTGTCTGTAATTCCTTTTTTAATATTCATTTTCTTTGTTGGCATGCTTCAGATACGTAATATACTATGCTCATTACCAAGGCCATATCCAGGGGGGGGGGGTTGAACCCCCTCCACCCCCCTCCCCCCCCCCCCCCCCCCCCCCCCCCCCCCGAAACATAAAAAATACTCATTTTTATAGGCCTTTCCCTCTGATCTATGTCTTTTCTGTACTTTTTGTGCGACCCGCAGGCAAACCCCACCCCCACCCCCGAAATAAATTCCTGGATACGGGCCTGCTCATTACTATGATCATCTGCTAAGTCCGTAATAATGTAGTACTTATTTGTCACCCTTTCACACAGGAAAAAGAAAATGATGATGTATATGAAACTAAATTAATGAAGCACAGAAAAAGATCACACAAAAAAGAAAACAGAAAACAAATAAAGAGAAAAAAGTCAGTTATAATTAAAAAATTATGGGAGGATTAAGGATAATCCCTTGCCCCTCATGGCCGCTCAGACACTTTAATCGTGTATGGCTCCTCCAGCTGCCGAATCGGGTCAACAGTTCCATATCAAGTATAGGTACTGCGCGTCCAAGGTGGAAGACGAAGAAGGTATTGTGCGAAGTTAAAATAACTACGTTTTATTGTGTGCAATGTGCGGAAGCGCGTCACCGTTATATAATCTTGCTAATATACTTGCATTTCATCATACTCAGTACTCTATTATCGACTCCGAAGTCCGAAACACGCCGGTGGACCACAGGAAGAACAAGAAACTTCACCCAAATGAACCCTCTAAATTGTTTCAAATCCCTTGTAAACCAATCAACAACCTTGTTGTCGGGACGTTTCTGCTCTTCGCTGGGAAAATGGCGATTGTTCATCGGCCCGAAGATCTTACACTGTAAAATGTTTTATCCGAGTAAGGATTAAAGTTAACTGCAGTATTTGTTACTGGGATTAATAATATCTCTGCTGAGCCGAATTAGAGATAAGATTATCTCTGTTGAGACAAGATTAATACCAGTAGCAAATACTGCAAGATTTTTTTTTACAGTGTAGTCTTCAAGAGTATTCGGCAACATCCGAAGTAACATACCTCTACTTTAGGCTATATCTGTTGCTGATTGGCAAGAATATTGTCTTGATTTGTCTTGGCTATCTCTTGTCGGAGATGCAAGATCGGAGGCAATTATTGACACAACCATCTGTTGCATAGAATCAATGTGTGCTCAGCGTTCAGGTCATTAGTTCCCGACTTCAAATGTCTTACCTTTGTTCCAGTCTCTCCAACGGCGGGCCTTCAGTGAAGGAATCGCCGAGGGGGCGCGAGGCTCGAAAAGAAAAGAAGAAACACGACAAATTGAGTTCGTAAGGATAGGACAAGCCCTGAAACTAGACACCATTGTACGCGGAGATGCCCCGACGAACCTTGCAGCTACTGGTTTGTCAAAGAAATCGGTAAGTTTGTGTCCTCTTCCTCAAAGACATCACAGTGGAAAGACAGGCAACTCTCATGAGTCGCAACTGTCAGCGACGTTCAGCGATTTGTTTTTCGATTTAAAGGACACCTGAATGAAGAGTGCCAAGTATCATCCCTATCTGTATGACTTCCGTTAACATTGCCTGCAGAAAACCCAATCCAAATACGAAATAGTGTTGCCAAGCTATGATTTTTGCTCCATTCTGCATCTGCCCTTATTTGAGTACCGAACAATTTTAGAAATGAACAAATGTCTCCAATCAACCCTTCTTCTGGAATATTTTGTAACCGGTTAAGCCCAAACGTATATCTAGAAGAAATTCCAATACGATCCAGCCAGCGCTGTACAAGATTTAAATGAATTGCGCTTTTTGTGTTCAAACCTCCAGAAACGAACATCCCTATTTTGAAAACATCACGCTCAGGAGAAGAATGCTCTGCGTGGCCATGTCTGTAAATGCATTCTCCATGGTGTGTTCAAGTATGGTTTCATTGTTCAGGTGTCCTTTAAAAATCGCTCTGCTAACATTTCGGCCAATCATTGTACAAAATCATCCTGAAAGAACACGTTCATCATCTAGCGTTGGAAGTTCTGACCAGAACCAAACGTGGGTCGCTCGATTTTCCACGGGGCGCATCTAGTAGAGTTTCCGTCTTCCTGCTCTTAAGATCTTTGCTCATCATCGGCAAACTGAGGTCCGATACTTCGTATATTAAAGTACGTGCACACGTAAGGACGCCTCAGATGACGCTCGAAAAGTGCTTAAAGTCGTGCGCAAAGCTCATAAAGTTGTTCCATAAACCCGAGTAAAGCGCTTCACGGAAGTAGGCAAGAAGTTCACTTTAGTTGTTTTTTTTGGTGAAGCTCGTAAGGTTGACCGAGAGGAGAAGAGATCCAAAACAATATCTTAAAATTAAGTTGATAACGTGAAAGTAGGGAGAGTGGGAGAGTGGAGGGAGGGGGAATCCGGAATCTTGAGGTATTTATAACTTTTGAACGGGTGACCGGATCTCGATGAAACTTGATATTTGGAACGACCTCATGCTTCAAACGACCCACTTAAAATCCGGACCGGGTCCAGTGACTTTTGAGGGGAGCTGGAGGGGGCAACCGGAAATCTTGGGAAACGCTGTGAGTGGAGGGATCGAGATGAAACTTGGTGGGAAGACACCTAGCAAACACTAGATACATCATTGACATAACCGAGCCAATTCGGGCACTGTGGGGGGAGTGGAGGGAGGGGGAATCCGGAATCTTGAGGTATTTATAACTTTTGAACGGGTGATCGGATCTCGATGGAACTTGATATTTGGAAAGACCTCATGCCTCAGACGACCCACTTAAAATCCCTGGGGGGAGCTGGAGGGGGCAACTGGAAATCTTGGGAAACGCTATGAGTGGAGGGATCGAGATGAAACTTGGTGGGAAGACACCTAGCAAACACTAGATACATCATTGACATGACCGAGCCGATTCGGGTACTGTCGGGGGAGTGGAGGGAGGGGGAATCCGGAATCTTGAGGTATTTACAACTTTTGAACGGGTGACCGGATCTCGATGAAACTTGATTTTTGGAAAGACTCATGCCTCAGACGACCCACTTAAAATCCGGACCGGATCCGGTGACTTTTGGGGGGAGCTGGAGGGGGCAACTGGAAATCTTGGGAAACGCTATGAGTGGAGGGATCGAGATGAAACTTGGTGGGAAGACACCTAGCAAACACTAGATATATCATTGACATAACCGAGCCGTGCCTACTCGTAACAAGTGCCATATGAGCTCGTAGCTCTTGTTTCAAGTCTTGGCGCTACTCTCTAGTGTTATTTTGCTCTGCCGGGAATTAAACTTGAATGGCAGCGACTGCATACCTGTGATGAGAAATCGGAACAATAAGCTCCTTAGTGCCCCTTTAACACATTCATTTTTGTTTCTAGCCGTGGGAGCCACAATGCTTTTACCCAGACTTCCCACGCGAAGTTATCTGTGGAGATTCGTGGGGTGACAACCGACTGGTCTTGGGGACTGAAGCCGGAGTTTATGTTATTGATGGTAAGTTCAAGTTCTGTTAATTAACAAACTCAATACGTCCGAAAAAGTCATTTTGGCAGAGAGAGGTGGTAGGGCTGGTAGAATCTAACGAGGCTGTAAGTTCTTGGAACGGCCGTACACTCTTGGCTACCAAGACTCTGAGGTCAATGGATCTAACGGTTAAGAAATCTTAATTTCAGCTTTGGACCAATGATTAACTCGCCCTTTGTGCTTTTCCATTTGTAGTATTTAGATATTTTGATATAGATCACGCATTTCTTTTCCTCTATTAGTCATTACTTTTTATTTCATATTTACTCTGTTCTTGTTCCTTTGGATTTAACGGTTAACGAAGAATATTCATACATACATACTGCCCCGTGTGCTTTGATGAGAGAGAAATAATTTATTGCAAACAATGAACATATGTGAACAGGGGCCACCATATAAAGCTTGCACTCGTCCAAAACAATCATGAGACAAGGTCACATGAAAAAAAGATCGGCAGGGAGAACACCAACAAAAACACACACCAAATCACCAGGGTCGACCACCCAAACAAAACCAAATTTTTAATTTTTTTAGAGAGAGTATGTGTTGAACCTGATGTTTGAATGTAAGGAATTGGATAGGTTGAGGGACCACGTCTACATAGCCGTTGGAATAAGTGCAGATATCTCAGCAGTCACTGCGAAGCTGCTAAAAGGGCAATTCCGAAGCGATGCGCAGTGAAGTTAGTCAGTCAGGTAAACTGGTCACAAGAATTTGAGTGATGATTTTTCTCTGGATGAGATATATACCAAGCTCCAGCAAATTATACTTTCAGCCGAGGCCAAATTCATATCAATATACAGTGACAATCAAAGGGTCGCCCTTCCGAAGCTACAGTTGATCTTATCAAAGAAAAATAAAAAGCGCGGATCGAATACAAAATCGGCCGTGATAGACCGGAGAAAGTAGCAGCTTTCCGTAGACTAAGAAACAAGGTGAGAAAATCAACGAGGCGCGAAGCCAACGTATGAGAGAAGAACTTGGCTGACAACATCAAAGAAAACCAGAAAAAAGTTTCGCATCATATGAATCGCAAAGCGGAGATCCGTACCAGCATTTCCAGCTTTGATTGATCCTGTCACAAACACTACTGTTGACGACCCGAAGCTGAAAGCTAATCTGCTGAACGATCAGTTTTCATCAATATTTGCAAGGGAGCCTGACGTCTCATACCCCTTACCTGGCATATAACACAAACTGGAGGAAGAAATCGAGCGTCTGCAGATAAGCATCACTGAAGTATTGCAGAAGTTGGGAGAACTCGATCCGAGCAAATCTCAAGGTCCGGACAAGCTTCATCCGAGAGTCCTCAAGGAAATCGCCAGTGTCATAACCAAATCACTGACTGCCATCTTCAACAAGTCACTGGAACTGGGTCAGCTGCCCTGTTTGTGTAAGAAAGCAATGTCAGTTCAATGTTCAAAGCAGGAACGTACAGCGACCCTTCAAACAACCGAACTATAAGACTCAAATGCATCCGCTGCAAGATTATGGAATCCATCATCGCGGACCACTTAACAAAGCAACTCCTAACCAGAAAAATCATCATGAAAAAACAGTACGGATTTTTGAACAGGAGAAGTGCTGAATCCCAGTTGCTTACTGCTGAAGAAGACTGGAAGTCTAAAATAGATAAAGGCTATTTTAGATTGACGTAATCTACTCAGATTTAAAAAGGCATATGACAAAGTTCCGCACAAGCGTTTGCTCCACACACTGAGACACTAAGGGCCAGGATCAAAGAACTGCCCAAGTAGCTTTCTCTCCTGTATACAAAGCTTCAGCTGCAGAAGATCTCATTCAGCTGTCGTCGATGGTACCGCCAGTAACACAGACCTGGATGTCCTCAGAGGACTTCCTCAAGGTTCTGTTCTAGGCCCTTTGTTGTTCAATTCATACATCAACGACCTTGGGGACGGGATGGATTCGACTATTCTGCAGTATGTTGATGACACAAAGCTATTTCGAGTATCCGAAGACTCTGAAGACTAGCAGCAACTATAGGCTGATCTAGACAAAATTAACCAATGGATGAAATTCTGGCTGATGAAAATCAACGTAACGAGCCACCTGATGACCTTAGGACGAACTAAATGGCCGTCATCTTATAAAGTCGAAACATTGCCCTAAGTAGCGGCGACGGGGAGCGGGATTTGGGCATTGTAGTCGACTCCCAAGTAAGCTTCCACAGCCACTATGAACAGACCATTTCTAAGGCTAACAAAGTCGCTGGCTTCCTTTGAAGGTCTTTTCAGTTTCACAACAAGCATACGCTTACTAATCTGTATACCTCGCTGGTAAGGCCCATTTTTCAAATATGGACAATGGGCATTTGGGGGCATTGATGCCCTCGAGATTGTTCAGCGGTGGCTCACGAAATGTCACCCTAAACTGAGACACCCCTTCATACCAACAAAGGTTTGAAAGACTGAAACTCCATACGCTGGGATACCGTTTCCACAGGGGGTGCCTCATTGAGACATACAAGCTATGCCACGGTATGTATGAAAATTTTGAAGCTGACAACATCATCAACTTCAATTTTAACAACTTGCGTGGTCATAGCCTTTAACCCCTATGTAACGGGCCATGGATCTTTGTAGGGGTCGAAATTTATTTTGTTCCTTTACTTTGATTTTAATAAAACTGAACTGAACTGAACTCACCGGAGAAAGATTCTTCAAAGACATTAGTTGCGTTTTTCTTCGACTTTTCACTCGCCTTTTCGACGGCTTTTTACTTTTTTTGCGTTTTCGTAAAATGGTCCTAAGCACTGTTTGACAATTTCCCGTTTTTGTCAAAAAGGCAAACACCGACTTTAGCCTTTTCCCTCGGCTTTTTTCAAAAAGTCAAACTTGTTAGGTGACCAAGTTACGTTCTCTTTTTGGCTTTTTGCCTCGCTACTTTAGCCAGTTTATCCCAAAATCCAATAAAAGAGGAATTTGATTCAAAGTGAAAATCAGTATTTCGAGACTGTCTCGGATTTTAAAGATGAAAAATTTGAAGTGCAAGTAAAATGCAAATAAAATGGCATTTGTCAAAATAGTGTTTTCATCCGAGAAAAGTGAAAAGTCCTTAGTAGTCCTTCAGCCGAGATTTGAACCCAGGACCATCTGCTTATAAGACAGGCACTCTTACCATTTGAGCTACCGAGGGGATTGTGAACAGAGTTCGCAAACCACTACAGTAGTCTGGTAGACGCTGGCCAAAGGAACAGTGATCCCGGCCGAAGGCACTTTCGGGCCTTCTTCCTTCTTTTCCTTAAACTTCCGATGAAGCACCGAGAGGGGTTTATGTAGTTGGAAATTGACAAATATATACTGTCTTTGTTTTGTTTTGTTTTTGGGATCCCAAAACGTAAGTGGAGGGATACCTATGACATCGCAAAAGTTGTCCGTCTGTCCGTCCGTCTGTAAGCACGATAACTCTCGAAGGGAATGAGATATTTTGATGAAACTTGGTGTGAGGGTTCGTTGGGTCGTCGGACCAGTCAAGTTCGTAGATGGGCTTTGTAGCTCTACATTTAGGGGTGGGGGAGGGGATTCAAATTAAGGGACAAACAAAATATTTTGAAACAGCTAATGTGATAGTCGATTATGAGGTAAGAAGACATGCTGAACACGATGGTGAAAACCATTTTGTCATCGGACAAGTAGTTCGCCCGGAGTCCGGCCAAAACCGGAAAGTTTGTTGAAAGTAAAAGTTTTATTTGAAGTTGATTAGATGTTCGATTTAGGGGTAGGAAGACATGCTGAAGACGATGGTGAAAATTATTTTCTCGACGGACAAATATTTCGCCCAGAATCCGGCCCAAACCGGAAAGTTTGTTGAAAGTAAAAGTTTTATTTGAAATTGATTAGATGTTCGATTTAGGGGTAGGAAGACATGCTGAAGACGATGGTGAAAACTATTTTCTCGACGGACAAGTATTTCGCCCGGAATCCGGCCCAAACCGGAAAGTTTGTTGAAAGTAAAAGTTTTATTTGAAGTTGATTAAATGTTCGATTTAGAGGTAGGAAGACATGCTGAAGACGATGGTGAAAACTATTTTCTCTACGGACAAGTATTTCGACCGGAATCCGGCCCAAACCCGAAAGTTTGTCAAAATTAAAAGTTTTATTTGGAGTTGATTAGATGTTCGATTTAGGGCAAGAAGACATGCTGAACACTTATGTGAAAACAAGTTTCTACCCTGACATGTAGTTCGTCCGGAATCCGGCCAAAACCGGAAAACTGTTGGAAGTCAAAGTTTTATTTCTAGTTGATTAGATAAGCGATATAGGGGTAAGAAGAGATGCTGAGTCCCTGTATGACAATCGTATTTTACCCGGACATATAGTTCGACCGGAATCCGGCTGGAATCGGAAATTATAAGCTAAATTTGTATTTGAAGTTGATGAGATGTTCATTACTGGGGAAAGAAGATACCCTGATTTCGTCTTTGAGCTTTCTTTTTTCGCCGGAAAAGTAGTTCTGGGGTTCGGCCGGAACCGGGAAATTGGCAGAAGTGGCAGGAAGTTTTCGTCAAAACAGATATGACTTATAGGGGTAAACACACATGCTGAATCCAAATCTGAACTTGGTTTTCTCAGGTGATTAGCTATTTGGCCTTAATCTGTTTCTGAATTTTAATTGTAAAAATGGCGAAGACTGGATCTGGCTAAGACAAGACCCAGTTGTCTGGATCAGATATTGAGTTTTTGGGATCCCATCGAAACCTTTGGTCTTGTTCTGTAATGTATTGCCATGACCCTCGTGCTTTTTGTGTAAATACATATCATATCATATACATGTAGCGTGTTGACGGACATTGAACTAGATAACTGCGACATTTTGTTCCAGCACCCTACTTGAGGACGTGCCGCGGTCGGAATAGTGCTATCAAAGCTCGGTCCGAGTATATGCACCACGCTAATGTAGGTCGTGGAGCATGAGGAGAAGAGGGACTGGAAAAGGATGACGAAACAAATTCATCTTTGTACTCAAGGACTACTTTCACTGATTTCTTCACGTACAAACCTGTGTTTGGACCAGTGGGGTCATGGGCCTCATCAATCAACCTGAGGGGGGGAGGGGGGGTAAGGTGGGAAACAACAACACATACTTCGTATTTCTCTTTAGGCGAACACCAGCATTTGTAATGTTAACTCTAGTGGGGTGGTGGGAATGTGGGACCTCGGGGCCCATGAAGTTAGGATTTTATCCCCCAGACCGCCAAAAAGTCCTCTACGTTTACATTGTGTGGTGCAGATAGGCAATCAGAGTTTTCCATATATATTTTATGCATTTCGTTAAAAAGTTGAAAAATCTCGGCTTTTCTGTATGGAATTGATGATGGTGGCGAAAATTCTGGCAGTCATTCCAGTCCTCGAATATCAAACCGCGCCTGACCACAGCAGTAGTTCCTTAACGGTCGAGTCCGCTGGGTCGGAATAATCTCCTATCTAATATCTCTTCTATCCAGGGTTCCAAAAGTCAAATTGCGAATGGCGTATTTTTTTTTTATTACATAAAGTGCCCTTTCAGGACTCAACTGCACCTTCGGCTAAATCACTCTTTTCTTTCAGAGAACGGGAGCCAGAAACTGATTTTCGACAGATCTGTACAAATCAAGCAGCTAACCGTAGTGGAAGCTCATGGGATTCTTCTTTTCAGAACGGATAGAGGTGAGTTTACATGTAGAGCTACACTGTATAACAACAAGTCTAATCACAAGCTCGGATATCTTTTTCACGAAAGGTGTTCAACTGAGTCGCCGTCAGTACGCTTACACATTTGTCCACCCAAGAAACCGGACTATTCGCCCACACGTCATTTCTATGGTACGGCAGTGCGCCTACATGCCAATTCACCCATACTAAAAATCCGGCTTTCATCCACACGTTGCGATTTAAAAAAAAATCTGGCATTTCTCAACGTATCCGTTTGACAACACGTCATTCACTTCAGTTCCTCCACTCGTCCCGATTCAAAAAATCTGACATTTCCCCATGCATCAGTTTGTCCACATGTCAGTGTGTCCACACTTCAGTTCCTCCACGTGTCCCGATTAAAAAATCCGACATTTCTCAACGTGTCAGTTTGTTAACACGTCAGTTTGTCCACACTTCAGTTCCTTCACACGTCCTAATTAAAAAAATCCGACATTTCTTCACTTGTCAGTTTCTCCACACGTCAGTTTGTCCACACTTCAACGCAACTGCAACGCGTTTACGTTGACTGCAATATAACAGGCACTAACGACCGGAAGTTTGTTTGGCCGTCACGAAGCTTGTCTGTAATCTTGCTGTAGTCGGACCGCAGGACCTTTTGTACAATTTTCTTTTGCGGTATTTAAGTGGATAATCAGGGTATTGATGTTCTGCTTGAGCCACTCAGCGCACTGGCTTGATGAGCTGGAAAGGTTGAATTTTATGTAACTTCTGTTTTATTGCAGGTCGTGACAGCCGGCTCCATGTCTTCCGCCTCTCTGCGTTTGAAAAAGACGCCATGGGGTCTGAGCCTGCTGCCTTCAACCGACACGATCTTAAGCTCCACAGGATAGAAAAGACAAAAGGGACACATCTCTATGCGACATCAAAACAAGGCGGATCTCATTTAAAAGTGGTAAGTGTGGTTGTTGTTACTGCTTTTACCAATCATTAAGAAACCACCATACAGCTCATTTACCCACCATATAAATAAAACAGAAAACGAATACTGGTAATACTGGTGGGGGTAACGAATCAAACAACCTAGAAAAAGAAAGTGAAGGGAAATGAAATGAAGAAGAAAATTTACAAAACGGATAAATGGATAGAATTATAGAAAACGAATGCTAAACATCTTCGATTCTTGATCTTCTTTCCTACCTTGACCCCCGCCATTGTGTGGTGGCTGTGGGTGGTCAAGATAAAAGTAATCAAGAATTATTTTCCATGTTTGAGACAAAATAAAGGAAAAGGATTCTGGAGCGCAAAGGTGAAATTATGTAGGCTCCATTAAACAACAGCAAACAACAATAATCTTCCATCTAAACGAGAAAGAATTTTTCTCGATAAAACAAAAAGTGTAACCAACCTCACAGACGAATAATTGTAGCAAGTATAATAATTGTTCATTACTTGTATTATGTTATTATAAGATTAGGTTATTTTTTATTATTCAAGGGTGTCTTTGAACCCTGAGCATTAAATTCACGACGTGGCTGTGATTCGTGAAACTTTAAAACCCACTGAAGAGAGATACAGACAACATACAACATACGTTCTCAACCGGGGGCGCTATAATAGTAAAGCTTTTGGAAATTTGTACAGCATCTTCTGCGCTCCTTCTATACTGTTTCGTTCTGGTGTCAATCATGTTCTGCGAAAGAAGGAGATTAAAAAGATGAGATCATGTTATTCTAAATATGCAAAGCACCTTCTTCACCTGTCGAAATTATGTCATAACCATACATTGACGGAGAAGTTCAAAATTCAAGATGCAAGTGTTACCCTTTTTTGGATGTTTCGTTCGTCGCAATAAAAATCATGGACAACAGGGCCCCCCCAACGCTCGACGTTATCCTCTGCTTTCTGGCCGAAAATTGAAAGTAAATGGTGTTTTTCTGTGTCTTTATGTGTTGTATTTGTTTTCTTTCATTTACTCCGCTTTTAAAAAATGGCGGATTATAAATAAATTACTTACTTACTTACTTATCTTTGGATAGATGACGTTTCTGCACGTCAAATGACCCCACAAACAGTGTTGTAAATTATACAAGTCAAACGGAAAGTTGGAAGAACAAGAAAAATTCAAGCCATATTCTACACGATACAACGAATTGACTAAAACGAATGGTTTGCCTTATCTAGCTGTTAGTCTAACCTTCTTGTTAAAATAAATTTATCCTAAGTAAGTAAGTAATTTATTTATGACCCGCCATTTTGGAAAGGTGGAGTAAATAAAGAAAATAAAGAAAATAATTAAAACACATAACACACAGAAAAAGACACTTAATTTTCAATCTTCGGTCAGGAAGCAGTGGACGACGTCGTGCGCTGGTTGGGCCCTGTTGTCCATGATTTTTGAAAGCGATGAGGAAACGTCCAAAAGGGTAACACTTGCAGCTTGAATTTTGAATTTCTCTGTCAATGTATGGCTATGACATAATTTCGACAAGTGGAGCCGGTGCTTTGCATATTTAAAATAACATGATCTCATCTTTTTAATCTCCTTCTTTCGCAGAACATGAGTGACGCCAGAACGAAATAGTATAGAAGGATCGCAGAAGATGCTGTACAAATTTCCAAAAGCTTTTCGACTATAGTGCCCCCGGTTGGAGACGATGCGCCCATAGGCGCGACGGATTGATTTATAAACTCCTTGAACAACCGAAGAGCCAAATCTTGACAAAGAAGATTTGAATGTTATGACCGAGCCACCGTAGAGAGTCTGTTGATTTGAAGATGAACGACCCAAGAGATATAGAAGCTTTGGATGCATTCGAACCATTTGACGAAGGGTTGAAATGCAGGTACTCACATTTTGACAGGTTAACTTCAAGGCTAATTTTGAGAAGTTCCGACGACAGCTCACTTACATTTTTTGGGAGTGTGGATAGGCTACAGCTTACTAAGAGCTGAACCAGTGTTGATGCAGCTTGGATTTTCAGGTCGTCTGCGTTGGCCGAAAGTTGTTTCTGCTGCAGTGGCGGCATTCAACTGCATGGACTGCATGGTGTCCAGCAGCCGATACGGACACAGTTGATGGCTTCCTGTTTATGAAGGTACAGAGAGATTGGTTTGTGTGAAAACTATTGTAGGATACAGCTAAGTTGTAGTTCCAGAACGGTCAGTAAGGCACGTCACCTACAAATGAACCAAAAAAAGAGCAAACAAGAGCTGGAAGATCATATGTCACTTGCAAGGCTGGGTCAGAGGATACAGGAAGGGGTTCGTCAATTCGGGGGTTTGTTGTGATTATTTGTAAGCAAAACCCTTGAGATAAGAATGATTATGGGTCCTTAGAAATCACGATAATGTATTGTTCGTAAAAACTATTTTATGACTTTTCGGTTAAGAAACGCTCTTTAAGGGTTCTAAAAATTAATTTGAGTTAAAATGTATACTTTGCTTAAAAGTATGTTTTTTACTTTTTGGTTAGGATTAGTACTTTAAGGGATGGTGGGAGCCAATCTCAAAGCCAATCTTGTCAAGTTTCTAATGTTAAAGACAAGTTTCATCGTCCACAAGTTTCCCCCCCTCCCCCACCAACTCCCCTCACAGTGCCCGAACCCGTCCGGTTTTGTTACTAATGGATCTAGTTCTTGTCCTTGTTCTTTCTACCAAGTTTCATCCCAATCGCTCCACTCTAAGCGTGTCATAAGGTTCCGCCCCCCCCCCCCCCCACATTCATCGGATCCGGTCTGGACTTAAAATGGGACATCCGAGTCTTTCCAAATATCAAGTTTCGTTAAGATCCTATCACCCGTTCCAAAGTTATACATTCCTCAAGATTCCGGATTTCCCATCCCTCCACTCCCCCCACGGTGGTCGGATCGGGAAGCTGACTATTTCCAGGTTGATCTGGTCGGATCTCTGACTTGCCTGCCAAGTTTCATTGTCCTAGCCCACTTGGAAGTACCTTAACTCCGTATCGTCGGAACTCCGGACCCTCCCCCCCCCCCCCTCTAACTCCCCCCAGAGTGCACGAACCCGGTCCGGTTCTGTCAGTGATGTACAAAGTGCTTGTGCTTAATTGTTCCTCCCACCAAGTTTCATCCCGATCGCTCTCACGTGATTTCCATTCCCCCCCCCCCCCTCCCACATTCATCGGATTCGGTCCGGACTGAAAGTGGTACATCTGAGGCATGACGTCTTTCCAAATATCAAGTTTCATTAAGTTCCGATAACCGGTTCGAAAGTTATGCATGTCACTCAATACCCTCAGTACCCTAACTCGCAAACACCGGACTGACCGACAGACCGACGGAAAAGTGATGGGTATATGGCACTTGGCTGGAAGGCAATTGCCATAAAAAAGAAAAGAAGTTGTTATGCTCGCATGTTACACGTAATGTGTGTCTTTTTTTTGCACTGATGTAAAAACGGAACAAAAGAGTGATGTACTGGTTTGTGCGTGCTGTTACTAGCCGGAGTTTGTTCTGTTGCCTGGTAAGGTAGTTTGTGGTGGCTCGTTCGGTAACGGCCTATGGTTTTCACTGGCAAGAACTTTATGACATCAAATTCCATTGATAATCTGCCATAAACATTATCTCCAAGACTCAGTACGGACTTTGCTGTGAAACGGGTTGGTCAGTCTATGTTTGCTTGGCGATATCTATTTTGTTTATTGCTTTATTTTATTTTTATTTCAAGCTGGTTCTTAGCGGTTCCACCCACCCTCGTTGGCGAGTGTACAAATCCTATGATACGCATTCCATATCATTTGTCAGTAGATACAAGTCCCCCGATGAAACATTTATCGCAGAATCGTATTATGAAGTTGTACTTTTTTTTGTGGTCTGTTCTTTTCTTCTTTTTTTTCTTTTTTTTTTATTAGTTATTTATGATGTTGTTTGTTGGTGTGTTTAGAAAATGGTTATCCTTTACTACTGCACACCAGCAAAAAATCTAATTTTTTTGTTCCTGATTTAGCTGCTATTACAATAAATATTCCATTTTTGTCTCTTTTTTTTATTTTTTTTAAAGAAAACATAGGATTTCAGAAAAGTTTCGAGGTATAAGGATAATAAGTTGTTTTATTTTAATTAAGGTAAAATAGGGGGAAGAGAAAAAAAAGAAAAGAAATTATTTAAAAAAAACAAAAGTAGAGATAGAGGACAGTGTAGGTGAGACGCTAATTAGTTAGGTCGGTCAAAATAATTAAAGGAAAGTTTTGGTGTAAGACCGTTGGCGTCACCGAGGGTAAGTGGAAGCGTAGTCACCGGACCAATTCATACTGGACGGGAATGGGATAAAAGATACTACGCGGCAAAAATCGTATCTAAAAAAAAAAAAAAAAAGCAGGAGAGTTAAATTGTGTTTATTAACAAAATAAGTATCAAGTACGAAAAAGTAACATTCGATACGAACTGATGTCACTACATTCTTCCTTGTCAAATCCACTGTGTTACTGCATTCTACTGCATGCTACTATTAGCATGACTAGATGCTACTGTAGCAAGACAGGAAGCTACTGGATACTGCTGCTTCAGATTAGCCCGAGGATTAGCCCAGTTTGAGACACATTAAATGGTAGTATTCTTTACTATTAATATATCAATACATGTAACTTTTTCGTACAACTATCATACAACTACGCGGGCTACAAATTGTTCATTATAAGGACACCATAAGTTCAAATCACACAAGCAAGCACTGCGACTTGAAGTTACCAAGCTAGTTCGATCGTGCAAATGAACGTGGAGCCTACTCTCTAGTGAAAAATACAAGCCCATACTTCCGCCGGAAGTTCCCATTTAATAAAGGCGATTCTGAGGTCAGGTCGTCAAAGTCGATCAAAGTCGTTGCGCCGTGCGGTTACGCCTTTACAACTTCTCGCTCACTTGCTGAGAGCAATTTCCATTCACGCACACTGTAAAAAGTTTCTCCGAACAAGGATGCAGTATTTGCTACTGGGATCTTATCTCTATTGGGATAAAATTAATCCAAATCTTATCTGAATAAAGACAAGATTAATCCCAATAGCAAATACTCCAAGATTTTGGCTCTCCAGATCGCCTTGCCGTACAGTCGGACCCGTCTGTGAGAAGCTCCTGATAGTCAACACCAGAACGAACAGATTCACCAACTCATTCCTGCCATTCTTTACTGAACGCTATAACAAAGATGAATAGTTCTGTATATGTGTTCATTTGCTGTTAGTTGTAAGAAATAGCGTAATTTAGCTTCTGAGAAGGCTAAGACAGATATTTTATCAAAAAGCGAGGCCGAATTTAATCCCATCCAACAAGTATGATTATTATTTTTTTAGGAAATATCCATATCTGACCCCCCATCTGTGGTATCGTTTGTTAACTCGCAGAGCACATTCCACTCGTTTGAAGCGTCAGATGGCTACATTTGCGTTGGCTACCGAAGACAGGTATGCTCACCCCTCTCACCCTTTCTCGACTACCACATTGTTACCCCTCTGCATAGGCGTACCCATGCGGCAAATCGTTTGTTCTGTAGAGATTCTATCATATCTAACGAAAACGGATTTGATTGAGCATGGCATTATTGACTGACCATTAGGAATTGAGCTTTGACTCGAAGATGGAAGAAACAACCACTAGGATGCGACATTTAGTTTCTGGTAAAAGTTTTAAGCCTGCAGGGTAGGGGTCCTATCCCCCCCCCCCCCCCCCGCAGGTTTAAAAATCTTCTTCTTTGGTGCTATCTTTTCCCGATAAATTTGTTTCAAAAGACAAAATGCGAAGAAATGACTTTACTTCAAAGTTTATTCTAAATAGACCTGGGAGTACCTGGGACATGAAACGGCAACAGTGTTTCAGGGTCTCATTTCGCATTAAAACCGAGCATGCTCCACCCTACTTACTGTAGTTACTACGCATAACGTCACGGATTCTGGCTTCTTGGCGTCAAGGCTGGAACACATTTTTCTATTTTTGGCAAAATATCGTGCCGCGGGCTGATGGGGCCACTGACATCACAGAGCGTAGATACCACGCTAACTACTTTCCCGATCATGGAAAGCAAATAGTTACTATTCCGAGAAGGTGGAACGGTCGGCGTGGCAATTCTTCACGAAGCTGGAGCAAAATAGTAACTAATAGTTACTACTGTTACCAGGGCGGAACACGCTCACAGTAATATATAGAAGAATCAAGAAAGGGTCAAAAATTGTTTTATTAACTTGCACGCTCAGGGTAATTATCAAAAATCGATAGTTCAGTCTCGAAGTCGAAAATCCTACCCCCCACAATGTTAACTTATTTCAGTTTCCCTTTTTCGATGATGGTGCAGACATATCCGTTCCCGTCGGGTGGGCTGCAATCTTTCTATGTGACATTTGCGAAAATCTCGTTCGCACGTTTTCTAGTCTTAGTGGTCATATAATAGTTTTACACCGAGATGACACAACGGTCCTTCCACTCCGTCGGTGTGTTCAGACTTTGGTCTGGAAGTGGTTGTAGGGCGTGCATGGAATTGAGTCATGGGATTGGGTCCCTGAGTCTTGGTTCGTTCAAAAAACACCCTACAAGATTTTTGTTTGAAAATAACAATTTCGGTTGAAATTTTGAGAATAAATTTGAATTTACTTAAAAGAAAGTAATAATAGATTTTGTGTTGCATTTATTAAATAAATAAGGTTTAAATATAGTTGTTTATTTTAATAGTAAAAAAAATGAGATATTATAGGCTAGTGTCGATAAACTTGTTTATTTTTTTTATTTTTGTTTTACTCTTTTTTTTCTTTGTGGTGATGTGGAGGTCGGTTGTATTCGCAAGAACACTTGGTGCTTTATTTTATTTTATTATAAAGATAGCTGTTTCCCAACCAACGGGCCATAGAGCCCTTTGGATTTTGTTAATGAATAGATTTTGTTTTTTGTCTATGTTAGTATTATGTTAGTTCTGTATAAGTTTGCCAATAACAAGAACTTGAACTTGAAGTAATACTGATCCAGTTTTCTTTCAAATTTGCTCAGTCCATACTTTCCCAGACGCTTAGAACTTAGAAAAATAATCCGATTCGTTGCTATGACAGTCGGCGGGGAAAACTGTTCCGGTTTTCCATTGAGGCGAAAGAAATCTTAATGTTGATAATCGGATTTTGAGGTGCATTTTATTTTTTGGGTTAGGAAATGATTGTAAAGGAGGATTTTTTTAATGGGATTGAGTAAGAAATATTCGATGGCACTGAAAGGATAAGTCCGCTGAGATTTATTCGTGTAATATTTACTGTTGCGGTGACTCTAGCTGGGTCGCCTATCTCTCAAGTCAACGTTCAGTAATATTTATTTAATGACTATATATACAAGATGTCCAGGTCAGGAATAAGTGTAGTCAGGAACCCTTTAAAGAATGAATATTTGTACTATATGAACTAACACTTCAATTCAAGGTGTATAGTTATCAATATATATCTTAATTATATAACTGGTGTAATAGTCCCGAAAGGCTTACTTCAAAATTGTAACAAGTCCTCTTGAAATATTTCAAGCAACATGGAGGCTGGAGGAAAGATCAAAGGATCTAGCGCTGAACGCACAGACTTTCGCATTGAGTCAGAAATTATTCGCACCCGAACATGTCCCCCCTTCCCCCTCCGTGAAAAGAAACCTGGACACCCCCCCCCCCCCCACACACACAAACACACACAGTGTAAAGTTCAGTTCAGTTTTATTAAAATCAAAATAAAGGAAAAAAATAAATTTCGACCCCTACAAAGCTCCATGGCCCGTTACATAGGGGTTAGTACCACAATAATCAACAAAGAAAATGCATTATATTTTTATGAAAAGTATATGCACTGTAAGTTTATCTGCGTAAGGATTAAAGTTAAATGTAGTGTTTACTACTGGGATTAATCTTATCTCTACTGGGATAAGATTAATCCGAACTAGAGATAATCTTATCTCAACAGAGACAAGATTAATCCTAGTAGCAAATCCTGCAATTTTTTTTTTTTACAGTGTATAGAGGCGAGCGACCGGCGAGCCGCCGTCACGCGTTATATTTAATTCGCGTGTCATTAAGTGCTTGCGGTCCAAACTGCAGGTTTTTTTTGTCTAATTTCCTGTATGTTTGCATTCGGGGGGGGGGGGGGGTATCTTGGAGTTTTGACAGGGTTTTTTGGTACTGTTTTTTTTTTCGCCAGGGGGGGGGGGGGGTATTTAGTGTGTGTATGCCCGGGGAGATTCTCGCCTAGACCCGTCTCCCCTATCTCCTCTCCGTAGTCTTCAGTAATACTGATAGTTGGCGTTCCGGACTGGAAGTGGAGACATAGCCACTTGCGTTGTTTCACTCCATTGTGAAGGAGAAGGAAAAAGAATCTACTTATGTCAAAAAAATAAAAAAAAGCTGGGAGGTCTTGATACTACGTCTTTATACTACTTCCGTCCGCGTCCCATGGTCCTTTGATTTTACCTTCCCTTCTATTTACTTTTGTTCGCGTCATTTGATCCCCTTCCTTTGAACGGTACTTCCTGATTTCCTTCTGTTGGACTGAAACTTCGCCGAATTAGCTTTTACGGATAGTGTTTTCAGGCAGCAAAATGCAGAGTGCTAGAACGCAACCCGGGCTTGGTGACCAACAACCAGGTTGTGCGAGCTGTATTGTTATCAAAATACTTTGGGATTCGTCAATATACACTGAGAAACTGAAAGCTACTTTGTCATACGAAGGGAGTTGTGATACTTCGAGACACATTGAGATACGTCATGCTAGGTCAGATGAGGCGCGGATTCCAATTTCTTCAAATAGCTTATGAAGTCCAAATTCCCTCATGAAACATTTGAAATTTAAGGGAACGTAGCTCTAAGTATCCCAAAGTAGATCTAAGTTTCTCAGTGCATCTCAAAGTATTTCAAAGGAAACGTTCATGAACTAGCGGTATACTTCGAGGGGAGAAACAAAAATTAATGCACAGCGTCATGGGGACTAGCTGTTTTGGAAGCATAGTACAGTTGGTGAGGTTCCACAGGGTAGCCCTAGCCCATAGGAATAGGTGTTATTATTTTTATTCATACATTGTATAGATATTTACATATATATACCCTTACACTATTTGCCATGGCCCTCGGCTCTTAGTGTAAATAAATCTTATCTCATCTTACCTAATTATTTATGAGAGAGTTGCCGAAAACTAGATATTTAGAAAAACGTTACAGATAGGCTACTTCGATATTGAGATGCTTATAGCTACTTTGGGATAGTTAGAGATACTTTGGGAGGAACTTTTTGTGAACAACCCTGGAACATGGCAAATGAAACCCCATCAATCCAAACAAAAAGAGTTGCTTTCACAGCAGGCTACAGTGCTTGATAAAATAAAAAAAATATATGTTCCTCTGCGAGGTAAAGACGTCGGTAGCTCCGTCGTACTACTTCCTTCGCCTTCGGATGTTCGCTATTCTTTAATATTCCAATCCAAAAGTTTCCTTTCCTTCTGTTTACCCTTGTTCGCATCCATATATGTCAAAATTACTCTCCCTTTGAATGGTTCGTCGTTTAAGTGAATTAAATTTTTTCCGGATTTGCTTTTCCGTTTACTAATGCAATAGAAAATCTTTTTGCAACTTCAAGATCAAAGCAAACTTCAAAGATCAAGATCAATTGTTTGTAAGAGTGTACTTAGACTTGTTTCGCCGAACGTTGGAAAATGGAAGTCGAGGGACATATAGGTTTGTGGGATCCCAAAAGGTTAGTGGAGGGATACTTATGAGATCACAAAAGTTGTCCGTCCGTTTGGCCGTCTGTAAGCACGATAACTTTTGAGGGGAACAAGACTCTTTGGGTCAAGGGAGAGGTCGAGTTCGTAGATGGGCGTCAGTAGCTCAAGATTTAGGGGTGGAGAAGGGGTTTCAAATTAAGGGGCGTGCAGATTTTTTTTTAACAGCTAATGAGATAGTCGATGTAGGGGTAAGAAGACATGCTGAACATGAATATGAAAACCCAGACAAGTAGTTCGCCCGGAATCCGCCCAAACCGAAAAGTTGGAAAGTTTGGAATCCGCCAAAACTCTTTATTCTTCACCTTTTCCAAAGTAAATTATTTATGTTTCGTAGCTGGAAATACTTGGTTTCCAGTAAAAAGGGTTGTAGGCAACCTGTCAAAACCATCTTCTCATTTCAGTTTGACCTCATAAGCGAGCGTACGGGAGAGATGGAGCGTCTCCATACAGTTGACAGCAAGTGGTCCCATCTGGTGGCAGCCCTTGACGTTTACGAAGATGATGAACCACAGATCCTCCTATGCTACAATAGTAAGTGCAAATCTAGAACATTTGTGTAAAATTAGTGAGTAGGCTCTTTACAAACACTTGTCGATGCGGATTGCCTTTCCCCTCCTATGCCTCAATCTGCCCCTTTTATCAAGTGGATGCACTGTCAGAAGTTTCACAACCGATAACACAAGGATGCGCAGTTTCGACAGACAACACTTTAGATGTAATTTGTTGGGATCTTGAAAACGTTATGCATTAAATGTTATGCATAAGAAGTATTGCCTAGAAAAGCACAAAAACTGCCAAAAAGAATCCGCTGACTTTTTTGTTTCTCGCAATGATACCGGAAAAGTCAGCAGGTGCTTTTTCGGCTCTTGCCGGCAATGCTTGTTATTGCATAACGTTTAATACATAAAGTTTTGAAAATCACAACAGATAACATTCAAAGTGCTGTGGGTTGAAAATGCGCATCCTTGTTGTGAAACTTCTGACAGTGTACTAGTCGGGCTATTGAGCTTTCTGCATTGGTGTGCCAATTAAAATATGACCTGGTTGACCAAAGACATAATATTACGAAGACAGGAACTCCGCTAAAACCGCGTCCTGAAAAATGTAGCGGCCCGGTAGCTAAAAAAAAAAAAAAAAATATAACAAAACACCTGTTGTCTGATGATGATTTGTAGAACGATGGGTCAAAACGTGTTTTTAGCGAAAAACTAACAGTTGAACCTACTGACATTGAAGAAGGAAGTTGATGAATATTATTCAAGTGACATTTTCTCCTTGTGCGAATTTAAATGAAATGTAAACAAAGAATTTTGTAGAATCTTAACGGCCTGCCATCCAGTTTGCGAATATATAAACGGCGCTGACTTTTGCGACTCATGGGGGCTTCTGGGAGTTTCCTGTCTTTCCGCTTCTTATAACTGGTGTTGACAGATATGAGCGATCAACTTCTCCATCGGTATGAATGAATATATTTAATAGGCAATTTGCCGTACAAAATACATTATGGTTACAATACTTTACATCACTCAATACTTATCTTCATTTAACTAATACACTCTTTAAAAATTGGCATATTTTAAGTATCTTAGCTTTATTTTTTGTTTCAAGAACATGTTCTTACGAAACTCTACTGTGGGGCAGCCCTCCTATGGGTAATTCCTCGGGGCGTCTGGAAAAATTAAACCGGTGGTTCATATTTTTTAAGGTTTTCCAACCACGAAACTGACCTCCAGGTAGAAACCTGGACTTCGGTTCCAGTACTGGTTCTCGAGTTTGAACTAGGAATTTTACGTAGGCGAGGATCAGTGTGATGATGGCGACAGAAATGCTACGAGCAAAACCTGGAGACCCCAATTTCGTATGGTACATTCTAACCCCTCTAACAAAACCACGCTGATTTTCTCATTTGTCGTATTTTGCTACCTTGGATGTTTATCACGCTGTCGACGGTTGTCTGCGCGATGTTTTCCCGTCGGAAAAACCGGTTATGTAAATTGTTTCCCTGTTTTCGCTACAAGTCAACGGGTCTGGGAAAAGGCTTAAACTAGCCAAAACCGTGGGTTATTTGATCAAAGCACAGCCTAGTTTTAAAGTATTCAAATATTTTAAATACTGTAAGTTGAAGAGTAAATAGTGCGACGGGGCCTTTAACGACAAATGTAATAGTAAATAAATTAAATAAAAAATGATATGAGGTAGTAGCCTACTTAAAGGACCCCTCGCACTATTTACTCTTCAACTCCCCGTATTTAAAAATAATTGAATACTTTAAGACTACGCTCTGCTTTCAGCAAATTATCCACGGGTTTGGCTGTTTTAAGCCTTTTTCGACACCCTCTAACTCGTAGCGATAACGAGGAAAAATTTACGTTAACCTGTTTTTCTGATGGAAAAATTTCTCGCAGACACACGTCGACAGCGTGATTCGCATCGAAGTTAGTAAAACACGGCAAGTGAGAAAATCAACGAAATTTTACTATAGACTGTTAGAATGTACCGTGCTAAATTCGTTCCTCCGGGCTTAGAAATGGTTGGAGTGACTACGGAAGTAGGCTGCCTTATTCTTATAGGTAAGACATGTCCTTTAAGAGATCACTGGGCAGGTGAAAATTTTCTCCCATGGTTTTTCTGCCCTTCCTGGCAAGTCAGGTCGGAATTAAAACTGAACTTTTCTCCATCGATTGGTTGAGAACCCTTGCCAAGAAGGGAGAAATGTCGCCGATTAATATGTTCAGCATCACGAACATAGTTCGCAGTCAGCTTGGGACTAAAGGAATACTTATTATGAACCTCAGTTCCATCCTTAATTTGTTCGTTCTATTTCAGATAGCTGTCACTTCCACAAACTAGAGCAAGAGAATTCACATTCGGAGCTGGACTTCCAGTGGAACTCTGTACCTGAGAATATTGTCTGTGCGTTTCCGTATATTTTGGCGTTTACGCAGGATTCGATCGAAATTCGACTTGTCGTAAACGGGAACCTAATTCAGACGATGGTGATGCCCCGGCTTACGCTCATTACTTCGAAGGTGAGTTCATAAGAACCTTTTCACTACGTATGCTTGAACGTCTGTCCAACCTCCCTCTCTCCGACGCGGCGGCTGGACGCAAAATATTTGAAAATTAAACGTGCCTTGGTTAAAAAGAGGGAAAACCATGTAAAAAAAAAGAAGTAAAAAAACAGAAGGTAAGTCTTTCAAAATGAAAAGTAAAATCCTTTTCTTTTGAAGGAGTTGTTGACAGACCTTGAAGCTTTTGGCGAAGTTTGCGTTGTGTAACTTTCAAAACGGTCTAAACTAAGTTGTATCGTAATTCCAGACAAGCGTGACGTCACACCAATCTGATCTGTTTTACCTCAGAAAATGAAAAATAGTAGTTTATTCCTATCGTTGAATATTTTAATATATATGTATAGAGCCGAGCGCGTTTACATTTATAAAACGGCCTAGAGACAATCAAATCCTAAAATAGTATTCAACCCTTCAACTTGTGATAAGTTTAGTCTCAAAAGCCGTTGCTCATCTTCCCTGTAGTGTTCCGCGATGTCAAGATTTTTTAATTTTTTTTAATCACAACCAGTATTATCTAAAAAAAAAGTTTCTCCGTGATATCCCTTCAAAGTTTGTAACTGTCCACATGCTTCAAAAACAAAAACTAGTTTACTGGAAAGATTGGAGAAAAATAATACCCACGACTACAAGGGCTCTTCCCATCCTTAAAACGGTATAACAATATCACAACAAACAACTATAAAATACACAATTTACAATTCATGACGAACAGGTACATATATTACATCGGAAAAAAAAACACACAACAACAACGTAATAACTCATAGCATTTACTGGGCCTTGCGTTGTTGGGCATTTCACAAGAACAAAATTTTACAAAAACCAAAAACTTTCCAGTAAATAAAAGACTAAAAAATCCTCTTAGGACTACATATCACACAAATATTTGCCTTCTTCTTTAATACCAATCTACGTTCTTGATTCTTAAAGCACCCGTGCCATTAACTAACTTCCATTCGTTCTTTTTCTCATCGCCCGTTGTGCATCTTCAGTCACTAAATCACATTTCGAGAAGATTCGCAACATAAGTAAAATATATATATATTTTATTTTTAACCCGCCAAATACACAAGGTGGTAGTGGAGTAAAGAGAACAAGGAAAACCATACGAGTTAAATAACAGTATAAACACAAACAAATTAGACAAAATTTCTAACTGGGCCTGACAAATTCATGAAAAACATCATGTACTCGATGACGTACATAGCAGTGACGTTGACGTTTTCTCTAGGGAACGAATGACGTCTTGGACGCCAAACTTATGAACTAGTTTGTGGTTGCGGCAGGAAAGTAATGTGAAGGATCCTCTTCTTAGACCGAAAATTTGGTTTTCATAATCCGCCACAAAATAACTGAAAGCAGTATTAGGTTACCACTGGTCACGGAAGGTCACAGCTTTTTGGTTCTTCGACAAAAATTCTGTGAAAGGTTCCTTACCAGCAAATACAAAATAAAGCAAAAGAGTTGAAAAATATAATTATGAAAATGATAATGCGAGATTTATCGTTACCCGACGAAAAATTTGTAGCCTGCGTAGTAGAATGGTAGTAGTACGAAAACGTTGCATGTAATACTATGTAATAGCAAAGAATACCATCATTATGTGCCTCAGACTGGTCCATTCTTATTTAGTAGTATCCAGTAGCATCCTGTCTTGCCATAGTAGCATGCTAATAGTAGCATATAGTAGTATACAGTAACACGGTAGCCTTGAAGTAGAAGCATATAGTAGCATCGTTAGTACTGCATGTAACTTTTTCGTACTACTTCATAGTACTATTTTAAGATAAATTTTGCATCGGGTAATAGTTGGTCAAAAGGAGGCGCGGCCAATGTTCACAGGTTCCGTCAGAAAAAAAAGTGGCAACACTGACTGGAAGTCTAAAACGCTCGTCTAGACCTTTTCGTGGCTTCCTGTTTTGGCCAATTAGAGGTGTTGAGATTAGCAGTTATTATTTTCTAGGGGGATGTGTTCTTTTCAACGACGGCTCCAGAAATCCACCAAATCCGGCCGGAGAGGATGAAGCTAGAGCGCGGAGAAAGGGATAATGCCTGTTCACCCCCTGCCTCTCCACACGGTAAGGAAGCCCAAGCTCAGCTTTAATTCAAGATAAAACCTCCATATCTGTTCGTATTGCTTACGATCGTCTTTGTCTGAACCCAAACCGGAAATACGTCACCGATAGCCGAATGGCCAAGGTGGCCGGCTTTCAGTTGAGAAGTGTCTGGGACCCGAATTCGATCTTCGCCGAGACGCTTGACAAGAACAGCCAGAGATGACAAGAACGTCCAGAGACCATCCGGCTATAAGACAAGAACTAGTAGGGAAATAGGTCAACGCACGTCAAGCTTCGAATGATTTACTCCCATCAATGCAGCGCACTCCAACGAACACCCAAAAATTTTGCCTAGACTACAAAAAAAACGTTATTGGAATTCAGTAAGCTTTGCAACTTGATGGATCAGCTTTGTTGACTATTACTATCCCTGCGAAACTTATACCCACGGGTAGATGCGTTCTCTGTTTTCGCCAGCCCAAGGCTTGCTCAGCCTTAATTCAAGATAAACCTCCATATCTGTTAGTATTGCTTACGATCGTCTGTGTTTGAAAAATGAGTTTAAAAAAAGATTTATAAATAAATATGGTTGTGATAAAGTAAACTAGTCAAGTTTGTTTCCAAAAATGCATTTTGCGTTTTATGGTATAATTTAAATATTGTGTGGAGTTGGAAATGTTTTATAGTTGTTTATAGTTGGAAAGATTTGTCCCTTTATGTCGTTTTTTCCCCTTATATGTATGGTATTGTAAAATCTTTCTGGTTTTATTTTTTTATTTTTCGTAATTTACAATAGTTTGGTTGAGAGTAAAATTTCAATTTATGGTTGAGGTTTGTAGGACAGACAAAAATAAAAATAAGATGTCTTAGGGGGGAAGAATAGTAAATACAATACGGGCTTATTTTCAAAAGTTAAGTGACGTAAATAGTTAAAAATGGGTAAAAATAGACTAAATTAACGTCACTGAGGGAAGGAGGAGTAGCCATAAAAAGTACGTAAGAAGATTTTTTTTCTTTTTTTTACGTAATATAACAATAAGTTAAATTATGGCTACGGGTATTAAATAATAAAAAAAAAAAAAGAAAAAAAAAAAAAAGTCTGTGTCTAGACCGAGACCACTAGACTCAGAAGGTTTCTGGGCGAATTTGTGATGAATCTCTTACTTCTTCCACGACCACTGCTCGGGCGTGCATCAATTCGTAGAAAACCAGAGGTGTTTGGACCCTTTTTTCCTGATTGCTTTGACCATGGACTGGAAGACAGTTCGTTTGGAACTGAAACCTTAGTCCACAGGAGCAGAGTGTTTGTTCCAACCTCGTAACCAGAATTTCTGTGACTTAGTGACCCGACTAGCCCGGGGCACGATATTTTGCCGAAAAAAATTTGTTCCAGCCTTGCCGCAACAAAGCTAGTATCCATGACGCCATGCGTAGTAGGGTGGAACGCGCTCTTTGTGTCACTTCGTGAAGGGAGACCGATTATAACGGGGATAAATAGCTTGATAATTGTTTCAGTTGCAATCATATTTATTAGATAAAAAAAACTATTATAACATAGACTGCATTGCAAAATATTATTAAAGTCATCATTCCATAAACATGCGGTCGATAACTTTGAATGCAAGAAAGCCTGGCTGCCAAAATAATTGTTAACTTTAAATTAATCAAGAAAGCTTTTGCAAAAAGAACAAGACCAAAGGTTTCGATGGGATTCCAAAAGTTCAAATTTGATCCAGACAATTGGCTTTTGTCTTTGCCAGATCCGTTCAGATATGGATTCAGCATGTGTGTTTACCCCTTTAAGTCATATCTATTTTGACGAAGCAGATCGAAACTTCCTGCCTTACTTCTGCCAATTTTCCGGTTTCGGTGGAATTCCGGAACTACTTGTCCGGCGAAAAAATAAAGCTCAAAAACGAATTCAGCATGTCTCCTTACCCGTACATCCAACCTCTAATCAACTTCCAATTAAACTTTTACTTTTAACAAATTTTCCGGTTTCAGCCGGATTCCGAGCGATCTATACGTCCGGTGAGAAAATGGTTGTCATATGCGAATTCAGCATGTCTACTTACCCGCAAATCGAACATCTTATCAAATTTAAATAAAACTTTTACTTTAAATAAATTCTCCGGTGGCCGGATTCCGGCCGAACTACTTGTCCGGCGTGAAAATAATTTTCATATTCGGACTCTGCACGTTTCCTTGCTCCTAAATCGAACCTCCAATCAACTTACTTTTCGAAAATATTCCGGTTTTCACCGGATTCCGGATTCAAAAATTAAATTTCATATTCGGATTCAGCATGTCCCCTTACTCCTAATTCGACTATTTCATTAGCTTTAAAAAAATATTTTTGTTCCCCTTAATTTTAAACCCCTCCCCCACCCCTAAATATAGAGCTACAACTTGACCTGTACTTTCACCTAAAGAGTCCGCATGCCAAGTTTGATCAAAATATCTCAACCCTTTCGAGAGTTATCGTGCTAACAGACGGACGGACGGACAGACGGACAACTTTACGATGTCATAGGTAAACTACTTACGTTTTGGGATCCCAAAAAGAACACCAAAAGAGGAGAAAAAGAAAAAATCTTGGGAAAACCATGTAGTCGTCTCATAATGTACAAACACGATAACAAATAAACTAAAATCTCAATCAACTGTTTCTTCCACTACGACTTGACTGGGGTCGACTTACCATATTATGGTCTAGGGGGGATAGTTCTCATGGGTTACTCGGTAGTTTGGGTCTGTCAAAGAATGTTTCTTCAGCCGCGCCTTGAACTTAGCCGTGTATCTCACTAGGGGGAATAGGGCAGTTCTCAATGGCTACTGGGTAGTCCTGTGGCTCCCCGTTGTGCTGACTCCTCCACCTGTTTCTCTTTCAGCTTGTATAGACGGACGGCCTGTCCGGATTTACCGGGTGCAGATTCATAGTCGCTCCCCATCAGAACCGAAACTCTCCTCTCCTCCTTATGGAACTCCAACGTCTGTACGAAGCGGCTTTGGTAGCGACTCCCACAGAGGAGCCCGGTCGGAAAACTTGATTAGAAAGACGAGCAAGAAAGACCTCAGGATTATGGGTGAGTCGAGAGAGTGTCAAGTAGCTTCATTGTCAGAAGTTTGATAGCATTAACTCAGGGATGTGCAGTTTCAACAGTAGAAAACATAGTAGTTGCGTTTTTGATCCGAATTCTCCGTTCCGAATTCTCGCTTCTGAATTCTCGTGCAAATTACCGTTTTTGCTCCTCTGACTTCTCCATTCTCGCTTTTGACAAAAACACTAATTTTGCAGCTCGTCGCAACCCGGTATACATGTATATGCATATTGAACACCCGAACTCTGTTGACCAATCAGGGAGGAGAGCAGAGAGAGGAGAATCGACAATTCACCATCGGAGCAAATTCTCGATTCTGCAGAATCTCGAGGCTTTCCCCGTTCTCGATTCTGCCAAAACGCAGGAAAAGGAGAATCACTTTACCTGAATAGTCCGAAAACGGGAAATAGGAGAATTCGGAGGAGAATCGCGAGGAGAATTCGGATCAAAAACACAACTATTGTTTCTTGATGTTTCGGAAAAATTGTGTTACGAGCCTTTAAAGTAATCGAAAAAGGCTCAGATAGGACAGTATAGTTACCCATGACTTATTGACTTAAAATGGCTTAAAGGAAATTGCGTTACTTCGTTGCTCGCTTTTCATGAATAGTCGATTAAGATATAGTAGAATTTTCCTGTCGCATTTGTGGTACCTCTATGCGCTTGTACCTGTGTTGTATGCTTGGCGAAAGCAATTTACGAAAAATAAGTGTTCACGCAGTGGGCTGATTCTAGGACAATTGGTCACAGGACTATTCGTCACAGGACAATTCGTCACACGGACAGTTATTCACAGGGACAATTCGTCACATGACAATTGGTCACAGTACTATTCGTCACAGGACAATTCGTCACTAGGACAATTCGTCATTAGGACGGTTCGTCATCTTTTAGAAAATTTGCTATTACAAAGGTAGTTTGGATAAAATAAAGAATGCCACCCTTCACAAAATGTTGTGTGGATCAATATTTGAATCATTATTTTTAACCTTGCTCTAATATCCGATATTCATTAGCCTTAGTGTTATATTTTCTCGAAGAGAGTCAATGTGTTATTAGTTAAATATGGAACTCGCAAAGACCGAGAGAGGTCGTTAAAAACTCTATTATTAAGGACTCTCATAAACAAAACACAAATTCAAGCCAACAGCGATGTTCTCGAGAAGTATTCGTCTTGCAGCGATTTTGCTCTCTCCATGCGAATGCTGACAGTGTTGGCTTTCCTGCCAATGGTGGATATCCCATCCGCGTTCGACCGTTATCTTCAAATCTGTCCATCTGAAGTATATTCAATCCTCGACTATTTTGAAAACAATTACATAGGAAGAACATCACGGCAAGCAGAACTGCTCTTTTTCCTATCCCTGTCTGGAACGTCTTTCAGCGCGTCGCAGAAGACCTTCCTAGGACTAACAGCAATATGAAGGATGGCATTCAGCATTCAACAAACATGTTGGAGTAGCTCATCGAAACATTTATAAATTCATTTCGTTTCTGCTGCCGGAGCAGGGCAACAAAACAAAATAGTATTGGGGGATTTATTGCTGGGCGCCCGAACCTACCCAAGAAGTGGAAGTACGAAGACCAACATGCGACTGAAAATCATAGTGAAGTACTAAAAAATATGAGAGAAATTGCTCGTAAATACGTGTTTTAATGTATTATATAGCCATAGCTGAGTATTTAATAATATATAGCTTAAAAACGAAATCCAAACTTGAAATCAGTCACTCTGTGACGGGATGTCCGTATGACGAATTGTCCTAATGACGAATTGTCCTAATGACGAATTGTCCTAATGACGAATTGTCCTAATGACGAATTGTCCTAATGACGAATTGTCCTAATGACGAATTGTCCTAATGACGAATTGTCCTAATGACGAATTGTCCTAATGACGAATTGTCCTAATGACGAATTGTCCTAATGACGAATTGTCCTAATGACGAATTGTCCTTGTGACGAATTGTCCTTGTGACGAATTGTCCTTGTGACGAAATGTCCTTATGACGAATTGTCCTGTGACGAATTGACCTGACACCGATAAACTTACGAAGTGTGGAATCTCGGGGACGAGAATTGATGGAAATGCTACTGAAATAGAAGTACGACGCGTTCTTTAATGGTTATGTTTCTGTAAAACAAAATATTAACCAGGGTTTATAACGTTGATCTTAGCGAAAAAATGATACAAAGCACAGAAGCTAATTGGAGTTCGGGGATAAAGACCGAGTGATCTACCTCACGATACCGGGAAATTAATGACGGGGATGAAAACCGAAGAGATGTATAGAAAAGTAGGACGCAAGTGGGAAGAAATAAACTAGGAGGAGCATTGGCAAAGCGCAAGTTGCATTAAATACACTATACAATCAAATATTCGCACATACGTGACTCCTTTGCAACGTATAAATTTTTTGAAAATTATTGCAGTATTATCGCAGGAAGTCGCCGTTTCCTGATGAAATTATGTCGTTCAAAGACCAGAGCGCCGTGTGCAGTCTGGGTATGGTGAATGGCGGGTGTAGGTTCAAGCCCAGCTTACCGTAATAATATATAATACTAGGGAGTAGCGTCAACACCTATGCTTTCCTTGGTTTGGAAACGGGCCGTACTCATAGCTCCGCCCACTACGTTTTGCGGCATTTAAAACGAGACAAACTTGCGAATTTATAAATTTCTAGTGAAGCTAAGATACGGGCTGCACATATCGTGGAAACAGGGGAGGTTGTACCTTTTTTTTGTAATGTTCAAGATAGGAAGTTATTCGAGCCAGCGCTAATAGTAGGGACGTTCTCTATCGCTAGTGGTGCTAGTGTCGCTGCTATTCGAGCGCGTGTCACTTTTTCAAGTATTGGCGCTACTCCATATAGTCTTATTTTACTCTGGCATGAACCAAGTAGCCAAATTGTATTGTTTATAGTTATTCTGCACAAGTGACTTCCACTACACTGTCATGAATTTGATAAAGTTTATCTGCGGATTTTCAACAGACAACAAATATGATTATGCCGCTAAACGGGGTCAGCTAAGATTTACTCCGGCGATATTTCGGCTCTTCTTGGCAAGGGTCCTTGTCACGCTATAGCTAGAAGAAGCTGATCCTGCAGTCCAACCTCTTAATGCTTGGAGGTTGGTTTATTTTTCGGCTTTTTGTAATTCGACCTTGTATCTCACGCCCGCTATCAGATCAATGATCCTGTTGCGGTGGTGCCATGTGTATCCTGCACAGTTCACTTATACCACCGCTAGGCAGCGCTACTCCCCTTCCGTTACTTAAGTTCAATCTTCTATATGGCCTACTATCGGGGTTACTGTCCTTAGTCTACTTCTGTATTATTATTAACTTTTTGATTATCGTGACGCATCCCATGATCATGTGTCATCTACACTCTTTTGCGGGCCTCACTTTTTATGGAAAGGTCTTAACTATAATAATAAATAGATGGCACTTTACACAAGGGACTTGTACCGTGACCAATAAACCAGAAACAGTTATCTGTTTCTGGTTTATTAATCAACTGTTTCTGGTTTATTGGTCCCTTGTGTAAAGTGCCTCCTGTGTATTATTATTAATTTTTGTGACATGGGGATGTGAACTGGTTAGATGAATCTGCCTTCGGGTACACTGTTCTTATCTACTACACCCCTCGCCATAACATCAGGTTGAGAGTAAATCTTCACATACAAATACAGTCGTCGTAGCAATCCGCTAACGTCAATGGAGGGACAAATATAAACGTATATCCAGAATGTTGGTCGGGACTCACGACTGGGAAATCCTTTCGACTTATTAAAGTTAATAAAGTTGTACATTTACTCCGTCTTCTCCACCTGTGCTTATAAGTAAACAAAAAAAAATAACGGATAAGTCAGGTCTGCTCCGGCGAGTTTGACGTCCTTTGCTGTATAGGCTTCTCAGTAAGCTTGGGTGAAGTATGTGTTGCATCATCATTTCCAGCAGTATTATAAATCATGCAACCTGTTGGTTTTTATTTTCAAGGTCTTGAGAACGCTGCGGCGGAATCGATGGGATCCCCAAAGCGCGGATACCTTTGCCGAAGTTCAACTGCCACAACTTGCTCCTCGTCTGCTTGTTCGCCAATACGGTCGCCAACACCACCATCTAGCAACAGTAGTTCTCCACGGTAAGGTCTAACCCACGGGTTGTCGATTTTGTCATCAGATGACGCACGTATCACAATAGGTTAATAAAGTGGCGAAAATTGGTAATTTCAAGCTAAAATAATTTCTGAAACTTTGAAAATCATGTAGTGTTTCTTTCCGCGGCAGCGGCAATTGTTATTTTTCCATTTGGCATTAAGATTTTATAATATTATTTGAAATTTTATGCCTCAGACAACACACTACTCAATTGGCAAACAATAGTTGCGTTTTTGTTCGGCTTTTGCCTTTCCCTTTTCAGCTTTGGCTTTTTATCGTTTTCAGGCCCTTTTTAACATTCTCGCGTTTTCGCAAGTTGCCGTTACTACTAAGGACTTTCCACTTTTCTCGGATGAAAACGCAATTTTGACAAATGCCATTTTATTTGTATTTTACTTGCACTTCAAATTTTTCATCTTTAAAATCCGAGACAGTCTCGAAATACTGATTTTCACTTTGAATCAAATTCCTCTTTTATTGGATTTTGGGATAAACTGGCTAAAGTAGCGAGGCAAAAAGCCAAAAGGAGAGCGTAACTTTGTCACCTACCAAGTTTGCCTTTTTGCAAAAAGCCGAGGGAAAAGGCGAAAGTCGGCGTTTGCCTTTTTGACAAAAACGGGAAACTGTCAAACAGTGCTTAGGACTATTTTACGAAAACGCAAAAAAAGTAAAAAGCCGTCGAAAAGGCTAGTGAAAAGTCGAACAAAAACGCAACTAATAACATGAATTTAAAACAACTGTCAACATGACACAACTACAAACATATTAGCTTATTTAATCTACAATTAAAAATACAAAATTTGAGTGACAAGTCGGCAAGATATGCAATTTGTACAAACTTCGCGTGTAAAAAACGTGACCTGAAATTGGGCTAATCCGAAGTAGTATAGTATTTTTGGTCAAGTGCAATATAGCGATCGTAATGGATGTATGTCGCTGTGCACCGTTCCCGACCTAACTCTTTTGGAAACCTCCGTTTCCTGGATCCGATCACCCGTAGTAAGTGGATGGAGGAAATCCGGGAAACGGAACAAATCGACAGCAGCCTATTTCAATATAGGGTAGTATTTTTGCAGCCTTTGGCACAAGTTCCACGTAGCGATCGTGATGTATGCCACTGTGCAACGATGAAAATCGGTCACGCATGTATAGTCCCCGACCCATTTCTTCAGGAAACCTTAGTTTCCCGGAACCGATCCGGGAGGGAGGGCAATCCGGGACCTTGTGACACTCCTAACTTGCGAACTGGTGATCCGAATCTAATGAAACTTGATGGGTGGTAAGAGCAGATGCCCAGAACTGACACTTACGTGTCCGAACCGTATCCGACCACGGTGTGGGGGAGTTTGAGGAGGGTCCCCCATATCTTATGGCACGCTTAGGTAAAAAATGGGTGGCGCGATCGGGTTGAAGCTGGGGTGAAAGATATGGTATTTTTGACGTCCGCCCCCCCCCCCCACAATGTTGGCCAGTAGGTAAAAAAAACAGAGTCGGCGCGAAAAGCTACTGTTTTTCGTAAAAACAGCTGATATTTTCGTAAAAAATAATCGATTTTTTCATGAAATCATTCGGTTTTTATGGCACTTGCAGCTTCGCTCAACTGTTCTCCAGTTAGGGTACTAGATGTGCTAGGACGATGAAATTTGGCTTGAACATTAGAGACTTGACAAGATTGGCTTAGAAGTTGTCACTTCCCAGATCCGACCATCCCATTAAGCACTCACCTTAAGCGCAAAGTACAAACAAATAATTTAAGCAAGATCTACATGTTCATGATCGCCATGAGCCCATGATCGTTTTTGGCTTAAGAGTTTTGCTTAGAAATGAAATTCTAGCGCCCTTAAAGTGCGCATGATCACAGCCGAGTGCAAAAATAAAATACATTCTACCAGACGATACATTCTCGTGAATTCTAAGGATCCATGATTATTCTTATCTCAAGGTTTCGCTTACAAATGATCACAACAAACCGAAGAATTGGCAAATTCCTACTTTCACCTTCTTACCCAGCCTTGCAAGTGCCATGCGAGCTTCTAAGCTCTCGTTCAGCCGATTTTTCATCAAAACAGTAGATTTTTTCTTTTAAATAGTCGGGTTTCCTCAAAATCAGTCGTTTCTAGTGGAGTGTTGGTTGGAACAGTCCACTATTGCGAGCGCTGTAGCAGCTTTCGGTTTTCGGTTTCCGGTTTTGACCATATTTTGTGAAGCTCATAACTCGTGAACCAGTGCAAGTTTCAAGTTCAAACTTGGTATACTAGAGGGTATTGGGTTCTAGTTGTGCCTATTGGGGGTCCCACACCAACCCGGTTCAGGGGCAAATGGGCCCAGATTGCCCAGTGAATATTGTTCATAACTTGACTAGAAATGGACATAGGACGATGAAAATCCTTGTACATGTAGATCCTAAGGCTGGGAAATTGCTTTGAAAGTTGCACATCCCCCACCTACCAGGTTCATGGGCAACTGGCCCAGATTGTCCAGGAGTAAAGTTCGTTACCCATGACAGGAATCGACAGGAATCGACAGGTATCAAGTTGAAACTTGGTAGGATTGTGAGCATTGGGGTCTCTTTTTACTTTTTGCGGATCCCACATCCCACTCCCACTTGATTCATGGGCAATTGGGCCCAGATGGCCCATTTTTTAATGTTTTTAACTTGACAATAACTGGAAATAAGGCAATGAAATTCCTTTGTGCTTTTGGATCATAGGGGATATATATGTCGAAACACCCCCCACCATCCCCGTTCATGGGCAAGTGGGCCGAAATTGACCATGAAAAATTACCCGGGACTGGAATCAAACTCTAAGCTTTTATACTTGAGGAAAAAGAGGTGCAAATACGCATTTAATGCCCCCCCCCCCCCCTTTCATGTGCAGCTGGGCCCAGATTTCCCATGAGTTAAGTTTGTGTATGACAGGTCTCAAGTCCAACTCTTGTTTTTTTGGGGAGAAATATACATGGATGAGGATTTGGTGTAACAGCAACAAATAAGACGACGCGACGTACTTTAATCTTTAATGAACAGTTGGAAACTGGTCTTTTGTGTCATATGATCGATGATATGCCGTTCTTAACGAAGTGTGACAAAGGGGGCATTAGGCTGCTACGATTTGGTTTATTGCACTTGTTATTACGTTGCTAATGGAAAAGAGGTCCAAAGATTGGGACTGGCTGACAGAACATTCACTGTTCGAACCCAAGCTATTCGTGCAAGATCTTCAACATTTCTATGGATTTATACTGGCGGTTTGTTTACTTTTTTATTTTTATTTTTTGTTTAATTCCCGTAGCATCTTTTGTAATTTAATTTAGTTTTTATATTATTCAAAAACTAAGAAATCAGATTTCGTACTTTTTGTGGACACTCCTCCATCCCTCAGTGACGTTAATTTTAATCTATTTTCACCCAATTTTAAGTATTCACGTCACCTAACTTTTTAAATTAAACCCATATTTTATTTACTATTCTTTCCCCCTAGCATTTGGAAATTAATTCTCTCATTTATATTTTGTAAAAAATTTCGTTAACTACGTTTTCTTTAAACACCTAAATATTAACTATTAAAAAAATTTAAACACTTAAAATAAAAAAAAAGATCCTCAACACCTTCACACACCAAGTCATCAACCCCGGCTATTTACTGGCACAAAAATAAGGACAAAAATCAACACAATAAAACATAAAATTTCTTTTCATTGTATATACAAATTTTCATCTTCCGTTCCGGCTACTCAAATACACATTAAAACCTTCAAACTTAACTACTTTACTGGAAACGGTAAAAAGGATAAAAAACCAAAACGTCCACGACTGCAAGGGGCTACCCCCATCTTTAACACATGCAACTAAAAAACATCACTAATAAATAAAAAATCATTTAACTAACATATTTTAAAAATACACTGATCACTATATAAATCATTTAAGTAACATATTTTAAAATACACTGATCACTATATGATAATTATTATCAACTCAAAACATTCACAGGGCCTTGCGTTATTATTAGGCATTTTTTATAATCCCTGAAAAAAACAAATTTCCATTAAAAAAAACAACGGAATAACATTAGTAAGTACTAAAAAAAAAAACTACAACATAGATTTATGTCCAATTTCTGCTCTTTTTACATACCATGCCTTTTTATGTCAGCTCTTTTAGCACCTCCATGCTGCCAATGTCTTTTCCAGAACATAGTTTTCTTATTTTTCTTGTGTCCTCGCTTTCCACGCGTAGTAGCTATAATTTGCTACGATGTATGTGGGCGACCGGCCGGTTTGTTTACTTTTAAAGCTTTTAAAGTGGGATGATTACAAATTCCATTTCAGGTCATTTCATATTTCGTTATTGGGGATGAGAAATGTCTTCTAAAGCTATTTGTATATAAAATGTGATAAACATTTTACTTTTACACTCCACGTCTGAGCGCTTGCGCACTCGTTTTTCTATACAAACGGTCGGTAAACGTTACCATCCAGTCGGTAAATACCAAGCCCCCTCCCCCCCCCCCCCCCCAAACATTTCGCTACACTGTAAAAATTCCTCCAAGTAAGGATTAAAGTTAACTGCAGTATTTGCTACTGGGATTAATCTTACCTCTATTGAGGTAAGATTAATGTGAATTAGAGGCAAGACTATCTTTTTGGAGACAAGATTAATCCCAGTAGTAAATACTGAAAGATTATTTTTTTATAGTGTACTAACGCCTCTGCCGTTCAGGCCGTATATACGTAATCTGCAGTGGTGAACGCTGATAGCAGGTTCATACTCTTTGCCAGGTCCGCATAAAGAGCTAATCAGAAAAGGGGTTAGAAACTCCAATGAAGGAAGCAAATGCATGTGCAATCCTGGAACGAAAACTTAAGGACGGGCTCAAGGTGTGCTGTTTCCCCGATGAAAAATTTATCTCAAAATAGTACTATGAAGTAGTACGAAAAAGTAGCATGCAGTATACTGATGCTACGACATGCTTCTACTTCAAGACTACCGTGTTACTGCATACTACTATGTGCTACTATTAGCAAGACCGGATGCTACTATATGTCAAGACAGGATGCTACTGGATACTACTACTTAAGATCGGACCAGTCTGAGGCACATTAAATGATAGTATTCTTTGCTATTACATAGTATTACATGCAACTTTTTCGTACTACTACGCAGGCTACAAATTTTTCATCGGGTCTGTCTTTAACCAACTCTCTATTTCTGTAGAACACTTCTCTATTTCTGTATCATTTCGCAAAGTCTGACAAAATATGCATTCACTTCCATCCCGTTGATAATTCTAGAGCCTCTAACGTCTTTTGGTGGTCGCACGTCACTGCTTTCGCACTCTTCCCCGGCGACAGGAATCCTAAATTCCTTCCATGAGCATAATAATAACTGAATTCAAAGCCAAAGGCCGTATACAAGAAAATACATATAAAACAACAAAACAGAATAACTTTACATGAACTAAACTTTACTATCGCTCTCTAAAAATTTCACCACACCATCAACAAATCTGCAAGTTTTACATATAACGCTTGGCGTCGTGCTCTTTAAGATGTCAGGAAGTAACATGCTTTAGTAGCAATATTTCGGCGTTTGGCGTTTCTTGGCAAGGGTCCTCGTCTCGTCAGGCTGTCAATCTTCAGCGCCAACGTCGGGAAGGAAACAAACCTGCTATAAATAACTGAAGCTTCTATCGACTATAAAGATCCTTGCCAAGAAGGGTCCAAGAAAGGGCCGAAATATCGCTGCTAAGCATCGTAGCTGACACATATGTTTTATGCATTATTTGAATGTATGTTTCAAAGTCAGCTTGGGCTCAAGGAATATTTATGAATCATCTGTGATTTTTACAGGTTCCGACCACCAAGACGACTGTCCCTGATGGCTGAAGATGCCCTTGACCTGTGCAACCGTGGACCTTTCCTCCTGTCGCCCCCACCAAGTCCAAAACTTTTTGTAAATAGCAACCCACCATGCATCGAAGCGTTCAAATGATATTGCAAACGACAATCTCGTCCTAGAGCTATCAGATCCTGTCGCATGATGCCGTGCAAAACAGCAATTGTCGTAGTAAAGGTTACGTGTCTGAAAGGCATGTTCTTGTGTCGTATAACTCTTTCTTGGTTTTCCTGGCTGGGCTGCAAATGAGGCTAACGCCCTCGAATTGGGTTTCATGGGGAAGATTCTTTCTTTTGGTCATCCCTCCAGGCTGAATCCCCGTTTAGCTCTTACTGTAGTTGTCTCGTTTGCATTGCTCTTGTTGGCACTTCGGTGTAGAGAAAAACAGTTTACTTGTTCACTTCAGTTCATCCATTCTCAAGTTCAAGATTTCTTCAATTTTTGTCAGACTTTATCAACCCTAACGGCATTAGCTTACCTGAATTTGGTATGTGCCGTGTTTGGCAGGCTCAGATTTTCTGTGTTTGAGAGATCGGGTTCGACCAGCTTCAGGCTCGTGCTTAATGCTTCCCAGGGGATCTTTGGCCAAAAAAAACGGTTGTGTAAGCTTATCAGTGATTCTTAAAAAAAAGGTGCCGAGAGAGGCTGAGAAACCCGTCAAAATTTCAAAGAAGTTACGTGTTGTAGAATATTGGGATAGAAACTTTATTTACCTGCAACTCGGGTTTTATAAATATAAAAAAGAAGGCTAAGAGCCTTCTATTGTTTTTTAGTGAGGATGCCCTAGGTGTCTTCTTTACCTATCATTTGAACGCTTCCTAACTCGCTACTTCTCAGCTAGCCACGATCGTCGATTCCCCTAAGAAGCCCCTACTCATGTCTATAACAGATACTGATTTTTAGCTATCAGTTGTCGCACATATGAAGTGGTGCGTCAGCACAAAGACAGTCGAGCAGTGAGTGACACTTGTCCGAAATGTCGGACATCAGCTACGAACAGTTGAACAGCGGAAAGGGTCTGAAAGACTAGGATGTGCAATGTGTGGTAGCTAGTACAAATAGTCGAGCTGTGAGAGACACGCGTGTATGCAAAGTGTCTCGTGTCCGAATGAACGGTGGAAAAGGTCTGCCAAACTCGGATGGTTTAATGTGTAGTAGCTAGGACAATCAGTCGAGCTGTGACAGACACGCGTGTGTGCAAAGTGTCGCGTTTCCAAAGTGTCAGACGCCAGCTACGAATGTTTGAACGGAGAAAAGGGCTTGCTAGGACTGGATGGTGGGATGTGTGGTGGCTAGGACCAACAGTCGTGACATGCGTGTATGCAAGTGTCGCGTCTCTAAAGTGCCAGACGTCAGCAACGAACATTTGAACAGTGAAAAGGGCCTACTAGACCAGGATGATGCAGTTTGCGATGGCTACAAATGGCTAGGTTCCTGAGAAACACGATTCTACTGAACCAGACCAGTAGACTTACAAAAACTCGATTCATCAAGATACCTACGTGAAAAATGCGTAGAACATCGTGACCATTAGCCTACTCGAGAAACTTGAAACCAAATACTACTGGGTGGATCCTTTTACTGGAAAATGTGAAACATTGAAACTAAAAATTTTTGTGTGGATTATATTATTCCTCTTTTTCTGTGAAAAAGGGTCTTGGAGATATTATGTTCCCGCTCTTGTTGACGCTGTTATTGGGCGTGTCCATTGAACTGTCGTCGTCAGTCGGCTCTAAAGGATGTTGGGTAGCTTTCTCGGAATTGGCTACCAGTTCAGAGCTCCCATCGGGTCAATTTCCGTTTTTCCGCCCTCGCCTCATTTTCAGCATACATAACAAAAAGATGTTGTATTAGATCCATAAGTTAATGAACAGAAAAGAGAAGCTTTCACTTTTAAATTCTCTGGACGTTGGGTAGTTTTCTTCGAACTGATACTCCTAGTTCAGAGCGTCAAGCGGATTAGTCTCTGTTTGTCCCTCCTCGTCTCATTACCAGCATCCATCACACAGAAATAGCACAGTAGATCGAGAAGCTAATGACAAGAAAAGTGTTTACAAACTGAAGGGTAGTTAAAAATTCCATCGTCGGAGAGGTTCGCACCGTTTTTCTTTTGAAGTAATATAATACTCTTGATGGCCATCTCTCCTTGCCGTTGCAAAATCTCTGGCCTCTCCGGGTACCTAGCGGAAGAAAGGCAGAAGTGGTGTCACATCTGCTCCCAAAGATCACCGTGATTGGTTGACACAGGATCTGAGTCGTTACGGAGACGCTTACTCCTTCTTCCTGAGGATCACCGGCGTGTTTTGGACTTAGTCATATATAGTATTGAGCACATATCATAGAGGAGTTTAAGGCAAAGGTTGATGATGGGGAGGATCGTGGGGACTAATATAAATTAAACAGCTTGGTGGCTCTGAACTGGAATCCGGAGAATTAGTTGTAATCTGTATCCTGTCCTTGTGCTATGTACTCTTGGAGCGTGTTCCACCCTTCTACAAATACTAGACCTAACTATTAGTTGGCATTTCCGTTCCAACCTCACCAAAAGTTAATACGCTGACCGTTCCAACCTTCTCGAAATAGTAAGTAATAGTAAATATTTGCTCGGGAGCGTAGTAAGTACGGATATACGGAACGTTATTGGTCGGATTCGCTCGTGGCATGATATTCTGCTGGAAATTATAAAAATCGTTCCAGCCTTGACGGCAAAAAGCCAGGATTCGTGACGTCATGCGTAGTAACTACGGTAAGAAGGATGGAAGTTGGAACATGCTCCTGATGTCTAACTCTTCCTGCCGACGAAGAATAGCTGTGTGCCCAGTGAAGAGCCAGCATCGTCAACATAAAAAAACGCTGTTGATTGGTTTGCATAGGATTCGAGTCAGTTTTGAGTATTCAATTGGGAGACGTTTCTCGTTCTTCGCTAGGATCACTGGCGTGTATCCGACTTGGTTAGATAGATACAGTATTGTGTTCAATGGTTAAAGTGATGCGGGCGGCGAGTGATTATAGTTGGCAAATGAACAGTGCAGTATCAAAACTGTTGTCAGCGCTTTAGTGTACCAGTATGTACACTGCATGTACGCTGTGTGACGGACAAATTTTACCGACCGCGGTAGATATGTGTCGGTATAAAGGCTTAATTTGTACTTCACAGTCGATATATACCGTAAAAAGTTTCTCCGGGTAAGGATTGAAGTTAATTAACTGCAATATTGCTGCTGGGATTAATCTTATCTCTACTGAGATAAGATTAATCGGAATTATAGATAAGATTATCTTTTTAGAGACAAGATTAATCCCAGTAGCAAATACTGCAAGATTTTTTTGTTACAGTGTATATTGTAAATGTCTATATATCGGTATATGGACTGAAATGTGTATGTTAATCCTAGTGAAATGGAAAAGGCGTCGTATAATATTACTGCGTTCGTCAAGCAATCTTTCTTCTGTGACGGTGTGTTCAAGTGTCGGAAATATGATCCGCTATATAGACTTGATATTCTTTGAAATTGCGCCAAACTTATGCCACACATGTGGGGCTATATGTTCGTGGTATCAAGGTCCCATGGGTTGGCGCTCTTCGCATTCCACCTCAGGATTTCTTCGTGGTTTCACCCCAAAAGGTTTTCCCAAATCCCGTTAGATCACGCGCTGATTTAAATTAAAGTATATGGTCAAGCATCATGTTCATTTTCTTGCAGTATATCTAATCACTTAATACTAATTTGATTAGTCTTTGATTTATTTCAGACGAAACTGATGAGCAAACTATTCACAAAAACAAAGAGAAAACTAAATTACGTACTTGACACAGTCAACAATCAAAATTGCCTTCAGCAGTTCATCTTAAAATACTTGTTCTCGAACAACATTCACCTATACCATAAGTACCTACAATGATAGAATTAGAAAACTTGCCTTAGTTTTTCTTTCGCATTCTTTACAGCTCGTGGAACATTCTGATTCATTTATCATTAGACCTACTGTTCTTAGGTTTACGAGATCTAGTAGATTCGGGTGACTTTACTTTTTTAGTCTCTGACCCAGTAACGCACCCCCTGAAACTACAGTGGGATTGAATGATTAGGACAGAAAGCTCGGGTGGCAAGACCCAATCGGTAGTCGTGAGCGACGGGCAACAAATCATGGGCCCTTTGATCAGTCGGGTGCCAAGTAGTGCCAACCGTACGCCAATTTTAGTGTTTCTTATCGATGATCTCTAAATGTGAATTCCTACATTTGTCTAGTCGTCTTCTATTGCGACGTTTACGGGTGTATTTTTAATCTTATTCGCTAAGTATTTTCGTTTACCATAAATTTGTGAATCAGTCCTGTTCGATATAGTCTCCACTCCTTGTCCCATGAGCTTAAATACATTATAGGCATATATATTTATTTTTTCAGCTTATAAAAAAGAACAAGAGCTACGAGCTCATATGGCACTCGTTACGAGTAGGTGATACAAGAAAGTAGATGAGAACGTCACACAATAAATCTGGCTCGGACTAAAAAACGGCTCATCTATAGCATATTCTTTTATACCATCTATCAAGTTTCAATTGAATCTGAGAATTTCTGAAAAATTCTGTTTGACCCCTATGCGAGCCTCCAAGTTTCCGACAATCTCGCTCCGATTCCCCACTGTGGCCGAAGAGGAATTGGAAACGAGATATCTCTTAATCCCCTCGTCCCGTCCATCAAGTTTTACTAAAATCGGAGCATAGCCTATCTGCAAATTTCCGGTACCCCCCCCCCCCTCCCTACCTTGGCCGAATCCGGCCTGGACGCCAAATAACAAATCTAAGCCGCATAAACTCCGCACTGTCGAACTTGCATCTCATTCGGTCCATCCGTTTGGTTTTTCTGCATGTCAAAAGCCTCCCCCCCCCCCCAATTCCCCAACCGTGGTCGCATGTAGTTCGAACGCATGTTTTACATGTCTAGGTCATCGATTCTTATCACCCATTAAGTTCACTTGAATCAGACCACTCGTTCGCAATGTGCACCAAAAATGCTCGGATCTAGGAACGGAAGTTTCCGGGGGTACGTTGTATCAGGTTCTAAGTCAATCAAGTCGGACTTGACACTGAACATCTGAGGCGATAGCTCTTTCCACATGACAAGTTTCATTCAAATCTGATCACCCTTCAAAAGTTATGCATTCCACTAGATTTCGGACTCCACATCCATCTACTCCCCCCACGATGGTGGGATCGGGGAAACGACTATTCTCAAGTCAATCTGTTCGGATCCCTGACATACCTGCCAAGTTTCTTCGTCCTAACACATCAGGAAGTATGCCGAAATCACGGGATCGCTAGAAATCCGACCCCCCCCCCCCCACTCCCCCGTAGTGCCCGGATCGGGTTTGGTTGTGTTAATGACGTATCCAGGACTTGTGCTTGTTCTTCCTCCCAAGTTTCAGCCCGATCCCGATGAAAAATTGTACGAAAAAGTTGCATGCAGTACTAACGATGCTACTACATACTTCTTCTTCAAGGCTACCGTGTTACTGCATACATAATTTTTTACCGGGAATTTAACTCCGTTTCTGAAGCGCGACGTCCAAAGTGGAGGGGGGGCTGAGGGTGATCTAAGCAATATGTATCTTGTCTATGCAGAAGCTAGAAAACTTGATCCGATGCCTGGAAAATTTGTTTTACCTTTCAATCTGGTTTTCGTTAATTTGCCATAGCTGGGGCTAATCCAGTCTTCAGCTCCTGCTTGACTGCTCCTAGCCTCTTCTGTGGGTCATGTCATCGTCAATACCAGCCAAGATTTCAGGCATGAAACGCTCTTGACTGAAGCAAGAACACATATAAGAGTGAAAGGAAATGAACCTACGCGGATGGAGTTTCCTCAGCGATATTTCATCCCTTCTTGGCAAGGGTCCTCTTCTGGCTGTTGCTGGAAACGAGCCTTTGAAAATATGTGATTCCTAGACAGCTGGGGCTGATGGAATATTTAAAAGAGACATAAAAAAGACTCGCAACGATGGAGTTGCCAAATGCTGAAATTTGACGTTCCTCATTATTTAATTATGATTCTTTATGATCAAGGAAGGTAAGTATGAATTACGGCATCGTCGAAACGCGTCCAGGTCGTGAGCAAAGAGGTTGGCCACTTGTGAGTAGACAGCAGATATAGCATATTCTTTGCCCTCTTTAAAATTACCGAACTTAAAGGACCCCTCGCGCTATTTACTCTTCAACTTACAGTATTTCAACATATTGGAATACTTTAAAACTATGCTGTGCTTTCAATAAATAACCCACGGTTTTGGCTGTGTTAGGCCTTTTCTGAGAGTCGTTGACTTGAAGCGAAAACAGGGTAACAATTTACATAACCGGTTTTTCTGATGGAAAAACCTCTCGCAGACAACTGTGGACAGCGTGATACACATTGAAGGTAGCAAAACACGGCAATTGAGAAAATCAGCGTGGTTTTGATAGAGGGGTTAGAATGTACCGTACGAAATTGGGGTCTCCGGGCTTAGAAATATATGGAGTGGTTATAGAAGTAGGTTGCATCAGTATTATGGGTAATACAGGTCCTTTAGAAAGGAACAAATAGGCAGACCTATTCTCCTGTTCCTTTGTGAGCAACTACTGTAGTCGGACACTAAGACAAGTGTATGCTGGGCCTTCGCCATCTAGTGGCTTTGCTGGAATATCTACCATGAAGTGGAATAGCAGATAGCGCTCTTACACTCTTGAAGACTGTACTCTTCGTGCCGAAAGAATCGCTGCGTGCTTAGCGAACAGTCAAACACCACTACAGCTTTCCCCAACGGAAGCTGTTGGTTGATTGATATAAAATTTGAGTCATCGTTCGGGCGACGTCTCTCGTTCTTCCCCAGGTTCACTGGCGTATTTTGGACTTAGTCATATAGAGTGTACGGTGCCTCTCCACTTCTCTTCCGTGAGAGCAAGGGTCCTGTTCAATGCTTTCACAGGTCGTGTCGCTCTCAGTATCTCCGGGAGGGAGCACCAGACTCCCAGACTTAGATGCTCCCACTGACAAAAAAAAACGTGGCAAAAGGTCCTTCGGACAGGTAAAGGTTTAGCTGTACTTCCTTCCGCACCAACTACGGCTGACTGGACCGTTCACTACAGTGGGCAATTCAGTGGTTGCAAAAACCAGATTGAGCAGCACTATGAAAATTTACTTCTTAAATACCTACCAGCTACCAAGGAAGATATTTCAAACCTCTGTTCTTCCCGCGTGACTTGTTCTTCCATCGAAATTGCTTTCCGAAAATTAAGAAGAACTAGTTCTACAGACTCTAATGTCCTTAGTGTCGATTTTTCCAAAATTGAGTGTCCAGCTTTAACACAACACCTCCAGCTTCTGTTTAAAATTTGTTCATGCCAGGGTTCGGTTCCGAATAGTTTCCTCTTGGGTGCTGTAACATCGGTGATCAAGCGAGGGAAAGACACAGACCTTTGCAAAAGCTATCGGCCAATTACAGTTTCTTGTACCATAAGCAAAATCCTGGAATACGTCCTTCTTCCATAATTAACTGAAAAATGTCGTTTAGGTTCAATGTAGCTTGGATTCATTTCGAGCACCAGTTGTGCGCACGCTCATCACATATTGACAAAAATGATGAAGCAGGCTACCGAGAAATCTGCTATTCATAAATGTTCTATAGATATAGCTGGTGCTTTTGACAATATAACGCATTCTCAGGCCCTATTCTCTCTCATTACTTCTGGCGTGAATCTGTCTGTTAAAATTTTGGTATGGTCATTCCTCCGTAAGGTTTAAATGGCAAGGTAGCTTGTCAGAGATTATTCCTGTGCGAACTGGTGTTCGCCAAGAGTGAGTCTTATCTCCCTACATCTTCAAATCGGCCATATCTTCTTGTCTCGATCTTTACACCCTGCTTACTTTTTATAAAGACCATCCCTTCAGCTACATAGCTTACGCTGACGACTTGCTCTTAGTAAGCCGTACCCGATCCATACTCACCAAAATGTCTGTAAGCTGTCGTCAGAACTTCTCAAATCGGCCTTGAAGTTAACCTCTCAAAATTTGAGTACCTGAATTTCAACCCTTCGTCGTATCGTTTGAATGCATCCAAAGCGTCTATCTCTCTTGGATCGTTCGTCGCCAAATCAACAGAATCTCTACGATGGCTTGGCATAACATTCAAATCTTCTTTGTCAAAATTTTCCTCTTCGGTTGTTCAAGAAGTTTCAAGATCAATCCGGACCGCCTATGGGCGCATCTTCCCCAAGCGGGGGCGCTATAATCGTAAAGCTTTGGGAAAATTGTACAGCACCGTCTGCGCTCCTTCTATACTATTTCGTTCTGGTGTCACCCATGTTCTGCGAAAGAAGGAGATCAAAATGATGAAATCATGTTATTTTAAATATGCAAAGTACCTGCTCCACTTATCGAAATTATGCCATAACCATACATTGACGGAGAAGTTCAAAATCCAAGATGCAAGTGTTGCCCTTTTGGATGTTTCTTCGTCGCTATACAAAATCATTGACAACAGAGCCCAAGCAGCGCACGACCTTCTCCACTGCTTCCTGGCCCAAGATCGAAATTAATGTCATTTTCTGTGTATTTATGTCTATTTACTCCGCTTTTTCTGGCGGGTCAGAAATAAATTACTTATTTACTTACTCCCGAAAATAACGTTCGGCGATGCCGTCTAGTGATTGTCAAAAGCACTGTACATCATAAGTAATCGAGGCAGAGGCGCCCTCTAGCTGAAAATACTAGTTGCTGAGATTGAAAGAGACAGATGTCTCTTCCAACTGTTTTCGGGGATCGCAGCGTGGCGTCTGTTAAAGGCACAGAAAACTTGACTACGCAACTTTCGGCCATCAAACCCACCTGGGGGGCTTAGATAAAGATACAGGGACTTATTGTCGACAGGGCCCCCCCTTCTTTGTTATCTCGAACCCCCCCCCCCCTTAGTGTTCCTAAAGCTGGCTGGCAGGCCCTTGCCCCTTATGCACTGTAATTATGCACTGTGAAAGTTCGCCTTTGGCCGTGTTTCGGCCACAGTATCGGGATAGTAGTCAAAAGGTCGTGCGTTCGATTCCTACTCCCGGCACACACACCTTTTGCTTTTTTTTTCTACTAACTCAAAAGTCGAATTCTCGGAAACTGCAATGGTCGTAACGAGAATTTTTCTTACTCTCAATATCGACTCAGGGTACATTCTTGATATGTCAGCTAGCTCCCCGAGTCAAGTTTGAGTCAAGTTTTCTGTTCCTTTAAAGCTGAAAATTCAAAATATATTGCTAGGCCTGGTCTACTTTGAAGAAGACTACGGCGATGTCTGAGGCAACATTTCAAGCCAGTCTAGCCCTTAGTCTCGCACTGGTTTGCAGTAGCAGAATATTTAAAAAAAGATCTGATCTGGAGCGGGTTGAGATCTGGGACACTGGGAGGCGTGGCACATGTGTAGTTTTTCGCATCCAGCTGATAGCAATATTCTGAATATTGCACTGAATGAGCACTATCTACTGTCCATTCTAGTCAGATAACATTCAGAGTGGTTGTATCACAGGTTCATGTTCAGACACAAAACTGACACAGGCTCGGATTAAAAAGAGGTCAATTTTCATGAACGACCTTGGTCAGCTGATAATAACAATTGTATTTAAAAAGCCCGAGGGCCATAAACAACTAAACATTGTAAATACATAAAGAGGTAAATATCTATACAACTAATCTACCGAAGGCTTTCTAAGTTCTAGCGCTCTATACACAAAGCTACAAATCTTAATTATCGACTCGGCGGAAGTACACTTCATTGAGATCCCACGGAGATCCGAAAGCTCTTGGCACCGGCTTAAAAAATGACCCATGTACTTCCCTCTTCTTCGCAAAGAGGACACCCATATGTCCACTCCGGGTTCTTCTTGGGTCAACCAGATGTCAGAATTCTGATGAGAAACCGAATTTTCTTTTCTGTTTCTGCTGGAGAGCTCTGCGCCTCCTTGGAATGCCCGGGGGGGGGGGGGGGGGCAGCGGCAGGCCCCTCCCAAAAAATGACGCCTCTGACTTTCATTTCCGAAATGTATCAAAAGAAAGTTTTTCGCAGTCGTTTCCTGGATCTTCTGCTGAGTTTGCATTCAAAGCAAATCTTTGTTTATCGACTCTGGTCTGGACTTACGTTGCCGTTTTGTTTCATAGCTATGTCTAATTGTCTATGTTGCACACACTAGGCCCTTTGTTTTTAATGTACTGCTGCCATCTTCGAATATTCTGTGAAAAAAAAATGAAATTTGACCGTCCGAGGAGGAATGGGACATGGTACAGTGATGAATACTGGGACACGCGGCCACAAAGTCAAAATGAGTGGGGCACTGTGTCCCATACCTCGTGAACTAAACGCAAAGTTATGGAGAGTCGACATTTATGTTTTTCTGCTTTCAGTTTTTATTTTCATGGGCCATTAAATAAGCTATGATCTACGAAAAACTGTTTGAATGTGTTATGACTTTTCAGCATCACGTGTCGCTGTAAATATTTTTTAGTTCAGCTGAAACTATCTTCTAATTTCCTAGATTATACTTGTTTGTCGTACACTGAATGGTTTGTATTGAATTGCCACCATCGCTGTCACATGCTGCTTATGCGTCGTGTCGACTAGGCTGGATACTTAGATGCCCAGTTGTCACAAAAGCTACGGCTTATCTTCAGTGCCGTCTTTATCCTTAGGCCGATTCGGCCGGTGCTGTGGGGACAGGGGAAACGAGAGGCCAAGCGGCCGGTGTTAATTTTGAGAAATCATGCTAGGGTTGCTAGCCGTATGTGACCAGCTACGTTGCACCGTAGTCGTTTGTGTTACCGAAACTATGCTCAGGTGTGACCATAGTTTGGCTAGATCAAGAATCGTATGAGCTAATAAACTGGCGTTTTTTCGTTCTTGAAAAAGTAAAAAGGGGCCAAAACCCATCGATGGCCTAGGGTCCATCGAAACTAAAATATGGCACTGCTTATCTTGCAACGTCAAGCCCACACGTTTTCGAGTTGCGGTCAGAATCCCTGTTCTTTCAACGGTCGAAGCTGTGTTTTCCCGTCGTTCCAATTAATCTTCAAGGTGTGCTGTTCGGTTCACCAGTACAGGCCTCCAATCAGATTAGTCTCTGTTTGCCCTACTTGTCTCAATATCAGTATCATCACACGATGATAGTACAATATATCCATAAGTTAACGAACAGAAAACAGAAGTTATCATTTTTTAACTGAAGGGTTTCAACCCTCATGGCGAGCCAGGTTCGCATTTGATGATGAAGATATTTCATCCTGCAAAGTATCCTAGCAGAGTTTTAGTTAAAAGTTGATGATGACGATGACCATTGGGAGACCAACAGGAACTAAACCGAATGGCGGCTTTGAACTGGAATGTAGATAATTCATTGTCGAAAGTTCGAGATTCTTCGCTATACAAAAATTCAAAATAAAATACTTGCAAAAGTGCTATTTTCCAACGCGCTGAGTTGACCATTCTTGCTGACATAGTGGACACCTAAATGTAAATTAATTTAGCAAAAAAACGTTAGCGCATTCAGGGGCATGAAAGGATGACTTTTTGGCACCATAAATCGGTACTCCATTTAGCGTTGAGTTTTCTTCAGTAAATTTACAGATACTGTATTTTGAAAGCCCTAGGGCAATTTACACAAAAAAAGATGAACAAAAAATACACACAAACTTTTCCTTTTTTCCAAACTTTAAACAAAGTACATCCCCACTCGAGTAATCACAGTTGGGTTTGAGGTATGCAGAATGCCGGAAAGTAACCAAACAACCCCATCTAAATAAATCTCCTTAAACCACCGTTGCTTAACTTCAGTGGCGCCTGCAGCACTTCCGTAAACTTTCTACTGTCTACTTCGATAACAGATGGCGTATAATTATGAGAATAAACGTGTTATGACCAGGGTCGTATCCAGGGGGGGGGGGGGGGGGTTAATACGGACCAGGTTATGACTGATTCAAGTTTCATCTGTCCGCGAAGCTTAACACTTAAAGTACAATGGGCAGATCAAACCTCTATGATGTCACATTGCCAACCTCTAGAATTAAATATTACGTCAGAAATCAGCCAATTCCGAACAATTTATTTTCGCCAGTGTGTCGATATTGCGTATTTTGCTGCTCCCAATCCTCCAATTTACTAGGTGTGACAAATATTAGCGGAGTTTTTTATTATCAATCTGTTAATGTTATTATACACTCCAAATAATCTGTACTATTGACAAATAATTATATTAATTACCATAAACTAAGATTCCTTCTAAATTCTTCAGTCTGCTGTGTGTGAACATTGTTTGGCACTTCTATTCCTTTCACATCCATAAATCAAAACTTTTATTTGGTACTGCAATCAACAAAAGTATATACAGATAGTATTTTATTAATTTTTTTTTCAATCAATCTAATTTCAAAAAAAGTCGGGGCCCCCTTTTTGGGAATTTAGAAAAATTAATGCTACTAGATTTTGTCCTGAACGTGCTTCGACTTTAGAAAATAGACAGGCAGGCTCAGAAATGAAATATACAAGTCTCAACTACACTAAATACTCCTTGAGCCCAAGCTGACTGGGGCACATATATTCAAATAGCTTAAAGCTAGAAGAGGAATAAATTATTTACGGAATACACAGAAACGAAACAAATTAACTAATACACTTACAAGATATGACAAGAAATAAATGACGGGATAAAACTATGTAAAAATTGGGCAGAAGAATGTTATTAGCAAGATATGGAGAATACTGATGGCCACTGTTCCTCTCGGACCGACGCATAGACGACGGGAGGGAAGGGGGAATATATTGTATTTCAACACTCTGCCAGCTTTAGAGACGGTTTATTTTGTCAGCCACAATCTCTCCATAAAAGCTCTATAAAATGATTGATATTAATTTTGGGGATTCATATTCTTGCCATCTTCATGCGTGACCTAGGGTTTTTGAATTTCCGCGCCTTGTAAGTGCAATCTCCAAAACCGTCTCCGCCGAGAAGCCGAAGAGGTAATGACAAGCGATAACAAGAAAACGGCTTATTTTCGAAGCGCCATTTCGGGAAGTAAAAAAAACAAAGCATAATTAGGGCATTGTAGACTACTTTAGAAAAATGTAACAGAAGTTTTCCCTCAAAACAGAACATTTAAAAAGGTCATGATATATACATTGTCATAATATTTAACACAAGGATATTAACAACATGTATTATCTGTTATCAAACTTCTGACAGTGTGTGCGCGGAGGACGGCGGGGGGGGGGGATAATTCTGTACCCTAATCAAAGGTTTATTACACAGGTCACATATTCGGTAATTATTATTTTTGCAGTACATTTAAAATAGTTTTCGAATATACCTTAAAATAAATACTTGCTTTGCATTTTGTCTTTTGGAGCCTATTTAGCGGTAAAAATAACAAAATAAATACTCCTTGAGCCCATGCTGACTTGGAAACATATATTATATTCATACATTGGATACAGATGGAAATCACAAAAATAAGCATTGGTAGCCAGAAACAAGACCAAAGTTCGATGGAATCCCAAAAACTCAATATTTGATCCAGACAACTGGGTCTTGTCTTCGCCAGATCCAGTCTTCGCCAGTCTCCTTGAACATTTTTACAATTAAAATTCAAACAGATTAAGGCCAAATAGCTAATCATCTGAGAAAACCAAGTTCAGATATGGATTCAGCATGTGTATTTACTCCTATAAGTCATATCTGTTTTGACGAAAACTTCCTGCCCCTTCTGCCAATTTCTCGGTTTCGGCCGAACTCCGGAACTACTTGTCCGGCGAAATAAGAAATCTCAAAAACGAACACAGGGTATCTTCTTTCCCCAATAATGAACATCTGATCAACTTCAAATATAAATTACCTTATAACAAATTTCTCCAGCCGGATTCCGGTCGAACTATATGTCCGGATACAAAATGATTGTCACACACGGATTCAGCATCTCTTCTTATCCGTAAATCGGATATCTAATCAATTACAAACTTTTAACAATTTTCCGGTCTTGGCCGGATTCCAGGCGAACTACATGTACTCGCCGCCCGCATCACTTTAACCATTGAACACAATACTGTATCTATCTAACCAAGTCGGATACAAGCCAGTGATCCTAGCGAAAAGCGAGAAACGTCTCCCAATTCAATACTCAAAACTGACTCGAATCCTATGTAAACCAATCAACAGCGTTTTTTTATGTTGACGATGCTGGCTCTTCGCTGGGAACCTTTTTACCTCCATTTACGTTTTGGGATCCCATGGTACTATTTTTGGGATCCCAAAACGTAAGTGGAGGGATACCTAAGACATCGCAAAAGTTGTCCGTCTGTAAGCACGATAACTCTCGAAGGGAATGAGATATTTGAATGAAACTTGGTGTGAGGCTTTGTAGCCCTACATTTAGGTGTGGTGTGTCAAATTAAGGGGCAAACAAAATATTTTGAAACAGCTAATATCGATTATGGGGTAAGAAGACATGCTGAACACGATGGTGAAAACCATTTTGTCATCAGACCAGTAGTTCGCCCGGAATCGGGCCAAAACCGGAAAGTTCGTTAAAAGTAAAAGTGGTTCGTACAGGTTGTCCGTCTGTAAGCACGATAACTCTCGAAGAGAATGGGATATTTTGATGAACTCGGTGTGAGGACTCTTAAGATCAAGGGAGAGGTCGAGTTCATAGACGGGCTCTATAGCTGAACATTTAGGGGTGGGGGTTCAAATTAAGAGGCGAACAACAACAAAATTTAACAGCTAATGAGATAGTCAATTTAGGGGTAAGAAGACACGCTGAAGATGAATATGAAAACTGTTTTCTTGCCGGACATGTAGTTCGCCCGAAATCAGTCCGAAACCGGAAAATTTGTTAAGAGTAAAAGCTTTATCTGAAGTTGATTAGATGTTCGATCAAGGGGTAAGAAGACCTGCTGAATCCGCTTTTGACAATCATTTTCTACCCCGACACATAGTTCGCCCGGAATCCGGCTGAAACCGGATAATTTGTTAGTTAAAGTTTTATCTGAAGTTGATTAGATGGTCGACTTCGACGTAAGACGACATGCTGAACCCGCTTTTGATAATCATTTTCTACCCCGACACATAGTTCGTCCGGAATCCGGCTGAAACCGGATAATTTGTTAAAGGACCCCTCGCAATATTTACTACTCAACTACAGTATTTTAAAATATTTGAATACTTTAATACTAGGTTGACTTACAGAGAAAACAGGAAAAAAAATTACGTAACCGTATTTTTGCTGATGGATAAACTCCTCGCAGCCACCGTCGACAGCGTGATACGATAGCAAAAGACGGCAAGTGCAACAATCAGCGTAGTTTTGTTAGAGGGGTTAGAACTTACCGTGAAATTGGGGTCTCCGGGTTTAGAGATATACATAATGATCACGGAAGTAGGTTGCTTTAGTATTATAGGTAAGGCAGATCCTTTAGAAGTTAAAGTTGTATCTGAAGTTTATGAGATGTTCAATATGGGGGTAAGGTGATTACGCTGAATTCGTTTTTGAGCTTAAGTTTATGCCGGACAAGTAGTTCACAAGGAATCCGGTCAAAACCGGAGATTTAGCAGAAGTAAGGCAGGAAGATTTGATCAATTTCGTTAAAGTTGATATGACGTATATACTGAATCCATTTCTGAACTTGGTTTTATCAGATATTTAGCCATTGACCTTCTTCTGTGTCTAAATCTTAACAGTAAAAATGATCAAGGAGTGACCGGATATCTAAATGAAGACCGGATATCTACAAGACCAAATTGTATGGTTCAAATTTAAATTTTGGGATCCCCTCCAAACCTTCGGTCTTGTTTATTAGCCACAACAAATAGTACCAAGGAGGATGATTTTAAAATTTAGAGAGGTCTATAGGCCCACACCCCAATAACGACACTGTTTCCCCTGTCGGTACCAGTCTCCATACTGTCGGCAAGTTACATGACGAGATAACCGACCTACCGATTATTCTGTTTCAGCCATTTCGCCATACAGCAATTGTGAAAGGAATGGTTGCACTCTCCCCATATGACGACACACTCTTCTTTATCACTCTTATTTTCTGCTTGACACTTCAGGCAAGCATCTATAAGAGATATACAATAATTAGTTCGATGTAGGGCTATAGCAGCAGTGTTACCGCATGTTGACGCATCTTACTGCTACGACAACTACGACAGAGGCTTTCTCTCGAGGGGTTGCTCAGTCTAAAAAACGATGTACACCAAGTGGCGCGTGCCGCGGTGCCGCGCCGAGATGTACACCGGCGGCGGAGAAAGACCAACCCCTCGCTTTCTCTTTTTGGCATCCCAAAACGTAAGTGGAGGGACATCTATGACTTAGTAAACGTTGCCCGTCTGTCAGCACGATAACTCATGAAGAGAATGAGACATTTTGATAAGAACTTTGCGTAAGGACTCTTTGGGTCAAGAGACAGGTCCAGTTCGTAGATGGGCCTGTAGCCCTACATTTAGGGGTGGGGGTTCAAATCAACGGGCGAACAAAATATTTTTTAACAGTTAATGCGATAGTCTTAGGGGTAAGAAGACGTGCAGAACACGTATATGAAAATCATTCTCTCACCGGACAAATAGTTCGCCTGGAATCCGGTGAAAACCGGAAAATTTGTCTAAAGTATAAGACTTATTTGAAGTTGATTAGATGTTCCATTTAGGGCAAGAAGACATGCTGGATCCGTATATGACAAGCCTTCTCTACCTGAACATATATTTCGCCCCGGATCCAGCCGAAACCGGAAAAATTGTTAAAAGTGTAAGTTTTATCTCAAGTTCATATATACAATAGGTGAAACAGAAAACTAAGAAACTTAAATCAGACCAATTTTGATAAATCTGATTTCATTCTTTGTGTCAAAAGGGAACCTGAAACACTTGACTAGAAGCAGATACTCTTGCATGCGTGTCAGTAAAGGAACCCTAGAAATCCCAGAATGTCCAAAATCCTCCAGAAAGATTGTCACACCTATGTCTTAGACCAGAACGTAGCAAGTCCCCAACATTCCAAAGTTAACTACAACTGCAACAACACATGAAAGTTTACAGAAAGAGCGTTGTTCCGTCCTTTATCGAGCACTACAATAAATGGATAACCACACCCCAGTCATTGTGTTTCTTTTAGACTTTATTTATTTTATTTTATTCTATTAAAACGGCCAGCTTGGGCCATACTAAACAACTAATAATAAATATTAACAACTAACAATGGGTGTGGGCAAAAATATAAAAGCAATAAACTACCCAACATCAAATGCTGAATACAGCTCACGGGTCCATGCCATCCACACAGGTAATGATAGCCGCATGTCTGGGCCCGAAAGAATCACAAGGAGTGGATTGCTAGACCGAAGGATCCGGGTCTGAAGTGAGAAGATAGACCGACGCCTGAGTTCCCCAAAAGAGTTTAGTTACCTATTTTGAACTTTATTTATGAAACACAGTCAACGATTTACGATAAGTATTTTGTATATATTTAGGTAAGCGACTATTTTTATGTTGACGACAAAAGACAAGTTCGGCGTCTTCACCGTGAAAAAAACTGTCATATTTGTCCGACAATACAATTTAATTTATAATTCCCATTTAACAATTATAGAGGCTAAAATCAAAACTGGGTAGTTGAAAGTTCGTTAAAGTTGAAAGTGTTAAAGTTTAACTGAAAAGCCAACATATTTCTGTGTCATTTAATTGAATACAATGAATTATTTGGACTCTGAAAAGGGATTTTTTTTTCAACTGTCTGCTCTAAGTATGAGGTTAAGAATAATAAATTCGAATCTACTATGACGCGGGAAGATTTAATCTCAACATAAATGCGGTTTTCAGTGGCAGTGGTGAGATTGGTGAAGATTGCTTCTGGCCTGAACAAAAAAACATAAATCTTTCTCGTAAGCCATGCAACAAAAAATACAAGCGCATAGAGGTACGACAAATCACACAGAAATTCCACTATTTGAAAATCGGTTATTCGTGAATAGCGGAACAACGAAGTAACGCATTTTTCACGGGTCTTCAAGCCAATTTAAGTAAATACGTGATGAGTAACAAGATTGCCCTACCCCCGCCGTTTTAAGGTTAAACTTTAAAAGAAGCATACCTCTAGTGTACTAGATTAGTAGCCTACATTCAATCGGGTAAAGTAGTTCTACTGCCCTGACCTATCCTAAGCAATCAAGATCGCAAAACGCGATCCGGTTATGCCGACGTGATGATAAAAATCCCGGTTAACTAGTCCACTCTTTTCAGAGTAGGTCTTCGGTTAAGATCGAGCATTCACCCCACGAAAAGCACTTCTGATACCCATTTTGAATTTGGAAAATTCAGCTGATTGACAAGTTTTCAAAGCGGGTTGCGTACTCCATGTTTGCGTAATTACAACCATCTCAGAAAACTGAAGCGTCTTACCAAGCATTATTTTGCAATACTTTCAGATACAGCAGACCTTACTTGAAACAGAAATAACTTTAATCATGATCATGATGACTTAATTTTAGCCAGTCAAAAACATCACAATGCTCAAGAGTTCCCCGAGACTCGAAATATGAGTTAAAATAATACAGATAATAGAAGATAGGTAAGTTTTTTTTGAAGGACTTAAGATAAATAAAATATAAGGGATGTGGTGATTGATCGAAAGCCTAGGTTAACGAATTGTGTCAGGCCAACTTGCTATTAAAATGGTCAGGATCATAACAAGTGATGGTCACGACGGTCAAGATTTAAGATAAGATAAGATTTGATTGCAGAAAAAAGCCAAAAGGGCAACAAAATAAATAAAACAAAAACACAACGGTCTATACAGTAACCTACTCTAAGCATACTTTTCGATGCTGAAAACCGACCCTAAGGAATCTTGCCAGCTTCCTCACATCATCAAACTGACGTCTACTAATCATACTACACACCAATTTCTCACCAAACACCCTCACGCATTCTCCTAACGCTTCCGTCCTCAGCTCTCCTAATTCTTCGCATTCACACATCACATTCACCCACACTTTCATTCTCATCTCCACACACTGAACAGGAGAAATACTGACCAGAAGGTTCGGAAGAACTCCCAATATACTTTCTTCTATACCACATTTTTATAGTACATTAAATACTATAGTCCATGGCCATCTAGCAAATAATACTGAGAAAAGAGCAAAAGAAGAGACTCATAGAGAAAAAAGCGAAAGATGAATGAAGAAGAAACTACCTTACACGATTACAGTACCCGAGAGGAAACTATTCGGAACCAGACCCTGGCATAAACAAATTTGAAACAGAATTTGGAGGTGTTGTGTTAAAGCTGGACACTCAGTTTTGAAAAAATCGGCCCCTGTAATGGCTGGTCCAGTCAGCCGTACTTAGTGCCGAAGGAGGTATAGCTGAACCTTTATCTGTCCGAAGGACCTTTTGCCATGCTTTTTTGTCATTGGGAGCATCTAAGCCATTCAAACGAGCATTTTTAAGTGAAGATTTGTATTCATTTTTCTGTTTTCCTTATTTTCTTTCCTTGTTTTGATTCACAATCTTTAGCATTTTGGGTGCTACGATGGGTGACTAAACACATTTATACATACACTTTATAGATATCCACTTGATGTCCCCTCCCCCACCCCCCCCCCCCACAATCTCAAAGAACGGATTCCAGATGTATCCTTAGCTTAACTGTTCGTAGCTGTGCAGCTTTGACGGAGTTATCAGATCGGTCAAATGTCAAACCTCAGCGAGGATACAAGAAATTAAACTCATTCAGTTCTAAGTAGCCTTGGGAGCACAGTATTTCTTTCCTATTTTTGTTTTCCACCCACCGGAAAATGACGTGCCTATCACTTGAAGTACCATGCATTCCTGGTCATCAACAAGAGTGATAAGAATCCTAGGGCAACAACTTTACAATCCTGCTAATGTGATGAATTAGCTAATGTGAGGCACATTGAGAGCTGAAGCAGTCTACCACCAACCCATACGCACCACTCTTATGGTCCATTTACACACTGCGTAAAATCCGAGCGTATTTTACGCACGTTTTAAGCTTGAAAAGATTTCTAGCAATACGGACGTATTTGCATACAAAACGGACCGATTTCTCAAATACGTCCGTATTGCTAGAAATGTTTTCAAGCTCAAAACGTACGTAAAATACGCTCAGATTTCAAAATACGCTCGGATTTTACGCAGTGTGTAAACCCACCATTAGGCAGAACGAGATCAGCATAAAGCTTGGTGCCCACAGAACCCGAATCTTTTCCATGAGGCAACGCGAAAAGAAAATTCTACTTTTGAGTCGAAATGGCGCGGCACAAATTTTTTCCGCTAGTGACGCCGAATTCGCCAATGCGAACGCAAATCCGCGCTTTATGGGCACCAAACTAAAAACGGATACAAGGGCGTTCGCGAGGATACTTTCTGCCATGAACATGATCACGTTCTGTCTTAAGGGCGATTCGTGCGTTTTCACGGGTTCTTTGTTTCCAAAAAGCAAAGCGAATGCCCGCCGCAAGCAAGAACTTATGGAAAGCCGTTCTCGCTTATCTGGCTTTCCAGAATAACTTTCAAATCTCGTCGACGATTAACTTTCCAGAACAACTCACTTCACTTTTCAAAAGTAACGGAGCGCCAAAAACAACTATGGAAAGCGAAGCGAGTGTTAACCGAAGTCGCAAATACACCGACTATATCTAAAATATAGTTTAGTTTAGTTAGTTATAGTTTACGCCTATAGGAGATAAACTAGCGGAGATTTTGAGACCGCCAGAAATGCCTTCGTCGATGAACGCTGAGCCTACACCCGAAAACTGAGCCCACAACCCACTTGCATCACTCTCTCACACAACCCGAGCAGACCCAACGAAAGTGAAAATCGTACAAAAGGGACACAGGAGGGATCAAACGATTTGCAAAAACAGAAATGGCGAACAGCCAAACAATCAAAATTATGGCAAGAAGATAGACCATAAACCCTAAAGAGAGCAAGATAAACACGCATAACGAGCTGAAAGAGAACGTGAAGGACGAGAAAGCGAATAAGCAAGTCCTGGTAACAGAAAGACGAGGTTTCCAGTAAAACTGGGTGCTACAACGACGTCGTGTAGCAAAAAATACCCGTTCCCTCAATTTCTTCTAGGAGTCACCCAAAGCAGACTTTTGTGAAAGGAGTCCTTATTCGGGTCTACCGATGTCAAACCTTGACCAAAGAGGGTAAACGCAAACTTTAGAAATATATTCCCAAATTTGTATGTTTTTCAAGTCCCTTCTCCGTTTTAACCGCTACTAGTCAAGTACAGTATGACAAATGAACACGATTAAAAAAAAACAATCAACTTGTTTTTAGCAATGAAGAAGAAAATGGACTGAAAGAGCTCGTGAAGCTTAGAAGTTTTTTTAAGTTAAACTTAAAATTTCTCCCATGTGCACGTCCGTATCCAGAAATGTATTTATTGCCTGTGGGTCGGACCAGAAAGTACAAAAAAAACCTACACCACCCTGGATATGGCACTGCCTTATGTGTAGTTAGTAATACTTTATTGTTATATAAAGACCAATTCCTTTATCATAATTCTATGCATCTAACATTTAATCATGAAGATAAACGCCCATGTTCCTGTGAATGAACTCTGGGGGTCGGTAAGTTCATCAGCTCTTACTACAAAGTTTTGCCTAACGATTTCCCAGAAGACTAAGGAAGTGGGGCTTGGTTTCTCACCCCGGACAGATAAACCTAATCTTTATATCCACAGAATACAACTGCGACGCCAAGCTGTCTGGCAGAACAACATTACGAAACTTCAAAAATACACAAACTACACCATTCTCTGTTTACTCCCAACGCAGGTTATGCTACCGATGGTATCCATGCAAGGCGCCCACTGGTCTGGGAAAGGCAATATTTGCTAGTGACTACCGAAAATATACCCTTAGATAATATGTCGTGGTTGAGTCAACAGGGGTTCCAGGTTGTTGATGTTTATGTTTCCAGAATCTCAAGGCGTAGACTGCTTGCCGCCAGAGATTTGGGCACAGGCCTAGCAAGTGCAAAGGGTACTAGATAGGTGTCCCGTAACATCCGTCCTGATGATACGAAGATGTCAACTTCAGTCTTCGATTTTCCTCTCAATGACCACAGCCCGTATCCACACCTGAACTTCTCGTAAGTACGTATCAAACTGTTTCTAATCCAATCTTCATCTTCTGCTTGACTCAAAACCCACCCTCTCTTTTGCACACCTTGAATAACGGGCAAGATTTCAGGCAAGCAAAATTCAACCGGTTCAACACACACATAATATTAATCATCAGTTCAAAACGAAATTTCACTTTCAAACCAAACATCCGAAATTCTTGTGAAATCGTCCAAGAAGCGCCCTCAACAAAAAAAGCTTATTTTTTAATTAGATTTTTTCGCCAACTATTTGGAATTTACTACTGTTAGATATCCGGAATTCGAATAACCGTATTTCATTCAAGCGAGCAGCGAAAGGTAATTACAGGAAAATCGTTTAGTGTCCTCCTCCTCTAGACCCCCTCTCCGTTTTTTACTTTTTTTCTTTCTCTTTATTTGTTTCTCTTGTTTTTGTTGCTCTTTTTCATCTAAAGTTGAAACCATAGGTTTTTTCCTCTCCTCCCTTTTTCTTTATATAGGGTATTCAATTAGCTGATTCTTGGCTATTTAATTAATATCGGATATTTCCCTGCCCTAGCCAAGAACTCCTTTTGTGCTTTCCTGGCAGAATGTTAATGATGTATTTTTGTCTTTAAACATAGTCCAACGAAACTGAAAAAAAAACAACGAAAAAACATCCAAAGCATCCAGATTTTGAGTAAAGGGATTAGCCACTTTAAGTAGTAACCTAAAGAAAGTGATTAATGAGCGGTTACGCGTGCGGCTTGATGTATGGGCGGCTGACAGTACGTTTGTAGAAGGAAAAGGTCTAAGTAAGTAATTTATTTCTGACCCACCATTTTCAAAAGCGGACTATGTCAATCAATCAATCAATCAATCTTTATTATTCGATAAAACATTCCTTACGGTATTAACAAAAAACCGAATATTTGTTATCTCGTCAAACATAACTATATACAATTGCGCTTTTAACATAGTCAAATATTCAATAATTACACAAGAAAAAGGATTGCAACAAATTAAAACGCTAAAAATTCAATAATTAATATAAAAAAGAGGAAAAGAATTTAAAATTTCGCGTTGAAAAAACTCACAAAGGAGGGGACAAAACTTCTTTCATACCGCGCATGAATTGCCCGAATGGGTTGGAGCTTAGGAACTGGTTGTGCTGCCATTCTCTGTGCCCTTATGCGGTCGGGAAAGTGGGGAGGGGAAGGATATGAAAAATAAAGTAAAAAAATTGAATAAGACACAACAAAAAACAAATATAATTTTTATTCTTCGGCCAGAAAAGAATGTAGAATGTCATTCGCTGGCTGGGCCCAGTTGTCCATGATTTTTGGCAGAGATTCTGCCATCTTTGAAGGACCCGTCGTACCTATAATGCCAATGCAACGTACTTCCGTAACATGATTCATTAGTTCTTAAACCCGGTGATTCAAATTTCCTATGTTAAGTTCTGAACCCGCTAACGGCATCTCACTAATTTCTGCACTTGCCAATTCACTAGTTTCCATGCGCATATATGCTCCGGACGAGTGTTCGCGTATCATGCTATTGATGCGTAAAACCGGTTTTCTCAATTTTGCCGAGATCTTGCTAGAAGTCGGTGGGCCTGGGAAAAGGCTTGAAACATGCAAGGCCGTGGATAATTCTCTAAAAGCAGAGCCTAGCTTTACAGTATTCAGATAGCTATAAATATTGGAAAATAAACAGTAAATATTGTGAGGTGTGCTTTAACTTGGAACCCTTTCCATTAGCATGCGGCTTTGGCATAAGTCAGTGGTGTACGATACAAAGAAATGAGTTATATTAGGCAGAAAAGGCGTACTGTGGTATACTTAATCCCAATTTCATTTTCACCTGTTTCATTCACATAAACCCACCCTCTATTTGCCCTATCGTCAAGATGAGACCAGATTTCAGGTGTTATAAATACATTTCGAGAAATAACAAAGATATAACTCGAAGTCTTGAAGAAAGCATTCCAAAAATTCAAAAGGATTAACTATTTACAAGCTGACATGTACAGCTCGTAAAATATAGCCTATCATTACTAATTTTGACTGACGATCTATTTTTCTCAGGGAAGGAGTCCCGGCGTTCCTGCTGGTTTTCTCTAATGACTTCTTCTACCACCCATTTCAGTTATGCGGGTAAATTTCCCATCATAATTGTATAATCCGGTTCGGTTATCTAATTAAGAAAAGGCACCCAAAAACTTTGTTTCTGCTGAAAACTAGATCTAGAACTATTTTCATGACAGCTGTAATTTCTGCTTTAGACGAAGTGACATAATAGTTTGAAAAAACAACTGCACATGAATTCACTTCCTTCATGTTTGACGGTGCAAAACCGATAAGTCAGCTACATTTTATTATAGCTATATTTCGGCCCTTCTTGGCAAGTGCCCTCTTCATGAATCTTTAATTGTGTTTCCACAAGTTCATTTTCTAGCTTGCCAAGAAGGTCCGAAATATAGCTCTAATAAAATGTAGCTGACTTATCTGTTTTGTACCGTGAGATCTGATTCGCAGTCAGCTTTGGCTGAAGGAATGTGTATCACCAAAGTACGGAACTTCAAATCGCCCATTTCGACAAGTATCCATCTTAGCTGGAAAGGAGAAGAAGAGACAGGTGACTCCAAAACCAAAATGCAGAAGAACCTCTACCCTTTCGACGACCCAATCGAACAGCAAAAAACAGCAGCCCTGTCCAGAATGAAATTACAGCACCAGCTTTAACTCCAACCAATTTGCAGAGAAAAAGTCCACAAAATCAGATATTTAAGGAAGAATCTTCAAGTTATTTTCCAGCTTGAGCGGCTTGAGCCTGAAGAGGACCCTTGCCAAGAAGGGCCGAAATATAACTCTAACAAAATGTAGCCGACTTATCCGTTTTGCACCGTCAAACATGATTCGCAGTCAGCTTGGGCTGAAAGAATATCCAGCACTTCCTTCAGTTGTTAGTTGTCGAGTCACTAGCCCCCATTCATGAACTGCCTCTAGTTAAGCCAAAATCGGCGACGCAAGGATTCCTAAACTAATCCCGTACGCAGAGCGAATCATGGGCGAGTAAATACAATGGCATATTTGACAGTTTTAGACATCTTCCTGCAAACAGTTAATTCTTGCCAGTATTTTTGACGTCTTCTTTAATTTTGTCGTCTGAACAAACTTAAATATGTTCCTACTGAGAGCAGGAATGATTGATCTAGTTCTATTTCTAGTTCTAGAAATCTAGTCCTGCCTCTACGGTTACCCACAACAAACGGCGGCAGATTTGGAATATGAAAGCTGAAGATTAGATTAGGATTAAGAAGTCCATGATTTGATACAGACAAGTTTATTGTCCTCCTTATTTCGAAAATGGAGAAACAAAAAAACTACCCCCCCCCCCCCTGGCCCTCCAAAACTGATGCCCCAAACGCAGAAATATGTCTGCTTGGTCTTTTTCCCTACTGCATGCAATTTTCTTGATATTCTTGATGTCGAGTGCATTAACTACCTATTTCAAATGTTAGCTCAGCTAAGAGCTTGGTCACACCGGGCTCAAAAACCAGCCTATTCGACAACCAATTGAAAATCCCTTGGGAACGGGAGGTTTGATAGGCTTTGTGGCAGCTTGGGTATAATGAGCAGACTGCAATTAGGGGTCAATTAGGGTTCTTGTAACATAGTTATACGCGCTGTTTTGCTCTAATTGATCTCCTGAATTTAAAAAACATTCAGAATTAGTGTATCTTGTTATTTTTCTTTTTTCTACTTTTGCAACCCAAAAACCCAGGAAATGAGCCCAGTGTGACTAGGATCTAAGAGAAGCCATCCCCTCTTCGGGGATTTGTTTCCGCACTTTCCCCTCCCAATCAAGTAAGGATATTGCCAAAATACCAGAAACGCTACTGGGTGGTATGTTTCGCAATTTTCTAGAACCAAATCAAATGCATCAGTAGGCGGAGATGATGGCCTAAACCGACACGAGAGAACCAACCACTTCAACTCGCAGGTTTGATCCTTAGTCCCCCACCACCGCCACCAACGGACGTCAATGGTCATAATGCAGAATGAAGCAATTTTCCAGATTTTTCCGGATATTTTTTAACACCACTGCATCAATCAGCTGACACCTGAACCAAAAGAAGTCACCCTTTCTCCCCGGGGGTTGTTTCTCACAGCCTATCTACGTCATTGCCGACGTCAATCAGGTGCTTGTTTACTGGGAAAAACCGAAACGAGAAAACATGTGTACTTTATTTGTGCATGGCTTTGTCCATGGCAAACTCGTTATGCGCACTCGTCATTTTCAAACAAAGATGATATTATTTGTTATTTTTTGACAATTTTAGAACACAAAAGTTACGAAAATAAGAAGATTTTTTGGTCTACTGAACAATTTTGTGTAAATGAGATACGAGGTTAGGTGGCGGAGCCGTCGAAATGCTTTCACGCTTCTTACTTCACAAAAAACATAAACTAATTTAGAGACATTTTTTTTTTACCAGAAATCTAACTAAATCAAAACTCTCTACGGAATTTTGAGACCGAAAACATGTCATCCAGATGAATGCTTTCTACAGCTTTTCCGAATTATGAATTTTAAACTGACGTCCTGTAAATATGTTTGTTATCGGATTGTGTTTTAAATTTTAAAATTGTAACATATAGGCCTACTATGTGATTATTTATGACTATGTCGACCATGTATGACGATCCACCACTATTTTTATTAAAAGATGTCATGGAAATAAACAAATTTGAATTTAAATTCCTTACTAAATGAAGTAAATTGTACTATGGGGACTACTCCTTATAGTCCGGACTATAGAGGGTATCAGTGTATCTACTCTGTTAATACAAGTTCTCTCAGCTAGGAATTAATGGTTAGTATTCAGCGAGACTTTTCTCATCTATTTCCATGCAAAGAATGAATGATTAATTTTTTTATTTTTTTTACTAAAAACATCCCACAAAATAGTAATAATGCAATAAACTAACACAGAACAAAATAAACAGAGAAGACAAAAGCTTCGATAAAATTAAAATAATGAGAGACAAGAATAAGAAGAACGATGAAAATAAGAATAAGAACAAACGAACAAACGAATGAAACACGAAAAGCTTAACGAAAACAAGAGTGGTGCTATTTTTCCTTTCGTCTCCCAAACCTTTTCTACTATTTATTTTTTTCATCCATAATAAGCTACCCAGCGACTATTCTTTACCTACCCTATCTCAGTACCGGCTTATACCCGGAGGCGTAACACCCTTCGACTATATAAGGGTAGTAAAGATAAGAGAGGCATGTAAGCATTGACCAGAAATAGTCCAGGAATAGAGCCGATGCGAGAAGGAGAAAGGATAACCGAATAGGAAATATAGAAATTCGCAATAGGTAAGCACAGAACTTATTTTAATTCCTATTTCAACAAAAAAATTAATTAACTTTTATATTATTTCCTCAATTAGCAAAATAGTGGAAAAAGCTGACTGCTCCGGAAGTCTAGTATTGTGGTTGGAGTATCATTAAAGAAATACAAGTATTCCTACAAATATTTCTTCAGCCGAAGCCGACTGCGAATCATATTTGACCATTGATTTTTTTTTTTTTTTTTAACAATTAGATTTCGGCCCTTCTTGGTGTCCTTTTCAGGCTTGAAAGGCTGAAAGCTCAAGCATTTTTAGTTTGAGCGGCTTGAGCCTGAAGAGGGCCCTTGCCAAGAGGATTCTAGGATTCAACAACTTTACTAAAAAAAAAAGAAGGGCCGAAATATATAAATATTAGCACAAAATATAATAAAATTTCGCTGACATATCCGTTTTGCAATTGCAAATAGTATTCCTACAATTACAATAGTCCGTGATTCTTGAGTAGGCAATCAAGAATTCGGAACCCTTGTGATCGAAAGAACGAGAACAGCCCAGAACTCAACCTCACGCTGCAATTAAAGGACACCTGAATGAAGAGTACCAAGAATCATCCCTATCTGCATGACTTCCGTTAACATTGTCTGCAGAAAACCCAATCCAAATACAAAATAGTGTTTCCAAGCTACGATTTTTGCTCGATTTTGCATCTGTCCTTATTTCAGTACCGAAAAATTTTAGGAATTAACAAATGCCTCCAATCAACCCTTCGTCTGGAATATTTTTTAACCAGTGAAGCCCAAACGTATATCTAGAAGAAATTCCAATACGATCCGGCCAGCGCTGTACAAGATTTGAATGAATTGCGCTTTTTGTCTTGGAGTCTGCATGTGCAAACCTTCAGAAAGGAACATCCCTATTTTGAAAACTTCACGCTCAGGAGAAGAATGCTCTCCGTGGCCATGTCTGTAAATGCATCTCCATGGTGTGTTCATGTATGGTTTCACTGTTCAGGTGCCCTTTAATGTAAGAAATTGCTGTGTAAATTTTCGTGTTAACAACTCTAAAGTGTTACTCTTCCTGATAACAATTCTAAATTTAAAAATCCATAACGTCCTAGTTTAAATAATACTGCAACTAAAACTAATCTTCTCCAAAGCGGAGCGCCCCAAAACAAAAACAGATATCCAGTTACATCACTAAGTGCTAAACTTTTTTCTCACCAATCTGACAAAATTTGATGAAAGTGAGATGACTTTTCAGATACCACGACCAGCTACCACGGTCAGACCGTAGTATCTGAATATCTGATACCACGATAACTGCAAAAACGCCTTTTGACCGTGGTATCAAATACCATGTTATCTGCAAAAACGCAACTATTGTAAACTTAACTATAGCCTTTTTTCCAAAACATTCTGACCGACTCAACTAACAGAAAAACAAATCAACCTTTTATGAAAATGAGTCCACCGATTCCACACGCTCATGAACAGGCAGTTTACGATAGCTTAGCGTATACAGCATTTGTTCTTCAAAAATTTGTTAGGCAGAAATTGTATCAAACCTCAAACAAATTACTGAAAGAAATAAACATACCAAATGTTTAGCTATATTTTGTATTCATATAACAAAGTTAATGTTTTTCTTTTGTCTGATTTGCTTGTTAGGATACATTTTGAGCTTGCCCCATGTGCGCGCTTCCAGATAGCGTCATTCTGGCGACTTGGATAGGTGTGATCTACATGCTTCAACACTAGGGTGATTCCGATTTACCTCCTTTAAAGCACCCTTTGCACTATTTAGTGTTTATATTCCAATAATCTTACCGTTTGAATACTCTAAAGCTAGGGTATGCTTTACAGAAATTTATCCACGGCTTTGGCTGTTTTATACCTTTTTTCCAAGCCAATTGACTTCTAGCAAAAACTCGGCAAAATTCAGATAAACGATTTCACGGATCAGCGCATTTACTCGTCTGGAGCATAATGCGCCTGGACAATAGTGTAATTGTGGCAAATGCAAAAAAATGTCAAATTTTCGACAGCAAGAAGTTCTTTATACTAAAAACAAAATTTAATCTAGATATGCTAAAACCGTTACCAACCGCGGAAAATATAGCCGCAGAGCTCTTGTCAAGCTCTACGTCACTTACAGCGACCACTCGGTCCTTTACCTTTCTGGGATTTTTTTTTGAAGTTGAAGAAATTTTCGGTAACAAATATAACTGGTAAACTCAACGAGCTGCATAGGAATCTGTCGGTCGCGGCGTTCTCTCCGCATCACGGTCTTGTCCGTTTGTTTGAGTGTAAGTGTAAATTTGTATTATAATTTAAGTTGTGTTCTTTGTTTATATACTCCACTATTTCTATTTTATAGAGAAGTGGGTTAATAAAAAGATTCATTCATTCATTCAAAGATTAGTGAGGTATAGTCAGCGGAGTTATATTGTAACGTCTGAAATGCGGGTCTCCGGGCTTAAGAACCACTGAATGCAATTACTGAAGTAGCTTCATTGGCATTATAGACACGATGGGTCCTTCAAAGGCTTCTAATGGCACGTAGTCTGCCATTTCCAACAGATACGGTCTACTGGAGTTGTAGCACATTGAACACTCAGTAGAAGCAGGGACCCATAAATTGCCTGTAATGACTCGCCATTCAGGGGGCTTGTCATTTCCTATGCTTCTATGTTCGTATGTTGCCCGAGCCTCGCCTAGTTTCCAAAAATTCCGCTTGGGTCGAATCGTCGTTCTTGCTCAGTTGGACAAAATTGACAGCATGCCACCAGGTGACTAAGCTAGGACAAAAGATCCAGGATACTCTTCCATTACAGAGAAATATTCCTAGTTCAGCATAACAGCTGCGAAAATTTTTGTCTATCTGGATAGTCGGGTATTTTATTCCCGTGGGTATTTCTCAAACTATCTGACGCTCGGTCAAGAGTGCATCAGAAATCTCTTATTGACAAGCCCCCTGAATGGCGAGTCATTACAGGAAATTTATGGGTCCCTGGTAGAAGGCAACAACAACAAAAAAACTTGTGTGACGTTCGATGCGAAGCTAGAAGCACATACCCGAATATTACCTGATACTGCTGACAACTGAGGGAGTAGAGTAGGCTAGAATTAATTTGAAATTCCTTTCACAGCAATGGTTCCGAATTTGCATTTCATGCCAACACAAATATAGTTAAGCCACGTTTACACGGAGGGTATTTACCAGTACTCCGCGGGTATTTTCCCCCGCAACAGCAACAAATCCCCGGGTATTTTAGACTTCAATTTTGCGAACTTTTTACCCGGGTATTTGCTTGTCGAATTTTGATTATGACAACAGAAGAAGTGATCCAAATGGACACGTCTTGTTGTCCATTGTAAAGACATATCCTAAGCTTTATAATCTTGGAATCTATTGCCACATGACAGTACTCTCCCATGGAAAATACCCGTGTACCGTGTGAACACTTTCCTCTCTCGTATCCGGGGAAAAATACCCTCCGTGTAAATGATCCTTTAGGCTAAAGTTTCGTCAGCCCAAAATTCGGACTAGATTTGCAGATGCAAAAATACAGACAAATTTAAGCGTAATCAAAATGTATGAATTCGGAATAAATAAGACAAATTCGTTTGAGGTCTTGGAAATTCAAAAGCGTCATGAAAGATGGAATGAAGATTGCCTTGTATCTTTCGTGAGTACAAGAAGTTTTTATCAGGGGGGGGGGGGCACTTTACTCCCTAAGCGAGTAAGTAAAGACACGCCCAAATTCGTCGGAGACTGTTGAGAGCCGAACCAGGGTATAGGCGTAGGACTTGAGGACAAAACCTACTTTAGAGACAAGGCCTAACTGAGGTTTTATCAAGTTATCATATCGTCGCAAATTCAAAAGAAGCTCGCATCATTACCACAAAAAACGACTTAAGTGACGTTCTGAGGATTGGGGAGGGGGCTACCATTGTCCCTGATCTACGCTCCGTCGACTTCGTCCATTCTTCGTATTTCGCCTGCCGTATTAGGAATCAATTGTCACTATGAGGATATCTCAGCAGCCCTAAATTTAGACCATAACAACTCATCAATAATCATACTTTTATGATCTGACATAACATCGAAAGCTTGCAAATCCTCGTAACCCAAATCAAAACATCGGCGAACCGGTCACACCAGTAAAATATGCCCAACTACCCCAGTTTTAAAATAGGTGTGATGGATTCGGTATTAGGCGGTAGTGAGGGTAGGTTACGCTCAAAGCATGATCCTTTGTTTTTCAGTCATCCAGATAATTATAGACCCTCTCGCAAAAATTTGGAAAGCGAGCGTGTAGAGAAGGGTCGACTCCCATGCGGTGAGGTTGTGTACAAGTTCATTCAACGCTTGTTGTACTCTGCCACTAAGGCTTTGTTGCAGCTAGGTCTTCAAAGGCAGACCCACGATCTTTAAAAGCACGAGTGAAATACAAAAAATCGTATTTTAGCTGGCGAGAGAACTTCAACTCTTTGCCATTCCAAGTGAAATTTACCATAATAATATATGTATTTAACAAGAGCTAGAAGCGCATCTGGCACTTGCAAATTCGGGTATCGCGGGATACCAAGAATACTCTATATGACTAAGTCCAAAACACGCCAGTGACCCTCAGGAAGAAGGAGTAAACGTGTCCGTAACGACTCGGGATCAACGAATCAAATCCTATCACGGCGATATTTCGGAGCAGCTGTGACACCGTTTCTTCATTTCTTCTGCTGGTATCCGGAGATCCGGAGAATACCAAGAAGATACCAATATGTCATGAGCGCACCTCTTCTTACCTCGGCGGTCAACTATCACTTAGTGATTGGCAGGGTCCGGTAAATTAGGGTGTGGCTTTGTCTTTTTCGTTAACACGTCAGAGGGAGTGGGCGCATCAACACGGAACAGAATTCTCGTCCACGAAAAGTTGTTTAAAACAACTTTGTTTTGACTGTAGACTGCTCGTAAGGTACAAAAGTGGAGGGCAACACCTTCTTGGGTGGAGACTAGGACAGTAATGTTCATAAAACTAGGAGGAAAACATTTTTCTATAATTCTCCATATTTAGTTAAAGCTCCTGCTCCATTCTAGCCACAACTAGGAAATAGTAGATCTCACGCATTCGGATTTTTCTCATCGGGGATTCTTTTTCTAGCTCAGAATGTCGCCCGAACACTGGTCCGATCCAGACAGCCCTTTGCCACAAACCCGAGACAACTCCCCCTGCGTTTGGCAATCGAAAGACATCTCCGGTCCGACGACAGAAGACAGTGGATGCGACTCATCCACCTGTGGTTCCCTACGTGGATCTCCTACTACCACACCCTCTCCCACACTCAGAAGAGAATGCAGCAAAAGAGTAGATCACCCAACAGCAACATCTTCTTTACCACTGAGACGGGATTGCGGGGTTCAGACAAGCTGGTCGAGGTCATCGTCCATCTCGTCCTGCGATGAAGAGATTAAGCGAATCGAAGCCAGTGCACTCGAAGGTAAGAACTGGTATCCACCCGGTTCTTTTATTACCGATCATTTGGTGGACAACACTGTACAACCTCCATGAGCACACCTGCGCACTTACTGCAGACAAGTTCCGTGAGTCAGCAATCCCTCGACCGCCCTGCCGTAAATTTAGTCTTTCGTTGTCAGTTTTAAACCAACCATGATTCCGTGGACCTTCTTGGCAAATTCTTCTTATGCATAACGTTTGCATAACAGATAACATCCCAACTTTTATCTGTTGAAACTGCGCGTTCTCGAGTTATATGTCATGAAACTTCTGGCAGTGTGAGCATGATCACACCCAATCATATTATATAACAGTCACTCCGGAACTGCAACTTCGTTCTACCCAGCATTACTCTCTATTTCAGTAATCACTGATAAAGTTGCATTGCTACCAAAGGTTGTACTATATAAAGAACAGCCGCCCTCTCCAGTTTTCTGAGAAGACGATCAAGATTCAAAGATAAACATGGTTGCCGAACTACAGCCAACTTTCTCTTTCAGTAAAAGTCGGAGCGGACAATCTCTCCCTCCTCATCCCCTACACAGACGTCATCCACCGGATAGACCCCATACCCATGTGCAATTCCTGGCTGCCAAACCCTACCACTTACATGCAAGCGACCCTAAACTCCGAACCTGGCTGTTACGACAACGAAGGAATCGACCGCGACACACCAGATGATCAGAAAAAGAGTGCGGCGCCTTGCGGCAGTCCTCCCGCTGGTGACGTCGAAGCGGCAAAAACCGGGCGGCAAGGGAAGCTGATGCCGCAGGTTCTAGCGGCACTAGCACTGGCTATTGCGGCAATGATTGAGGGGTATTCGTCTGGTTACACGTCGCCAGCCTTGGCTTCGATGACGCATGAGAATTCGTCAATCCCAGTGACTGATCAGCAGGTATGAGCTAAGCCAGACTTATTTAATAATTCGCTAGTCGAGCAGAAACTTATGCAGTATTTTCAAGCTCTTCGAAACAATGACTGAACTCCAGAAATCAAAATCCATACAACTGCTGGAATTGTTATACTAAAAACTTGGAACAGCACTCAGGGGCGTCCCGAGCCTTTCTTCAATTTTTACCCGTAAAAATTGACCGAATGGGTACCTGATACTGACCGAATTTATAGTATGTACAAAGTTGCATAGTATGTACAAAATCAAGTCTAAAGAGAAAATACGCCGTCTCTAGCCTTTTACCTTTGGGGGAAGTCCAGTTTTGCCAACAGGACTTGGAAATGTGCCAACAAAAACGCAGTTGTTGCCAAGCGACAACGTCGTGGACGGCTGAACCCATGGAAAATTAAAGCGCCGCAGGCAACATTTTTTTAATACGATTTTTTTCTGGCAAATTCTAGCTTTTAACGTGGTTCAAGCACCTCAAAATTCGAAGCCTCAAACGCCAACTAAATGACGTACCCTTCTTCTAAACAGTGAATACTGGTAAATCTGCCAAAGGCAAAATTTTCTGGAAACACTCATGTTCAAAGTTCCTTTCTGCGACCCCAAGGCTACCCACAGAGCTGCCTGGCTAAAAAAGAGTTCATCCAGGGTTAAATAGAAGTAAATTTATTCTGAATTTACATAAAAAACAAGACCAAAGGTGTCGATGGGATCCCAAAAACCTAAGATTTGATCCAGACAATTCGGTCTTGTCTTCGCCAGGCTAATCATCAGAGAAAACCGAGTTCAGATATTCTATCACCTATCTATACCTCCATAAGCCATATCTATTTTGACGATATTGACCGAAACTTCCTGCTTTACTACTGCCAAATTTGCGGTTTCGCCCGAATTCCGAGCGAACTACTAGTCCAGCAAAAAAAGAAAAATTCAGAAACGAAGCCGGCGTATCTCCTTATCCCTATAAAGAAATCTAATCAACTTTAAATAAAATTTTGACTTAAAAAAAATGCGGGTACAACCGGATTCCGGACTAATTATAGGTCCGGGTAAAAAATGATTATTATATGGAGATTCAGCGTCTCTTCTTACCCCTAAATATATCATCTAATCAACTTCAGATAAAGCTCCTACTTTTAACATATTTTCCGGTTTTGGCCGGATTACAGGCGAACTAGTTGTCCGGCGAGAAAATGGTTTTCACCATAGGGTTCAGCATGTCTTCTTACCCATAAATCAAACATTTACTCAACTTCAAATGAAACTGTTACTTTTAACCAACTTTCCGGTTTTTGCCGGATTCCGGACGAACTGCTTGTCCGGCGACAAAATGATTTTCACCATCATGCTCAGCATGTCCCCTAAATCAAATATTTAATCAACTTCAAATGAAACTTTTACTTTTAACGAACTTTCCGGTTTTTGCCGGATTCCGGACGAACTACTCGTCCAGCGAGAAAATGATTGTCACCATCGTGCTCAACATGTCTTCTTATCCCATAATCGACTATCACATTAGCTGTTTAAATTTTTTTTGTTTTTCCCTTAAATTGAACCCCCTCTCCCACCCCCAAATGTAAGGCTACAGAGCCCATCTACGAACTCGACCTTACCCTTGACCCAAACAATCCTCATACCAAGTTTCATCAAAATATCTCATTCCCTTCGAGAGTTATCGTGCTTACAGACAGACGGACGGACGGACAACTTTTGCGATGTCATAGGTATCCCTCCACTTACGTTTTCGGATCCCAAAAAATAGGCTAGTTTTCACGTCAGGAGACGTGCTTATTCCTGAAGTTCTTCAATCATTAGAAGTATAAGTTATACCAAAAAACAAACGAAAAAAATAAGGAGCCGAACGTGAGCGGTGGAACGAGCGAATTTGGGAATGGAATAAGACTCTTGGGAGAACCACCTAAACAAGACCAAAGGTTTCGATGGGATCCCAAAAATTCAATATCTGATCCAGACAACTGGGTCTTGTCTTAGCCAGATCCAGTCTTCGCCAGACTCCTTGAACATTTTTACAATTAAAATTCAGAAACAGATTAAGGCCAAATAGCTAATCACCTGAGAAAACTAAGTTCAGATTTGGATTCAGCATGTGTGTTTACCCCTATAAGTCATATCTGTTTTGACGAAAACTTCCTGCCACTTCTGCCAATTTCCCGGTTCCGGCCGAACTCCAGAACTACTTGTCCGGCGAAAAAAGAAAGCTCAAAGACGAAATCAGGGTATCTTCTTTCCCCAGTAACGAACATCTAATCAACTTCAAATAGAAATTTAGCTTATAACAAATTTTCCGATTCCAGCCGGATTCCGGTCGAACTATATGTCCGGGTAAAATACGATTGTCATACAGGGACTCAGCATCTCTTCTTACCCCTAAATCTCTTATCTAATCAACTAGAAATAAAACTTTGACTTCCAACAGTTTTCCGGTTTTGGCTGGATTCCGGACGAACTACATGTCCGGGTAGAAACTTGTTTTCACATAAGTGTTCAGCATGTCTTCTTGCCCTAAATCGAACATCTAATCAACTCCAAATAAAACTTTTAATTTTGACAAACTTTCCGTTTTTGGCCGGATTCCGGTCGAAATACTTGTCCGTCGAGAAAATAGTTTTCACCATCGTCTTCAGCATGTCTTCCTACCTCTGAATCGAACATTTAATCAACTTCAAATAAAACTTTTACTTTCAACAAACTTTCCGGTTTGGGCCGGATTCCGGGCGAAATACTTGTCCGTCGAGAAAATAGTTTTCACCATCGTCTTCAGCATGTCTTCCTACCCCTAAATCGAACATCTAATCAATTTCAAATAAAACTTTTACTTTCAACAAACTTTCCGGTTTGGCCGGATTCCGGGCGAAATACTTGTCCGTCGAGAAAATAATTTTCACCATCGTCTTCAGCATGTCTTCCTACCCCTAAATCGAACATCTAATCAACTTCAAATAAAACTTTTACTTTCAACAAACTTTCCGGTTTTGGCCGGATTCCGGGCGAACTACTTGTCCGATGACAAAATTGTTTTCACCATCGTGTTCAGCATGTCTTCTTACCTCATAATCGACAATCACATTAGCTGTTTCAAAATATTTTGTTTGTCCCTTAATCTGAATCCCCTCCCCCACCCCTAAATGTAGAGCTACAAAGCCCATCTACGAACTTGACTGGTCCGACGACCCAACGAACCCTCACACCAAGTTTCATCAAAATATTTCATTCCCTTCGAGAGTTATCGTGCTTACAGACGGACGGACGGACAGACGGACAACTTTTGCGATGTCATAGGTATCCCTCCACTTACGTTTTGGGATCCCAAAAACAGAATGTGGCAAGCGAGTCTGGTAAAAGATGCGGACCAAACAAAAATCAAGTGAATTACCGAATTGGGTAACGAATTAGAACCAAATGAATCTGATTAGTCACCGAATTATGAAATGGATTGACCGAATGTCGATTGGCCGAATGAACAGATACGGATTTGAGAGAAGTCCGGTGAACAACCGAATTCGCTAACGAATGAGGCCAAATAAATACGTTAAATCACCGAATTTACGTAGGGACGTACCGAATGCGGTGAAATAGACTCGGACTGAACAAAAGTTGGATGAATTGTTGAACTCGGTCACGAATCAGAACCAAATGAATCTGATTAATGACCGAATTATGAAGTGGACTGACCGAGTGCCGTTTGACCGAATGAACAGATACGGACTTGAGAAAAGTCCGGTGAACAATTGAATTCGCTAACGAATGAGACCAAATAAATACGTTAAATCACCGAATTTACGTAGGGACGTACCGAATGCGGTGAAATCGACTCGTACTGAACAAAAGTTTAATTAATTACCAAATTCGATAAAGAATGGGAACCAATAAACCCGTTAAATCGCCTAATTTGGAATCGTGGGTACAAAAGATTTCATAAAACAGGCATCACGGCTTCGCCGCGATGCCCGTTTTGACCGAATGCCGAAAATGTATTGGGGCGCTGCGCCCCCCCCCCCCCCTCGGGACGCCCCTGACAGCAATTATGAAAGTATATGGTGATAAGTTACAATTGTTTCCGTCATTACTAAACTGCTCATGGTTAAAGTATTGCTGTACACAATGCACTAAAGTCCTTCTGCCAACTTCGAAGGAGCAAGAATCTCAATTCCAATTAAAATACACTGACAAATTTTCTTGGTTTCTAAAGAATAGCCTGGCAAAAATGACAAAGGTTCGTTATGCCTGACACTGCTGGCTCTTTAGCTGATAGCAGGCCCGTATCCAGGAATTTATTTCGGGGGGGGGGGGGTTGCCTTTCGGGTTTTTTTTGCCTGCTTGTCGGACAAAAAAGTACAAAAAACACATAGATCAGAGGGAAAAGCCTATAAAAATCGTTATTTTTGTTTGTTTTTTTTTTGGGGGGGGGGGGTCAACCCACTAACCCCCCCCCTAGATACGGCCTTGGCTGATAGGCATGGCAAGTTTTCCGATAGGGCACAGCTTGCAGGACCAAAGGAGCTTGTGAAACGAAGCGTGAAAGCTAGCAGTTAGCACTCCGACATTCTAGCGTAGACTAGGCCTACTTGACTTTGAAACTGCAAGGTGTTTAAAAAAAAAATACTGCAGGTCCATCTTCAGTAAGTTAGCCACGCGTATCCCCCTTATCTTTGATGAGAAACATAGAGAGAAGCGCATAATCGGTCCTTTTAACCAATGGGCTTCTTAGAAGCGATAGGCGGGAGCCTGATCCGCTTCGAAAAGAGCCAGACATGGCAGATGCAAAAATCGGTGTAGCTCTTAGGTTGAATAACAATCACATCCGAAACAACATCTCACAAATGAGAATGAATCGATTAGCGAAGTAGAGTGACTCAGTAAAATAGTTACAGCAGGTCCTTCAAAGAGATAGCACATCGTCGTCAACTTTCAACAAGGGAAACAGTAGGCTACAGCTGGTGAAAGCTACACCGGCCGGCTCCTGATGAACATAAAAGCTAACCTCCCGGTTTTTTTTTCAGGCCTCATGGGTTGGAAGCCTTATGCCCCTTAACGCTCTCATCGGTGGTATGATCGGCGGAACTTTACTTGACCGATTTGGAAGAAAACGGATGCTCATGGTTATCGGCGTACCATACATCATTTGTAAGTGGAATTCCATATTCATTTTAGGAAGTTTGGGGATCTGCTATCCCTGCTTCTTGGTATCCAGCCCCAAACAGCACAGCAGGAGTTAAAATTTACAAATCAAGCTCTAATGAAAAGAAAAACATATGATTTTAAATTTAACTTTAATTGTCTCAATTTGTTTAAATTTATTTATTCACTGTCTAAGAACTAACTTCGAGAATAAAGCGGTATTCCTAATCACAATTCCGAATTAATAAATAAATAATTTTTTTTAGCTTGGCTCCTGATGGCTTTCGCAACAAATATTGGCATGATCTTCGCCGGTAGAAGCATTCAGGGGCTCTGCGTTGGAATCACGACCCTAACCCTGCCGATTTACCTTGGAGAAACAATCCAGCCTGAAGTAAGAGGTTCCCTCGGAATTCTACCAACAACAATTGGAAATACAGGTATGATTAGGCATATCCCTAGTTTTTTTGTTTTTTCTTCTTATCGAAATGAACATGCTTAAATGAGACTCGATGACCAGCTTTGCAAAGTTTGTTACCCGGAGATCGTTAAAGGACCCCTCTAGCTTTTCACATATCCACTGACGGTGTACATGGTCAACTAACCTCTGAACAAAATGGGCTACTTGTGGAGTTGTGGATTCAACAGGATAATAAAATAACCAATTAAGTATATTACTAAAATAAGACGATGCCTTTTCGGTCAATACTCCTTATTCAGTTGCTTGTTTCAACTTTTTTGAAGAGGAACTAGTATGTTTCACTCAAGAATACTGTTAACCACTTGGAGTTTACAATCAACAATACAAACCCAACAGTTAACGAAAATTTTGAGCTCAAGCATCCAACAAAACAAAGAAGAAATGACCTGAGCCTCAGACTCTGAACTGAGGTTCTTGTCCCACTATGGAAGCATACGTCCTGAAATACCAAAACGCCAGGGAACTATTAGGAGAACTCTACGCTATCGTTTCATAAGGCGTCAGTCCAGATAATGTAACACTTCAGAATTCCCCAAAATACCGAAGGGGCAACTCCTCCATAATATGATATGTCATTTATAGCACTTGCCGAACGGCCAAGTGCCATATACCGATCACTTTTCCGTCAGTCGGTCAGTCCGGTGATCGCGAGTTAGGGTACTTCCAGATGTGCTAGGACAATGAAACTTGGGACCTGACCAAACTGACTTGGAAATAGTCATTTCCCCGATCCGACCATCGTGGTGGAGTGAGGGAGGGGGGGGGGGTCTGGAATATTGCGGCAGGCTTAACTTTCGAACCGGTGATCGGATCTGAACGGAACCTGATAATTGGAAAGAACACACGTCTCACATTTCCCGTTTCACCTCCGGACCAGATCCGACAACAGTGGGAGGAGTTGGAGGGGGGGGGGGAGGGGGTATAGAAAATATCGTGACAAGCTTGTAGTGGAGGGATCGGGATGAAACTTGGTCGGAAGAACAAGCACAAATCCTAGATACATTGTTGACATAACCGGACCGGATCCGGGCACTGTGGGGGGCAGTTCGAGGGGGGGGGGGGTCATGGAATTGCGGTTTTCACGGTTTAAGGGACTTCTAGATGTGCTAGGATGATCAGGCTTATCAGGGAGCCGACCAGATTGACTTAAGAATAGTCTTTTCCCCGATTCGACCATCGTGGTGGGAGAGGAGGGAGGGGGGAATCCAGGATCTTGAGGCAAGCGTAACTTTTGAATGGGGCATTGGATACACATGAAACTTGAAAGCTCGAAAGAGCTCAGGTCGTGGATATCCCATTTCGTGTCTGGATCGGATCCAATAACTCTCGGGGGAGGGATTTGCGGGGACCGGAAATCTCCCGACAAGCTTAGAGTGGAGTGACCGGAATGAAGCTTGGTGAGAAAAAAAGGAGAAGTTATAAATACATTTTTGATAGAAACAGACTGGATCGGCACACTGTGCGGGGGGGGGGAGGAGATGGAGAGGGTTTCCAGAATTCCGGTGATCGCGAGTTAAGGTACTTACAGGTGAAATAGGACGATGAAACTCGGCAGGTGCATTAGAGACCGGTAAGATTGACTTGGAAATAGTCACTACTTCCCCGATCCGGCCATCTTCGGTGGAGTGGAGGGAATTGGAATCCGGATTACCGGAATTTTGGTTCATGCATAACATTTGAAGGGTTATACGGATCTGAAGGAAACTTGATAATTGACAAGACGACGTGTTTTTGACCCAATGATACACTTTCATAGTCCCCAAGGACCCATGATCATTTGTACCGTACCTCAAGTATTTGCTTACAAAAGAGTTTTTAGGCCCCACCGAGTGAAATACTTTAAATAAAAAGATACTATTCCGTGATTCCCAAGGGCCTATGATCATTTTTGCCTCAAGGGATTTGCTTACAAATGACTTTCCAATATTCTTTAAGCGTCAATCCTATCCCAAAGTGAAAAAAAAAACAGTTTGAACAAACAATAGGTACATTTTTAAGATCCCCAACGGCCCATGATCATCTTTGCCTCGGGTATTTTGCTTACGAATCAGTTCTAGCCCCCTCAAACTGCAAGTGCACATCTTAGCCGCTAAGTGCAAAAACAAAACAAAAAAGCGAGCAAAGATACACTTTCATGATTGCAAGGGCCCATGATCATTTCTGCACCAGTGCTTTTCCTTACAAAATGGATCCCTCGCCCCCTTAAAGTGCGCATTTCACTAAACCATACATTTTCATGATTTCCAAGGGCCCAGAATCCTTTATGCCTTAAGACAGCGCAAATCTCCCCTAGCCACTACGTATGCTTGCGAGTGCCATATGAGCTTACAGCTCTTGTTTTTATACACTCCACTCTTTTGAATACGTCAAGTGTAGTGGGCTAATCAAGTACATCCGTATATTCATTTAAGCAGATGCTACAGGCAGTGTTGCCACTGGTCGCAGAATTCTGCGATTTGTCACAGGTTTTCGAGTTCTCCCCAGATTCACAGCTGTGAAACATTTGTCACAGAAAATCGCATTTGTGGCAAAAATGTCGCAAATTCTTCGATTTCAAAGCATTTTCGCAAATCTCACAGCAACTCTTTCCCGGAAAAAAAGATTTAACTGTTTTACGAATATTAGCTCCTGTTATAAGAGTAAACTGAAATCTCAAAATCCACAAAATTGTTACTGAAAAAAAAAAAGACTAAATTTTGAGGGCGCCAGAATGTCACAGATTTGTGTGCCCAAATGTCACAGATTCCGTCAGAGATAAGTGGCAACACTGGCTACAAGTACGATAATGAACGTCTGCTTTATTCCAGGAATTCTGATGTGCTACGTGTTTGGGTCATTTATGGACTGGAAGATCATGGCTGGAATAGGCGCCTTTCTCCCAGTGATATTCCTCGTCTGCATGTGGTTCGTCCCCGAAACTCCTCGCTGGTATATGTCTAAAGGTAAGCGTATTGCTCCAGCTTCAGAAACTAAACATGGGTAGTGCAAACGCTGTCAGTGAGTCAAGGTCAGAGCAAAATAACTCTAGGGAGTAATGCGAAGACCTATCCTTCCCATGCATTAAAAATGGGCTTCCGTCGCAGCGCCGCCCATCTCGCTTTGTTCGCTGCGTGCAGTGGCGGACGTAGAAATTCTAGCCAGCGCTCGTTGACGATTGGTCAGAGCAAAATAACTTTGCTCTCTGATTGGCTGAGTTTCGGTAGGGATGTTAGTATCCGCTAGTGGAGCTAGTGATGCTGCGATTTGATTGTGTGTCACTTTTTCAAAGTTCGCGCATTACTGCCTAGAGTTATTTTGTTCTGGTCAACATCTTTTTATTCATGTTCAGAGGCGGCATCAAGACCGTTGTCCTACTATGAAAAGCTACAAACCGTTCAGCTTTCGGTACTGAGATAACTACTCAAGCTTTCAAGGAAATGGTTTCCAGGATGCTATTAGAAAGTTCCCCGGGAAGTCAGCTCGTTCATACTTGAATTGTATTTATTGTACGGAAGCAAAAGAGGGAAAAAAACGTGAAGCTCTACTACCCACTTCAAAACTTGTCCTCTCACGACACAGCTAGTACAGATTAAATATGAGAGAAGGCTTCTTCCTATTAAATAAAACATTTCCCTACCATGTTCATCTGAGCACTCCATACACTGTCAGACAAAAATAGAAAGTTTTCAGTTTTTTTTCTTAATAATAATAATAATGTACTTTATTTCCTTAATAGCTTGTATTATACACGCTAGCACTGGATCGTCATTCACACAAATAACATATCACAATTACATAAGTAGACATTTCATACACGTTCAACTTGAAAATATAATTTGACTTAACTTCATCTACACGTACACAACTTGAAAATATAATTTGAATTAACTAGAATTAAAATATTGGGTAAAATAGGGTACAAAAGATTTCAGGTAACGATCTGTCGAGTTTATGGGTGGTCTTTCTAGTCTCTGGGAATCAGCGTCCCTCTGTCTCTGTCGCGTATTAGGCCTGCTATTTGCTGCAGTATCAAAATCAGGTAGAATTGCACGATGAGCATGTGATGCCAGACACTTGCTCCCGAACGCTATTGTCAATTGGTGCCTTCGTTCGTCAAGGGTTGGCAGTTCAAGCTTGACCAGGCCATCCTCATAAGAGAGATAGCCCGGGCCGAGCATAATCTTAACAGCCCTTTTTTGGATGGCTTCTAGTCTATCGGTCTGTGCGTTGTTGAGTCCAGGGTGCCAAGCCGGACAGGCATACTCCAGGCAAGGTCGGATGTAAGTGCAGTAAATACTGCGTAAATCCCGCGACGGAATTGCAAAACGTCTGAGAGCCGCGAACGACTTGAGGAGAGGTGCTGCTTTTCGAGTAATATGCTGTACGTGAGAACTCCACTTAAGGTCATCATCAATTAACACACCGAGGAGTTTAACTGTTGTTTTGGACTCGAGACCTATATCCTCAACCTCAGGAAGGTCCCGTTTTAAAAAAGACACTCTGAGTACAACACTCTTTCTACGGCTTACTGAAAGTTTAACTTCGGATAGGTCTCGCTGCAATATGTCAAAAACTGTTGAAAGGGGTGATACGTCATCCGAAGGAGAAAGTGAACGGAGCGAAATGGTTGAAAGATCGTCAGCAAATTTAAAACGGTGATAAAAAGTAGTCAAAACTTTGTTAAAAACAATTAAAAAGCACAAAGGACCCAGCTTGGTACCCTGGGGCGTTCCGCAAAAAATACTCATGAATTCCGAAACGTCCCCGTTAGTCAACTTAACGCATTGCGTTCGACCTGTTAAAAAACTAGCTAGTAATCTAACCACGAATTTTCGAGCTCCCATTGCGGTCGATTCACTAATAATAACCTGATGATCCAAACTATCGAATGCTTTAATTATGTCACTCAGTAAGATCTCAGCATACGTGTTCTCAATTTCTAGGTGCTTAAGGATATCATCAATTAATTTGACTAGATAATGGGTGGTGCTGCAACCAGGTCTAAAACCATACTGTCTAGGGTCTAAATTTTCTTCAACATCCGCGTAAAGATTTTCATAAATAAAACTCTCAAACACTTTCGATAGAGCTGGAGTTGAAGATATTGGTCGTAGGTCAGGTACTGATTTGGCACTTGTACATTTTGGTATAGGCGTTATATAAGCTCTCTTAAAACTATCTGGGAACACCCCGTCGATAAAACATTGGTTAAAAACTGCAGCTAGGACAAAACTCAGTTCATTTGAACATTCAATTATTAGTTTAACAGGAATTTCACCAGGATAATTACTTTTGTTTGGGTTTAATGCACTTAGCCTTTGACGGACTTGATTAGCTAGTTATCAGTCTAGATGATGCGTTACCGAAGAGCAACCGAAATATCCGAAATCGTATTTATCCCTCGCACATTATCTTAGACGGATAACTAGCTAATCAAGAAAAAAACGCTGAAAATCTCGTTTTTTCTATTTTTGTTCGCAATGAATGATCAGCTTGGCATCAAACCTACACTGTCAGAAGTTTCATAACAGACAACAAACGGATGAGCGGTTTTAACAGACAACACTTGGGATGTAATCTGTCATCGCGACAAACGTTGTACAAAACCGCCAAAAGAGCATCTGCTGAATTTTATGATATCAAGATGACAAACAAAAAAGTCAGCAGATACTATTTGGCGTTTTTTCGGCTCCCCCCGGCAATGCTTGTTATGCACAACATTTCATGCATAATATTTGTCGCGGCAACAGATTACATCCCAAGTGTTGTTATTGAATCCTTGTTGTCTGTTATGAAACTCCTCACAGTGTACCCTCAGAGAGTCCATGCGTAAAAAAATATATCTTTTTGATTGTTTAGCCATTTTACCACAGCGCGTCCTGAAGATCAGATACTGGAATGGGCACCAATAAAGAGTCAAATTTGTAAGCTTCTCCGTCTGCTTGTTTGATCAGCCATTTACCATATCTTGTCACTTTTTTTTATAAGTAGTGAGCTGAAGGATAAAAATGCTCCTCAGCTGGGATTTGAACCCAGGACCCTCTGCTCTCCAGGCAGGAGCTTTTATCATTTGATCTACCGAGGGGCTTGTGAACAGTTCGCAAACCACAACAATAGTCTGATAGAAGCCGGCCATAGGAACAGTGATCCCGCCCGAAGGCAAATTCATAGAACCAGTTCACATCCCCATGGTACAAGTCCCTTGTGTAAATTGCCATCTATGTATTATCTTGTCACTTCTCCAATTCTAACAAAAATTTACACTTTCAGGTCGCACTGAGGAAGCCAGGACAGCTCTTCAATGGCTACGAGGAAAGGGCACCGATATTTCCAAGGAAATGAAAGAGATTGAAGTCTCCCAAAAGATGCAAGAGACACTTCAAAGTGGGATCAAAGATCTCATGAAAGTCGCCTACCTCCGCCCTCTATTCATCTCCCTTGGCCTCATGTTCTTCCAGCAGCTTTCTGGAGTAAACGCTGTTATTTTCTACACTGAATCCATCTTCGAAAAATCACAAAGCTCTATCAGCGCAAACCTCTCATCTATTTTTGTTGGTATTGCCAACTTTGTCTCAACAATAGGAGCTAACTTGGTTATTGACAGAGTAGGAAGAAAAGTCTTGCTAAATGTTTCAGGTTTTTTCATGTCTTTGTCTCTGCTGGTATTGGGTGGATTTTATCTGATGCAGCACTGGGGCCATGATATTTCCGAATATGGTTGGGTTCCCCTTGCAACTTTTATTATCTATGTGATCTCATTTTCAATTGGTTATGGTCCTATCCCCTGGTTAATGATGGGTGAGATTTTTCCTGCTAAGATCCGAGGACCTGCTGCAAGTGTGGCCACAGCATTTAACTGGTCTTGTAGTTTTGTTGTAACCAAAATCTTCCAAGACCTAATGGAAAATCTTGGGGCTCACGGTACTTTTTGGTTTTTCGGTGTTATTTGTGTTTGTAGCATTGCCTTCGTAACTTTGTTTGTACCGGAGACGAAAGGTTACTCGCTAGAATTTATCGAAGAAAAAATGATGGAGAAAAAGCAAAAAACTGAGATTACAAAGCTGTAAATGATTTTCAACTCTGTAGGTCGACTATGTCAGAGACATTTCGGGTGATACTGAGTGATAAAAATGGGGATCCGGTTGTGGTTTATTCGTGCTTATTCGGTGACCCGTTGTACAGTTTTGTAGCTTACGATAGCTTTTGTACACTTTTGTAAATTGCCTGATGGCGTTGTATATTTATTGCTATAAATTGTGTCGATCATACCCTGTCCATACACGATCAACTAGCATGGCCTTAGGTAGTCTAGTAGATTAAGGTATTTTTTGTTTAACCATGCTCAAACACTGGTGCACCATGACACTGTCTATCCCGTTTAGGGATCCCAAAACGTAAGTGGAGGGATACCTATGACATCGCAAAAGTTGTCCGTCCGTCTGTAAGCACGATAACTCTCGAAGGGAATGAGATATTTTGATGAAACTTGGTGTGAGAATTCTTTGGGTCATCGGACAAGTGAAGTTCGTAGACGGGCTTTGTAGCTCTACATTTAGAGGCGGGGGAGGGGGTTCAATATTCCGAAACAGCTAATATGATAGTCGATTATGGAGTAAGAAGACATGCTGAACACGATTATCAAAACCATTTTCTCGCCGGACAAATACTTCGTCCAGAATCCGGCAAAAACGGAAAATTTGTAAAAAGTAAAAGCTTTATTTGATGTTGTTTAGATGTTCGATTTAGGGGTAAGAAGACTTGCTGAACACTTGTATGAAAACTATTTTCTACCCGGATAAGTAGTTCGTCCGGAATCCGGCCAAAACCGAAAAATCTGTTAAAAGTAAAAGTTTTATTTGTAGTTGATTAGAAATCCGACTTAGGGGTGAAAAGTGATGCTGAATCGGTAAATGACCATCATTTCTTACCCGGACATATAGTTCGCCCGGAATCCGGATGGAACCGGAAAATTTGTTATAAGTTAAATTTTTATTTGAAGTTGATTAGATGTTCGATACTGGGGAAAGATGATACTCTGAATTCGTTTCTTAGTTTTCTTTTTTTTACCGGACAAGTAGTTCCGGAATTCGGTCGAAACTGGAAAATTGGCAGAAGTAAGGCAGGAAGTTTTCGTCCAAACAGATTTGACTTATAGGGGTAAACACATGCTGAATCCTTATCTGAACTTGGTTTCACGTTTCAAGCTATTTGGCCTTAATTTTTTTCTGAATTTTGATATTAAAATGCTCAAGGAGTCTGGCGAAGACTGGACCTGGCGAAGATAAGACCCAATTGTCTAGATCGAATAATGGATTTTTGGGATCCCATCAAAACCTTTGGTCTTGTTCACAGAGGGGTACCAATCAACAACACTTTTTAAGGCAGGAGATGTTTAAAATCATTATAATTACCAAAGAGTTGTGGACCAGTCTGGTACCCCTCCGGAGAATAAGGATTATAAACGCATATGAGAATCATGCTCTCCTCTTGGAGCCTGTCCGAGCATTTGAGCATGGTTGTCAAAGTTTACTACACTGGCAAAAGGATATTTATGTGGTGACTTATGTAATACCATCTATTTTCGGTCCTGTGTTCTGCCTAGCTTAATGAATCTAATCTTGATCAGAAAAATCATCGAAGCTTAGAACCCCATCTTACAGAAGAATTTTGCAATTGCACGGTTAAAAAAAAACAAAAAAAAAACAGTCAAACAGAATATTAATATTTTCTAAGCATTAGTTACCTCCTTAATCTAAATGTTGAGAAGAAATTCATTTAACCACCCCTCAAACCCCAAATCGACTCCACACAGAATCGGAAAGGGGTTAATCTTTAGGAACAATAATCGGAGAAATCGCCGTCCATGGGGACCCATGATAATCGAGGAAGTGAATTGCTAGTTCCTGGTACAAGCAAAAATACAGGGACTCTGCAGCGTGACTCCGTGTGGAACAATGAGATGACGCCTTATACCAGAATAGCTGAAACTGTGTTGATAGACTACCTGGCTGGCCAGTCCAACCGATATTTTTATACTAATCATCTGCATACAACAAATTCAGGCCCGAAAATGCTCTGGATTATGGGCCTAAAGTTGGACTGGAAAGTTGGTGGTTGAAAAAATTGTTGATTCGGCGCCACCAAAACTACAATTGAAGTGGCTTCGGGGTCTAAAACTATATACAGAGCCATTACTAGCCAAAATGTGTTTTGGGGGCAAGGTATTTACTGATTAGCTGATCACTTTTACCGACTGTTAATTCAGAAACATTGACTGCTTTTAGGAATAAAACTAGTGTTTTGATAGAAATTGATGATTTCCAAAAAAATGGACTATTTTTAAGAAGAACTTTACTATTTTAACGAAACACAAACACTGACTGTTTTGAAGAAAAAATCTACAAGAGGGGTGTACAACCTAGAATTTGAACAACCTCGAACCTGGCCTAAAATGGTTGAAAGGAAAGTTTCAATGCCGTCCTATCAAGGTCCTAACTGTTAAGAAGGAAGCCGTGATTGACCTAGGACCTGTTTTGGACTGCTCAGAAGTATCCTTGTGAGATTTCTAGGCCAAGTTCGAGGTTGTATAAGTTTGAGGTTCGATGCCCCTCCTGTACTGTTTCAAGAAAAAAATCGAATGTTTACGAAAAGGCTAAAGGCTTTACCGATGGCCGACATCATTTGGGGGGGGGGGGCATCCAACCCCTCCCTATATGTGATGCCCATGACTATATACCCAATAATGTAACATACCGTAGAGGTATGTTTATTTAAACACTTTTTTTCACTGTTCCACTACCTTGGCTTGTTACTTTCTGTATGGAAGCAATTCAAGTCATTGTATTATGGGACATTTTTCCAACTGTAAACAACGGAAAACAATTGGAAACAATTATTTTTTATGATTTTAAACAGTTGTCAATGATTGTATTTTTACAACTAAGTTTTACAATTTAAACAAATGTTTCCATTGTAAAAATACAATCATTAACAACTGTTTAGAATCGCAAATGATTGGAAACAACTACAATCATAAACAACTGTTTCCAACCGCAAACGACTATTTCCGATCATACAAAAAAAAAATTTCATGATCAATCCAATTGTTTTCAATTGTCTATGACTGGAAAAATGTCCATAATACAATGACTTGAATTATTTCCACACGGGTTGCATTTAAAAAAGTAAGATCCAAAAGAAAAATAACAAACTTGATATCCGTTAACAGACAATTATTTCAGGGTTATCCTGGCACAAAACTTGAAGTAGAAATTCAATAACTTTCCTTGATTTTGAATTTACTAGAAAGGTCCTTCCTCTTTTGAAGGCCTCTGCAGGTTCGGACCGCCATCTTCTCCATCGAAGCTTATTAGCATTCCTCATGGAAAATTTTTAAAATTATAAAAAGCAAACCAGGTGCCACCTGAGTCACTTTCAGCCGTAAAGTAGCAAAATATTCAAAAAATTTAAAAAACGTGAGAGATTATTACAAGTGTTCATAGTAGAGATGCCTCAGTCTAGTACACTAGCCCCTTTTCAGGCACGGTGCTTAAACGTCTAGCACCATGCCTGGGTGCTAGACGTTCAAGCACTGTACCTTGGATTTCATGTATGGTGCATGGATTTCAGTATAGAGTGCATACATCAAAAACACAGTTTCTGTCATGACAACTGAGCACCAGCTCGGACAGGGCTGAAATTACTACCATGAATTAGAGAAACAAAGACAATCCTTTATATATTTTTCACAACAAAAACAAAAGGGCTTGGCTGATGACAGATGTGAAAAACCTCATTTCCTTTTCTACATAGTCAAGGGTTTAGCATGCAAAGTGTCCTGTGCCTTAGCTTTTTCTACCTAGCAGCCAACCAGAATATTGGCTCTTGGGGAATAGATAGGGAAAATACATGGAAAATAGATAGGGTGTTGTTAGGTTTTTCATCTCCATCATCATTAGAGAAATTTTGCTTTTGTTGTGAAAAATATATAAAGGATTGTCTTTGATTTCTCAAATTCATAGTAGTAATTTCAGCCCTGTCCGAGACGGTGCTCAGTTGTGATGACAGAAACTGTGTTTTTTCTGTATGCACTTTATACTGAAATCCATGCACCATACATGAAATCCAAGGTACAGTGCTTGAACGTCTAGCACCCAGGCATGGTGCTAGACGTTCGAGCAACGTGCCTGAAATGGGGCTAGTGTACTAGACTGAGATGCCAGGTTTGGGTTTTGGTTTTTTTTTATCGACGATCATTCACTGTTAGCATACGTTCACATAAGCATATCACTACTGTATACCCAACTTACAACGTAAGTGTCCTAAACACTAAACAAATAATAATATAATAATAATAACATATTTGCAAATTGAATGGCAGGCCGTTAAGCCTCTACAAACAAGTAAAGTTTAAGAGGCGTTTGTCAAAATCCCATTTTTACTGTTTTAAATCCAAAAAAGCAGACATTTCTTGATAAAAACAGTAACCCTAAGAACAAAGGAAAATGTTCTAACAGGCTAAAAGCTAAAGGAAAGACTTGGGAAAGACAAATAGGGACGACAAATGCTGAACAAAAACACAACTTTCTTACCCATGACTTGTACACGGCAGATTGCACATGTGTCACACTCAACATCCCAGGACCACATGGCAACAGCATTCCATTTTTTCAAGGTGAACATCTTTTCTGTCTTCCCATCTGAAATATTGTCATTTTTATCCAAATTGATTTTATCCATTCTCAGTTCTAAACAAAAATATACCTTGTTTTATTCTATTGACCCAACAAGGACCATATTTCAAAACATTCTATATTGCCAACGACGTGCGGAGGATGTTAAAGAGGCTCAATAGATGCCAGCGTCGACTTCAAACGCCTGTAAACAAGACCTGACTGTGTTTCCAAGGTACAAGTGGAGTCCAAACCCTTTTAATTGGAACTTCTAATAAGTTTTCGCGAGAAGAGAAAAAAAATATCTTTCCCCTAAAAAAGACAGATACAGGGGTGACCCGAAGCACTCAGGCCAGGGGGGCGAGACCCCTCATTTCAACGACTACTGGATCGAAATATACGACTCGCACGTCCCGAAAAAAAAATGAACTGTTGCCACTTCGAGGCAACGGCGCAGCTGCGGCGCACATTCCCCGCCAATAAATAATGGAGCCGGTGTAAAACTAGCTGCAGTGCATCAGCTGAAATTATTCTTGTAATCAGAATTTGTGTATACATACAGTAATAACCTCAGCTTGACATTTCAGTTTTCGCTAAAGAGGAAAGCTTCCAGCGCCTGCATATATATGTATATATGCATTCTGCCTTTGTCTGGCAAGATATAACTACTTACCATACTCTAGCCTTTAATGTGTTTCAAATCTAAAAGATTCGAAGCCTAATCGCCAAGTAAATGACACACAGTTTTTTTTTTTTTAAATAGAGCGATCCCATTGAAAAGAAAAGAATAACTATGAACTCACAAATCTTTCCGCTGAAAAAAGTGACAATAGTGGCAATAGAAAAAGTAGCTTTGTTCCGAATTACTAAAACAAAAAAAAAGTGATTTTCACCTTGAATACAGGCTACTCGAAAGAAAACGAGGAAAAGTTTGCCAGTGCATTTAAACAAATTTAAAAAAACCCATATTTTCGGACGTAAAAACCTAGGAGCAGAGCGTCTTTTTGCGAATCCATTGAAAAGTAAAGAATAGCTATAAAAGTGACATGTCAGTCGAAAAAAGTGACAAAATAGTGGCCGTCGAAAATGCAGTAGATTTGTTCCGAATTAATAGCAAAAAAAGTAATTTTCACGATAGAAACACGCTTACTCAGAAACAAAACGAGGTAAAGAGGTTTCCCAGGGCTTTTAAAAAAAGAAAAATCGTAACAAACTTTTGGTCTTTACACGACAGGAGTTTACAGATTCGGACTTGACTTTTTACATTTAAGAAGACGAGGCTTCGCCAACGAGACTTCAGTTGCGTTTTTTTCGGGTGTAATTTAACTGTAGTTTTGATGGACTTTTGTTTCATTATAAAAGTACAGTGTACCGTTTTATGTGTCCATTTGACACACTGTACTTTCATGACGAAAACGAAAGTACGTCAAACTACAGTGAATTAAATCCGAAAACTGCAACTTTAAACTGGTTTGCACAATCTGATTCCTTCTATGTAAAAACTAACCCCCTATTCGTTGACGAGACAAAATTTTGTCTTTCGCCCGATAGGGCCACCAAATTAGGTCCGAATCTCAATACGTGACAGATATACACAGCAATTGAAGAACGGGAAGTTCACTTTCAGAATAACTTAAAAATAAAAGAGATCTTTTTCGAGTTGTATGAGTGTCCTGATATTTTCATATAGTAGGCTGTGGAATTTTACGAAGGCTTTTCAGATATGCTTTAACACTAGCATAGATGGCAAAAATTTACCTCCCGACTAGAATTTGCTATTCCGGCGTCTGCAGAACCCCTCCTAGATCCTGGGAAACATATTTCGGACGTATTTTCAAATCTTCCTTGTCCTTTTCAAGCGCTGTACCCACCTCAACCTCGCTTTGTAATCGACATTTTTCTACTTTCTGGGCGCACTTCTTTCGCAGGTCTCCTGTCATCTGAATTCTCATGGCTTTTCCATTATGTTTAAAAATTCCATGCCTTCTTTTTCCACTTGTAGTCAAAGTGTGACCAAATCTATGCACATAACTTCGTCTCTCACTTGATATATTAATGTTATCCAATCAGACTTCACTTCAACAACTAACCTATTGTAATTTTGACCTTTGACAGGCTAAAATCTGAAAGACCTAATACTCTTGATGATTATCTCTCCTTGCCGATGCAAAATCTCCGGCCTCTCCAGGTACCTAGTGGAAGAAGGCAGAAGTGGTGTCACATCTGCTCACAAAGATCGCCGTGATTGGCTGACATAGGATTTGAGTCTTTGACTTTGAGTTGTTACGGACACGTTCACTCCTTCTTCCTGAGGATCACTGGAGTGTTTTGGACTTAGTCATATAGAGTATTGAGGCAGATACAAATCACATGGGAGTAGAACAGGTAGCCGAATTGCTGCCACCATGAATCATGTCTTCGACCTATCCGGGTTAGGAAACCTGGTCTGAACGACTCGGTTAGGGACGAGTTTACGACTGTAGCTAGGCAGAGCCCAAAAAAATTTTTTTTTAAACGACTCGGACTGTTTTTTACTAAAATTAATGGCCGGGACCTCGGCGAGGTCAAAATAAACGACTGATAGAACTTAATAAAAGGCAGGGGGAGGGGGGGGGGGATTTCAGTCGGGAAACATTAATTTTGTTACAACACAGATGTTTAAAGTGGGTAGTAAGCTGTCCGGACTGTCGGAAGCTATTAGTAACACGTCGTCAAAGGCTATTCTGGCAGTTTTCTTATAATATTCTAATAGTAAACTTTTTCCCAGTGAACAATGTTCATACCTTGACCAGAACTAAACATAAGATGATGAAATTCCTTGTACATTTAGATCCTAGGGCTGGGAAACTGCTTTTAAAGTTGCCCCTCCCCCACTCACCCCGTTTATGTGCAACTGGGCCCAGATTGTCCAGGAGTAAAGTTCGTTACCCGTGACAGGAATCAACAGATATCAAGTTGAAACTTGGTAGGTTTGTGAGCATTGGGGTCTCTTTTTGGGATCCCAAAACGTAAGTGGAGGGATACCTATGACATCGCAAAAGTTGTCCGTCTGTCCGTCCGTCTGTAAGCACGATAACTCTCGAAGGGAATGAGATATTTTGATGAAACTTGGTGTGAGGATTCGTTGGGTCGTCAGACCAGTCGAGTTCGTAGATGGGCTGTGTAGCCCTACATTTAGGGGTGGGGGAGGGGGTTTAAATTAAGGGGCAAACAAAATATTTTGAAACAGCTAATGTGATAGTCGATTATAGGGTGAGAAGACATGCTGAGCACGATGGTGAAAACCATTTTGTCATCGGACGAGTATTTCGTCCGGAATCCGGCAAAAACCGGAAAGTTTGTTAAAAGTAAAAGTTTTATTTGAAGTTGATTAAATGTTTGATTTAGGGGTAAGAAGACATGCTGAGCACGATGGCGAAAACCATTTTTCGCTGGACGAGTAGTTCGTCCGGAATCCGGCCAAAACCGGAAAGTTTGTTGAAAGTAAAAGTTTCATTTGAAGTTGATTAAATGTTTGATTTATGGGTAAGAAAACATGGTGAACCCGATGGTGAAAACCATTTTATCGCCCCACAACTAGTTCACCTGTAATCCGGCCAAAACCGGAAAATATTTTAAAAGTAAAAGCTTTATCTGAAGTTGATTAGATGATATATTTAGGGGTAAGAAGAGACGCTGAGTCTGTATATAATGATCATTTTTTACCCGGACATATAGTTAGTCCGGAATCCGGTTGTACCCGCATTTTTTTTAAGTCAAAACTTTATTTAAAGTTCATTAGATTTCTTTATAGGGATAAGGAGATACGCCGGCTTCTTTTCTGAATTTTTCTTTTTTTTGCTGAACTAGTAGTTCGCTCGGAATTCGGGCGAAACAGCAAATTTGGCAGTAGTAAAGCAGGAAGTTTTGGTCAATATCGTCAAAATAGATATGGCTTATAGAGGTATAGATAGGTAGATAGAATATCTGAACTCCGTTTTCTCTGATGATTAGCCTGGCGAAGATAAGACCGAATTGTCTGGATCAAATCTTAGATTTTTGGGATCCCATCGTCACCTTTGGTCTTGATAAGATTGCAATACTTCAGGAATTAGCACGTCTCTTGACGTGAAAACTAGCCTACTTTTGTTTGCTGTAAATTCCGAACAAATGTACTTAGTACCCGCTTTACACTGGTGTTGTGGTTTGCCCGATCTCACGACGATACGATCGACACCCCGCAACGCTCGAGGCGATCAGAGAAATACAGCCGCCAAGAGGGGAGAAAGGAAATGAATGATCAATACCGTGCCAGTGCTTCCACTTTGCAGGATTTAACCTGGAATTCAGGATTTTTGGATGCCGACAGGATTTTTTTCAGGATTTTTGAGAATCCAGGATTTCCGGACTTTTCCAGGATTTCCCAGGAATTTTTAACAGACTGCAGTGAGAATTAGGTATCTTACGGAAAAGAGAAGCTCTATTATACTTAAAATCTATGGCTACATTCGACGGTCCAAGTTTTACAATCTAATAATAGCGTGAAAGCTATACTTCTGTGTCTTCTTTTCGGATCGCAAAAAGACACTTTCAGTGTTTCCACAAAATTTTGCCTGCGGCGTATTTTGTGGGATATATTCCTTATTTAGAAGAAGAGCGCGTCATTTAGATGGCGTTGAAGGCTTGGAATTTTTGGGGCTCAAACCACATTAAAAGCTAGAATTTAAGTTGAATTTTGACAGAAAAAATAGTGTTTAAAAATTTTTGCATGCGGCGCTTACGATAATTTGCCTTTGTTACATTAGTTGACGCTCGGCCTTTATTCGCTACATCCTCTTTAATGGTAGTCTCAGTGTCTGACGTGACGTCTTGCCTTCCCAAACGATAGAGAAGACAAACTCAGCTGCGCTTGTTCAAATCCTCCAACGTACAGCGCTGGCCGGATCGTATTAGAATTTCTTCTAGATATACGTTTGGGCTTAACTGTTTAAAAAATATTCCTGAAGAAGGGTTGATTGGAGACATTTGTTCATTTCTAAAATTGTTAGGTACTCAAATAAGGGCAGATGCAAAATGGAGCAAAAATCATAGCTTGGACAACACTATTTCGTATTCGGATTGGGTTTTCTGCAGGCAATGTTAACGGAAGTCATACAGATAGGGATAATACTTGCTACTCTTCATCCAGGTGTCCTGTAAAAGGAATATTGTTTCCAAACTGAAACCAAATTCAAAACCAAGTCCCACAAGAAGACATAACACTTCCAAGACGCTGCGGTTTAAGCCGGAGATGAGCAGGTTGTCAACGAGAGTAGAGCAAGGCGGGATTGTCGTCAAAGAAGTCAAAAGGCTTTTCTATACTGATTTTCTGGGCAGATCAAGGTGGCGATTCGAATTGACAAAAAAAAAACACACACAAAAAAACAGTGAGCAGAGAGCAATGAACGGCACGTTCCGTGCCCATGATTAGTTAAGGCACCGCATGCGAAATTTTTTGAATCCGCCTTTTTTTTTTCTTGCAACATTTAGCTACTTCCCGTGCAAATCCTAGCTTTTAACAAAACAACCTAGCTTTAACAAGCTTAGAGTTATTTAGAAACCTTCTTAGAGTTATTTAGAAAACTTCTTAAAGTTATCTAGAGGCGAAAGCTTTTTCTCTTCATTTGTCTTATTATTAGTTGTGTTTTTGATCGAAGTTTGAAGTTACATTCAACCTCAAAGGCCTTTGTTTAATTACCGTTTTCGGTCGCCGGTCACAGTTTCTTCGTCCTTCAAACTCTGAGGTCGAACTTCGTGAGCTAGCAAGTTCGAAGTTTGCTTGAATCGTCGAAGAAAGGTCAACCGGGCAAGGATCGCCCGAGGCGTAAAAATACTCATTAAACAAACGATGACCTTCGACGGCGTTTGAAAACGGAAATTAAGCAACCGGCTACGCTAACGGCGAACAAGACTTCGATCAAAAACGCAACTATTATTATTGAACCTTGACATAGCGAAAATCGATCCAATGAATCCACACCTTTATTTAACGCTATCATACGATGAGTCCGTGAGCAGCAGAGTGAGCTGAAAGGAAGACCGCTTCATTGCCCTACCCCTACCCCTACTGGATACGGCCTATAACGGGGTTTCTTTGATACTATAAGCCAAGATTTTCCAGCTTGAGACTGAAGAGGACCCTTGCCAAGAAGGGCTGAAATATAGCTCTAATAAAATATAGCTGACATCCGTTTCGGACAGTCAAATATGCTATAAGCCGTTGTTCTTGAAATAATAGGTAGCATTCTCGAGTCTTATAATCGAACACAGTGTTCTTTATCCGCAGAGAGTTAGCGGGACACATTCTTTATTGGCAGAAGTATAACGTAGCACTACTACAAAATGTAACGACGACCCAAGACCCCCATTTGTAACCCCGATTTTCCAGCTGTAACTCATAATTCTAAATGCTCTAAGGAAAGATAAAATGCTGGGCTGGAGATAGATTACTACAACAGGCCAAGGCCAACAGCATGGCGTAAAACACAAAATTTTAAGCGTTCTTCAAATACGAATGGTCGTCTTTAAAGAAGCCACTGCAATGAAAAATTTTGCTTTGAGCCAACATCGTTCTGACCAATGCCCCCTTTTGACTAAACACTGTACCTCCACACGCTCTCTAGTTTTCGGCCAAATAGTGACAGCAACAGATCTACCAGGGTCTTCTCCATGTTCAGTTCATCCACTGTTTAAAAATAAAGGAAGCTTTCAAAGCTGTTTACATGGAATTCTTCATTGGGTAAAATAATTGTAGAGAGCCACAAGCGTCTCTGCTGCCACCTTTGGCTATTTGATTTGCATACAGATGGAGACGTCGGGAATCTGGATTCGTATAGATTCCTGCTGCTCTGTAGTCAGCAAATTGCGCGAAGCTTTGATTCTCAAATACTTCTGTTGTCGGTCGAACGAGGGATAAATCTGCACACTCCACGCGGGCAACATGTGTATGAGGATCCATTAGTAAGTAAATAAGGTTTATTAGACAGAAATTTGCTAGCTAGCTAATTTGGTTGTCTTTACAAAAATTTCATTCTTGTAAACACTCACGAGTTACATAAATACTAAATACGGTACTACAAATATTTAAAGTTACACACAACTTTAAAGTTAAAGTTGGCACAAATGTGCTACTGTGTCTCCTTGTTTTGGTTTTTACCGTTTTTAGTCTCAGCTGCGAACGCGTACGATTGTTTATTGGTGCATCAGATAGGAGGATACTTCGGTGTTGGACAGATGCAAGGATTTTACACCCAAACTTAAGAATTAGTATGTTACGACGTTCGTGGAGTGAGGGGAGGGATAATTCTGTTAGAAGAGATTCATACGAACCGGCGGTTACTTGCTGACCTAGTATAACTGAGACTGCTCTCTTCTGTACACGCTCAGTTTCGTTAGATACGTATGCTGTATTTTGGGCGAAAGGACCCCATAAGGGGCATGCGTACTCAATTACAGGTCTTACGTAACACAGGTATGCAGCCTTCCGACTATCACGGTCGCAACCAGGGCCGTATCCAGGAATTTATTTCGGGGGGGGGGGGGGGGGGGGGGGGGGGGGGGGTGCGTTTCGGGGGGGGGGGGGTTGCCTGTTGGTCGAAAAAAAACACACAAAAAACACATAGATCAGAGGGAAAAGCCTATAAAAATCGTTATTTTTGTATGTTTCGGGGGGGGGGGGGGGATAACACCCCCCCCCCTGGATACGGCCTTGGTCGCAACCAAACTGCCTCATCTGTATGAGCTTTTGGAGTGATGCATTTCCAGATTTTATTACAGTCTGAATGTGATCAATAAATGAACAGTCACTCGACATCCATCCTGAATCCCTGGAACCAATTTCACCATAGTTGTGAAGATGACGTTGACTGAAGTAGCGAATTTCTTGAACGATGTTACAGAGCGACGGTTCCGCCCGAACGGGAGTAAGTATTCAATCTGCGACTTTGATCTCATCCACGCATTCGTAGGTGTATGTATGAGAGCAAATCTACCCGAGCGCAGTTGGTATCCTGTTGGTTCGTCGAAACTCTCCCATAGCAGTCCAACATCACATACAATATCTATTATTTTAACAACAGGAAAATAGCATTCTTCGACGTAGAAAATCCCTTTTCCAGTGTTGGGTTTCTTCTCCAGTATGTGCCACGAACGACCTGCACCCACAGCGTGATAATTAGCCCCCGCAACACCTGCAAATCGACACGAGGAAAAATACCACAATATATGGAGAAGTCGGAAAAAATTCGACCGTATTGACCTTAGATGGTTTATTCGCTCAAATTGTCCTTAATAACTACTAACCGGACCCGAGAATTCAAAGTTGCACACGAAAAACCGGATTTCGGAATATTCGCACCGGAACGCCGAAGGATCCGGATTTCGTCCTTCCTTTAGGAACAACCCTTGGCATCAGGCGATTACTTCTCATCTTAGTCTTTTTGGCTTTAGTCTGCTTCTTAAAACTGTGACTTGGGATCGGGCGACAAAGAGCTCCAACTTTTTCCAAGGCAGTCTTCCTGTCCATAGCTTCCGAAAAAAGCGAAAAGACCACTTCTGACAACGCAGACGTCTTCCAGTGAGTAGTACCTGTAAAAGAAGACGCTGAAAGCCACTGTGTCAACAGCAGATAACTAAAACCCGGATCTTTCTTAAAGGAACCCTCTTACTTTTTCTGCCCTTTCTGTTATCCTAAGCTCACCTGTGGAATTGTAAGCTTCAGAAATCCCCACCCTTCGCCGTTGTTTCGTTTTGCAGCTACGAGGTTTTAGCGCCTTTTCGGCTGATCCGAGTTTGCCAGTCAGGAGCGCAAACTTAGCCGAAAGCTTCAAGGTCCACCGCCAAGTCTTTCAAAAAGAAGTGCAGGAGAAGCTTTAAATGTGTGTTTTCGTTTAAGACGACTTAGTAGGCCGGCAGGTCTGTCGTGTGTTTTGGACTCCTTTCTTTTTGCTTGGTTTCCCGACTTTTTAACCACGGCGCTCGCACTTTTCAAATATTTTGCGTCCAACCTCCGATTCGAAGAACGAGAAGTCTGGATAGAGTCGACAGGCCCCAACAAGAAAATTGCTAAGTTCATGGGTCTTGGTATTGTCGGAAAACGATATTTTATCGTGAAAAGATCATTTTTAGTAAGAGTTGTGCTTTACGGGTTCATAGAAAAGCTTGTCGTCCCAATTTCCCTCAGCGGGCACACAGTTGCTGTATTCCAGTTCAAACTCCGCAAGAAGAAAAAAACAGATCAGCTCCTACGCATTAACTTTCCCAATATCTATCGCTGTGAAAGCACAGTACCTATTTCGCACAACCTTGACTAGAATCACAAACAACCGCTGTCTCTTGATTGGTCTGAGACTGGGTTTTGTTACAATAGTGTTGCCGCATCGCTGCTGTATCACTTCTTTGCTACTGCACCAGATGCGTTTTGGATCACTACCTCCTTGATTTCTTCTTGGTTGAAGCAGCACCTGCGAGGAAGTACGGACTTGGCCGTTAAGCAAGTCCGCGATCCTCGAGAAGCGCTGCCGTGCAAAGACGATAAAAAAAAATCATCCCAGAAGCAGCCGAGACGTGGACCTGCAGAGTGCAATGAAAACGAGGCTCTGTACGGACCGTTCTTCTGACTGAACAAATCAACAAGACCAAAGGTGTCGATAGGATCCCAAAAATCTAAGATTTGATCCAGACAATTCGGTCTTGTCTTCGCCAGGCTAATCATCAGAGATAACCGAGTTCCGATATTCTATCTACCTATCTGTACCTCTATAAGCCATATCTATTTTGACGATATTGACCGAAACTTCCTGCTTTACTACTGCCAAATTTGCGGTTTCGCCCAAATTCCGAGCGAACTAATAGTCCAGCAAAAAAAGAAAAATTCAGAAACGAAGCCGGCGTATCTCCTTATCCCTATAAAGAAATCTAATCTACTTTAAATAATATTTTGACTTAAAAAAATGCGGGTACAACCGGATTCCGGACTAATTATATGTCCGGGTAAAAAATGATCATTATATACAGACTCAGCGTCTCTTCTTACCCCTAAATATATCATCTAATCAACTTCAGATAAAGCTTTTACTTTTAACATATTTTCCGGTTTTGGCCGGATTACAGGCGAACTAGTTGTCCGGCGAGAAAATGGTTTTCACCATCGGGTTCAGCATGTCTTCTTACCCATAAATCAAACATTTAATCAACTTCAAATGATACTGTTACTTTTAACCAACTTTCCAGTTTTGGCTGGATCCCGCACGAACTGCTTGTCCGGCGACAAAATGATTTTCACCATCATGCTCAGCATGTCTTCTTACCCCTAAATCAAACATTTAATCAACTTCAAATGAAACTGTTACTTTTAACCAACTTTCCAGTTTTGGCCGGATTCCGGACGAACTGCTCGTCCAGCGAGAAAATGGTTTTCACCATCGTGCTCGGCATGTCTTCTTACCCCTAAATCAAACATTTAATCCACTTCAAATGAAACTTTTATTTTTAACAAAGTTTCCGGTTTTTGCCGGATTCCGGACGAACTACTTGTCCGGCGAGAAAATGATTGTCACCATCGTGCTCAGCATGTCTTCTTACCCCGTAATCGAATATCACATTAGCTGTTTAAAAATATTTTGTTTGTCCCTTAAATTGAACCCCCTCCCCCACCGCCAAATATAGGGCTACAGAGCCATCTACGAACTCGACCTTACCCTTGACCCAAACAATCCTCATACCAAGTTTCATCAAAATATCTCATTCTCTTCGAGAGTTATCCTGCTTACAGACGGACGGACAACTTTTGCGATGTCATAGGTATCCCTCCACTTACGTTTTGGGATCCCAAAAACGATGCGAGAAATTGTATTGAATTGTAAAAATATTCTTCATTGGAAGAACAGATTTCGTTTCAGAGAGGATAAAGCATGAAAACAGCCCTGAAAGGAAAATCGATAATAGGTGGTTTAAGGCTGGTGACGGCACCAGTTATTGAGAAGGAAAATAATGAACAGGTTTCAGTTATACTTCTCTTTCGTTTCGAAAACCTATTCTTTCTCATAGGAAAAGACATCACCATGTCTTTCGTTTTTTTTCTTTCGTTTCGAAAACCTATTCTTTCTCATAGGACAAGACATCACCAATCACCATGAACACGCTCTCTTCTGATTTCAAGTGTACTTCGCGAATGATGGTTAGGCTACACATTGCGTGAATACGAGCGTGTTTTATAAATAAGAGCGTATTTTACGCACGTATTTGGGTTTGAAAACATCTCTAGCAATACGAACGTATTTGAGAAATGGGTCCGTTCTGTAAATAAATACATCCGTATTGGTAGAGATCTTTTCAAGCCCAAATACATGCGTAAAATATGCTCGTATTTCAAAATACGCTCGGATTTTCCTAGTCTGTAAACCCACGATGACTCAGACGGCATCAGGATTTCCGCGCGTGAAATCTGGTTCGGCGTCCTGTGGGAAACTGAAAGCATACTCACTTTGTTGTCAGGAAGGTAGAAATTAGCTTATCTTCTCCAGAAATTCTATCCTTGCTCATGGAAAGGAACGTCTTCACCGCGCTTACTGGTTCGATAGATATCGCAGGTAATCTGGGGAAAAAAATATATAAAAAACACCAACTTCACAGTCAAGATTGGCATCAAAACCAAGAAATGATTTTTTTTACATTAAAAGGAGCTCTGATTCTATCACTGCATTGCTTCATGTTGAGCACCCTACCTCTATCGCTTTCGTAAAATGGGGACCAAATCTCCGTAAAAAATTCGAACGCAGGTCACCGTTCGCTCACTCAAATATGCTTAGAGCTGCTTTCATATTGTCGCGTAGAGGCTTTCACACTAAGCTATACGCAACCTCTTCGTCACAGTTGCCGCGAAGCAACGCAGAGCCTACGCAGACAAAAAAAAACGCAACACAACAATAGAATCAAGTTCTATTCTTGCGTTGCGTCAACGCGTTACGCATCATATTTTTCGGGGAAAAATGGAAGTTTTTTTTAAGAGAAACTGGAGAATAACTGAGGAAGATAAACCTACAAATGATGATTACAAATTTACTAATTGGCGAAAAAAATGAAAATTCGGCAGAAGAAACCGAAAAAGGAAAACGTAAATACGCATCCAGCGTGACATATTCTCCCGCAGATGTTGGAGAAATATGGAACCAAAATCAAATCATGTACATAGGTTACAATTTAAAAATAAGAGGAGACAAGAAGGATTGATATCGAAGGTAATTAGATAACGTGATAGATAATGAGGATGGTTGGTGGTGGAGACCAAAAGTTGGATTGCCTAAGCACACTGTGTAAAAATTGGGAAAGGGAAACTGGAAGGATGAAGTCTAGCAATTTGAGCGGATTCGTAAGATAGACGGTTTGGAATCCGAGTCCGAATCCAGCCTGATTGCAGAAGATTCGAATCCGGCCACAAGGACAAATCCTGGATTCGGATTCGCCCATCTCTGCCCCAATGTTTATCAGTCAATCAACATATTATTTTTCGAAACGTCCAACCGGGCACTCAATGTGTCTTCTGGTCTAAGCTTTCGAATCTCAATCTATGCAACAGCTTTAAAAACAAGAGCTACGAGCTCATATGGCACTTGTTACGAGTAGGCACGGCTCGGTTATGTCAATGATATATCTAGTGTTTGCTAGGTGTCTTCCCACCAAGTTTCATCTCGATCCCTCCACTCATAGCGTTTTCCAATATTTCCAGTTCTCCCCTCCAGCTCCCCCCAAAAGTCACCGGATCCGGTCCGGATTTTAAGTGGGTCGTCTGAGGCATGAGGTCTTTCCAAATATCAAGTTTCATCGAGATCCGGTCACTCGTTCAAAAGTTATAAATACCTCAAGATTCCGGATTCCCCCTCCCTCCACTTCCCCGACAGTGCCCGAATCGGCTCGGTCATGTCAATGATGTATCTAGTGTTTGCTAGGTGTCTTCCCACCAAGTTTCATCTCTATCCCTCCACTCATAGCGTTTCCCAAGATTTCCGGTTGCCCCCTCCAGCTCCCCCAAAAGTCACCGGATCCGGTCCGGATTTTAAGTGGGTCGTCTGAGGCATGAGGCCTTTCCAAATATCAAGTTCCATCGAGATCCGATCACCCGTTCAAAAGTTATAAATACCTCAAGATTCCGGATTCCCCCTCCCTCCACTCCCCCCACAGTGCCCGAATTGGCTCGGTTATGTCAATGATGTATCTAGTGTTTGCTAGGTGTCTTCACACCAAGTTTCATCTCGATCCCTCCACTCATAGCGTTTCCCAAGATTTCCGGTTGCCCCCTCCAGCTCCCCCCAAAAGTCACCGGATCCGGTCCGGATTTTAAGTGGGTCGTCTGAGGCATGAAGTCGTTCCAAATTTCAAGTTTCATCGAGATCCGGTCACCCGTTCAAAAGTTATAAATACCTCAAGATTCCGGATTCCCCCTCGCTCCAATCCCCCGACAGTGCCCGAATCGGCTCGGTCATGTCAATGATGTATCTAGTGTTTGCTAGGTGTCTTCCCACCAAATTTCATCTCGACCCCTCCACTCATAGCGTTTCCCAAGATTTCCGGTTGCCTCCTCCAGCTCCCCCCAAAAGTCACCGGATCCGGTCCGGATTTTAAGTGGGTCGTCTGAGGCATGAGGTCTTTCCATATATCAAGTTCCATCGAGATCCGATCACCCGTTCAAAAGTTATAAATACCTCAAGATTCCGGACTCCCCCTCCCTCCACTCCCCCCACAGTGCCCGAATCAGCTCGGTTATGTCAATGATGTATCTAGTGTTTGCTAGGTGTCTTCACACCAAGTTTCATCTCGATACCTCCACTCATAGCGTTTCCCAAGGTTTCCGGTTGCCCCCTCCAGCTCCCCCCAAAGTCACCGGATCCGGTCCAGATTTTAAGTGGGTCGTCTGAGGTATGAGTTCTTTCCAAATATCAAGTTCCATCGAGATCCGATCACCCGTTCAAAAGTTATAAATATCTCAAGATTCCGGATTACCCCTCCCTCCACTCCCCCCACAGTACCCGAATCGGTTCGGTTATGTTAATGTTGTGTCCAGTGTTTGCTAGGTGTCTTCCCACCAAGTTTCATCTCGATCCCTCCACTCATAGCGTTTCCCAAGATTTCCGGTTGCCACCTCCAGGACCCCCCAAAAGTCACCGGATCCGGTCCGGATTTTAAGTAGGTCGTCTGAGGCATGAGGTCTTTCCAAATATCAAGTTCCATCGAGATCCGATCACCAGTTCAAAAGTTATAAATACCTCAAGATTCCTGATTCCCCCTCCCTCCACTCCCCCCCCCCACAGTGCCCGAATCGGCTCGGTTATGTCAGTATTGTATCGAGTGTTTGCTAGGTGTCTTCCCACCAAGTTTCATCTCGATCCCTCCACTCATAGCGTTTCCCAAGATTTCCGGTTGCCCCCTGCAGCTCCCCCCAAAGTCACCGGATCCGGTCCAGATTTTAAGTGGGTCGTCTGAGGTATGAGTTCTTTCCAAATATCAAGTTCCATCGAGATCCGATCACCCGTTCAAAAGTTATAAATACCTCAAGATTCCGGATTACCCCTCCCTCCACTCCCCCACAGTACCCGAATCGGTTCGGTTATGTCAATGATGTGTCCAGTGTTTGCTAGGTGACTTCCCACCAAGTTTCATCTCGATCCCTCCACTCATAGCGTTTCCCAAGATTTCCGGTTGCCACCTCCAGGACCCCCCAAAAGTCACCGGATCCGGTCCGGATTTTAAGTAGGTCGTCTGAGGCATGAGGTCTTTCCAAATATCAAGTTCCATCGAGATCCGATCACCCGTTCAAAAGTTATAAATACCTCAAGATTCCGGATTACCCCTCCCTCCACTCCCCCCACAGTACCCGAATCGGTTCGGTTATGTCAATGATGTGTCCAGTGTTTGCTAGGTGTCTTCCCACCAAGTTTCATCTCGATCCCTCCACTCATAGCGTTTCCCAAGATTTCCGGTTGCCCCCTCCCTCCACTCCCCCCACGGTGCTCGGATCGGGGAAGTGACTATTTCCAACTTAATCATTTGGGGTCCCTGATACGCCTGCCAAGTTTTATCGTCCTAACTTATGTGGAAGTGCCCGAACTAGCAAAACCTGGACAGACCGACGGACGGACAGAAATTGCGATCGCTATATGGCACTTGGCCGAAGGGCAAGTGCCATAAAAACGAGCTTAAAGGTTCGCACTGTCAAAGGTGGATGGCCGAACTTTCCGGGACCTCCCCTCCCACTTCTCCATAGTTTCCGGACCCAGTACGGACATCTAGGACACTTTCTCTTGCCAACTATCAAGTTTCATCTAAATCAGATCACTGGTTTGACAGTTATACAGTCGACAGCCAAAACACTTCGGATGTCCCCTCTTTCCACCCCGTGACCCCCCCCCCCCTAGAGATGGTTGAATCCGGGAAATGAAGATTTTCAAGTCAATCTGACCAGTTCACTAATATGCCCGGCAAATTAATCCTCCTAGCTTCTCCAGAGGTACCCTCACTCGTGACCAGCGAACCGTCGGAAAGGCGATCGGCACATGCTATCTGAGCTGAAGGCTTCCAAGACAAGGAAAAAATTGCAGCCTGGTCTGTGCTTGCTCAAACCCTGGAACATGCTACTCCTTAAAGGACCTGTCTTACCTACAATACAAACGCAAACTACTTCCATAATCAATCCTTATATGAAGTTTTCCCATCAGGGAAACCGTTTATGTAAGTAGTTTCCCTGTTTTCGCTACAAGTCAACAGGTCTCGGAAAAGGCTTAAAACAGCCAAAACCGTGGGTTATTTGTTGAAAGCAGAGCCTAGTTTTAAAGTATTCAAAATTTTTAATATATTGTAAGTTGAAGAGTAAATAGTGCGAGGGTCCTTTACTAAATATTCTTTGAGCCCAAGCTGACTTTGAAACATTTATTCAAACAATGTTTACAACGGATACGTTGTAAACATCATAGCTGATCATAGCTGACGTATCCGTTGTAAACATTGTTTGAATAAATGGTCCTTTACTATTTTAACTTCAAGTTTACCTGGTGAGCTGGATCTCTGATGAGAGAAGCCGGCCTTGAACGGTTTGGGCACTTACATCAAAGGGGAAGCATTCAACCAACAAGGGTCAAGACCTAACGTAGAGCAGCCTTCTCCCAAACCGGGCCATATGCGGTGACCCGAGTGTCCTCAACAAGTACGCGGAAACGTTTTAAGACGAGAACGAAAATCCTTACCTGCTTTCGGCGGAAACGGATTCCGGAATTTGAGCCGAAAAGACAGGGAAGTCCAGATACCCAGCTATCAGCCCACTCTCCACCGCTATGACGGTCCACTCGCCGGGTATTAGTGGGGTTGTGATGTTCGCTACAAAACTGTGAACCTGAAACAAAATATAAACGTGCTAATGACATTGTGAGTACTTCTCGCCGCTTTGCTCTTTTGGGGATCTTACACACCGGTAAAGCTACGTTTACACGGAGGGTATTTACCCGTATTCCGCGGGTATTTTCCCCCGCAACAGCAACACAACCCCGGGTAAATATTCTATGAGCCCAAGCTGACTTTGAAACATTTATTCAAACAATGTTTACAACGAATACGTCAGCTCCCTTGCCAAGAAGGGACGAAATATCGCTGATGAAGAATCATAGCTGACGTATCCGTTGTAAACATTGTTTGAATAAACCCGGGTATTTTGGACTTTAATTTCGCGAACTTTTTACCCGGGTATTTGTTTGTCGAAGGGTATTCGTCGACGTCAGCAACAACAACACTGGATTTTCTGAATAATTTCGAGTATGCTCATGTAAAAAGTGGTCCAAATGAACACATGTTGTTGGTATCCATTGTAGAGAGATATCCCGAGCCTCATCATCGTAATTTATTGCCACATGACAGTACCCTCCCTTGAAAATACCCGAGTACCGTGTGAACACTTCCCTTCTCGTCTCCGGGGAAAAATACCTGCCGCGTAAATGATCCTTAAAGGCACAGAAAACTTGACTACGCAACTTTCGGCCATCAAACCGACCTGGGGGGCTTCGATATAGATACAGGGACTTATTATCGACAGGACCCCCCTTCTTTGTTATCTCGAACCCCCTCCTTAGTTTTGCCAAAGCTAGCTGGCAGGCTCTTGCCCCTTATGCACTGTAGTTATGCACTCATACACTGTAAAAGTTCACCTTTGGCCGTGTTTCGGCCATAGTATCGGGACAGTAATCAAGAGGTCGTGCATTCGATTCCTACTCCCGGCACACAAACCTTTTGCTTTTTTTACAACTAACTCAAAAGTCGAATTCTTGGGAACCGCAATGGTCGTAACGAGAATTTTTCTTACTCTCAATATCGACTCAGGGTACATTCTTGATATGTCAGCTAGCTCCCCGAGTCAAGTTTGAGTCAAGTTTTCTGTTCCTTTAAGTAAAATTAGTTTCGTCTTTTATATTTTATTATGTTTGTCAAAACGAGAAGTCAGTCGGGAAAGTAAGCCCCGAAACATTAGCTTTATGCTCAAACGAAGCAATTCTCTGCCTGTAAACATCTCCTTCATCAAAATATCAGAAGCAGTGAGAAGTCTTCAAATTCCTTCACTTGTTTCATTTTGCTGATTACGGAGTATTTGTCTGGTCCCGCGACGCCTAGATCCATGAGGCTTAACTGATATCCGGCATAGTTTTTGTATCTTTGATTTGGACGCATTGAACTATTTCGAATCTGCTGAGGGATTTTTATTCTTTCATAATAGGCTCTCGTAGTGACGTAGGAAGGATAGACGGCGTCCCGACAACACCAAATTCACAGCTAGACCGAGCTATTTGAGTTTCATTGAGGACGTGGTTTGCCCTTCTGTAAAACCGCGAACGACAGAAAATCGAAGGCGCTGCTATATGCCTGTCTGCAATAGTAGCAGGAGCAGCAGAACGAGGGGTTACTCACTCCCCAAACCCGTGTACACCGGGTGTCGGTGCCGGGTGGTGCCGGAAGGTACCATCCAATTTAATAGTCGGTGTTTAAAAATCACAAAGTTTAATAAGAGTGCATTGCTGCATTGCTCCCGGGAGGGTCCCGGGAATGAGTGTACACCGGGTGCCGGAGAGTGAGTAACCCCTCACAGCAGAAGTCCCAGAAGTAGCAGCCTAGTAAATTTGTTTATTGAAATCAGGCAATTTGGTACTGATACAACTGTTGCAAAACTTCAATATCTCCTCCTTTTTTTACTTTCTTTCTCACTTCAAATAGGTTCTAATCAACCTCGGGAAATTCATTTTTTCTCAGAAATCAGTTCTGCATTCTATTTTATCTCAGAAGAAAATATTCCCGAGAAGCGTGCGAATACAGAAACGAGCCCTACTAATTATGCCACGATCCCCCAAAATTCCTTACAATGAGCTCCTTCAGAAATTTAAACTCGAGTCCCTTGAGTCCCGTAGGTTGAAACTGTGCATGGCTTCTGGTAGGAAAATGTTTGAGCACCCTATCCATAAGAATATACTTCCTCCACCGTTCAATACTGCTCGCGAACGACCTGCAAGGGCGGCCTCAGTGGTGATCCCAAAACTCCAATAAGTAAAATGTGACCATGTACGGTATGAAAAGACGTTTGTACCGTCTTTCGTTAAAATTTGTAATCTTATTTAGTGTTTACTTTTACATATGACGTTGTCATATTTATAAATGAGTGTCTACATGTATATATGACGTTTTCATATTTATATATGAGTGTCTACATGTATATATGACGATTTCGACAAATTTGGATTTCACAACGATATATCGAAAAGAATAAAAGCGATATCTATCTATCATAAACAATGGTACCGGGTCTGTTTCTCGGCAATGTCACCAGACAGCCAAACAGACAGACCGAGGAGCGTCTATGGCAAGTTCTAGGCTGCTTCCTGTGACCACTGGCTTCAACTTTCTGGAATGTATCCCTGCCTTACGAGCCGCATAGAAAGCTGTCAGTTGGAGCATTTTCTCCGCACCACTCTCTTGTCGTTAGTTTGAACTGTACTTCAGTGAACTTTGAACTGTAATTATTTATTATAATCCAACTATGTACCGTTTCTTTTATTTTCTTTTGATTAACTATTATCTTTGATACTACAGTCATCTTTCGGCATCTATTTTTGGGATCCCAAAACGTAAGTGGAGGGATACCTATGACATCGCAAAAGTTGTCCGTCTGTCCGTCCGTCCGTCTGTAAGCACTGTCGAAGGGAATGAGATATTTTGATGAAATTTGGTGTGAGGATTCGTTGCGTCGGACCAGTCGAGTTCGTAAATGGACTTTGTAGCCCTACATTTAGGGGTGGGGGAGGGGGTTCAAATTAAGGGGCAAACAAAATATTTTGAAACAGCTAATGTAATAGTCAACTATGGGGTAAGGAGATATGCTGAACACGATGGTGAAAACCATTTTGTCATCGGACAAGTAGTTCGCCCGGAATCCGGCCAAAACCGGAAAGTTTGTTAAAAGTAAAAGTTTTATTTGAAGTTAAATAGATGTTCGTATTAGGGGTAGGAAGACATGCTGCAGATGATGGTGAAAACCATTTTCTCGACGGACAAGTAGTTCGCCCGGAATCCGGCCCAAACCGGAAAGTTTGTTAAAATTAAAAGTTTTATTTGGAGTTTATCAGATATCCGATTTAGGGCAAGAAGCCATGCTGAACACTTTTGTGAAAACAATTTTCTACCCGGACATGTAGTTTGCCCGGAATCCGGCCAAAACCGGAAAATTGTTAGAAGTTAAAGTTTTATTTGTAGGTAGTCGATTAGATAACCGATTTAGGGGTAAGAAGAGATGCTGAATCCGTGTATGACAATCGTATTTTACCCGGACATATAGTTCGACCGGAATCCGGCTGGAATCAGAAAATTTGTTATAAGTTAAATTTTTATTTGAAGTTGATTAGATGTTCATTATTGAAGATACATGAGTTCGTTTTTGAGCTTTGTTTTTTCGCCGGACAAGTAGTTCTAGAGTTCGACCCAAACCGGGAAATTGGCAGAAGTGGCAGGAAGTTTTCGTCAAAACAGATATGACTTATAGGGGTAAACACACATGCTTAATCTTTTTCTGAATTTAACTATTAAAAATATTCAAGTAGTCTGGCGATGACTGGATCTGGCTAAGACAAGACCGAGTTGTCTGGATCAGATACTGAATTTTTGGGATCCCATCGAAACCTTTGGTCTTGTTATTTTTATAAAAGTGGGCAGTACCAAAATTCACTTATTCATTCTATCTTCCGGCATCTTTTTATACTCCCTATATATACTCCTATACCTCCCGTTATTAAAGTTTAAATGAAAGGCCAACTTATTTTTGTATCATTTAACTGAACCCTGCATTATTTGAATTGTGTTACCTTAATTACCTTAATTCGCACTTCGGAGCGATAAGGTCCAAAGGATCTGTGTTGCTCCGTGAGTGATGATGGCTGGCATCTGTTACTATTTGCCTAGAATGACGTAAATAATATCTACGGCTATCCTCGTGCAGCAAAATTCTACGATGACGCGGAAAATTTGAATCTCAATACAAACGCGGCTTTTCAGTGGCCAGGGATCAGTTCTTGAACACTTAGTTTTCATAAATATTTTTCGTAAACTATACAACAGGGGTAGAAGTGCACAGAGGTACACAAACCCAACAGGGAAATGATGACAATCGATAATTCGTAAAGAGCGGAGAAGCGAAGTAACACATTTTCATCAGTCTTCAAGACTCTTTAAGTGAATAGTAATGGCTAACTAGATTGTCGTTTTTCGGTTAAACTTTATAAATACCCGGGAATTTGTTCTCGATTAGACAAATTCCACAAAGTGAAGACAATTCAAAAGACAGTCAAACTGACAGAAAGACAAATACCTATACCTCTGTGCCGTTCTTTGTAGTTTCAATTATCTCCACAGCCACGTCTCCAAGTGGATCGATCCAGTAGAATGTGACATTAATTCGGGACTCGGACGAGAGCCATCTATGTTCCAGCCCCAAGTTGCTTCGTGAATGAACAAAGGTCGCCCTGTTCTGAAATACCCTCTCTTTCTTAATGTAGTTCTCTCCAACGGTTAGGTTCTGAAATATGAAAAAAGTAAGGTTATCCCACTAAGCCTGGCTTTCGCTTTCGGAACAGGATTTTATTTCCCCGAACTTGTACTCGAAGCCTTCATCACATCTACGTATTCGACTTATGTAATCTTACGGCTGGTTCACACTGAATCGCATGAATGTTCACACTACAACGCTGACGCAACCGGAAACAGAGCTTTTTGTCACGAGCCTTGGTAGCGCGAAACCCTCGAAGATGACCTCTCAATTTACAGTCTAGGGGTCTAAGTTAATATTATTTTTTACTTCATATCGTTTACATGAAGGTTCAGTCAGCAGATTTGTGTTTGACCAACTCACAATATTCTTTTTGCAACGAAATTTTTACCCTCTGACCCTTGTGCAAGGTTATCTTCTATTGCCCAGGACCTTCAGGTTTCTGCCCTTGGCCATTTCTCCGCATTCCATCTAGGAAGAAGATTTTTCGAACCCCATTGGTCCCTCTTCTTATCTTTATGTTTATTGTATATCTTGTACATTTACTCCGTTACTAGAAGCGCAGTGTAATTTTTTCCTTTTCTTTCTCTCTATTGCACTATTTCCCTCTTCTTGTCTAGTGTGTAAATAAAATTCCATCATCATCGTTATGACTAGGCTATTTTCTTTCCAAAAAGGTAGAGTAATTTTTAGCCTTGCAAAGTAAACTATTTTTCTTCTCTTTCCCCGAAAATCGCTTATATTTCATTAGACCAGTAAACACTGCGACAAAACGCACTATTTTGGGGTAGCTTGTCGTACAGTTTGTGTCGTTTGTCACAAAACGCAGGATTTTGGGCGAAATCACAGCACTATGAACCATGGATCCCACGGTCCCGGTACGAACATCGGACGCTGCTGAAATCAAACCTTGAAAATTAGTTTCCCACCTTATACGTCAACTATCTCTTTGGGTTTTCAAACTTCAATTTCAATTTCAATTTACTTTCAAAATTCCTTCACGGGCAAACCGAACATTTTCGTCATAAACATAATAACATCAACACCTTTGTCATAATTTTGTCATAAATAATAAACTTATATACAATTCGAATCCCTGTAAGTGATCAATTACAATTACACTTTTATCAGAACTGAAATTCAAATCACTTTAACATAAACAGGAGTTACAACGAATTATGCATTTCGACGAATGACGTCACACGGGTCGCTGTCACTACCGCAACACGTCAGTTCGTATAAACGTCAGTTCGCCTAAACGAAAAATCCGACAGTTCGTCAACACGTCAGTTCGTCAACACGTCAGTTCGCCTACACGTCACTTCCCCTACACGTCACTTCCACTACACGTCACTTCCCCTACACGTCACTTCCACTACACGTCAGTTCATCTAAACGTCAGTTGCACTACACGTCAGTTCGCCTACCGTCAGTTGACATAAACGTCAGTTGACATAAACGTCAGTTCAGTCACCGTCAGTTCACCTATTTTAGAAATCCGTCAGTTCGTCTACACGTCAGTTCAGCTACACATCAGTTCCTCTACACGTCAGTTCGCTTACCGTCAGTTGACATAAACGTCAGTTGACATAAATGTCAGTTGACATAAACGTCAGTTGACATAAACGTCAGTTGACATAAACGTCAGTTGACATAAACGTCACTTCGCCTACAAAATCCGTCACCACCCCCAGAGATTCAGACCCGCCTATTAGTTCGAAGTCGACACATCAGTTCCTCTACACGTCAGTTCGCTTACCGTCAGTTGACATAAACGTCAGTTGACATAAATGTCAGTTGACATAAACGTCAGTTGACATAAACGTCAGTTGACATAAACGTCAGTTGACATAAACGTCACTTCGCCTACAAAATCCGTCACCACCCCCACCCGCCTATTAGTTCGAAGTCGACTGGGTCACCGAAAGCAATTAAGCAGAGGGAATAAAACCCAGGGGATTAATAAAAAGAAGCCGACATTTGCGCATATTGAAGAGGGTAAAATTAGTTAAGAATCACCGGGAGCTTGTAATCAGATGCGGCAGACGGGGCTGGTCAAACCGAAATTGAAAAATATGAGGTGAACGTATAATTAAACACAAATAAGGGCTTAACAACCATCGCAAGGTGAAGGACCAAAATGTGCCAGTGATTCTCAATCTTTTCCGAAAGGGTACCGGAAACAGTGAGGGACGAACTCTTTTCTCTTGGCTCTTGGCCAGTGCTTCCTCTATTGTCTTCAAACAAGACCAAAGGTTTCGACGGGATCCCACAAATTTCATATCTGATCCAGACAGTTGGATCTTGTAGATAAATATCCGGTCTTCGCCAACCAATTTTAACTGGAATTTAGAAACAGTAAGGTCAATGGCTAATCATTTGAGAAAACTAAGTTCAGACATGGATTCAGCGTGCGTGTTTACTCCTATAAGTTGTATATACTTTGACGAAATTGATCAAAACTTCCAGCTGCCTTACTGCTCACATATTTTCCAGTTTCTGCCTGGTTCTTGGCGAGCTTCTTGTCCGTTATGTACTATATACTACCTTACAATACACTACAGATAAAACTTTAACTTTTAACGAATCTTCAGGTTTCGGCCGGAGCCCGAACTATTTGTCCGGCGTGGAATATTGACACATAAGTTCAGCATGCCTCCTTACCACTACACCCATCCTCTAATCAACTTTAGATAAAACGTTTACTTTTTCAAAACTTTACTTTTTCAGCCGGATTCCGGGAGAACTATATGTCCGGGTAGAAAATAATTGCCATATGCGGTATTGCGGATGCAGCATGTCTTCTTAAGCCTGAATCGAACATCTAATCAAGCTCAAATACAACTTTTACGTTATACAAATTTTCCGGTTTGGGCCGGATCCCAGACGAACTACTTGTCCTGCGAAAAAAAAATTGTTTAATACGTGTTCAGTGTGTCTTCTTACCCCTAAATTGAACCTCTAATCTACTTCAGATTAAACATTTCTTTTTCAGAAATTTTCCTGTTTTTGCCGGATTCGTGAACTACTTGTCCGGCGAGAAAATAATTTTCATATTCGGATTCAGCATGTCTCCTTATCTCTGAATCCATTATCTTATTAGATAATGAAAAGAAAGAGCTGGAAGCTCAAATGGCACTTGCAAGGCTGGGTCAGATGAAAGTGATGGTCAGAAGTATTGTTTCCACTTTTTGGTTAAGATTCGCACTATAAAGGTGCTGAAAATTAATTTCTAAGAAAAACCCTTGAGGCAAAAGGATCATGTACATGGCGATCGTGAAAAAGTAAGTTTTGCTTAAAAGTGTTTTTGTATTTTGCGGTTAAGATGAGTTCTTTAAGGAATGGTGATCTCTAACCCAATGATGTCAAGTTTCTAATACTCCAGCAAAGTTTTATGGTCCTAGCACATCTGGAAGTACCTTAACTCACGATCACCGGAATTCCGGACACCCCCCCTTCCCCCTCGAATCCGGTTCGATTCTGTCAGTAACGTACCTAGGACTTGTGCCTGTACTTCCCACCAAGTTTCATCGTGATCGCTCCACTCTATGCGCGTCACAAGATTTCCGGTTCTTCCGTCCGACCCCCCCCCCCCTCCCGGTTGATCGGATCTGGTCCGGACTTGAAACGGGATCCGATTAAGATCCGATAACCCGTTCGAAAGTTATGCATGCCACCGTCTCCCCCTCCCCCACGACTGTCGGATGGAGGAGTGACTGTTTCCTAGTTAATCTGGTCGGGTCCCTGATATGCCTACCAAATTTTATCGTTCTAGTCCACCTAGAAGTACATTAACTACGGATCGCCGGAGTTCCGGAACCCCCCTCCAGCTCCCCCCATAGTGTCCGAATCCGATCCAGTTCTGTCAGTTGTTTATCTAGAGCTTGTTCTTGTTCTTGCCACTAAGTTTCATCCGGATCGCTCCACTCTAAGAGTTTCACACGATTTCCAGTTCCCCCTCCGACTACCCCCCCCCCCCCGATTCATCAGATCCGGTCCGGACTTGATATGAGATATCTGAGACACAAGGTCTTTCCAGACATCAGGTTTCATTAAGATCCGATCACCTCTTCGAAAGTTATGCATGCCCCTGTTTTCTGGATTCCGCCACCCCCCCCCCCTCCCCCCTCGATGGTCGGATCGGTCAAGTGACTATTTCCAAGTTAGTTTGGTCGGGTCCCTAATATGCTTGCCAAGTTTCATCGTCCTAGAACTTCTGGAAGTACCCTAACTCGAGAACAGTGGACCGACCGACCAAAAAGTGATCGGTATATGGCACTTGAGCGGAGCTGCAAGTGCCATAAAAATCTAATTGTGTTTTAGTTGCCCAGCAATTAGTACTTATATCTTGAAGTTGTAAGCTAGCTCTCTTCAAAATACATTTATCAGAACCGACTGTCCTTATTCGCCTCCCTGACCCCAGCTTAGCGAACCTATCAATTACAATGAGAGTTTTCCCTGGTGTCTACCAACCGTATTCTTTCTTTCGTAACGTGAACCAAAACTGTCAGAATTGACGAGAGGCTCCTGACTTAATTTTTGCCCTCATTAAAAGTGAATTGTCGGCTTCTCTTATTAATCCCCTGGGCGAGCTTCCGTAACTATCCCGTCGACAACAACATGTGAGGAAACTTCCGGAAAATGTGTGTGAACTGACGTTTATGCCAACTGACGTTTATACCAACTGACGTTTATGCCAACTGACGTTTATGTCAACTGACGTTTATACCAACTGACGCTTATGTAAAGTGACGGTAGGCGAACTGACGGTAGGCGAACTGACGTGTAGCTGAACTGTCGGATTTTAGGATTAGGTGAACTGACGTGTAGGTCTACTGACGTTTATGTCAACTGACAGTAGGCGAACTGACGTTTGGTCAACTGACGTGTAGGGCAACTGACGTGTTGGCCAACTGACGTGTTGGTCAACTGACGTGTTGATGAAGTGACGTGTTGATCAACTGACGGATTTTTGGGGGTCAACTGACGTGTAGGCGAACTGTCGGAAAATGTTGGCGTACTGACGGAATTCTGTGGCGAACTGACGTTTATGTCAACTGACGTGTTGCGGTACTGACGGGACCCCCATTAAACGTATGTCAGAACCAGGATTCAAACAATTATAAAATAAGCACGAATTACGATGAATTATACAAGAATCACGATGAGTTATACATTTCGACGAAACTTCCTGGCGGACTTCCGGTCTCGGCCGGGTCCCGGGCGAACTACAAGTCCGGCAAGAAAATAAAACTCAAAAACAAATTCAGCATGTCACATTACTCTGAAGCGAATCCTCGTCGTTGCCCAGGGACGCCCGGAGAGGAGTCCTCGTGTTTCTGTTTGTCCCAGGGACCCACTCCCCCCATTCCATGGTCGTGGAATACTCCGGCTATGATCACCGTCGTCAAAAAGGACTCCTTTTCAGATTCGGCGGGGAGCCGAGTTGCGGGTGTAGTTGGTTTTTAAAAAGAAATATCTGGGACGGTTAAAAGAACGTGTGAGTTCAATTTTGAGTTTATATAGCTGTGAGATAAGACCGATTTTGGGAACAGAGTATTTCTTCTATTGTTGTTATGATATTTTTTTTGTTGTAAATAACAAAATTTAAAAATTAAGCGAAAAGGATAAGAAACAAAGGACAAAGGTGGAAATAAAGTAATTCCATCACCTGACTAAACAAATTTGTCGGGCAAAATCCATTCCAGAGGCATTGGCCATGTCCTTGCTGTTTTACGTCCGAGGAGTTCCCAGGGAGTGATTCCCTCTATTCCCGTGGTTCCCTTTGACTCCCCAAGAAGTGCCCGGGAAACGGCGGGAGTATGACTTAAGTCCTCGACGATCCATCTTCTGAACTAACAAGACTAATGTCGATAGAAGACTCACCAGTAGTTTCGATCCCTCCACACTGGCCTCTTCATTTCTTCTGAACTTCCTTCTTGGCTTAAGTAACATCTCAGAGGTTACTCCATCCGTTCTCAATACCTTAACAACAAATCCAGTATAGGTGTCGTTTTCATAAAGACTGTGTATCTCATCAACGACAGAGACGGAAACATCGGAAAGCTTTTCGTGGTGGGAGAGGAGGGTGTTGCAGACATGCAGGACATGACTAGAGAATTCGGTCGGTTGGTCGTATCTGCGTAAGAAAATAGGCTCCCAGTAGCTATAAACACCAGGTGTTCCTGGAAAATGAATAGATAAACAAACAAGAGCTACGTGCTCATATGGCACTTGTACGAGTAGGCTGTACAAGAAAGTAGATGAAAACGTCACAAAATACACCCGCCATCCAAAAAGGCGGTTCGGAAATAGAAATAGGATATTTAGTTTCACTCATTTCTGAGCAGTTCCGGCATCGTTTCGATTGCAAATGCACATGACTGTTCAAACTTTCATCCCAATAAATCCATTTGTTTGATCCCTAGACGTGCTACACAATTTCCGGTACTCACTCTATTTCCACCTACCGTGGCCGAATCTGGTTCGGAATAAAAAAAAATCGACCACCTAAAGCATCTTCGTTTATACCATCTACCAAGTTTCACTCGAATCTGAGCATTTTTGGAAAGTTCCGGTACCCCCCCCCCCCTTCCCACCAACGTTGTCGGAGCCGGTTCGGGCCCAATCTCTTAATTCCCTCATCAAGTTTGACTGAAATTGGAGCATAGCCTATCGCAAGTTTCCAGTACCCCCCCCCCCCCCCCTACCTTGGCCGAATCCGGCCCAGACGCCAAATAACAAATCTAGGCCGCATAAACTCGGCACTGTCGGATTGCATCTCATTCGGTCCATCCGTTTGGTTTTTGTGCATGTCAAAAGTTCCCCCACCCCCAATTCCCCTAATCGTGGTCGCATATGGTTCGAACGCCGCATGTTTTACATGTCGAGGCCATCGATTCGTATCACCCACGAAGTTTCACTCGAATCAGACCACTCGTTCGCAATTTATAGAAGTCCATATTTCTCTTCTCTTGCTCCCCCAAAAATGCTCGGATCTAGGAACGGAAGTTTCCGGGGGTATGTTGGTCAGGTTTTTAAGTCAAGATAATTCGGGTCGCTAATATGCCTGCAAAGTTTCGTTGTCTTTTACATCTGGAACTATTCTAACTCACGACTACCGGAATTCCAGGAAACCCCCTCCAACTCCCCCCACAGAGCCTCGAAACCATCTGGCTCCGTCAATTTCATCTAGGCCTAATGCTTGTTCCATCCATTAAGTTTCGTCCCAATCCCTCTGCTTTTAGAGTTTCTTGAGTTTTCCACACCCCCCCCCCCCCCCATCCCCACAGGTATCGGACCCGACTCGGACGTGACACTGAACGTCCGAGGCGATAGCTCACCAGACAAGTTTCATTCAAATCCGATCACCCGTTCAAAAGTTATGCACGCCACTAGATTCCGGACTCCCCATCCACCCACTCCCCCCACGATGGTCGGGTCGGGGAAACGGCTGTTCTCAAGTCAATCTGTTCGGATCCCTGACATACCTGCCAAGTTTCATCGCCCTAGGACATCAGGAAGTATGCCGAACTCGCGGGATCGCTAGAAATCCGGACCCCCACCCCAACTCCCCCACAGTGCCCTGATCCGGTCCGGTTATGTCAATGACGTGTCGAGGACCTGTGCTTGTTTTTCCCACCAAGTTTCATCCCGATCCCTCCACTTTAAGCGTTTCTCAAAATTTCCGGTTCCCTCCTCCAACTCCCCCCAGTGTCATCGGATCCGGTCCGGTTATGTCAATGACGTGTCTAGGACCTGTGCTTGTTTTTCCCACCAAGTTTCATCCCGATCCCTCCACTTTAAGCGTTTCTCAAAATTTCCGGTTCCCTCCTCCAACTCCCCCCAGTGTCATCGGATCCGGCCCGGATTTAAAGTGAGGTGTCTGAGACACAAGGTCATCCTAAATATGAATTTTCATCAAGATCCGATCACCCGTTCAAAAGTTATGCACGCCACTAGATTCCAGACTCCCCATCCACCCCCCACGATGGTCGGGTCGGGGAAACGGCTGTTCTCAAGTCAATCTGTTCGGATCCCTGACATACCTGCCAAGTTTCATCGCCCTAGGACATCAGGAAGTATGCCGAACTCGCGGGATCGCTAGAAATCCGGACCCCCACCCCAACTCCCCCACAGTGCCCTTATCCGGTCCGGTTATGTCAATGACGTGTCGAGGACCTATGCTTGTTTTTCCCACCAAGTTTCATCCCGATCCCTCCACTTTAAGCGTTTCTCAAAATTTCCGGTTCCCTCCTCCAACTCCCCCCAGTGTCATCGGATCCGGCCCGGATTTAAAGTGAGGTGTCTGAGACACGAGGTCATCCTAAATATTAATTTTCATCAAGATCCGATCACCCGTTCGCAAGCTAAAAATACCTCAAATTTTGGCTTCACCCTCCCTCCACTCCACCCCCCCCCCAGATGGTCGAATCGGGGAATTGATGATTTCCTGTTTAAGCTGGTCGGGTCCCAGACATGCCTGTCAATTTCCATCGTCCCAGCACATCAGGAAGCACGGAACTCGCGGGATCACTACAAATTCGGACTTCTCCCCCCCCCCCCAACTCCCCCAAAGTGAGCAGATCCGTTCCGGTTATATCAGTCACGTTTCTAGGACTTTTGCATGTACTTTACACCAAGTTTCATCCGGATCCCTCCACTCTCAGTGTTTTCCGAGATTTCCGGTTTCCCCCTCCAACTCCCCCCAGTGTCACCGGATCCGGTCTGGATTTAAAATGGAGGGTCTGAGACACGAAGTCCTTCCATGTATTAAGTTTCATTAAGATCCGATCACCCGTTCGTAAGCTAAAAATATCTCATTTTTCCTATTTTTTCCGGATTCCCCCTCCCTCCACTCCCCTCCAGATGGTCGGATCGAGGAAGCGACAATTTGTAATTTAATCTGGTCCAGTTCCTGATATGCTTGCCAAGTTTCATCGTCCTAGCTTATCTGGAAGTGCCCGAACTAGAAAAACCGGGACCGACTGACGGACAGAAATTACAATCGCTATATGGCACTTGAGTAAGCTCAAGTGCCATAAAAAGTAAATATGGGTCCGTTTGTTGAAGTTTTATAATCACTCTCGTCCAAAGTGTTTTCTACTTCTGTTAACTTGCTCTTTTACAGAACGAGTAATACAAATACTCATTCATTAATTAACTCATTGTTCACATGACCTTAAAGTTTAAATGAAAACCCAACTTATTTTTGTATCATTTAACTGAATACACTGCATTTTTTTTAAGGTTTTTTTTTTTTTATTTTGCACTATTGGCTCTATATTGACGTTCAGAATATCTACGTTTGTCCTCACAACGCAAATTTCTACTATGACGCAGACAAATGAATGAATGGCCAGTGATCAGCTTACGGTAGGTAGCTTATTTTTCGTAAGTCATTTTCGTCGAGCATATAACACAGATACAAGCGTATAGAGCATACAAATCAGACGAGGAAACTCCACTATTGGGAAAGGCACTGTTTAGGGAACTGGGAGCCGTACTTTATGTCCCATGGGCTAAGGAACCGGTAGTTCTCATGGAAACCAAACCATGTGAACTGCGATTCCGGGATCTCACATCATTGACTACGGAAACTTGTATTGCTGGCTCCCGTTCCGGTACCAAGTGGAAATAGCTAACGGACACTTCATCGCACCAGCTTCTCGTCCGGTAGTGTCACGGAATTGTGTACTCAGAAGCTAGGGAGCCGGTAGTTGATACCGGAAACTGTATAATTGGAGCATGTGTTCCTGTAGTTTCTACGTGGAATATAGAACTCACGAAATAGTTTGGATGAGAGCTAGGATGCCGGGATTTTCACTGACTTAGAGAAAGTAACATTGGAAAAAATTTACCACCGGAACCCATACATTGAGAGCTAAGGTACCGGTAGCAACAACTATTTGATTGAAAATGACCAGCTCACGGACACGGTGCTAGGGTTCCGGTAGTGCGAACAAAAAATTGAACTCACGGACCCGTGTCAGTGCAGACTAGGAAACCGGAAAGTGAACATTTTTAACTCACGGAACCCAACTCCTGCGGGCTATGATTACTGTAGTGCCAAAAATTTAAATTAGAAACTCACAGACATGTGTCAATATGGACTTTAAGTCCGGTACAGCTCTTGGAATCCAACTTCCATGAGTTTGTAATATTGACACTACTGGAACCCTAGCCCACAGGAGTTGGGTTCCGTGAGTTAAAAATATTCACTTCCGGTTTCCTAGTCGGCACTGACATGGGTCCGTGAGTTCACTTTTTTTTTTTGTTTTACTACCGGAACCCTAGTCCATAGCCATCTGTGTCCGTGAGCTGGTCATTTTCAATCAAATAGTTGTTGCTACCGGTACCTTGGCTCTCAATATATGGGTTCTGGTAGTAAATTCGTGAGTTCTACACGTAGACACTACTGGAACACAAGCTCCAATTATACAGTTTCTGGTATCAACTACCGGCTCCCTAGCTTCTGAGTACACAATTCCGTAAGACTACCGGACGAGAAGCTGGTGCGATGAAGTTAGTGCCAAAAAATACAAAAAAGCTGGACTCACGGACCCATGTCAATGCAGACTAGGAAACCGGAAGTGAATATTTTTAACTCATGGAACCCAGCTCCTGCGGGCTAAGGTTCTGATAGTGCCAAAAATTAAAAGTACAAACTCCCAGACACGTGTCAATATGAGCTCATGGAATCTAACTTCCATGAGTTTGTAATTTTCGCACTACCGGAACCCTAGCATGCAGGAGTTGGGTTCCGTGAGTTAAAAATATTAACTTCCGGTTTCCTAGTCTGCACTGACATGGGTACCGGAACCCTAGCCCATAGCCATCTGTGTCCGTGAGCTGGTCATTTTCAATCAAATAGTTGTTGCTATCGGTATATATGGGTTCCGGTAGTAAATTTGTTCCCATGTTATTTCTCTAAGTCAGTGAAAATCCCGGCATCCTAGCTCTCAATACTGATGAATCACCCTGACCCACATGTCTCGAACTTTGATGTCTAATGAATCACTTTGCCACCTCAAATGAAGCGTGGCCGCACTCTTCGCAGGCTTGATTCTACGCAGTGAAAAGTCTTAACTGGTATACCGAGGCAAATTTTTGAAATTTCGTTTTGGTACGTCATTTTAGTTCCTAGATTCAAGCAATTACATATGCAACCGGTCAAGTGCCGAAACTTACTTTAACTGTTCCCTACTATCTGAATTTTAAATTTTCTGTCTGTTCCAGGTTTGTTACAACCATGCATAGACAAGGGAACGTCCAGATCTGAGTTAAAGCGCAGCTTTTTCTTTTGTCTTAGCTTTACCTGTCTCGTCTTTTTTAGCGTGATAAAAGCCTTAGTTATTATTTACTCACCTTCCGGCCAAGGTTCCGAAACAAACTCGTCAAGTGAGGTTATTACACTTTGGCTGATCGTAGCATCAAATTTCCGGGCAAAGTAAGCGCCAGCCGGCTTGTTTTCAACGACATCACTCAAACTCTGAAAATACAGTTCTGTTTAGAAAAAAAATCCGTAAGGTAGAGGTATGCTTATGTGAACGTCTGGTAACAATGAACGATCGCCTAAGAAACAACTAAAACCCAAACCAGGCATTGTTTACTATAAAATACTTGTAATAACCTTTTTTCCATTCACATTTTTGTCACTTTTTGAAAAATTTTGCTGATAGCACAGCTGATAGTAGTTGCGCTTTGCAGACACCGTATCTGATACCACGGTCTAAAGTTGTTTTTGCAGTTATCGTGGTATCTGGCCAGTTATCGTGGTATTTGATATTTGGTAACTGGTCGTAGTATCTGAAAAAGTCATCTCACTTCCATCAATTTTCGTCAAATTGGTGGGAAAGAAGTTTGGCACTTAGTGATGTGATCTTTTGGGACGACCTCGCAAGCAATTTCGGTAACTGTCCTTTTTGCAGAGCAACCGTACATCAGATACCACGGTTACAACTGCAACAAGACCAACGGTCTCGATGGGATCCCAAAAATCTAAGATTTGATCCAGACAATTCAATCATCAGAGAAAACCGAGTTCAGATATTCTATCTACCTATCTATACCTCTATAAGCCATATCTATTTTGACGATATTGACCGACACTTCCTGCTTTACTACTGCCTAAAAACTGGTTTCCGCCCGAATTCCGAGCGAACTACTAGTGCAGCAAAATAAGACAAATGCAGAAACGAAGCCGGCGTATCTCCTTATCCCTATAAAGAAATCTAATCAACTTTAAATAAAATTTTGACTTAAAAAAAATGCGGGTACACAACCGGATTCCGGACTAATTATATGTCCGCGTAAAAAATGATCATTATATACAGATTCAGCGTCTCTTCTTACCCCTAAATATATCATCTAATCAACTTCAGATAAAGCTTTACGTTTAACACATTTTCCGGTTTTGGCCGGATTACACGCGTACTAGTTGTCCGGCGAGAAAATGGTTTTCACCATCGGGTTCAGCATGTCTTCTTACCCACAAATCAAACATTTAATCAACTTCAAATGAAACTGTTACTTTTAACCAACTTTCCGATTTTGGCCGGAATCCGGACGAACTGCTTGTCCGGCGACAAAATCATTTTCACCATCATGCTCAGCATGTCTTCTTACCCCTAAATCAAACATTTAATCAACTACTAGTGCAGCAAAATAAGACAAATGCAGAAACGAAGCCGGCGTATCTCCTTATCCCTATAAAGAAATCTAATCAACTTTAAATAAAATTTTGACTTAAAAAAAATGCGGGTACAATCGGATTCCGGACTAATTATATGTCCGCGTAAAAAATGATCATTATTATACAGATTCAGCGTCTCTTCTTACCCCTAAATATATCATCTAATCAACTTCAGATAAAGCTTTACGTTTAACACATTTTCCGGTTTTGGCCGGATTACCTAGTTGTCCGGCGAGAAAATGGTTTTCACCATCGGGTTCAGCATGTCTTCTTACCCACAAATCAAACATTTAATCAACTTCAAATGAAACTGTTACTTTTAACCAACTTTCCGATTTTGGCCGGAATCCGGACGAACTGCTTGTCCGGCGACAAAATCATTTTCACCATCATGCTCAGCATGTCTTCTTACCCCTAAATCAAACATTTAATCAACTTCAAATGAAACTTTTACTTTTAATCAACATTCCGGTTTTTGCCGGATTCCGGACGAACTACTCGTCCAGCGAGAAAATGGTTTTCACCATCGTGCTCAGCATGTCTTCTTACCACTAAATCGAACATTTAATCAACTTCAAATAAAACTTTTACTTTTAACAAACTTTCCGGTTTTTGCCGGATTCCGGACGAACTACTTGTCCGGCGAGAAAATGATTGTCACCATCGTGCTCAGCATGTCTTCTTATCCCATAATCGATCACATTAGCTATTTAAAAAATATTTTGTTTGTCCCTTAAACTGAACCCCCACCCCCAAATATAGGGCTACAGAGCCCATCTACGAACTCGACCTTACCCTTGACCCAAACAATCCTCATACCAAGTTTCATCAAAATATCTCATTCCCTTCGAGAGTTATCGTGCTTACAGACAGACGGACGGACGGACGGACAGACGGACGGACAGACAACTTTTGCGATGTCATAGGTATCCCTCCACTAACGTTTTGGGATCCCAAAAACGACTAATTGCAGATCCAGTTACCGTGGTATAACAGATACCACAGTATCTGCAAAAACGCAACTATGGTTCAGAAACACGCTGGATGGCAGTCGAGCGAGATGCTGGAACAATACTTAGGGTCAGGAAAACTTGTTCAGCCTGTATAGTTATCCAGTGCTTCCTGGCCGAAGATTGAAAATTAAGTGTCGTTTTCTGCATGTTTATGTGTTTTATTTATTTTCTTTCATTTACTCCGCTTTTTCAAAATGGCGGTTTATAAATAAATTACTTACTTACTTAGGTAGGTAGGTAGGTAGGTAGGTTTTTATTTTTAACCAAAACATTGAAAATAAAATAAAAAAACACTACTAATATCCCATTGCAGCAAAAAGAAAGTCCTAAGGACTTGTGCTGCAATTTATTAATACTACTTGTATCTAATAAATAAAACTTACTTACATAGTTGATATATAGACAGCGGCACAAGGGACCAAAGGGAAACCGCTACAATGTGAAGATCCATCTACGTATGAAAGCGTATTTTAAAATGTACCATGAGCGGAGGTGCGTAGATATTTGGTAAATTGAAAGTCAAAATTAATACTGTTCATCTTTCCTATCTTACATTTGGTTGTATTTGGGAGTTTCAAGTATGGGTGAAGGTAGAAAAGCCGTACTCTAGATGACGGTGGGCTATCCTCCATATTTAGATCCTCCGCCGGACTGACTAGAGGCGTATTCTCGCCGTTCCTCGAGGACTCTTCGGGGAATCAAAGGGAACGGCGAGAATAGAGGGAGTCACTCCACGCGGACTCCGCGGACAGAAACAGCGAGAACACGGGGAATGCTTCCAACATGGATTTTTTTCGAAAAATAAATAAGCCGTCCACGAAATTAGTCTGGAGCCAATTTATTTTTGGTTTTGTTTATTCTGATTATTTTTAATTAATTTTACCTTGTACCAACACCAGCAAAATGGATTCCCCTCCGAATCTGAAAGGGAGTCCTTTTTTATGATGGCTATGATAATGAGAGCATTCCCCGTCCGTGGGGAATCGCGAGAATACGGGGAGTGAGTCCCCCGGACAAACAAAAACGCGGGGACTCCTCAAATGGAGACCGCGGGAACGGCGAGAGTACGCCTTAGGATTCGGATTATGTTACTAAGCCGAGTGCTTGGAAGCCATGCCGGGTTAGTCGCTCGGCGAAGTATGGCGTAGGCTAGCGGTAACGACAAACGGTAACGACTGATGAAGAGTTAAAATTAAAGGATATGGAAGATTCAAGAGGTAACCCGATCGGGAAATGATGAGCGTGTTCCACCCTACTTACCGTAGTTACTACGCATGACGTCACAAATTCTGGCTTTTTGCCGTCAAGGCTGGAACGATTTTTCTATTTTCCAGCAGAATATCATGCCATTGGCGAATCCAACCAATCATGACTTAGAGATCCGTAGTTACTAAGCTTACTACGCTCCCGAGCGTGGTAAGCAAATAGTTACTATTTCGAGAAGGTTGGAACGGTCAGTGTAGTAACTTTTGGTGAGATTGGAACGGAAATAGTAACTAATAGTTACTATTGGTACGAGGGTGGAACACGCTCGATAGCTCTCAACTATTCTTCGGTGGGCTATCCTCCATATCTAAATCACCCGGCCGGGGTGACCAGGATTCGGATTATATTAAGTCATTAGAAGTTAGAACAAGAGCTACGAGCTCATATGGCACTTGTACGAGTAGGCTGTACAAGAAAGTAGATGAGAACGTCACAAAATACACCCGCCATCCAAAAATGCGGTTCGGAAATAGAAATAGGATATTTAGTTTCACTCATTTCTGAGCAGTTCCGGCATCGTCTCGATTGTCTGTAGCAAATGGACATGACTGTTCAAACTTTCATCCCAATAAATCCATTTGTTTGATCCCTAGACGTGCTACACGATTTCCGGTACCCACTCTATCTCGACCTACCGTGGCCAAATCTAGTTCGGAATACAAAAAATCGACCACCTAAAGCATCTTCTTTTATACCATCTATCAAGTTTCACTCGAATCTGAGCATTTTTGGAAAGTTCCGGTACCCCCCCCCCCCCCCTCCCACCAACGTTGTCGGAGCCGGTTCGGGCCCAATCTATTAATTCGCTGTTCCTGTCCATCAAGTTTTACTGAAACTGGAGCTTAGCCTATCTGCAAGTTTCCAGTACCCCCCCCCCCCCCCCCTACCTTGGCGGAATTCGGTCAGGACGCCAAATAACAAATCTAGGCCGCATAAACTCGGCACTGTCGAATTTGCATCTCATTCGGTCCATCCGTTTCGTTTTTGTGCATGTCAAAAGTCCCCCCACCCCCAATTCCCCTAATCGTGGTCGCATATGGTTCGAACGCAGGTTTTACATGTCGAGGCCATCGATTCGTATCACCCATAAAGTTTCACTCGAATCAGACCACTCGTTTGCAATTTATAGAAGTCAATTTCCATATTTCTCTTCTCGTGCTCCCCAAAAAATGCTCGGATCTAGGAACGGAAGTTTCCGGGGGTATGTTGTGTCAGGTTCTTAAGTCAAGATAATTCGGGTCGCTAATATGCCTGCAAAGTTTCGTTGTCGTTTTACATCTGGAACTATTCTAACTCACGACTACCGGAATTCCAGGAAACCCCTCCAACTCCCCCCACAGAGCCCCGAAACCATCTGGCTCCTTCAATTTCATCTAGGCCTAATGCTTGTTCCATCCATTAAGTTTCGTCCCAATCCCTCTGCTTTTAGAGTTTCTCGAGTTCCCCCCCCCTCCATCCCCACAGGTATCGGACCCGACCCGGACGTGACACTGAACGTCCGAGGCGATAGCTCACCAGACAAGTTTCATTCAAATCCGATCACCCGTTCAAAAGTTATGCACGCCACTAGATTCCGGACTCCCCATCCACCCACTCCCCCACGATGGTCGGGTCGGGGAAACGGATGTTCTCAAGTCAATATGTTCGGATCCCTGACATACCTGCCAAGTTTCATCGCCCTAGGACATCAGGAAGTATGCCGAACTCGCGGGATCGCTAGAAATCCGGACCCCGACCCCAACTCCCCCACAGTGCCCTGATCCGGTCCGGTTATGTCAATGACGTGTCTAGGACTTGTGCTTGTTTTTCCCACCAAGTTTCATCCCGATCCCTCCACTCTAAGCGTTTCTCAAAATTTCCGGTTCCCTCCTCCAACTCCCCACACTGTCATCGGATCCGGCCCGGATTTAAAGTGAGATGTCTGAGACACGAGGTCATCCTAAATATAAAATTTCATCAAGATCCGATCACCCGTTCAAAAGTTATACACGCCACTAGATTCCGGACTCCCCATCCATCCACTCCCCCCAGTATGGTCGGATTGGGGAAACGGCTGTTCTCAAGTGAACCTGTTCGGGTCCCTGACATACCTGCCAAGTTTCATCGCCCTAGCACATCAGGAAGTATGCCGAACTCGCGGGATCGCTAGAAATCCGGACCCCCCCCCCAACTCCCCCAGAGTGCCTGGATCTGGTCCGCTTATATCAATGACGTATCTAGGACTTGTGCTTGTTCTTCCCACCAAGTTTCATCCCGATCCCTCCACTCTAAGCGTTTCTCAAGATTTCCGGTTCCCTCCTCCAACTCCCCCCAGTGTCATCGGATCCGGTCTGGATTTATAGTGGGACGTCTGAGACACGAGGTCATCCTAAATATAAAATTTCATCAAGATCCGATGACTCGTTCGCAAGATAAAAATACCTCAAATTTTGGCTTCCCCCTCCCTCCACTCCACCCCCCAGATGGTCGAATCGGGGAATTGACGATTTCCTATTTAATCTGGTCGGGTCCCAGAGATACTTGTCAATTTCCATCGTCCCAGCACATCAGGAAGCACGGAACTCGCGGGATCACTACAAATTCGGACTTCTCCCCCCCCCCAACTCCCCCAAAGTGAGCGGATCCGTTCCGGTTATATCAGCCATGTATCTAGGACTTGTGCTTGTACTTTCCACCAAGTTTCATCCGGATCCCTCCACTCTAAGTGTTTTTCAAGATTTCCGGTTTCCCCCTCCAACTCCCCCCAATGTCACCGGATCCGGTTTGGATTTAAAATGGAGGGTCTGAGACACGAGTTCCTTCCATATATCAAGTTTCATTAAGATCCGATAACCCGTTCGTAAGCTAAAAATATCTCATTTTTCCTCATTTTTCCGGATTCCCCCTCCCTCCACTCCCCTCCAGATGGTCGGATCGGGGAAGCGAGTATTTCTAATTTAATCTGGTCCAGTTCCTGATATGCCTGCCAAGTTTCATCGTCCTAGCTTATCTGGAAGTGCCCGAACTAGCAAAACCGGGACCGACAGACCGACTGACGGACAGAAATTACAATCGCTATATGGCACTTGAGTAAGCTCAAGTGCCATAAAAAGCGTAAAAAATGCTTTCATTCTCTCCTTCTGAGTAAGCTATGCTAAGCTAAACTAAACTTACCTCGCTCCGGTACGCAACAGGACTGCATCCGCAAACATCCCCATAGATATTGCAGTGGCACTGTCCTTCGTTCTTTTTGTTAGCCCAGTGAACCCATCGTAGGTTGGCGTTCGAGACTCGGTTACAGAACCGAGAGTTCTGGATAGCCGTGTGGAAGAAAGCCTGAAATAAGATAGCGAAATGGAAAAAAGAATTCTGAAAAAAAAAGCCTGACAGTAATGACACTTTCGACGAACTTTTTGGGATCCCAAAACGTAAGTGGCGGGATACCTATGACATCGCAAAAGTTGTCCGTCTGTCCGTCCGTCCGTCTGTGCGCACTGTAACTCTCGAAGGGAATGAGATATTTTGATGAAACTTGGTGTGAGGATTCTTTGGGTCAAGAGTAAGGTCAAGTTCGTAGATGAGCTATTTAGCCCTACATTTAGGTGTGGGGGAGGGGTTTTAAAGTAAGGGACAAATTAAATATTTTTAAACAGATAATGTGATAGTCGATTATGAAGTAAGAAGACATGTTGAACAAGATGGTGAAAATCATTTTGTCATCGAAAAAGTAGTTCGCCCGGAAACCGGCCGAAACCGGAAAGTTTGTTAAAAGTAAAAGTTTTATTTGAAATTGATTAGATGTTTGATTTAGGGGTAAGAAGACATGCTAAACACGATGGTGAAAACCATTTTATCGCCGGACAAGTATAAGTTAGCCCAGAATCCGGCCAAAACCGGAGAGTCTGTTAAAAGTAAAAGTCTTATTTGAAGTTGTTTACATGTTCAATTTAGGGGTAGGAAGTCATGCTGAACACAATGGTGAAAACCATTTTCTCGCCGAACAAGTAGATCGCCCGGAATCCGGCCAAAACCGGAAAGTTTGTTAAAAGTAAAAGTTTTATTTGGAGTTGATTAGATGTTCGATTTGGGGGTAAGAAGACATGCCGAACACTTATGTGAAAACAATTTTCTACCCAGACAAGTAGTTCGCCCGGAATCCTGCCAAAACCGAAAATTTATTTGTAGTTGATTAGATATTCGATTTAGGGGTAAAGAGATGGTGAATCCGTGTATGACAATCATTTTTTACGCGGATATATAGTTCGATGGGAATCCGGCTGGAGCCGGAAAATTTGTTATCAGTTGAATTTTTATTTGAAGTAGATTAGATGTTCAATGTTGGGGAAAGAAGATAAGCTGAGTTCGTTTTTGAGCTTTCTTTTTTCGACGGAAAAGTAGTTCCGGAATTCGGCCGAAACCGGGAAATTGGCAGGAAGTTTTCGTCAAAACAGAGATGGCTTATATGGGTAAACACACATGCTGATTCAATACCTGAACTTGTTTTTCTCAGATGATTAACCTGTTTTTGAATTTTAATAGTAAAATGTTCAAGGAGTCTGGCGAAGACAAGACCCAATTGTCTGGATCAAATATTGAATTTTTGGGATCCCATCGAAACCTTTGGTCTTGTTCATTCATCGGCCAGAAAAGAATGTAGCGTCGTTTGCAAATGACGAATTGTCAAAATTATTTTGACGAATTGTATTTTAAACCGTGAACTTTATATCTAAATCATAGGTTACAATTTTAACTGTATTGACATGAGCACTACTTTTTTTTTGAATAGGATATTTATGGATAAATTAACCGAACTGTAATTGTAAAATAAACTTCTTAAATGGAAAAAATGAAGTGAAAAGTGAGAAAAAAATTAGTAGCGTACTGTTTCTCGTTCTAGAACCTGCAGAATGTCCTTACTAAAATCTGGATTTTTAATCTGAAACAACTCGTACTTTATAAAAGGTTCATACTTTATCATCCGGCTGAATAAATGTCTCATGAAGAAGCGATCCAGGTTTTAAAATTTGTAAACTGGAAGAGCGAAAACATGATATGACAATGCCTTTCGAAAAAAAGATAAAAGGCTAAACACTGAATATCGTCATATAACTTTAGCCCATTTTTACTCTCTTGCTTTACATTCTGTTACAGCCATTTTACGGCATCGAAAGATTTGCAGACGTTTCAATCCCATGATCACCCAGAAGTATCTCAGACAAACCATAACTTTAAACGTTCTTTATGTTTTTAAATCATAGAAAGAAAATTTAGTTTAATCCTTTATGGCAAAGAGATAAACATTTTATAACGGATTTGAGTGGTGTAGGATCGAAAAGCAAACCGAAACGAAAATTGCACCCACTTAGATCCTAGGAACTAACCGCACTAATTTTGTTTTTCACACACGGATAAGGGAACAGACCCGAACCAGCTGCTTTTGCACTGGAACAAACAACTTTATAACTTTAACAACTTAAACAACTTAACAAACAACTTGTAACTTTAGTGTATACATTGCTGAAGTAAAATCAACTTTTTTTTATAAGTAGTGAACTGATAGACAAAAATACTCCTCAGCCGGGATTTGAACCCAGGACCCTCTGCTTACAAGGCAGTCAGTCTACCACTGAGCTACCGAGGGGCTTGTGAACAGAGTACGCAAACCACTACAATAGTCTGGTACAAGCCGGCCATAGAAACAGTGATCCCGCCCGAAGGCAAATTCATCTAACCAGTTCACATTCCCATGTCACTGAAATTATTTAAAAAATTGTTTATGGAATCGGTCACGGTACAAGTCCCTTCTGTAAAGTGCCATATATATTAGTAAAATCAACTAGTCGGCTTACCGGCGTTTCAAGATTTGTAATGAATAAAGTAAACAGAATTGAAAACAACTTACCTCGGGGGCCAGAAACGAGTAGTTGAAAACCTTCTCCAAACCCAAAATCAGAGCATCGCTGCTATCCACGACAAATTCCGCAAACTCTCGATGAAACACGAACCAATCACTCCCATAATCCATCCGTATCCCTTCTGGCAAACTTTTTGCTCCAGCTTTATACAGATACCCATCGCACTCCACAAAGGCTTGGCTGAGTCCTTGGGATTTCAGGGAATCAAAGGGATTCGTCGTGGGTGACGCGAGGAAACTGAGGCCTCGATTGGCCGCTAGGAAGTCCTCCAAATCGCCAACGAACCTGAAGAAAAGAAGATAAGTTTATCATTAATTTCAGTTCTGAAAATAATTTCAGTTCGACTACTCAAAATTTCTTAGAGTTATTTAGAGGCGAAAGCCTTTTCTCTTGCTTTGTATTATTATTATTATTATTATTATCAGCTCAATTTGGGAGACAAAATGTATCTAGAGATATGTATCTGATAACACACAGAATTCTCATGTTGAGAATATTACCCTTCTAACAAACTTTCTAGTTAACACAAAATGTTACTGTTAATTTAAAATGTATTTCGGTCCCTGTTTGAAATATGTGTAATATATTCTGCGTCCCAGTTTTTTCATTCAGTAACTAATTAGTATCTATTCACCTATTCACTTTAAGGTTAAGCCCAAAGCTCATGGGCCTTCATTAACTGATTTGAGTTTGTATTTAAAGTGAAGCATAATGTGTTTAAGTCGTCAGTCGTTTGGTGTCTGTACACCAGTGCAGATGTCTGTAAATAAACTGTACATAGCAACCGAGCCTGGTCCTGTCAATATCCAAATTATATGACAATATGCTTCACCGGTCTGGCGTTCTTCTCTTTCTGCAGAACAATTCTGGGAGAATACAACATTAAATACAAAGAGGCTCTCATTAAACTAGTTATTAAATATTCTTTGAGCCCAAGCTGACTTTGAAACATTTATTCAAAATCAGAGCTGACGTATCCGTTGTAAACATTGTTTGAACTAGTTATTCATATTAAAAATAAAAAAAATGGAGCAAAGATAGTATATTGTCCGCAGATCAGCCGTCTGTTTCCTCTTCCCCAAGCCTGTGAGTCGGTCCGAGAGGAACACTAGCAATCGGTTTTCGCCATATCCTGCCTATTAGTCAACTCAGTTTTATCCCAGCATTTCTGTCAGATCGTTTCCCGTAAATTATGTTGCTTAATTTGTTGTCTGTTGTTTTATTGTATTTTACAAATACCTCGCATTTATATGACTGTTTCCTAACTTCTTCAATGACCACTTCTAGGGTTTAGCTACTTTGTAGAATAAACTTGATTGATTGATTGATAATGATAATAATAGATAGATAGATAATTAATGCATAAAAGCTAACAAGGGCCATCACACCAAAACAACAAAAGAAAAAATTATATAAAAACAAGAAGACTATGCCAGTATTTAAAACTACAGGGATATACAATTTTCCTCGTGTGCTAACGATATCCGGAAGAACCTTCGAAACAGCTGAATAGCCTGGAAACTTGTCTCTTTCATTCTCTCAATTGTCACTCACTCCCAACACTATTACTCAAGATATGGAGTCGTTCGGCCGATCTTTCGAAGACGGGTATAACTGTGGCACTTTAAAGTTCAATCGGCACATCAAACTACCCCAATCCCACTCTGTAACAACCTAGGAACAATGCTTACCCCCTAGATCAGCAGCTACCTCAACAGTTCCCTCTCTGTGATATTTCAAAGCGTAATTTTTCGGGCCAGTACATGCTCAATTTACTAGCTTTTGACAAAGATAAAAGTGATTTCTTATAATACTTTGTAGATCTTTATCTTATGCATAAATCAGCTTGTACAATTCAGATTTTAATAGGTTATTTGTTTCTGAATGATTTTTGTAGCTATGTTATTTTTTATAAGCTTATTGCATATTCTGGTACATTTTATAAAACAAGCTAATCAAGCTTCATAACACTATTCCACAAAGAAAAACTTTTAATGGGCACTTTAAGCCATGGAACTTCTGATGAAACACTAGAACAATCAGGTAAACTGCATTTACGGCTTGACTTTGGTGACATCTCAAATATATCCTTTTCTATCAAGCATTGCTGGGAGTTTTTGAATTTCCTGCCACAATATCCCACTGGATCGCCGAAATGCCAGAGAGGTGAAGACAAGGGATAACAAGAAAACGGCCGATTTTCGTAGCGCCTTCTAAAGGAAGTCGGAAATGTTTATTTGTGAACCAAATACAAAGTAAAGCATTAGAAGTGTCCATTGTGCTTTAAGGTATCGGAAGGAGACTGACATTTGAATACGGCTCATCAAACAAAGAGACTGCGGCGTCATCTTATGACCAACAAAAGTTGTATAATTTACATAAAAGGAAGTCTATACAGCTCGGTATGAATTTAACTAAAATCCGTTACTATATAGGCCTAGCGATACTGAAGCGATACAACAGTTTTGGCGTCAGAGCGTCAGAGTAAGCCAAGCTCCTTTCTTGCTCTTTTATTCTTTCCTTCGTTGAGGTTTTAGCCTCCGAGCACTGTAGAACGAGTTGTCTATCTTTGGCTGAATAAACCTATTTAGTCATTTTCTTTTATAAAACGAAAGTAATAATCTGTAGTTTGTTTTAAGCTACGTAGATTTTTCTACTTGAGGTGCAGAAGATAGTACTGATAGTGAAGAGATACTACTGAGACAACCGTCGCTTAATGCTTATGTCTCATCGTCCATTCGACGATGTCAAAATAAAAACAATACTTACTCAATCGGGAAGCAGGATTCGCTCAGATTTATCCAATAATCCCATTCTCCCATCTTAAGTAGCTCTCGAATCCCTGAACGTATCCCATGTAGGAGGGAAGGGGATCCCCAATTCCCCCGAATCCGATTGCGTTGCAGTCGAATGTTCTCGTATTTCTCCTCTAGATATAAAATCTCTTTGTACATCACATCCGCCCTGGCTTCCACATGGATAAGGTAGAGGTGTTGCGGCTGATAGATATTGCGAAGCAGCTGTTTGACTTGGCGGATTTGTCTGCCGTTGAACGCAAGGAAGAAGGCGATTTTCACAGCTCCCCAGTTCTCCCCCTCGGCTGGTAACTGCCAGTAGATATGCTTTCTATCTAAAAAAAAAAACATGACATGATTAAAGCACAGCTCTTACTAGGAATGATCTTTTCAACATTATTTTTTCACGAAAAAAGTACAGATTTTCTTGTTGGCGCTCCTCGAGTTATACAGCCGTCACGCTCTTCAACGCGGCGGCTCGACGCAAAGTATTTGAAAAATTCAGCGTGGTAAAGTGGGAAAGCCAAGCAAAACAAAAGAAGTTCAAAACAGAAGATAGACTTCTTCCAAAATGATAAAAGAGCTTCTCATATTCTTATTTATGAAAGAACTGCCGGCTTTCGACGAAGTTTGGGTTGCATGACGGGTAAAACTTGACTAGGCCGGAAAAGCGCCAAAATGCCGTGAATACTTGCGAACGAACGGCGAAAAGCGGGGATTCCAGAACAGGGTTCGTGCGCTTGCTCTTCCACGTTTTTCCCTGACTTCCCTGACCTTTTTTGGTGATTTTCCCTGACCTTGTCCAGCAGTTTTCCAACACATCTTCTATTTCTTCCTGAACAAACAAGCCGTCCTATACGTTGAAGCACAGACTGGGACGGCTCAAAGAACAGAGTTATCAACTGATAAACTTTGGGCAGAGAACCGACGAAAAAGAAACTTCCAGTAAAAAAAAAACTCGATGCATTGGTTTAGACTGAACTTTTTCATTAATTTCCCTGACCTTCTGCATCTTTTGACGATTTTCCCTGATTTCCCTGACCAAAAAATATCCTTGACTTTTCCCTGATTTCCAGAGCCGCACGAACCCTGCAGAAGCTTATAATCCCAAAAGGGAACTTGGCATAAGAAAACAAGGCAGAATAAGCAAATGTGTCCCTTAATAATAATAATATAATGCAAGAAAACGTACCCTGTCCTCTACAGACCTGGACTAAAACACTTTTCATAGTACATGTTTTCAGCGTACAGACTGTCCAGGGAATGTTTGAATGCGTTGATGGAGACACTCAACATTAGGCTACTGAGGGCGTTCCAACATCCCACCACTCTGTTTTGGAAAGACTATCTAACAATGTCCTTAGAAAATCGCCAGCCATTCAGCTTGAAGTCGTGTCCCGGCAGAGCGTTCTTGATTATATAATAATGATGATAATACAAAGCAACAGAAAAGGCTTTCGCCTCTAAATACTGATAAAGTCGAGAATGAATACGAAAAAGATATAAGGTGCAATGAAAGTCCTGCGCAAACGACAATTTGGCACACCTCCGACGAGTTGTATGCTGTGGCCGTTGTTTCCAGTGTTACCATTTATAGCAGAAGTCTGCGATTTGTCATAGATTTTAGACTTCTCATTATCTGTCTTCTCCCCAGGCTCACAGCTTTGACAAAATTTTCACGAGTAATCGCGCTTATGCCAGATTTGTCGCAGTATTCTGCGATTTTAAAACATATTGGTAAATTTCAAGGCAAAACTTTTCCGCGAAAAGGACCATAACCCAGTGGTACAACTAAAACGAGACGCATAAGTATTCCTTCAGCCCAAGCTGACTGCGAATCAGGGTTGACGGCGTTGAACAGAAATGTAATCACAGATTCGTTCTAGCTTGAGGCTGAAGAGGACCCTTGCCAAGAAGGGCCGAAATAGCGCTAGGATAAAATTCAGCTGACGTATCCGTTTAACGCAAAGAAACGCACAGAACTCAATTCCCGGAGACATAATGACTGGATTCGGCGGCTAACAAAACCCCCAATCACTGCATACGTTAACAGTTCCATCAAAGGAATATTTTCTCGGACTCGGAACACAACATAAGAATAATTTAATACTAATTTATTTCCAGTATAGCTTACAGCAGCTAGTGTGGGATCGTCATAACATTAATTCAAACTCTCGAGTCAAAATTTTGTGGAGATTGTGAGGATTTACGAGAAGTATTTTGTAAATATTTAGGCTAGCGAGTATATTTATGTTTACGACAAATTCAAACTCGGCGCCTCGACGTTACTTTATGAACAAATTCTACTCTAAACTCTACTCTGACAAAACAAAACATAGTACAAAGGAATAGGTGTACCTATCTGCATGAAAATACAGAAGTTTAACTGAAAAGCCAACTTATTTTTATACGTTTGATCTGAATACACTGAAATATTTTGACTCATATAAGGGATTTTTGTTTTTTACGTCGCGTAGTCTAGTAGTGACGTTTGGAATCTCCGCTGGTTGCAGGACAAATAACTTTACGGCGAGTCGCGGAAAATTTGAATGTTTGCAAAAGCATGTGTTTCAATGGCTACCAAAGCGAAGATTTTGAAAAGTTCGATTCCAGATTGCAGAATCACATCCGAAGATAGCCCTCTGTTCCGTGCTACCCCGAATAGGTTTTCTTTGTGGAAAGGACACGGTCAACAGAGAATTTGGCCAGCATTCCACCAAGTTGATTAGCAAGTTCAAGTTTTCAACTGGTCATGTTCTTCCTTCATGGCGAATGCCAAGTTCTTCCTGGTCACTTTCACTTCCCATGTTACTATCATCTTCCTGGCTTGAAGAATGTAAATCCGAAATGACTTGTTATTACGGCAATTGGCTGCCGCTGTAGTTGCTAAACATTTCAGACATAGAGGTACGTCCGTATAGAGGTACAACAGTTGCGGAAGAGAAATTACGTCAGCTAAAAATCAAGAATCGTGGATAACAAAGTAACCAAGTGGCGCGTTTTTGTCGGTTCTTCTAGCCTAATTAAGTAAAAATATGATGGGTAATCAGACTGTCGTATCTTAGCCCTATTCTGTTAACCTTTAAAGCAGTGAGGAGACAATATTAATTCCCCGCTTGTTTCGCAGGCATTTAGTCTCCTAGCTTTCACCGAAGAAAAGATTTGTCATCCCAGCTTCTGCCTTGGGAGCAACTGACGTTCAAAACACGTTTTTCAGTCTGTTCTGTTTTTCTGTCTATGCTGTTGAGTTCGTAACATCATTCATCCATACATTTCGTCCCTCCTTGGCAAGGGTCGTCTTCCAAGCCAGAAAAACGAAACTTTGACGAAACTAGAAAACCGAAACAGTGTTACCTTATAAAATTTAAAGAAATATGCTACTGAAATTTTTCGAGTTCAAGTGGGACAGCCTATTAGCGACTTTGACAGCCTTCGTAGCGCAAAAACTTTTTTTTTGTCGTAAAATAAGCAATAGTGACTCAGAAATGATTCTTGCTGGAAACCCACATTTGGGTTGCTTGATAACTGGAAGAGGTGACTTACCACTGAGTCCAGTTGAGTATACCCCTACTGCGGTCTCTCCTCCGCAGACGGCCTCAGCATCGCCAGAACAGGTCACATTGCACAACTTGTCCTTCCTACCTTCGAGAACACTCTCATCGTGACCGCAGTGGCACTCGGTGCTGCAAAACTTCCAACATTAACGACCAAAGTCAAATGGTGCAAATGTATCCCTTGCAGCATTTCTACATCTACCTTGTAAAAGACAAGGATTCGAGAGGAAGAGCTTAATCGGGACAAAACCCAGCTTCCTTTTTTTTTTATCTCAAATCCAAATAATTGAATAATTCTGACTGCTGAATTTTTTTTTTTTTAAATTAGCAATGGTTCCTCGTAGCTCGCCCCTTAGTGACATTGGGAATACACTGTAAAAAGTTTCTCTGAATAAGGATGCAATATTTGCTACTGGGATTAATAAATCTCTATTGGGATAATATTAATCCGAATTAGGGATAATCTTATCTCAATAAAGATAAGATTAATCCCAGTAGCAAATACTGCAAGATTTTTTTACAGTGTAGAGTGAGACTGAGAATAAAGTCATTAGTAACTAAATTTTCGTTTTTCAGTAATATTTAATGAGCCTTTAAAATTTCGTCGAATAGGGCTGAGATAAAGCAGTCTAATTACCTCACATAAATAGGCTTGAAAAACATGAAAATACGTTACTTCGTTGCTCCGCTATTCACCTAACCGACTTCCATCGAATGAACTTTTTTTTTTGTATTTGTGGTATCTGTATGGTCGAAATATTTTGCGAATATAACGTTAAAGGGAGGGGTTGCCCGAAGGGGGCGGGGATGATTCACCCCCCCCCCCGTGCCTTTTGCTTTGTCGCATCAGTCGTTTATTTTGGCCTCACCGAGGTCCCGGGCTCTCATTTCCGTCAAACACAATCTGATTCGCTTTACGAACATGTTAATTTTGGTCCTATCTCAGTCAAAGGCAAGCCGAGTCGTTTAAACCAGGTTTCAAAACCCCATTATGCCAGAGACATGATTATTTCTCAAACGAAGGGTGCCGTTGCTGCTGGACTGATTGGCAGCATTTGTACCCCCCCTGGCCTGAGTGCTTCAAGCCACCCCTGGGTAAACGATTGCAGAACAAAAAAAAAATTGGTTCACACGATATCGCGGGCGTTCTTCAGAAGTGACCTTACTATCCGGAATGGAACATTTCCTGAAGTTCGCTTTAATGCGTGTACGAGGTGAGCTTTGTCTTGTCGGGCAAGCAGTAAGGTAAGGTACAATTTTAATGGCAAATATAAACAAACCTGGTGTTTCTTGAAAGGATCAGACATGCCAGTGGCATAAAAAATGACGCTTTCACTAATTTTGATCGGTTTGTAAAAATTATTAATACAATTCTAGCCTAAGGAAAAAACAAACGAACAACTATCATACATCAACACTAGAATTTAAAATTTAAGGACAACACGAGATTTACGAAAACAGACATATGACTAGAGAAAAAATGAAAAATAAAGAAGGTTTGCGACATGGGTCTGATCTTCCTCCGAGCACAAACCACAAGACCAAAGGTTTCGATGGGATCCCAAAAACTCAATATCTGATCCAGACAACTGAGTCTTGTCTTAGCCAGATCCAGTCATCGCCAGACTCCTTGAACATTTTTACAATTAAAATTCAGAAACAGATTAAGGCCAAATAGCTAATCATCTGAGAAAAACTTCCTGCCACTACCGCCAATTTCCCGATTTCGGCCAAACTCCAGAACTAATTGTCCGGCGAAAAAAAGAAAGCTAAAAAATGAACTCAGGGTATCTTCTTTCCCCGATAATGAACATCTAATCAACTTCAAATAAAAATTTAACTTATAAAAATGTTTACGACTCCAGCCGGATTCCGGTCGAAGTATATGTCCGGGTAAAGTATGATTGTCACACACGGATTCAGCATCTCTTCTTACCCCTAAATCGGTTATCTAATCAACTAGGAATAAAGCCTTAACTTCTACCAATTTTCCGGTTTTGGCCGGGTTCCGGGCGAACTACATGTCTGGATAGAAAATTATTTTCACAATAAGTGTTCAGCATGTCTTCTTGCCCTAGATCGAACATCTAATCAATTTCAACTAAAACTTTTAATTTTAACAAACTTTCCGGTTCGGGCCGAATTCCGGGCGAACTACTTGTCCGTCGAGAAAATGGTTTTCACCACCAAGTTCAGCGTGTCTTCCTACCCCTAAATCGAACATCTAATCAACTTAAAATAAAACTTTTACTTTTAACAAATTTTCCCGTTTTGGCCGGATCTCGGGCGAACTACTTGTTCGATGACAAAATGGTGTTCACTATCGTGTTCAGCATGTCTTCTTACTCCATAATCGACTATCACATTAGCTGTTTCAAAATATTTTGTTTGCCCCTTATTTTGAAACCCCTCCCCCACCCCGAAATCTACGAACCCATCTACGAACTTGACTGGTCCGATGACCCAACGAATCCTTACAACAAGTTTCATCAAAATATCTCATTCCCTTCGAGAGTTATCGTGCTTACAGACGGACGGACAACTTTTGCGATGTCATAGGTATCCCTCCACTTACGTTTTGGGATCCCAAAAATGAATCAATTAAATCAGACAGAAGAAATATAATTGCTAGATAACATAAATCTTTTTAGAGCTCTTTTAAAAACTTTCCTATCTTCGGACACTCTAACAGTTTCAGGCAATGAATTCCATTATTTTACACCTGTATGGTCTGAACCAGTGCTGAATTAGACCCCGACGCCGCGCCGAAAATCAGCGGCGTCACGCTGAAATTCAAACGGCTAAAATGCGCCCCTTTAATGGCGGCGCGCCGATCGCCGCCACTGATACATCGGCGGCGGCGATTCGCTTGTGTTTCGGCGCCCCACACTTTTTGTTGTATATTCTTGTTCTTGTACTTGTATTGCGCTGACTAAAATTATGGCACACCCCAGTTCTGACGACATTGCCATCTAGCGCTACATTCAAGAGTTTACTTTTGTGCCAGCCCTGAGAAACGGTCGATTCATGAAGAAGGCGAGGATTCACAAAACAATGCCATTATTCGGCGGCAAGTCGACGTGTACCTTAGCATAGCCGCAGAAGCCAATAGATGCGAGGATGACTTTGATGTACTAGGGTTCTGGAAAAAATACGCCCAGCAAATTCCGTGGGTGGCTGCTTTGGCGCGGAAATGTTTGGCGATTCCAGCCACAAGTGGAGCAGCGGAGCGAATTTTTTCCACTACTGGACTGATAGTTTGTGCTAAACGAAGCAGTATCAAGCCCCATAGGGTCAACCAAATCCAGTTTGTCCACGATAATTTTAAGACATGTAAGGTCATGACGAAGTGATCTCTTTGAAGTCTAGTCTACGCACTTTCTTGCTAGTTCAGCATTGACGCTTAGGAAGCGATACTGTGTATAGTCTATAGTTTTAGCAAAAGCCATTCTGTGATTACACCTTTTGTGATAATGTTTGACCAGATTCAGATTCATGAATCTGGTCAAACCCGTCTGATATAATAGTCATCAGATCAGGCACATAAAGGCTACTCTTGATTAAATACGTGATTGAAATCAGAACTGCCGACCATTAAAACTGTATCTGACCTGTTTTTGTTTATTTGGCCCTATCTTGTAAGATTGGTGTAAAAGTTTTGTAAATATTAAAATTATGTGAAGCTAAAACAACCAATGAAAGGCGAGGCTAGAGGTGCTAAAGTGCGGGAAAGGCCGATCAATCGGCGGCGCGCTGACCCTTTTACCCCTCGCCGCCGCCGATTCTACGAATCGACGTGGCGTCGGGGTCTATGCTGAATGTCATTACGAGAGCCCAAAATTAAAAATCTAAAATCCCTCAGCAGAGTTAAATTAATTTAGTATAATCAAATCCAAAATATACAAATAGGCTGCCTTTTCAGTTAAACTTTAAAAGCTTTCCTATAGGCTGCTGAAGATTTATCTATGTTCCGAAGATCCTGCTCCTCTCGTGTTCGCTAGCACTTCTTCAGCAATCGTGCTGTTCCTCTGTGTAACGGCCTGTCTGATTCAGCTGCGACTAGCGAAACACCTGAGGGGTTCAAAAAGCGACTCGACGAGAACTGAGCCTCGTGTTTGTTGCAATAGCGCTGCCGCATCGCTGCGGCAGCACTTCTTTGCTTTTGCAGAATATGCGTTTTCGGATTCACTTTCTTCTTGGTTGAAGGGGCAGCGCTGCAGCATCTTGCAGAGAAGCATGGACTTGGTCGGTGAGCAAGTCCGTGATTCTCAAGAAGCGCTGCAGTCTTCCTCGGAAGCGCTGCAGTGCAAAAACGGATGTAGAAAGAATCAGTCCGGAATCGACCGAGAAGTGGACCTGCAGCGTGCAACAAAAATGAGGCTCTGGTGTGTGCTACCGTGGAAAGTGTACTCGAGTGCCCCAGAAACAGTGACCCGGAAATAAATGAACACCATCATCAACAGCAAGCTACTTATTGGGATTCGATATCCCTCGACATATAATTAAACATGCCTTAAATCAATCCGTCAATCAACTGCTTATTAAAAAAAAAATGGACGACGGAGTATGAAGCAGTCCTATGCGAAAACATTACTTTTGCTGTGTGTGTGTGGTGATGACTTGTGTTATTCAGTGGGTCGTTGCGTTGAGCTAAAAGATTTGAGAACCGATACTTCTGGGCGAGAAACGATGGAAGCGGAGGATTTGGTTAATTTCACGGGGAAGACACATTTTTTTCGTCGGCTTGGGAGGTTCCTCTGGGGCAGGGTATTAAGTAAGTAAGTATATCTATAACCCACAAAATAACAACAAAAGAGAGTGGAGTAAAGATAAGAAGAAAGAAAAGAACAAAAGACAACAGGAGAATCATATCCGAAACACACCATAGGCCTCCAATATATCAATAAAAAAAGGTCTAATCAGTCGGCGATGCGGCAACAGACACACGACTAGATTTCTGACGTAAATCAATATGCAATTCTTGCAGCCGTGACAAAGGTAGCGTTCCAGCGACTTATTATTAGTTACGATCGTTACTATTCTTGTTATTAATGCCGTTCCAGAGCCCGCCGTAATAAGTAAATTGGCTCCTCCTACTTATTATTTTCGTTCCATGACCGTTATGACCGTTACAGTTACAAATTGCTCGCGACCATCATAAGTGATAATAACTATCGGTTCCGCAGGAACTCCCGTAAGAGTGAAGACGTATATTCGCGTTGTTATTATTTTCGTTCCAGAGAGTGTGATAATTACCACAATACGGCGGTCGCCCCTCCTCTTATCATCGTAACTTGTAATAAATCATCTCATCGTAACTTGTAATAACTTCACTGGAACGCTTCCAAAATTTCAGAAGCTCCGTAAAATTTAATTATCTTAGAATTACTATGGGACCGGGGCAGATCCAGAACAAACTTATTGAGTATCGGAAGTACTTTTTGGAGTAAGGGTTTTCTCTTTTTGGTGTTATACTGAGTTTCCGAGTGTTACCTTTTATTTTATTTTCCTGCATTGGCCCCAGGGTCTGTTTCGGAATAAATTTCATTCGTACATTCTTGCCCATCACTCAATGCGCCTGCTAATGCAGCGAATTTGTTGTTCTTTTCGTGTTTCTTGTTTGGCGTTCGTTTATCTTTTGCTTTTGTCAGGGTTCGTGCGCTTGCTCTTCCACGTTTTTCCCTGACTTTTCCCTGACCTTTTTTGGTGATTTTCCCTGACTTTTTCCAGCAGTTTTCCAACACTTCTTCTACTTCTTCCTGAACAAACAAGCAGTCGTATACGTTGAAGCACAGACTGGGACAGAGTTATCAACAGATAAGCTTTGGGCAGAGAACCGACGAAAAAGAAACTTCCAGTAAAAAAAAAAACTCGATGCATTAGTATAGACTGAACTTTTTCATTAATTTCCCTGACCTTCTGCAACTTTTCATGATTTTCCCTGATTTCCCTGACCAAAAAAAATTCCCTGACTTTTCCCTGATTTCCAGAGCCGCACTACCCTGTTTTGTTGTAGTTGTAGATTTTGTGTACCCCTGTAATTCTTGTCAAGCGTTCATTTACCTTCTTTGAGCGTGTTCCATCCTACTTACCGTAGTTACTACGCATGACGTCACAAGTCCTGGATTTTTACTACGCTTATTACGCTCCCGGGCGTGGTAAGCAAATAGTTACTATTAGTTACTATTTCGAGAAGGTTGGAACGGTCAGCGTAGTAACTTTTGGTGAGGTTGGAACGGTCAGCGTAGTAACTTTTGGTGAGGTTGGAACGGAATTAGTAACTAATAGTTACTATTGGTACGAGGGTGGAACACGCTCTTTATATACTGTGCAAATCCCTTATTACGAGGCTGCATGTAATAAATTCATTCATTCATGCATTATAATGTGGGTTCCTTACCCATTCTTGACACCTGCAAGTGCTCGTCCAGCAGTCCGACAGAACGTGATACATCGCGTCACAGTATTATTCTGAACAGCTTCGCTATGCGCCAAGGTCGGCTCGGTCAGGTTGAACGGGTAGCAACCCAGATATTTCCCAATTTCTTTCTGATCTCCCGGGCAGGTATTCTTCAGAAACTTCGGTACTGCTTCTCCTCTCTCATGTCTGCAGGCGAAGTCGGCAATGGTCTGTTTGCACGAGTTGGTCTTAGCTCGGGAGATAGCTGAGAGAGCGTCATCAAATGTGACGTCACAAGGTGGGTTATATGGAAACAAACCCTCGTCGGACGATTCCTGGAAATCAGATTAGATTTAGACAGATTTATTGTTGTTCAACTTGGATAACAAACGGACGTCACGAAGGATTATTTATAAATAACAGCGCGGACTGCAATCATTAAACAAAAATGACAATGACTGAAACTATTAGCCAAATATAAATAAAGATAATTTTGCAAGCGTTCCCTTTGCTACAAAGTAGATTGGTCTTGGTCAGTTTTGTTTATTGACGCTTAGTAACCTACCTACGAAAACGAATTCATAGAACAAGAAATGAATATATCTATTCAGATAAATATATATTGGAAGAGTCTCACCAACGAAACCCTGTCAGCACCCAACGACGAGTCTTCCAAAAAGTCGTTAGATAAAGAGTAAAACGATGTGCCCTGGAATTACCACTGGGATGCATCCGACGCCTAGCAACTCATCACATATCACATCAACAATTCGGAGCGATTCAACAAATCAAGATCGACCTTAATTCGCTCTGAAGTGCCAATTAAGGTAACAAAAAAAAACATTAAAATTCAAACTACCAATGTTAGCGGTAACCCTTTTGCCGGATTGTAAAGTACTGTAGCACCAGTATAGGTCAACTCTAACTCCTGAAAGGACCCCTCTTGCTTATTCTGCCTTTTATAATATACTGAAACCCCATATGGAATTATAAGCTTCGAAAATCCCCACCTTTCTCCTTTGTTTCGTTTCGTAACTACGAATTTTTAGCGCTTTTTCGGCGTTGCCGAGTTTTCCCGTCACCGAATAAAAAGTTTTCCGGAATCTTCATTGTCCGCTGACAACTCTCTCACACACAAGGATGTGACAATCTTCTGTTTATTACTTCTTTGATTTTCCCACTTTTTAACCAAGGCACGTTCAGTTTTCAAATCTTTTGCGCCCAGCCGCCTCGTCGCAGAGCAGGAAGGCTGGATATAGTTGACAATCACTAAAAAGAGAATCGCTGGTTTCAGGTGGGAAGTAATGGTATTTTCAAAAACGTTTTTTTCTGATCCATTTTATCGGGAAAAGATCATTTCTAGTACGAGTTGTTCTTTAAATGACGCCAATGTGAAAAGAGGAACTAGGCGCAATCTAAGCCGTTCTTACCTTTATCTTTGGTGAATTATCAATGCAATTTTCGACACGTTGCCGACCTTGGGACCATTTCAGCACAAACCAGCATGCTACTACGACCAAAAGCTGGTTCCACAAACTGACTCGTAACATTTCTAGTGAGGGCTACTGTCCGCGCCAGAAGTAGAACCATGACCTGAAACCAAAGAGAAGAGCCCCAATTAAAGTCAATACCCAAGCCTGGACTTCTTAATCCTGATCAAAGTTTTCGACTTTGCTTCGTGACACCAGTCTACCTATTTTAGGTAGACCCCCCCCTCCACCTTTTCTTGTGGTACACGGATAAGACGAGACAAGGTTTCGGGTACCAAATATTCCAATTCCAAATATCAACAAGTTTCGAGCCAGAAAGATTAAAAAAAAAAAAAAAAAATTACAATATTCGTAAAGATGAACTAAAAATCAAGAATACGCAATAGCTAATTATCCACTGACGATGCATTACGGTAGAGGTTCAAGGTTATCTTTATTAATATAAAAAAAAAAAAATTGTAAAATTATTTACAATAATTTGTAAATAATTTATTTACAGATTATTGTCAATAAATAAATAAAGATAACCTCCCGGCCAACGTCCCGGCGAAGTCGAAAACTGAGTAACAGGCGTATGAGAAGGGGTCAGAGACTCTGCACTTTTAAAATTATTAAAAACTGGAATGAAGTGAATGTCTGTGAATGAAAATCTTGGTGAAATGCTTGTATAAAAGTTTTTTTTTGTATTTGCGGTTAGCGTCGCGTTAAATTTTTTACAACTCCATTATTCTGTGCTAGAGCGCTTGGAGGCCTCATTAAGTCATCCCAGCTTAAAGATTACACCTTCAAAATTAAACTCAAAACCCCATAAATGTTTACCGGAATCCTACATTTCTCTCTATAGTCCTTCAAAATCTGAATCAGCATCAGCTGGTACCTTTACATGTTCAACCAGCTTCACTTAAGACAGATGAAAAACTGACCCACCAGTGCTGGGTATAAACTACAAACAACATGTTCTTCATTAGCAACCTGAATCTGGTAACGCGAGTATTCAAAATCCCGTAACATGCGATCGTGCCATGACGTATGCATTACCGGCAAATATGCTGCGAACAAAGTGCACAATGGAATTTCAGAATTTTCGGCACCATTATAATCAATTCCATACGGAAAAGTTGAGATGTACAACCTTACGATAAAAGTGAAGGAAATCAAGCGGGAAAAAAACTAATCGTCTATCCGTAGCATCAAAGTCGGCTGATCGCGCGCTTGAATTCCTGCCAGGATTTTTGGCAACATCATTAAAGTTTAACTGAAAAACCAATTTATTTTTGTATAATTCAATTGTGTACCTAATTCAATTGAGTAGGTACACTGAATTATTAGGTTTGTTTTACCGGACTTTTTTTCACAATATACACAGGATACATTCAGGATATCTACGGCCGTCTTCACAGAGCAAAATTCTACTAGGCTACCCAGAAATTTGGAATCTCAAAACAAACGCTGCTTTTCAGAGGCCAGTGGTGACCTTGGGTGACACTGCTCTGTCCGAACACACATTTTTCGTAATCGTTTTCGTCAAGCATACAACACAGGTACAAGTGCACAGAGGTGCCACAAATCCGACAGGGAAAGTCCACTATTCGAAAATCGAACGACTGTAACGACGTAAAAACGCAACGAAGTAACGCATTTTGATAGGGTCTTCAAGCCTATTTCTGTAAATAAGTGATGGGTAACTAGATTGTCCTATTTCAGCCCTTTCGGTTAAACTTTAATCTCCATGCAGAAAAGACGAATTTTTTCAACTTCATGGCGAAAGTCCGGCCGGGAAAGCCTGATGGTCGGTCAGCACCGGAGCTGGTGGACTCGGACTCGTCTTTGGACATCCTTTTCACTCGGTCTCGTCGCTCTGGACTCGAACAGAGTCTACAGCCCGAGTGCAACGTCTCGGTCTGGCAAAAAAAAATGCAATACAAAGTAAAGATCTGTATTATATATATTCTATCTAAAAATACTCTGACTAGGTGCGTGACTCGGTCTGGGGCGCCTCGGGAACATCTTATGATAGTATCGTTCTCGTTGACAAGAGTTGCGTTTTTTCAGATACCATGGTGCCTGTTACCACGGTAACTGGATCTGCAATTAGTCGTTTTTGCAGTTGCCGTGGTATCTGATACACGGCTGTGCTGCAAAAATGACAATTGCCGGAATCTGAGGTTTTAGAAATCATCCAAAAAGAAATACTGATATCCACTTACATTTAGAGTGAAATAACTTCTTTCCCACCAATTCGACAGAAAACTAGACTCCTTGAGATGAATTTTCAGATACCACGATCAGTTATCACAGTCCGACCGTGGTATCTGAATATCAGATACCACGATGACTGGCCAGATACCACGATAACTGCAAAAATACCTTTTGACCGCGGTATCAGATACCATGGTATCTGCAAAAACGCAACTAAGGACTCGGCCTGGATTGACTCGTGAGCGTTACTCCTGTCGCGGACTCGGGACACACTGGTCTGGACTCGAGAGCAGCTCTGGTCCACACCATCACGGGAGAGAAAATCTGCTCAGGTTGTGTTCCAACCTCCCACCAGTGGTAACTAGAAGTTCACCTCAACGGTCATTTAGAGCGTGTTTCACAATACTTTCAGTAGTTACTACGCATGACGTCACTGATTCTGGCTTCTTGGCGTCAAGGCTGGAACGAATTTTTATATTGTCAGCAAAATATCGTGCCACAGGCTGATTGGGCCAATCGTGTCACAGATATTCGTAGTTACCACGCTTACTACGGTCCCGAGGGGGGCAAGCAAACAGTAACGTTGGAGAGGTTAGCGTAGTAACTTTTCACAAGGTTGGAACGAAAATGTAACTATTAGTTACTATTATTAGAGGGGTACACGCTCTTAAAGCTGCTTCCAAAAATGTTAAATTTGTACTGGTGTCTGAGTAATTAAAGTTTAGCTGAAAAGGACGCTTAATTCTGCATCTGATATTGGAAAACATTGAAATAGTTTGACCCATGCAAGGGATTTTATATTTTTTCCACCCGAGGATCTAGTAATAACCTTAGGAATGTACGCTGCTTGTGCGACAACCCAAAATTAATCCAGACGCGGAGAATTTGAATTTCAAAATATTTCAACATTTCCAGGATTAACAAGAGCTACGAGCTCATATGGCACTTGTACGAGTAGGCTGTACAAAAAAGTAGATGAGAACGTCACAAAATACACCCGCCATCCAAAAATGCGGTTCGGAAATAGAAATAGGATATTTAGTTTCACTCATTTCTGAGCAGTTCCGGCATCGTCTCGATTGTCTGTCGCAAATGCACATGACTGTTCAAACTTTTATCCCAATAAATCCATTTGTTTGATCCCTAGACGTGCTACACGATTTCCGGTACTCACTCTATCTCCACCTACCGTGGCGGAATCTGGTTCTGAATAAAAAAAATCGACCACCTAAAGCATCTTCGTTTATACCATCTATCAAGTTTCACTCGAATCTGAGCATTTTTGGAAAGTTCCGGTACAAACCCCCTCCCACCAACGTTGTCGGAGCCGATTCGGGCCCAGTCTCTGAATTCCCTGTTCCTGCCCATCAAGTTTTACTGAAATTGGAGCATAGCCTATCTGCAAGTTTCCAGTACCCCCCCTACCTTGGCCGAATCCGGCCCGGACGCCAAATAACAAATCTAGGCCGCATAAACTCGGCACTGTCGAATTGCATCTCATTCGGTCCATCCGTTTGGTTTTTGTGCATGTCAAAAGTCCCCCACCCCCAATTCCCCTAATCGTGGTCGCATATGGTTCGAACGCATGTTTTACATTTCGAAGCCATCGATTCGTATCACCCATGAAGTTTCACTCGAATCAGACCACTCGTTCGCAATTTATAGAAGTCAATTTCCATATTTCTCTTCTCTTGCTCCGCAAAAAATGCTCGGATCTAGGAACGGAAGTTTCCGGGGGTATGTTGTGTCAGGTTCTTAAGTCAAGATAATTCGGGTCGCTAATATGCCTGCAAAGTTTCGTTGTCGTTTTACATCTGGAACTATTCTAACTCACGACTACCGGAATTCCAGGAAACCCCCTCCAACTCCCCCCACAGAGCACCGAAACCATCTGGCTCCGTCAATTTCATCTAGGCCTAATGCTTGTTCCATCCATTAAGTTTCGTCCCAATCCCTCTGCTTTTAGAGTTTCTTGAGTTTCCTTGAAGTTTCATTCAAATCCGATCACCCGTTCAAAAGTTATGCACTCCACTAGATCCCGGACTCCCCATCCACCCACTCCCCCCACGATGGTAGGGTCGGGGAAACGGCTGTTCTCAAGTCAATCTGTTCGGATCCCTGACCTACCAGCCAAGTTTCATCGCCCTAGGACATCAGGAAGTATGCCAAACTCGCGGGATCGCTAGAATATCGGATCCGGCCCGGATTTAAAGTGAGATGTCTGAGACACGAGGTCATCCTAAATATCAATTTTCATCAAGATCCGATCACCCGTTCGCAAGCTAAAAATACCTCAAATTTTGGCTTCACCCTCCCTCCACTCCCCCCCCAGATGGTCGAATCTGGGAATTGACGATTTCCTATTTAATTTGGTCGGGTCCCAGACATACCTGTAAATTTCCATCGTCCCAGCACATCAGGAAGCACGGAACTCGCGGGATCACTACAAATTCGGACTTCTCCCCCCCCCCCCAACTCCCCCAAAGTGAGCGGATCCGTTCCGGTTATATCAGTCACGTATCTAGGACTTTTGCTTGTACTTTCCACCAAGTTTCATCCGGATCCCTCCACTCTAAGTGTTTTCCAAGATTTCCGGTTTCCCCCTCCAACTCCCCCCAGTGTCACCGGATCCGGTCTGATTTAAAATGGAGGGTCTGAGACACGAAGTCCTTCCATATATCAAGTTTCATTAAGATCCGATCACCCGTTCGTAAGCTAAAAATATCTAATTCTTCCTATTTTTTCCGGATTCCCCCTCCCTCCACTCCCCTCCAGATGGTCGGATCGAGGAAGCGACAATTTCTAATTTAATCTGGTCCAGTTCCTGATACGCCTGCCAAGTTTCATCGTCCTAGCTTATCTGGAAGTGCCCGAACTAGCAAAACCGGGACCGACAGACCGATAGACCGACAGACCGACTGACGGACAGAAATTACAATCGCTATATGGCACTTGAGTAAGCTCAAGTGCCATAAAAACGCTACGCCCAGAAAAGACACGGCTGAAGAAAGTAGGAAAATGATGGTAAGATACGTCTTGAAAGAAATCTGCCATTTTTATTTTCGGCAATGGCTTACCTTCGTAGTTAGTGAATATTTCAAACATACAGGGACAGGCGCACACAGGTAGCACAAATCCGAAAGAATAAGTTCATCCGATCAAATCGATTATGCGGGGATAGCTGACAAACGGAGTAACGCATTTTTATCAAGTTTTCAAGACTATTTAAAGGACCCCTCGCACTATTTACTCTTCAACTTACAGTATTTTAAAATATTTGAATACTTTAAAACTAGGCTGTGCTTTCGACAAATAACCCACAGTTTGGCTGTTTTAAGTCTTTTCCGAGACCCGTTGACTTCAGAGCGAAAACAGGGAAACAATTTACATATCCGGTTTTTCTGATGGAAAAACTTCCCGCAGACAACCGCCGACGTCGTGACACACATCGAAGGTAGCAAAACACGGCAAGTGAGAAATCAGCGTGGTTTTGTTAGAGGGCTTAGGATGTACGTCGAAATTGGGGTCTCTGGGTTAAAAAATATACGGACTGATTATGGAAGTAGGTTGCGTTAGTATTATAGGTGAGAAAGGCCCTTTAAGCGAATAAGTTATGTGTAATTAGACCGCCGAATCTCAGTCATATTCGGTTAAGCTTTAGAGAAGTTATCTGGTATGACGGGAAACGGGAAGGAACCAGTAGCCTACCAGTTGAAAGGCATGACAACTCTGTGACGTTAGCTTTACTCTGCGAAAGACCCAGACATCTGGTAATCCGGATGGTACGCATTTGATCGTTAATATTGCATTTCATTTTATATTTGATTAGTTGTCTTATGTTATTGACGCCGGTACAGGTGCCGCAAAACTGTGTATAAATACAGATCGATTTTTGTCATGACGCAAAAACAACCAGTCGGCATGCCCATGTCCGTTATGGGTTTTTGGGATCCCAAAACGTAAGTGGAGGGATACCTATGACATCGCAAAAGCTGTCCGTCTGTCCGTCCGTCTGTCTGTTAGCACGATAACTCTCGAAGGGGTTGAGATATTTTGATCAAACTTGGCATGAGGACTCTTTAGGCCAAAGTACAGGTCAAGTTCGAAGACGGGCTATGTAGCTCTATATTTGAGGGCAGGGGAGGGGTTTGAAATTGAGGGGAACAAAAAATATTTTTTAAAAGCTAATGAAATAGTCGAATTATGGGTAAAGAGACATGCTGAATCCGAATATGAAATTTATTTTCTCACCCGACAAATAGTTCACCCGGAACCCGGCCAAAACCGGTGAATTTGTTTAAAGTAAAAGTTTTATTTAAATTTGATAAGATGCTCGATTTGCGGGTAGGCAGACATGCTGAATTCGCATATGACAATCATTTTCTCACCGGACGTCTAGATCATTCGGAATCCGGCTGAAACCGGAAAATTTGTTAAAAGTAAAAGTTTATTCTGAAGTTGATTAGAGGTTTGACGTAGGGGTAAGGAGACATGCCGAATTCGTCTGTGAGCTTTATTTTCTCGCCGGACAAGTACTTCCGGGATTCTTCCGAAACCGAAAAATAGGCAGAAGTAAAGCCGGAAGTTTCGATCTGCTTCGTCAAGATAGATATGATTTAAAGGGGTAAATACACATGCTGAATTCATATCTGAACTTGGTTTTCTCATATGATTAGCTATTTGGCCTTAATCTGTTTCTAAATTTGAATTGTAAAATTGTTCAAGGGGTCTGGCGAAGACTGGATCTGGCGAAGACAAGACTGAATTGTCTGGATCAAATTTAACTTTTGGGATCCCATCGAAACCTTTGGTCTTGTTTAAACTGAATTGAAGAAATGGACGAATTACCCTAGGTTCACACAGAGCAAATGGTGGCGGTGAACGATATTTTTCAATCGCAGCGATTGAAGATTTTTATCGCCTGTATGTTCACACTGAATTTTCGTCGGCACAGAATTTAACGCAAAAAGTCTGAAAAAAAATCCCTTCTCTCGCTATTCATACAAAATGGGATAGAACTGAACAGCAATAATTAATTTTTCTAAAAGTGAATCATCAAAAGTCCATGTTGCTGTTGCCTGCATAAAATCGGTCTGTAGTCCGATTAAAGTTATATTTTCCCAACATTGAAAATCGCCCGACGAAGGACCAGAAATCCCCGATTTTGGCGACGAAAATCTCGGCGATGGCCGATATCACCTCAGTGTGAACGTCTGTGTGAATCTAGGAATAAACCTTTTTACGGACAATAACACAGACACTCTCTGTCTGTTGTTTTTAAAAACAATCTGCCCCTCGAGTAGCCCACACCCTTTTAAACATGTTATATGTGAGTAGTGCAGGTAACGTGAGACTGAGTCCCTATTTGTCATTCTCTTGATGACTAACTCTTCGTCCCGATGAAGAATCGCCGTTTGCCCAGGGAAGAGCCAGAAACGTCACGACAACAAACGCTGTTGACTGGTTTACACAGGGTTTGAATCGATTTAGAGGGTTCGTTTGGGTGACGTTTCATGTCTAAAACACGCCAGTTATCCTCAGGAAGAACGAGAAAACGTCGCCCTAACGACTCAAACTCAACAACTCACATCCTATGTCACCAATCACGGCGATCGTTGGGGACAGATGTGGTGCCGCTTCCGGCTCATCCGCTAGGTACACGGCGATTTTGTATCGGCATGGAGAGTTAGTCATCAAGAGTATTGCCAAAATATTTCAAGCAAAGTAGTACAAGCACATAGAGGTACCACAAATACGAAAGAAAAAGTTCGTTCGGTGAAAATCGATTATATCGACAGCCGAGCAACGAAGCAACATGTTTATCTGGTCTGCAAGCCTATTTATCTGAATTAGTGATGGCAGACTGTCCTATGCAGCCCTGTTCGGTTAAATTTTAAGCTTTGAAAAAAAAAGGATAATGGGGAAAAAGGACCCCTGGAGAAGAAGAAACTTACGTGACATTTAGGGTCGTACAGCCTACGTCTGACTCAGGAACGCAATCACAACCGTTGCTTATGGTCATCTTCTTCGACGGGGTCATCTTCTTCAACGGACGAACACTCAGAACGCAGGTCTTGTACATCCACAAACAGAGTTTCAAGCGTTTTTCGCTTTCGAGAGCGCCGATCGGGAGACCCAAGGCTATCCTCGGAGTCGGAATAGATGTCAGCAAGTCTCCCCGGCGAGGTACTTTTGGAAACTTGCTTTACCGAATCCGAGATCTTCGGAATGATTTGTCCCCCCGAAGAAATACCGACTTCAAACTCAAGTTCGCATTCAGGGCAGGAGACGGTATTGTTTACCACTAGTGTTGGGACTTGGTGGTGGATGGGAGGGGCCGGAAGAATGTTCCTCACGTACGAATGGTCCAAAAACGGCTGCCCGATTGATCTTGAATCCGATTTCTTTTTTTTGTTCTCAAGAGGAACCTGCAAAAAAAAAAATGCTACCATCAATCGCATCAAGACCAAATAACTTATATAGTAAGTATTTTTTTTATAAATTATTTATCACCCGTCATTTCAAAAAGAAAAAGACCAAAGGTTTCGATGGGATCCCAAAAATTCAATATCTGATCCAGACAACTGGGTCTTGTCTTAGCCAGATCCAGTCTTAGCCAGACTCCTTGAACATTTTTACAATTAAAATTCAGAAACAGATTAAGGCCAAATAACTAATCACCTGAGAAAACCAAGTTCAGATTTGGATTCAGCATGTGTGTTTACCCCTATAAGTCATATCTGTTTTGACGAAAACTTCCTGCCACTTCGGCCAATTTCCCGGTTCCGGCCGAACTCCAGAACTACTTGTCCGGCGAAAAAAGAAAGCTCAAAGACGAAGTCAGGGTATCTTCTTTCCCCAGTAATGAACATCTAATCAACATCAAATAGAAATTTAGCTTATAACAAATTTTCCGATTCCAGCCGGATTCCGGTCGAACTATATGTCCGGGTAAAATACGATTGTCATACAGGGACTCAGCATCTCTTCTTACCCCTAAATCGCTTATCTAATCAACTAGAAATAAAACTTTGACTTCCAACAGTTTTCCGGTTTTGGCCGGATTCCGGACGAACTACATGTCCGGGTAGAAACTTGTTTTCACATAAGTGTGCAGCATGTCTTCGTGCCCTAAATCGAACATCTAATCAACTCCAAATAAAACTTTTAATTTTGACAAACTTTCCGGTTTGGGCCGGATTCCGGTCGAAATACTTGTCCATCGAGAAAATAGTTTTCACCATCGTCTTCAGCATGTCTTCCTACCTCTAAATCGAACATTTAATCAACTTCAAATAAAACTTTTACTTTCAACAAACTTTCCGGTTTGGGCCGGATTCCGGGCAAAATACTTGTCCGTCGAGAAAATAGTTTTCACCATCGTCTTCAGCATGTCTTCCTACCCCTAAATCGAACATCTAATCAATTTCAAATAAAACTTTTACTTTCAACAAACTTTCTGGTTTGGGCCGGATTCCGGGCGAAATACTTGTCCGTCGAGAAAATAATTTTCACCATAGTCTTCAGCATGTCTTCCTACCCCTAAATCGAACATCTAATCAACTTCAAATAAAACTTTTACTTTCAACAAACTTTCCGGTTTGGGCCGGATTCCGGGCGAAATACTTGTCCGTCGAGAAAATAATTTTCACCATCGTCTTCAGCATGTCTTCCTACCCCTAAATCGAACATCTAATCAACTTCAAATAAAACTTTTACTTTCAACAAACTTTCCGGTTTTGGCCGGATTCCGGGCGAACTACTTGTCCGATGACAAAATGGTTTTCACCATCGTGTTCAGCATGTCTTCTTACCCCATAATCGACTATCACATTAGCTGTTTCAAAATATTTTGTTTGTCCCTTAATTTGAATCCCCTCCCCCACCCCTAAACGTAGAGCTACAAAGCCCATCTACGAACTTGACTGGTCCGACGACCCAACGAACCCTCACACCAAGTTTCATCAAAATATCTCATTCCCTTCGAGAGTTATCGTGCTTACAGACGGACGGACGGACGGACAGACGGACAACTTTTGCGATGTCATAGGTATCCCTCCACTTACGTTTTGGGATCCCAAAAAGGACGGAGTACAAAAACGAAAAGAAAAGCAAGACCAAGGAAAAACATTACACTTTCATATGAAAAAAATCAACAAATACAACTGAGTGGCTATGTCGAATTTTGAAGACTGGAAGGTTTACTAAGGCTTACTACACTTTTGTTTATTATGCGGGTGTGGTAAACACAGAGTAAAGTGGTGGAGTGATGGAAACGATGGCTGGTTCTCACTTTCAGATTTCAGTAGCCTATGACAAGAAAAGATTATATTTTACCATTCTAAAGAACAGAACTGAAAAAAAATGAGAACATATTTGACGTTTGAAGCCCTCTCCTCTAATTTGTGTTCTCCGATCCAGAACTTACCTGTCCACGATCCCATCAATGTGATTCTAAATTAGTGAAACTTTATGGAAAATATCTTTTGAGTGTAATATTTTTTGTTTTACGATTATTTTATATTTATTTGTCCTTTTCTACGTCACTTACGCCCTTGGGCAGTCCGTCATATATCCTTCATTCATTCATATTTCAGAATTCTATCATCTCGTTCTTGTGCTAGAAAGATTAGTTTACTTGCTTTGAAAAGAACTTAACATCTATCTAAAAAGCAGGCAGTAAATAATGTATGTTGCAAGTGCATAGCCTCCATGGCAGTGCAATGACAGCCAATAGTCCCGTTTTCTGTCACCTATCTACCAAGGCCTTGGTTCATTTTTCCCGTTTTCTGAACCAAGCGCTTACTCCTCAATGCTCTTTTGACCGTTTTCGGACCAAGGCCTTTGTCCTATCTCTCCAGACCTGAGGAGAGAGGAGAACTTCGAGGTGAGTTGACCTACCTGCTCAGGAGAACGGCGCCTGACTCCTCTCTGCCAAAAACGGTGAAATTAGCAGAAAAAGGAGAGGCCTTTGAGCTGTTCTGGCAGTAAAAGCGACTAATGTCGTTTTTGGCTGTGAGTTGAATGTTATGATACTGACCAAAGATCAGACCTTAAAGGACACCTGAACAATGAAACCATACTTGAACACACCATGGAGAATGCATTTACAGACATGGACACGGAGAGCATTCTTCTCCCGAGCGTGACGTTTTCAAAATAGGGATGATTGTTTCCGGAGGTTTGCACATGCAGACTCCAAGACAAAAAGCGCAATTCATTCAAATCTTGTACAGCGCTGGCCGGATCGTATTGGAATTTCTTCTAGATATACATTTGGGCTTATCTGGTTAAAAAATATTCCAGAAGAAGGGTTGATTGGGGACATTTGTTCATTTCTAAAGTTGCTCGGTACTGAAATAAGGACAGATGCAAAATGGAGCAAAAATCATAGCTTGGAAACGGTATTTCGTATTTGGACTGGGTTTTCTGCAGGCAATGTTAACGGACGTCATACAGATAGGGATGATACTTGGTACTCTTCATTCAGGTGTCCTTTAAAATACAAGGGTGCACTTGTACTATTACAAAAAAACACTTACCACATGTGAAGACTCACAATCACCAACAACAACATCCGCGGTTGTGTCTGAAGGAATGCCTGTGTCCTGGAAAGCCCAAAGAGATGGAGACTGATGATCACCAGCATGTACTTCAGGAATGTCGTTCCGTTTTCTAAAGAGAAAAAGTCAGTCTACCACAAATCCCTTATGTTGTTACTACCCTATCCCAGACGCTGGATATAACTAGCGTTTGGCATACCTATGCCTACTGCTGGATGCCCTATGCCAAACACTAGGTACCTGTTGGTAACCTAACCCTAACCTACTCGAATTTAAACAAACACTGGCCGTTTGATTTCTGAACTTCATTAAATATAAATATGTTATTGGGTATTCAAACAATGTTTACAACGGATACGTCAGCTATGATTCTTCGTGAGCGATATTTCGGCCCTTCTTGGCAAGGGTCCTCGTCAGGCTGTCAATCCTCTGGTTCAGCTTTGGGGATAGGAAACAAACCTGTAATCCATTTTTCCTATCCCCAAAGGTGAACCAGAGGATTGGGCTAGGATTCTCGTAGCGCCAAAATTTAAAATTACGAACTCACGGAAACATGTCAATATGGACTTGGAGTCCGGTAGCAAAGGTAGCGTTCCAGTGAAGTTTTTACAAATTACGATGATGAGAGGATGGGCAAGCGCCGGATTGTGGTGGTTACCACGCTCTTTGGAACGAAAATAATAACAGCGCGGACATACGTCATCACTCTTACGGGAGTTCCTGCAGAACCGATAGTTATTATCACTTATGATGCTCGCGACCATCATAAGTAAATTGTAACGATCGTAACAGTCGTGGAACGAAAATAATAAGTGGGAGGAGCCAATTTACTTATTACGGCGGGCTCGGGAACGGCAATTATAACAAGAATAGTAACGATCGTAACTACTAATAAGTTGCTTGAACGCTACCAAATATTCTTAACTCATGGAACCCAACTACATGGGCAAGGGTTCCAGAACTGCAAAAAAAGTAAAAAGAAATTGAGCTCACGAACCCATGTAAGGGTAGACTAGGAGTCTCAGCTGATTATTTAAACCAGGGAAATAAACTACGCTGAACTACCATAGGTTAGGGTGCCAAATATCAAGTGCGCAAGCGCTCAGACGTGGAATGTAAAAGTAAAATGTTTAGCACATTTAATATACAGACAACTTTAGAACGAAGACATTTCTCATCCCCAATAACCAATAACCATCCCCGTCCTACCCAGGGGCGTCGCAAGCGGGGGGGCGGGGGTGCAGCCCCCCCCCCCACCCTTTTCAGACCTAGAATCCCAGCTCTCAGCCAAACTATTCCATGAGTTTCATATTCCATGCAGACTCTACTGAAGCACAAGCTCCAATTCTATAACCTATCGGCCTAGCTTCTGAGTACATAATTCAGCTAGACTACCTAACCAGGAGATGGTACGATAAAGTTTCCATTAGCTATTTCCATTCAAAACAGGATCCGGAACATGATCCAGCACAGATAAATTTCTGAGCATCAGCTACTGGAAGCATCTCTCCTGTGTTCCAAGAAAACTGCAGGTGCCTGTACGACATAAATAAACGAATGAAATATTTTAATAGCCATCAACAACACAAAGGAGAAAGAGATATGGGGAAAAAGTGAGTATGGGGAATGAAGGAAAACAACGACTACAAAAGCAAAACAACATTAACCTAGATACAAAATCAAACAAATCTGGTCAGAAAAGAATACCAATCCAGGGGTGTACAACATCCTTATTATTAAGGTTCCCGACCAGATTATCGACACTCAGTATAGGGTCTGTGACCGGTTGCGAGACAAACTGGGAAGTTGAAGAAGAAATTTAGCAAATTTGAAGAACAGACTCTTTCTTATCCGTGGCGTTCACTCGAAGGTCTTACATCAGTACCATCCCGATTCACAAACTCTGGAGAGAACAGAGGCGGACAATTAAAAATTAATGCTTGTGATTTTACAGCATTCAACGCCAAACCTATTCTTTTAAATTATTGGATAATTCGATTCAAGTCTCATAATCGACCAACTTAAGTTCAGCTCTAACAGCTTTAGCTCTAACATAGCCTATGAATGAATTAACGACACAAAAGCAGTCAATCACATAACACGCACTAATAGCCAAACATTCACACGTTTTACCAGAATCTTTCAGTATAGAGCAGAGCGATTTCAGGGCCTAAAAACAACCCAGACCTTGAGGAAAATTAAACTGGAATGGAGGCACCTTACAAACAGACACAATATTACTAAGAATAAGAAGCTGAAAGAAATCTTTTGGACAACACACTAGATACAGTAATCGGACGATAACACAAACACTTCGAAATTGGTGCCCTTCTTTAAAATCGGTGTAACTACTCGTTTTGTTAGAAGAGTTAGAACGTACCGTACGAAATTGAGGTCTCCGGGTTTAGAAATGTATGGATTGATTACGCACGTAGGTGGCATTAGTAGTATAGGTAAGACGGATACTTTAAGTTGTGAGCAGTGGCGTCCGGAGGGGGGGGGGGTAGGCGCAGCCCCCCCCCCTACGTTTTGAGCATTCGGTCAAATTTTCACAGAAGGCAAAAAATTCGGTGAAAATGGGCATCGCGGCGAAGCCGTGATGCCCTTTTCATAAAATCGTTTGTCCCGCATTTCGAAATTGGGTGGTTTAACGTGTTTATTGGTGCCCCTTTCTTTATCAAATTTCACTCCGCATTGATTTCACCGCATTCGGTCTGTCCCTTCGTAAATTCGGTGAATTAACTTGTTTATTTGGTCTCACTCGTGAGTGAGTTCAGTAATTCAACAGACTTTTCTCAAGTCCGTATCTGATCTGTCGCATTCGGTCAGTTCATTTCATAATTCGGTCATTAATCAGATTCATTTGGTCCTGCTTCGTGACCGAATTCGATAATTCATCGAACTTTTCTTCAGTCCGCATCGATTTCGCCGCACTCGGTCCGTCCTTGTGTACATTCGGTGATTTAACCTGTTTATTTGGTTTCTTTCTTTTACCGAATTTGGTAATTCGGTCAGTTCATTTCATAATTCGGTTATTAATCAGATTCATTTGGTTCTGATCTGTGACCGAATACAATAATTCATCCAACTTTTGTTCAGTCCGCATCAATTTCACCGCATTCGGTCCGTCCCTGCGTAAATTCGGTGGTTTAACCTGTTTGCTTGGTCTCATTCTTTACTGAAATCGGTCGTTCGGTCGCATTCGGTCAGTCCATTTCATAATTTGGTCATTAATCAGATTCATTTGGTTCTGATCTGTGACCAAATATGGTAATTCATCCAACATTTGTTCAGTCTGCATCGATTTCGCCGCATTCACTCCGTCCCTGCTTACATTCGGTGATTTAACATGTTTATTCGGTCAGTCCATTCATAATTAGATTCGGTGAGATTCATTTGGTTCTAATTTGTTACCGAATATGGTAATTCACCGGATCTTTCTTTAGTCCGTTTCTATTACTAGACTTGTTGAATTCGCTTGTTTTAGGTGGTTCTAACGAGAGCTTTATTCCATTACGATATTCGGTTGTAATACCTCTCTCGATCACAACCCCGTTACTGAGTTCAGTAATTTAAGTGGCATTTATTTAGCTCTTGTTCTTTAACATCCACGGTAGCTTCAGCTGGTTGATATTCATTTTTTTACTTCTTAGGATTGCAGTACTTCAGGAATAAGCACATCTCTTGACATGATAACTATAGCCTACTTTTGTTTGCTGTAGATTCAGAACAAATGTACACTGTATCCACTTTACCCCGGATCGCCCCTTTCGTTGCCAGGCAACTCTGGGTTGAATAGGTAATCTTAGGATCGCAGAAAAGCAATTTTATCATCAGGGTTTCCACAAAATTTCGCCTGCGCCACATTTTGCAGTCTTCACTAGTTAGACAAAAGTTGCCTCATTTAGTTGGTATTTGAGGCTTGGAATTTGGGGGGGCTTGAACTAGGTTGAAAGCTAGAATTTGCTTGGGAAGCAGTTAAATGCCCGAAGAAAAAAGGCGGATTACAAAAAATTTGCCTGCGGCACCTTAATTAATCCTGGACACAGTCGCTAGCGATGTTGTTGCTATACAGCAACACCATTTTTTTTTATTATTTCAAGTCCTGCTGGCAAAACTGGAAAGGTCTTACAAAGGTAAAAGGCTAGTGACGGGGTAGCCTATGCACAGGAAAAAAAACAGAAGCGGAAAAGCGAGAAAATGCACCAATTTTTCTCTTTAGATCTGTTTGTATATACTTTGCAACTTTTTGCGTTGTAGCTTCATGAAGGTAACTCGCTGTGTTCAGGTACCGATTCAGTCAATTTTACCCAGGTGCACCCCTCCCCCCCCAAATGAAGAAAGGCTCGAGACGCCCCTGATTCTGAGATCCCAAAAATATATAAGAAGTCACAATGTTTCACTTAACTTACCTAAAAACTTCCTGAAACTTGATAACTCCAGGGGGACCACAGACACCAGATACCAAAGCCTGATCAACGTGCTCCCTCCTTATAAAACAAGGTACAGCCTCAGATTTCAAAAAAAAACTTCTCCTCATTTTATGGTTCACAAGAGCAAACACAAAATCGCTGTAGTGGAAATGCAACGCACAGAGTCTATGGTTTGGAGACAAGGAAAATGCTGACAAGTATTTTGCCCTTTCATAATCAGGACTTACAACACTGTCCCATGCAAAAAAACTTTTTCTGGGCACAACGAAAGATGGAATTGTATCTGAGAAACTTGAGCAATCAGGCAAACTGCATCGCCGCGTTGATTTTGAAGGCATAGCACAAGTACAGACGGGTACAGATCAACGCACGCGTTGCAAAGATATTTTGAACTTTCCGCGCCGGTCAAGCGCGATCTCTGAAGCCGCCGAAGAGGTAATGATGGGGGAACAAGAGGTATAGGGAAATTGAATGCGGGAAAAGAAAACGGAACATACTCTACATGCGTATTCTCACCGTTTCCCGAGAACTCAACTTGAGGAGTCCCCGCGTTGTTGCTTGTGTCGGGAACTCACTCCGTGTATTCTCGCGAGTCCCCAGGGCCGGGGTACATGCTCCGATTTTCTTCACCATCATCAAAAAGGACTCCCTTTGAGATTCGGAGGGGAGTCAATTTTTCCTCGTATTGGTGCAATGTAAAGTTAACTGAAGACAATCACAATAAACAAAACCGAAAATAAAGTGGATTCCCCGTGTTCTCGCTCTTTCTGTCCTCACTCTATTCTCGAGGTTCCCTCCGATTCCCCAAGGAGGCCTCGGGAAACGGCAAGAATACCCCCTTATACCTTATGACCGTTTATTTTAGCTGCGTTCTTTGTCACGGGAGTTCTCACCGGTGGTCTCCGGTTTTTCTTATAAGCCGTTTTTGCATCCACCGGTGACTTCTCACCAGTCTTATAACCCGTTTTTGAACTAACCAGTGTCCGGTTTTATCTCACCGGTGCGCACTAACCAGAACCTGCTCGTGAGCCCGGCTGCAGCGAGGAGTTAACCAGTTTTCATCAACTCACAGGTGAACAAAAAAAACGCGTTTTAAGGGAAGAACCGGACACTGGTGACTAAACACCAGAGACAGCCCGGAGTGCAACGAACGCAGCTTTTGTATTTACATGTTGTTATTTATGTGTGTTTGTTATGGCCTTTGGGCTCTGAAGACAAATAAATATCATATCATATCATATCATATGACTAAGTCCAAAACACGCCATTTATCCTCGGGAAAAACGAGAAAACGTAGCACTAACGACTCAAACTCAACAACTCAATCCTGTGTTAACCAATCACGGCGATGTGTGGAGGAGCTGTGATACTGCGTCTGGCTCTTCCGCTAGGTACAGGGCGATTTTGCATCGGCAAGAAGAGTAAGTCATCAAGAGTATTTTAGGCCTATTCTCAGGAGGACACGGAGACAAAAGAGGAGACGTCATGCCTCGAAATGGGACCATTTCAAAATTGGACAGGACACCACCACCCACTGAAATTGATTAAGCGAAAAGCGAGTTAGGGCCTGTTTCGGCGCCAACCAATGTACTTCGGTTCAGAGTAACCAGTGTTTTCGCAAGTTTCAGTTCTGATGAACCGTTGTTTTTGCGTCGACCAGAATTTGGTTCGGCAATCGGTTCCGATCTTCGGTCAGGAAATTTTGGAACGGTTATCGTTACCGTTCACGATTCTTGGTTCTGATAAAAATTCACCGTCATCAACTAGAAAGTAAAAACAATGGCAGAACAGCACATAAAAAAATCTACTAAAATTAAAATAAGAACTGACTATATAAATATAACTTGAATTGTTTATTGATTCTTATTTTTTTTATTTTAGTTTTTCAATTTTCCATTTTCATTTTTTTATTTTATTTGACAGGGAAAAAACGGATACATCAGCTGAATTATTAATTTTAATTTTTCAATTTTCCTTTTCAATTCTTAATTTTATTTGACAGTGCAAAACAGATACGTCAGCTGAATTTTATGAGAGTTATATTTCGGCCTTTCTTGGCAAGGGTCCTCTTGATGCTCAAAGCCGTTCAAGTTTTAAAATGAACTTGTGGTTTGCCACACGAACATGTGGTTTCCACACGAACTTGCGGTTTTCCACAAGTTCTTTTTCCCAACTTTAGCGGCTTTGAGCCCGAAGAGGACCCTTGCCAAAAGGGCCGAAGTACATCTCCCATAAAATTCAGCTGAAGCATCCGTTTAACACTGTCAAATATGACTCGCAGTCAGCTTGGGCTGAAGGAATATGTGTTCTTAATTTTACTTTAATAATTCTAAATTTAAAATTTAATTTAAATTTCAATTTTAATGTAAATTTTTCAGTTTCAATTTAATTTTCTGTTCAATAGATATATCCTACACCAAAACCCAGTTGGCTGCTGATACAGCTGCAGTTGCAGCTATAAAATCTTCCTCCATTTCTTGTTGTCAAAGATCTTCATCCCGTCATAATCTTTGAACTTGAACCGTGTTTTTGCGTAATTTCCAATGTTTTGGGAGGACCGATTTTTAGTTCAGGACGAAAAGTGTCTTAGCGACAACCGGTTACCGGTTCCCGTTGAACACCGGTTGGCGCCGAAACACACCCTTAGGACCACCCAATTACAAACGGGATTTGGCGAAGGCCGAGATAGGACCACCCATTTTCAAAAGGCCGTGAATCAAATACGACTTTAAACCACCCTTTTTATGGAATTTTTTCCATACATGTGACCACTTATTTTACTCGAAATCGCGCGCACAATCTAGCTGCGCTCTTCCCGGGGCTTTTAGATTTATGCTGCGGACAAGACAATGAGGATCTTTAATTCTGACAGGATTGTCGACATCATCGTCGGTTCCATAACGACCATCACTTCATAAAGGGGAAGAAAATCCGGTCGGGGAAACGAGATCATGTAACGCCGCATAGTGTCAGACTATCAAAAAATTACGAGTGTCACACGATTTCAGATTCCTACTCTCCTCCCCCCCCCCCACCTGGATGCTCAAATCCCGGAAGTGACAATTCAATCTAGCAAGGCCCCTAATAGGCATAATAAGTTTCACTTCGCGTGCCACAAGATTTCCGGTAACCCCTCCAACTCCGCGGACATGAGTTTGAACATCTGGGACATTTCATATATGCCAACTATCCAGCTTCATAAAGATAAAATAAGTTGTAAGAGAGAAATGCATGGATTCACCTCCCTCCACCTACACACGAATGATCGGCTCCGAGAAAAGAACGTTCCGTTGGGAATTGATTTATCCTTTATACGCACCCAAAGTTTCATCTTCCGGGCTCAAGGAAAAGTGCCTGATTTAGCAAAACCGAGACAGACAGTACGACCTCCATGTGGCGCTAAGGGTCAGCTGCCTGAGATTTTAAAGACCTAATCCAAATATTATGTTTACCTTCTCTTACTGATCGGAAGCCACCAGTTTATTTAGATTGGACTTGATTGCCGGGTAGCTGATTCGGCTCGAGAAAAAAAACACGCAGAACGTCTTCGTTTCCAGATGACGAAATTTGTCCACGTTTGAATAGAATTATAAGACTCAATTGATTATTTTTTAATGTCTTCAGGAGTACCACACTGGTCTTAGTTTATTAATTTATTTGTATTTGTGATAAACAGTTGGAGCATTAGATGGAAATCATTATTTTGATGCTTGGCTCCCTACGTAACATAACGGCTGTCCCGGATAATCGGCCGAGATTTAGTCCAGACCGAATTATTTCAAACCTAGGATTTTTTTTATTTTTTTTTGCTCATTGTTTGACGGTGTTTTTTGTGGTTTTGAACATCCATAGTGGCAGTAGGGATGGTTATCCTTGTGTGTCTGGTAGAAAGACCATTTATTGTGGTCCGTTTTAATTAGAGTTTCAACTGGAATCCTAAACTGCAGTCAGACGACAAAGGAAGCAGTCAACTAACACTAGGCTAACTGTACCTGGATACTATCAACTTGCTTCTGTTAAACATATTATTCCGTTTTGCCAGCTGATAGCTGCAGCAAGCTCACCGTTGCCATAAGCGAAGGAAGAGGGGGGGAGAGAGAGACGAGTGGTAGCGACGAATTGATTTTCGGGATTATCTTATAAGACCGTGATTACCGTCAAAACAGCTGATGGAGATGATCTAGCAATCAACGAAGCTAAATACAAAAATGCTGCAACAAGCAAAAGCGGAAGAGAGCTAAGCGGAAGACATTCGGATCCTGCCATTCGACGGAGGAGTAAGTAAGTATTTATTCGTGAGTAAACCAAACAAGGTATTTCACTCTATATACTAAACTAAAACTACATGACATCAAAAAGAAAACACTAATCTAATCTGAAAGTCTCAAATGAAGAAAAATGATTACACAACTACACAACCAATGATCACGAACTACGAAATTTCTAATCTCCTAGTTCTTTAAAAAAAAAAAAAAACAATAACAAGGTTTCTAGGAGAGCTCGATGGTTCCATCCAGGCTGCCGTTTTGGACTTCGGACACAGATTTCTTGGACTTGATGAATCAGCCAAGTCTTCTAGTAGGAACTCTAAGGATCTACTTAGAGGTCCATCTGATACACCACTTACCTAACTGTTCATACCCATGCATTACGACGTCTCTGTCGGGATCTGGACCTTTTTTATTTCATTTTATTTGTTATTAAAAAAACGGAAAAAGACCCTGAGCCTGCCTACCCTAATCAGACGATCTACCTCCGACATAACGAAGATTAAAATGGACCCAGAAAAGGCTCAGAACTCTGACAAGCTGTCGTCGCCGACGAAGAGAAAGCAGAATCGCAAAGAAATCAAACTAGGGAAAACGAAAAAAGAAATACTCTCGGCTGGGATTCATTTTGCCATCTACCAACTATAATGGTTGTGTCGCAGGTTGCGGTCACACTGTGAGAGGTTCAAGCAAATTATCGCTCTTGTCCGGCCTGCCCACGGAACAGTAAAGTATAAAGGCTATTTTTCTACTTCTTTACCAGTTTTTTTGTGGAGTTCCACAAGGAACTGTGATCAGTCCGCTGTGCTTCCTCCTCATGATAAATGAAATTGCTGCTGGGCTGGAAGACAGATGGAAATACGTTGGTGATTTGTCCCTAGAGGAAGTCGTATCTGAGGATTTGAAAAGTAACGCTGCCGGTTTCATCGACCAGGTTACCTCAGAGGCGACTGAAATGAATATGGTCGTGAATAAAGATAAGTGCTCGGTTACGACCTTTTATTTTCTTAGAAAAACTCGGCCGACTTTCGAGCCTCCTATCGACCCTGGGCTCATCAGTTATAAAATAACGCTACAAGGTGTAGTGATCTCTTCTGATCTTTCATGGCATAAAAATACAAAGACAATTGTAAAGAAAGCTAACAGCGCAATTCAAATGCTAAAAACACTGGAAAAGTTTCGGGTTCCCAAGGACAAGCTAAAGCTAATGTTTTGCTCGTTCATTCGACCCTTAGTCGAATATGCTTGTCCGGTTTGGCACTTTGCTCTTACTCAAGGTGAAACTGACAATGGTGGTTCCCCCCTACCATACTCTTTTTACCTCAGAATTTAAAACTGAATCCCTTTCTTCCCGCCGCGAAAAATTATGCCGCCTCCAGCACCCCATGTACCGTTCATTCCTTCCCCCACCCTTTGTTCCTGTAAGATCTCGTCCCCCCCCCCCCGAGAAGTGGCTGAATAGGTTCCCAAACTGACCCAATCTACTGTAACACTATGCGCTACAGTAGAAGCTTTGTGCCGAGCTTCGTAAAGCAGTACAATGATCTTTAGCATTTATCTGCCTTGTTAATTTGTTTTCTTTTAAATTATCTGCCTTTTTAATTTTTGTTCTTTTAAACTATCTGTTGACAACTTATTTTATCTTTATTTACGACTACAAAAACATCGTATTTGGGCTCTGCCCACGAGAGATATGTTTTTCTTTATTATTGAATAAACTGAAATTGAAATTAAATTGAAGAATTTCTCCTGTTACATCTATATAGTGTCTCTGGAACATCTGCAGCAGGGGCAATAATGTGAAGGTCAGCCTGAAGAAGGAACCAAACCCTTCATCTGAGACGACGGACCGGTAAGCAAATGTTATGTGTCGTCCCACTTCCGAAGAAAGCCACGATCTGCTGCTGTGGCTGGAAATGTTCTAAAGGCAGAACTTTGAAGACTTCAAAGGTTTCACAACAACGAGCTGCAGAAATGCCCACCATCCATACTAATCCATTTGGCTGTTCAGAAATAGGTGGCCACACCGGTCTGTGCCACAAAGGTCTTCGATAAGCAAAGCTTTTTACCTTCCCTTCCTAACAACTATCTAATTTGCACGTGAAGGACTTGGCCAATAGCAGCCTATGAAGTTGTCATCGAATTTATAAAGAGTAAATAATTTACTTTTGAGGAGATATTCGATCCTCAAGACTTTATTTGGCTGTCCGGCCAAGAACAACTGGCTCTCTTAGACGGAAACACGGTCACCAAGCAGCCAGCCTTCTTCTTCGGATGGGAGGATCAACTAAGCACCATTTTGTAATGTCTGTCCTCCCGATCTAGCTATCTAGCTGATCTTCAACTGTTCTTGGAGGCTGACACCACCAACACTTCATCCTGCAATGAAGAACATTTCACCAAGGACGACATCAAGAAGGACACGAGCAGAGATACCGAAGACTATCGGCTCTGCCATGCTAGAAAAAGGCACTGGCTGGTCCCGGCTTACAACCATAAGGGGCACAAGAGCCACTGCGCAACAACTACCGTGAAACAAAAGCCACTGCTATAGATACGGTGGAATAGCAGCAAATTATTTTGCCCAGACACTGTAGCAGAAGCCTCCAACAGCCTCCATGCTCGAAAACGACCCCAGGCCGAGACGATCGACCACTGATCAAATCTTCACCATTCTCTGACAGTTGGGGAAAAAGGCCCATGAATACATTCAAAATATTTAAATGGCGTCGATTTCAAATGCGCGTTCACCAATCTTTGTGGCTGATCCCGAAAACTGCATGCCTTCCAGACCAGCAAAGCTAATGAGCCTCTTTCGGGAACTGCATCGCGACTCTGAGAGCTCACTCACGGTCAACAGAAGAAAATTACATCCCTCCAAGATCAACAGTAGCGTTAGACAAGGATGCGCAGCAGCTCCTGAGCTGTTCAACTGTGTGATTTACCACGTGACCACGTTCTCATCAACCGCTCGCAAAAACACTTACCGGCAGAGTGTTCTCGGATGTTGACTTCGTCGACGATATTGCAGTGCCGCTGTTGCCCTTTGCCACCGCCACTTCACCGAGGAACAAAGAACCTTTCACCCAAGGGCGAACCACGGTTCGCAACGAGAATACAGGGAATGACTCCAAATGGATTTTGTTCCAAAAAAATCATTCAGGTTACAGAATTAGTATGAAAAAGGCATGAAAGTCAAAAAGTCCGCCTTCTTTTATTCGGATTGTTTCTAGTTAATTTAGCACTTTTATTATTTACAACATAAAATCATAGCCACAATGAAATAGATGTCTTTTTCTCAAAATTAGTTTTCATCCCATAACTAAAGTCTCAACCAATTATTGATCTCAGAAATTCTTATTACCCATTACTAACATCTGCTTTTCAAAAACCAGAAACACCAGCAAAACTCCAAAAATCGACTCCCCACTGAATCTGAAAGTGAGTCCTCTTTTTATTATGGCAGGGACGTCACGTATGGGGGGGGGGAGGGACGATGCCCCCCCCCCCCCCCCAGTTGTCAACCATTCGGTAAAAAATAGACGAGTCCCTAGTCAGAGTTTTCATAAAAACAGTCAATTTCTTTCTTAGAAACTGTCAATTTTTTTCAAAATATGTCATTTTTTAACAGTTCTTTTTTGCTTAAAAACAGTCTTTTTTCTGCAAAAACAGTCGGTAAGGATTACAAGCCAGCCAGGAAAATACCCTCCCCCCCCCCACTCACACACACACACATTTTGTTAAGTAGCGCCTCTGGGTGATGGTGACGATAATTGGTGATTCCGTATCCTGTGGACTAGCGAGAATATGGTGATATCATATTTGATGGTGATATCATATATCATATACAAATGGTGAGTTATCCTGGGACAAAGAAAGATGTGTGACTCATAAAAAGGAGTCTCACGGAATGGCGAATACCCCTTTTAAGTGGGTCCTCCACTGGCAATCATAACCGTACTCGCCTAGATCCGGGGTGGTCTCATTCGCTGAAAACTGATCACAACAGAGATTACGATGCCTTAGGTTGCCTTCTGACAGCTTATAGTCACCAGTGGAGACCCCACTTTAATTGCAAAGGATTTTTTTATAAAACTGAAGCAGAATTAATAAACCCACCGTTATTTTCTGAAACCTAATTATTTTGTTTACAACTTAATTAGTTTTTAAACCAACTGATATTTTTAAAGCCAACTGTCTTCTCTACTAACCCGAAAGTCCCCTTCATAGCGAGAACCAGAATGATGCGGATACATCTTCTGTATTTCCCAGCAAGATTTTCTGAACTTTCTTCATAAAGCTGAAAAATAAGACAAAATCTCAACTTGTCTGCATGAAATTGATGATTGTAAAGAAAATCCAGACAGGGATTCCAGTACGAAGTCCGACCTTTATCTTCATGTCACCTTCCGCTCGCAAAGTAATTACTAGTGGAACATCTTTTGGAGAGTTTGCCTCTCCTTCGGCCTTCATCTGCCCATCGTCTGCCTAGGCTTCATCCTTGGATGGGGCCCGGCATCAGGTATTTATAAGTGCAGTAGAGGTGAGGTATGTTTATTTGAACATTTACTTAAATGTGAACACTGCAGTTTTGGTCTAAATGGTAGAATAAAGATCCAAAATACCAGGCTATTCAGGTGTTTTCAAAGGCCCTTAATTACCTACTTTGTAAATATTCTTTGAGCCCAAGCTGACTTTGAAACATTTATTCAAACAATGTTTACACGGATACGTCAGCTCTGATTTTTCATCAGCGATATTTCGGCCCTTCTTGGCAAGGGTCCTCGTCAGCCTGACGAGGACCCTTGCCAAGAAGGGCCGAAATATCGCTGATGAAAAATCAGAGCTGACGTATCCGTGTAAACATTGTTTGAATAAATACCTACTTTGTCCAACGCAAGTGCAGGAAAATGGCGAAGTTCCCAGTCAACAAGCGTTCGCATAACCATACCTCTACTTTAAATGTAAAGATGCTACCCCCAAAGTGGACAAGTGTGGCTTCATACTTGTCTACTTCATTTCTGCTTGTCTACTTTCTCAAGTTGCAGGTGGCTGGTTGCAGGACTAATATACAGTACAGGAGGGGTATCCAACCTCAGACAAGATTTCAAATTTCCAGAGAAGAATTTCCTTCAGAATAATCTGTCTGGCTTAGAAAGAACCAACAAATATGACAAACATAATAGATAGAAGCAAATTGAATGGTCTACATATTGAAGTATACAAATACAGATATTACTTCAATATTTCCAGTTAAACATGTTTTTCTTTTCAAACAATATCACTTTATTCTAACCTTAGGCTACTCTTAGCTCCATTACTGACTTACAAAATGATGAAAAAGATAAGAGTTACCAAAGCCAATAGCCAAAAAATCGCTTTCGAAGCAGCTTCAAAACAAAGAAAAGGCACAGAATCTGAATATATTTGGACACATGACTTTTCATATTTTGCCTCTTGACTGTAAGGACAGCATGCACATTTCATTTTAACATTTTTGCAGCAAAAATCAAGGTAGTGTAAAAACGAGTTCAGGTACCCCCAGTCTAGTACACTAGCCCCATTTCAGGCACACGGCTAGCACCATGCCTGGGTGCTAGACGTTCAAGCACTGTACCTTGGATTTTGTGTATGGTGCATGGATTTCAGTATACAGTGCATACATCAAAAACACAGTTTCTGTCATAACAACTGAGCACCAGCTCGAACAGGGCTGAAATAACTGCCATGAATTAGAGAAATCAAAGACAATCCTTTATATATTTTTCACAACAAAAACAAAAGGGCTTGGATGATGACAGATGTGAAAAACCTCATTTCCTTTTCTACATTGTCAAGGGTTTTGCATGCAAAGTGTCCTGTGCCTCAGCTTTTTCTACCTAGCAGCCAACCAGAATATTGGCTCTTGGGGAATAGATAGGGAAAATACATGGAAAATAGATGGGGTGCTGTTAGGTTTTTCATCTCCATCATCATTAGAGCCCTTTTGTTTTTGTTGTGAAAAATATACAAAGGATTGTCTTTGATTTCTCTAATTCATAGTAGTAATTTCAGCCCTGTCCGAGCCGGTGCTCAGTTGTGATGACAGAAACTGTGTTTTTTCTGTATGCACTGTATACTGAAATCCATGCACCATACATGAAATCCAAGGTACAGTGGTTGAACGTGCGTCTAGCACCCAGGCATGGTGCTAGACGTTTGAGCACAGTGCCTGAAATGGGGCTAGTGTACTAGACTGGCATATGACGGTTCGGCCACCATCTTCTCCTTTGAAGGTGCGTTCCTCCAGGCTTGCTCCAGGCAAACTTTTAGGTGAATGGTGAATTAGCAAAATACTCAAAAAGTGACCAAAGCGTGAGTGATTATTACTAGTATTTATAGGAAAAAATGCCTGGTTTGAGTTTCAGTTTTGTCTTCGGCGATCATTCACTGTTAGCCTGCTGTTAGCAAACTTTCACATAAGCATACCTCTACTGTAGTAATCACAGCCAGATCACAGCATGCAGGGGATAGCATGAAGAGACAACACAGTAATAATAATCCTCTTACCTGTAGACTTCTTGAAATTCAACCATCCCAGGAGGACCACAAATCCCAGATATCAGTGCCTGGTTCACATGATGCCTCCTTATGAACCGAGGTACAACATCACGTTTTAAAGAAAAACTTCTGTTGACTTTTCGAATACCCTTTGCGAACACAAAACTACGATAGTCAAAATGTAGAGCACAAAGTCTATGGTCATCCTTCAAAGAAAATGGTGACATATGCTTTGCATTGTTGTAACTAAGTCTCACAAGAATGTCCCACAAAGAAAAAGTTCTAACTGGCACTTTAAAACACGGAACTTCAGATGACACACTACAACAATCAGGTAAACTACATCTGCGGCTTGACTTTGAAGACATTTCAAAATATATGCTTTTCTGTCTAGCGTTAATAGCGTTGCCGGGAGTTTTTGAATTTCTTGCCAGCGCAGCTGCCAAAACGCCGGAGATAAAAGCAATAAATATAGGGTTCGTTCCAGCTCAGCCCGAAAGTTACTAAATAGTTACTTTTCAGTCACTTTCACCGTTCCAGCTTGTCAAAAAGTTACGGGGAGCACAAGGAAGAGCGTTACTTCGAAGTAACTTTTTGTAAAGATAGTACCCGACCGTCTTTAGCACTTTCACTTTCCAAGAGCCGTCTCGAGAGGTGAACTCGGGGCAGCAAAGTGAGACAAGGTGTAATTGCAAAAGTGAACAGGACATTATTGTGTGATTTTCAGCTGTACTTGGCCTTTAGCTTCTCGTCAAATATGATTCGCTGATTACCCCCCCCCCCAAAAAAAAAAAAAAAATCCAGTAAACATCGTTGATGGTTTACTGGTCAGTCTGGTGACTTGATTGGGACTGTGGCAGGAATGACATTCAAATGTCTGTAATTCAGATGGCAATTTTTCACTATAATTTATTAAATTTCAAATGAAACTTTAATAATAATATATATTAAATTCATCACATTTATTTAGAGGTGAAAACTTTTCTGTTGCTTTGTCTTATTTATTATTATTGTCATTATTACTGTATACACTGTAGGAGAAGAAGCTAAAAATCTATCTAATGAACCTTGTTAACCACCTATAACATCATTGGGTACCAGATTCTAGAATCTGGGCGCTCATCCTGATAAGGACTGCTAAAAAATTTGCACGGGAATAAGAAAGACTGTTTCTATTCCGGCTAGGAAATAATTACGTGACAATAAGGATTTAGCGACCAAAAAGACACAACCGGAATAAAGATAAAGAATTAACGGACATAGTCAATGTCACTGCTCCATTTACAAGCCTGAAGCATTAGCTCCTCTTCTCCTTCACTTGAAGAAACTGTTGCGAACTAATTATCAAGCCGTTATTATGCAGCAAAAACAAACAATTTTGTATCTCTTAATCCTTCTCCATGCAGTCCCCATCTCTTCTTGCGTTCAAGAAACACGCGTTATCTCGTCCCGTAGTAACTTCGTCCGTTCCAGGTAGTAGTTAATTTGTGACGTCACACGTAGTTACTCTGAAGTAACTACGGAGAGGAGCTGGAACGAACCCATATACATGCATACATACTTGGTTGTTTTAATCCTCTTACACGCCACTCGATCTTCTCGAAGGTCTTAGTAATCTTTTGATCAGCGCCAGGAGATCAATGAATATTTAATTAGCAATGGCGTTTATTCAAACAATGTTTACAACGGATACGTGAGCTCTGGCTACGATTAATTTAAGCCTCAGTCCCTTAATAACAACAAAACCGAAGTCGATTAAAATGCAGAAAAAAATATTTCCTGCCGTCGCCCCAATCGTGCAGCAAAAACAGCGTCCGTGTCAAAAATTAAATATCAGGGCTAGTTTTTTTCAATATAGTGGTATTTGAAGATAGTTTACTTTAATAAGATATTTATAGTCGGTAAAAGCTTCAGTTATTTATTACAGGTTTGTTTCCTTCCCCAAAGTTGAACCAGAGGTTTGACAGCCTGACGAGGACCAAAAGCGGTACCCCGATACGCTTGTACCTGTGTTGTATCTTGAAGAGTGAGATAGCGCCCGCGAACTGATCACTGGCCACTGAGAAACCTAGTTTGTATTCAGATTCAAGTTTTCAAAGACTGCAGATTCAGATTTGTTCATAGTCGAATTTTGCGTTGTGTGAAGGGCCGGGATTTTCTAAAGTTTATGCTACAGCAAATAGTAAAAAATAAAACAGTCCTTTAGCACAATGCAGATAATGCCGAGGAGTTTCTCACTCTCCGGCACCCGGTGTACACTCGTTCCCGGCACCTTCCGGCAGCAATGCACTTTTATTAAACTTTGTGATTTTTAAACACCGACTATTAAATTGGATGGTACCTTCCGGCACCGGCACCCGGTGTACAAGGGTCTGGGGAGTTAGTAACCCCTCGGATAATGCAGTTTATTCAGTTAAATGATAAAAAAATTAGTTGGCTTTTCAGTTAAACTTTAAGTGCTCGCCTCACAAACTGCAGTTTTTAAAGGACCCCTCGCAGCATTTACTCTACTTTAAAACTATGCTGTGCTTTCAACAAATAACCCACGGTTTTGGCTGTTTTAGGCCTTTTCGGAGACCCGTTGACTTGTAGTAAAAACAGGGAAATAACTTACATAACCAGTTTTTCTGATGGAAAACTTCTCGCAGACAGCCGTTGACAGCGTGATACACATAGAAGGTAGCAAAACAGGGCAAGTGAGAAAATCAGCGTTGTTTTGTTAGAGGGGTTAGAATGTACCGTACGAAATTTGGGTCTCCGGTTTCAGAAATATATGGAGTTATTATGGAAATAGGTTGCATTAGTATTATTGGTAAGACAGGTCCTTTAATAAGATTTTTTGGAATATCCTATATGTTTGCATTGGGGTGGGGGGTGTACCCGGGGGGATTTAGGTACTGGGGGGGGGGGGGTCGAATAGGCCCCATTAACGATTGTTTTTAGCTAAATATAAAAAAGGAGGCCCTGACTGATAAACGCCTAGGACCCTGGATTCCCATTTCCAGGCCTGCTTGTCTATAGCCTACTACAAACTTTGAGAGCCACATTTGAAAACCTATCGGTCTGAAACGGTCGTCATTGTATAATTCACAAATATATAAAAGCTTTGTAATTAAGCTAACTATTATCAGACGAGGTATACTCCGAACGGATAGCCACGCTATTGTCACTGTCACTACTATCCGTAACTGGTTGTGGATTCAGAATTTCCTGAATCTCCTCCAGTGTCTTCCCCATCGTTTCCGGTACCATCAGCACCGTAAAAAATGTTCCAACAAAACAAACCCCAGAAAACACCCAAAATATTGAATAATTCCCCACTTTGTCCACCAGGACGGGAAACACTTTAGTCACTACAAACACACAAGTCCAATTACACGCAGTCGCCAAAGCAGACGCAGCTGATCGCACGTCAGAAGAAAAGATTTCACTCATAATAAGCCATGGCACGGGGCCTAAACCGAGCGAGAAGCTAGCAACGACTATCACTAGCAAGCATAGAGGTATCCACCCCAAATTCACAACGGCTTGTGGGTCAAAAGTCTTAATGTAAAAGAAGCCACCTAGCGCTATTAAAGAGACTCCCATCGAAATCGTTGATCCCAACAATAGGCGCTTTCGCCCCGCCCGATCTATTAATAGCGTTGACAATAACGTCGCCGCTATGTTAATTACGGCAATTATAATGGAGCTTATGTTTTCATGCAGGCTCGAACCCGCATCCCGGAATATATTCGCGCTGTAGAAAACAACAGCATTGATTCCGCAGAGTTGTTGAATGACCATTAATGAGACAGCGATGATGAGGGCTTTGACGTGCTGAGGTTCGACGAGGCTAAGGAAGTCACAGCGGTAGGGTTCGTCGGACTGAACGCTCATCTCAATGCTGGAGAACTCCTGGTGGATGTCGAAGCGTTTGTGGCGAAGGAAAGTGAGGGTGCGATGTGCCTCCTCCCTTCGACCTAGAAGAACAAATAGATCGCTAGATTACTCAAAGGACATGAAGAGGGACGAAAAGGAATCGTCGGTTACTTACTCACAGCTGTGCATCGCAGGGTAGCGAAACAGGAGATAGACATCGTTGACCGCCCCCACAGGCCCATTCGGGCTTTCCTGCGGTCAGAGGTATCGACTACACGTGACACTACATGTGATGGTAAGAGGGTTATAAAAGGTCAGTTCATGTAGTTTAGTATGTAAAAAGTTGGTTTCTATAATAAAGAGTACTGAACTAAACTAAACTAAAAAAACTAAAACATTTGCGCTGCGAGCCTCTTTAGGACATATCGAACTTATGGTAGTAATTCAGTCTACTTCAATAGTATTCCATCCGTTCTCGTTCCTGAGATTCTTTACTTCATGAGTGTATCCATCCATCTCACCATTAACGATAGGGGAAATGTTGAAACAAACAAAAATATTAAATGTACCCTACACACGCTTGCCAGGTTTTTCTCTTTACGTCACGTATCGTGTGCCCGGTCATTGTTTCCGAGGAGCTTATTCGTCCGGAGACCGATTGTGCAAAATTGCCAAGATCGAAATCCATGTTAAGGAAATGGAAATAGGCTAAAAACAGCAGAAGCAGTGGGTAATTTTCTGTAGGCATAGCTTAGTTATAAAGTGGTCAATTATTTCACAATATCTGAGCAGAAACACTATTTAGAGCAGGGTCTCCTTGAAAGGGGTTAAGTGATAAAAATGCTTCTTCGAACAGTTCCATCATTTGCTGCGACAAAAGTAAAATACTGGTCAGTCAAAGAAGCAACAGTGTGCGTTTATTGTTTTATTAAGCAAAAAAATGTACTGTTCAAAATCAAATAACTGTTCAAAGAAGCATATCTCTACTGTATACCCCATCTAGCTTGCAACGATCCAAAACCTACAACTGTTAAAGTTTAACCGAAAAGGACTGGGATGGGACAATCTAATTATCCATCACTTATTCAATTAAATTGGCTTGAAGACCCCTGAAAATTCGTTCCTTCGTTATTCCGCTATTAACACACAAAAAATTCAAATAGTGGAATTTCCGTATGCTTTGTGGTACCTCAATGCGCTTGCTTTTTTTTGTATGCCTTAAGAGAAAGATTTATTAATTTTTTTTTCTTCATGCATCTTCACCATATCCCCCCCAGTGGGCAGTGGCCCACTGAAAAGCCGCGTTTGTGTTCAGATTAAGATTTCCCGTTTCATAGTAGGATTTACGCTGTAGGGTCGCAGATATTCTGAACGTCATTACTAGAGAAGATAGTAGAAAATAAAAAATAACTTCGCAGAACCCAAATAGTTCAGTGTATTCAATTAAACGACATAACAATAAGTTTGCTTTTCAGTTAAACTTTAAAACAAGACGAATTTGTAGTTATTTTCGATTCTACTCGGAAGGGTACATACCTTTTGTCAACAGCCAATGGGGAGAGTTCGGCAAGAAGTGGGAGAAGATGAAGAACATCAGTGCAAGCCCTGATGAGATTGCGGACAGGACCCGCCAGCCTATGAATGTTCCAGCGGTGTAGCAAATCAGGATCCCTGGAATACATTTATTCTAAAACAGGAGGATAAGTTTCTCCGATCGATAGTCTTCAGCGCCTAACTTCAATACTTTATTTCTCGGGAACCAGCGCCGTCACAAAGTCGGCCCAGTCCCTTTCCTTCTCACGGTCGTTCTAGACTTCTCGCTCGAAAATCCCAACGGATAAACTTTTTTGCAGTGACTCAACGTCCCTAGCGTTGCTTCTGACTGGTTCACACTGAGGTCAAACCTCATTGGCCGCGGCGAAATTTCTCCGTTACTAACTCAAAGAAACTACACATGAAGTGACCGATACTCTAGTTGAACATTAGTTGCGTTTTTATCTAAATTCTCCTGGCGATCCTTCTCTTTTGCGTTTTTTTACTACTGAGATGAATCCAATTCTCATTTTCCTGCGTTTTTGTCAGAATCGAGAACGGGGAAAGCTTCACGATTCTGCAGAATCGAGAAGCTGCTCCGATGGTCAATTCTTGACTTTCGTTCTTCTTTCCGACTGGTCAAAAGGGCGGATGTTCAATCTGTTTAAGCAGGTATTAACGAGGGGGCTAAATTAGCCTTTTTGTCAACAGCGAGAACGGAGAAGCGAGAAGAGTAAAACAGTAATTTATACGAGAGTCGAGAGAATTGAAAAGCAAGAACAAAAATTTTTTTGTGAACAGAGAATTCAGATCAAAAACCGTGGACCGTGGTGTCCGTGGTATCTGAACATCAGATAACACGATAACTGGCCATATACCACGATAACTGCAAAAACGGCTTTAGACCGTGGTATCAGATACCATGGTATCTGCAAAAACGCAACTAATGCTTGGTGACAACTTCTAACGGTAACGATAATAGAAAGAACTGATAATGAGAAGAATGGTGGGCGCAAGGACGCACTGCTATAAAGGTGAGACGGGCCCTTCTTACCAGCAGTGGTTTAAGGTACGTGCACACAGTCCGCTTTTTTGCAGTCGGATCCGGATTACCTCCTTCGCTCCGAATTTCGACGCATCCTATGTATAGGTTTCCCCATAGTAACGCGAATTCCGCATGCGTATATTCGGATGCGATATCTTATCAGACAATGTGTGCAGATCTGGAATCACGCAGCAGGAGCAGGGTTGCAATGCGATAAGGGGCATGGAGGTTCAACAAAGAATAAATAATCAAAAGAACCTCCACCTCCCTATTTCTGTAATACGCCCATGCGGAGTGGAATATATTCTCAATACCTTACAGAATGCAAATGAGCGGAGGGTAGGGGTTACGGGGAACACCATGATTCGTTACCTCTACAAACATCAATATTACAGTTGAGCCCCTAAGAAGAAATTTGTCGTCTTGAGTCGTCCTTAACAGTTGATTGGTTGTCCACCACTGTGGCGTCATGTCTTACCCGCTGCAGACCGGGTTCTCCACGTCTACAGGCATGCTACAGTTTTTCATCTCGTATGCGCAGCGGCGAAGAGGGAAGTAGACGGGTATCAACTCAAATCCTACAGCAAGTACCTCTAGCTCCGCTTTGTCGGATTACCCACAGTCACGGCATGGGACCAAACACGGAGGTTCTATTGGGTTATCTGTTCTTGGTTCAACTGAGTTGAAATTGTTTAACATGTAACAGATATAGATTTAACTATTTCCTATTTTATTTAAGGCCCTAGCTCGCCCACTAATTGAATATGGCCACGCAATAACAAGGCCCTTCTATATCAAGGATGTTATCGCCGTAAGTTCAAAGAAGAGCAACAAAAACAGTGCCAGCCATTCGCCATCTGTCTTATGAAAACCGGCTTCAAAAACTACGATTACCCAGTTTATCTTACAGATTTCTTCCAGGTAATTTGATCGAAACTTTTAAAATTGTATTTCTTGAATATAAAAACACCCGATGTGCCGGCGAGTCGACCGATGCCTGACAAAAAGCATACAAAGTTTTATTTCTTCTCTGTTTGTCTTCACCTTCAACCACAACGGTCTCAGAGGACACAACTTGAAACTGAGTGGTAAGAAGTTCCGAAAAGACATCGGAAAATGGAGCTTTGGAAACCGAATAGTAGAATATTGGAATAATCTCCCAGAAAGTGTTGTAAATGCCGAAAATATCAACCAATTCAAAGCAGGTGTCGACTACCACCTGGCTGAAATTCAATTTAGTGTGTGAAGTGTCCCGATTGCAATTATTGCAATTATATTATTACTATTATTATTAGATACCAGTGTAAAATGTAACAGGATGTGTAACAGTGTACGGGCTTATGCCCTATAGCTAGAAAGAAAAATAAGCTTACCCAATCCTCCAAAAGTGCCAGGTATCAGCGACAATGTCCCTCGTATTGAGTTATGACTCGTTTCCGCCAAATATACTGGCACGGCCACTGACAACACCCCCACCGCCAAACCTTGCAGGATTCGTCCGAAGTAGATTAGTTCAATCCTAGGCGCAAAGGCTATCAAAAGTCCAGCTTAAAAAATAATGTGTGCATTAGTGTTTGAGAGCTATTATTTACGCAAAAAATAAATTCAGCCAAAAAAATAAATAATGTGTGCATTAGTATTTGGGAGCTATTATTTACACAACAAATAAATTCAGCCAAAAAAATAAATAATGTGTGCATTAGTATTTGGGAGCTATTATTTACGCAAAAAATAAATTCAGCCAAAAAAATAAATAATGTGTGCATTAGTATTTGGGAGCTATTATTTGCGCAAAAAATAAATTCACCCAAAATAACAAAAAAATACTAGAAACCGATTTTCTTTCATTACCATATTAAGGTTGGAGCTTTGCAAAGATGTGTGACTATGCTTAGCATATAAATCGGCTTTATTAGATTTATTCAAAGGCAAGAATTTTGGATAAATTAAAAAAAAAAAAAATTTAAGAATTTTTTAAATTCTGGCAAGAGTGCTTTTCAGGCTAAAGCTTTATCTTTTAGCAAGGCTCCACATTAGTCCGAACGCGACATGTGCAGGACTGGAGCAAACCAGGCTGAGTTGGCTCATCCAGCGCCGACAAAACTACTCGAAAGACGACGGTTTCGACGGGATCCCAAAAATTCAATATTTGATCCAGACAATGCTCTTGATGACTATCTCTCCTTGCCGAAGCAAAATCTCCGGCCTCTCCGGGTACCTAGTGGAAGAAAGGCAGAAATGGTGTCGCATCTGCTCCAAATATCGCCGTGATTGGTTACACAGGATTCGAGTCGTTGAGTTTGATTCGTTAAGAACACGTTTACTCCTTCTTCCTGAGGATGACTGGCGTGTTCTGGACTAAGTCATATAGAGTATTCGGTCTTGTGTTCGCCAGATTCAGTCTTCGCCATACTCCTTGAACATTTTTACTGTTAAATTTTAAAACAGATTAGGGCAAATAGCTAATCATCTGAGGAAAGCAAGTTCAGACATGGAGTCAGCGTTGTGAGTTTACCCCCTATAACTCATATCTATTTTTGACAAAACTCATCGAAACTTCCAGCCTTACTTCTGCCAATTTTCCCAACTCCGGAACTACTTGTCTGACGAAAAATAAAGCTCAAAAACTAGTTCAGCGTATCTCCTTACCCCAATATCGAACATCTAATCAACTACAAATACAAATTCTTATAACAAATTTTCCGGTTTCAGCCGGATTTCGGGCGAACTATATGTCCAGGTAAAAAATTAATGCCACATAAGGATTCAGCATTCCGTTTTACCCCTAGAGCGGACATCTAACCAACTACAAATACAAGTTTTGCTTTAAACAAATTTTCCGGTTTTTGCGGGGTTCCGGGCGAACTACTTTTCCGGGTAGAATATGATTTTCACATAAGTGTTCAGCATGTCTTGTTACTCCAAAACAGAACATCTAATCAACATCAAATAAAACTTTTACTTTTAACAGACTTTCCGGTTTTAGCCCGATTCCGGACGAAATACCTGTCCGACAGAAAAACGGTTTTCATAACCGTGTTCAGCGTGTCTTCTTTCCCCCTAATCAACTATCTCATTAGCTGTTTAAAAATATTTTGTTTGCCCCTTAATTTGAACCCCCTTCCCCACCCCTAAATGTAGGGCTACATGGCCCATCTACGAACTCGACCTTTCCCTTGACATAGAGAATCCTATCCAACACCATTTTTTACACCTGCGGGGAATTAGATGCCATGTAGTGGTGGGCGGCTTACATCGGTGTTGCACTGGTCGCAGAGTTCTGCGATTTGTCATACATTTTCGGTTCTTCCACAAAACGTGTAAGAATTAAGCGACTGGATGAAAATGAAGCATAAAAGTTAAGGCGTGTAATTATGAAGTTGAAAAAGGTCGATTTCTCGTTAATAGTTGGTGAAAAGAACCTAGTTTCATAGCAGCCAGAATGTCACTGTTTTTTCCGGCCAAAGGTCACAGGTTCCATCAGAAACAGGACCAAAGGTTTCGGTGTGATCCCAAATATTGAATATTTATTGGATTACTTGATCCAGACAAGCGAATCTTGTAGATATCTCCGCCAAACGCGTTTCATTTCGATATAAGCTGTAACCAAGTTTCAGATTTGGACATATTTACTCCAACATATCATCTCTAACCGACTTCAGACCACTTGACCAAATTCCTCCTTTTAGCAGTAGGCAACTCTCGGCGAACTGCATGCAGAGCAAAAAAGCTGGTGATATTGAGAGGAGAACCTTTAGAATAACGTTCAAAATTAGATTCAGCATGTCTCCTTACCCCGATACCGAATCTCTAATCGATCTTTAGTATGTTCGAAAGCTACAATAGTATGTCCCCTCACCCTATATCGACTATTTGTAAACTTCATGCTAAATTTGCGGTTGTGCGGATTCTGGGCGAACTACTTGTCCGGCAAGAAAATAATGTTCGTATTCTGATTCAGATGTCTCCTTACCCCTAAATCTTTAAAGCACAACGGACACTTCTAATGCTTTACTTTGTATTAAATATCTCATTCCCTTCTCTTGCTCATAGACGGGCGGACGGACAACTTTTGCGATGTCATAGGTATCCCTCCACTTACGTTTTGGGATCTCAAAAAAGATATTATGGGCGTGGACGCTTCGAAGGCCAGACGTTACTCTCTTACAATCCATCAAGTTTGTGAGTAAGATGATTTAAAGGATACCTGAATGAAGACTACCAAGTATCATCCCTATCTGTATGACTTCCGTTAACATTGCCTGCAGAAAACCCAATCCAAATACGAAATAGTGTTTCCAAGATATGATTTTTGCTCCATTTTGCATCTGTCCTTACTTCAGTACCGAACTATTTTAGAAATTACCAAATGTCTCCAATCAACCCTTCTTCTGGAATATTTTTTACCCAGTTAAGCCCAAACGTATATCTAGCAGAAATTCCAATACGATCCGGTTAGCGCTGTACAAGATTTGAATGAATTGCGCTTTTTGTCTTGGAGTCTGCATGTGCAAACCTCCGGAAACAAACATCCATATTTTGAAAACGTCACGCTCAGGAGAAGAATGCTCTCAATGGCCATGTCTGTAAATGCATTCTCCATGGTGTCTTCAAGTATGGTTTCACTGTTCAGGTGTCCTTTAAGACGAACCAGATCACCCGTCCGCACAAGATCCCGGATTCCACCTTCCTCCACAGCCCACCCACGATCGAATCCGGGGAAGGAAGGTTTCTAAGAGCATCTTATGTCCCACAGGTGAAAAAAAAAACCCTAAAAATATCTACTTTCCAAAAGGTAGCTATTGAGCAATTATCACTTTCTTTCTTCTTGATTCTGCTCTAATTTGTCAACAGTCCCACGTGTTTTGATCAGTTTGGCCTCTTTTTGAGATCCCAAAACGCAAGTGATGGATACCTATGATTTCGTAAAAGTTGTCCGTCTGTTAGCACGATAATCCTAGAAGGGATTGAGATATTTTATTCAAACCTGGCATGAAGAATCTTTGCGTCAACGTACCGGTCAAGTTCTTAGCCCTAGCCTACATTTAGTGGTGGGGGAAGGATTTGAAATTAAGGGGCTGACGAGATAGCTAAAAGCTAATGAGATAGTCGATCCAGGGGTAAAGAGACATACTGATTCCGAATATCAAAATTATTTGCTCGCCCGGACAAATAGTCCACCCGGAATCCGGCAAATAATCAGAAAATTTTCGAAAAGTAAGGTTTAATCTGAAGTTTTGGTCAAAGTTCAATTGGCACATCAAACTACCCCAATCCCACTCTGTAACAACCAAGGAATAATGCTTACCCCCTAGATCAGCAGCTTTTTCAATAGTTTCCTCTCTGTGATATTCCAAAGCGTAATTTTGGACCAGTACATGCTCAATTTACTAGCTTGGACAAATATAAAAGTGATGTTTCTTATAATACTTAGTAGATCTTTATTTTATGCATAAATCAGCTTGTATAATTCAGATTTGAATAGGTTATTTGTTTTTAATGATTTGTGTAGCTATGTTATTTTGTATAAGTTATTGCATATTCTGGTACATTTTATAATGCAAGCTAATCAAGCTTCACAACACTATTCCACAAAGAAAAACTTTTAATATGCACTTTAAACCATGGAGGTTCTGATGAAAGGCAAGAACAATCAGGTAAACTGCATCTGCGGCTTGACTTTGGTGACATCTCAAATATATCCTTTTATATCAAGCATTGCTGGGAGTTTTTGAATTTCCTGCCACGATATACCAGCTCCAAGATTTGGATCGCCGAAATGCCGGAGAGGCTAAGAAAAGGGATAACAAGAAAACGGCCGATTTTCGTAGCGCCTTCTAAAGGAAGATGGAAACGTTTATTTGTGAAGCATTTAATACAAAGTAAAGCATTAGAAGTGTCCGTTGTGCTTTAAAGATTTAGGGGTAAGGAGACATCTGAATCAGAATACGAACATTATTTTCTTGCCGGACAAGTAGTTCGCCCAGAATCCGCACAACCGTAAATTTAACATGAAGTTTACAAATAGTCGAAGGGTGAATACTGCTGCCGCTCCAACGCTACCATATAATGATCCCAAGTGGGACATAAGCCGCCGGTCCGAGTATAAAGAGTAATAACATCAGGGCAAGATCGGTTTACTGGTGACGCGTCGTCTTTCGTTTGGAGGGAAGGTGTAGGCTAGATATTATGGTATATAGTGTTTTAGTGTTTTGAGTGCATTTTTCTATTTTTTTTTTTTTTATCGGGTTACTGAGTGAACGTAAAATGTCTGTCGAAGACACAGCAAAAATGTCCCTTGACACGCTTTGTAAAATTGCATCGCAAGTCTCTACCTTCACTGGTAGCGAAGACGTTTTGGTATTTCTTGAGACGCTGGAAAATTTGAAATTCTGGGATAAGTCTATTCAGAGCGATGAACTTATCCGTTTGGCATTCATGAAAACAACGGGGCACGCGGCTAATTTCCTAACAAGCCACGCGGAATTCGAGTCGTTTGACGATTTGAAGAAGGCTTCGGCAAGCCAGTTTGAGCACACATCTCTTAGAGCACGATTGATTCACGAAACTCTTCGTCTTGAGGATGGCGAAGACCCATTCCCATTTTTCGAAAAACTAAAATTAAAGACTTTGAAACTCTTGGGTTTTGATCAAGTCCCGTCGGCAAATGAAGAAAGTTTTCTTGGCTATTCAAATCTTTTGAAAAACCTACTTCTTGACAGTCTTTCCCCTACGCTGGGAATGCGGGTGGTTGCTAAGTGTCCCACAGATTTTGAGGAGGCCACACAAATTTTGATCAATGATTTTCGGGCACGTGAATTTGCTAAAGCCAAATCGCCTCATATGCTTTCCGCTATTGCTTCCGCTTCAGTTGAAACTAAGCCTAGTGTACTAGCTGATACAACCTCACGAGATGGTATGGTTCGGGAAAACATACCAGGTAACCGTAGCGACGGCACTATTTTTGAGCGTTCGAGTCGCCCAGTATTTCGCCGTCGGGATTCGTTACGGAATGACCAAATGTCAAATGACACTAGCAGCTATGGGGGCAGATTTCGTGACACAAGAGGGGATAGGAATGTTTGGGAAGGTTGCCGTGGGAGGTCCGAGTCCCGAAAACCGGTTGGGTCGTATAAGAATTGCTTTAACTGCAACAAACCGGGTCATTTTGCTCGCGAATGTCGCGCACCACGTACCATCCGTTGCTATAACTGCCAAAGGATCGGGCATATGGCAAGACAATGTCGCAGTCAGTCCGCCGGATCTAATCCGAAAAAGTGTTTTAATTGTGGGAAAAACGGACATTTCGCAAGGGAATGCCTGGTGTCTGAAAACAGCAGCCGTTTAAACTTGTAAGGGGACGCGCACTTCGTCACGTTTCAGTAAATTCTGATGCGCATCCTGTCCCGGCTTATTTGACTAAAAATATGGGTGGAAATTTTATTGCGTCGTATTTTGCTAATTGCAATGGAGTGAATTGCAATGCTTTGCCGTATTTTAATGCTTCAGTGTGTGATATTCCTGTACGCGCGCTTGGGGATACCGGCGCTTCGATTTCATTAATAAGCCATGATACGTTTTTGCAGTTGCCTGTTTTAGCTAGGTCAAAAATAGTTAAAAACCATAATGATGTTAGTAGTGCTACCGGCCATTCTATGGAAATTATTGGATGTATTTCAGAGAATGTAAAAATTGATGAACATGAATATTTTGAGACTTTTTTAATAAGTGACAAACTGAAGATACCGATGATTTTGGGGTACGGATTTTTAAAGAAGTACGACCTACTAGTTGATGCTAAAAATGACAAATTAATCCGTAGAGGCGGTAATGAGGGAGAGGTTCGGCCTGTTTGTCAATTTTCCGATCCGTCGGCAAATCTGGTTAACCTTAAAGGACAAAGGGAACAAAATTGTTGTTTTACTAGAAGTCAGTCTTGGGGTCCACAGTCGATCTCTGGTCACCCTGTGGGTCCTGTAGTTAATTTACCTCCTCCTGATTACCCTTGCCCACTTCCCCATGCTGAAAATACTTGTAAAAAGTCTGAAATCGGGTTGGTAAAAACGGAGGTGGAAGCTGTGAAACCACCGAAACGCATACACCGTCTTCAACTCGTTTCTAGGACTAGTGTTAATGCAAAGACCAGTAAACGTTGTGTTTTATCCACCAGTAGGGGGCCAATAGACACGGACGGGCTATTTTTGGTTTCACCTACGAAGGAAATGAATGAACGATTCCCAGACTTGATTTTACCAGAACAACTTGTAACTACACAGGACGGCATGTTTCAGGTATTCATAGAAAACTATTCGGACAAAGATATAAAAATTCCTTTGTTTTATATGGCGAATGCCGAAGCCTGGATTGCAGACGAAAATATTTGCATGAGTGTTACCGACTCATTAAAACCAACAGATGTTAATTCGGGTCCTGGTTTTCTGCCAGACAATGAAGTGGATGCGTTTCTTAAAATGTTCAAATTAGATCACCTCGCGAAAAACCCAGTTCGAAAACAAAAAGTAGAGAAGCTTTTAACTGATAATCATGACGTTTTCGCGAAGGACGATTTTGATTTGGGAACTTGCAACATTGAGCCTTTTGTAATTGATGTGGGTAATGCACCCCCACAGAAAGTTCGTCCCTATCGCATTCCAGTCCACCTTGAACCCGTTGCAAAGGCAGAAATTGACCGTATGTTGGCTTGTAAGGTTATAGAGCCAGCCGCTTCGCCGTGGCTAGCTCCGTTATTGTTGGTCGGGAAAAAGGATGGAAGTTACCGTGCGGTTACCGATTTTCGTCGCCTGAATGATGTGACAGTGGGAGACGAGTTTCCGCTCCCTCATATAGCTGCTATTTTAGACAAATTGCATGGCAAAAAGATTTTCTCTGTTCTTGACTGTTTGAGTGGTTATTGGCAGATGGAAATCGATCCAGACAGCCGCAAATATACGGGGTTTTCAGCACCGGGATACGACCAGTTCGTATACGCGAAACTCGCGTTTGGTCTAAAAAACGCGCCTGCGGCTTATAGTAGAATTATGCATAGAATTTTGAAACATCTGTTTGATGAAGGGGTCGCCGTCTATCTGGATGACGTTATAAACGCCTCAGAAGACGACGATTCGCACATGGCTTTGTTGATTAAAGTTTTTACCGCTTTCCGCAAAGCCGGTCTGAAACTGAAAGCGCGGAAATGTGATTTTTTTAAGGAGGAAGTTATTTTCTTGGGTCATCGGGTCGATAAGAACGGAGTCCGTCCAGACCCCAATAAGCTAAGTGCGGTACGTAACATTGCATACCCAAAGGACGTCAGCGAACTGCGCTCATGTATAGGTCTGTTTTCGTATTTTCGCAAATTCGTCCCCCAGTTTTCGGCTATAGCATCACCCATAATTAAACTTACCAAAAAGGAGGTACCTTTTATTTTTGGGGATGAGGAGAAGAAAGCTTTTGAACAGCTGCGATCTAAATTGTTAGAAGAACCTATACTTGGCCTTCCAGATCTTGGTCGGTCCGCGAAACCGATGAAAATTTTTTGCGATGCTAGCAAAAAGGCGTGTGGAGGGTTTTTGACCCAGGAACAGGGTGGGAGGCAAAAGGTCTTACAGTATACGTCACGTACTTTCAACGACGCAGAGGTCAAACATGCCGCGGTCCAACAGGAGGCCTTAGCCATAATTCACTGCATCAGGTCATTTCGCCCTTATTTGCTCGGTAGAAAATTCATTGTTGCCTCGGATCATAAGCCTCTTCAGTGGTTGATGAAGAGTACAGGGAAGGATCTTACCGGAAAGTGGGCTAGAATGCAGATGGAACTGCAAGGGTACGAATTTGAGATTACGCACATCCCCGGGACTCAGAACGTCGTTGCAGACGCTCTAAGTAGGCTCCCTACGACTATTCCAACTCCCGCGATAATGGCCGTAATACCAGAGGCGGATAACCAGTTTTCCTCAAAGGAACTGCGGGAATTGCAACGGAAGGACGGGTTTTCTTCTGCAGTTCGTAACTACCTTAAACATGGCAGTGGGTTGCCCTCTCAAATCGAAACTCAAGTCCTGCGTGAAATCGAAAATTTTGTTCTTGACGACGGCTTACTCTGTTACGTTTACACACCGTATCAAAACTGTCGCAGGCCTGATTTGCGGGTAGTACCAGTTTTACCTCGTTCACTCATTCCGGAAGTTCTATTTGATTGCCATGATTCAAAAATATCGGGTCATTTTGGGTTTCTTAAGACATATGAGCGCGTGCGCAACCGTTTTTACTTTCGGAACATGTACAACGTTGTCAAACAATATGTGCAGTGTTGCCTTGATTGTTGTCAACGCAAAGGTCTTAACCACACACCCAGGGCTCCGTTGGGCACCATACCCGAGTCCTCTAGACCACTCGATATGGTCGGTATCGACCTTCTCGGTCCATTACCCGTTTCTAGTCATGGTTCAAAATATATTGTCGTCATCACTGATCATTTTACGAAATACATCGTTCTTACGGCCATAGCACATAAAACAGCGAAAGCTGTCGCAAGGGCTTTTGTTGAGCATTTTGTCTTAATTTATGGGGCTTGCGAACGTTTGATAAGTGACCAGGGTACGGAATTCATAAATGCGGTATTCAAGGGTATACTTGAACTTCTTGACATTAAGCAGCTTCGTACATCTGCGTATCATCCTATGTGTAACGGGGCGGTCGAAAGGCGGAATAGGGATATAGCAAACATTTTAAGTCTATATGTCAAGGATAGGGGACATTCAGACTGGGAAGACCAACTTTGTTATGTCCAATTTGCTATGAACACAGCTTTTCACGAATCCATCTCGGACAACCCATTTTATGCTATGTTCCTTCGCGACGCCCGTTTCCCGACGGACACCGTCATTAACAGTAGGGTCTATTATAATCTGGATTCGGATTACAAATCAGAAATGATTACTCGGCAGAGAACTGCGTATCAAATGATCAGGGACAACTCCGATATCGCTCGGGAACGTCAGCGGTTCTACTACAATAGAACCGAAAATCAGAAACCCCTAAAGGTCGGTGACCTTGTACTTTTGCATACGCCACCCGACGCGAGGTTGCGAAAATTGGACAAGATACGTTGGGTGGGACCTTATCGAATAAATGCAGTTTTGGAAAATGGCCTAAACTTTAAAATCGCAAGGCTGTCAGACGGACGGGTGGAAATTGTCCATTACAATCGTTTGAAAACGTACATTCCCAGGAGTCTGTGGGAAAGGGACGTTATGCAAGATGAACTGATTATACCGCCTAATTTTGACGAAATTCCGGCACCCATTTCCTCTTCCGCAGAAAATCCGGCCGGAAATAAACCTGAAAGTTCGCGTACCGGAAAAACAGTTACTTGGTGGGACAGTCCACCTGCAGGTCAGAAAACTATCCCAGATTGCGACCCACCAAACCCACCCTCCGTTATACCCAACCCACTTACTGAGGACATGTACGATATTGGCGCGAGAGATTTTGCTTTTAGACCGGAATCCTCGGTTCCGGGTCCGGAATCGATGGATGATTTTCCGAAATTTCGCCAACTTCCTCTATTTCACCGCCCTTTAACATTACAGCCGTATCATACGGATCAACCAAATGAACATGGGGATTGCAAAAGACGTTATTCTCTGGGCTCTGAAGATTTAGAATGGGATGACCCCTATACTGAAACACCTGTTCGCAGGCAGGGGTTGGGAAGCTCCTCGAGTCTCGAGAGCGAATTATTAGAGGATGCGCTGATGAAAAGAGAACTTTTCACACCAAGGACAGTTGTTAGATGCTCTACGCCAACTTTTGGCGAGGCACCAGTTTTGAGACAGGGAATCAAACCATCTCATGATTTCTACGAAAATCTCGCTGGGGTGGGGATACCGTCATTAGAGGCCCCAAACTACCGTCTAGAGTTTAGTGATCCTGGGGGTATAAACGATTCACTCACGGGTAATAACTTCCCTCAGGCTAGTACGCGGGTTGACAGGTCCCCAGACCTATCACCTGTTCGACCAGAAGAAGAGTCACCAAATCAAACGGTAATTGAGACACCTCAGTCTCGGGGGGGTAAAGTATCTCGGTTACCAGAATCAGAAGAAACCAGCCCTCAATGGGAAGGTTTTGGAAGGGGCACACTTGAGGAGACACCGGGTCATTCTGGGCTCGTGTCGAATTTTGGCGACGGGGTCAATGATGGGGTCGACAGTTCTGGTAGTATGCCGGAACTGAGAGGACCGTTTGGGGAACTCGAATCTGATCACCCTGGGTCTGAAGATCCTATTGATCTTAATAGCCCCCCACCAATTTTAATTCGTGATAGAGCTTTAAGCCACCCTACGGTTCGTTCAGAGGCGCTTAGATTACGTACTCAAGCCGCGCGCCGCGGTGCAATGCAAGGTGTTAGGTTTGATCTGGCTACGAGAGGTACTAGACAAACGTCCAGAGAAGTTCGCCGCCCAAATAGGTTAGGGTATGATAAGCTTGGAAGCCCTTATTTACCCGAAAATCAAAGGCAATAAATAGAGGGGTAAATTACTAAAAGTAAATTACATGTATAGTAGTTGTCAGTGTTTTATTACAGATGAAAGACAAATAAACACGATCAGACAAATATGGGAAGTTAACAAGAGGAAAAAGATGGAGGCGCAGATAGGGTTTCAGAAGAAAAGCTGGAACACGCGCAAACAGAAGATCAAGTTAGCAAAATAAGCAGAAAATCTTAAGGACTGCAGAAATAATAAATGTTACAACAGTTGAATTCCGGGGCGTCAAAGGTCACCTTGCAGACGTGCAAGACTTGCTCTTTGAAGCCCAAGATAAACTCGTCGAGCTATTGCGATTTTGTTCACATACAATAACAGAATAGTAGTCGGTGGTCGCTAAAATAAATTAGTAATGTTGCTGTTTTACTGCGTACTCGGTTGGCTTTATCTTGCTTCATTTTATGTTTGGCGTAGCAAATAATACATGGACAAGAAAGTTTAGTTTAGTTTCCTTGTTTCAGAAAGATGGAAGAAATCATAAAGTTTAATAAATCAATAATAGACCCAGAGTTATAACATTAAAGGCCAAATTATGTTTTAGCTATTGGTCTATTGTTATGTAATACGCTTGAAAGTGCCAAAGACAGAATAGCTAACTGTTTAGGCACCGGAGACGGGTACGATTTCTAAGAATTTCAACCTAAAGATCTATATATAATGTCAGAAAACGTAGATTGTCTAATTCACCAAGTTAGTAGGGAGTGTCAAACTCCTTTAACCATTTTATTTGCATTAAGTTTGGTCTGAGCCAGTAGGTAAACAGAGAAGCGAAAGAGCAAAATTTTGTTTGAATTAAATCAGGGTGAGAAAATATTGGAGAATTAAGCAAATTAAAATAGGAAGTAACGTGTAGTGATGTCATGCACTGATAAACCTGGAGTGAGCTCGGTCAATGTTGGTCCCCTTGACCGAAACTACGCGGTATTTTACCTGTCTATTATTTTGTTTTACTGTACCATGTCAGAGGGCTCAGTAATAATCAATCAGTTATAATCCCTAGATTGTATTATGATACTAGATTGAACGAATGTACAAAATAATTGAATCCCTGAAATACTGAGTAAAGAAATTTTGTTCGATTTTTGTTTGTCCCAAAATCTTCCCTAAGTACTTTTGCCCTGAAAAGTAAGAGTTCGCTCCCCTTTTGTTGAAAAGAGAAGGTCACGTAGCTCAACTAACAGATTATGCCTAAAAGCTATGACACAAATGATAGTACGATTTTTCAATTTTGTTTTTGCTGACTAGCTTTGCGGTTTTGCTTCACGCAAGTAGCTGATGTACATTTGCAGTATAATTGAGTCACAGGATTTTTAAATAATTGCTGCTAGACACGTATTTCGATTGATAGACAAATCGAATGAGGGTTTTACTAATTATTGTTTTGAGTCTTTCAGAGCTTAGAAGGACACACAGACAGTGTCAACCAATGGTCAATGGTCGGAGATATTAACCGGCATTTTATCCAGAAGCTTTTCATGATAGCAAGTATAGACAGATAGATAGATATAGACAGATATGGTTGAAGCATACGTCCAACTTCACTTTGTTACCGTGTGCCGTAGAAATCGCGCCAAATTTTGTTTTGCTGTACAGCTAAAAAACTACCGTCAGAGGCCATCCAGCTTAAATGGATTAGCATACGTCGCGATTTGAAAGGTCAGAACTTGCGGTCAAGTTACCCTTAGCGTACTTTAAACGCTCAAAGAGAAGTCGTGGGAAATTTTAAAGAGCTCCCGTGATTTGCGGTTTTAGCATCTGATGTGCGTTAAACGTCAGAATTGAGGTGTCTTTAAATTTAAACAGCTCCCGTGATCTGCGGTTTTAGCATCAGATGTGCGTTAAACGTCAGATTTGAGGTGTTTTTAAATTTTCGCGAAGCACATATACAAATAACAAGAAACACGGAGAAGAAAGAAACATGAGAATGAGAGGACGCCAAAAGTAATCGTGTAAAGCGATTAAATAAGTATTCCAGATATACTGCGTTTATTTTATATTACAGGTCGAACCGAAGCCGAGCCAACTTAGTCCTTACTACGAGTCGTCTCAGCAGAAATCCCGGTCATGGAGGAGTCGTTCGTCGAGCATTTGTTGAGGAGCCAGTCATCGCTCTCAAACATAAACCTTGCCAGTGGCGGGAAAGAAGAAACGATTGGAGCGCCATCTGTTTCCCGATTTAGAAGTCACGACGCAGACGACTTATGTCCGCATCAGCAGAAGTTCGACTAAGAAGCACAGAAGAGCTTAGCTGACAACGGCCCTATGGGGTGCAGCATGAGAAGCCAACTAGTTCAACGCTTCGCTTCGATAACGCCAACAGAGGAACCGGTAGGGGACGTCAATATGAACCCCTATCTAGTATTCCGAATCAGAATGCTTTATATGGCATCCCGAGGAATAAAATGTCAACGAGCCATCATTCGTAACCATTTCGGTCGAGTTTTCATCAGAACAGCTGAAGACGAGGAACTACTTAACAGAAGTTATCGACGAGGAACGACTCAACAGAAGTCACCAAGTCAACCGAGTCAGCGTCGAGTCAACCAACCATCATTCGTAACCATTTCGGTCGAGTTTTCATCAGAACAGCTGAAGACGAGGAACTACTTAACAGAAGTTATGGACGAGGAACTATTCAACAGAAGTCATCAACGAGGAACTATTCAACAGAAGTCATCAACGAGGAACTATTCAACAGAAGTCATCGACGAGAAAGAATTCCGATGGAGGTCACCGTGGATCAGCTTAACGATATTTTTATGCGTCCCGCGAATGCCCGTGCAAGGCAAGAACTTATGGTCCGGTTGTACCGTTTCGGAATTTTTCACGGTAGTGGGTGTACATAACAGTAACAGTGAACATCGGAATAAGACAATTATAATTTTTAGTGCTGTTTTGCCGCTTTAACATGTAATTCATGTAAATTATTCGAAGGGCCTCAGGCCACAAATTGTAGTATTTTCCTTTTCAATAAGTGAATCATGCTTGTTTTAAACTTTCAAACGTATTTGAAGGGCCGAAGGCCACGATTTTTCTATTGCTTTAGTTGCTGAGCATGCTTATCACATTATCAAATGTATTCAAATGGCTGAAGAGCCAAGACTATAAATATATATATTTAATAATAATAATAGTAATAAATTACTAGATAAAATGAAATAAAATAATTAGTTGTAAAATGTTGTGAGTACAATATGGTAATTTTTGCTTAAGTTGAAGTAGATAAAACGAGATAAAAATAATTAATTGTAGAATGTGGTGTGTATAATACTGTAAATTTTGCTTAAGTTAAAGTAAGAACCGATTTTCATTGGTTCCGATAAAACGAAATAAAAATAATTAATTGTTTTATGTCGTGTACATAATATGGAAAATTTTTCTTGTTGTCGGTATTGTAGTGTCGTCGCGAATTAACGTTTGTGTTAACGTAGTTTTCAGTTTGAGTCGTGACCGCAGTTAAACCAAGTTCCAGATGCGCGAGAATTAATGTAATTGGGAGAGGCATTATTTTTCTTTTAATTCAGATTTTCGCGGGTGTCTTAGTAATTTGAACTTCATATTGATTCCATTAAAGTAAAAAAAAAAAAAAAATTAAAGTTAAAATCAGAAATCAACTTACAATTGTAAAATTATAAGCTAATTGTGTTGCCATAAATTATAAATTTAACTTCTTTACGGGTGGGTTAGCCAAGTCAGAACTCGATATTGATTGTATAAAATTAGGTCCTACCCTGAACGAAATTTTTGAAAGAGGGAAGGGATGCAGACTTTTATTTAAATGCTTCTATTTTATCAGTGCATAAAGTACCCTTTTGTCAGGAGAGTATTCAGCATACTATGCCGGGGAGCAAAAGGTTTCAGGTCTAAAAACTTGCAAACCATCGCTCATGTAAACTTTCGGACAAAAGGAAGGGTAGAGGCTTTAAATGCTTCTATTTTATCAGTGCATAAAGTATCCTTTTGTCGGGAAAGTATTCAGCATACTATGCCGGGGAGCAAAAGGTTTCAGGTCTAAAAACTTGCAAACCACCGTTCATGGAAACTCTCGGACAAAAGGAAGGGTAGAGGCTTGTAAAGTTTTGTTTTCATTTTATTGAAAAGCCGATACTGGAAATGGAACATCTGTCGTAACTGAGAGTTAGACAGGTTGATCAAAAAAATTTTAGAATGCAAAAATAAAGTAAGCTAAGTAAAGAGAAGTTTATAAAAATCAAGTTCTGGCAGCGGCATAGTTTGTTTTGTCGGGAGTCAAAACCTTGAAAGGGATAACGAGTGTTACGGATAGTATTAGGATATTAAATATCAAAGATGACTCAGTAATCTGAAATAATGCGGGCTCAGAAAAGCAACTCCATATTTGGTAATAATTCAAGCCTCGGAACGATGGAAGTAGCCTTGTCAGTTTCCTGTTGTTGAACATCCTCTTCCTGAGTTTTCAGGCATGTTTGATCAGGACTTTGGTTTAACCTTTTACATGTAGCGAGTGCGGTTAGTTGAACTTTAAAGGTTAGCTCCTACGCAGTAAGCAAGAATAGGAATTTGATGTGAAGCTCGAAACGGGCAGATGTTCTTGAGTGCTGATACAGAGAAGACTTTTGTTAACTAGAAGAAGGAATTAAAGTAAGTGTTAAAAGAAAAGAACCGACCTCCCTAAACGAAAGACTACGATCCCTATACGCCTTCGAAGGGTGAATACTGCTGCCGCTCGAACGCTACCATATAATGCTCCCAAGTGGGACATAAGCCGCCGGTCCGAGTATAAAGAGTAATAACACAGGGCAAGAACCTCTCATCGGTTTATTCGAACATACTAAAGATCGATTAGAGATTCGGTATCGGGGTAAGGAGACATGCTGAATCTAATTTTGAACGTTATTCTAAAGGTTCTCCTCTCAATATCACCAGCCATAGCTATACTATAGTAGGCTACTACCTAAACGAAAATTCTGTTCGAGAAAGTTATAATAGTTAACATACCTCCATCGCAGTTGATATCGGAATAACAAGGTCGAAGGCCATTTCAAAATACCAACCTCACTGCACTCAACATGCCTCGCCTTCGGCTTGGACAGATTATTTTCAATGACCGTCTCATCGTAACAAGCGGATATCAACCTCGATGTCGGAAATTAACTTCGCACTGTGTACTCTTCAACTTACAGTATTTTTTTAATATTTGAATACTTTAAACTAGGCTGTGCTTTCAATAAATAACCAACGGTTTTGACTGTTTTAAGCCTTTTCCGAGACCCGTTGACTTGTAGCGAAAACAGGGAAACAATTTACATAACTGTTTTTTTCTGACGGAAAAGCTTCTCGCAGATAACCGTCGACAGCGTGATACACATCGAAGGTAGCAAAAACACGGCAAGTGAGAAAATCAACGTAGCTTTGTTAGAGGGTTAGAGTGTGCCGTACGAAATTGGGGTCTCCGGGTTTAGAAATATATGGAGTGATTATGGAAGTAGGTTGCATTAGTATTAGTGGTAAGACAGGTCTTTCAAAAACGTCAGAAAGACCGAACAACAAATAATAAAAAGCGTATCAATGCAGGCTTTCATTTCTACTTTAAAGGACACCTGAATGAAGAATACCAAGTATCATCCCTATCTGTATGACGTCTGTTAACATTGCCTGCAGAAAACCCAATCCAAATACGAAACACTGTTTCCAAGCTATGATTTTTGCTCCATTTTGCATCTGTTTTTATTTCAGTACCGAGCAATTTTATAAATGAACAAATGTCTCCCATCAACCCTTCTTCTGGAATACTTTTTAACCAGATAAGCCCAAAAGTATATCTAGAAGAAATTCCAATACGATCCGGCCAGCGCTGTACAAGATTTGAATGAATTGCGCTTTTTGTCTTGGAGTCTGCATGTGCAAACCTCCGGAAACAATCATCCCTATTTTGAAAACGTCACGCTCAGGAGAAGAATGCTCTCCGTGTCCATGTCTGTAAATGCAATCTCCATGGTGTGTTCAAGTATGGTTTCATTGTTCAGGTGTCCTTTAACGAGAAATGCGAGAGATATTTTTTTAAACTATTTCGAATTTCGTTCGGCACAAAATGCATGACGAACCAGTTTGAGTCTACGAAAAATCATAACACTCACCTTCACAAAATCTAAAAAACAAAAATAACACTCACCTGTTGCGAGGGGTAAGGCAGTGACCTCTATTGCCATCTTACGGCCAATGTGCTCAATTAACGTCCCTCCAAGAAAGCCACCAGGGAGAGCAAACAATGGCATAAGTGAGCCAATCCAAGACGCCTGAAAGACATTAGAATCTACTGGTGTGTTCAAGAACAAGCAATCCAATAGAACCACCGTCTTTTGTCCCATGCACCGACTATGGATACTCGGATAAAAACTGAGCGGAGCTAGAGGTCCTTTCTGTGAGGTGTGAGTTGATACCCGTCTACTTTCCTCTTCGCCGCTGCGCATACCAGACGAAAAACCGTAGGATGTCTGCAGGGTTGGAAAACCCGGTCTGCAGCGAGTTAGACCGTAAAGTCACAACGGTAGACAAGCAATCTGCTGCAAAGGACGACTCGGACGGCGTTCGTGTTCTTCTGCGGAGTTCTACTGCGATATGGCTGTTTGTAGAAGTAACAAATTATGATGTTTTCCATAGCTCCCCCTCCATTGGTGGTATCAGAATACATTCGACTTCGCATGGTCGTATTACAGAGATAGGAGACGGAGGTTCATGCGATTATTTTTTCAAATTTTTTTCAAAACTATCCTAATCCAATATTCACCTTCTACCCTCTCTTGTAGTCACCATCAATACCATCCGAGATTTCAGACATGAAACAAACTACATATAGTTGAATTCGAAGCAAGAACTGAAATAATAACGAAAGAAACACAAATATTCATACTTATTACGTGCTTACATTGAAAACTGAGAGATATTAGGCCTATCATGGTTAACTATCCACTGGTCCTGTATGCTCACGAAATAAAAGTAAGAATCCCGGCATCGCCGAACCGCATCAAGGTGTGTCCATCACCGTGTCTACAATTCAAATCCATATTCTAAACTCGCGAACGACACCGCACTTATCTTTGCATTTGCCACGATTTACTATTTTCCATGGGCTGCCGACGAGTGTTTCGCTTTTCACGCTACTGGTGCGCTTAACCGGTTAATTGAATTTTGCAGAGCTTTCAATAGAAGTCAATGGGCCTGCGAAAAGGCTTAAAACAGCCAAAGCTGTTTCTAATTGTAAACGGCGGAGCCTAGTTATACGGTGTTTAAAGCACACTCCTACTAAAAATGATCTTTTCACTATGAAATAAATCAGAAAAAACTTTCTCGAAATTACCATTACTTTCTATCTGAATTAAGCAATTTTCTTGTTAGCACAAAAACGAATTCGTAGGCACAAAACGAAACAATGGAGAAAGGTGGGGATATCAAAAGCTTATAATTCCATAAGAGAGCTAGGTATATTATCAAGGGCAGAATAAGCAATCATTTAAATAGTTTGGAAAAATTGGAACATAAACATTAAATAGTACCAGGTGTGCTTTAAGCTACGTGCCCGTACAGAAAACTCACATCCGACTACAGAAATCGGACTGTGTACAAGTATCTTTAGACTTCTTACCGAAGAACGGATTGGCGCTGAATCGATGAATAGTTTCAAGAGTACAAATAGATAAGATATGTATGAGTAGGACAACAGCAGAGGCGAAAGCCTTTTGTCATGTAATATATTAAAACTTTTCTCGAACAGGTACGCCATGTATACCTTCCTATATCCCACAGGGAGTTATATAATGATAATTACTTTTGTGGAGGCTGATACGATGTTTTATCATCCTCGAGAGACGCTGATACGAAGCTGTATAAGCCTCCACAGAAGTTCATCAAGCCCTTTTCATCAAATACTGAAAAGTAGAAGCTGGACTCCAAAAAGTAAATACAAACATTACTTTCAGTTAAAAAAAAAAAAAAAAACACCTGAAAATGATAGAAAAAAATAGAATAAGCAAATATCTTTAAAAATTACATGATATCTTACTTTCTTGGCCAACCAGCCTAGACTCTCGGTCATACCTTGTCACAATCAGATATCCAATGAAAATACAACTTGTCAACTGAAAAAAAACATCATACTATCCCTTGCTTTCCATAAGATCATTATTAATAGTAATAATAATAATTAATAATTTATTTGTGACCCACTACACAAGAAAAGAGCGGAGTAACTTAAGAAACAAGACCAAAGGTGTCGATGGGATCCCAAAAATCTAAGATTTGATCCAGACAATTGGGTCTTGTCTTCGCCAGATTCAGTCTTGGCTAGGCTAATCATCGGAGAAAACCGAGTCCAGATATTCTATCGATCTATCTATCTATACCTTTATTAGCCATATCTATTTTGACGATACTGACCAAAACTTCCTGCTATACTTCTGCCAAATTTGCTGTTTCGCCCGAATTCCGTGCGAACTAATAGTCCAGCAAAAAAAGAAAATTCAGAAACAGGAATCCAGCGTATCTGAACATCTAATCAACTTTAAATAAAACTTTGACTTAATAAAAATGCAGGTACAACCGGATTCCGGACTAATTATATGTAGGGGTAAAAATGACTGTGTCTCTTCTTACCCCTAAATCTATCATCTAATCAACTTCAGTTTTTCCGGTTTTGGCCGGATTTCAGGCGAACTAGTTGTCCGGCGAGAAAATGGTTTTCACCATCATGTTCAACATGTCTTCTTACCCCTAAATCAAACATTTAATCAACTTCAAATAAAAATTTTACTTTTAACAAACTTTCCGGTTTTTGTCGGCTTCCGGACGAACTACTTGTTCGGCGAGAAAATGATTTTCACAATCAATGCTCAGCATGTCTTCTTACTCTTAAATCAAACATATAATCAACTTCAAATGAAACTTTTTCTTTTAACCAACTTTCCGTTTTTTTCCGGATTCCGGACGAATTACATGTCCAGCGAAAAAATGGATTTCACCATCGTGTTCAGCATGTCTTCTTACCCCAAAATCAAACATTTAATCAACTTCAAATGAAACTTTTACTTTTAACAAACTTTCCGGTTTTTGCCGAATTCCGGACGATCTACTTGTCCGACAAGAAAATAGTTTTCACCATCGCGCTCAGCATGTCTTCTTACCCCATAATCGACTATCTCAATAGTTTTCAAAAAATATTTTGTTTGTCCCTTAATTTGAAACCCCTTCCCCACCCTCAAATATAGGGCTACATAGCCCATCTTCGAACTTAACCTGTACTTTGACCCAAAGGATCCTCCCACCAAGTTTCATCAAAATATCTCAATCCCTTCGAGAGTTACCGTGCGGACAGACGGACAACTTTTGCGATGTCATAGGTATCCCTCCACTTACGTTTTGGGATCCCAAAAAGAAAAGGAACGTAAATTACAAACAACAAAAACACAAAATCATACAACTCAAAACTCAGCGCGCAGTCGCTACCCGGATGAGCGGATGGTTAACACTGTCACTGATGGGTGCACGCCTCTACATAGACACGACGCTACGTAGACACGTCAGTAAGTGGACAAAATCCGACGCTACATGGACAAATTTCCCGACACTACGTGGACAAAAAAAAACCGACACTACTTGGACACGACGGTACATCGAACGACGCTACGTAGACACGACAGTACATCGAACGACACTACGTAGACACGACGGTACGTCGAACGACACTACGTAGACACGACGGTACGTCGAACGACACTACGTAGACACGACGGTACGTCGAACGACACTACGTGGACACGTCACTACGAGGACAAAATCCGACACTACGTCGAAAATCAAAAAGTGTCTACGTAGTGTCGGTACCTGTACCGTCGTGTCTATGTAGTGTCGGTACTTGTACCGTCGTGTCCATGTAGTGTCGGTACCTGTACCGTCGTGTCCATGTAGTGTCGGTCTTCGTACCGTCGTGTCTCTGTAGTGACGTGTCCATGTACTGACGCTTTTTTCGTTTCGATGTAGTGTCGTGTCCATGTACTGACGCTTTTTTCGTTTCGACGTAGTGTCGTGTCTTCGTACTGTCGCCTGTGTGTTTTGTCTCTGTAGTGTCGCCAGTCTGTTGAAATTCTCCAGCGTTTCTATTTTAAGGAATATAGGATGTATTGCTAGCTAGCTTCACTTTTGTTTCTTGGTTTGAGTCCGACCATGTTCGTAGTCATGTTCGGCTCCCGGACAGTAGATGGTGCTATGGGTTTGCGGAAGCCGTTTTATCTATAATGAAAAGATTGACGGTGGGAATCGGATTGCATGTCTCTGAGCTTGAGCATGCGTGGGTTAGTAGTTTGGGGTTGGTAAGATATGGTAGGATGGTTGAAATTCTGACCAGACTTACGATTCACCAGCAACATTTCTTCCCCTAGGCTAGCTTAGGGATTCCGCATGCGACAATATCCAGTCGGTTTTTCTTGAAATCAGTCGATTTTTTTCAAAACTTTCGTTTTCTCCGGCAAAAATAGTCGGTAAAAATGACCGCAATTTGGTAAAAACCTTGCCCCCCCCCCCAAAAAAAAAAAATCTTTTGGCTAGTAACGCCTCTGATTCTGAATATCGTCAAGTGAATTGTAAATCACAGTCTGCTGATTGTCCCCAGAGTCACCAAGGGTCACATCCCAAGGACTTATAATCCTCATCGGTCAACACAGTGAATATACGCACCAATATGCTTTTAAAACGGGATGTTCTAAAAAAGATAATCACATGATCAAAAGCTATTCTTCAGCGTGTTAAAAACAACAACAAAATAATATCGGAAGAAGGGACTAAATTGACTTCAGTCAGTTGAACTTTTTCCTTTTTAATCGTTGACATCGTGACGGATGAAAACTTGGAACAATATCTTATATAATCTAGTTGGTATTAGAAAGCTATGCGTAACTTTCCAGGATTAAATTACCATAGATGACACTAAAAATTATTCTGAAACTACCTCATTGTTTTACATTTTCATTTGTATCTGTCGCGTAAACAGTTAATCCTAAGTTAGAGCGATAAACCATCGACACAAACTTTCTTACCGTCAGATTTATAGAAATCGAATACAACGTGCACCCATTTGCAAAAATTTCTAGACCCTCGTGAACCGATTCCTACTTACAAGTCCCTCTTCCGTGATGGACATCAAGTTCACAGAAAACAAATAATGGGTAGGCCTACACCAGCTAGCAAAAGCTGCAAAGCCCTCATCGCTGAAGATGATTGTAGCATAACAGCCGATCATTACTTACAAGTCCTTTGCATATCTTACCACTGGAACCAAATTGTTCTTACCATCGAATACACCGGAAACAAATAACAGTTACACCAACTAGCAAAAGGTGCAAACCCCTCATTACCGAAGATGATTATGAGCTAACAGTAGACTGTTTGCTTAGAAGTCCCCTACATGTCTCACAACTGATATCGCCTATTTTTGGTTTCAGTGTGTACCTTACTACTGAAGTTGTCAACCCCTTGAAATTTTCAAACTGGTGTATCTCATGAAGGAATTTTTGTACCAAGAAATGGATGACATATACTTTGATCAACTCATCCACGGCTATCGATTGCCGTCGAAAAAATTTCTACCTGTCTTAGTTCAAAAGTTGGCCAACTTTCTAACGTCACCACTTAGAAAGGAGCAAAGGATAAGCTCTAGTTTCTTTAGCAATGAGATAACTTTTTAAGGGGCAGTTTAAGAGGCATATCTGATACCATTTCTCTACCGCAGCCCAAATGCAAAAAAAAACGAAACAATAGATGGCAGCACTTTCGGACCCGTGTGAAAAAGCCACTTTTTTGTTTCTGTAGGTTTTTCTATTTATCACTCAAAGAAGATATGTTGGCTGTGGGGCAGGGTAACTGCCGCATATATTTAACACTTATAGATTTTAGTCCATCTTCTATTTGAAACTGGTGCCTGCTTGCTTGCGTGCTAGAACGGAGCTTTCCACTCGAAAGCAGTAACATGGTTTGATGAAACGAAAGGTTCGCTACACAACTTCAGATAGTCCTCTCTGACATGGGCTATATAAATCCACTTCACTTCGCACACCGTAGGCTCTGGCTCGAGGACAAGCAAAAACCATCCTTATTGGCCCCAGGCAAGAGTTCTGAGCTTTCCAAAATGTAACGTCATATTCATCAATCCGGCCTAAGGTCCAGACTTTCTGTAAAATCCGCACAGGTTAGACCCTTACCAGTTACTAGGAATAAAATGAAATCGGCGGCATAGGAAAAAAAAAACAACCTTAGGACAAGAACGAAGTGTTGCTCTCGCAACACAAAAATGTAAATAGGTAAAATTAAAAGAATGAAGTTTCCCGGATAGGCCTATCTACAAGACACAGTTGTCTGGATCAAATATTAATTTTTTGGGATCCCATCGTAACCTTTGGTCTTGTTCTTTTTAACGTTAATTACGCGCGTATATCTTTGAATTCCGCCAGGGGATCCAGCAGATGGGCTGACGGCAAGAATTTACTGATTCACTCCCACAAGAGAGGCCGAATTGACTTCCAAAGAGGCATAATTAGAACCCCACCAAGTTTTGTTGACGGTTCTGTTTGGAAGTTTTGATTGGTCTGAACTGGATTATCCTGAATATCGTCAAGTTATATCTTGTTACACGGGGCCGAAACAGCTGCCAATTCTCGATTATCGGCTGATTTACGCGCGTACTTACCGGTTGAAAAAAAAAAAACAGCGGTCGATCTTCCAAATAGGCGCGTATTATTGCGATAAGGTGAATTCTCGGAATGCGACCTTTGATGTCTCAAGGGATAGTATACAAACCGTATTTAGGGGAATTAGGTCAAACTTGGTGAGTGTTAGGTCAATCCAGTTCAAATTCTGTCAGACCGATGTTTGACATAGCATGGTTTTTCATCCGAGGATTACTAAACGATTTCGAAAAAGGTACATCAGCGGATGTTCTGTTTATGCTTGATTTTCCCATTCAGCCCTCACTAAAAAGTGACTGAACAATAATAAAAGTTGCATTCTGTTTTCGTATTATTTATTTTATAGATAATTATCCCTTATGTTCTCATATAAACATGAAAATATTTAAATTAATTTTATTTGCTTTATGAGTTAAAATTGCTAAGTCGCCTGAAATCTGTCAACTATTTGGCTGTGACACACCCACAAGATGTTTTGTGTTAATTTCATACATTTTGTTACAAACAAAGAGAATATTCGAAATTTCGGAAGTTTTGCAGTTTTGCAACAGTTGATACGTCGTATTGAGCAGGTCAGCCGCTGTATACGCGTTTATTTCGGTCCCGTGTGAACAAGCTTTTAGACTGAAAACCCTAAATTACAGTCTACTGGTCATCCCAAAGGGTTTATAATCCTCATCGATCGTGAAACCCGTGAAAATGATGAAAACCCGATGAAAAATCGTGATGAAAATCCGCACGTGGCTGAGTTTGGATTATTTTTTAACCGCTAATTACACGCGTATCATCTTTGAATTCCGCCAGCGCTCCTAGCAGATAGGCTGCTGGCAAGAGCTTACAGACTCGCTCCCCCCACAGAGGCCGGATTGGGTTCGGACTCCTAAAGAGACACAACTAGAATCCTAGCTCTTAGTTCCAACCAAGTTTGGTTTGGACCCGACCATCTTTTCGGGTCTATTTGCTGATCATTGAATTCTGGAAAGCCCCCCCCCCCTCCCCTAACCTATAGGTCGGATCGCAACCGGACTTGTTTCTGTCTATTTCAGGCCCTAAGCTTTATTTGGGTACAAAATTTCATAGTCCTCGCTTTCTTATGAGGGCCCGAAATCGAGATCAAGGTTGGGATGTCATCTAGCGACTTTAAATCAAGTGTTGGCGTACGCAAGGGGGAGCAGGCAGAAACTTTATTATTATTTTGAACTTAAACATGTAAAAAAAAAAAAAATCCTGGACAGTATCGTAAGCTGGAATTTCGACATGGAAGAGACACAAATTTCCGACACTATAGGGACACGACGCTACATGGACACGTCAGAACGAAGAAAAACAAAGGCCCGACACTACGAAGACACGTCACTACGTCGAAAACGAAAAGGCGTCACTACATAGACACGACGGTATGTCGAACGACGCTACGTAGACACGACGGTACATCGAACGACACTACGTAGACACGACGGTACATCGAACGACACTACGTAGACACGACGGTACGTCGAACGACACTACGTGGACACGTCACTATGAGGACAAAATCCGACACTACGTCGAAAATCAAAAATTGTCTACGTAGTGTCGGTACCTGTACCGTCGTGTCTATGTAGTGTCGGTACTTGTACCGTCGTGTCCATGTAGCGTCGGTACCTGTACCGTCGTGTCCATGTAGTGTCGGTCTTCGTACTGTCGTGTCTCTGTAGTGACGTGTCCATGTACTGACGCTTTTTTCGTTTCGATGTAGTGTCGTGTCTTCGTAGTGTCGTGTCTACGTAGAGACATCATCCCTCACTGATCTGTCTGATCTGTCAACTGATCACTGTCTTTCTTCTTGATTTTTTTCGTGATTTTCTCAGCAGCCAACATGTGAACTGTTGCCACTTTTTATCCGCTATCCCGAGAGCCTCAGTCTATCACCTTCAAAATTATATGACTTAACCTTTTTGTTTAATTTTTGTATTTACTTGTAAGGAACCAGTCCCAAAACTAAGGATTGCATTGTCGAAGGAGCTAACGTCTGTGACAATCGTAGAATTTCGCTGCCCGGTGCAATACTGGTTTCGATGCTATCTAGCGGTTAACTTGTTTCGACTGTTTATTACTATGCAACCGCTAGACGACATCTGCATCGCCAACGATGTACAAGACCGTGTTGACAGAAACAGGACATTGTTATTTTAGCAGGTCTACAGTAGGCTTGGGTTGCTACTCACTAAAATAAAGTTCCCTAACGAGTAGCAAAAAAGTACAACAAAGAAAGACCCAGCCTATACAAATATTCTGTTCAAACAACGTATAATAGTTAACAATTCCATCTCGGTTCATATCAGAAAAACAACTTCGACGGACATTTATCAAATCGCCTTCGACTCGATAGATATTTCCATAGCCTTCGGTTCGAATAAGTTATTTTCAATGGCCGTCTCAGTGTGATATTCCGATGTCAACCTCGTCGGAAGTTAACCTATAATAACTTTTCTTGAAAAGGTACGTAACATATATCTTCCTGTCCCACGTGTAGTTATATTATGAACAAATTTTATGGAGGTCTATACGATATCGTATCAGCCTCCAGAGAAGACGATACAAAGCCGTGTCAACCTCCGCAGAAGTTCATCGAGCACTTTTCCTCAGGTACTTGAAAGTAGGACCTAACCTCCAAAAATAAATAAAAGGCATCACTTTCAGAAAGAAAACTGCAAGAGCTGTAAGCTCATATGGCACTTGCATGGGCTAAGATGTTTTGATTGACCAAAAGTAAGTTTGGACTTTGCGGTTGAGATGCGCACTCTAAGGGAGCTGGAACTTCATTTGTAAGCAAAACCCTTGAGGCAAAAATGCTAATGGGCTGATGGGCATCATGAAAATGAATATATTGCTTAAAAGTATTTTTTTTTACTTTGCGGTCAAGATTGGTACTTTACGGAATAGATTTGGGAAGTAGCAATTTATAAGCAAATGTTGTTGAATCTCCAATATTCCAGCAAAGTTTCATCGTCCTAGCACATCTGGAAGTACCTGAACTCGCGATCACCGGAATCAAAGACCCCCTCCCCCCCCCCCTCCAACTCCACCCACCATACCCGGAGCCAATCCGCTTCTGTAAATGATTAATCCAGAGCATCTATTTGTCATTCCCTCGAAGTTCGATCCAGATCACACCAGTCTAAGCGGGTCAAGTATTTTCCGCCCTCCCCCCAATAATTGCCGGATTCGGTCCGGAAATGAAAAAGATCACCAGAGAAAAATGTCCTCTGTTCAGTTATTAAATGTCACACGAATCCGATCACCCGTTATAAAGTTACGCACGACTCAGTATTCTGGATTCCCCTCCCTCAACTCCCCCCCCCCCCAACATTATCATATCGAGGATTTTTTTTTATTCCAAGTCAGTTTGACCGGGTCCCAGGTATGCCTGCCAAGTTTCGTCGTGGGAATCCCCAAATTCCGGGAAACCCCCTCCCCCCCCCCCTCAAGTGTCTGGATATAGTCAAGTTGTGTAAAAGATTTACATGCATCAGATGTTTGTTCTTCCCAGCAAGTTTCACTCCGATCCCATCATTCTAACTGTTTCTCGAGATTCCCCCCCCCCAGCCCCCCCCATGGTGCCCGTAGTCAATCCGATTCAGTAAATGATTTACCTAGAGCACCTGTTTGTTCTTCCCACAAAGTTCCATTCCGATCTCTCCATTCTAAGCGGGTCACGTATTCCCCCCCCCCCCCCCTCCCCCAATAGTTGCCGGATCGGGTCCGAATATGAAAAAGATCACCGGATAAATGTCTTCTGTTCAATTCTTAATCCGATCACCTATTCCAAAGTTACGCATGACTGAAAATTCCGGATTCCCCTCCCTCCACTCCCCCCAGCATTATCAGATCGACAAAATTTTTATTTTGAAGTCAGTTTGATCGGGTCCCTGATATGCCTGCAAAGTTTCATCGTGAAAATCCCCAAAACCACCATCACCGGAATTCCGGGAAACCCCCTCCCCCCCCCATAATTGTTCGGAACCAGTACAATGCTCTAAAGGATCTATCTAGAGCAGATGCTTGTTCTTCCCAGCAAGTTTCACTCCGATCCCTCCATTTTAACCGTTTCTTGAAATTTCCGCCCCCCCCCCTGGCTACCGAATCCGGTCAAGACTTCAAACGGGTCGTCTATTCAGTTATTAAGTTTCATTACAATCCGATCACCCGTTCGAAAGTTACACACTTCTCAATTTCCCGGATTCCCCTGCCCTCCACTCCCCCCCCCCAAATGGTCGGATCGGAAAACTGATTATTTCTAAGTTTGTTTGGTCGGGTCTCTGATATGCTTGCCAAGTTTCTTGGTCCTAGCACAACTGGAACTACCCTAACTCGAGAAAGTGTGACAAAATGCCCTAAATTTTCAAGTTTCCAGCGCCCCCAGTCCCCCCCATATGGTCGGATTGGGAAACTGGTTATTTCTAGGTTAGTTTGGTCGGGTCCCTGATATGCCTGCCAAGTTTCATTGTCCTAGATCATCTGCAAGTACCCTAACTCGAAAAAGTGTGACAAAATGCCCTAAATTTTCAAGTTTCCAGCGCCCCGCACTCCCCCGCATATGGTCGCATATGGTATGGAAACTGATTATTTCCAGGTTAGTTTGGTCGGGTCCCTGATATTCCTGCCAAGTTTCATTGTCCTAGCACATCTGGAAGTACCCTAACTCGAAAAAGTGTGACAAAAAACTCGGACAGACCGACAGACGGAATTGTGATCGATATATGGCACTTGAGCCAGAGGCAGCAAGTGCCATTAAAACACTAAAAAGAATCCAGAAAAAATGTTAACAAGAGCTGGAAGCTCATATGGCACTTGTAAGACTGTGATGGTCAAAAGTATTTTTTTCCCTTTCCCGTTAAGATGCGCCAAACTTGCTAGGCTGGGTCAGAGGATGGACGTGATGGTCGATAAAAGTATTTTTGTACTTTGCGGTTAAGATGAGTTCTTTAAGGGATGGTCGGATCGGAGAGTGACGATGTCTAACCCAATGATGTCAAGCGTCTAATGCTCCAGCTTAGTTTTATCGTCCTAGCACATCTGGAAGTACCTTAACTCACGATCACCGGACTTCTGGACATTCCCTACAGCTCCTCCCCCCCCCCCCCCGGTATCCGAATCCGGTCCGATTCTGTCACTGATGCACCTAGGACTTGTGCCTGTACTTCCCGCCAAGTTCCATCCTGATCGCTCCACTCTATGCGTGTCAAAAGATGTCCGGTTCTCCCCCCCCCCCCCCAGTTCATCGGATCCGCTCCGAGGGACATGCTGAGACATAAGGTAGTTCAAGATATCAAGTTTCATTAAGATCCGATAACCCATTCGAAAGTTATGCATGCTACTAATTTCCGGATTCCGCCGTCTCCCCATCCCCCCACGATAGTCAGATCAGGCAAGTGACTGTTTCCAAGTTAATCTGGTCGGGTCCCTGAGATGCCTCCCAAGTTTTATCATCTTAGCCACCTGGAAGTACATTAACTACGGATCGCCGGAATTCCGGAACTTCCCTCCAACTCCCCCCCCCCACAGTGTCCGAATCCGGTCCAGTCCTTTCAGTGATGTATCTAGATCGTGTGCTTGTTCTTCGTACCAAGTTTCATCCCGATTGCTCCACTCTGAGAGTTTCACACGATTTCCGGTTCTCCCCTCCGACTCCCCCCAGATTCTTCGGATCCGGTCCGGACTTGAAATGAGACATCTGAGATACGAGATCTTTCCAGATATCAAGTTTCATTAAGATCCGATCACCCGTTCGAAAGTTAGGCATGTCCCTATTTTCCGGATTCCACCACCTCCCCCTCCCCCCACGATGGTCGGATGGGGCAAGTGACTATTTCGAAGTTAGTTCGGTCAGGTCCCTGATTTGCCTGCCAAGTTTCATCATCCTAGCATATCTGGAAGTACGCTAACTCGCAAACACCGGACTAACCGACCGACCGACCGACGGAAATGTGATCGGTATATGGCACTTGGCCGGAAAGCAAGTGCCATAAAAACCATTATAGAAAATAATGTTCAAAAACTGAAGAAACTGTTGCTTCCCTATAGCCAACCAACCTGGCTCCCAGCCTGGCTCACACCTTGTTACAGTCTCATTCCCACTGAAAATGCAACTTGTCAACTGAAACAACATTACTTCCAACTTACTTCAACTTATTTTCCTCTACTCTCCAAAAGGCAGCTACTGAGCAATTACAACAGTATTTTTTTCCTGAATTTTTCTCTGATTAAACAATAGAAACTCCAGTATTTTTTCTGATGGAGCCTGTGACTTTGGCCGGAAAAACAACGACATCTGGCACATGCGAAACTAGGTCCTTTTCACCAACTATTAACGAAGGATCTCGCTTTACATTTCCATTTTTGGGATCTCATCAAAACCTTTAGCCTTGTTTCAAATGACCGTATCGATGTTATCTTCCATATCAACCTCGATATCGGAAGTTAACCTTTAATATGTAAATAAATCTTATCTCATACTATACTGATAAACTGTCAGACCTTATCGTACCTGGTCAGGGGATACTTCTACCGTCGTTCCATTTTCCGCCATGGATACAAGGGCAGGAGAGGTGTAGGCAGTGCAGTAGCCAATCATCAAAGTTCCTAGAGATGCCGCCAGGGACGTAAGGATCTGTAAGAACAGTCAGTCAGATATAACAGACCACTGACGGACTTTGCCAGTTTTCAACGAAAGTTAGAACCGGAGAAGATCCACAGGCGTTTGCAAGTATGTTACTTCCGAGTATGCTCCGAGGTGCTCATTCTGACCGGGACGAGGGATCCTCACTCGAGCACCTGGTGTACACGGTTTGGGGATTGAGCATCCCCTCGGACCAGAGGCGTTACTGGCCAAAATGTTCGTGGGGGGGGCGGGGGTAGCAAGGTATTTACCGCCTGGCTAGCCATTTTTACCGACTGTTTTTGCAGAAAAACGACTGTTCCCCCCTATACGGGACGCCCCTGCCTCGTATCGGGCACCGGTCGAGCATGAACTGGGCTCGATCGGTTGCGGCCGGGAAGGGTGGCACCGCTTATATACAATGTGAGCAACCTTTCAGACCTTGAACTTTATACTGTTGAGGGGTTGCCCACTCTCTATTCTGATTTTCACCAGGTAGGCTACCCTGTGCCTTTACAGGTTGCCACATATTAGGATATTGAAATCCGCATACTTTGAAGCACTGGATGATGAATCGTCTAATTTATTGTCGGCATCGGTGCCGAGAAAGGGTGTACACGAAGTGCCTCGGAATTGGCAGCCCCTCGGTTGCCGGCACCCTGTAAGTATTCCGTCAGTCCAGGCCGACTGCGAACCGTATCGAAGGCGGCGCGGAAGACTTGACGAGGACCCTTGCCAATATAGGGCCGAAATACAGAGTCTGGTCTAGACTAAATCTCAGCCGATTATCCGAGACACGTGAGGTCAATGGTACGTCATCAGATGAGTTAGGAAGTCCGAGTAAATAAATATTGTTCAATACTGGTTGAATATGTCTTTAGATCTCCATTTACAGCGCCGAGCGGACAGCGAGGTGTCAGTTTACATTCTTATAAGCCATTCAAGATAAAGTCAATTAGGTCTGGAAACGGAAAGTGTGACAATGAAATTTAAATCATTTACATATTACATGTAACCGGGCATGATGTCACGGTCTTCGGATAATCGGCTAAGCTATAAGCCGCGTAGATACGCCGGCGAAAAATAAAACTCGCGCTGAGTGACGTAATTATCCTTGAAGAAGTCGACTGTTGGTGAACTGAACGCAGCTATGGTCCTCACCAGTCTCTAGACTCTCTAGATATTCCACATCCGTTCAGAATCACAAGAACCTGCAGGTCGGAATCGCGAGGCAGGTTTTGGGGAGACTTCACCAGATAATGATACTGAGTAAAACACTAATAGAGGAAATACTGGATACTGGGAGTGCAAACTAGAAACCACTGAGATGGGGTGGAAACTAAACCTTAGCCTATTATCGAAGGCCAGTGACGTTTTCGTGACAACATGGAAGAAATAGGGAAATTCGACTAAATTAATGTTGCAGAATAATGTCTCCGTATCTACATATATAGAGAGCCGAGCGTCCAGCGAGGCGCCTGACGCGTCTAGACTAATAAACCGTTATAGGGACAATCAAAATATAGACTTCTCGTCTGACGTCACGAGCCAAAGTTAATCGGCTAAACTCTAGTCAACACCTGAAATGGCAACGAACGTGCCTAATTAGTTTTTACCTGCGATGATGTGACTTGGGATTCGATCCTCTCAGCTACAACTATCACTTCACTTTCTTCCAGTTCATTTTCTGAGCTTTCTTCTTCATTTCCAACTAAGGTTGTTGACTCGTTGCTGACTGCAAACAAGCGCAAAGTGCGAACCTTCGCTCTCTCCAACCACGACATAACAAATGCCAAAATCTCGCTTGTTTACCTGTTGTTCTCACTGCGAGAGATGTGACTCACACATCCTTTGTTTTTGAAAATAGAAGGGAGACCTCAGTGCTGCTAACCAGGAACTGAAGAAGGAATCTTGAGATCAAGAAAACACAGAAACCCTGTAGATGTCTCTAGCTCATCTGCCTGCATGACGCACAGCTGGAAAGCTGCGCTAGACGCGTCTAGACTAATAAACCGTTATAGGGACAATCAAAATATAGACTTCTCGTCTGACGTCACGAGCCAAAGTTAATCGGCTAAACTCTAGTCAACACCTGAAATGGCAACGAACGTGCCTAATTAGTTTTTTTTGTGACTTTGGCTTAACATTAACTCTCCAGAGCCTTTTTATAACGCTCCGCTACTCAGGGTTGCCAAATGTCGCACGATAATGTGAATTGTCACTCTGTTTGGTTTTTGTCACTCTAAAAATCACTCTATTTCAGAAAACATCCCAAAATGTCATTTTTGCAGCAGGGATTTTAACCAAAGTGGCCATTTACGTTTTTTCACGAAAATAAAATTTCTTCAGGCTCAAGCCGCCAAGAAGGGCCGAAATATAGCTGTAATAAAATGTAGCTGACGTATCCGTTATGTATCGTCAAATATGACTCACCGTCAGCTTGGGAAGACGGAATAGCTTATTATTTTTTTATATTTGTGTCCCACCATGGCCCAAAGGGCTATTTTGGGAATACAAGAGTAAATAACACGACAGGGAGTAGCGCCAAGACTTGAAAAAAGTAACACAGACTCGAAAAGCAGCGACACTAGCACCACTTGGGACGTAAAGTCCCTACTGAAAATCAGTCGTGCACCAGCGCTGGCTCCAGTAACTCCACATTCCGAGCACAGCAATTATATATACACACTCCCGTCTTTCCTCGATGTTTGCAAACTGCTTCTTAACTGTACTAGAGTTTTCTAAACCCGCAAGTTTGTCTCGTTCTAAATGTCGAGAGTATAGTGGATAGCGCTACCAGTAAGCCCAGTTTCCGATGCATGGAAAGCATAGAGGCGTATTCTCGCCGTTCCCCGAGGACTCCACTTGAGGAGTCCCCGCGTTTTTGTTTGTCCCGGGGAGTCACTCCCCGTATTATCGCGAGTCCCCACGGACGTGGAATGCTTCGATTATCATCACCATCATCAAAAAGGACTCCCTTTCAGATTCGGAGGGGAATCAGTTTTTGCTGGTGTTGGTGCAATGTAAAATTAACTTAAAAAAATCAGAATAAACTAAGCCAAAAATAAACCGGATCCAGACTAGTCTCGTCAACTGCATATTTTGTTTTGGAACAAAATCCATTTTAGAAGCATTCCCCGGGTTCTCGTTGTTTTCCTAGGCGGAGTCCGCGTGGAGTGATTCCCTCTATTCTCGCCGTTCCCTTCGATTCCCCGAGGAGTCCCCGGGGAACGACGAGAATACGCCTTAGGTCGTGCGCTCTCCCTAATGTAATGCTGTGGATAATGCATACATACGTACATGAATACAACCCGTGATGGCTGGCGCTCCCCAAGAGCGATGTGTCAATGATCTTTCAAAAAACATCTGATGAGCAGCCAGAAGTCCTTAACATCTCTACGGTAACGTTCCACCGAGTTATTACCAGTTACGATCGCCAGGATCATTATCTTCGCTTCACCGTCTGGCGCAACAAGAAAATTAGCTCTTCCCTCTTATCATTTTCGTTCCACAGGGTTACGATCCTTACAATCCGCTTGCAATGAGGTCGGGAGCATCGCAGGTCATAATAGCTATTTTTGGGATCCCAAAACGTAAGTGGAGGGATACCTATGACATCGCAAAAGTTGTCCGTCTGTCCGTCCGTCCGTCCGTCTGTCCGTCCGTCTGTAAGCACGATAACTCTCGAAGGGAATGAGATATTTTCATGAAACTTGGTGTGAGGATTCCTTGGGTCGTCGGACCAGTCGAGTTCGTAGATGGGCTTTGTAGCCCTACATTTAGGGGTGGGGGAGGGGGTTTAAATTAAGGGGCAAACAAAATATTTTGAAACAGCTAATGTGATAGTCGATTATGGGGTAAGAAGACATGCTGAGCACGATGGTGAAAATCATTTTGTCATCGGACGAGTAGTTCGTCCGGAATCCGGCCAAAACCGGAAAGTTTGTTAAAAGTAAAAGTTTTATTTGAAGTTGATTAGATGTTCGATATAGGGGTAGGAAGACATGCTGACGGCGATGGTGAAAACCATTTTGTCATCGGACGAGTAGTTCGTCCGGAATCCGGCCAAAACCGGAAAGTTTGTTAAAAGTAAAAGTTTTATTTGAAGTTGATTAGATGTTCGATTTAGGGGTAAGAAGACATGCTGAAGACGATGGTGAAAACCATTTTGTCATCGGACGAGTAGTTCGTCCGGAATCCGGCCAAAACCGGAAAGTTTGTTAAAAGTAAAAATTTTATTTGAAGTTAATTAGATGTTTGATTTAGGGGTAGGAAGACATGCTGAAGACGATGGGGAAAACCATTTTCTCGACGGACAAGTAGTTCGCCCGAAATCCGGCCGAAATCGGAAAGTTTGTTAAAATTATAAGTTTTATTTCGAGTTGATTAGATGTTCAGTTTAGGGAAAGAAGACATGCTGAACACTTATGTGAAAACAATTTTCTACCCGGACATGTAGTTCGCCCGGAATCGGGTGAAAACCGGAAAGTTGGTTAAAAGTAAAAGTTTAATTTGAATTTGATTAAATGTTTGATTCATATGTAAAAAGAGATGCCGAACACGATGGTTAAAATCATTTTCTCGCTGGAGAACTAGTTCGCCCGGAATCCGGCCAAAACCGGAAAATTTGTTAAAAGCATAAGTTCGATTAGATGACAGATTAAGGGGTAAGAAGAGAGGCTGAGTCGGTATATGACAATGATTTTTTACCCGGACATATAATTATTCCGGAATCCGGTTGTAACCGGATTTTTTTTTCAAAGTTGATTAGATGTTCTTTATAGGGATAAGGAGATACGCTGGTTTTGTTTCTGTATTTTTTTTGTTTTTCTGGACTAGTAGTTCGCTCGGAAATCGGCAGGAAGTCTCGGTCAGTATCGTCAAAATAGATATGGCTTATAGAGGTATATCTGAACTTGGTTTTCTCTGATGATTAGCCTGTCCAAGACTGGATCTGGCGAAGACAAGACTCGATTGTCTGAATCAAATATTAGATTTTTGGGATCCCATCGACACCTTTGGTCTTGTTTCAGTAGGAATTCGCCGCATTCCAGTTCAGCGCTCCAAGTGTTGGGGAATATTTGATACAATAGTCGAATACCGATAGTATTGAAAATACCGATATTTCGATATTGACTTTTCAGATATCGATATTTTCGATATTTGAATTTCGTCAACAGCTCTATTGCGATTTCCAGAATAAAGAATAAATATTAATTTCAAACTTGAGTTCGATTAGAGAGGAGAAACAGACTGGGAAAGGAATAACGTGAAAATGCCACGCTTTCTGAATGGGAATGTTTGATTTTGTTCTTTCAGCTCGATTTCGTTCTTGTTAAATTTGTTTCCATGAAAAAATGTAGCGGTACAAAATAGGCAGTATCCAGGGGGGGGGGGGGGCTAGGGGGTTTGAATCCCCCCACCCGAAATAACGAAAAAAATATCGTTTTTTATATACTTTAACCTGTTCAAGAAACCCAAACACTAGAAAAGAACCTGGACTTAGGAGAATAAAGGCAGGATTTTGGAAAAGATCTTCCCACGCTAGACTCGAAGTTTGACATAAATCTGTCTCCAAGAATTTATATGTTCAGCCTTTAAAGTTATGTGTTACGTCTGGAAAATTGGGGTATCTAGACCCGGATCATGGAGTCTTTTTTCAACAATTTGTGTTTAGTTTATGGTTATGCTACTTCGATTAAAGAGCTTTGTCTTCACGGAAACATCTGACGGCTTAGTGATTGCCTTGAACTGAGAGCAACAGACTTGTTAGGATTAGAGAATCATCTTATGCCCGCTTGAATTTGGCAGTCTTTTAAGTTGATACAATACAGGTCTGTTAAAAACTTTAGTAGAACTACTGGAATCTTGTTAACTTCCATCGACCACAAACAGTTTCGGGATCTCTACCAAACTAGTTTTGCTTTTCTGGTCTCCAAACATGATTCAACCCGTGTGGGCTGTTTTGGGTGGGAGTCTTTGAATATTTCCCAATTCTTCGTATTCTTCCAGCATTGCTTTACTGTTAATGTGTGCTAGTAAAAACTGGTGAAATTGATTTGGTTTTCTACACAAACTTTTCCATATTTTGAGTCGTTACTGGCCAAAATGTTAGGGGGAGAGAGAAGACCAAGGTATTTAACCGTCTGGCTGGTTATTTTTACCGACGACTCTCATGAAAGTCGACAGTTTTTCAGAAAATCGGCCGTTTTTCAAAAAATTTCGGCGCTTTCCGCAGTCTAATTTTTTCCTTTACCGAGTGTCCGACAACATTGGTGAAGGAGTCCCCCCTCCCCCCATACGTGAAGCTTCTGGTCTAGACTTAAAATATCTAATTTATGTTCTTGTTTGGGAGTAAGGTTTGGATTAGGTCCGACCCACGGGAGACCCTCCCTTCCGAAAAAAAAATCCTGGGTACGGCCTTGGCCCTGCTCCTCCCCAGTAATCTAAAGCGAGCTAACCCCACACTGGTCCAAAATTTATTTTAACTGTGACGCCCATGAATTACTTGATTCATCCGTAAAGATTCCAAATACGCTGCTTTAAGCACCTGTTTCCCAAAAACTCACCATATCAGTTTTTCAGAAAATCGACCGTTTTTTTTTCAGTTTTTATTAAACCGTTTTTCAAAAAATCGACCGTTTTTCAAAAGAAATTTGCACTTCGCGCCGTCTAATTTTTTCCTTTACCGGGTGTCCGACAACATTGGTGAAGGCGTCCCCATTCCCCCCATGCGTGACGCTTCTGGTCTAGACTTAATATATATAATCTATATTCTTGTTTGGGAGTAAGATTTCGGATTAGGTCCAACCCACGGGAGACCCCCCCCCCCCGAAAAAAATTCCTGGATACGGCCTTGGGTACAAACAGTATCCAATATCGGTTTACGATTATAAGGTTTGAAGCCAAGCTTCAAGCTGTCGAGAGCGTAGTGGGCGGTGCTACGAGCGTTTCCTCGTTTACGATAACTGAAATATCGAACTTGAAAATATCGAAATATCCATATTTCGATATCCCTCTCTACCGCCCAACACTAAGCGCTCCAAGCGGACCAGTTTCTGTTAGTCCCCCATCGTCAAATAATCAATACTTGTGTAGAATGTTAATCTATTTTACTATGTCTATCACATGTGATGATGGTAAGGCATACAGGAATTACACTGTAAAAAGTCTATGAAAGTTAACTGTAGTATTTGCTGCTGGGATTAATATTATCTCTACTGAGATAGAATTAATCCGAATAAGAGATAAGATTATCTTTTGAGAGACAAGATTGATCCCAGTAGGAAATACTGCAAGATTTTCTTTTAAAGTGTAGTCCGCTTGGAACCGCTGAACTGAAACGTGGCGAATTCCCGTCCGAATGGTGTCTGTCGACGCTGTTATTACTTTCGTTATAAAGTGGGCAATTCCCAAACACTACAACAAAAGTCCAGACCTTTCACCCCCCCCCCCCCCCCCCCTCTACATTTCCATCGTCGCTGGAGGTGGTAGAATGTATCGCAAATGTCATTTTAATACCTTCATCGCGCTTAACGACCTGGAACGATTTTGACAGTTTTCTCGAATCAAAATGTGTATTTTTTAACTGATGGAAGATCATGACATGCTGACCACAAAATATAACTGTCCTTTTGCTTGATGGATTTTACTGATGCCATTGAACTTCTAGTGCTCTTATGAAATGTTGTCTTCTCAAGAATACTGTCATTCAGTATAGACGGGAGTGGGGGAGAAGTTTACCGAGACCTTAGGAGTTTGTTTTTGAAGTGTCTGCAGAGAGGTACGTTTGTAATTCGTTCCGGGTACATGCGTGAACATAAATAAGTTGAAGAATAATCAATTTAGTATGCAACATAAACTATTATTAACTGTAATTCGGTAAACTTATTTAAAGTTTAACTGAAAAGCCAGCCTATTTTTGTATCTTGGATTTGAGTACACCAAACGATTTTGTTGCTAATGGATATTTATTTTTTTCATTGTTGGCTCTAGTAGTGACGCTCATAATCAAGACTGGTGACCGGCAAGGCAAAATTCATCCCGACGCGGAGAATTTGAACTTCAACAAAAGAGTGCGTTCTAATGGCTTTAGTTACTTCAAAAAAAGATTTATGTTTCGGCAATCGTTTAACGTTGTAGTTTTGAAATATGTCAAGCACAAAGTCTACAGGTACCCCAAATCCCAAAGAAAAAGTTCATTCGATGAAATCGATTAAAGGGATAGGGCAGCAACGATGTAACGCATTTTCACCGGGTCTTCAAGCCTATTTAAGTGAAAGAGTGATGGGTAAATAGACTGTTGCATCTCAGCCCTTTTTGGTTAAACTTTAAGGTTTAACTGAAAAGCCAACTTAATTGTATTTCTTGGATTTGGATCCACTGAATTATTTTCACTTAGGTAAGGGATTTTTTTTTTCTCCTTTGAAGCAGTGACTTTCAGAATAACCACTGCTAAATATTCTTTGAGCCCAAGTTGATTTTGAAACATATATTCAGATAATGTATACAACAGATAAGTCAGCTACGATTCTTCATCAGCGATATTTCGGCGCTTCTTGGCAAGGGTCCTCGTCAGGCTGCCAATCTTCAGGGTCAACTTCGGGGAAGGAAACGAACCTATAATCAGTGTTTCCACTTCATGCTGGCAGGTTTTCCGTTCGTGTAGTAAAAAAATACGTAAAACGCCAATGTTCAAATTTCTGTCAAACTTTTCCGTAAAAAAAACTGTCGAAAATCGCAAAAAAAGACTTAAGCAGTAATATATGGAAGTTGTTTCATGCAGAATCCTGAGATTGACAGCCTGACGAGGACCCTTGACAAGAAAGGCCGAAATATCGCTGATGAAGAATCGTAGCTGACGTATCAGTTGTATACATTATTTGAATATAGACACTGCTGGCACAACAAGACAAAGTTCATCCAGACGTGGAGAATTTGAATTTAAAAAAAATCTTAAATTTGAATGGCTAATGAAGCGAAACGCTGAAAATGTTGAGTTTTAGATTGTAAGGTCACTTCTGAAGAGAGTCCGCTATTGCGTGTAACCCAAATTTTTTTTATTTTTCGGCAATTGTTTACCGTTGTGCTTGCTTAATATTTCAAGCATAGATAGTATATAGAGGCACTACAGTCTTTTAAGTTGATACAATACAGGTCAGTTAAAAACTTTAGTAGAACAACTGGAATCTTGTTAACTTCCATCTACCACAAAAAGTTTCGGGATCTCTACCAAACTAGTTTTGCCTTTTTGGGCTCCGAACATGATTCAACCCCTGTGGGGGGAGGGAGTCTTTGAATATTTCCCAATTCTCGAATTCTTCGCGAATCATTCCGTTTCCGATTTCGTGCCCTAGGTACTCGAATTCTTCGCGAATCATCCCGTTTCCGATTTCGTGCCCTAGGTACTCGAGCTTCGTAAAAACTATGCGACACTTCCCCGGGTTTGCCGTCAGACCAGCTGCTTCAAGGCGCAGAAGGACATCAGTCACGTGTGAAAATCACGGTGAAAATCGACTATTTGTTTCGCAGAGTAAAGAAGTAGCGCATTTCGTCGGCTAGTACAAGCCTATTTCAGTGAATAGAATAGAATATAATTTATTGCACAAAAAGCCTGAGGCCATGGAAAAAATGGTTACAAAAAAAGAACACTTGAACGAAATAATAGAACTAAACTAAAGAAAATTCTCTCTGGGGGCTAAAGCTACTTTTAGGAACCTTACCAGCCTCTTCATATTTTGAAAACATTACTTCCAATAAGTGATGGGCAACTAGACTGACGCATCCTAGTCCTGGTCGGTTAAATTTTAAAACTTTAGTGTGATGAAGGTACCTACTTTACTTACTTATGGATGGATGAATTATTCCGATCTGGTTACCGAAACTCACTAACACCCAATCGTTCATTTTATTCACTGATCTATGCTGAATTATTTCTAGCAAACATGATGTCGCTACTGTTTGTCACACTGATTATGATGGCTTCGGTTCAAGCATCACTTGGAGGCATCGGAAGTGGATTGGCTGACGGATTATTCAAAAAATACGCCATGATGAAGGTAAGGGTCAATCAGGCCCGTGTCCAGGAATTTATTTGGGAGGGGGGGGTGCCAGCGGGTCCGACATAAAAGTACAAAAAAGATATAGATCAGAGAGAAAAGCCTATGAAAATTATTATTTTTGTATGTTTCGTGGGGGGGGGGGGGTGAACCTCCTACCCCCCCCCCCCCTGGATACGGCTCTGGCGTCAACTCTTCGCACAGTCTCGATTTTTGTAGCAAAGTCCTCCTCAAAGCTTGCACAATAGTGGGCACAGCGAGGTTTTCCGTTTGCATTTAAACTTTTAGGAAAATGGATGGATTACGAATTTATCAGCGAGCTCAGAAAAAGCTGGCACACGAATGCAAAGAAAAAGTTTGAGAATCTCATGAACGTAAATGGTTGCATTTCACTCTTGTCCTGATGTCGTAGGCTATTCCAGATTCTAGGGGCTCACCTCCCATCTATTGCATGCCTAAGGTATACAGCCTATACCATCTTTCAGTATCGTCTCTATGCCTATCAAACTTTTTCTTGGCCCCCCTTATGGCCGTCCAGCACCTACAGTTATCTTTGCCAGGTGTTTCCACTTGGAAATTTCGACAAATAATGAGTGACGCATGAGATTTGTTCTAGAATATCAGGAGAAAAATAATAAGATTTTGTGGTGAAGAGTTCAGGGACGTCGCAAGGATATGAGATTTGGTAAGAATTTGGGCCGGAGGCCTAAAATTTTACTAAATTTTTTTGAGGCAGAACTATTCGGTATATCTACGGGGATTCGGTAGTGATACAGAACCCTAAATAGGCTATCGGTACAAATCTATTATGTATCATGATCGGGATTCGGTATAGTTATTCGCTAGTTATCACGAATTTTTTAGAGAATTTACTGAAATCATTTGGTAATTTTTCGGTGCCAGAACTAATCGGTATATTTATGGAGATTCGGTAGTTACAAAGAATCCCGAATAAGTTATCGATTCAGAATAATTTGGTATCATCATTGGGATTCGGTAATTTATTCCGTATAATCTTCAGGATTAGGTAGTTAACAGCGTAATCCCGACTTTTGTTTCAGTTTCGACGAAAGTATACCGAATATGAATATTGTTTGGTAGTATTTCGATAATAAAACAATTCGGTATAATAGCCGGGATGCGGTAGTTATACAGAATCCCGAACATGCTACCGGTCTAAACTTATTCGGTAAAATAAATGGGATTCGGTAATTTATTCGTTACAATTGACTCGGATTCGGGAGTTACCACGAACCTCGAAAGTCGGAAGAGGTCGAATGAAGCACTTGTCGCAGACAAAAGGGATGATCTGTGATTTTAACGATGGATTACAAGCTAGAATCTGGAAGGAAATTGAGTCTGGCAGGAAAAAGCAAAAATTCTTAGAGTATCGGTATTTAATCCACGGTAAATCATAGAATCTGTAAGAGAAGCAGTTAAATGTTAGACTACAAGAAACAAACAAAAAAATTGGATTTCAAAAATGTTCACCTATGGCGCTCGAAAAACGCCGCCTAATGGTTTGCTTGTCGTCTTTCATGCTGCCCTTATACTAGAAACCTTTTTTAACAAGACCAAAGGTGTCGATGGGATCCCAAAACTCTAATATTTGATTCAGACAATCGAGTCTTGTCTTCGCCAGATCCAGTCTTGGACAGGCTAATCATCAGAGAAAACCAAGTTCAGATATACCTCTATAAGCCATATCTATTTTGACGATACTGACCTAGACATCCTGCCGATTTCCGAGCGAACTACTAGTCCAGCAAAAAAAAAATACAGAAACAAAACCAGCGTATCTCCTTATCCCTATAAAGAACATCTAATCGACTTTGAATAAAAGTTTGACTTAAAAAAAAAATCCGGTTACAACCGGATTCCGGAATAATTATATGTCCGGATAAAAAAACATTGTCATATACCGACTCAGCCTGTCTTCTTACCCCTTAATCTGTCGTCTAATCGAACTTTTGCTTTTAACAAATTTTCCCGCTTTGGCCGGATTCCGGGCGAACTAGTTGTCCGGCGAGAAAATGATTTTCACCATCATGTTCGGCATGTCTTTTTACCCATATATCATACATTCAATCAACTTCAAATTAAACTTTTACTTTTAACCAACTTTCCGGTTTTCGCCGGATTCCGGGCGAATTACATGTCCGGGTAGAAAATTGTTTTCACATAAGTGTTCAGCATGTCTTCTTGCCCTAAATCGAACATATAATCAGCTCGAAATAAAACTTTTAATTTTAACAAACTTTCCGGTTTTGGCCGGATTCCGGGCGAACTACTCTTCCGATGACAAAATGGTTTTCACCATCGTCTTCAACATGTCTTCTTACACCATAATCGACTATCACAATTAGCTGTTTCAAAATATTTTGTTTGCCCCTTAATTTGAAACCTCTCCCCCGCCCTTAAATGTAGGGCTACAAAGCCCATCTATGAACTTGACTGGTCCGACGACCCAACGAATCCTCACACCAAGTTTCATCAAAATATATCATTACCTTCGAGAGTTATCGTGCTTACAGACGGACGGACAGACAGACGGACGGACGGACGGACATACAGACGGACGGACAGACGGACAACTTTTGCGATGTCATAGGTATCCCTCCACTTACGTTTTGGGATCCCAAAAACTAAATATTTATCACTCGTTAGTTCATCAAGTCTGACATCTGGCCAGAAAAATCCAACAGATCGGAAAATCTGGCCAGAGAACACCGAAATCTGTGGGGGAAATCCGGCCAGGATTCTGGAGACGAAAATCTGGCCAGATTTCTGGTTGGTGGGAACAGCAATGTGGGCGTGAGAACAGCAATCTGGGCAGTGATAACTTAGCTTTAGTGTAGCTCAGACTTTTCTGTACTGTTACAGGCATGTTCTTGATTTCAATTATTTTAAGTAAAGCTGGAGACAAGGCCATATCCAGGGGGGGGGGGTATGTTGTTGACCCCCCCCCCCCGAAACATACAAAATAATCATTTTTATAGGCTTTTCCCCCTGATCCTGTCTTTTTCGTACTTTTTTGTCCGACCCACAGGCAAACCCCCCCCCCCCCGAAAATTCCTTATTGATATTAAAATCGAGTCGTTATACGAAGCGATGATCAAAGGGGTGATCAACTATCAACAGCTGTAACGAAGTTTTAACACATTTGCGGTTGTGTCATCGTTTCTTGAACTTATAGCTCGAAGGAAAAGTTCAGGGGTATCACCAAAAGTAAGTAGAGCCGGTTCGAAGTTAAAGATGTGGCGGATATTAGACAAATTGTTTAAAAAACTTGCAGCGGGGTCGCGCAGTTGCGAAGTGCGTGGGGAAACGGTCCTACACAGATTCGGCGACACAAACAGCGAGACTTGCAAGCACAAAGCCACGCCCGAATTTCCCGTAGACAGTTGCGCACCGAGAGACGGTTGCCTGATTAGGATTCTAAGACATAGCCTACTATTTTTGGGATCCCAAAACGTAAGTGGAGGGATACCTATGACATCGCAAAAGTTGTCCGTCTGTCCGTCCGTCCGTCCGTCCGTCTGTAAGCACGATAACTCTCGAAGGGAATGAGATATTTTGATGAAACTTGGTGTGAGGGTTCGTTGGGTCGTCGGACCAGTCAAGTTCGTAGATGGGCTTTGTAGCTCTACATTTAGGGGTGGGAGAGGGGATTCAAATTAAGGGACAAACAAAATATTTTGAAACAGCTAATGTGATAGTCGATTATGGGGTAAGAAGACATGCTGAACACGATGGTGAAAACCATTTTGTCGTCGGACATGTAGTTCGCCCGGAATCCGGCTAATACCGGAAAATTTGTCGAAAGTACAAGTTTTATTTGAAGTTGATTAGATGTTCGATTTAGGGGTAGGAAGACATGCTGAAGACGATGGTGTAAATTATTTTCTCGACGGACAAGTATTTCGCCCGGAATCCGGCCCAAACCGGAAAGTTTGTTGAAAGTAAAAGTTTTATTTGAAATTGATTAGATGTTCGATTTAGGGGTAGGAAGACATGCTGAAGACGATGGTGAAAACTATTTTCTCGATGGACAACTATTTCGCCCGGAATCCGGCACAAACCGGAAAGTTTGTTGAAAGTAATAGTTTTATTTGAAGTTGATTAAATGTTCGATTTAGAGGTAGGAAGACATGCTGAAGACGATGGTGAAAACTATTTTCTCGACGGACAAGTATTTCGACCGGAATCCGGCCCAAACCGGAAAGTTTGTCAAAATTAAAAGTTTTGTTTGGAGTTGATTAGATGTTTGATTTAGGGCAAGAAGACATGCTGAACACTTATGTGAAAACAAGTTTCTACCCGGACATGTAGTTCGTCCGGAATCCGGCCAAAACCGGAAAACTGTTGGAAGTCAAAGTTTTATTTCTAGTTGATTAGATAAGCGATTTAGGGTAAGAAGAGATGCTGAGTCCCTGTGTGACAATCGTATTTTACCCGGACATATAGTTCGACCGGAATCCGGCTGGAATCGGAAAATTTGTTATAAGCTAAATTTCTATTTGAAGTTGATTAGATGTTCATTACTGGGGAAAGAAGATACCCTGATTTCGTCTTTGAGCTTTCTTTTTTCGCCGGACAAGTAGTTCTGGAGTTCGGCCGGAACCGGGAAATTGGCAGAAGTGGCAGGAAGTTTTCGTCAAAACAGATATGACTTATAGGGGTAAACACACATGCTGAATCCAAATCTGAACTTGGTTTTCTCAGGTGATTAGCTATTTGGCCTTAATCTGTTTCTGAATTTTAATTGTAAAAATGTTCAAGGAGTCTGGCGAAGACTGGATCTGGCTAAGACAAGACCCAGTTGTCTGGATCAGATATTGAATTTTTGGGATCCCATCGAAACCTTTGGTCTTGTTTTCGTCGAGCTTTGGTCGTTTTGGGGTTCAACTATTTGCCGGGGCCGTAGAGGGGTCGAATGTTCAACAACCGAGCCTTCAGTCGATTGTTGAACATTCTAGCGTGGTCGTTGGTGAAACTGAGTTTCTAAAGAGACAGAGAAAGGTTGTCAAATCTAAGACAATTCGTCGAGCCTCAGTTACCAGGACCACAGAGGTGACAAAGGCATCAAGAATAGAGAATGAGAGAAGGGCCGCCCACAGCTGATTTTACCAGGTATTTTTGGGATCCCAAAAACGTAAGTGGACGGATACCAATGACATCGCAAAAGTTGTCCGTCTGTCCGTCCGTCCGTCCGTCTGTAAGCACGATAACTCTGGAAGGGAATGAGATATTTTGATGAAACTTGGTGTGAGGATTCATTGGGTCGGCGGACCAGTCGAGTTCGTAAATGGGCTTTGTAGCCCTACATTTAGGGGTGGCGGAGGGAGTTCAAATTAAGGAGCAAACAAAATATTTTGAAACAGCTAATGTGATAGTCGATTATGGGGTAAGAAGACATGCTGGACACGATGGTGAAAATCATTTTGTAATCGGACAATCAGTTCGCTCGGAATCCGGCCAAGACCGGAGAGTTTGTTAAAAGTAAAAGTTTTATTTGAAGTTGATTTGATGTTCGATTTAAGGGTAGGAAGACATGCTGAAGACGATGGGGAAAACCATTTTCTCGACGGACAAGTAGTTCAACCGGATTTCGGCCCAAACCGGAACGTTTGTTAAAATTAAAAGTTTTATTTGGAGTTGATCAGATGTCCAATTAAGGGCAAGAAGACATGCCGAACACTTATGTGAAAACAATTTTCTACCTGGACATGTAGTTCGCCCGGAATCCGGCCAAAACCGGAAAATTGTTAGAAGTTAAAGTTTTATTGGTAGTAGATTAGATAACCGATTTTGGGGTAAGAAGAGATGTTGAGTTCGTGTGTGACAATGTGTGAATGAGAGAAGGGCCGGCCACAGCTGATTTTACCAGGTTTTTTTTTACATAAGTGTTTACCGTCGGCTCTGGTCAAAGCTACTGTAAATCAAGACATGCTACAACAATTTCACTGATTTGAAATTGTGTTAAAGCTTCTGAAAGGGTTCATAAAACACTGAAGGATTGTTTCTTCTGGGTTTTTTTGTTCCGCTTTAAAGGACCAGTCGTACCTATATTACTAATTAACGCTGTATCCCTCCCTGGTCGTTCCGTTCGTTCTGGTTCCCGAAAACCCGAACTTCCTGTAATGTTTGTCCAAGCTAACGGCATTCCCTGTCCGGGAATTTTGAGCCAGGTTGAGCCTCCCGCGTATAAATGCGGAGCTGATTAAGGTAAGGTTAAGGTGAGGTAAAGTACAACTTTAGTGACAACTGTGAAACAAAAAAAAATCAAGTTCCATAAAAGCGACGAAAACGACGCGTCGTTCATTCTGATTGATTTGTAAAAAAAATAATAAAACCCTAGCCTAGGTACTAAGTGATTGGTTAGCAATAGCCTAACGGCTATGCAAGTTTCTCCGTGTTTAACAGCAAAACAAAAGGGTCTCTGCGAAGCTGAAAACAGCCAAGAAAAGTATGTAATAATCGGGAAACACAGCAAAGTTTCAAGGAGTCACATATTTCCGGATACTGGAATAGAAAATATATCTTCTGCGACTTGTGCTTTAAGCTTCTAACTTTTTCCCCCTAGATTTTCGAAGACTGCTATGGAGAGGACGTGGTTCGAGGCTGGTGGGATGAGATGAGAAACGCAGCCGGGAAGTGCGCCCAGCAAAATCATCCAGCATCTGATTCCTTTACCAACGACGAGAAAACGGAGCCAGGCCGACTAGTCAAATCCCACGCTCAGTCGCAGCCCAATCTTGACGAACTGTTTACGGCGAAACCACCTGGCGGTAACTTTTTACATACCGAGGATAAGATGGCGCCACAAATCTTCCACCGACAGTCCAGCACTCATCAAAGACTGGACAGGACACAAGCCAACTTTGTCGGGTTGAAGGACTACCCATTCGGAGTCCCAAACAGTTATCCGTACCAGCAGGTAAGCCTTGGCTTAGTTAGGACAATTACCAATAATTATTTAAAAATAACAGAATAAACAGGTTAAAGTTTAACTGAAAAGCCAACTTACTTTTGTGTCATTTAACTGAAAACACTGAATGATTTGGATTCTGCTAAGGGATTTTTTCATTTTCCACTCTCTGCTCTAGTTATGACGTCCATAATTTCTGCGGCTGTCCCCACAGCGTAAATTCTACTATGCCGCGGGAAATTTTTCTTAACACAAATGCGTCTTTTCAGTGGGCTGTGGTGCACAAAACAAAACACAACAAAAATACATGCTCACAGAGGTACCACAAATCACACGGAAATTCCACTATCTGAAACCCATTATCGTCAATAGCGGAACAACGAAGTAACGCTCGGGTCTTCAAGCCAATTAACATGAAAAAGCGATGGGTCCCGTAACTAGATTGTCCTATCCCAGCCCTTTTCCGTGAAACTAGCTTTGGGAAAATTATACAGCACCTTCTGCGCTCCTTCTATACTATTTCGTTCTGGTGTCACTCATGTTCTGCGAAAGAAGGAGATAAAAAAGATGAGATCATGTTATCTTAAATATGCAAAGCACCTGCTCCACTTGTCGAAATTATGCCATAACCATACTTTGACTGAGAAGTTCAAAATTCAAGATGCAAGTGTTACCCTTTTGGATGTTTATTCGTCGCCATCAAAAATCATTGACAACATAACCCAACCAGCGCACGACCTTCTACACTGCTTCCTCGCCGACGATTGAAATTAAGTGTCTTTTTGTGTATGTTTATGTGTTTTATTTACTTTCTTCATTTACTCCGCTTTCTGAAAACGGCGGGTTATAAATAAATTACTTACTTACTTTACTACAAGCGAATATATCAAGAAAGAAAAAAGGAGAGAGGAACAAAAAAATAACCTGTAGTTTCAACATTTATAATATAAAAAGAAGAAGAGGGATAAAAAAGGGAAACAAGAAAGAAGAAAAACAAAAACTGTGGGGAAAATTTACTTGCTTCAGGAGGCTGGAGAAGGAACTCGTGTCAGCCTGACATTCCAAAGGCTCCATATGCATGACGCCTAGTTGCCATTGCTGGCATTGCTACGTTTTATACACCATGTTTCCTTAAAGCACAATGGACACTTCTAATGCTTTACTTTGTACTAAATGCTTCACAAATAAACATTTTCGACTTCTTTTAGAAGGTGCTACGGAAATCGGCCGTTTTCTTGTTATCCCTTGTCTTTACCTCTCTGGCGATCTTAGGAGCTGGGATATCGTGGCAGGAAATTCAAAAACTCCCAGCAATGCTTGATATAAAAGGATATATATGAGATGTCACCAAAGCCAAGCCGCAGATGCAGTTTACTTGATTGTTCTATTGTTTCATCAGAAGTTCCATGGCTTAAAGTGCCTATTAAAAGTTTTTCTTTCTGGAATTGTGTTGTGAAGCTTGATTAGCTTGCTTTATAAAATGTACCAGAATATGCAATAAGCTTATAAAAAATAATATCGCTACAAAAATTATTCAAAAACAAATAACCTATTCAAATTGGAATTATACAAGCTGATTTATGCATAAACTAAAGATCTACTAAGTATTATAAGAAACATCACTTTTATCTTTGTCCAAGCTAGTAAACTGAGCATGTACTGGCCCAAAAAATTACGCTTTGAAATATCACAGAGAGGAAACTGTTGAAAAAGCTGCTGATCTAGGGGGTAAGCACTGTTCCTAGGTTGTTACAGAGTGGGATTGGGGTAGTTTGATGTGCCCATTGAACTTTAAATATTTCAACGTGCTACAGAATCGCGAGAATTTAAACATCGCGTGCACACAGCAACGTATACGTAGACTCCGAAAGCGCCCACTGAATGGGTTGTCTGTGGTATCAACCCCTCCCTCCCCCGGACATGCCTAGAAATTCTGATGAAATTTTTAGAAAAAAAATTATTCTTATGAGAAGTATACTATAGAGGCGAGCGAGCAGCGACCCGCCGTCACGCGTTTCCGTTTAAATCGTGGTCAAAAGTGCGGTTTCTAATAAGCTTTTATGTTTGCATTCGAGGGGTGGGGGGGGGTCACCAGGAAGTTTCGGTACCGCGAGGGGGCATGTCCTTTTGTTCGGGGGAGGGGTCGCCTAAACCCCTACTGACCTCCACAAATTAGCTACTTGGGAGTTTCTGTCAAACTCCATGTCATCTACTCCAAATCAGGTTGAATGAAGGTTTACTTGGACAATATTTCTGTTCCAGCTGGCCAAGTGTTACAATATTTTTCCCTGATAGCGACTTTCAGTCTTGAAAAATCAACAAATCTTTGTTTTTCTTGCTTTTCCTCGAATAATCGCAAGCGTCTGTCAGACCTAGATAATGTACTTAAAAACCAGAGCAAAATAATTTGAGAGAGTAATGCGCGAACTATGAAAAAGTGACACACAGTCAAATCGCAGCGACACTAACTCCACTAGAGGACACGAACATCCCTACTGAAACTCAACCAGTCGTTAACGAGCGCTGGCTTTCTTTTATTCACACAATGTTTACAACGGATACGTCAGCTACGATTCTGCATCAGCGATATTTCGGCCCTTCTTGGCAAAGGTCCTCGTCAGATATTGATAGTCGGTAGAAGCTTTAGTTATTTATCACAGGTTTATTTCCTTCCCCGAAGTTGACCCAGAGGATTAACAGCCTGACGAGGACCCTTGCCAAGAAGGGCCGAAATATCGCTGATCAAGAATTGTAGCTGACGTATCCGTTGTAAACATTGTGTGAATAAATGTTTCAAAGTCCGCTTGGGCTCAAAGAATATTTAGCTGGCTTTGTATTTTCTACGTCCGCCACTGCACACAGGAACAGTTTCTGAAGCTTCTCTCGCGAAGCGAGCTGGGCGGCGCTGCGATGGAGGCCCATTTTTGATGCATGGGAAGGATAGGTCTTCGCATTACTCTCTAGAGTTATTTTGCTCAGTTGAAAACCAAGGTGAATTACTCAACCTATCTTGGGGACATTTTTAGGGGGAATTTCTTCATTCAGACATATTTTCATGTGGGTGTTTTGTTGTGAGACAAAACAGGGTTTTTCGGGGAGGTTTCACTGGGGAGATTTCACCACTAAGCGTCAAAGGGATATAATTTGCAACATTTTCAAATATTTCGTTGGTGCCGCCTAGAGTTGCAATGAAGTTTTTTCAAGGAGACTGAATACAACAATAAAGGACCTTATGAAATGCATGTAATTTATTTATTCGGTCTAAACGTTACATGAGTGGAAACATCCGGAACATGCTTAATCAACTGCCGATAAACGACCTTTCTAGGATACGGATCAGGGTCAATCCCTTACGTGCGACAAAGCGTGTTGAAGTATCCAAATATGACATTCTCCACGTGGTCCAACCTTTCTGTCTTCAATGCCCCCCCCCCCCCCCTGTTTGTACAGAGATAACTAAAAGCTATGACGCCCACTGATAGGGTTAGCCATAATAGCCCTTGATTGAAACAAGATGAAACAAGTTCACTCAATGCCTTTCCAGCACTCGTAATGGTGGTGTCATCAACGAACGATGTAATAGCGGAATCGGGAATGTAGAACCATAATGTGTCGACATAGCCTATTTAGTGATATTGAAAAGTTGGGAAGATTCCTTTCGGTTTCGATGAGCCACAGAGAAAGATTCAAAGGAATATGTAAAATAGTTAGCATTAATTTTGTTTGTGTTTTTGATTTTTGTTTGTGTTTATTTTTTCCCCATGGCCTCTGTGCTTTTAGTGGAATAAATCTTATGTTACCTTATCTATACTGACAAAGTACGGTGTAATGCGTTCAATTTCACAAATTCAAATTACCAGTAGTAATGCATTTTCCGGTTTTTAAATCTGTACCCCTCTTTCTAATGTACATATTTTTGTTCCTGCCTCATGATCGTGTCAAGCCAAGGGGGCAACACTGTACAGCTTCCATGGACACAGACTGGTAACCGGCTTGAGAGAAAGATATAAACTGAATGAATGAATGAATATATTTATTACCCATCTTTACATAAAAAATGTCACTGATGGAGTATAAGAAAAGAAAAATAAACAAAAAGGAAAAATGAAAAGGAAAAAAGAAATGAACAACACAAAATACAATTTTAAATTGGCACTACATAATGCAAACAAGAGAGACAGACAAAATATTAATAACTACTTAACTTCTGCTTAATTGCTGGATAGAGGCTATTTAGAGGGTCGAGGGATTTCAGAAATCTATGGCACCACTTTTGAGTTTGGGAATCAAGTATGACGGATACTTGTGATTTTCAAAGTTTGTCTGACCACGGGTTCTGTCTGTCTTTTCAGTCTAAGGCACATCTTCGTCACTCGAAGGCTATATCATTTATGAGTTGTCTTTCGGCAAATTTGTCCAGATAAAAGCTTGTCTAGTCAAACAAGGTCGAAGCCAAATATACTATTCCGAACGACGCGAACGAAATCAAATACTATAGGTAATAAAAATACAGATAAGTCTCTAGCGGTAGACTTGTCGTAACACTTTGTCAAAGAATAAATAATCGACTGATAAGCCCGTCCACTTAAGATGATGTTACAAAACTGAAAATCGAAAAAGCTCTCTATTCCAGTTCACAGGATTTACTGCCCCTCCATTATCCTAAACAAAAATATCTAACAGTATTAGAGACTACCCGACCAAACACGAACCTAAGCCTGTGAACCGGCCAGTCGAGCATCATCCAGCGATTTTCATATTTTCAAGAAAACCATTGCAGAACTGAAAAGATCCACCCCCCGTCTTACATTTTTGTTGGTTCAATGTAGCTTGGATTCCGTTCGAGCGCCAGTTGTGCGCACACTCATCACATATTGACAAAAATGATGAAGCAGGCTACTCGCGAGAAGTGTGCTATTCATATACGTTCTATAGATCTAGCTGGTGCTTTTGACAATATATTGCATTCTCAGGCCCTATTTTCTCTGATTACTTCTGGCGTGAATCTATCTGTTGTCTGTTAAAAGTCATTTTTCAGTCAGGTTTAGATGGCAAGGTAGCTTGTCAGAGATTATTCCTGTCCCAACTGGTGTTTGCCAAGGGGGGTCTTATCTCCCTACATCTTCAAATCGACCATATCTTCTTGTCTCGATTCTTTACACCCTGCTTACTTTTATAAAGACCATGCCTTCAGCTACATAGGCTACGCGGACGACTTGCTCTTAGTAAGCCGTACTCTATCCACACTCACCAAAAATGTCTGTAACCCTAGGTTCACACTGTTGCTTCGTATGCGACGCGATTTTTTCTTTGATGTTCCAACATGCGACAGAATCGCATGAACTTTCCCACCACCACGCAGACGCAAAAGGAAAACGAAATTTTTCGTCGAGATTATTCTGCAAAAGGACAAAGAAGCCCTTGAAGAAACGACCTCTGAAGATGGCTGGTAGATTACCCATCTGAATACCCACCCACTTATTAGGAAATTTTCAGTCAAAACCTATATGTCATCTTGCTCAAAACAGGTTAACAAAAGTCTATTCAGAAGATTGTTTTACAGTCAGACAAGGTAGAGCAATTTTTAGTCTTGAAAATTAACTAATCTTTCCTTTTTTCTCTTCTTTCCCTCAAAAAATCGCATGCGTTATGTCGGATCAGTTGAAATATTTCAACGCATCCGACACGCCGACAAAACGCAAAGTTCTGCTTTGCTTGTCGCATGATTTGTGTCGTATGTCGCATCACGCAGAATTTTGCGCGAAATCGCAGCAGTGTAAACCAGGGGTAAGCTGTCGTCGGAATTTCTCAAAATCGGCCCTGCATTTCAACCCTTCGTCAAATGGTTTGAATGCGCTCGTCGGCTGTTCAAGAAGTTTGTAGATCAATCCATACAACCGGGTATCAATCCGTCACTAACCGGGGGCGCTATAATCTTAAAGCTTTGGAAAATTGTACAACACCTTCTGCGCTCCTTCTATACCATTTCGTTCTGGTGTCACCCATGTTCTGCGAAAGAAGATTAAAAAGATGAGATCTTGTTATTTTGAATATGCAAAGCACCTGCTCCATTTGTCGAAATTATGCCACAACCATACTATGACGGAGAAGTTCAAAATTCAAGATGCAACTGTTACCCTTTGGGATGTTTCTTCGTCGCTATAAAACGTCATTGACAACAGAGCCCAACCAGCGCACGACCTTCTCCACTGCTTCCTGGCCGGAAGACTGAAAATTAGTGTCTTTTCCTGTGTCTTTATGAGTTTAATTTGTGTTCTTTCATTTACTCCGCTTTTCCGAAATGGCGGGTTGCAAATAAATTACTTACTTACTTATTGTGAAACAAATGTAATTGGTCCAACACCAGAGGTCCAGGTTAATTTGGCAAGGAAGAACATGATATAAGAGCTCATTTGACACTTGTTACCGGAAAGCAGTACTAGACCGATAATGTTTTCGGCCAAGTCTTCACCCATCAAGTATAAACCTGTAAAAGCCTTACCGACACGAGAGCTGTGAATCCGCCGCCCTTGGCATCTACGATCTTGACAGAGCATTCCAACCCTCTTTGAGCTGCCGCTCGTTCTACTTTCTGTCTCGCCGTATTGGGCTGAGAGGGCTGTCTCTGCTGCTGAACAGGCTCTCTCTGAGCTGAGGTAAGAAGTGGTTCCGGCACTGTAGGCGGTCTCCAGACACTACCAAAGGTTTCGATGCGATCCCTAAGGTGAATATTTACTCGGCTTCTTCCTCGGAACAACCATGTCTTGTAGATTTCCTGACGTTGTCACACCCCGTACTCGTTACGTTATTTATCCAAAACCAACCATTTGAAAATGTTCAAAAATGATAGTGGTATTTTGGGGGGATTACGGGCAAAAACAAATTATCCAAGAAAACCGAAAATATGGATTCAGCATGCAATCTAGCACCATTTCAAAGCTCTTATCGAGTTCGGAATGAACTTTCACTTCTATAAAATTGCGAGGGAATTATTGTCGGACGAGAAAATTAGGTTCAGATGTGGATTCAATATGTATTTTCATCCGCTACATTGGTTCTCTAATCAACTTCGGAAATTTTTTATTTCGACAAAATTTCCGGTTTTGGCCGGATTTCGGGTTAACTACTTGTCCGAAAAGAAAGAAAGTTCGGATGCAGATTCAGCATGTCTCCTAATTATCTAATTGGTTTATAAGAAATATTTGTTCGTCCTTTAATAAGAAAACCTATCTTCTATCGACTTGTACTTTGATCCAAAACAATCCTCCCACCAAATTTGAAGGAAAGGATCTCAACCCTTCGACAAAAAGGCTGGTGTTTGCTTGTCCTCGAGCCAGAGCGTAGTGTGTGAAGCGAAGTGGAGTTGTGTAGCCTATGTCAGAGAGGACTATCTAAAGTTGTGCAGCCAAGCTTTCGTTTTATCAACCTATGTTTCTGATTTCGAGTGGAACCAATGGAACGCTCCCTTCTAGCAGGCAGACTAGTTTTAACCTGAATATGGACTAACATTTATAAATGCTAAATATGTGCGGCAGTTCTCAAGCCTCACAGGTAATAAACATATTTTGGTGATGAACATAAAAATTTACAGAAAGAAAAAAAGGGGTATTTTCCCACGTGATCGAAAGTGTTGCCATCTATTGCTTCTACCAATTTCTGTTCGTGATTTCTGCTGAGTTTATCATTCCATTTTCGGGATCCGAAAACGTAAGTGGAGGGATACCTATGACATCGCAAAGGTTGTCCGTCTGCCCCTCCTCCGTCTGTCAGCACGATAACTCTCGAAGGGAATGAGATAGTTTGATGAAACTTGGTGTGAGGACTCTTCGAGTCAAGGGAATGGTCGAGTTCGTCGACGGGCCCGATAGCTGCATATTTAGGGGAGGGTTTTCAAATCAAGGGGCGAAAAAATCTTTTTTAAAGGCTAATGAGATAGTCGATTACAAGTAAGACGACATGCTGAACATGAATATGAAAATAATTTTCTCGCCGGACAAGTAGTTCACCCAGAATCCGGCTAAAACCGGAAAGTTTGTTAAAAGTAAAAGTTTTATCTGAAGTTGATTAGATATCCTATTTAGGGGTAAGAGACATGCTGAATCCAAATATGATAATATTTTCTCGTCGGACAAGTAGATCGCCCGGAATCAGGCGAAAACCGGAAAGTTTGTCAAAAATAAAAGATTAATCTAAAGTTGATTAGAGGTTCGATTCAACGACAGTGAAACATGCTGAATCCGACTATGAAAATTATTTTGTCGCCGGACAAGTAGGTCACCCGGAATCTGTTAAAAATAGAAGCTTTGTACGAATTTCATTAGGTGTTTGATTTAAGAAGATGTAAGAAGATATGCTGAGTTCGTGTATGACATGTATACCTGTACACATAGTTCGCCACGAATCCTGCTGAAATTGGAAAATTTCTTAAAAGTTGAAGTTTATCTGAAGTTGATTAGAGGTTCCACATACGGGTATGGAGATACGCTGAATCTGTTTTTGAACTTCAATTTTTTGCAAGACAAGTAGTTCGCCCGGAATCCATTTGGCAGAAGTACGGCAGGAACTTTCGTCAAAGTAGAGGGGTAAACTCACATGCTGAATCCATATTTGAACTTCGTATTCTCAGATGATTACCACTGGACCTCTACAAGACCCGATTGTCTGTAAATATTAAATTTGGGATCCCCTCGAAACCTTTGGTCTTGTTTAAACTCTGGGATTGATTCAACGGCAATCGATAGACCTTGATCAGCTGATCAAAGAATTTGTCATCCGTTTTTTTATACAAAAATTCCTTCATGAGATACAACAGTCTGAAAGTTTAGAGGGGTCGAAAACTTCAGTGGTAACGTAGCCTACAGACTGAAACTAAAAATAGGCCGATCCCAATTGTGAGACATGCAGGGTACCTGTAAGCAAAAACAGGCTGTCAGACCATAATTATCTTTCGGTGATGAGGGATTAGCAACTTTTGCTAGTTCGGTACCTATTAATCCTATTACTCGTTTCGGGTGTATTTGCTAGTAAGAACAATTCGATACCATGTCTCACGGGGAGATGAACTTTTAAGTAAGAACCGGTTGCTAGAAGGGGTTCATGAGGGGCTAGAAACTAGTGCAAATTAGTAGGCTACACTTTTTATTTGGTTCATCACCATGGTCTATCACTGAAACTATTAAATGGTGTTTACGCAACTTCAGCAAATTAGTAGGCTACACTTTTTATTTGGTCTATCTCCATGTTCTGTCACTAGTTGCGTTATCAGATACCATGGTATCTGATACCACGGTCTAAAGTCATTTTTGCAGTTATCGCGGTATCTGATACCACGGTTAAAAGGTGTTTTTGCAGTTATCGTGGTATCTGATATTCAGATACCACGGTCCGACCGTGGTAACTGGTCGTGGTATCTGGAAAGTCGTCTCACCTTCATCAAATTTTGTCAGATTGGTGAGAAAGAAGTTTGGCACTGAGTATATGCCTGAATATTAGTTTTTCTTTTGGAACGACTTCGAAAAGCGCAATTTCGGCAAGTGTCGCTTTTGCAGAGCAACCATATATAAGATACCACGATAACTGAAACAAGACCTAAGGTTTCGATGGGATCCAAAAAATTAATATTTGATCCAGACAATTGGATCGTGTCTTTGTGTCTTTTGGATCGTTTCTTATATTTGACGATACTGATCGAAACTTCCTGCTTTACTTCTGCCACTTTCCGGTTTCGGCCGAATTCCGAGCGAACTAATTGTCCAGCAAAAAAAGAACAATTCAGAAACGAATTCAATGTACCTCCTTATCCCTATAAAGAACATCTAATAACTTCAAATAAAACTCTAAGTTATAAAATTTCCGGTTTCACCGGATTCCGGATAAATTCCGGGTAAAAATTATTGTCATAATACAGACTCCGCATCTTTTCTTAGCCCTAAATCTGTCATCTAATCAACTTCAAATAAAACTTTCGCTTTTAACAAATTTTCCGGTTTGGCCGGATTCCGGACGAACTAGTTGTCCGATGAGAAAATGGTTTTCATTATCGTATTCAGCATGTCTTTTTACCTCTTAATCGAACATCTAATCAGCTTCAAAAAAAGCTTTTAATTCTAACCAGCTTTCCGGTTTTTGCCAGATTCCGGACGAACTACGGATCCGGCAAGAAAATGGTTTTTCACCATCGTGTTCAGCATGTCTTCTTACCACATGATCGACTATCACATTAGCTGTTTAAAAATACGTTGTGTGTCCCTTAATTTGGACCCCCTCCTCCACCCCTAGATCTAGGGCTACAGTGCCCATCTACGAACTTGACCTTACCCTTGACCCAAAGAATCCTCACACCAAGTTTCATGAAAATATATCATGCTCTTCGAGAGTTATCGTGTTGACAGACGGACGGACAGACGGAAGGACGGACAGACGGATAACTTTTGCGATGTCATAGGTATCCCTCCACTTATGTTTTTGGGATCCCAAAAATGACTAATTGCAGATCCAGTTACCGTGGTAACAGATACCATAGTATCTGCAAAAACGCAACTACTGTAACTCAGAATTAAATTAAGTGTTTACGCAACGGATGCAGATGATAATGTAAAAATGTGACATAGTTTCGGAATATTAGTAGAGTGGCATGTATGGTATTTTAATCCTGAAAAGTAACGGGCAGCTTTATAATACCAACTAGGTTATATAAGATTGTCTACCATTGAAAAGGATAAAGTTCAACTGGCTGCAAAGTCAATTTACTCCCTACTTCCGATATACTGGTTTTTTTTTTTAACACTGAATAACAGCCGTGTGATTGAGCATTGTGTCATCAGTCTAGAAAAAAAAAATCTTCTTGGGACATACCACTTTGAAAACCTCGATGGGTCCAAAACTTCAGTATTAACCGAAGAAACAAAACCAAAGTGTTGCTCTGGCAAAACCCTTGTCGGCAAAGCAGAACGATGATTGCTGCAAAACTTCACGTTGCCCAGGCAACGTAGGTTTAGTTTACGGCCGAATCGCAACAGAATTTCTACAAGCATCTACATGTTCTTATCAAGACTACCTTGGCTTTTTCAATAAAAGATTTTATCTTTCTCGCAAAAACAGAACCAAGCTGCATCTAACCGAAATGAATATCGGCTGTGATAGAATGACATGATTCTTATTGTTTATTCTCCCTGGAATTAAGTAGAGAATTATGATAAATAAATAATGAAACACAAAACTATCTATTCATTTACATGGCAGTGTAAGAATCTATGGATGCAACAATAGATTTGAAATACATTTAAACTCTTGCCCATGGAAGGGGTCTCAGGGAGAATCCTTTCAAACGTTTGATCAGATCAGTCTCACACGAAACAGCAACCTTCAATCCCGAGAAACCCCCTCACTCACTCTCATGGCCTTATCTGTTTGTTTATAACAAAAACTAACGAAATGTTTCTGCGAAGATTCGCTCAATATATTTCGAAACAAGCTTTAAAGGTCTAGGCGCCGCAGGTTCGGACAGGAGTGAAGAGTTATTAAGCAGTAAGCAAACAACGGGACTGCTGCATATTAGGGGGATCGCTGATATTTTCTTTCGGTTAAGAAGTCCCTTCCTTTAAATACTCGGATTCCAGTCGGATTCCAGTCAGTTGGCTAAAAAATGTGCAAAAAGCTTTATTGCAAACATTTTTGCAGGCGTATCACATTGTCCTTACGAGCAGGTTCGGACAGGAGAAAAGAGTTATTAAGCAGTAAGCAAACAACAGGACTTCTGCAGATTAGGGGGATCGCTGATATTTTTTTTCGGTTAAGAAGTTCCTTCCTTTAGAGACTCGGATTCCAGTCAGTTGGCTAAAAAATGCGCAAAAAGCTTTATTGCAAAAATTTTTGCAGGCGTATCACATTGTCCTCACGAGTCAGGATCCAGCTCCAAATTTGATAAAGACACCAAGCGATTACATAACACAGGAAATAACCGTTATTTACCCGTTTATGCAATGGGATCCTTGATATTTTGTTATATCACTTAACAGCAGTTACGGAAAAAAAAATCTCTAAGGTTATGTAACGAGGTACAAGTACCACTCATCCCTTGAACAAAATAGAGTCAAACTCGAGAGACTTCAAACGAAGAATGGAGTGAGTGAGTGATGCAGAGATCTAATTTGGTCGGGGGGGGGGGATCAGGGGCGATTGACCGAGCCGTACACGGGGTTAGGTAATCAAGATTGTTTCAATCTTGTTTGGTTTAGGGGGATACAGCACCCTTCGGATCCGCCAGACGAATTTAGCGGAAGAACAGCGCTAAGCCTATAAATACTCCTTGAGCCAGCTTTAGCTCCTTGATGTATGAATCTAAGCCTATAGTTTGAACAGAAGCTAGCATATGATCTTCAAATTCTAAGACTTGCGTGCGGCCTTTCGGAAGCGGCTTGTAGAGGCTCCCGAAAGAAGAAGCCTATATTCGCAGGCCTATCACTCACCCTGGGAAATGCCCTCCACGAGTAGGTCTAAGCCACCAAATATGGACCTCCGGTCAAACTATGACGTAACTTATGGGCGGGGCTAGGCCTATGGTTAGTTATAACAATTATCTATAAATATGAAGAACGGGAAAAACAGGATCAGTTGTAGAAGTAGCATAGCCTAGTTAAGTAGTGTGGCCTGACGCCTCAGCGGCGCAACGCTCAAACGCTCAATAATGACCGAGATGACAGTAGCATAGTAATAGTAGAGCCTAGACATTGCATTAATTTTGTTGGTAAGTTTCTTCCACATTTTATTCGAATTTAATCTCAACTTTCGAAACAAAAACAGACGTAGAATAAATAGTATCAGACTCGGATATTCATTAGTTTGTGTTAAGCTTATCTCAAACTATATTCAAATATGCTCGGGATATAGAACCGTAGAATAAATAGTAACAGACTCGATCTGCATTATTTTTGTGTCGAGTTCAGAGATGGAGGAATCCGAATCCGGATTCGAATCCAGGATTCATCCTTTTGGCCGGATTCGAATCTTCTGCTTCTCAGGCTGGATTCGGATTCAGAGTCAGTTTCCAAACCCTCGACCTTACGAATCCGCTCAGATTTCTATTCTACATCGTTCCAGTTTCCGTTTTCCCAATTTTTACACAGTTTGGTGTCCACCGCCAAACACGTCAGTAATCTATCACATTATCTGATTACCTGAAATATCAGTGTTTTTTGCCACCTCTGATTTTTAAACTATAACCCATGTACATGGTTTGATTTTTGTTAAGGTTGGATTCGGAATCGGATTCGATTCCGGATTCGAATCCTCAGCATGAAATGGTGGATTCGGAATCGGACTCGTACCTAGCCCTGGATACGTATTCGAATCCGTTCATGATCGGATTCGCCCATCTCTGGTTGAGGTTACCTCAAATTTTATTCGAATTCGCTCTGAATACTGAACCGTATAATAAATAGGAAGGCATTATTTGCTTGGCAAATTTCGTCTGGGAGGGCGACCCCCTCCACCATTGAAGGTAATTTATTTATTATTTATTATTATATTTAGCGTGAAGCTTTTAGCTTGTCGCTATAATTCCAATTCGCTCGAATAATCTGAATACTAAACCATAGAATAAATAGTGACATACTCGATCTTCATTACTTTTGGGTTAAGTTTATCTCAAGGTTTATTCGAATATGTTCTGAATAAACCGTATAATAAATAGTGTCAGTTTACCTCCAATTTTATTCGAATATACTCTGGATATTGAACCGTACAGTAAGTAGGAAAAGCTTTACTTGCGTGCAGGCCCGTATCCAGGAATTTATTCCGGGGGGGGGGGGGGGGGGGGTTAGCCTGCGGGTCGGACAAAATGCACAAAAATACATAGATCAGAGGGAAAAGCCTATACAAATGACTTTTTTTGTAAGTTTCGGGGGGGGGGGGGGTCAACACCCTAACCCCCCCCCCCCTGGATACGGCCTTACTTGCGTTGTAACATTTTATAAGTAGTCAAATGAAAGACAAAATTGCTCCTCAGCCCGGATTTGAACCCAGGACCCTCCGCTGTAGGTCCCGGTATGTCTACGTGGCTCCGACACTTGAGTCCTACACTTTTAAATTCAATTCAAAAATTCGCTTCAGATATATTTATCAAGGTTCAGTCCCTTGTCGAAAGTGCCATCTACATTAATATCTATTGCGTAGTAAATACCGTAACCGGGTAAGTATTTATGTTTGTTTTAATTATATTTTAAACGGGGTATAATACAATAGAATAATAATTCATTCGATGACACTTTCACGGTAAAAAGACAATTGGTGAGTACTGTCATACACAAATTTTTGAATATAATATATGCATTTAAGAATGCGTACACATGGTTTAAGGCTATTTAAAGTTTCAAAAATCTTCGCTATAAAACTATTACGGTAATGGCTGTGTTTGACCGCTACTGGTTGAAATATTGGGACCTTCGTAAAGAATGCTTGCTCTTGCCTTTCCCTTACATTATTGTATAGGGGAGAGAGAAACTCATTGTAGATGGGGTACGAAATACGTTTTGTTTTACCAATAAGTTGGTCTTTCGAACGCTGAATTTAAAGTTTCCGAAATGTTTAGGTCGCGGAACCGATGGTCGCTGCCGATAAAGTGTTGAAAGCACATCTCGCACTATTTACTGTTTATGTTCGAATATTCTGAACTATTTGAAAACTGTAGGTTCTTCTTTTTTCAAATTATCCAGGACTTTGACCGTTATAAGCCTTTTCCTAGACCCATTGGCCTCTCGCAAAAACTCGGCAAAACTCAGATAACCGTTTTTATGCGTCAATAGCAAGAATATTCGTCACGGAGCATAGTGCGCATGGAAAATAGTGAATCGCGGCAAGTACAATGATTAGTTAGGCATCGTTAGGGCTTAAAATGTAACATACGAACTTTGGGTTTCCGGACTTAAGAATTAATGACTGTAGATATGGAAATAGGTTGCATTGTCATAAAAGACACGACAGGTCCTTTAAAGATCTAGTTGGTTCTAAAAACCTGCCGGACCAGTATTCGGCCGTAATTCTGCAAAACCCGGACCTCTGGTAGAGATTAAAATTGTAAATACTCTTTCAGCCTAAGCTGTCTTGGAAACAGATATTTAACAAAGGCTAAAAACGGAAAAATCAGCTATGATGATGAAGAAGAAGAAGTTCGGTCGTTACCGCGGAGATAACAAGACTAAAGGTTTCCATGGGATCCCAAAGAAGACTATTTTTTGTCGCTCATCATCCAGATTATCGGCTCTGGTAGATTTCCTAGAGGCTTCAGAAGCAAAGAAAGCACGCTGGTCGGTTTTATTTCCTATCTATTCTCAATACTAGATTAGATAGACTCAAAAGAGTTTTATTCCATTACGAAATTCGGTTTTAATACCGCTCCCGATCCGTTCCTTATTTTTTTAATTAGTTTTTCGGTATACCACGAATTCATTATTTGCTTCAACCCAGTTACTGAGTTCGGTAATTTAAGTGGAATTTATCTAGCTTTCGTTCTTTACCATTTACGGTAGCTTCAGCTGGGCTGTTTCTTTTTTATGGCACTTGCCTTCCGGCCAAGTGCCATATACCGATCACATTTCCGTCGGTCGTCCGGTCGGTTAGTCCGGTGTTTGCGAGTTAGGGTACTTCCAGATACGCTAGGACGATGAAACTTGGCAGGCAAATCGGGGACCCGACCAAACTAACTTGGAAATATTCATTCACCTGATCCGACCATCGTGGGGGGAGGGGGAGGTGGTGGAATCCGGAAAATAGGGACATTCATAACTTTCGAACGGGTGATCGGATCATAATGAAATTTAATATATGGAAATATCTCGTGTCTCAGATGTCTCATTTGGAGTCCGGACCGGATCCGATGAATCTTGGGGGGAGTAGGAGGGGGGGAGCCGGAAATCGTGTGAAACTCTCAGAGTAGAGCGATCGGAATGAAACTTGGTGGTAAGAACAAGCACAAGCTCTAGATACATCACTAACATAACTGGACCGGATTCGGACACTGTGGGGGGAGTTGGAGGGGAGGGGTCTGGAATTCCGGCGATCTGTAGTTAATTTACTTCCAGGTGGGCTAGGACGATAAAACTTGGAAGGCGTATCAGGGACCCGATCAAACTAACTTTTAATATAGTCACTTGCCCGATCCGAACATCGTTGGGGGAGGGGGAGGTGGCGGAATTCGGAAAATAGGGACATGCATAATTTTCGAACGGGTGATTAGATCTTAATGAAACTTGATATCTGGAAAGATCTCGTGTCTTAGATGTCTCATTTCAAGTCTGGACCGGATCCGACGAATCTGGGGGGAGTCGGAGCGGAACCGGAAATCGTGTGAAACTCTCAGAGTGGAGCGATCGAGATGAAACTTGGTCCGAAGAACAAGCACACGCTGTAGATACATCACTGACAGGACTGGACTAGATTCGGACGCTGGGGGGGGGGAGGTAGAGGGGGGGTCCGGAATTCCGGCGATCCGTAGTTAATATACTTCTAAGTTGGCTAGGGCGATAAAACTTGGCAGGCATCTCAGGGACCCGACCAGATTAACTTGGAAACAGTCACTTGCCCGATCTGACTATCGTGGGGGGAGGGGGAGACGGAGACGACAGAATATGGAAATTAGTAGCATGCATAACTTTCGAATGGGTTATCAGATCTTAGCGAAACTTGATATCGTGAAAGACCTCATGTCTCAGCATGTCCCATTTCAAGTCCGGACAGGATCCGACGAATTGGGAGAGGGGGGGGTCGGAGGGGAGAACCGTACGTCTTGTGACATGCATAGAGTGGAGCGATCAGGATGAAACTTTTGACCATCACTTCCATCTGACCCAGCCTTGCAAGTGCCATATGAGCTTCCAGCTCTTGTTTTACTTCTTAGGATTGCAGTACTTCAGGAATAAGCACGTCTCTTGACGTGAAAACTAGCCTACTTTTGTTTACTGTAAATTCTGAACAAATGTATTCTGTATCCACTTTACCCTGGATTGCCCCTTTCGTTGCCAGACAACTCCGGGTTGAATAGATAATCTTGGGATCGCAGAAAGGCACTTTTATCATCAGTATTTCCAACAAAATTTGCCTGCGGCGCATTTTGTAAACTTCATTAGTTAGGCAAAGGTTGCCTCGTTTAGTTGACGTTTGAGGCTTGGAATTTTGGGGGGCTTGAACTATGTTAAAAGCTAGAATTTGCATGAGAAGTAGTTAAATGTTGCCAGAAAAAAAGGTGGATTAAAAACATTTCGCCTGCGGCGCCTTAATTAATCATAGGCATAGCCGTTAGCGTCGTTGTTGCTATGCAACAACACCATTTTTGCGATTATTTCAAATCCTGTTGGCCAAACTGGAAGGGTCATCCAAAGGTAAAAGGCTAGAAACAGAAAAACAGAAACGGAAAAGCGTGAAACGCGCCAATTTTTCTCTTTAGACTTGTTTGTATATACTCTTCAACTTTTTACATTGTAGCTTCATGAAGGCAACTCGCTGTGTTTATACAACTTATTTTTTAATAAATTGAGTAAAAACCAGGTACCGATTCGGTCAATTTTACCAGGTGCCCCCCCCCCCCCAAAGAAAGGCTCGGGACGCCCTTGCCCGTCGGTAGTATTGCTTACCAAGAAAACAAAGCAGATATGTCTAATTAGAACCACAGTCGACGTGATCAAGCAATTATAAGCTATGGACCAAGGCTCAAAACGGAAAAGTCAGCTACGGCGTTCGTCAGCGATATTTCGCCCCTTCTTGGAAAGGGTCCTCGTAAGGCTGTTGCTGGATCTAGGATTTCAGTGTAAACTTTATAACCCGCCTATTTAACGTCATGAAATTCTTGTCACTCAGTATGCAAGTATTGCCATGCAAACCTTCGAATCGGAAAACGGATTGGCTTTATTAGGACTGATCTCGCATTTCTGTCCACATATCCCACTTGAAATGGATGAATGAATGATGTCATTACACACTGCACTAGGGCGTACCGTAAGTGCAGTACAAGAATGAAAATATAAACAAAGTATATAACTAAAACAAATGCATAAAATCAATCTGATTACGTCAATCAGTCGCCTCGGCTTAAACTATTGACTTCCACCTATACGTCCTTCCTAAACTTCCTTCCGGATTAGTTATTTTTTTGCCGCTAGATGTGCTTGTGTAAAGTAAATAAAAACACGTTACTTCTTTGTGTACGTTAACCAGATTTGTTGGCTATTTTAAATTTCCTTTATGTTTGCCTCTCAGGTTCGGCCTCTATGTGCGCTCTGTCCGGCTCTTATTATGTCAAACTTCATCAAATTCTTTAACACTCTAGAATGGAGATGACCAAGTCCAAAACACGTCCGTGATGCTAGGGAAGAAGAAAAAACGTCAGCAAACAAACCCTCGATATTCACCAAAATCATATGTAAACCAATCAACAACATTTTGTGGTGACGTTTCTGGTTCTTCGCTAGGCACAGGGTGATTTTCCATCGGGGGAAGAGCCAATCGTCAAGAGTATTTTGGCTTCCAACTTCATGGTCCATTTACACACTGCGTAAAATCCGAGCGAATTTTACGCACGTTTTTAGCTTGAAAAGATTTCTAGCAATACGGACGTATTTGGACACAAAACGGACCGATTTCTCAAATACATCCGTATTGCCAGAAATGATTCCAAGCTCAAAACGTGCGTAAAATACGCTCGGATTTCAAAATACGCTTGGGTTTTTCGCAGTGTGTAAACCCACCATCAGTGCTGACTGCTGACCACAGCTTAGTCTGACTTAGACTCGGTATGACCCAAAAGCCTTATCGCATATTCACCCTTCAGATAACTTCCAAAACCGAACGTGCGATTGGTATTGTTTCTCTACTGCATCTCGCGGCAATTCACCACTGAATTTTAGGAAGGGCGTATAGGCGAAGTTGGTGATGACCCTTGTTATTGAGAAGGAAAATAATCGAATAGTATCAGCTCGCAATTCTGCTTGTGAAGCATCCAACCAAGCTTCTTAATCCTAAATCGATCTTCAGCTTCAGAAGCCCCCCGCCCGGCAAATTTGTGATTGATTTTACAACATCTTGTAAGTATTATTAAAATAATTAATATTTATTTGTAACCCACTGCAAATGAAAAACGTGAAGATGGTGGAGTAAAAAAGAGAAAGAAACAACAAACAACATCAAACACCAGTACAACAAAAATCAACAGAACAAACGGGTGAGCCCGTGATAATAATTATAATAATAATTTACTGGAAAAGCCTAATCGGCCATACAACAGACGCCTGAGGCGCCAGCAACAATTTATACCACTAAAAATGAAAACACAAACTATTTTCTTCATTGCAAAACGACTTCACGAATTACACTTGTATTCTACTTATGAAGTTCGTATCCAACCAAGCTTGTTAATCCTAATTCGATCTTCAGCTTCGGAAGCCCCCCGGCAAATTTATGATTAATTTTACAACATCTTTTAAGTACTATTAATAATAATAAGGAACAAACAAACGGATGAACCCGTGGTATGGAGTAAGCCTTTCACATGCCTGTGCAGATAAATTACCATGAAGCTCCTTGAGTTTTACCGTTACATCGGGAGCTTTGTATTTTCGGATTATTCTCCGTTTGGGATAGGATATAAGGCGTATTCTCGCCGTTCCCCGAGGACTCCTCGGGGATCGAAAGGAACGGCGAGAATAGAGGGAGTCACTCCACGCGGACTCCGCGGACAGAAACAGCGAGAACACGGGGAATGCTTCCAGCATGGAATGTTGACGAAATTAGTCTAGAGCCACTTTATTTTTGGTTTGTTTATTCTGATTATTTTTAATTAATTTTACATTGCACCAACACCAGCAAAAATTGATTCCCCTCCGAATCTGAAAGGGAGTCCATTTTGATGATGGTCATGATAATCAGAGCATTCCCCGTCCGTGGGGACTCGCGAGAATACGGGGAGTGAGTCTCCGGGACAAACAAAAACGCGGGGACTCCTCAAGTAGAGTCCGCGGGGAACGGCGAGAGTACGCCTCTAGTCAAATAAAGCAGGTACTTAACTTCTGCGTAGATTTATATATGTCACTCTTTTTTAGTAGAACAAAAGTGCCTTGCGGATATTTTGGATGTCTTCTTTCATTGTAACTTTCTCTTCTGATCGAAATGTGTTGCTTTTTGTCATGAAAATGTGATGCCTGAAATGTCACGCCTTAAAGGACACCTGAACAATGAAACCATACTTGAACACACCATGGAGAATAAATTTACAGACATGGCCACGGAGAGCATTCTTCTCCTGAGCGTGACGTTTTCAAAATGGGGATGTTCGTTTCTGGAGGTTTGCACATGCAGACTCCAAGACAAAAAGCGCAATTCATTCAAATCTTGTCCAGCGCTGGCCGGATCGTATTGGAATTTCTTCTAGATATACGTTTGGGAATAACTGGTTAAAAAATATTCCAGAAGAAGAATCGATTGGAGACAGTTGTTCATTTCTAAAATTGTTCGGTACTGAAATAAGGACAGATGTAAAATGGAGCAAAAATCATAGCTTGGAAATACTATTTCGTATCTGGATTGGATTTTCTGCAGGCAATGTTAACGGAAGTCATACAGATAGGGATGATACTTGGTACTCTTCATTCAGGTGTCTTTTAACTATCACAGCACAGAGTTAACTGGTGAAGGTTAGACTGGCATTAGGAAACTGATGTTTGGACAAGGACTTTAAATGAAGGCCATTGTGGCTAGCTAAGTTTAAAAACAAAATTATAAGTGCCCTTCGTCGTAGACTATTCGAGCAAAATACGTACGGTAGCAACTCAATACGAAGTAGCCTACACTGTAAAAAGTTTCTCCGAATAAGGATGCACTATTTGCTACTGGGATTACTTATCTCTATTGGGATAAAATTAATCCGAATTAGGGATAATCCTGTCTCAATAAAGACAAGATTAATCCCGGTAGCAAATACTGCAAGATTTTTTTTTTACAGTGTAGTTGATCTGAATACAACACCACTCGTCCCAAAGGTACCTGAAGTAAACTTCCTTGGGTTGCGGATGGTTACCAACCAGGGTTGGTCACCAAAAGTAACTTCGTACACCCTAGAAAGTAACCCAAAAATATCTCAAAGTAACCCAATGTAACCTAATGTAACCCGATGTAACCCAATGCAATGTAACCCAATGTAACCAAAAATAACCCAAAGTAACCCTGAGTAACCCAAAGTATCCTGAAGTAACTCGTACACCCTGGTTCTTGGTGACCAGCCCTTGGTTACCAAGCCAAGCCGAAATGCGGGGAAGGGGAGGGGGTGCAGTCACAGCAAGCGAAGAGGTGAGAATACTTGTAAGTTCGATCTTCAGAATCAATCTTTCCAAAAATAAAGATCGGTTCTGCAGACCGAGTTGACAGCATTCGAAAGCAAGCGATGGTATATCAAGCGAGAAAATGTATGTGGGGGGAGGATTGTTTACGTATAGGCTACTTCCTAGTTATTTTTCATGGACACGGTTATTATACAAAGGGGGCGTTCTCAGTTTTTGACGATGGGGGTAGAAGAGGGCTTCTCCCCTCAACTTCTATGCACAAGGTTTGACTATAAAATGATTTATTAATTCAGTTCAATTGATTTTAATTTTATCTTACATAAAACAAAACAACATACATGACGCTCCCAAGAAGAGCACAACCTGTCCCGTGCGGGAGTGCATAACTTCCGCTCACCTTATAACAGACAATGCCGTCTAAAGCATTTTTTTTCTTTTAAAGATGAATGAACATTCCAACATCTGACTGGGGATTTCTCGTGATATTTTTGACCCCTTTCACGGGTAGCCTACTCCTATTCGGCTGATGGTGATTTGAATAAAGTAACGTCAGTTTGGCAAAAACGGATACGTCAGCTGAATTTTGTTAGAGCTAGATGTCAGCCCTACTGGCAAAGGTCCTTTTCAGGCTCAAAACCGCTAAAGTTGGAAAAACGAACTTGTTGGTTTTTCCACAAGCTGGACTGAAGGAGGACAGGTCAAGAGGGGAGTGTGCGGGAAGGGGGGGGGGGGTACAGATTTTGGGGTAGGGATGATTGCAGCTGTTGAAGGGGGAGGAAGTTTCGGTCTCACATGCAAATCGAATAGAATAAAACGATTTACTTATAGGACCGAGAATTCCCCAACCTCAAAATGTGAAGTGTGCCACTGGAAAAGAGCTCGAAAACGGATGTTTTTTAAAGTCATGGAAGGTCACAAATATAAACTGTGATAATGAAGAAACAATTAGTGCGTCAAAATGTCAAGCAGCCCATGATGTTTCAGTTCAATTCATAGACTTCTATTTCCGAAGTGGTAGCTCATTTCTATCAATTCAATCTGTATTTTTGAAAACAGCTCATACAGTATTTATACCACAATACGCCAAAGGTTCAAATCCTGGCTGAGTAGGACTTTTGTCATTCATTTAATACCTTTCCTTAATAGCAACTACTTTTGCAGCAAGAAATACGATAACAATGAAAACAGATATTTTAAGTATTCATAAGGATGTAGTGTTAACAGGCTGACATACATACAATTACTAATTATTCACGATACTCCTGGAAGGAATTTGAAAACCTGCAATCAGCTTCTTCTAACTACAGTCTCAAGAGGACCTATGCCAAGAAGAGTCGAAATCCCGTTGGAACCAATTTCAGTTGACTTGTCTGCCACCACAGTCGGCTTGGGCTCAAGGAATACTTATACTACTTTGAATTCTAATCAGGGTTCGACTTATCCATCAAAAAAGAGGAAATCACTTTTTTGTAGGCATGTGTCATACTTCTATGTCCCACATCTGCTTCTGACGGTCTCTAGAAAGGGTAAGAAATGATTGTCTGTGTCGTATGTTATTTTCATGTTGTCTTTTGTTCTTTTCTTTATTCTATTTATCTCAACTCCACTCTCTTTTGTTGTAAACAGTAAGAAGAGTTTTAAAACAGTAAGAAGAGTTGCAGGATACACGAGAGTACTTTCAAGGGGATCTTCTGGGAGATCTTAAATGAGTTAAAATGCTACGACAAAAATGGTGGATAAACTAATTACCGGTGGATACAAATGACCACTATTACCACTACTCTAATATAGGCTCTTCAGCGAACAGTTAACGCTTGGCGGTGTTCAGGAAATCTGGTCGAAAGCGGATGGGCAAAGCTGGCGTCAATGTGATATGTTAGATATCTCGTTCCTTCAATACCGTTTGAGCTAATAATGCAAACGCAAAGAAGGACCGAGTATCCACCATACCAAGTATCCGCAAAGACAAATCGTATGTAATGGGGATATGTATAGAACTCGACCTACTGATATGTTCAGATATTGATATATCTAAACAATTATTAAATTATTACACAGCTTCTATTTTTGCTCTTCTGTTTGAGAATTGACTGATATTATACGGATAATAGACTACCGTTTTTTTTTTGTTTTTTTTTTTTGGGGGGGGGGGGGGGGGGAAGTCTTCTATCTTTGTGCTATTTTCTGGCAAGTAAATAGCTTTCAAACCGCAAAATACAAAACAGTGATGTTACTTTAGTCTACATTTGAAAATTCTTTAAATTTACCCCAGTAATTAAATTCTGAGTCTGAGTAAAAAAAAAATGGGATAGGGACCCAAACCGAATCAGCATATCTTCAGTCTCCTGGTTCAATTTCAGAATTTTAGAAAGTGTTGAGTTACATCTCTTCTTCTATTAGTCGATTTTATGAGCTTCGCGAAAAAAGGTAAAGCTGAAAACCTGAAGCGGAACGTTCGAAAAATACTAGAAGTTTAATTTGTACCGTGTTCTTCAAAACTGTGCTAACTATATTTTCATAATTTTTGGGCCCGGTTTTGTGTATGTCATCTGCATGAAGAAAGTAGGAACTCAGAAAGTTAAAACTAATCTACCTGTTAGATGGTGTTCATGGCGTATGTTCTTTCCAATGGTATAGTTAACCCAGTTTTCAAATTTTTTTCAGTTAGCACAGTTATGAAGAACACGGTACATTTATGAAACAACTGTACAAACTTCGCAGACGACATCTGAGCAGGTTTGAAGGCACCGCTGCCGACTTTTAAAACAACACAAATAAGTTTAGTATTCAGATAGGAGATTCGGTCTGTAATTTATCTAATCGATCTTAATTAAATAATAATACTAAAAATTTATTTTTAACCCACAAATTGTACAAGACGAAAACAGTGGAGTACAGCAGAAAATAGGAAAACATAATTAGAGAAAATACAAAACATACAAACAAAATCTACTCAAGAGTCATACAGGCAAATAAGCCTGTGAGAGGGCGACAGACGCCTGTACGCCGTTTCGGAAAGTCTTCTGTGGAGAACAGACAATTTCTCCGTAATATCCGATAGCGAGTACTTACTAATAATTTTAGAATTTCTTTGCCAAGGAGAGAGAAAAAGAAGACAATTAAAAAAAACGAAAAAGTTACAAGGATGGGTAAACTGAGGTCATGGGGGAAAATTGGCGAATATACAAAACAGACAGCTGCATCGTCATATCATAGTGCAACGATAAAGACAACGGTGAACTATAAATGAGATGCGGTCTGTCCATCTTTTCGGGTAGTTCCTCCAGTAAAAAAAAATAACTGAAAAAAATAAATAAACAAATCAACTTACCGCCGAATCATCGTTGCTGTTAGGTCACATAAATTAGTTCGACACTGCTCAGTTATACTATCAATTCACTCTGCATATATGCGTCTAACTTGATCCGTGTCAGAAACCGGACTGATCTGAATCAGCTCCGCCATTTCATTCAACTATTTCGGCAGGTCACCTGGCAACGATCTCGAGCTCTCGGGCAGAATAATTCATTCACTCAATTTCTAAATTTAGAAGGGAGAGAGCTATGCTTAGAAAATGCAATAACCTGCGCTATTTTTAAAAACGATTAGCAAACATGGTTATTAGCCTCGTTCGTTTTCGTCGTTCCTCGTTGTCGGTACGAGAAACGTCGTTTTAATTTATTAGCGTTTTCATTGGCATATTCTATAAAAGTATGAAACGTCGAACTAACTTAATATTTGGAATAGCAGCCAAAACTAAGTACAAAAATGGATTTGAGCATAACAGGCCTACTGTTTTTATTAAACTTTTAGTTCACAAGTTTAATTCGATTCTTTGCGAAGTTAGAAAATTTGTGCCGAATAATCTAACCTAGGTGTTGAAATTAGCCGCGTTCGTTTACGTCCTTCGGTTCGCCGTTCCAACCGTCGTTTACTATAAGCGTTTTCTTTAGACATCGTTCATGAAAGGCGTCGAACTGACCAGAATGATGAGTTTTCTATGTTCGGTTGAACCGCCTTTTCGTTCGTCGTTACTGAAACGACGAACAGAGGCGGAAAGTCAGTTTCAACATCTCGGTTCGGTAATTAGGCTGGGATTTTCAAAATTCGCGATAAACCAAACTGAACTTGTAAACCAAGGTGGGCCTGTTATGCTAAAATCCATTTTTGTAGTGTGGCTGTGGCTGCTATTGCAAATATTAAGTTAGTTGAACGTTTCCGTATCTAGGTTCGTTCGTGAAACGAACGACGTTTATACGGGGTGCCAAGGAAAATCCTAATATGAAACAAGGGCTGGAAGCTCATATGGCACTTGCAAGGCTGGGTCAGATGGAAGTGATGTTCACTATTTTTTTTCACTTTTCGGTTAAGATGTGCCAAACTTGCAAGACTGGGTCAGAGGATTGAAGTGATGTTCAAAAGTTTTTTTTCTCACTTTTCGGTTGAGATGCGCACTTTAATTGTGGTAAAAATTAATTTCTAAGCAAAACCCTTAAGGCAAAAAGGATCATGTCCTCATACGATCGTGAAAAAGTAAATTTTGCTCAAAAGTATTTTTTGTATTCTGCGGTTAAGATGAATTCTTTAAGGGAAGGTCGGATCGGAGAAGTGACGATGTCTAACCCAATGGTGTCAAGTTTCTAATGCTCCAGCAAAGTTTTATCGTTCTAGCACATCTGGAGGTACCTTAACTCACAATCACTGATCCCCCCCCCCACACTTACATCCCCCCTCCTCGGTACCCGAATCCGGTCTGATTCTGTCACTGATGCACCTAGGACTTGTGCCTGTGCTTCCCACCAAGTATCATCCTGATCGCTCCACTCTATGCGTGTCACAAGATTTCCGGTTCCCACCTCTGACCCCCCCCCCCCCCCCCCCCCCCCCCCCCAGTTCATCGGATCCGGTCCGGACTTGAAATGGGACATCTGAGACATGAGGTCTTTCAAGATATCAAGTTTCATTAAGTTCCGATAACCCGTTCGAAAGCTATGCATGCAACTAATTTCCAGATTCATCCGTCTCTCCTTCTCCCCACGATGGTCGGACATGACTGTTTCCAAGTTAATCTGGTCGGGTCCACGATACGCCTGCCAAGTTTTATCATCCTAGCCCACCTGGAAGTACATTAACTACGGATCGCCAGAATTCCGGAACCCCCCTCCAACTCCCTCCACAGTGTCCGAATTCGGTCCAGTCCTGTCAGTTATTTATCCAGAGCTTGTGCTTGTTCGTCCCCCCAAGTTTCATCCCGATCACTCCACTCTGAGAGTTTCACACGATTTCCGGTTACTATTTTCAAGGCAACCTGGGAGATCCTACCTAATACGTCTGCCAAATTTCATGGTCATAGTACATCTGGAAGTACCCTAACTCGTGATCACCGCGGAAATCCAGGAAACCCCCTCCGACACCCTCCACTGCTACACGATCCGGTCCTATTTTGCCAATAAATTATCTAGGGTTAATGCTCGTTCTTCCATTCAAGTTTCATCCCGATCCATCAACCCTAAGCGTTTCAAAAGATTTCCGGTCCCCCCTCTACCCCCCAGTCCCAGTTATTGGATTCGGGCCAGATTTGAAATTGAAAATCAGAGACACTTGTTCTTCACACTTTTCAAGTTTCATGCATGTCCGATTACCCAATCCAAAGTTATGTATGTTTCTAGTTTCCGGATTCCCCATCCCTCCACTCCCCCCGCGATGGCTGGATCGGGCAAGTATTATTTCCAAGTTAATCTGGTCGGTTCCCTCATATGCCTTCCAAGTTTTATTGTCTTAGCTTATTTGGAAGCGTATCAGGGGATTTCCGGTACCCCCCCCCCACCCCACAGGTATCGAATCTGGTCCGGATTTGAACCTGAAAATTCGAAACACTTGTTCTTGACACATGTCAAGTTTCACGCTTGTCCGATTACCATTTCCAAAGTTATGCATATTAGTAGTTCCCGGATTTCCCACCCCTCCACTCCCCCACTATGATCGGATCTAGAAAGTGGTTATTTCCAGTTAATTTGGTCGGTTCCCTGACTTCCCTGATACGTCTGCCAAGTTTCATTGTCCCAGCTTATGTGGAAGCGTTTCGCGACATTAGTTTGGTTTAAGTTTAGTTAGCATCAGAGCAAAATAGCTCTAGTTATCTTGCTCTGGATAGCATTTAGCATTCTTTCTGACCACTTGTTCTTACTTTAATCTTTAAACCGTACCTATTCCCGCATTCGCTTCTCAATACAACAAAGTACGGCCCTGTTGGTAGAGCGCTGGACTTGCACCCCAGAGGTCGTTTGATCGATACCGCATTTGACCTCATTTCGTCGTTTCAGGAACAAGGAATGAAACGGCAGTTCAACAAACAAAGAAAACGCCTTATTGTCGGCAGTTCAACACCGTTATAAAACAAGAGCTACGAGCTCATATGGCACTTGTTACGAGTAGGCACGGCTCGGTTATGTCAATGATATATCTAGTGTTTGCTAGGTGTCTTCCCACCAAGTTTCATCTCGATCCCTCCACTCATAGCGTTTTCCAATATTTCCGGTTCTCCCCTCCAGCTCCCCCCAAAAGTCACCGGATCCGGTTCGGATTTTAAGTGGGTCGTCTGAGGCATGAGGTCTTTCCAAATATCAAGTTTCATCGAGATCCGGTCACCCGTTCATAAGTTATAAATACCTCAAGATTCCGGATTCCCCCTCCCTCCACTCCCCCAACAGTGCCCGAATCGGCTCGGTCATGTCAATGATGTATCTAGTGTTTGCTAGGTGTCTTCCCACCAAGTTTCATCTCGATCCCTCCACTCATAGCGTTCCCCAAGATTTCCGGTTAACCCCTCCAGCTCCCCCAAAAGTCACCGGATCCGGTCCGGATTTTAAGTGGGTCGTCTGAGGCATGAGGCCTTTCCAAATATCAAGTTCCATCGAGATCCGATCACCCGTTCAAAAGTTATAAATACCTCAAGATTCCGGATTCCCCCTCCCTCCACTCCCCCCACAGTGCCCGAATTGGCTCGGTTATGTCAATGATGTATCTTCACACCAAGTTTCATCTCGATCCCTCCACTCACAGCGTTTCCCAAGATTTCCGGTTGCCCCCTCCAGCTCCCCCCAAAAGTCACCGGAACCGGTCCGGATTTTAAGTGGGTCGTCTGAGGCATGAGGTCGTTCCAAATATCAAGTTTCATCGAGATCCGGTCACCCGTTAAAAAGTTATAAATACCTCAAGATTCCGGATTCCCCTCCCTCCACTCCCCCGACAGTGCCCGAATCGGCTCAGTCAGGTCAATGATGTATCTAGTGTTTACTAGGTGTCTTCCCACCAAGTTTCATCTCGACCCCTCCACTCATAGCGTTTCCCAAGATTTCCGTTTGCCTCCTCCAGCTCCCCCAAAAGTCACCGGATCCGGTCCGGATTTTAAGTGGGTCGTCTGAGGCATGAGGTCGTTCCAAATATCAAGTTTCATCGAGATCCGGTCACCCGTTAAAAAGTTATAAATACCTCAAGATTCCGGATTCCCCTCCCTCCACTCCCCCGACAGTGCCCGAATCGGCTCGGTCATGTCAATGATGTATCTAGTGTTTACTAGGTGTCTTCCCACCAAGTTTCATCTCGACCCCTCCACTCATAGCGTTTCCCAAGATTTCTGGTTGCCCCCTCCAGCTCCCCCCAAAAGTCACCGGATCCGGTCCGGATTTTAAGTACGTCGTCTGAGGCATGAGGTCTTTCCAAATATTAAGTTCCATCGAGATCCGATCACCCGTTCAAAAGTTATAAATACCTCAAGGTTCCGGATTCCCCCTCCCTCCACTCCCCCCCACAGTGCCCGAATCAGCTCGGTTATGTCAATGATGTATCTAGTGTTTGTTAGGTGTCTTCCCACCAAGTTTCATCTCGATCCCTCCACTCATAGCGTTTCCCAAGATTTTCGGTTGCCCCCTCCAGCTCCCCCCAAAAGTCACCGGATCCGGTCCGGATTTTAAGTGGGTCGTCTGAGGCATGAGGTCGTTCCAAATATCAAGTTTCATCGAGATCCGATCACGTTCAAAAGTTATAAATACCTCAAGATTCCGGATTCCCCCTCCCTCCACTCCCCCCACAGTACCCGAATCGGCTCGGTTATGTTAATGATGTATCTAGTGTTTGCTAGGTGTCTTCCCACCAAGTTTCATCTCGATCCCTCCACTCATAGCGTTTCCCAAGATTTCCGGTTGCCCCCTCCAGCTCCCCCCAAAAGTCACCGGATCCGGTCCGGATTTTAAGTACGTCGTCTGAGGCATGAGGTCTTTCCAAATATCAAGTTCCATCGAGATCCGATCACCCGTTCAGAAGTTATAAATACCTCAAGGTTCCGGATTCCCCTTCCCTCCACTCCCCCCCGCAGTGCCCGAATCGGCTCGGTTACGTCAATGATGTATCTAGTGTTTGCTAGGTGTCTTCCCACCAAGTTTCATCTCGATCCCTCCACTCATAGCGTTTCCCAAGATTTCCGGTTGCCCCCTCCAGCTCCCCCCAAAAGTCACCGGATCCGGTCCGGATTTTAAGTACGTCGTCTGAGGCATGAGGTCTTTCCAAATATCAAGTTTCATCGATTTCCGATCACCCGTTCAAAAGTTAAAAATACCTCAAGATTCCGGATTCTCCCTCCCTCCACTCCCCCCACGGTGCTCGGATGGTGGAAGTGACTATTTCCAACTTAATCATTTGGGGTCCCTGATATGATTGCCAAGTTTTATCGTCCTAGCTTATCTGGAAGTGCCCGAACTAGCAAAACCTGGACAGACCGACGGACGGACAGAAATTGCGATCGCTATATGGCACTTGGCCGAAGGGCAAGTGCCATAAAAAAAAGGCTTACAGTAAAATGACGGTTGGAACAGCGAACCGTACGACGAAAACGGACGCGGCTATTGTCAACCGAAAACTTCCAAACACGGTTCACAAGAAAACTGCAAGAGGTCCCCCTTAGTTGGGGAAAATTTATTATTTTATTTACAAAATGTCAATCGGGGCGTCCCAGAGTAAATAGTCGTATTGTACATCTATTGGAGGAAGATTAATGGATACTGAAGATTCTAAATTCAGAACGGCGAGAGCTGTTCTAGAATATAGAATAACCCACGCTATTTTTAGAACGGGTTAACAAACCAGCTGCTGTCAACCGAAAACTTTCCAACACGTTCAGAAGAACACTGCATGAGGGCCCTCTCTAGTCAAGTGAAGTTATTACCCCCGACAACACACACACACGCATACTAAATCTGACCGTATTGCTGATTGTTTAGAATGAACCGGGACGACCGCAAAATCAAACGTGTATCCATCCATAAATCAAACTGAAAATGTATTATAGTCAGGAACGCATGTTTGAGGGGAAAAGTGGGCGGCGGCCATACCCCCCGAAGGCTTTATTTTCTTACTTAACAGGATGCAACATGTACAAAGAGGTCCGAGTAAACAACTGTTCAACAAAAATTATGACGAAAAACGCTCCTAAATGCTTTTCTAAAATGACCAACCCTGGTCATAAACTTCATCGGAAAATCAAGTTAAAGCATTGGTACGTGCCAGCAAGAATAAATAAGCAAATACTGTATCAAGCTAAAGCATCGGTACGTGCCAGCAAGAACAAATTAGCAAATACTCTATATGTAAACAAGACCAAATGTTTCGATGTGATCCCAAATATTTAAAACTTGTTACATACAATTGTGTCTTGTCTTCGCCAGACTCCTTGAACATTTTTTCGATTAAAATTAGATACAGATTAAACAAATAGCTAATCATCTGGGAAAGATAAGTTCAGATGTGGATTCAGCATGTGTGTTTACCCCTATAAGTCATATCTGTTTTGACGAAACTGATCGAAACTTCATGCCTTACTTCTGCCAAATTTTCGGTTTCGTCCGAATTCCGGGCGAACTGCTTGTCGGGCAAAAGCTCAAAAACGAATTCAGCGTATCTCCTTACCCCTATACAGAACATCTAATCAACTTCAAATAAAACTTTACGGTAAGTTTCAGCCGGATTCTGGACGAACAATATGTCCGGGTAAAAAATGTTTGTCATGTACGGATTCAGCATCTCTTCTTACCCCTAAACGGGACATCTAATAGAACTTTTGCTTTTAACAAATTTTTCGGTTTTGGCCGGATTCCGGGCGAACTACTTGTCCGGTTAGAAAACTATTTTCACATAAATGATCAGCATGTCTTCTTACACCTAAACCGAACATCTCACCATCTTCAAATAAAACTTTTACATTTAACAGACTTTCTGGTTTCGGCCGGATTCTGGGCGAACTACTTGTCCGGCGAGGAAATGGTTTTCATAATTGCGTTCGGGTCCCTGCCTCCGTACCTCTTTGTGTACACCAAACATTTCGGTGAGCAGACCCTCGAGACGGACGGACAACTTTTGCAATGTCATAGGTATCTCTCCACTTACGTTTCGGGATCCCAAAAACACGCCAGTGAACCTAGGAAAAAGCGGGAAACGTCGCCCGAACGATGACTCAAACCCTATGTCAGCCAATCAAAGGCGTTTGTTGGGGGCAGTTATTGTGACACTTCCAGCTCATCGCTAGGCACACGGCGACTCGAACGCACTATCCATAATTACTGTCTAATGTTTGCCACGGTTACGTTTTCCGAATATTTTGATAAAATTGCCACTGCGGACGCGGAACTTTTTCCTTTTTTATTCTTCTTGATTTATTTCTCTATAGTACTCCATTAGTCCTCATGTGTTTCAATGAGTGAATAAAGTTTTCATTCAGCAGTCATCCGGCACACTAAAAAAGAGATACACATTTTCGACGATCGGGACACACCAAAAAGTTGAGACACATTTTCAACATCACACACTAGTTGAAGCGAACTCACCCCACAGCACGACCCTTCATGAATGACTGCCTAATGCTCACTTAACTCTAGGTTATAAGGGTTTGGGGGGAAGCGCAGGTTCTCTGCACATCTTCACGTTCCAGCGTACCTACGTGACGCATGTATCAACCGGGGATTTCGGCAGCCCCCTAACTGTTACTTTCGATAAGGTATTTCCCAGAACTGGTAACTCCGGGATGTCTATAGATTAGTATAGTTCTGACAGACTTCCCCAGTAGATCTATACCAAACCTAGACACTATGTATTTTGCTGACTGCGCGGAATCTAGACGGGAAATTACAGGTCAAAGAAGTTGACTAAAATCAAGGACAAATGATCCGGTAGAACCTCCGTCTTCCTATCTCTATAATACGACCATGCGGAGTCGAATATTTCCCCATACCCTGCACGATGCAAACGACGGAGATTAGAAGTTACGCGGAACATCAAAATTCAATTTCCTTCTACAAACAGCTATATCGCTATCGCTGTAAAGCCCCGAAGTAGAAATTTCCAAAGTGAAAGCCGATTGGCTGTCTGGACGTTTTGCTGAGCGGGTCAGCGCCTACTGCGCTAATTCCTCTGACACAATGGCGAAGGGGGAAGTAGAGGGGTATCAACTAAAAGCTCACGGCATGTACCACTAGCTCCGCTCAGTTTTGTCGGGGTATCCATAGTCGCTGCATGGGACCAACGACTATTTTGGCTTATTTGTTCTCGGTTTAATGCCAATGACTGATCTCAGTGGACTGGACAACCCTTTTCTACTTGAAATAAGGTGGAACCGTTAATACTCAACAAAAATGATTGTTATAGCACTTGCAGCTTCGCTCAAGTGTCATATACCGATCATTTTTCGATCGGTCGGTCCACTGTGAGGCTCAAAGCCGCTCAAGTTAGAAAATTTTGTTTGTTGATTTTTTTTCCAACTTAAGCGGCTTTGAGCCAGAAGAGAAACCTTGCGAAGAAGGGCCGAAATATAGCTCTAATAGAATTCAGCTGACGTATCTGTTTTGCACTGTCAAATACTTTTTACCAAACGATACATTCCTGTGATGTCCATGATCATTCTTATCTCAAGGGTTTTTGCTTACAAATGAACACAGCAAACCTGCGAACTTGCAAGTTCCTACTTCCATCCTCTTACCCAGCCTTGCAACTGCCACATGAGCTCCTAGCTCTTGTTGTGAACAAAGTGTACCTTCATTCTGAAAAACGCTAACACTAGCCGACATTGATCATACATTCCAGAGACAAATTTCAACTCTTTAGAGCAAACTCGTCCCTCTTTCTCGCCGGCTGATTATAACCTTGAAACGCAAAGAAAGAAAGCGTATATAATGTGTTTACAAGCTTTGCTTCATTTTACCTTTCGTTAGCTAATATTTTCTTTCTCTTTGACTTTATAACGGGAGCGTGTCTTCCAGAAATACAGCTCACAATTGTGCCACTAGAAAATCGCACTGTCGTACCGAGTCTTGGTTTGGCCTAGCGTCTTTGAAGAAATATTTACTGTCAAATATATAATACCTTTTGTTATATTTTACTGAAAAACTGGGTATTTTTTTCATTTGGTATGCTTTTCTTGCTAAGATCTATTTCGCGTGGTTCTTAATCGCGTCGCTAGATGATCCCCCGAGCCTTGGTGGAGAGGGGATATAGGCATTGCAAATGCTAGAATTCTCCAGACTCTTTAATCAATCAATCAATCAATCAAGTTTAATCCGAATAGCTAAAAGCTAGAAAAGGAATTTAAATTTACAAAATACACAGACACACAAGAAACAATTTAACTAATACACTTACAAGAAATTACCAGAAATAAATGATGGAATAAAACTACGTAAAAATTGGGTAGAAGAAATTTGATTTGAGGGGGCAAATCATTCGCTTGACTTTCGTCACGCATGGAGAGTGACTTTGCCGCCTCAAGTTAGTCTCACCCATGGTTCACACTGCTGCTTCGTATACGACACGATTTTTTCTTTGATGTTCTGACGTGCGGCAGAATCGCATGGACCTTCCCACTACCATGCAGACACAAATAGAAAACGAAATTTTTCGACGAGATTTTTCAGCATGAGGACAAACAAACCCTTGGTGAAACAACCTCTGAAGATGCTGGGAGATTACACATCTGAGTACGACCCAACATTAGAATTTTTTTTAGTCATACCCAGGCCCATATCCAGGAATTTATTTCGGGGGGGGGGGGGGGGGGTCACCTTTCGGGGGGGGGGGGGGTGCCTGTGGGTCGGACAAAAAAGTACGAAAAAGACAGATCAGAGGGAAAAGCCCATAAAAATGGTTAATTTTGTATGTTTCGGGGGGGGGGGGGGGGGTCAACCCCTAACCCCCCCCCCTGGATACGGCCTTGGTCATACCCCATATGTCATCTTGTTCAAAACAGGTTAATACAAGTTTATTTAGAAAATATTTTGCATGTCTTTGAAAATTGAATAGTCTTTGTTTTTATTTTTCTTTCCCTCAAGAATCGCAAGCGTTATGTCGGGATCAGTTGAAATATTTCAACGCATCCGACACCGCGAAAAAACGCAAAGCTCTGCGTTGCTTGTCGCACGATTTGTGTCGTATGTCGTATGACGCAAAATTTTGAGCGAAATCGCAGCAATGTGAACCAGGGGTCAGACGAACTGCAGCTTCTCGCACGGAACGCTCAACTCTACGCAAAGAAAGTCATAACTATCAAACCGAAGTAACATTTTAGAAATTTAACTTAGTTATTTTATTTAATTTTTTGTATTTAAGGGATTACGTTTTCAACCTGTCTGGCGCCAATTCCTCTTACATTAAAGACTATACAACAATGAGATAGTTCAGCTGCCCCCCCCCCCCACAAAAAAAACACACACACAACCCAACTAGATGGCTCCAATTTTGCTCTCGACTTCGAGATCTCAGTACTATTAACCTACTAATACTTATTACTTCGATTTCAGTTTTACGATGATGGGCTCAACACGAATCGTATGTACGGATTGACACCTCAAGCCATTTCCGTTCCATTTTACTACATTAGCCCCAATCAAGGAAGTATGTTCTACGACAGTCAAAGCGGAATCCCCCTAACACGTCAGGTCAGTTGCGTTTGCTTGGGAGACTTTGGCGACCCTCATCAGATTAGCTGATATATTTGAATTCCATCCATTGGCTAAAGGCTCACAAGCACTATTTCACAGGTCAGCTAGTCCCCAAGGGTCACACATCCCCAAAGAGGCAAACAATAATCTAAACAGTTTATTTACCAATTAAATTAATTAAATTATTTACCAATAGGCATCCCTTCTCTCTTGATCCTATCTGCTGAAAAGGCTTTATCGTCTTTAAAGTTTAACTGAAAAGCAAACTTACTTTGTATCATTTAGTTGGATACACTGAGTTACTTGGATTCTGCTAACTTTTTTGATTTTCCACTATCTGCTCTAGTAGTGAGGTTCAGAATACCTAAGGCCGTCCCAACAACACAAATTCTATTACTTTCAGTGGGCGGTGATAAGCTTGGTGAAGAATGCTTAGTGCCTGAACAAAAAATGTGAATACATCTTTATCGTCAAGCATACGACTGAGGCACAAGCGCATAGAGATACCACAAATCTGACTGGGAAATTCCACTATTTGAAAACTGATTATCGTGAATAGCGGTGCAACGAAGTAACGCATTTCCGTCGGGTCTTCAAGACTCATTAAGTGAATAAGCGCTGGGGTAACAAGACTGTCCTATCGCTGCCCTTTTCAGTTAAACTTTAAAGTAGTATTATCACTAAGAGTCAAACGAAGAGTGGAAGGAGCGCTAATCCAGGTAGTGAAACTTGTATCTACGAAGAATTTTCAAAGAATTTGCCTAATATTTCATGTTACAGTGAGTACAGCTGAAACCTGTCAGATGCACAAAAGTAATTTTAGTTGTTCATTCAGCTAGGACCGCTCGGTTTTCTCTCACCTGCACCTTCCTCTCAATATCTACTAAGGGCGTGTTCACTAGTTAGCTCGTCCAAAGGTTTTAACACGTTTGAAGAGTTCCAATTGTTGCCTTGGTTATGCCACAAGCCATCTTTATTTGTATTTAGTAAAAACTAAAAATTAATGACTCTATTATAGCCACAAGTTAAATTTTACTTACAAGCAAGGAAACGACACAAGAAAGGATTCTAGCTAATAACTCCAATTTTTTGTGTTGCTGATTTCCAATCTTAGATTCGTATTCTAGGCTCGTCGTATCCAGAGTACCAAGACAGACTATCTTCAAGAAATGATTGCAGCGAAGATCGGTAACATAACCTGCATAATGAGAGAACTCAGTTTCGTAAGTAAATATTTTGTAGATGCTAACTGCCCTATTATCATTTGTTCTTGTTTTGCCTTAAGCCTAATGAGTTTCGTATCTTCTTGACTTCAAAGCGACAGGGAATACTCTATATGACTAAGTCCAAAACACGCCAGTGATTCTCAGGAAGAAGGAGCAAACGTGTCCATAAAGACTCAAACTGAATGACTCAAATCTCGAGTCAGCGCAGCTGTGACACCCGGCGTGTCCGAATTCAACTTTTGAACAGAAAATGCTTCATTAACTCTGCAATTTTTGTAATGTTTTGGTTTCGGACTAGAATTTTCGTGAAATTTTACGTGCAATCAATATCGCGAAAAATGTCACGAGAAATGCTGCGACGATGCAGCATTTTATGCGGAATTTTCAGGAAGAAGCGGAAGGCGCGCTGAAGTGACGATATGTAAAAATAATAGTAGGAGTTTTCTAGGGCAAAATGGCCTGAAAACACCAAAACAAATAGTTACAGATGGTTGTTTGAAGTTAAAAAAGAAAACAGATTAAATTTGTTTTAAGTAATATCAATAAAAATAATACGGTACTTTTTTCACTGTGGGATGACAGGAAAATGTACTTAAATTATTCCTTTTCAAACGAAAAAAAATATAAGGCAAAAATAGATCAAAAGTATAAATTAAAATGGATCTACCTTTTCTCACAATCCCAGAAAGCTTAATGTAAAAAGAATGCTGTGTTCACTCTTGTCTGAAAGAATCTGAACTGAAACTCATCAAGTTTGACCTAATTCCCAACAGCAGACTGCTTACTGTCCCCAGATCCCCATCGGTGGTCGCGATGAAAGTACTCGCCGATTTTCAACCGCTTCTATGCGGAACATCGGCCGATTTTCACTACCGTATTGCTCAATGTTTTTGTTCTCTTCTGCTGAAACAAAAAGTCACCACTTTTTACAGAAGAAATGAAACTATCTAATTCGGACACTTTCGCGACATTAATTGCAGAATTTTGTGCGAAATTTTCCTGGGCAACTGGATTCGGACACGCTCACCGTTTCTTCCTTTCTTCCGCAGGTACCTGGAGATTCTGCATCGGAAGGGAGAGATAGTCATCAAGTGTATACTCTTGATGGCTAACTATTCATGCCGATGAAGAATCGCTATGTGCCTAGCGAAGAGCCAGAAACGTCAAAACAACAAACGTTGCTGATTGGTTTAAACAGGATTTGAGTCAATTGGAGGATGGTCTAAACGAAATATTCGCCCATGACATTTTAGTGACTTCATGAAAGAACAAGACCAAAGGTTCCGATGGGATCCCACAAATTTAATAGCTGATCCAGACAATTGAGTCTTGTAGATATCCGGTCTTTACCAGACTCCTTAAGCAGTTTTACTATTAAATTTAGAACAGATTAAAAAATCAGAAATCCCTGCCCTACTTTTGCCAAATTTCTGGTTTTGGCAGGATTCTGGTCGAACTACTTGTCCGACAAAAAAGAATTCAGTATATCTCCTTAACCCTGTATTGAACCTCTGATCCCCCTAATCAACTTCAGATAAAATATTAACTTTTAACAAATTTTCCGGTTTCAGCCGGATTCCTGGCGAACTATAGGTCCGGGTAGAAAATAACTGTATATACGGATTCAGCATGTCTTCTTAACCATAAACGGAATATCTAATCAACTTCAGATAAAACTTTTACTTTAAACAAATTTTCCGGTTTGTCCGGATTCCGGGCGAACTATTGGTCCAACGAGAAAATGATTTCATTTACGTGTTTAGCATATCTTCTTACCCCTAAATCACCTATCTCATTAGCTGTTAAATTTTTTTTTGTTTCGACCTTAATTCCAATCCCCTCCTCCACCCCTAAATGTAGGGCTACAGAGCCCATCTACGAGTTTGAGCTGTCGCTTGACCTAAAGGATCCTCACACCAAGTTTCATCAAAGTATCGCATTCCCTTCGAGAGTTATTGTGCTGACGGACGGACACACGGACAACTTTTACGAAGTCATAGGTATCCCTCCACTTACGTTTTTGGACGGACACACGGACAACTTTTACGAAGTCATAGGTATCCCTCCACTTACGTTTTTGGATCCCAAAGAAGGAAATTCAAATAAACGAATATTCCATAATATATATTTGTATATATATGTAGGCTACATATGTATACAGCCAAGCGGCAAGAGAGGCGCCAGACGCCTTCAGAATTTATAACCCGTTCAAGTGACTATCAATTCCGTTAAAATGGAAATTTTGACTTCCCGTGTGATGTCACGACATCGTGACGTTGCTCGTTCTTCCCGAGGTTCACTGGCATGTATCAGGGTGGTTCTTAAAAACCACGATCTTTTTTCCCACTCTCACAATACCCAAGCTCAGAATACCCAGGGTTCAAAATGCCCACGGTTCAAAATACCCACGAATCAAAATGCCTACAAGTAAACTGAAAGACCCCTAATGGTCCAAAACGTCGACGGTCCAACTGCCGACAGCTTAAAATGTTCACGGGGGATGCTAAGATCTTCCTGTTTCAAAATGCCGACGACTTAAATCGTCGACAGGGGAGGCTAAAATGCCCTGGGACAAAGAACAACGAGATTACAAGGGACAGGATTACCACGAAAAAGGTTTGAATTGAATTATTTTCCTTATTTGTTGATCAAACTAGAATTATTTGCGTGAAAGTACAAGAAATGTCACAAAGTTTTTTTCAACGCAGAAGTGAAACTAGATGATCCAAATCTTGCACCATGAAAGTAAGAATTGTTCTTAATTAAAAAATAACAGGTGCTTGTGATTCAGTTTTTTTTTAGACTTCGGCAGAGTATTACATTATAATTTACATTATACCAATTCTCAACATAAGATTATCGACATTATGATATTCCTTCCGGTTTTCGCTCAGAACTAGTTCCAGTTTACTACGGACTTTTTCGGACCTCGAATAATTCAATCGTGGGCATTTTGAACCGTCGAAATTTTGAGCCGTGGGCATTATGAGTCGTGGGCATTATGAGTGTTCGCCGTGTTTCGTACTTGGAGTCGTTCATATACAGTAATAGTGTAACCGGTCTTTCCACCCTATCGTTCAACCCATGCACGCGCGAAAGAATGATCGGGAGACGAAGCAGAAATGCAAAAATCCTCAACTAATACGGTACAATGCTTGAACTTCGGGTATGTCCCAACGTAAGAGCAGATTTCCCAACTGCTGTACCCACGTGAATCCTGTTTCAAGGAATATTATGCACAGCAGGGTCGTATTTCTACGCATCTGACCCCGGCCTTGCCAAGCTACATGTTCCCTCCCCCCCCTCCCCCACAGAGGCTGTATTATATCCGCATATTGCAATAACCGAAAGCGGTTCCCTCTGACGGAAGAAATTCGTTTACCGTTAACACTATATTATAAGCTCTTCTTAAAATAATAATCATAAATTGTAAATATTTGGTTGTTATTTCTTCTGTATATGCAACCACTTGAGTGCTGCTCCGTAGGCCACGGCCAGGCCCGTATCCAGAAATTTATTTCGGAGGGGGGGGGGGGTGCATTTCGGGGGGGGGGGGTTGCCTGCTGGTCGGACAAAAAAGTACAAAAACACACAGATCAGAGGGAAAAGCCTATAAAATTGATTATTTGTGTATGTTTCGGGGGGGGGGGTCAACCCCCTAACCTTCCCCCCTGGATACGGCCTTGGCCACGGCCTAGCTTCTTCGCTTGTTCAACTCATGTTCAGTCCTACCAGATAGTATCTTTTGTTCAGTTACTCAACTGGCCGTTAAGAGGCTTTGGCATGTTGGCAGATCGGGGATTCCGCTTGTTGCTTTTTTCCGTTTATAAATCAATCAATCAGTAACAGGCTGACAAATGGAAAGAGCAACGGAAAAGGCGCTTTAACCGTTAGTCAAAATCCTGGACCTAGACCAGTCTGGAAGATTGGCGAACCTGGACAAAAGCTGGAAAGTAGAGCAGTCCCTGTTTTTCAATTGATCACTGGTCCAGTTTCGGTGTCATCCTGCGGCAGTAAGCAGTCATCCAAAAGACAACAGTCAAAAAACAATTTTTCTGAACTATTTTATCGATGATTTCTAGTAAGAGGTGTGGTTTAAAGGACCCCTCGCACTGTATAGGCTACTCTTCAACTTACAGTATTTTAAAATATTTGAATACTTTAAAACTAGGCTGTCCTTTCAACAAATAGCCCATGGTTTTGGCTGTTTTAAGCCTTTTCTGAGGCTCGTTGACTTATAGCGAACACAGGGAAACAATTTACATACCAGGTTGTTGTGATGGAAACAACTTCTCGCTGACAACCATCGACGACGTGATACATTATGGGAGTAGGTTGCATCAGTATTATACGAAAGACAGGTCATTTAAGGCTTGGGGTGTTGGTCAAAGATGGACAGGCAAAGCTCGCGTTTATGTGATACGTTAGATGTCTCGTTACTTCAATACCGTTTGACCCCAAAAACAAACACAAAGAAGGACCGATTATCCACCATACCACGCCATCTGAGGTCCGCATTCACAACTACACTTTTTAATCCTAATCCAATGTTAAGCTTTTGCTTGATACAAACCAACCGTCTGTTGTAATCCACAATCAAGACAAGATTTCAGGCATCAAACATTCTTGTGATACATAGCAACACATTTCAATCAGGAACGAAAATAAAAATGAAAGAAGACGTTCAAAACACTCGTCAGGAACTGTTTGTAATTATAATTACTGTAAGAATAATTAACCCATTGTTAATTATTCACATAAATTCATTAAGCTCATGTAAGGAATTATGCATTATGTGTTAGTGGAATCGTGAGAAAATAGCGATGGGCGATACGCAAAAGGGTTAGAAACTCTGCAACTTAGATAAAAGAAAACGAATGCATGTGTATTTCATCATCGTTTACGATATTTTGCTGAAGGCAAAAGATAACACGTATCAGAAAATACAGCGTAGCCTACGGTTGATTTTCAATAAATCAATCAGTCAGCTTTATTAACCAAATAACTTAAAGCTAGAAGAGGTCGTCGAAGACAGTCAGAAAGTAACAATACTTACTAACGATAGAACACATTAACAAATATACTTTCCGGGAAACCATCTGAAACAAATTTGGGACAAAACTATCTAAAAACTGTGTTGATGAATGACCGACTGCCAGTATTCCTCTCGGACAGACGACTCTATTCTTTTGTGCCCATTAATACGAGATGTAGAATAACTTTTAGTGCTGGCTATAGACTGCCCTAATTCTTGTTTGTCAAGGGACTGCAATTAAATTCCCCGTTTCCACCGCGCCACAGTCGCACGGAAAGGTCCTTGAGCAGCCGAAGGTACCGCAGAACTATTTTCTTTCGTCACATGTTTATGTCAGGTTGCCCCCCAATCAAAAGCATAAACACGCTAACACAAACAACGTCAACCATGACAAAATGTCCACATGGCAAAACGTCCATTTGGCGAAACGTCCTCGATCATCAAGTGCATGGTCGAGGTAAAACAACTTCCGAGTGTGCATGTGGTGACATTCCATAGAAGCAGGAAAGATCGGATACGTGACTGGTTGCTTCTAAATTTATTGTTTCCAATTTTAATATATAGTTTAATATGCCATGCAATGGAGTCGTATCAGCTCTAGGTTGTTTGAAGCAAAATGCACAATCCGAGAGCACCAAAATGCTCCTCAGAGAAAGGGGAAGCCCGCTGCGGCTCGAAGGGAGTCAAACAAGGAGAATACAAAATTTGTACACTTTGGTGGATAAAAAGGCATGGGAAGCGAGGACGAAAGCGGATAAAATGATTAGTTAGGTAGAGAGACACAGTAAATCTAGGTAAGACGGGTTTGATCCTTTAACAGATATCACCAAATTAAAATAAAGCAAAAGCGAGAACAATGAGTTATATCTCAGCGTAAACTAACACACAAATAAACTAACTAAAAAAAGGATAAAACAGAAACTGACAAACTGCTAAATCTTTGCGCTTTCTTTGAGAAATGGCTATAGCCGGGAGCAACACCTTAGTTTGTTTCTTCACTATCGGTTAAATGTTGAAGTAGCCAACCCATCGTGTTTTCCAAAATGTTATATTCTAAGAACATTTTTTGTTCGAACTGAGATGCAATCAGTAATCTCATAGGCCTAGCTATCCCTCAGCGACAAACAAACAAAATCTATAACCCGGGACGTTTCGCCGCGGGGACGTTTTGTCGTGGGGACGTTTCGAATGGGGACGTTTCTCTTCAGCAATTAACAAAATGGGTTTCTGTTTCATAATATTGGCTTTGCAGCTCGATAATGATAATCTACCAAACGTCGACGGAATCCACGCCAGAATCACGTCTCTGCCTCTGCCCGATGACATCAAACAAGACATGTACGATGGATTGGAAATGTGCAACGATTTTTCGGTAAGTGACTGCCCCCCCCCCTCCCCCAAGACATACCCTCTGACATTGCGTTCACTACCGGGTGTGGAAGGAGCCAACTGGGGGAATCGGCCGGGCAAGCATTCACTTGCTACATAAGGTCTTACAGTGCAGGAAAATCCAGCGCCCCTATCAGAATTTTCTTACGACGCTTCTGGGCGATCTCTGTCGTGGCGATAGTATTCCATTATCTAACATGCAGTACTCGTAACTTTATTCGGCTTTCTCTTGAAGTTTATATTTTCAATCGATGCCTTTGACTTTTTACGGTTTAACGCTTACTTTTTTCTTTTTTACAGAAATGTGTTCCGACGAAGAAATTTGACAAAATTCCAGCTCTGAGAAAAATAGCTCGACCATACGTTTTCTTTGACTGTTTCAAGGTAAGACAAGCCCAAGTACTACTAGCCGACGACCAATAAGACTAGTCTATACGAACTGGGAAGTCAAAGTGTGGACATATAGTAATTTTTTGAATTTTGGTCAACACTGGACAGTGCTATTTTCACCCACTCTAGGCCCCAATACCCACAAGTATACCAAGTTTCAACCTGATACCTGTCATGGTTCACGAGTTGTGGGCTCCGCAGAAACGGTGAAAACCGGAAACCGAAAGCTGCTACAGCGCTCGCAAGTGTAGATTATTCACAAATGAACACTCCAATGAAAACAGCTAGTAGGCTAAAGGCAATTCAACCTGAAAACTCTCAAAAAACAAAATACAAAAAAAGATCAATGACGGATGATACCAAATAGACGCCACTAAGAGCTATTTGAGGAACGGATAAAGTATGGCAAACACGAGTTTCATATCTTCAGTTATACCAACTGGATAGTTTATGAGTTTGACTTGGTTAGAATAGGTCTGAGAATGAGTATTGGGCCGGTTTTTATCTTATTTTATCTTCGTCAATGAGGTTCTGAGTTCAGATATTTATAGCCAAAACTTTGTTAAATCGTGCCCAGATTGCTCAACGGAAGAGAGCCCGAGACGTGTGAGACTAGCTTTGTTTTATAACTAATGTACGCTGGGCCCAAGATAATCGTAACTACTCCTTGAGCCAAAGCTGACTGGGCGAAAAGTCAGCTACTATGTCAGCCTGAGGAGGACCCTTTCAAAGAAGGCCCGAAATACCACTGACGAACATCTTAGCTGACTTCTTTGAACCATTGTCTACTATTATCTTAAGAGCTTTTCTGAATTAGCTCCAACTCGACTAACTTGACAGCTCCTTTGTCAAGCTGGGGTTCCAATTTTTTAGACAAACCCACAGCTGAGCAGGAAAAAAAGTGACCTTTCGGCAGATTAACTAACCTTCTATCTTTCATCCTAGACCCAAAAGCTGATGGCTTGCATCAAGAAAGACGTTAGGGAGAAGTTCGGTATGAACTTCGACGAGAACGCCTTCGGCCAGCGGAGCGGCGAAGCTTCGATGCTCGAAGCAGGGGACGAGCAGATGTTTGCAATGATGTTCGGTTTTTCAGGGCAGGATATCTGAACAGTTCTTTACATGAAAATGGACTAGAGAACTTTCTGCCACCCATTTCGACTCATGCAAAAGCTGTGTTTGTGATAGTTCGAGGCTATTTATATAAAATTACTCTTACTCGAAACCGTTCTTTCCGGCTTGGTTTTACATCTGGATCTGCAATCAGTCGTTCTTGCAGTTATCGTGGTATCTGATATACGATTGCTCTGCAAAAACCACAATTGCCGAAATTGCTCTTTTCGAAGAGCATAGCCCAAAGAACAAGAGCTACCAGCTCATATGGCACTTGTTACGAGTTGGCGGTGCAAGAAAATAGATGAGAACGTCATAAGATACACCCGCCATCCAAATTGCGGTTCAGAAATAGAAATAGGATATTTAGTTTCACTCAATTCTGAGCAGTTCCGGCATCACCTCGGATTAGCTGTAGCAAATGCGCATGACTGTTCAAACTTCAAATTTTCAGCCCAATAAATCCACTCGTTTGATCCCTAGACATGCTACACGATTTCCGGTACGGTACTCCTTCCATCTACCCAAACCGTGGTCGACTCTGGTTCGGACTAAAAACGGATCATCAAAAGCATCTTCTTGTAATCTTCCCTTGCATCTGAGCCTTTTTGGAAAATTCAAGTACCCCCCCCCCACCGTTGTCGGATCCGGTTCGGACCCTAAAATATGTAATCTAGGATATATGCTCTCTCTACATTCCAAGTTTCATTTAAATTAATGCACCCGTTTGATCCCTATGCGAGCCTCAAAGTTTAATCCTCTCTCCCGTCCACCAAGTCTTATCAAAATCGGAGCATAGCCTATCTGAAAATTTCCAGTACCCCCCACCCCCACCTACCTTGGCCGAATCTGGCCCGGACGCCAAACAATAACACTAGGCAGCATAAATTCGGCACTGTCGAACTTGCATCCCATTCGGTCCATCCGTTTGGATTTTGTGCATGTCAAATGCCCCCCCCCCCCAATTCCCCCAACCGTGGTCGCATGTAGTTTGATCCCTGTTCGAACGCGTGTTTTACATGAATCGGTCATCGATTCTTATCACTCATCAAGTTTCACTCGAATCAGACCACTCGTTCGCAATTTGCAGAAGTCAATTTCCATATTTCCCTTCCCTCGCTCCCAAAACATTCTCGGATCTAGGAAGTTTTCGAGGGTATGTTGTGTCAGGTTCTTGAGTCAATTAAGTCGGGTCAGTAATACGCCTGCAAAGTTTCGTTGTCTTAGTACATCTGGAACTATTGTAACTCGTGACTACCGGAATTCCGGGAAAAACCCTCCAACTGCCCCCACAGAGTCCCGAAACCATCTGGCTCCGTTAATTTCGTATCTAGGCCTAATACTTGTTCTCCCCATTAAGTCCCGTCCAATCCCTCTGCTGTAAGCGTTTCTTGAGTTTTCCGGTCCCTCCATCCCCCCACAGGTATTGGACCAGACACGGACTTGACACAGAACATCTGAGGCTACAGCTCTTTCCACCTGTCAAGTTTCATTCAAATCAGTTCAAAATTTATGAATACCACTAGATTCCGGACTCCCCATCCACCCACTCCCCCCACGATGGTTGGATCGGGGAAAAGACTATTCTCAAGTCAATCTGTTCGGATCCTTGACATACCTGCCAAGTCTCGTCGGCCAAGTACATCAGGAAGCATGCCGAACTCGCGGGATCGCTTTAAATCTGGACCCCCCCCCCCAAAGTGTCTAGATCCGGTCCGGATATGTCAGTGACGTATCTAGGACGTGTGCTTGTTCTTCCCACCAAGTTTCATCCCGATCCCTCCACTCTAACCGTTTCTCAAGATTTCCGGTTCCCTCCTCCAGCTTCCCCCAGTGGCATCGGATCCGGTCCGGATTTAAAGTGGGACGTCTAAGACACGAGGTCATCCTAAATATAAACTTTGATCAAGATTCGGTCACCTGTTCGCAAGTTAAAAATACCTCAATTTTTCAGCTTCCCCCCCCCCCCCCCAGCTGGTCGGATCAGGGAAGTAAATATTTCCTATCTAATCTGGTCGGGGTCACTGATATATCTGCCAATTTTCATCGTCCTAGCAAATCAGGAAGCACAGAACTCGCTGGATCACTAGAAATTCGACCCCCCCCCCCCAACTGCCCCAAAGTGATCGGATCCGTTCCGGCTATGTCAGTCAAGTATCTAGGAAATGTCCTTGTTCTTCACACCAAGTTTCATCAGGATCTCTCCACTCTAAGTGTTTCCAGAGATTTCCGGTTTCCCCCTCCAACTCCCCCCAGCGTCACCGGATCCGGTCTGAATTTAAAATGAAACGTCTGAGACACGAGTTCCTTCCAGATATCAAGTTTCATTAAGATCCGATTATCCGTGCGTATCTAATTTTTTCTATTTTTCCGGATTCCCCCTCCCTCCACTCCCCTCCAAATGGTCAGATCGGGGAAGTGACTATTTCTAATTTAATCTGGTCCGGTCCCTTTTATGCCTGCCAAGTTTCATCGTCCTAGCTTATCTGGAAGTGCCCGAACTAGCAAAACCGGGATCGACTGACGCACACAAATTACAATCGCTATATGACACTTGGCCGAAGCGCAAGTGCCATAAAAACTGATATTCAGTCACATCACTAAGTGCCAAACTTCATTCCCACTAACTTGACACAAATTGATGAAAGTGAGACTACTTTTTCATATACCACGGTCGGACAGTTGTATCTGAATATCAGATACCACGATAACTGACCAGACACCACGATAACTTCAAAAACTCCTTTTGACCGTGGTATCAGATACCACGATAACTGCATAAACGACTTTAGACCGTGGTATCAGATACCGATCTGCAAAAACGCAACTATTATTCAGATTGAATATGGGGTTTATCTAGAGATTATCTGATGCGATTTTGTATTTCTTTCTGAATATTCTTTTTGTTTCATTAGGATATTTCGGACGGTTATTAAAAGTAATGCAAAATCCCGGATTCAGTTACATCGCCGGGAGATGGGCAGAACAAGATGAGCAACAAATAGCAAAGGATTCAAAAGTTGGTCTTCATTGTACGTACTTTGAGTTTTGGTTTATTCATTTACAGAAAAACAACACTGTGGTGGTGAAAGTGAAACTCAACTTCAATAGAACAAAGCTCATATAGAGCTTTGTTCTAGCTATATCTCTTATTCTGAGGTTCCGGCTGGATCTATCCTCGAAGGGGGGAGGGGGCACCGGACATGTACATTCTGGAATCCGGGTGGGATCCATCCTCGGTTGGAATTCGGGGGCGGTACACATTATCAATCCGAGCGCGTGATCTGATTCGAGTGAAACTTGACGAGTCGTAGAAGTAGATAAATTAGATGTGCTATTGTGTGTCAGACCCGCATCCTACCATCGTGGGAAAACTGGAGGGGGGTACCTGACATTTTTAGATGTGGTCCGGTTCGAGTTAAACGCCATTTCGTACATCCGATCCAGATGTGCTATTTGTTCAAACAGCATCTTTCTACTCTGGGGGGAATTGGAAAGGGGGGTGGTCCGGGGGATTGTGTGACACAAACAGGGACTATATGGTTAGACAAATTGGGACACAGCTGTGCTGGTACAAAGTCTTCGGGTACTGTAAGGACACAGGGTTGGTCCGACCTTGATGGGTTTTACGAGCAGATGCGCTAGATCAGTGGTGCCAAATAGGTGGTATCAAAAGTTCGCAAGGGTTATGCGAAGGTCCCAAAATCAAGTTAGTCTATAGCTTTAATATCTCACCTCAATATTTTTTAGTCTTCTGAATCGGTCTCAATGTTGCCTCAAGCTCGGATACCCTATCGTACGCAATTTTAGATGCACATTTATGCCTTATCACTGATGAAAATAAATATCGACTTCTTGACGTTCTGATCGTGGATTTTTTTTTTTTTTTTAGTAAAACAACGATTCGTCCAAAAACGGGTACGCAACTTTTTCGAGGGGTACAAGTTACGGAAAAGGTTGGGCCCAACTGCCCTAGATGTCCCACTTCTAGATTCGAACCGCTTTTCGGCGGCGGTTGGGGAGTTGGAGGGGGATTTTTGTGACGCCCTCATTTGCTCTGATATACCACCTACTTGTAACAAGTGCCACTCGTAGCTTTGTGTGTAAGCTAAATCTTTTTGAGAACATTTCTACATGGTGATCTTTTTCATCGGGGACAAACTAGCCGGCACATTCTGGTCCGGTATAACCTGGATGTACGTCCTCCTGCAAGAATTTCTGGGAAAACATTCTATATACAACCCCAGTACTTACCGGGCAAATTAACTCGGACGAAATACCTCACGACCAGGACTCATAAACCTGAACTATCTAGCAATGTCCCTCAGAACGGCCAGCTTTTCTACTGTTGCCTGAAGTAAAAGTAGGTTACTAACTGAATCCCATATGTCACATATGTATTTACAAGACTGATTGACAGGAGAAATCAGGGACTGCTTTATACTTTCCCCCAAGGAACTTTTCTTTCATCAACCCGACTTATATCTTAGAATCTTCACTTGATTCAAAGAATGGATGTGTTTACTCGACTAGGTGGAGATAGTCAACTCCTTAAAAAAAATAAAAATAGCTATCATACTATACTGTTATCGCCAGGAACAATAACACATACAAAACTTCCTGTAGTCCCCTTCAACGCGTTTATTCAGAATCTCTGTTTCTCAAAGCTAACTATAGTCACTGATCGTCTTCAGCATATGCTGAGTTGAAGGCAGGCGGTCGTCAACCCCCTTGTGCCACTTGGAAATTAACTCTACGTCTGTTACTTAAGAACGCCATTAGTATTGTGTTTAGGAAATACTTTGCTTTACGAAATTCACCTTCAAAAAGGGTTCGAGAAGAGTTTACACAACCAAGAAAGTCCTCGTTCAAAAAATTTCCCCAAACTTATGACGCTCAAGGCCAAACAAACTTCAATGTCGCCTATTTTGGGATTACCTGTTTGTTTCTCGGATCCCGAAAACTTTCATAGCGGACAATATAGTCTCGGAAATAGTACCGACGAACTAACGAGAGGAAGGCTTTCGAAACCGAATTCGTGGATCCTGAGAAAAGGTATCCAATGATAGACACATCTTTTCCTCCACAACGATTTGGATAGGCATCAGACGGTCCAGGACTGGAGTTGCAGCCGGGATTTTCGGCCCCATCGTCATCTTCAATATTCACACATATGTATAGTCTGTTCTGAATAAAAGTTTGCACTAAAAAAATAGCAAAAAACTGCACATAATAAAGTTCTAATTTAGGGTTGTTAATGTTCAACCCTAATGCCTCAAACTCATTTTCAGATGAGTTTGAGGCAAACATCTCCGTTGTAAGAAATAAGATAGGGGTACAGTCTGAAAGAAATAGGGTAAGGACAAAAGACGAAAAAATAGGATAGACCTATGGATAACAGTTCGGATAACAGTTGGAAGGAACAATACTGTCTTGTCAGTATTTGCAATGTATGTATTTCGGGAGTTGTACCCATAGCCAGCTCAAACAAAATTTAGTCAGAACAGGGTCATCGAGGATTCTGACCATCTGAGTAGAGTAGATTTTTAATTCTAAAAAGTAACTTTCCCAGCGCGAACGCCGAATTTGACTTCTACGTCCAAACATAACTAAACACTCGAATCAATTTTTTTTTTTCTCTTTAAATAGAATGTTCAGTTAGTTGATTTCTGTTACATGTTTAAATTATTATCGGATATTTCCCTGCCCTAGCCAAGCACTACATTTGTGCTTTCCTGGCAGGAATGTAAATTGTGTATTTTTTGTGTCTTTAAATATAGTCCAATGAAACTGAAACTGAAAACTGAATTTGTCAATTCAACAATAATTGCAACACAATTCTTAAACAAATTCATCAATCGATACAAAACTTATCTACCACAATTTACATGAAAGACACATTCGGCGAACATTTTGCCAAAAACTTCTAAAACAAATAAAAATCACATTAACGAAATGATTTAAATTTTTTCCAAATTCAATCTAAGTCAATTGTGTCAAAAGTAATTTCACTAAAATACATATATAAAACAAAATAAAACATACTAAAAGGGTCATAAGAAAACTAACAATTCAACGAAAATAATGACTATGTTTACTGGCTGTTGTACAATTCAACAAAACTTGGAACAAAACTCCTTCGGTACCTTTCATGTTTTGTGGGGACTTGATTAAATGTGGGTACTTTCTGAGCCTTGTCGCGCTGTGGTCTGTTGCGGCTGGGTGTGTAAAGTTCGGGGAGAATGGGACGCAATCTTGGAACAGACAGGGTCTTGGTGCCGAAATTAAAGCATAGAAGGTTTCTTCTATGCCTGAACTTGCCAGGCAGATAATGGTAAGGAAGCTACCCTTCCCCATTAATGATCCTAAGCGCTCGTTTTTGAATGTTTTCAATCTTATAAACATGCTCAGATCTGTCCGCACCATCTCCATCTGTCCGCACCTTAAAGTTCACGCTATACTTATGAATGAATGAATATATTTAATATCCAATTGGCCGTACAAAATACATGACGGTTACAATAAGTATTTTAGTTTTATTTTTGTTTCAAGAACATCGGGGAACTTGATAGCTGCGAGGCGACCTGATTGAGCTCTATAAACTTTGCCACAATTTTTACGATAATGTTTCAGCCGAGCAAATCGTACAGTTCAATCAGAGCCACCTTCGTGGTCATTCACTCAAGTTGAAGGGACAACGATTTGTCAAAGACATTGGTCGCTGGACGTTCCAGAACCGAATAGTGGAAGAATGGAATGCTTTGCCGGAAGAGGTCATCAGTTCCCCGTCCATTGACGCTTTCAAATCCAGGCTCGACAGCTACTATGGCCTAAGGACATTTAGCCCAGAAATGTTTAGAAGAGAAATTTACTTTATAATTTGTTGTTCATTTTTGTAGAGGCCATGTGCCTTATTTTTGCATTATATTATTATATTATTATTATACCCATTAAGACAATGTCTCCTGGGATCTGAGAGTTGATAGTAACCCATTCTACTTCAGTAGTATTTCCATACATTCTCGTTCCCGAGATTTTGCGCTTCATAAGTTCTCTTTACGTGCCAAATCATGCTCCCGATCATTATTTCCGAGGAGATTATTCGTCTGGAGACCGGTTTTGCCAAGATTGTCACCCAAGGTAAGGGACATGGAATGAAGCTAAAAACAGCCGAAGCTGTACGTAATTTTCAATAAGCACGGCTTAGTTGTAAAGCGGCCAATTATTTCAGCACATCTGAGCAAAAACACTATGTAGTGCGAAGGGTCTTACCTATAATACTAGCGCAACCTACTTCCATAATCACTCCTCATATTTCTAAGCCCGGAGACCCCAATTTCGTACGGTATATTCTAATCCCTCTAACAAAACTACGTTGATTTTCTCACTTGCCGCGTGTCGCTACCTTCAATGTGTATCAGGCTGCCGGAGGATGTCTGCGAGAAATTTTTCCGTCAGAAAAAACGGTTATGTAAATTGTTTCCCTGTTTTCGCTACAAGTCAACGGGTCTCGGAAAAGGCTTAAAACAACCAAAACCGTGAGCACAGCCTAGTCTTGAAGTATTCAAATATTTCGAACTGAAGAGCAAATAGTGCGAGAGGTCCTTTAAAGGTACGTGCACCTAGATCGATTTTTAGTAGTCACATGCCAATTTCCTCTTTCGCTCCGAAAGTTCGGCGCATCGCATGTAGGTTTCCCCAAAATTGGGACTACGTTCTTCCGACAACCCGATCAAAAAATTTTGCTTCCTAGAATATCCTTGAAAAAATATCCTCGGCAAACAGAATTTTATGAATAAAAACCGACCGCTCGTAAACCGTATATTTGGGAGTTACTCGAGCCGAAAAATTACGAATTCCCCTCCACGGAGGGGCCCCGTCGATTCGCCAACAAAAATAAAGTTCGTCACCAGGCCCAGACATCAGTTGCCGCACATAAATCAGTTCGCCCACTTCTAAAATCCGACTGCTCCCCCAAACATAAAATCTGAGAATTCGACAAAACACCCACATTTTCTGACAGAACGCCCAAACATTTTGACACGCCCATTAGTGACCCAGCCGAGTTTTCGAACTATAAATGCATCTGATAAGAATGTGTGAGCCAACTGTAAAAAAAATGTGAGCTTGGTAAGGCGTGGGCAAACTGAGGACTTTTTTGTGTGGGCAAACTGACGGATTTTTAGAGTGGTCGAACTGACGTGTGAAAGGACTGACGGAATTCTGGACTGGATGAAGTGACCGTAAAGCTAACTGACGTGCGGGCGATATGACGTGTGAGTGAATTGAGGTTTGGATGATCGGACCTGTGAGTGTGACGTAGCCTATAGGTGAACTGACGTGGGAAGCGAGCCGTCATATTTTGGCGCGGGCGAACTAGCTTGTGAGCGTAGTGGCGAACCCCTACGGATGGCCGAATCCAGAAATTTGTTTTCGAGTTCCAAGGCCACCAGAGATCCTTAAAGAACTCCTAGCACTATTTACTACTCACAGTATTTTAAATACTTGAATACTTTAAAACTAGGCTGTGCTTTCAAGAAATAACCCACGGTTCTGGCCGTTTTAAGCCTTTTCCGACCCGTTGACTTACAGCGAAAACAGGGGGAAAATTCACACAACCGGTTTTTCTGATGGAAAAACTTCTCGCAGACAACCGTCGATAGCGTGACACACATCGACGGTAGCAAAACACGGCAAGTGATAAAATCAGCGTGGTTTTGTTAGAGGGGTTCGAATGTACCGTACGAAATTGGGATATCCGTGTTTAAAAATATATGGAGTGATAATGGAAGTAGTTTGCGTTAGCATTATAGGTAAGACATGCCCTTTAGTATTTCTTGCCATGGACCTTTTCACATGAAAGCTGAACAGTTGATTCAATCCATGTTATTAGGGATTGACATGGCTGGTGTTAGAGTTTCGCAGAAAGAAACGTACAATTGTCTAAACAATAATCGTCCTTATCTAGTAGTAATGGTTTCCCCTTCATTTTTATTTCGTTTTCCTCTTTTCACACGCCAGTGAACCTCGGAAAGAACACCGATCAACAACGTTTGTCGTCGTGACGTTTCTGGCTCTTCGCTGGGCACACGGCGATTCTTCATGATTCTTCGATTCTTCAGTGAGTCATCAAGAGTATTCCCAACCCCAATAGAAGAAACATAATCTTCAAAAAGTATTAAACCGTACCAAAATACTGGTAGGCCTGTTGAGTCCCTAATTTCTCATTCACATCTGACTGCTTCACTGGCGAAAAACAAAACCAAGGTGGTCTTTGACTTTGGTGAAGTATGCTTCAACCAGAGTTGGCTTCAACGAAGCATACCTTTACTTTACGCTATACTCAGGGTTGCCACGTCTCGCCTGACAGTGTGAATTGTTACTCCTTTTTTCTATCACTCTTGTCCTGCGGATGCCATAAATTCACGCTTTTTCAGAAAATGTACAGATTCACAGATAACAGTTCGGCAATTCCAGAATATCTCTACGTGTTATATAGAAAAGATTATAAGAAAATCTATATAATCTCTATACCAGCTCTACGGTACTGGATAGTTCATTTTTTATTTTATACTGCAAATACTAATATTAATATGTTCGATCAAAAGTGACCATTTCACATTTCGACGGCTCCGCCACCTAGCCTCGTATCTCATTTACACAGAATTGTTCAGGAGAGCCAAAAGACTTCTTATTTTCGTAACTTTTGTGTTCTAAAATTGTCAAAAAATAACAAAGATGATATTGTTTGTTAGTTTTTGACAATGTTAGAACAAAAAAATTACGAAAATAAGAACATTTTTGCTCTCCTGAACAATTCTGTGTAAACGAGATACGAGGTTAGGTGGCGGAGCCGTTGATTTATTCATTAAATAAAATTCATTCCCAATTCACTATCTGTTTTGGGCCAAAAGTCGTTCTCAAAACTGTTTCGTGTGGCAATTCTGGCTACAGTAGCACCGGGTAGGACAGTCTCTCAAATGAGCTTTTATACCACTTTCGCTTTCCAGCTGCATTAGTCAGACTGAAGCATGCCGTCGTCATCTTACGTGATCTCGTGCTTTGCGTGCATATTTGCAATTTTGCTCCGTCAATTTTATCCTCAGCTCCAACCACCTACCAAGAAAGTCATTCTTTTGTACTCAAAGAAATATGACAACCCAAAATATAAGAGTGATGAAAAATTGGAGACGGATGTTGGGTCTTGCAAAGTTCTGGCAGGGGGGAGTGATTTAATTAAAAGTGCAAATGCTGTGGTGATCGAGGATTTGTTCTATATACCAGAAAGAGCATCAGATGACCAGGTAAGTGTTGACATTACATACAATAGTCAAAGTAACAAACAAATAAAAATAAATAGTCTAAGTGCGCAAGAAAAATAACTGACTAACGAAAGGATTAGCTGTCAATATCTGTCAGGGGAGTGACATGCGGATCATTCTAGCATAATCTCAATTAAGTAATTATGTAATTAGGTTTTGTTTCAAACTGAAATACAAGGTTGGATAAGGGGAACGAGATAAAAGGAGCAAAAAGGGAATATTGTTCGATGCATTGACCAAGACAGTCGGGTCCTGTAGATTTCTCGTCGTCTCCAGATCCTGTAAACATTAACAGCAAAGCTAAATAATAGGCAACGGAAAGAAAATAAATAACACATGGTCAACATACTAAATTAATAACAAAATGCATAAATAGAACAACGAAACGGACGGGCACAAATGAACTGTATAAACGGCAAACGTGAAGCTTAATTGACTGTTCAGGTAATTAGTAACAAGGGTGAGAACGAGTGGGGCCCAAGGGCGTTACTTAATGCTGGAAACGATTTCATCATACTAGTTCAGAGAGTTGTTTGGGAAGGAGGTGGCGGAAAATGGCTGACTGCATACTTTTCTTTTAGTTCAGTTTCTTTTAGTTCAAAAACAATCAGAATAAACAAAACCAAAAATAAAGTGGATCCAGACTATTTTCGTCAACTGCATATTTTTTTTCTTCGAACAAATCCATTTTGCAAGCATTCTCCGGGTTCTCGCTGTTTCGGTACGCGGAGTCCGCGTGGAGGGACTCCCTCTATTCTCGCCGTTCAATTCAATTCCACGAGGAGTCCTCGGGGAACGGCAAGAATAGGCGTCTAATGAACTTCCAGTCTTCATAGCACTCCGTTCGTAGTAATGCTACAATAATCATAGATTTATTGCCCATCATCGTGAACACATGATTTTCATTAATTAACAGAAGAAAAAAAAAGAAAGAAAGCAAAAAAGAACATTATCGACAACAATCATAATGTAGACGCGCAAGAAACGCAGAAAACACACTGACAAGAGTTTACACTCAGTAAACCATGTGCTCAGCTAAGTTAAGGCTGCGCTTAAACCGCTCTCGCCTTTCCAAAATTACAGGTATAGGTTGTGCTACTCCATACTTGGACGACAAACTATTGTCACTTGTCCAAGGTGGAACCCTCAGTAGTACTTTACACATTTGCAGAAATACTAACGAACATCATTTATATCCGAGCAAAAGAGCAGCTACTGACCAAGTAGGAAAAAAAATTAGACCCATTACTAAGCAACAGAAGATCTTCGTTTTCAGGACCCTTGAATCTCCCCTCCATTCGAACTTCGCCAGGTTTTCGAAAAGAGGTGCGGTCAACTGGACATCCACGTATCGACTGGACAGCGATATTCCGACACCCTATGGAATGTTCCAGCCGTGGAAAGAGGGACACACAGTAGAAGACGGTCAAAAGGGGATGCCTGACCTCCGAAGAAAGGAATTCAAGGTAAACTAGGTTCACGATTCCGACTGAAGTCCTCCTGCGCCTAGCAGCGCAAAAGCTATGAAAAAAAAGACCCCCAATTTGACCGGGGATCCACCCTCAACAGCTCCTCAGGCGTTAGTAAAAAATCGAGTCCGGTGGCGCAGAAGAGGTCGACCAAAGTAGTCAAGTTTCGGAGGCAACTATTGCTGATTCTCCATTCATTAACCTGTCGAACAAACGGTTTGATACGACTTAAACCAATCACAAACGATTTGAGAGATGGTTGTTAATAAAATTGTGAAAAGATTATCCATGGGAAGATCCAATATGGCTCGAGACCAGAAAAACAAAAACAACTGTGGAAAAATCAACAAGAGCTACGAGCTCACATGGCACTTGTTACAAGTAGGTGGTACAAGAAAGTAAAAGAGAACTTCACAAAACACCCCGCCATCCAAAAATGCGGTTCGGACCTAAAATTAGGATATCTAGTTTCAGTCAAGTCTAAAAATTTCCAACATCGCGTCCAGTCCATCGCCAACCTTCCAAATTTCAACCCAAGAAATCCACTCGCTATGTCCCTAGACGTGCCCAAGATTTCTGGTACCCCCTTCCAATTCCCCGCATACCGCGGCCGACCCTGGTCTGGATTCCTAACTGGATCATCTGAAGCATTTTTTCGTACCACCTATCTTTCACTCGAATCGGAGCATTTTTTGGGAAATTTCCTCCCCCTCCCACCCCCATCGTGGTCGGATCCGGTTCGAACCTTAAAATAAGTGATCTAGGGCATATGATCTTGTATCTTCCAAGTTTTTTTAAAAGTACTCCCCTTGTTTGACCCTTATGCGAGCCACACAATTTCCGGGACTCCCCTTCCAACTGCGCCCAACGTGGCTGAATATGACTCGGAATCATAAATGTCGCATCTCTGACTTATCCTCTTCCTGTCCATAAAGTCTGACTGCACATGATGGCCGGATCGGGGAAACGACTATTCTCAAGTCAGTCTGTTCAGGTCCCTGATACGTCTTCCGAGTTTTATCGTCGTAGAACATAAGGAGATTTCGACCTTGCGGGATCGACAGAATGAAGCCCCTCCCCCCCCCCCAACTCCCCCACAGTGTTCGAATCTGGTCCGGTTATGTCAACGATGTATCTAGGACTTGCGCTGGTTCTTCCCACCAAGTTTCACCCCGATCCCTCCACTCTAAGCGTTTCCCAAGATTTCCGGTTCTCCCCTCCGGCTGCCGCCAGAGTCACCGGATCCGATCCGGATTTGAACTGGGTCGTTTGAGACTCGGCGTCTTTCCAAAGATCAAGTTTCATTAAGATCCGATCACCCGTTGGATAGTTATAAATACCTCAAGATTCCAGATTGCCCCCTCCTCCACTCCTCCCCGAATCTGACATGGAACATCTGAGACGAAGCTCTTTCCACTTGCCAAATTTCATTCAAATCCAGTCACCCGTTAAAAAACTGCCCGTACCACTAGATTGCAGATTCCCAATCCCTCCCCTCCTCCCACGATGGTCGGATCGAGGAAACGACTATTCTCAAGTCAATCTATTTGGGTCCAATGGGTCCCCGACACACCCACCAAGTTTCATCGTCCTAGCACATCAGGAATTACCGAACTCGCGCGCTTACTAGAAATCCCCCCAAAACTCCCCCATAGTGCCCGAATCCCGACCTATTATGTCAATGACAAATCTAGAACTTGTGCTTGTTCTACACACCAAGTTTCTTCCAGATCCCTCCACTCTGAGTGTTTCCAAAGATTTCCGGTTCACCCTCGAACTCCCCCCAATATCACCGGATCCGGTCCGGATTTAAAATGGGGAATCTGAGACACTAGGTCTTTCTACATATCAAATTTCATTAAGAACACTTTCTAAATACCTCACTTTCAGGATCCCCTTTCCAAGATGGTCGGATCGGGGAAACGACTATTCTCAAGTCAACTTATTCGGGTCCCTTACACGTCTGCCAAGTTCCATCGTCCTAGCATATCAGGAAGTATCGAACTCGGGGGATTAATTGTAAAAAGTTGCATAGTAAGTCCAAAATCAAGTCTAAAGAGAAAATTTGGTGTGTTTTCACGCTCTTCCACTTTTTTTCTTTTTTTTTAAAGGATACGTCGTCACTAGCCTTTTAGCTTTGGGGGACGTCAAGTTTTGCCAACAGGACTTGAAAATGTGACGACAAAAAACGCAGTTGCTGCCAAGCGACAACGTCGTGAACGGCTGTACCCAGGAAAAAATTAAAGCGCCGCAGGAAAAAAAATTTGAATACGCCTTTTTTCTGGCAAATTCTAGCTTTTAACGTGGTTCAAGCACCCCAAAATTCCAAGCCTCAAACGCCAACTAAACGAAGTACCCTTCTTCAAAATTGTGAAGACTGCTAAATATGCCGCAGGTGAAATTTTTGGGAAACGTGCCTTTTTGCGATCCCAAGGATACCTATTAAACCACAGAGCTGCCTGGCGAAAAAAAGGGTCCATCCAGGGTAAAGTAGATGTAAAGTACATTTATTCTGAATTTACAGCAAACAAAAATAGGTTAGTTTTCACGTCAGGAGACGTGCTTATTCCTGAAGTTTTGAAATCATTAGAAGTATAAGTTAAGTAAGTAATCGAAACCAGTTGAAGCTACCGTTAAATGGTAAAGAACAAGAGCTAAATAAATGCCATTTAAATTACCAAGTACAGTAATTGGGGTGAACCAAAAAATGAATTCGTACTACCGAGAAATTAACTAACAAAAATAAGGAGCAGATCGGGAGCGGTATAACGACCGAATTTCCGAATGGAATAAGACTCTTGGTAGAACCACCTAAAACAACCGAATGTGGTAAGTCTGGTAACAGATGCGGACCAAACAAAAATCAGATGAATTACCGAATTCGATATCGAATTAAAACAAATGAATTTGATTAATCACCGAATCATGAAATGGACTGACCGAATGCGACAGAACAGATACGGATAATGATAACGATAATGAGACCCAATAAATACGTTAAATCACCGAATTTACGTAGGGACGTACCGAATGCGGTGAAATCGACTCGGACTGACAAAAGTTGGATTAATTGCCAAATTCGATAAAGAATCGGAACAAATAAACACATTAAATCGCATAATCTGGAAATATGGGCATACAAGATTTTGTAAACCGATGCCCAAAACGTAGGGGGGGGGGGGGGCTGCGCTCCCCCCCCCCTCGGGACGCCCCTCAGAAATTTATTTGGGGGGGGGGTCTACTCGCGGACTGGACCTAATCCTAATGTCCTACAACGGAATTGTAGTGCCTCAGCAATCTCTGTTGAGTCTGTTGAGTCCCAGAACCCTCTGTTGGGTGTTCTCTCTGGGCCGCACATGCGGCTATCTCTTGCCGTTTGGCTGAAATGGGGGGAGTTGGTATATTGTGGGCTTGACCCGACTTAGTGTGTAAACTGTAAGTTTTTGAAGTGTTCTTTTGTTTCGTGTTAATGGCCCTTTGGCCGGTATTGGATTCAAATAAATAAATAAATATCAAACAGTAGGGCAAAAATATAGATCAGAGGTTAAAGCTTATAAAAAGAACGGTTATTTTGTATGTTAAGGGGGGCGGGGTAGAACCCCCTACCCCCCTCCTTTGGATATGGCCCTGGATAGGTTACATGAACTGGCTCGAAATCACACAGGATTGGATCCGAGACCGCCAACGATGGAACTCGACTATGCAACAACTCTCTGATGTCAGGGAAGGCTCGCAGCCGGTGTCCTGGTTCAAGATCAATTACAATTAACTATTAGGAAATAAAACTCAAGGGACGGCATAGAACTATCGAAGAAAACTGGTGTCCCAAAAGGATTTAATATCCCACACTGAACTTTTGCATTACCCAACGTCAACATAACTGACTTTTCCTTAGCAACCCACTCACTGAACCGACACCTCTGATTTTCAGGCTGCTTGGTTGGTTTCAAACTGCGATGCAAGCAACAGAAGATTTGAATTCGTAAAAGAACTAGAAAAGTACATGAATATCGACATTTTCGGAAAATGTGGATCCGCCAGTCCCTGTCCCAAAGAGCAGGGAGAAAGGTGTGTTCGAGATCTAAGCTCGACGTACATGTTCTACTTGGCATTTGAAAATTCGAACTGCAAGGAATACATCACGGAGAAGCTATTCGACATGGGATTAAGGTAAGACCAGGGAGACCAGGTGTTACTCCTTACAAATGAGCTGGTACGCCAAGTGAGGGGGGGGGGGGGCAGAAAAAGCAAGATTTCATTGTCAATGATGGCACAAAATAGGATTTCAATTTCGAGTTTAGTAGTTCTCAACTGCTCTCTGATTTAACCCAGAGTTGCAACATTCAAAAGATTTAGAGAGTGACTTTTGGCCCAAAACAGAGAGTAAATTAGGAGTCAAATTTTATTTTCATGAAAAAACGTGAAATCGTCACTTTTGGTCGGAATCGCCGCTGCAAAAATACACATCTAAATTCTATTTCCATGAAAAACGTGAAATAGTCGCTTGTGGTCGGAATCTCTGCTGCAAAAATGGTGGGACAAAAACAAAATAGCCTACAGCGAAAATTCACACTATCGTGCGACACGTGGCAACCCGGATAGTTAAGAATAGTTCTATAGTATAGAAAAAATAAATAAAGAGACAATATCCTACTCCCTCACTAGCCGCTTTTCAACACAGATAAATCGTTAAAGTCCGACGGGAAGGCACTAAGGTTGCGTTCCGGGACTTAACGATCGTTAACAAATTGTTAACAATCGTTAACTTTTTGTGTTCCACGTTTCTGGTTTCGAAATTTAAGCTCCACCCACCTACAATTTACGTTCCAGAGCTTAAGGATGGTCGGTGAGGATCGTTGCAAAATAGTTAACAATTGTAGAACTGGGAAAAGTTAACGATCGTTAAAGCTACAGTTAGCTCCGCCCCGAAGTAAAGTTAACGATTGTTAACAATTGTTAAGTTTGGGGAACGCAACTTAAGTTGCGTCCTCTTTCTCTGAGACGCCATTTGTGCAAGAGAAGTGGACGTGGGTAGGTTTCTACTGATTTTGAGAGTTCGGGCATGTCTTTGAAAATCCTGTAAAGCGAAACGGAATCTGTATGTCTATGGTACTTCCTAGAGGGAGGCACATATTTTAGTTCCCCCTCGGACCAAAAATAAAACAATTCCAAACGTATAAAATCCGTAAATCACTGAGAACCACAGCTTAAATGATTAAAGGACACCTGAATGAATAGTACCAAGTATCATCCCTATCTGTATGACTTCCGTTAACATTGCCTGCAGAAAACCCAATCCAAATACGAAATAGTGTTTCCAAGCTATGATTTTTGCTCCATTTTGCATTTGTCCTTATTTCAGTACCGAAAATTTTTAGAAATGAACAAATGTCTCCAATCAACCCTTCTTCTGGATTATGTTTTAACCAGTTAAGCCCAAACATATATCTAGAAGAAATTCCAATACGATCCGGGCAGCGATGTACAAGATTTGAATGAATTGCGCTTTTTGTCTTGGAGTCTGCATGTGCAAACCTCCAGAAACGAACATCCCTATTTTGGAAACGTCACGCTAAGGAGAAGAATGCTCTCCGTGGCTATGTCTGCAAATGCATTCTCCATGGTGTGTTCAAGTACGGTTTCATTGTTCAGGTGTCCTTTAAGCTGTGCTGAGAACAGATGAGAAACAAACTTAAAAAAAATCCAAAAGAAAATAAATTTCTTTTGTGTATTTTACAAATTATGTTTATGGTCCGGTTTTTCTTCTTTTATTTGTATCTACTCCCCCTTGTGCCTTCTGCTATTCTGACTGGTGAAAATAAATAGAAGCAATTTCTTTTCTTGCAGATATGACTGGATACCCCTAGTGATGGGAGCTTCTGCAACGGACTATGAAATGGTAGCGCCCCCACAGTCCTACATCTACCTGAACATTACTGACAAACCATCCGAAGTATCTGATAAGTTGGAAAAGATATTTAGCAACAAAAGTAAAGCAACACACTTTTTCGAGTGGAAGACCCAAGGAGAGATACACAAACATTCGTATCTGGAACTACTGTGTAGAAAACTGAGTAATGACATTCGAAGAAGGCATTACGAAGATATAAATGAGTGGTGGCACGGAAAGATGACCTGTCAAAACCAAGGTCGAGCGAGAATGTGCACAGCAACAGGAGTTTGTGAAGTAGTCGAGCCCAAATATCAGTATATTCCAGAATGACTGATTGGAATAAGTTCGATCGATTGAATATACCAAAAAAAAAGAAAAATATATTTGGCTGCAGCTCACTTAAATAAAAGAGGGCCCAAGTGCGGACGGGTCGAAAATAACTGTCGGCTGTAATACGAATTGTCAAAGGTTAGGCCAGGAGTGCAATTGACAAGCTAAACTTAAAGCGGTCTCAAAATACAGAAATATTCCTTCGGACCAAGCTGACTGCGAATCATAGTTCAAAGCGCTAAATGGGCGAGTCTAGGCACCCCCCCCCCCTCCCAATGCAAATATCACATATTCACTTAAAGAGGCTTGAAGACCTGATGAAAATGCGTTACTTCGTCGCTCCGCTATTGACAAATGATCGATTTTCATATAGTGAAGTTTCCCTGTCGGATTTGTGGTACCTCTATGCACCTGCACCTGTGTGGTATGCTTGATGAAAACAGTATATGAAAAATAAGTGTTCGCGCAGTGAGCAAACTTCCACGAGCCGATCACCGACCACTGAAAAGCCACGTTTGTATTGAGATTCAAGTTTTCTGCGTCATAGTAGAATTTTGCGTTGCGAAGAGCGCCGTGGACATTTTGAACGTCATACTAGAGCAAATAGTGAAAACTTAAAACACCTTAAAACACCTCCAAACAATGCAGTGTATTCAGTCGAATAGTACAAAAATAAGTTGGCTTTTCAGTTAAACTTTAAGGATTTTCCCTAGAAACGAGAGTTAAATGCAAACGCCCGACATCGGCTTACTGGCCGCTCACCTCTATACATAGTTTTCATAAAAATTTGTTGCATTTTATTGACACTGTTGTGTCTGGGGGTTGGCACCAATTTTTTTTTTTTTTATACCGAGGGGTTTCACGGGGGGGAGGGGTAGCTAGAATCTAAACGAATAGCCTACGTCAGCCGATTTTACAGGATCTTAGTGGCACACAAGTTCACTTTTCTATCTTTGATTCTGAAGGGGACCCTTGCTAAGAAGGGCCGAAATATCGCTCGAATCCGTTTAGCGAAGTCAACTACTTCTTAAAATAGGTTGTTTTTAATTATATCCAACTCCTCTTTCTATATGCCTACAGAAACTACAGAAACATACAGAACTTTGAGGTGCTACAGTGCGGGAAACGCCGATCATTCGGAGGTGCGCCGCCAAAGTGTTCACCCATCGCCGCCGCCGATTCTTTGAACCGGTGCGGCTTCGGGGTCTAAATGCATGCAACCTCTGAAGTTGTTCCGCTTCGACCATATCATGCACCTGAACCACTGAAGATGAAGGTGAACTTCAAAGTTTATGCTAGGGGATGTTTCGCCATGGGGAGATTTTGCCATGGGGACGTTTTGTCAGGTGGAAATTTTGTGATGAGAACGTTGCGCTATGGCGACGTTTCGCCGGGGACGTTTTGCCATGGGGGTGTTTCGTCGGGTAGGCTGTCAGACACTAGACTTTATAAAATGAGTCTAGTCAATTTAAATAGCCCACAGTTAGCACCAATTACCTACCTGAAATCGGTCTCCAGACCAACTAGACTATTGGCTAAATCCCAGGAACAGCATAGTCTCTTTTCTTGATATCTTCTTCACATGGATTGCCCTTCCAAAATCATTAAAGGACCCCTCGCACTATTTACTCTTCAACTTACAGTATTTTAAAATATTTGAATAATTTAAAAGTAGGCTATGTTTTGAACCAACAACCTACTGCTTTGGCTGTTTTAAGCCTTTCGCGAGACCCGTTGACTTGTAGCGAAAACAGGGAAACAATTTACATAACCGGTTTTCGCAGACAACCGTCGACACCGTGATACACATCGAAGGTAGCAAAACACGGCAAGTGAGAAAATCAGCGTGGTTTTGTTAGAGGGGTTCCAATGTACCGTACGAAACTGGGGTTTCCAGGTTTATGGAGTGATTATGGAAGAAAGTTGCATTAATATTTTAGTTAAGACATGCAGGGGCGTCACTAGCCTTTTACCTTTAGGGGGGACGTCCGGTTTCTGCCAACGGATTCAAAAATGTGCCGACACAACGCGCGCTTCCCGGCAACGGCGCACATTTACCGCCAGCACAGAAAACAACCCGGGTAAAACTAACTATAATGCATCCGTAGAGATTATTCCTATGATGTAATTTCGTATATTAAAGTTCACATACTTGGCTTTTCATTTTAGCATTCGCTAAAAAGCGAAGCTTCCAACGACTGTACCAAGAAGAAGTTAAACTAATCGCCGCAAGTGAAAGTTTTTAAATCTGCCTTTTTTCCGGAAGAATTTGGCTTTACCTACCATACAAGTTCTAGCTTTAACGTGTTTCTGACCCCCACGCATTTCAGTCCTAAAACGCAAATTAAATGGAACACCGTTCTTCCAATCAAAGAATACTACAAAATGCGCCGCAGGCAAATTTTTTTGTAAATTAACTGTAATGCATCACTTGAGATTATTCCTTTGATATAATTTCGTATTTAAAGTTCATGTGCTGTTCATTTTAACTTTCCCTAAAATCGGTCCTTCTAACGCCTGTACCAAGACAAGATGAACCAAGCGCCACAGGCGAAATTTTTTTAATCTGCTTTTTTCCTGAAGAATTAAGCTATAGTTCTATCCAGTTTCCGGCTTTTAAAACCCCAAGAATTTATATCCTAAAACGAAAACTAAATGATACACCGTTCTTCCGGATAGAGAATACTACAAAATGCGCCACAAGCGAAACTTTGTGTAAAACTAACTGTAATGCATTAGTTGAGATTGTTCCTTTGATGTAAATTCATATATTTAAATTCAAATATTCGGCTTTTCGTTTCGGCTTTCGCTAAAAAGCGAAGCTTCCAACGACTGTACCCCGGTTGAACTAAGGAACGCCGGCGAACATTTTTGAAATCTGTATTTTTTCCGGAAAAATTTGCGCCCGACAAATCTTTGCAGAATTTGATTTCTTACTTATAAAACGACCCCATGACCCCAAAACCCCCACAAGAATACTGACACCCGAGAAAAGCATCCAGAATTGGATTTTCTCTGTGTTTTGCCCGACAAGACTGTAAGGAACTATATATTGTTTACGTGTAAATAGAAGCCGACGTACCGACGAGACTTGAACTTTCGGCATGTGCCTGATAAAAATTCAAAGAATTTGATATTCTTTTTTTCGTGTAAAAAGAACCCGATGTGTCGCGAGAATACCGACGCCCGGTAAAACCGTCGAGTATTTGATTTTCTCTGTGTTTTGCTCGACTAGACTGTAGAGAACTTTTTCTTGCGTGTAAAAATAACTCCTTGTGCCGATGAGACTTGAACTTCCAGAGTGCGCCCGACAGGGTTTGCAAAATTTGATTTAAGTATAAGTACAACCCGATGTGCCGACGAATCGACCGACGCCCGACAAAAGCATACAAAGTTTATTTCTTCTAGATTCCTTATGTATAAAAAGAACCCGAAGTGCCGACGAGAATACCGAGGCACGACAAAAGCTTGCAGAATTCGATTTCTTCAGTATTTTGCCCGACAAATTTTTGCAGGATTTCACTTCTTGCGTATAAAAAGAACCCGATGTGCCGACGATTCGACGGATGCCTGACAAAAGCATTTCACAATTTTATTTATTTTTTAAAATGAACTTTCGCCGGGCTTCGCCCGATGAAAGTACTTTCTCAAGGCCTTTGGGGGGGGGGGGGGGGAGTCCCCCCCCTTAGTGACGCCCCTGAAGACAGGTCCTTTAATGATTCTGGTTCAAGTTGTACCTCTTGAACAACAAGACAAGCCCATATAAAGCTGCTGACGAATGGAATGGATGTCTGCCTATCTAAACTAGCCTCACTTCCTCATTAACAATTAACATGGCACATCACTGATTTCAAGATTTACGAAATTGGCATCTGCAGTACAGCTACTCTTCAACCCGTCACAACAGACTCACTCACAACATTTTGTTTTATCCAACACTCAACATAAACTGCATCACTTTTTCCTTCACTGCTGCTCCCCTGCACACTCACTATTTCTGATACTGAAATGACTCACTTTTCATCCGATTTAAAAAAAAAACTGGATTTGTATATCCCTTCACTACTTCCTCCCTTCGCAAGCATAATCGACTGCAAAACTGCAACCTAGCGATAGTTGCTCAACTGGATTATGAAAAATGGCACACAACCCAGTATTTTCTGATTTGATATTCACCGTTTTTATTTCCAACTGAATTTCTGGAATAGCACACCATCTGCCGACTAATTTCAAAGCCAGTCTGACGCAGGGTTGCCAAATATTTTTGGCCGAGAGTGTCACTTTTTCACTCAAAAAGTGCCATTTGGTGTCATTTACAAATTCAGAAAGTGTCACAAAAAGTGTCACTTTTCAGATGTTTTCTACCGAAGAAATATAAAAGGGGAACGGGAGCGCAACCCCCTTCAACCTCTCGATATCTAAAGATGTGTTTCTAAGTGACAGTTTTCAGAATTTGTGCCAATTATTATCCGATTGCCGTTTAAAACTGGACATTAAGTAATACCAAACAGGACAAAACATTCCGTACGAAAAAATCATGGGTAAAAATCCAGAGTAAATATCATAAGCAAATGCAAATAAAACTGATATTGATTTAAGAAGGAAAGAAATCAATGGTAAAATCTATGGCAAAAAATCACGGGGAAAATTCACGCAATTTCGATCAAATTTCACGAGAAGAAATCAACAGTAAAAATATCAAAGGAAAATTTCAAATTGCGGAAGAAATCAACGGTAAAATTCATAGGGAAATATCAAGGGTGAAATTCACTAAAAAATATGAAAGGTAAATTTACTGGAGAATATCAAAGGAAAAGTTCATTGGTAAATTTCTAAAGTGAATTTTCTCTTTCAGATTTCCCCATGAATATTACCTATGATATTTTCCATTGAATTCTACCACCGATTTCTCTTTTTAAGTTAACGGAGCGGCAACGTGAAATTTCCCTTTGATATTTTCCTATGAATTTTACTGTCGATTTCTCCGCGTGAAATTTGGTCGAAATTACGTGAATTTTCCCCTTGATTTTTCCCAATGAATTTTCCCCATGATTTCTCCTAGTAAATTTTACCATTGATTTCTTCCAATGAATTTACCTTACCTTAAATTACCTTCTCGTTAGATTTTCTCCAGTAAATTTTACCTTTGGTATTTCATAGTGAATTACACCCTTGATATTTCCCAGTGAATTTTACGATCGATTATCTTTTTAAAGTGAAATTTCCTTTGATATTTCCCCGTGAATTTTACTGTTGATTTCTCTTTGTGAAATCTGATCGAAATTGCGTGATTTTTCCCCATGATTTTGCCTAGTAAATTTTACCATTTATTTCTGTCCACTTTCAATCAATATCTATTTCCTTTTTATTTTGCTGTGATATTTACTCCTGATTTTTACCTATACTTTTTTGTTCGGGATATTTTGTCCTTTTTGGTATTCCATAGTCCGACTGATCAACCCCCCTCCCAAAAATACTTAAAAAATCGGTGTTTACAGCGGAAACGCCATTGCTGCCCATAACAAGAGAAGGCATCTGAGACTTCTGAGAGCTAAGTCGTTGCCCTGAGAATCCCAGCATATAATCCGAGATGAAAACAAACACAACCTTTAGTTCAGAAAAGAGATCAAACTATCACAATATTTACGTCAATCATGTTTAGGTTTGCTTCTAAGCAATCAGTGTCGAAAGTAACCAATTTAATCAGAGTTCTGGACAAAACTTGTCACCCATGCAGCTTAGTAACTAACAGAAACATATATATCTGTAAAATTGTATGACTAATACTTATAAAGTTTCATAAAAGTGTCATTTGGGCAAAAAGTGCCATAATTTGGCCTGAAAGTGTGGAAAGTTTCACAGACTTCAAAAAGTTTCATAATGACACCAAAAGTGTCACTTTGGCAACGCTGGTCTGACGCCAGTGTTAGGTTTGATTGGAAAACTACCACTTTGAGCGCTGCTACTCCAGCTAGTTTGCCGACATAGATGAGAAATCCACACCGCCTCTCTAGCGCCATCTAGCATCAGTATGTAGATCATATCGCCTTCTGTTATTTAGCCCTTCAGAAGAAAGGAAGATTAGCTAAGAGTAAATACTAACTTTTCCTAATTACAGGAATGATTTGAGTCTAGGCTAGGTCAGGACTGGACTAGTTCAGACAAAGTTGGGTTCTAGCACTACATACGGCTACACGTTCACTACAGCTGCCCTGCCAGAAGAGGCTCGAAAGTCAGCGGTTTCAGTAGACAGGTACAGGAGGGGTATCCAACCTCAAACTTGGCTTAAACGGTTGAAAGGAAATTTCACTGTAGTTCTATCAAGGCCCTAACTTTCAAGAAGGAAACCCTGAGTGACGTAGGACCTGCTTTATACAAGACAGAAATGTCCTTTTAGGGTTTTCAGGCCAAGTTTGAGGTCATAAAAGATTGAGGTAGGCCTATCCTATATCTTATACCTTTGCCTTAAGATCGAATGTCAATTTTCATTGATGTAATTTTATCCTGTTCTAAAAGTCAATGACTGTGAATCTCCAGGATTCTTAATTAAGAAGGATCACTCCTCTTATGGCTAGGTGTCTAAAAACTGCATCTATTTTTTATTTTGGGTGATAAGAGGGTGTAAAGTGAATCTTAGGCTTAGCCTGTTTTCGAAGGCCTGTGATGTTTCTGTGATGTGATGAAAGAAATAGAGAAATTCAATTGAATTAATGTAGCAGAATATATATTTGGATCTGGATATATAGAGCCCAGCCACCAGAGCAGTGCCAGAGAGGAGCCTGAAGCTTTTACATTTATAAACTGTTTTAGGGACAATCAGTTCTATCAGTAAATGGAAAATATAGACTAATTGTAGTTGTGTTTTTTGTCTCCGTTCTGTTCGCTGTTTTCTCTCTGTTTTGTATTTTTCCCGTTTTTGTCAAAACGCGGAACACACTGTTTCTCATTTTCCCATTTTTGTATGTTGTTCTGTGTTCAGTGTTCTCTGTTCTGCTGTCTTGTTTTGCAAAACAAGGAACTTGCTCTCCTAGCATCGGATCGGATCCCGCATTTTCTGGTTCCAAAAAAATCGCAGGATGGCAAATTGTATTTTTCGAATAAGGACCAACCATTGTATGTCAGGTGAAAGGAGGCACACTTATGGTTTAAACCAAACTCCAAATTGTCCTCATCCAGTGTGCATTGGAATCGTCGAGACAATGGAACATTTGCTGTCAGAATGTCCCAGGTTTGCAAGTCAGAGAGCGATTTTGATGACAAAGGTTTCTTCACTGTCTGTTCAGGTTAATACCAGGAATATTTTGGGATTTGGACAGCTCAAAGAAGAAGTAGAACTGCAGATCCTCTCTGCCCTTTGTGATTTTGTGTCCCGATCAGGACTGTTGTCTTACATGTGATCTCAGAATCACTTGTCGTCTTTTATGTGGTTATCTGCCAAAATTTTTACAAATCCGTTAAGTTTGGTGGCGCAGAGGGCTTACGCTGCGCGTCTTTACCCTGCCAAGCCAAGTCCTAGCATGTTTTATCACTGTTCAGATAGAAAATTGCAGAGAGATTCAGAGATAGGAAAGAAAGAATTGCAGAAGTTTGGAGGATTAAGCTGGATCCTAAAGTATGGTCGTTTTGGAATATAGTTTGCAATTCAACAGATTTTCCAAGGGCCAGGTGTACCAGAGGTCAGGGGCATCACTATGGGGGGAGTATGGGGGGGGGGGAGGGTCTCCCCACCGTAAAGGTCTTGAGAAAGTACTTTCATCAGGCGAAGCCCAGTGATTCACGCCGACAAACACAGAAGAAATATAATTTTGTATGCTTTAGTCAGACGTCGGTCGACTTGTCGTCACATCAGGTTCTTTTTATGCGCAAGAATTGAAAAACAGTTGTCATGCAAATCATTGAAGAAATAAGTTCTTTACTGTTTTGTCAGGCGCCAGTATTCTTGTCGGCACATCAGGCCAATTTATACGTAAGAATCAATTTCTGCAAACATTTGTCTGGCGCAAATTTTTCCGGAAAGATACAGACTTAAGAAAAAAATTGCGGTGCTTAGTTCAACTTGTTCTGGGTACAGTCGTTGGAAGCTTTGCTTTTTAGCAAAAGGTGAAACAAAAAGCCGAATCTGTGAATTTAAATATATGAATTTACATTAAAGGAACAATCTCAACTGATATACCTGCAGTTGGTTTTACCCAAAATTTCACCTGCAGCGCATTTTGTAGTATTCTCTATATGGAAGAACGGTGCATCATTGAGTTTTCGTTTTAGGACAAAAATTCTTGGCATTTGAAACACATTAAAAGCCGGAAATTGTACGGTACTATAGCTACATTTTTCCAGAAAAAAAAGGCAGATTAAGAAATTTTACCTGTGGTGCTTGGTTTAACTTGTCTTAGTACAGTCGTGGGAAGCTTTGCTGTTTAGCGAAAGCTAAAATGAAAAGCCAAATATGTGAACTTTAATATACCAAAGGAATAATCTCAACTGATGCATTACAGTTAGTTTTAGCCCGGTTCTATTCTATGTTGTGGGGAAATGTACGCCGTCACATTTTTTAGTCCGTCGGCACAAACCAAACGTCCCCCCCCCCCCCCCCCCCCAATGGTAAAAGGCTAAAGACGCCCCTGCCAGAGGTATGCTTCTATGGATTTTGGACCATCCTGGTGCTTTTGGTGTCCAAAATAGTCAAATGAAAATAATAAATTAATACTGTAACTTAATATTAGCCTAGCGTTAGCCAAGAAGAGCCAAATTTGTCAGCCCTCTTGTGACATCAGTGGCAAATTCAGAATCTGTGATTTTACTTATTTCATTTGAACATTTGTTTTTTGAAAAAGCTACTTCAAAGATATTGTAAGAAACTGTTGAGCATCCTGGTGCAATAGAAATTCTCCTTGGTGACCATCTCTCTCTGCAGAAACCCCAAAATACTGTTGTATTCCAACCGATTATGTGTTAGAAAAAAAAAATGCTTGTTAAAGTTTGAGGGTCATTCCAGCGAAATAAAGCCGGGCAAAAAAATTGATTTCTCAGATTTCGAAGAAAATTTCTAAGAACATCTACCAGGGTACAGGATTGTTGATGGTCGAAAAAGTCAATATTTTTAAAAAAATCGACAAAATTCAGGGAAATTCAACTCGACCTTGAAATTTTTGAGCTTCTTACTTAGCCTTAGTACTTCAAATCTCGAGATGTTCAAGTATGTAGGTACTCTTCTTTCCTTTTTACGGTCATGGGAAATCTGGGCCAGCTGCCCATGAACGGGGGGGGGGGGGGGTCAGGACCCATCAAAATGCGTATTTACACCTTTGTTCCTCAAGTATACCAGCTTAGACTTTGATTCCAGTCACGGGTCAAAAACTTTGTTCGTGGTCAATTTGGGCCTACTTGCCCATGAACGGGGAGGTGGGGATGGTTCAACTCCACATCTCCAACCCCTCTGATCCAAAAGCACAAAGGAATTTCATCGCCTTATTTCAAGTTATTGCCAAGTTAAAACATAAAAAAATGGGCAATCTGGGCCCAATCGCCCCTGAACCAAGTGGGGGTGGGGTTTGGGGACCAGCAAAAAGTGAAAAGAGACCCCAGTGCTCACAAACCTACCAAGTTTCAACTTGATACCTGTTGATTCCTATCACGGGTACCAAACTTTACTCCTGGGCGGGGGTGAGTGGGGGAGATGCAACTTTAAAAGCAATTTCACAGCCCTAGATCGACAAGTTCAAGAAATTCCATCGTCCTATTTCTATTTCTGGCCAAGCTATGAACCTTATTCACTGGGTAATCTGGGCTCATTTGCTCCTGAACCGGGTTGGGGTGGGGGGGGGACCCCCAAACGACACAACTAGACTCCAATCTTCTTCTTTGAATTTGTCAGCACCTGGGTTCCAGGATGGGACCCTTTCGGCTTCTTTGTGGTTGATAACTGGATGGTTGGTTTGGTTGAATCTCTGGGTACTGGGTAGGTTAGGTTAGGTTAGGGCAACCTTGGGCCGAGATGAATGGTACTCTCAAGAAATGCAGAGGAATTTGAGGGCGGTGATGATCGGCAGGAACACTGCTCGTTCGCGTCTAGGGGGGAGTGATGTAGACGATATTTCTTCGATGTCACGAGGTAGGTTTTGCTTCAGGACTTCGGATCTGAGTATTGTCAGCTTTGGGCAAGGTCTATTGCATTCGAAGAGAAGATGCTGCAACGTTCCTTGGGCATTTTGGCAGAGTCTGCAGAGGGGGTCCTGTCTTCATGCCCAGTCGAACTCAGTTTTTCTTGTAATTACGGCGTTGGTCTTGACTCGAAGGTAGATGCAGTTTTCTTCTCTTGTCTTGAATATCTGAAAATTTGCGTTGGTTGTTGGGGGGTGACGGTTGCCAAGGCGTTGTCGTAAGATATCTCGATATGTTTGAACTGTGGTTGGTGGGTTGATGCTCGGTTCGTCAGTCGTTTGCCCCGCCATTGCGTCGGCTTCTTCGTTGTGCCTGATCCCTTGGTGGCTTGGGATATGTTGGAAGCAGACTTCTGTTCCCTTGGTTCGAAGATCCGTGATGGTAAGTCTCATCTGGGCCAGCCTTAGTCCTGCGACTCAGTTGTTTCACCAGCAGGAGAGCCGATTTGGAGTCAGAAAATATCACTGCCTTTCCTGACTGTGGTGGTATAGCCTTGACGACCTTGAGAGCTTCGTTGATGGCTTCAATTTCGCTGGTCAGGACTGACACCTGGTCTGGAAGTCTTTTTGAAAGTTTGAGGTGATATTCAATTCAATACAATTCAACACATTTTATTCCGGTAACTAAGACCATAATTTGAGAACACACATAACGACACTAATAAAATGAAAAACAAAACAAAACCAAGACCATATTACCCTCTATCAATAGGCTCATATAACTGTTTCCATACTGGAAGTGAAAGCCGTAGGAGCGAAGTACTCAATTGACAAATAAGGGTATTGTCGCTTGCAAGAAGCCGTTTTCTCAGAGACTCACGACACAGCCAATGCAGCTCATAAAAATTCGGGACATTATGATCAGAAAACACTTCACTAGCACTTGTAAAACGAGGGAGTTTATGAAGAAATCGAAAAATATCATTGTACACAATACGCAGCTCGCTTATTCCTTTCTTCGTAAAAGAACAAACAAGAGAGAGACCAAAAATACTTGTACAATACGACCGAAAAAGAAACGTCTTAACGTCGGGAGTACAATGGTGGAAATTCCGCAACAGCATATTTCCACGTGTATAAACCGATTTCAACGAATGACGAATGTGGGTATCATCAACAAGATGCTCATTAAACACAAACCCGAGGTATCGAAATTGTGAAACAAATGAAAGCACACTACCATTCAGAAGAATAGGCGGAATAAACGGGGCGACAGAACCCTTAGGCCTAAAACAAACACATTCAGTTTTTGCAGAGTTAAAAATGATATCATTTTCATCTGCAAACGATTGGCAAATTCGCAGTAATTTATTCAGGGCATTAGGGCATGTTGTTAGCAAAACTAGATCATCGGCATAACTAATATTATTATGCAACAAAACCCGACGTGGCAACCAATGCCACTAGCACTTAAACGTTTGTTTAGATCGTCGCAATAAACCGTAAACAAAAACGCAGAAAGCACGCCCCCTTGCCGTACTCCGTTAATAACAGAGAAAGGGGAACTTAGCTCAGACCCCCATCGTACCAAAAATCGCTGGTGCTGGAACCAGTACGCAAGAACACGCAGGTAAGGTAGAGGAACACCTCTTTTTCGAAGGATTAGAAGGAGCTTTCGCTGATTCACTCGATCAAATGCTTTCTTAACATCCACGAAGCAAGCATACACGTACGTTCCAAAAAGCCAGTAGTACTCAATGACAGCGCGCAAAACGAATATAGCAAACTCAACCGATAACTTCTTTTTATACGCAAACTGATTTTCGTTAGTCCCTAGGAAGTTACTCAACCGACCAAGGAGAAGCCGCTCTAGAACTTTGGACATCGTTGACGCTAGAGCAATGGGTCGAAAATTATCTGCCTTCGACGAATCTTTTAGTCGATTTTTCTGCAGTGGCACAAGTAAAACTTCCATCAACGAATCAGGAAGAAAACCGTGTCTAACCATTAGAGAAAATAATATCGCAAGGTAAGGCGAAATAACGGTCACGCAAAACTTAAGGTGGTTGGAAGTCAAACAATCACGTCCACCGGCAGAATTACCACGTAAATTTTGTATCGCTAACATAACTTCTGAAGTTGTAAAATCAGCAACACTAGTAGACATAGTACGATCATCAAGAACGTCTGCAAAACCAGCGTGGGGAACAGAACTAAATATTAGCGAAATGGCTTCTCCAAAAATCGCATATCTGACCAGGAGAATTTCTATCTTCAACAACAACGGGCAGGACTGAAGATCGACGGTTGGAAGCACTTATTTCCGTCCAGAAAACACTAAAATGCTTATTACGGTAATTTGCAGCCATTTGGTTAGCGCGTATCGCCAGCTCTTGAGAACGCACCCAACGGAGCATACTTTTGAAACGGCTTTTCCAGATACGTCGGGTATTATCGAGAAAGCCTCCGCTCACACTACCTTCTCTTACCCACTGCAGAAACCAGTATCTGGCCATATCATAACAGGGTTTAACGAACACGGACCAACCGGGGACGACATATTTCCGGTTACGCACTCTAGAAGATGCACAGGGAATCGACTTTTTAGCAGAAAGAAGTAGAATCGAGCAAATAGACATGAACATATCAAGGATTTCGCTTTTGTGCATATCACAACTGCATATAGTTTCACCACAATTTACAAGGTCGTCGAAAATCGGTAGGTTATCTAAACCCGCTGAAACTGCATTTTTATAGTCACTCAGCTGTAACTGGCTTGCATCGGACCAAAGTAGCTTCTCGAACTTACGGGCAGTGCTGGGATCAGTAACTAATTCACAACACTCTACCGACAGATGACACTGCACTGGAAAGTGGTCAGAACCGATTGTGTCAAGGCGAACTTCTACATCGGTCAAAGTGCCTAAAATTCGATCAATGACCAGAAAGTGGTCCAGCCAAGATCGCGCATCGCACGAGTTGCTGAGGAATGTGAAGCTGTCTGGGGGCAGCGCTGGCTGGTCGGCAATGTGAAGACCATTTTCATTACAGTAGTTCACTAACTCGTCATGGAAAACAGTTTTCTTTAGCAGATTGGAGTTGAAATCACCGGCAATAATCACCGCATTTATATTGGGAAAAGCGGTGTGAAATCCAGTAATATTATCCAGAGCGGCTCTTAGCTCAGAGACGTTCTCGGTCGAGCACACAGGCATGTATACATTGAACAGCAAAATGTTTCCAATATCAGTAGAAACATGCAGCACTTGAATGCGATCATTATCAATTTCTAGAGGCTTAACTGACGGTGCAAGTGATCTGTGCCACATCGCAGAGAGACCGCCCGATGGACGACCTCTACGGAGCTGAGAGTCATAGCACACTGAAGACTTAGAAGACACAATAAAGTCAGAATTCAAATTTTCGAGTTTACCAAATTCAGAAGGAGGGAGCATAGTCTCTTGAAGCAAAATGATGTGATTTGAATTGCAAAGCATCATAATTTGCTGCAGACGAAGACGAGCTGAGCAACAGTTATACGATACTATTTTCACAGTCATTAGTTATCGTTTTGAGACGGGTCACTCTGAGAGTCGCTAGCAGCTGGGTGCTCATAGAACTTTCTGAAAAGGATCCCAGCAGGCCAAAATTTCGCATTTAACAATCTATCCAGATAGATACTAGGCACCTCTATCTTGAAAGAGCAATACGTATTGAACTTGGTGGGAACCGGAACGCAACTAGCTTGACACTTCAGAGCTTTGGCAACGAAATTTTGAACTTCATCAGATGTGGTATTGGGCGCAAAACGTGTCACAAACACCTTAGATGTGCGGATAGCAGCAACGGATTTAAGGCTACATCTTTTATCGAACGAATTGCCAATGTTCTGCGGAACTCTCTTATTGTTCTGTGAAGAGTTATTACTTCTTCCATCCCGTAGAATAACACGAGGCTGCATTCCATTCACTCTCGCAGGTCTCCTAACAGCCCCGCTGTACGTACCGTCGTTGCCATCTTCCGGTGCAGCAGGGATACTTATGCTTTGACTAGTGGCACAAGGAGGCGTCGGGATCGGGACGGGCTGAATATTCGCAGACCCAACCGGTGGAGGCACGACAGAGCTTGACGCGCCTGAGGGCATAACAGTGCTGACGAGAGATGGAAGGGAATTTATTTCCGCTTTCAGTGTATCATACGACGAGATAATAGTCGCCAGATCAAAATGTGAAATGTTCAGAGCAGGAAGGCGCTTCAGATTTGCTGCAACGAAGACTGGCAAATCTTCCAGATCACACTGAGTCAAAATAGAGTACAGCTCGTTCAGGACAGGTCTCTTAGCGGTAAGACCAGAGCGCGTCCTCAGAAAATCATGGAAGTCCTTTGTGATCTTAGACGTCAGGGCACTGGGTAGGAGGGGAACCAGAACAGCTTTTGCGCTAATGATCTCATCGGGCTCATAAAAATCATTGCAAAGTTGCAGAAGAATATCTTTCGGAGTACCATTTTCAATCCGAGAGACCAGAAAGCACAGGAGCTCACTAATAATCGGGGGTCCCGATGCCATTACTTTACGACCAAAGTTATGTCGAATCAATGTTCAAAAAGAATGTCCAAATTCAGGTCAAGGGTCGATAACACTGAGCAGAAATTATCATAGCACAGTAAGATCCAGTAGGTGTGCACTCGTCAAATACTGAATGAAGACTGCTGCCGAGGCTGCTTTTCCGCTCTTGACAGATCCATCGGTGTAGATTTGAAGGTGGGCTGGGTACTTCGTTTTGGCCATATCTGAGAAGATTGACTGGATCTGGGCTGGAGGATATTTTCTTTTTTGTAATCAATCATGTGGGTGGATACGTCAACTGGATACCAACCAATACTCACAAGTGTACCAAGTTTGAACGTTTGAACTTGATACTTGCACTGGTTCACGAGTTATGACCTCCGCGAAATACGGTGAAAACCCGAAAACCGAAAGCCGAAAGCTGCTACAGCGCTCGCAATAGTGAATTGTTCCAAGGAACACTCCACTAAAAATTGAGAAATGAATGCTGCTCTAACCCTGGTTTCTCAGTTTCTAGTTTCTTAGTTTCAGCTCGGCGGGATGCTGCCGGGGTAGTGTACATATAGATGTTGATACACTGAAGATTGTAACTTCGCCATAATATTAACATGTTCTACATTTCTTTGTACATAGTTGCAAATACAAAATTTCAGTTTCTTAAATAGTTGCAGCCTATAGATAATAAAAATGTACTGACAACGGAACTCGGATAGTGTTTCAGAATTGCGTATGACCAAGTATATGAGTAATTTACCACCCTCGCGCAAACTTATACGTGAAAAGAGCAAAAGTATGCATTGTAGTAAGTTTCTGAAAGTAGGCCAAAGAGAGAATTTCGGGCCTTGGACAGCTAAAAATTGGTCCAGGCAGGTTGTGGTCTAATAGTTGAGCTAACGGTAAAATCTGAAAACTGAAATTCATTTCTTGATTTTTGTCAAAAATAATGCATTTCCCCGAGAATTTCAGTTTTCTAACATCGCTATTTAAGACCATTTTTGGTTGGATAGCCACAAAAGTGCTAACGCAGAAATGTACCTCGTTCTTCACTGTACTACCATGGGAAATCTCAGAATTTTCGTAATCTGGCCGGTTCTTCTGGAGTGGATCTACCAAGACCCACCTTTTTGACCTTACCTTGCCAAAATTACCGTAAAAAGGAAAGAAGAGTACCTACATACTTGAACATGTCAGGATTTGAAGTCCTAAGGGTAGATAACAAGCTCAGAAAATTTCAGGGTCATGTTGAATTTCCATGATTTTTGTCGAATTTTTGAAAAATATTGACTTTTTCGACCATCAACAATGGAATATTTCGTTTTGGGCCCTGGTTGTGATGTTAGGCACCGAAACCATTGGGCAGGCTCTTTATTAAGGGGATCTCGAAGAATTCGAAATGGCGCCGCCACTCCATATACCCGATAAATACCAATATCTAAGGAGTGGTTATCACCTGATGACCCCACCAGAGCCATACCACCCCTCCGTACGTCGTATACCACCATACCGTATCCACAATATGTTATTATATCTGATTTTTACTTGCGAATTAGAATTTACGCAGTGAACTATATCTGCCAGAAATATTTATGTTTTACCACCCCACAGTATTCTGTAACCCAGAGCACCACCATACTGACCCCCCCTCCTTCTTCACGTTTTCAACACCCCACCATATCCACTCGTACGGTACCATTTTTATTTTCACTTGTGCGTTAAAGCTTCTGTATTACACCGATATTTGCAGAAAATATCTATCCCCAAAACCACCTGTATAAACCTATGAACTATGCCCCTCTTGGTTTTTGGTGTCCTACTTCCAAATCCAGGGCTCACTCACTTGTATTCTACACATGAGTTAACAGGCCATGAGCCTCACCCCCCCCCCCCCCCTACGAATTAAAACAACTGTATACAGCGATATATACCCATTTTCCGAGAATACTACACCACAAGGGGTAGGCAATCTAGTCAGATTGTACTGTCCACCACAGACGGTTTGGTTGTGGCTAGTTTGGTATGACCGGAGGACTTAGAAGCCTCGCACAGCGCTCCGCGCTGTGCTTCCCAGATTTGAAGTCCTAAGGGTAGATAACAAGCTCAGAAAATTTCAGGGTCATGTTGAATTTCCATGATTTTTGTCGAATTTTTGAAAAATATTGACTTTTTCGACCATCAACAATGGAATATTTGGCCGAAATTTGGCCGAAAATTTCCGAACAAATTTTTTTTTTCGCCGAAAAAAATTTTGGGGAAGGTCCTGTGTACCCTGGTAGTTCATTCTGAGAAATTTTCGTCAAAATCTGAGAAATCAATTTTTTTGCCTGGCTTTATTTCGATGGAATGACCCTTAACTGAAACATTCAGAGTGTGCGCTGCTTCAACAACACCAAAATTCATCCAGATGCAGAGAATCTGAATTAAACAAAATCCTGCATTTTCAGGGCTAAAGGTGCGACATCTGAGAAGTTAAGCGCGTATGAAAATGATCTTAGGATATGTCTTGCAGTGAATCTGATGCATTTATTTTAGTTTACGGCAATGGCTTACATTTCTAGTCGGTAAATATTTCAAGCGTTTAGGGATAAGCACATAGAAGTACACCAAATCCAAAAGAATAAGTTCTTTCTCTGAAATTGATTATCCCTGGATAACAGGCAAACAAAGTAATGAATTTTTATCAGGTTTTCAGGAATAATTAAGTGAATAAGTGATATTTTACTAGACTGTTGGATCTTAGCCCTTTTCAGTGAAACTTTGAGATTGTCAGTTAAAAGTAAAAGGTCTTTGACCTTCAACCCACTCTGCACATTTATTTGTCGCTTTTGAAGCGTTTTCTATTTATCCCCAACACATCCAGTTTCACATTCATCTACTAGATCGATCATTAATAACAGACTTTCAAGACGCTGGTCAGCCATTGTTGAATGCAAAGTGGTCTTAGCAAACTTCATCTTGCTAAACCCTTTTGCTGAGGTAACAGGGATTTTCTTAGCCAGCAAGACTTCGAATATAACTTCAAACTTCATGTTTGTTTCGAGGCTCTTCTGGCGACTTTCGAGATCACGTCGGAACAAGGCTAACTCGTTTTTGAACTCTTCTCGGCTCGTCACGGGAAAGGAGTCAAGAAAGCTGTCGAAACTGGAGTAGAGGGTACCATGATATTATTCCTGGAACAGTACTTGTAGTTGGAAATACCTAATTCTTGAAAGCCATTGGAACTTAGAAGATTACCCGGATCACCCGGTGAATGTTCCTGTACGCTATCTTGTCTGTCTGCACGAATCGCTCTGTTAAGTTTTGTGCTGGGGTCATCCCTATAAGCTGTGAGTCTATACTTATCCGGTATGTAGCAAAATTCTGGTAGATTCCCTGAGCCAGATTCCAGGGACATCGCTACTCTGTCTTTACCTAGACGGGTTACAAATAAAAAATTTAATTTAATATGTTCTCAGACGTTTTAACACAAGGAATGGGTAAACATAGGTTAACTTCTACCAAACTTCTAACAGTGTACCGACTAGGCTTTGCTAGCATACCTGACCTATATATTCGTTGGGATTACTGATATGGTATCTTTAGTTCACTAACTTTTGCCAACTGAAAATCCCTCCAAGACCTTGTAGCTCGTTCTTAGAGGGATTGGGGTGATTCTTTAATTCCATGGATTTGTGTATGAATTTATTTTGTACCAGCATCACAATTGGACTTTTCCAATGTTTACAAGGTTGTCAAAGATCTTCCTGTTGTTAAAGGACACGACGTACCCTATCTTCTCTTATAGTATTACACTGATTGCCACCCTTGCCACGTTTGTTCTCTTTACGTGACGTACCAGGCTCTCGATCATTGTTTCCGGGAAGCTTATTTGTCGGAAGACCCTTAAACAGGTTTTGCCAAGATGGTCATCCAAGGGAAGGGAGACGGAAAGAGGCAAAAAACAGCCGAACCCCCGTGTAATTTTCTTTGTAGCTAATTTTTAAAGTGGTCAACTATCTGAGAATGTCTAAGCAGAAACTCAGTGTACTTCGAGGTGTCTTTCAGTAAAATACCTCTCTTGATTTTGATTCTTCTTTTGCAGATTGGAACCATTACCATTGATTAGAAAAACACAGGCCACAAGATGAACAGAAATGGTGGAGGTGGCCCTCCAAGAAAGGAGGCCAAAATGAGGATTCGGGCTTTCCCTGTGAGTTATTTTGAATGAATGATTTGTTTGCATATTAAAGCCACAAGGCCGTTATTCAACAGAAACGATATAAACACACTATTAAGTTGCAGTTTTTCGGATGTAGTTTCAGTGTAGTTTGTCATAATTTTTTTCTTAGTTACGAAAGTACAGTATTTGGTGGACAAATAAAACGGTACACATAGCTTACTTTCACAGCTGAAACAAAAGTATGTCAAACTACAGTGAACTACGCAAAAAAAAATGCAAGTTTACAGTCACTTTACGTTCATGGTGTACACAACTTCTCCATCAGAAGAAATCTCTCCAGAAAGCTAATCTGACGAACTGCCCAGCATTTCTTGTGTCTTTCCAATCTTTACTTTCCATGATTATAATAATCATTTCTTATACATTCCCCCCTAGCCCGAAAATCTGTAATGTGATGCACAATGTAATTTATCGCCCATAATTCTCTGTAATGAACTAGGAAACCAAATCTGTCAGCTATTAATTGTAAGTATGCCATGGGGGTCTATCAGCTAGCTTGCATCCGTTAAGACTTGTTTCATTATATGTATTTGATTGTCCGCTAATTCTGTCACTGCCTTTGTTTCTAAGGTGCCTTATTGGAAGAAAGATTATCTGTTCCATTTCATAGATCTGCAGTATCGCACATTCTATGAATCCTTCGTTGTCCAAATATTTCGACTAGTGGTGCAGGGGCTCCTCCACACGTAAACTACTTTTAAATCATATTTATTTATTACTAGAAAAAGAGGTTAAGCCGAAGCTTCCCTCCCTACAATTAGTGTCTTTTTCTGTGTCTTTTATTTATTTTCTTTTATTTACTCTGCTTTTTCGAAATGGCGGGTTACGCATAAATTACTTACCATAGCTACTTATTGTTTATGTCTGCTTTACTTCCCTGTACTGCTCTAATAGTTTCCGAATTTTGAATTCTTCATTCCATTTCTGATCGTCTTGATATTCTATGAATTTTCAGAATACAGCGGTAATACTCGTCGGCCGCTTCTGGCCCTCCATTTTCATTGAATACGTCCGGCGGATAGAAACAACTTAGAATATTCTAGGTCGGCTGAGATTCATTCCAGTGATATCTTGGGCCTTCTTTTCGAAGAAAAAACGAAACTGCAGTCACGAATCGCAGGTTCGCGATGCATTCCCACATACAGTAACAAGTGTATATTCAAGTGATATATACAACGGCTACGCCAGCTACGATTCTTCATCAGCGATATTTTGGCCCTTCTTGGCAAGGGTCCTCGTCAGGCTGTCAATCTTCTGGGTCAGCGTCGGGAAAGGAAACAAACCTGTAATCATTACAGGTGCAACTTTAAAAGCAATTTCACAGCCGTAGGAGTCCAGTTCTGGTCAAGTTATGAACATTACTCACTGGGCAATCTGGGCCAATTTGCCCCTGAACGGGGTCGGGGTGGGACCTTCATAAGGCACAACTAGACCCCAACACCCACTAGTGTACCAAGTTTGAACTTGATGCTTGCACTGGTTCACGAGTTATGAGCTCCACAAAATATGGGGAAAACCGAAAGCTGCTACAGCGCTCGCAGTTGTGGATTGTTCCAAGGAAAACTCCACTAATAGTGTACTTTATTCCCTGAATAGCTTGTATTCTACATGCTAGCATTGGATTGTCATTCATGCAAATTACACATGACACAATTACATAAATAGATATTTCATCTATACGTACAACTTATGAATATCATTTAACTTAACTGGAATTAAAATATTGGGTGAAATAGGGTACGACAGATTAATGACGATCAGTCGATTTTTATAGGTGGCCTTACTAGTCTCTGGGAAGCAGCGTCCCTTTGTCTTTGTCGCGTATTGGGCCTGCTACTTGCTAGGGTCTCAAAATCGGGTAAAATGGCATGATGCGCATGTGATGCCAGACATTTGCATCCCAAACGTTATTGGAAGCTGATTCTTTCGGCAAGGTATGTTATTCAAAAAGCAGCATCACTGCTCAAGTCTTCGAGGTTCTGAGACGGTTCCTATTCCGTCGCGAGATTTGCGCAGTGTTTACTACACATATATTCTTCCTTTCCTGGAGTATGCTTGTCCTTTTTGGAACCTAGTACTCGCAAACGCACAGACTGATAGACTCGAAGCCATCCAGAAATGGACTTAACAGATTATGCTCGGCCCTGGCCGTGTTTCGTACGATGTTGGCCTGGTCAAGCTTAACCTGCCAACCCTTGCTGAAAGATGTCATCAGCCAGGCCCGTGTCCAGGAATTTTTTTTTGGGGTGGGGGGGATGCCTTTCGGGAGGGGCCTGCGGGTCGGACAAAAAAGTACCAAAAAGACGTAGATCACAGGGAAAAGCTTATAAAAATAGCTATTTTTGTACGTTTCGGGGGGGGGGGGGTCAACCCCCTAACCCCCCCTCCTGGATACGGCCCTGTCATCAGCTAACAACAGCGTTTTGGAGCAACTGCCTGTCCTCAATTGCCCGTCGTTTCATTTTACCCGATTTTTAGACCCTGGCAAGTAGCAAGCCAATACGCGACAAAAACAGAGGGACGCTGCTTCCCGGCGACCAGTAAGACCACCCACAAACTCACTGATCTGAAACCGTTTGTACCGTTTATCGCCCAACATTTGTGTTGCAAATTGTACGTATTGCAAAGATGAAAGGTCAATGTCGTGTTATTTACGTGAATGAAGACCCAATGATAGCATTTAAGATACAAGCTGTTAAGCAAACGGAGAACATTATTTCTCTATTTATTAAGAGGTGACATCAGATATGAATTGCAGTCAGCTTGGGCCCTGGGAATACTTAGAGGTTTTGAATCAAAATTTAGATGAACTTCTGGTTCGTTGATGCGATATGTACTTATGTAGTAGTTAATATATGTGTTTCCCTATGTCTATGGCCGAAGTAAGTAAAAAACAATGAACTGACAAACAGAGAACAAGAAAAAACAGCCTACTTCAGAAATGCCTGGTACATGCTGTGCTGAGGATCCAGCGATTGCAGAAACTTCTCTCGTCCAAAGAGGTACTCCTAGCAGAAACCTCGCAAAGTTGAAATAAACATTTCATGTTTTCTTGTTTAAAACAAGCTAGTTCGAGTCGTGGATTTCAGAGTAGTGAGAAGTGACATTTCCCTTTTTAGATCATAATGGATGATAAATATGTTGACAACATTTGGCATTTGCTGAAGAACGCCATTCAGGAGATCCAGAAGAAAAACAACTCAGGGCTGAGTTTTGAAGAATTGTACAGAAATGCTTACACAATGGTTTTGCACAAGCACGGAGAGCGGCTCTATAATGGTTTGAGGGAGGTTGTTACAGCTCACCTAGAATCAAAAGTAAGTAAATTATCGTACATCTTTCTGTCTTTTCCTGGGATTGTGGGGTGGTTGCTTCAAATTCAGGACAAAGAGGATTGTACCCGGTTGATTTTTCTTTTACAACTGTCTACAACTCGAGTTGGTTTCATTTCCTTGAATTATTTTCAATATTGTGCTTTTGTCTGATATCTCTTTTCACTGTTTACAGATTTAAGCCCAAAATTAATGTGGCGGTTCTGAAACCGGAATACGGAGAATTGCATAGACGGAGCTTGGATGCATCACAAGAAGGGAGAGATGGGTGTTCTTCTGCAGAGTAGTATTATAAGTTCTTGGTTCTAGGTAAGAGGAGACGTGATGTCATCACTAAACCAGCATACCGGCGGAAACTTCTTGCAAGTCCTTAACCAAGCGTGGAATGATCACCAGACTTCGATGATCATGATCAGAGACATCCTCATGTACATGGATCGCGTTTACGTCCAGCAGAATAATGTCGAAAATGTTTACAATCTAGGACTCCATCTGTTCAGAGATCAGGTAGCTATGATTTCGAGATTTATTCATTCTGATTAGTGAGGGGGGGGGGGGGTAGGCTTGAAGAGAGATGTAGTGTTTACCTGAAGAACTTGTCCGAACATTTCTGGGGAGTTAAGGAAAGGGGATCTGGATATTACTGACTTTCGTATGTTACGAACGGTTGCTCCGATTTGAGTGAAAATTTATGGAGTGATAAGAACTAATGACCTAGATATGCAAAAAAATTGTTCTGATCACACGCGGCAATGGTTGGAGGGGTGGCCGGAAAGTTTGTGACATGTACAACAAGACCAAAGGTGTCGATGGGATCCCAAAAATCTAAGATTTGATCCAGACAATTGGGTCTTGTCTTCGCCAGGCTAATCATCAGAGAAAACCGAGTTCAGATATTCTATCTACCTATCTATCTATACCTCTATAAGCCATATCTATTTTGACGATACTGACCGAAACTTCCTACTTTACTACTGGCAAATTTGCGGTTTCGCCCGAACTCCGAGCGAACTACTAGTCCAGCAAAAAAATAAAATTCAGAAACGAAACCGGCGTATCTCTTTATCCCCAGAAAGAACATCTAATCAACTTTAAATAAAACTTTGACTGAAAAATGCGGGTACAACCGGATTCCGGACTAATTATATTTCCGCGTAAAAAATGAACATCATTTACAGACTCAGCGTCTCTTCTTACCCCTAAATCTATCATCTAATCGACTTCAGATAAAGCTTTAGCTTTTAATCCTATTTTCCGGTTTTGGCCGGATTACAGGCGAACTAGTTGTCCGTAGAGAAAATGATTTTCACCATCGGGTTCAGCATGTCTTCTTACCCCTAAATCAAATATTTAATCAACTTCAGATGAAACTATTACTTCGAACCAACTTTCCGGTTTTGGACGGATTCCGGATGAACTGCTTGCCCGGTGAGAAAATGATTTTCACCATCAGGCTCAGCATGTCTTCTTACCCCTTAATCAAACATTTAATCAACTTCAAATTAAACTTTTGCTTTTAACAAACTTTCCGGTTTTGGCCGGATTCCGGACGAACTGCTTGCCCCGTGAGAAAATGGTTTTCACCATCGTGCTCAGCATGTCTTCTTACCCCACAATCGACTATCACATTAGCTGTTTAAAATATTTTGTTTGTCCCTTAATTTGAACCCCGTCCCCCACCCCCAAATACAGGGCTACAGAGCCCATCTACGAACTCGACCTTACCCTTGATCCAAACTATCCTCACACCAAGTTTCATCAAAATACCTCTTTCCCTTCGAGAGTTATCGTGCTTACAGACGGACGGACAACTTTTGCTATGTCATAGGTATCCCTCCACTTACGTTTTGGGATCCCAAAAACTAAATGAATGGGATGCAAGTTGGACAGCACCGACGTTATGCGGCCTAGTTTGTTTTTTGGTGTCCGGACCGGATCCGGCCACGATAGATGGAGGATGAAGCGAAAACCGGAAATTTGCAGTTATGCTCGGATTTCGAGTTAAACTTGATGGACGAGAAGAGGAGATGCCAGAGATGCGAAGTTTATGTATCCTAGTCGTATTCGGCCACAGTGGGGGAGTTGGAGGGATAATGTCGGAAATTTTGTGGCTGATATGAATGAAACTTGGAAAGTAGAGAGACCATATGCCCTAGATGAAATATTTTATAATCCGGACGGGATCTGAGGCACGATCTGGTGGGGTGGGGGGGACTCGAGTTTCCCTGAAAATCCTTAACTTGATAGACGGCTGAGAAGATGCTTTCAGTGATCTGCTTATGTGTCTGAACAAATTCGGCCACGAGAGGGGGAGTTTGAGTGAGTGTACCGGAAATAGTGTGATACTCCTATAGGGATCAAACTTGTGGATTTGAACTTGGAAGGTAGACAAGCCATTTGTCCTACATTATCTGAGGCGACGCCGGAAGTGCCCAGACTCGACTGAAACTAGATGTCTTATTTCTGGGTCCGATCCTAGGGGGTTGAAGGGGGTATTTTTTTACGTTTTCATTTACTTTCTCCCACCACCTAAGCGTAACAAGTGCCATATGAGGTCGTGGCTCTCCTTCAATCAACTTTTGGTTTTGGCTTCGAACTTGCTAGACTATTGGTCGCAGAGTTCGACGGTCAGAGTTTGAAAGAATATGAAACTGTGACCGGCGCCCAAAAATGGTACGGTATAAAAATGGTAAACTAAAAAAATCCAGTCCCCCCCGTGGAGCAAAATTCTCTAATCTCTAAGTGTATATGTATGTAATCGTGTTTAGTTGTTAGTCAGCGAGTTTCAGTTTCGATTTTTTTTTTCCTATGAAAGTGTTATATTTTCCTTTTGTTTTGTTTTTCTTTTCGTTTTTGGACGTCCTTTTTCTTTTTGAAATGACGGTACGGGTGATAAATAAATAAATACAAATTTAATAAGAAACCTTTGAGTTTGAAGGCAACTTCAGGCTTCGATCAGAAATGTAACTAATAATAACAGTAATAATCCGTGCCGCCTATGGGCGCATCGTCACTAACCGGGAGCGCTATAATCACAAAGCTTTGGGAAAATTGTACAGCACCTTCTGCGCTCCTTCTCTACTATTTCGTTCTAGTGTCACTCATGTTCTGCTAAAGAAGGAGATTAAAAAGATGAGATCATGTTATTTTAAATATGCAAAGCACCTGCTCCACTTGTCGATTATGCCATAACTATACATTGTCGAAGAAGTTCAAAATTCAAGATGCACCCTTTTGGATGTTTCTTCGTTGCTATCCAGAATCATTGGCAACAGTGTGTCTGTGTGTTTTATTTATTTTCTTCATTTACTCCGCTTTTCCAAAATGGCGGGTTACAAATAAATTACTTACTATTACTTACTAATACCAGTGGTAAAGCGATGACCTAGAAAGCCGAAGATCCTGGGTTCAAATCCCGTCAGAGGAGTACTTTTGTCGTTCATTTCACTATTTATATATATTACCACTTTTCTATATAAAGCAATAGAATAATTCGTATCAATAAATTCAAATCAATAAGTTGCGGAATAAAATTCATCATCATCTGGGTGCATTTAGAAAGTCACAAAGAGTACACTGCAAAAAGTTTTTCCATACAAAGATTAAAGTTAACTGCAGTATTTGCCCCTCGGATTATTCTTATCCCTAGGCAGATAAGATTAATACCAAGTAGAGATGCGATGAATCTGAGTAGCAAATACTGCAGTTAACTTTAATCTTTGTACGGAGAAACTTTTTACAGTGTAGCTTGCAGCGTCCATCGATAATTCGAACAGAAGGATCCAACTGACCTAGCAACACTCCTTGAATCCCTTGTGTGTCCCGTCATTCAGTATTGCAAATAAAAGGGTTTTCCAAGTTAAGGAGGTCCTTCAAAATAGGTTGAAGGACAGTGCAATTGGAGACGACGATGAATGGAACGTTGCAGTGCTAAAAGGAACCGGAATAAAAGGAACGTAGAAAACATTTAAAAGATTTTTTTCTTTTGTTCTGAGAACATAACTTAAAATCTTGATAGTAATGGTGAAGTTTTAAAGTTGGCGTGGTGGTTTTAATGTTATTGTAAAGAAATTTGAGTCTCGTTTTTTGTTGTAGTTACTTTTTGCCATCGAGTAGAGGTAGGCTAGCGTATGGCGGAAGAGCACCTCATGCTGTGAGTTGAGCTATTCGGGATCCCAAAACGTAAGTGGAGGTATACCTATGACATTGCAGAAGTTGTCCCTCTGTCCGTCCGTCTGTGCGCACTATAACTCTCGAAGGGAATGAGATATTTTGATGAAACTTGGTGTGAGGATTCTTTGGGTTAAGAGTAAAGTCGAGTTCTTAGATGGCTTTGTAGCCCTACATTTCGGGTTGGAGTAGGGGGTTTCAGATTAAGGGGCAAAACAAATATTTTTTAAAAGCTATTGAGATGGTAAGGAGACATGCTGAATCCGAATGTGAAAGTTATTTTCTTGCCGGCCAAGTAGTTCACCCGGAGTCCAGCGAAAACCAGTTTCGGATATAGCAGTACCTACCCCTTTATTTTCAAACTAGTATAGCTCTGCGCGTGGATGCCGACATTCATTTGTTTATTCTGTGTGACGTCGGAGAGATCTAGTGTAATCGAAAGTCGAAGGGGTTGATATATAATGTTCAAACGAGGATGTTGTTCAATGAGGATTCACTGGAAAAGTACAGGTCAAGTTCGTAGATGGGTCTTTTAGTCCTATCTTTAGAGACAGAGGAGGGATTTTGAATTTACGGTAAATGTATGTTTTATAAGCTAATAAGATATTCATTTAGGGGGTAAGGAGGTCCGCTGAATCCATATGTGAACTTAGTTTTCTTGCTGGACAGATGGTTCATCAAGAATTCAGCTGAAACTGGAAATTTGGTTGAAGTTCAAAGTTGTTTTGTTTTCTGGAACCGATTAGAGATTTGGTATCGGGGCAAGGAGACATGCTGAATCCATTTTTGAACTTTATTTTAACTGTAAAAATATTCAAGAAATCTGACGAAGACTGAATGGCGAAGACATGACTCAATTGTTCGAATCAGATTTTAGATTTTTGGGATCCCATCGAAACCTTTGGTCTTGTTTGTTTAGTTTTAGTTATTTTGTTGCGTGTCTTTTAACTCAGTTTTTCTTTTTAAAATAATGTTCTGAATGCTTCTCATTTTTTGTTAGTGAGCTTGTAGTTATTATTAAAACGTAAAGAAACGTAAAAAAGGGCTTTTTTTTAAAGTAGTAAAGAAGTAAGTATTTAGAGTAAAAGTGAATGAGTAGGTGCAATACTTGTGTCACTGAGAGGAGGGGAAAAAAGGAATCGGAATAAAAGATGTGAGTGACAATTGTATTCCAGGTTGTTCGGTATGGAAACATCAGGGAGCAACTTCAGAACACCCTTCTAAGCATGATCCACAGAGAGAGAAAGGGGGAAGTTATCGACCGTCTGGCCATTAAGTCTGCTTGTAATATGCTTCTAACGCTCGGGATTGGCTCGCGCTTGGTCTACGAGGAAGATTTTGAGAGGCCATTCTTGGCGAAATCTGCAGATTTCTTCAGAGTAAGTAATCTCTCTTTCATAGTTGGTGGGAGGGAGGCAGTCTACCGCAAATATGTGCGGTTTTGACAAACGTTGGTTACACCCAGAGTTTCTTGTAGCCTTTTTCATTCCTGGTACAGAGTGTTGGCGTCGAATTCTGGGTATACCCAATAGTTTATCCAGAAACCAGGCGTTTGTTGTAGACTTTGACGGGGCTGGTTTAACACCCCGAGGCATGGGTAATTGGGTATAGCTCATGTGCGGGAACTAGGAAATTGGGAAATTGGGAAATCGTATTGTGGGGCGTGGAACCAACTCTATTTTCCACCATTCCAACACAAGGCGTAAAGCAAAGACGAGCAACCAGATTTTGTTTGGGGCTTCGAGGCACTACCTTACGGTAAACGTTCTGAGGAACTTTAAACTGCCCACGCTGATTTACAGGAGAATGAGGGTGTAGTGATCTTTAAAGGACCTGTCTTACCTATAATAATAATGCAACCTACTTCCATAATCACTCCATATATCTTTAAAGGACCTGTCTTACCTATAATAATAATGCAACCTATTTCCATAATCACTCCATATATTTCTAAACCCGGAGACCCAAATTTCGTACGGTACATTCTAACCCCTCTATTAAAGCCACGCTGATTTTCTCACTTGGCGTGTTGTGCTACCTCGATGTGTATTACGCTGTCGAAGGTTGTCTGCGAGAAGTTCTTCCATCAGAAAAACGGTTATGTAAATTGTTTTACTGTTTTCGCTACAAGTCAACGGGTCTTGGAAAAGGCTTAAAACAGTCAAAACCGTGGGTTATTTGTTTAAAGCACAGCATAGTTTTAAAATATTGAAATATTTTAAAATACGGTAATCTGAAGAGCAAACAGTGCGAGGGCCCCTACTACCAATTGCGGGCCAGGCTCACTGCCGAAAGCTATTCCGAAGGTCCTGTTCTTCTTACGTGTGCCAACGCGTCTTCTCTATTCGAATGGAGAAGAAAGGCCACCAACGAGACACTACAGGGGCTGGTAGAGGGACTTGATCAAGACTGGTGAGAGGAATGGAACACCTCTCAAGCCGTAACAGGGAAAAGTCACAACTATCAACAGCAATCTCGGAATACCACATTTTTATTATGTGTAGTAGAATTGAACGTGATTTGAGGAAGCATCCCTGTCTTGATGGAAGACAAGCAGCGCATTTGCGTAAAAGTATAATTCATCTTTTGCAGTCGGAAGGTCAGCGATTCCTTGCGGAGAACTCCGCTTCAGTTTACATCCGGAAAGTAGAACAGAGAATCAACGAAGAGTCAGAGAGGGCAACTGTCTACTTGGACTGTAACACGGAAAAGGAGATTGTTAAGGTCGTCGAAGATGAGCTTATCAGAAAGCATATGAAGACAGTTGTCGAGGTACTGAACATTTCACTTCCCTTAAAGCGCGTAACCCCACCCGAACTATCCGTCTGGTTAATTTTTACATAAAGATTGAAATAATGCAAAGGACTTTAACCGTGCTAAAACAAAAACAAAAAACGAAAATAATTTTGAAATAAATTTAGAAGTCTTTAGGACGTCTGTTTGAATTTGAACTTTTTGACAAACTTGCCTCAAGTGCCTGCTTTCTCTTACCCCGCTTTCAGAAGCCCCTGGGTGGCTTAGTTGGCTAGCGCAAAGGCAATAGAAGGTCATGGTTTCGAATTCAGTCAATCAATCAAATTTATTTCCAATAGCTTAAAGCTAGAAAAGAAATAAAATATTTACGAAGTACGCAGAAATGAAACAATATTCCTCCCGAGTAGTATTTTTGTCATTCAGTTCACTACATAAAATGAAAATTGACTGCGCAAAACTGATACGTCAGCAAAGTTTTATTTTAGCGATACTTTGGCCCTTTTTGGGAACGGTCCTCTTTAAGCTCAAGCCATAAAAACGAACCTGTCGTAGAAGTAGAACTTCTAGCCTACTTCTGCGAAGTGATGCTTTTTTGCTACTTGGTATTTGACAGTGCAAAACGGATACTTCACCTAGATTTTATTACAGCTATATTTCGGCCCTTCGTGGCATGAGTCCTCTTCAGTCTCTAGCCGCTCAAGCTGGAAAATGACCTTGTGGAAAAACTTAAAATTATGATTCCCAGTCAGCTTGGGCTGAAGAATTTTTTTGTCAGTCGAATCACATTTGTTACAAAATAACTTAAAGCTAGAAGAGGAGTAAACTATTTGGAAATAGACAAACACGAAACAAATTAACTTACACGATATGACCAGAAATAAACGATGGGATGAAACTATGTAAAAATTGGGCAGAAGAATTAGCAAGATATGGAGAAAATTGATTGCCAGTACTCCTCTCGGACCGACGCACAGACGACGGAGGGGGTGTGGGGGGGGGGGGGGGGTAATAGACGGCCCATCTGGGGACAGCACACTATCTTAGCTCCAATTTTTTTTTGAAAGAGTATCTCCGCGGTCAGTTAATTTAGGAACATCCAGCTTAATGAGAACGTTTTGATAACCCAGAACGAGTGTCACTGCTCTCTTTTGGACATTCTCCCGATGAAAAATTTGTCTCAAAATAGTACTATGAAGTAGTACGAAAAAGTTGCATGCAGTACTAACGATGCTACTACATGCTTCTACTTCAAGGCTACCGTGTTACTGCATACTACTATATGGTACTATTAGCAAGACTGGATGTTACTATGGCAAGACAGGATGCTACTGGATACTACTACATAAGATTGGACCAGTCTGAGGCACATTAAATGATAGTATTATTTGCTATTACATAGTATTACATGCAACGTTTTCGTACTACTACCATACTACTACGCAGGCTACAAATTTTTCGTCGGGCTCCAGTCCATCGGAGAGCCCTCCCGATAGAGAAGACTGCCAAATCATTGAAGCATATTCGAAATGAGGACGGAGATAAGTTTTAAACCAACAGAGTAGGCATTTAGTATCCAAATCGGAAGATTGGAGGGTATTTAGAGAGGTATTTAATTAGAAAATTTGAAGGTAGAGAGGGATTTAATTAGAAAGTTTACTTTAGTAGTGTGGCAACCGTGCCTGCAGCTAGCCTCTATGATGACAACAGCAGAAATAACGTTGTTGAATGATCTACAGACTGACATATTCCTCAGAAGCTATTTGTTTCTTTTCCTTTTCTTTTCTTTCTTTATTACTCCATCAGCGTTGTATTCTTACATTTATGATGGGCAATAAATATATACATACATACATACATACTGACAACTCTTTCGGCGAGGATTTCTCAGCACTTCATCCAACCTGTATGTTGAGCTTTAACAACGAAACCTGGAAGCAATTTGAAGACTCCCTCCACTTAGCTGACTTTTCAGATATTATCGTTGAGCTTAAGCTCAGTCCCAAAAAATGAACCTGTGTGTTTTCTCGCTCGAGCCTGAAGTGTTCTTTGTTTAAACAGCAGCCGTGTCAAAAATTAAATCTCAGCACTAGTTTTTCCGTGCAGTGATAATTAAAAGTAATAGATACAGGCGAGTACTCCCTACTAAAAACGTGGAACGAATTTATTAACGGAATAAAATATAAGCTTCCAGTCCTTTATTCATAACAAAACCGATCTCACAACCTGTTTGTTCAAAAAGGAATCCTGCATTTGTTAGCAAAACCATCGAGGCAGAAATGATCTGATAGCTGGCAAAAGTGAAATGTTTCATTTGTCCTGATCAAAATACAGAACAAAACTTTTCCTGTCATCGCCCCAATCGTGCAGCAAAAACAGTGGCCGTGTCAAAAATTAAATCTCAGGACTAGTTTTTTTTCAGTGGTATTTGAAAGTAATTTGCCCGAATAAGGTATTTATAGTCGGTAGAAGCTTCAGTCATTTATTACAGGTTTTTTTCCTTCCCCGAAGTTGACCCTAAAGATCGACAGCCTGACAAGGGGCCGAAATATCGCTGACGAAGCATCGTAGTTTGTTTTTGTTTTTTTTTATGCCTTTTTTCCCCTTTTTGATCTGCTTTTATTTATGTAAGATTAGATAATATCCGCATTTGTAGATGGAAAACTCTGGAGTCGTTCACATGCTAAAGGAGAACAAGTTCCAAGATTTGCACTGCATCTATAAGCTACTTAGCCGAGTTAGCGACGGAATCCACACGCTCTCCGAATGTATGTCCCGACACCTGAGGGAGATTGGAACAGCTTTGGTCAGCAGTGCAAATTCCGACGAAGCCAATCCTTTGAACTATATCCAGGTGAGTTGTAGACCCCTCTTATACTTTTTCCGCCTTTTAATTGATGTACAACAGATAATCACCAAGCTCCTACTCAACCTGCATGATCTTTCCTATCATGAATCTTCCTTCCTTGTTCTCTTCTCAGTTTTGACAAAAAGGATCTACGTGGACAAGACTTAAAAAAAAAAAAAAAAAAAAAATAGTTAAGTGAGACATTTAAATTAATCAGCAGAAGCTACGACAATTTTGAAGTGAGCGATTCAAGATTAACCATCATCGTAGGGGAACGCGTTCAAGCTTGCAAAATCACGATCGCACAAGGATGAGGACACATGTCAGAAGTTTCATAACAGATAAACCAAGGATGCACAGTTTCAACAGTCGGTCGTGATATTGAAAATTTCTTGCATAACAAGCAGGTCCGGATACAGGTATTTTTCTTGGGGGGGGGGGAGGGGTTGCCCGCGTGTCGGACCAAAAAGCAGAGAAAAGACAGTTCAGTGGTTAAAGCATTAAAAAACGACTATTTTGTATGTTAACCCCTCCCCCCCCCCCTGGATACGGCCGTGATAACAAGCAACAAACACAAAATCAGCAGAAATTTTCTCGTTTTTTTTTGTGTGTGTGGGGGGGGGGCTCTTCCTGGCAATGCTTGTTATACATTATGTTTGATGCATAACGTTTTACAAATCCCAAATGATGCTATCCCAAGGGTTTTCTGTTGAAACTGCGCACCCATGTGGTATCTGTTATGAAACTTCTGACATTGTTGGTCCTTGGACTGCCTTTTTGAAGCTTACACACGAGAAAGTGACAAGTAATAGTAGGCTACATACGCTGTAAAAATTTTCTCCGAGTAAGGGTTAAAGTTAACTGCAGTATTTGCTACTGGGATTAATCTTATCTCTACTGGGATAAGATTAATCTGAATTAGAGATGATCTTATCTCAGTTAAGACAAGATTAATCCCAGTAGGAAATACTGCAAGATTTTTTTTTTTACAGTGTAGTCGTGTGATAGAAGGGCGATATGTCCGCTAACTGGAACTAACAACCATTTTCTTTAACATTCAAAAGACCTGTCCTATATATATATATTACTGCTTCATTATGAGCGTGTTCCACCCTACTTACCTTAGTTACTACGCATGACGTCACGAATTCTGGCTTTTCGCCGTCAAGGCTGGAACGATTTTTCTAGTTTCCAGCAGGATCTCAGGCCAGGGGCGAATCCGACCAATCACGTTACAGAGATGCGTAGTTACTGCGCTTACCACGGTCGCGAGCATGGTAAGCAAATAGTAACTATTAGTTACTATTCCGACAAGGTTGGAACGGTCAGCGTAGTAACTTTTCGTGAGGATGGAACGGAAATAGTAACTATTAGTAACTATTGTTAGAAGGGTGGAACACGCTCTATATGTCCTTAAACCTTTACGTCCATTCTCATTTAAAAGATTTCGAACATGTCAGTCTATCTTGATTTTTGGGTTTTCCGTGTTTGTCTCAACGAAGCGGATCAGGCTCCCACGGATTGCTTACGGGGAGCTCTAAGTTTGCCCGTGTCTCAGGGGGTTTGGCGAGGTTGAAAACAGCTGGGACGGGTTTGTAATCTTTGAGAAACCCATTGGTTAGAAGGAGCCATGTAGGCGATCCTAGAATAGGCTATTGGAACAGATTGTACCTGCTGCGACTCGTGCTTTAATGTTTAACCGAACAGGATCGGGAGGGGTCAATCTGATTACTCATCACTTCTTCATTTCAAGAGGCTTGAATACCCGGTGAAAATGCGTTACTTCGGTGCTCCGCTATTCACGAGTAATTGATTTTGATGTAATGGAATTTCCCTGTCAGATTTGTGGTACCTCTGTACGCTTTTCACTGTGTTGTACGCTGGCGAAGATTATGAAAAATAAGTCTCCAGCGAGCTACCTTCCGCGGGCTGATGGACACTGAAAAGCGCATCTGTGTTGGGATTCAAATTTTCCGCATCATAGTAGAGTTTTGCGTTGTGAGGACGGGTGTAGATAGTCTGAACCTAATATTAGAGCACGCACAGTTAAAAAAAGAATTAAAAAAAAAATACCGTAAGACAATCCAAATAATGCAGTTATGTATTCAGTTCTGCGACTTGACCGTGCATACCTACTGCCCGGAACCGGGCGACACGTACCCATCGTAAGGCGTAGATGCAAATTTTAAGTAAACAAAGTTGTCTCTAGAACCAGGAAGATTTTTCCGTTCGAGATAAGGAAAGCTGTAGTTTTTCTGGCGTTTAGTCGTGTTTTGTTCAAGAATCTTGACTGAAACTTTCTTTTGTAGAGCCTGATCGATCTCAAAGACCGATTCGACGATTTCTTACGACAGTCGTTCAACAGCGACAAAAGCTTGAAGCAAAGAGTTTCGTCGGACTTCGAAAACTTCTTGAACTTGAACCCCAAATCACCCGAGTTCCTATCGCTGTTTATAGATGATAAACTAAAGAAAGGAGTTAAAGGGGTGAGTAATTTATTATACCATTCTCTGATGATGATGATGACATTTTATTAACGCACTAGAGAAGAAAAGATAATAGCGCAGTACAAAAAAGGGCAAATTACACAGAAATTTCGATAACGCAATTAATAGTTGCGTTTTTGCAGATACCATGGTCTAAAGTCGTTTTTGCAGTTATCGTGGTATCTGATACCACGGTGAAAAGGCGTTTTTGCAGTTATCGTGGTATCTGGCCAGTTATCGCGGTATCAGATATTCAGATACTACGGTCCGACCGTGGTAACTGGTCATGGTATCTGAAAAGTCATCTCACTTTCATCAAATTTTGTCAGATTGGTGAGAAAAGTTTAGCACTTAGTGATGTAACTGGATATCTGTTTTTCTTTTGGGATGACTTCCAAAAGTCGAATTTCGCCAATAGTCGTTTTTGCACAGCACCATGTATCAGATACCACGGTAACTGCAAAAACGACTAATTGCAGATCCAGTTACCGTGGTAACAGATACCATGGTATCAGCAAAAACGCAACTAATGTATAGGATAAAAGCAAACAAGAAAGCACGAACAAAATGGATTACTCGGGTCCTAAAATCTTCTTCCCTGACAGAAAGCGGAAAAATTGTCAAAGTCGGAAATGTGGAGGTCCTGGTCAAATGGAAGACAACTTGCACAAGGCTCGAATCGTAAACAGTTTGCAGTTACGCGGCTGTAACGACGATGAATTATATAAGAATTTTGCAATATTTAAAATAGAAATTCCTAATACGTTTGAATCTTTTAGTCTCAGAATACCAACATTCCGGCAAGGTTGCAAGCAGAGGGAGAATAAAATCGATTATACAAGTTACTAAAGGCCTTTATGTTATACCTTCCTCTGCTATAGGAATTATTTTCCGTGTCCTACACTAATAGAGTCGTGAACAGCCGAAACGACGTTTTTTGAAATCTTTTCTTCAAAAACCGAGCTATGATCATTCAAGCAATTTTATGGCCGTGGAATCAGGGAGTTTCTCGTTTTGAAAAGAAATATATGAATCGAGCTCCGTGTGTAAACAGGCTTGGCCAATTGTTAGGATTGTGAGAATGTTGTTAGGTAGCGTGGGTAACCAGGTAAGTAGGACGACCTTAATTCTTGTGCCCAAACATGAAAACCCTAAAAAAGGAACACATAATATTTATACCTTGATCACTTCACGACGGAAATATCTTATCCTACTTAAATTCACTTAAACCAACATCCAAATTCTGACGGGCACAGAAAACTTGACTACGCAACTTTCGGCCATCAAACCGACCTGGGGGGCTTAGATAGATACAGGGACTTATTGTCGACAGGACCCCCCTTCTTTGTTATCGCGAACCCCCTCCTTAGTGTTCCTAAAGCTAGCTGGCAGGTAGTCCCCGAAGCCGCGCCGAATTCAAATTCGGCGGCGGCGGAGAGGATTTGGGTCGGCGGCGGGGCGCCGCCGGAAAGTTATCGGCGGCGCGCCGAAAATTTATCGGCGTTTGCTCTATTTTTAGCATTTTCAAGGTATTTTTTTGTAATTTTGCAGCAATTATTCCCCCCAAATCGTCAGCGTCGTTATTTTATTATTGTATTATGGTATCAGCCTTCGGTTCAAGTGCCATATTGGTGGTCCCTCTGTCTCACTTTAGCTAGTTCGGGTACTTCCACGTCAGCTAAGAGGACGGTTGACAAGCTTATGAAGGACTCGGCTGAATGCCCAGCGAAACCATGTTTTCGCGGATTAATCCGATCATTCGTGTGGGGGTGGAGGGAGGGGGAACACGAAAACTTTCTACCTGCGTGACGCGAGTCGAAGTAACTTTATTTATTGTGGGAGCAAAAATATACGATTACCACGGGAGGGTGGTGGTGGAAGTGGACTTTTGGATCATACAAGGGACCAAAGGAATGTAGTGATTGAGACGAAACTTGGACAATACAAAGATCAAGGGCCCCCAGATGCGTGATTTTGAAGACCAGACCGGATCCAACCTCGGGACACGGGGAGTTGGAAGGGGTGTACAATAATTTTATCGGAAGTACTCCGATTCAAGGGAGCTTGATGTCTCATATGAAGAAATGCCCTAGTCAAGACATTTAACTTTTCCGAAACTTTTCGGGTGGAGGGGGAGGCCCGGAAATCATTGCACATGCGCAGATACCAATTGTAATGGGTACTAGAGATTTTATTTTGAGTCCAGACTGGATCCGGCATCGGTGGGGGGAGTTGGGTGTCACCGAAATTTTACGGATGTTCTCCGATTCAAGGGAAACTTGTTCGGTAGTAAGTGCCGTAGATGCAAAATTTGCGGGTCCGAATCGCATCCGATTACGTTGGTGGATTGGAGGGAGAGGCTTCGTATCCTGCATAGGGACCAAACGGATGGAGGAAATAGGATGAAATTTGGTCATGTGTCCAAGATCCGGAAGTGCTTCCACTCGAGTAAAACTCGGTGGTTGATAGGAGCAAATGCCCTAGATTTGATATTTATGTGTCCGAATCGCATGTGAACACGGTGGAGAGGGGTTCCGGAAATGTTTGGTAGCCTACGCATACGGACCAAAAGGATAAAGTGATGAAACTTGGACGGTACGAAGTCATGGACCGGATGTGCCATTTGAGATCTGGGCCAGATGCGACCAAATACTACGTAGATGGAAATAGAATGCTATTCAGTGACTTTACCGTGACCCCTCAGCTGGTTTATTTGTCACGGTACTAGTCCCTTGTATAAATTCCATCTACATAGACGTATCCTCACTATTCCACGAGGAATAGAAGGGAACGGCGAGAACAGAGGGAGTCACTCCACGCGGACTCCCGCGTACAGAAAACAGCGAGAACACGGGGAATATGCGGGGAATGCTTGCAAAACGGATTTTGTTAAAACCAAAAAATTGCAAGTGAAGAAATTAGTCTGGATCCACTTTATTTTGTTTTGTTTATTCTGATTGTTTTTAGTTAATTTTATATTGCACCAACACCAGCAAAAATTGGTTCCCCTCCGAATCTGAAGGGGAGTCCTTTTTGATGAGAATCGGAGCATTCCCCGTCCGTGGGGACGTCTTTATCGGATAGAAACGCAGTGGAGGATTTTGAGGAGAGGTGCCGGAAGAGTTGAAAGATCATATAGCACTTGCAAGGGACTATTTTAGCTCAGGGTAGCATACGGCCCAGCCATATAAATAGAACATTCGGACATTTGCTCTCGCCAGCTGGCAAGTTCCTCCTGATCAGATCACGAGTCGAGATTTTGACATGTCACAAATGAGAAGACATCCAGGACCCCTCAAATTCCCCAACAAAGCCGGATTCCGTCATGGCCCCATAATTACATATCTGGGACCCATTGCCCTATACCGTTTGCGATATATGAGGGTCAACATTAAGTATTGCTCCCCCCCCCCCCCAAATGGATGATCGGATTCTGAAAAGAAGGACTCCTTGATTATCGGTCGGGTCCTTTATATGCATACAGAATTTTGTGGTCCTAGCTTGGATGGAAGTGTAGAAACTAGCAAAGTGAGACGAGGGAATAGACGAAGTAAGCGGCAAAACAGGACAATTCAAAGCAAGTGCCATACAATCCTTTAACCTATATAGGCTACCTGCTGCTTTACTACAAATAAAATTTGTGAAAGGGGGAATCCCCAGTACTCAAGGAGATCTTAGGGAATTTCGAATGTACAGCAATCGAGAGAATTTCGAGGTAATTAAAAGTTTTCCGACTTTCCGTGTAATGGCGCAACTGTCCGCAAAGAACGGCAAGTTTCACCACCCTAGCTAGTGCCGTCTTTACCCTTAGGGCGGTGCTGGGGGCCAGGGGAAAAGAGAGGCCAAGCGGAAAGTGTAAGTTGCTGAGAAATCAGGCTATGGTTCCTGGCCGTATCGCCTTGTTCCTTACGATCCAGGTGCGCACCCTCGTCATTTACGTTACCGAAATTTTTTCAGATGTGACCGTAGTGTGGCTCGACCAAGAATAGTGTGTGCTAATGGGCTGACATTTTTACGTTTTTGACTCCCGAAAAGGGAACACAAACCCATGGATGGTCTAAGGTCCGCCAAAAGTAAATGACGCCACTGGACCTAGCTTGTCCGGAAGTGTCTGAACTAGCAAACTTTGGACAGACAGCACGGTCGCTATTGGTCACTTTGTTTACTCGGTATGGAGCTAACATACAATTTTTGGTAATAAATAATAGTTTGCACTGCCGCCATAACCGACGACTCACTGCTTACTTGCTGATGGCAAAAACAGAACATCGTTTGGAAGATAAGACTCAAAAGAAAAAGAACTTGAAACATTTCACCTAAATAAATTCGGCGGCATAATTTTACCGGCGGGCCGCCGCCGCCGACTTTCGGCGCGGCTTCGGGGATTACTGGCAGGCCCTTGCCCCTTGTACACTGTAAAAGTTCGCCTTTGGCCGTGTTTCGGCCACAGTATCTGGATAGTAGTCAAAAGGTCGTGCGTTCGATTCCTACTCCCGGCACACAAACCTTTTGCTTTTTTTTCTACTACCCGGAAACTGCAATGGTTGTAACGAGAATTTTTCTTACTCTCAATATTGACTCAGGTTACATTCTTGATATGTCAGCTAGCTCCCCGAGTCAAGTTTGAGTCAAGTTTTCTGTTCCTTTAATAAATAAAAAAAACTAACCTATCCGGGTTTCTCAATGCTTATTTTAATGCATTTACTTTTCTTCGTCTTCTTCCGCGGATCATTCAGAGATTGGTAACGGTCGTTTCTACTACTTTTCAGATAGATGGCAGGAAGATAGATCAATCAATTAATAATTTATTTCCAAATATCTCTTAAAAGTGATAACGTAGGATTGTTAATACAAGAACAAGGTATAATACACTTGCAAATTAATGCACTTGCTAAATTATATTTTATACAATTAGAAGTCAATCAATCAAGTAGTCGAACTGTAGTTTTTCACGAAGGACAGTACAAAGGACTTGAGAAATCTCTCTGAAGAGGCAGCTGGGGGTATTTCTAGCAGCTGATCCTGGTTTTTTCGAAGATCGCGTTTTTTACTCGTGATTTGGGCTCTGGAAGTCTGATAGAATTCCTCTGTGGTGCTCGAAACACAATAGTGACATCCCAAATTTCATCAGTAGCCGATGTCTGCGCTGGTTAAGTGACGTTAGGTCCAATTTTGAAAGGCTGGACTCGTTGTCAGTGTATGACGGTCCGAGAATTATCTGCATGCTCGCGTCCGAATTGTCTCGGATTTTATCGGCCTGCTCTGCAGTCAGGGACGCATGCCAAACGCTGCATGCGTATTCCGTTGCAGGTTTAACGTAAGTTTTGTAACAATTCAGGAGTGACCTGATCGACAGCCCGAATCTCTTTAGATATGAGAAAGCCTTCAAGAGGGCAGACCCTTTGCCTATTATGTGACTGACGTGAGTTTGCCAGCGGAGATCGTCATCAAATGTGCCACACAGGATCTGAACGGATTTATTCGACGTTAGGTTAGTTTCTTCGATCCCGGGTGTCTCACGTTTTAAGAAATTGATGCGCAGGGTTGAACTCTAGTTTTAGCGTATTCCAAGTTTCACGTTTTCGGACTGGGACCTAAGATCCTAAAGCACTGTTTTCACAGGACATGATGGCACGGAGTCTGATAGCAGCCTCATGATAGAAAGAGAGAGGTCGTCAGCAAACTTGTAGCAATTCAAGAAATCGACCATCAGCCTGTTTATGACCAAAGATGGTTAGATGGCCAAATACACATAAATGCGTGTTATTTTACAACACCAATGGGTTGTAGAGATTCTTTTAGTTGTAGTGGCACCAAAATTGGCTGCTCTGACTATGCACTCAGTCTTAAGCCTTCATGGTAAAAGTGCTCTTTGTATTGTAGTTGACAGAACAAGAGATTGAGGTGATTCTGGACAAGACGATGGTCCTCTTCCGCTACCTCCAGGAGAAGGACATGTTCGAACGATACTACAAGCAACATCTTGCCAAACGGTTACTCTTTAACAAGTCGACTAGTGATGATAGTGAAAAAGCCATGATCTCTAAACTAAAGGTAAGCCATTTTAAGTTGCGTTTTTTTATGTATTTTCGGCGTAGTTTCGCTTAAAAGCCCTTTTATTTGTCCATTCCATTTGCTGTAGTTTCGAACCTGAAAGTACGGAGCTCAAACTACAAACTACTTCGCCGACGTAGTTTGGTGTAGTTTGACTTTTCGGAAACAAGAACTCAATAAAACGCAAGTAAGACAAAACAAGAGCCAAACTACAAACATTGACGAAACAAAAGTGAATCCAATAAAAGCAACTTTACTTTTCTTTGCCAGAGTCCGTAGAGTGTAGAATGCAACAGGACCTTATCAGCGTGTTCCAGCCTCGTGAAAAGTTACTATGCTGACCGTTCCAGCCTTCTAGAAATAGTCACTAATACTAACTATTGGCTTACCACGCTCGGGAGCGTAACTATAAAAAGTTTCTCCGAGTAAGGATTAAAGTTAATTGCAGTATACTGTGATTAATCTTGTCTCTGCTGGGATAAGATTGATCCGAATTAGAGGTAATCGTATCTCAGTAGAGACAAGAACATTCCCAGTAGCAAATACTGCAAGATTTTTTACATACTACGCATGACGTCGCAGATTCTGGCTTCTTGGCGTCGAGGCTAGCACACATTTTTCTATTTTCAGCAAAATATCGTGCCACGGGCTAATCTGACCAGTCACGTCAAAGAGATTCGTAGTTATCACGCTTACTTATACACTGTAAAAGCCTGTGTAGTTGTATGGTACTGGTTGCATGTATTTATATGTAGTCGTACGGAATACTTTCATTTAACGTGCATCAGACTTGGCGAACGTTAAGCAGTAGTATACAGTTGCCAGGTTTGCTTTAGCAGCATCCAGGCTTGCTATTGTAGCATGCAGTGGCAACATTGCATGCCGTCGTTTGCTACTAAAGCTCACATCTCCATTTTTCACCGGGCTATTAGACTACTCCACCTCCATTCTCATTCCCGATATTCTACATTTTATTGGTGTAATTTAGAGCGTGTTCCACTCTACTACAAATAGTAACTATTAGTTACTATTTCCGTTCCAGCCTCACCAAAAGTAACTACGCTGACCGTTCCGACCTTATCGAAATAGTAACTAGTAGTAACTATTTGCTTACCACGATCAGGAGCGTAGTAACTACGGATCTCTGTAACGTGATTGAGCGGATTCGCCCGTGGCATGATGTTCTGCTGGAAAATTGAAAAATCGTTCCAGCCTTGATGGCAAAAAGCCAGAATTCTTGACGTCATGTAGTAACTACGGTAAGTAGGATGGAACACGCTCTTAATCTACCCACCTATTTGCATAGTACTAATTTTACTTTTAATTTTTTAATTTTTACGCTGGTCATGTTAGTTTTCTTTACGAGGCGTAGCAGGCTCCCAATAATTGATTTCGAGTCATCAGTTTTTCTGAAGTCCTAGTTATGCAAATTTTCCCGTGATTTGCTATCTATGGCAAGGGGCACAGCTAAAAAACAGCCGAAGCCTGATAACTCGTATAATGTAGGCCTGTTCATTATCATATATTGTACGTCGTAGAGTAGAGTAGAGTAGAATTGTGTTGCGAGAGCAACACTTTGGTTTTGTCCTCGTTTTTCACTCCGATTTCATTTTATTCCTGGTAACTGGGAAGGGTCTAACCTGTGCGGTTTTTACGGAAAGTGTGGACCTTAGGCCAGATTGATGAATATGACATTATATTTTGGAAAGCTCCGTATAACTCTTGCCTGGGGCCAATAAGGATGGTTTTTGCTTGTCCTCGAGCCAGAGCCTACGGTTTGCGAAGTGAAGTGGAGTTGTTTAGCCTATGTCGGAGAGGACCATCTCAAGTTGTGTAGCAAACCTTTCGCTTCAAACCATGTTTCTGCTTTCGAGTGGAAAGCTCCGTTCTAGCACGTTAGCAGGCAGGCACCAGTTTCAAATTGAAGATGGACTAAAATCTATAAGTGTTAAATATATGCGGCAGTTACCCGGCCCCACAGCCAACATATCTTCTTTGAGTGATAAATAGAAAAATCTACAGAGACAAAAAAGTGGCTTTTTCTCAGGGGTCCGAAAGTGCTGCCATCTATTATTTCTATCCGTGTCTGCGACGATTTCAGCAGAGTTTATCATATTTTTTTTTTGCACTTGGGTTTGCGGTAGAGTAACGGTATCAGATGTACCTCTTAAACTTTAAAAGTTCTCTCTTTGCTAAAGAAACTAGAGCTTATCCTTTGCTCCTTTCTAAGTCGTGACGTTAGAAAGTTGGCCTGCGGCAAAAAAGTCAACTTTTGAACTAAGACAGGTAGAATTTGAGCTGATCAAAGTATATGCCATCCATTTTTTGGTACAAAAATTCCTTCATGAGATACACCAGTTTGAAAATTTCAAAGGGGTTGACAACTTCAGTAGTAAGGTACAGTGAAATCAAAAATAGGCGATATCAGTGATGAGACATGTAGGGGACTTTTAAGCAACAGTCGACTGTTAGCTAATAATCATGTTCGGCAATGAGGGGTTTGGAGCTTTTGCTAGTTGGTGTACCAGTTATTTGTTTCAAGTTTTCATCCGTCACGATGTCTACGATTGAAAAGGATAAAGTTCAACTGACTGCAAAGTCAATTTAGTCCTTCTTCCGATATTATTTTGTTGTTGTTTTTACAACGCTGAAGAATAGCTTTTGATCATTTGATTATTTTTTTAGAACATCCCCTTTTAGAAGCTTCGATAAGTTGACAACTTCAGCATTAACCGACAGCGAAGAAACAAAACCATGTAGGGGACTTTTAAGCAACAGTCGACTGTTAGCTCATAATCATCTTCGGTAATGAGGGGTTTGCAGCTTTTGCTAGTTGGTGTACCTGATATTTGTTTCCGGTGTATTCGATGGTAAGAACAGTTTGGTTCCCAATGGTAAGATATGCAAGGGACTTGTAAGTAATAATCGGCTGTTATGCTACAATCATCTTCTGCGATGGTGGGTTTGCAACTTTTGCTAGCTGGTGTACCCATTATTTGTTTTCGGTTAACTTAATGTATATCACTGGAGAGGGACTTGTAAGTAGGAATGGTTCACGAGGGGCTAGAAATTTTTGCAAATGGGTGCACATTGTATTCGATTTCTATCAATCTGACGGTAAGAAAGTTTGTGTCGATGGTCTATCAATGTAACCTAGGATTAACTTTTTACACAACGGATACAAACGAAAATGTAAAGAATGAGGTAGTTTCATAATAATTAATAGTGTCATCTATGGTATTTTAATCCTGAAAAGTTACGGATAGCTTTCTAACACCAACTAGATTATATAAGATATTGTTCCAAGTTTTCATCCGTCACGATGTCTACGATTGAAAAGGATAAAGTTCAACTAACTGCAAAGTTAATTTAGTCCCTTCTTCCTATATTATTTTGTTGTTGTTTTTACAACGCTGAAGAATACCTTTTGACCATATGATTAATTTTTTAGAACATCCCGTTTAAAAAGCTTATGCTATAATCATCTTCAGCGATGAGGGGTTTGCAACTTTTGCTAGCTGGTGTATCCATTATTTGTTTCCGGTGAATTTGTTATCAATCACGGGGGAGGGACTTGTAAGTAAGAATCGGTTCACGAGGGGCTAGAAATTTTTTAAAATTGGTGCACATTGTATTCGATTTCTGTAAATATGACGGTAAGAAAGTTTGTATCGATGGTCTATCGCTATAACCTAGGATTAACTGTTAACGCAACTGGTACAAACGATACGGTAATGTAAAACAATAAGGTAGTTTTGTAATAATTAATAGTGTCATCTATGGTATTTTAATCCTGAAAAGTTACGGATAGCTTTATAATATCAACTAGATTATATAAGATATTGTTCCAAGTTTTCATCGGTCGCGATATCTACGATTGAAAAGGATAAAGTTCAAATGACCGCAAAGTCAATTTGGTCTCTTCTTCCGATATTGTTTTGTTGTTGGTTTTACAACACTAAAGAACAGCTTTTGATCGTGTGATTATTCTTTTTAGAACATACCATTTTAAAAGCTTCGATAAGTTGATAATTTCAGCACTTAACCGACAGCGAAGAAACAAAACCAAAGTGTTGCTCTCGCAACACTTTAGTCGGCGAAGCCGGACAAAGGTTGCCGCAACACTTCACGTTGCCCAGGCAACGTAGGTCTAGTTTAATTTGAAAATGACTTTCACAGTAATAATGCCGAATTTGCATTTCTCGTCAACATATCATAAACGAAAACTTTGTCAATGGACATTAGCTGCGTTTTTGCATTCCTGTGGACTGTAGCGGTAGCAGTTGGCCTGCGTGCTAATAAGGTGTTATTGCACGCTTTTTGCCGTCGACTTTGGCCTGTGGGTCCGAACAGCTAAAAGCCTTACAAGCTGCTCAAACGGACTGTGGCGGGAAATTTTAAACTCAGAAAAAAACCCCAGCTTGACAGCTTACTTCCTGGTTTTAAACTAGTGTGCTAACTAACCCAGTGTGCTCTTCTGGACACACCACAACCTACAGCTACATAAAGTTCTGGACCCGCTATACAAAAAAAAATTCCCCGAATACAGAGAGTTGACAAGCAAACAGTTAGTCATTCACAATACTTACATTTAACTTCGGAAATTTTGAATTCCAGAATTTCCAGACACTAAGCATCCTCCATTTTTGAAAGGAACCAGAGGCTAAGGCCAAGGAACAGCGGCATCAAGAAGGCCTTTGGCCCTAGCCTGTGGATTTCATTCTTTGGCCGTTGGACTGAGGAGTAAAAACGCCTTATAAGCAGACAGGCTACAGGGAAAGGTTTGCCAAAACACCTAATAAGCAGAGCCTCGTTTTTGGTGCAATAGCGCTGCCGCATCGCTGCTGCAGCACTTCTTTGCTTTTGCACAATATGCGTTTTCGGATTTACTTTCTTCTTGGTTGAAGCGGCAGCGCTGCAGCATCTTGCAGGGAAGCACGGACTTGGTTGGTGAACATGTCCGCGATTCTCGAGAAGCGCTGGCGTCTTCCTCGGTAGCACTGCAGTGCAAAAACGGATGTAGAAAGAATCAGTCCGGAAGTGGCCGAGAAGCGGACCTGCAGCGTGCAACAAAAACGAGGCTCAGAGCTGCTACTCACAGGCGTGCTGTAAGGCATGCAAATCGCAGCTGTTTGCGGCAGATTTGTAGATGTCAATATATATATATACGATTTAATTCGTTGCCTTGACATGTGCCACGTCATGACGATCCTCTGCTAGACGTACTCTGTTGACCTGATTACGGAAATAAAGAATATAATCTTTATAGGATATAAACTTTAAAAACTTAAACTTCTCCATTTCAAATATTTAATATTTTTATTATTCTTATTTTCAGTAACATAAAACAAAATAAACATAACAAAAAACAATTTTGTTTTTCGAATCATCACCTCTACGCATAAAGACTCGAACCCTAACCAAAACTTCTACGAATGAAAAAGAAACAAACACACCAGACAGAGTCCCCTAAAAACTACAAATTCACAGAATTACAGTTCCAATCACAAATCCATAATTACAAACTACAGTATTTATTTTAATCTATTACTGTAAATTTTAATGTAAAGGTACAAACATAAACCATATTTATTATATTTTCTAAAGAATTAACTTTAATTTTCATGGGTCATTTCTAATTCATTTAGTAATAAAATTATTCTCTAAATCCTCAAAATTTACCCTTTTACTTTAAAATCAGTACTATTTAAATTTGAATTATAGCAGCGAAAATGTCTTTTAGACCTTGACTTACCATAATGAGCGCGAGTGGTTTAAGCTTAAGTCAGTGATAGGAGGACAAAAGTTGCACAGGGGCACAGCACTGTAGACTTCTATCTCATGTTTAATAGTGAAAAATGGATACGTCAGCTGAATTCTAGTAGAGCTATTTTCGGCCCTTCTTGGCAAGAGTCCTCTTCAGGCTCAAAGCCGCTCATTTACCTTAAATCTTAAAACACCTTAAATCGCACTTCCAGCGAGATAAGGTGGTGTTAACCTCCTGTAGAGTCTCTCGCTGGTTGGCGGCTTGATTGTCAAGTTGCAGAAACGAACCAGTGGGAAAACTGAAGGAATATTTATTGACTTTTATCTCCCGACTTTAATCTAGACGGAGTGTGGGTGCCAGTTCACATCCAAGCTTGAAGGCATGTTCAAAGACATGTCCGTCTCCAACACGCTGCAAGAAGACTTCAGAAGGCACACAACCAACTCGGGGGTGAACTTGGCCGGAGTCGACCTCTCCGTCCGAGTCCTGACAACTGGCTATTGGCCGACGACCCCCGGAGCAAAGGTTACACTGCCCCCCGCCTCGTCTACAGCTTTTGAAGCATATAAAAGGTTAGTCGGGTTTGTTTATTTACAAAGAAAATAACTTGGTGCATGGAAGTTGGTCTCTAAATAGTCTAAAAGGTGTCAACACATTCGCCAACACTGGCAGTGGTCATACAAATTTATTTTTATGAAAAGTGTATATAGAGGTGAGTCAGGTGAGTGGTCTATGAGCAGCCGTCACGCGCGTACATTTAAGTTGCGTGTCTAGGGAAAATCCTTAAGGGCTCGCAGTCGAGACCGCAGTTTTTAAGGAGATTTTTCGATTTTCTATATATTTGCATTTGCCCAGGGGGGCTTGGTACCGTTTTTTTTTGCCGGTGGAGGGGACAGGGGCACTCTTTTTCTGCCCCTCTATATGACAGTCGTTACTAAAGTATACGGTAGAGTTGCGAGCAAGCCACGCAACGGTTTGGTTGTCGGCTCGTGTTTGAGAAGCGTGCATTTGTCCCGGTTTTGTGTGCGTTTATCATTTTAATGTCGGAAAGATTTCCAACAGTTACTCACAAGGTTTTCAATAATTCAACTAGTCTCCTCGACTTGCAACAATCCATCCAGTTCCATTCCAAGAAACTCTTCAAATATCAAGTCAAAACCAGGTTACGACTCAAAACCAGGTTACGACAGATTCATGAAAGAATGCTCAACCACCATCAGCGCCATCTTCAGAAGCCTTCAAAAAATCGCGGGACATCGAGTGGTCACGTAAGAACTGAGAATGCCGCTTGCACGATCCGAAACGGTAACAGATATCAGATTTTATCACCCACCGAGCAACACCCATTGAACCTAATCGCTCCGAAGTTTGAATTAAGATAATTAAAGGGCCCCTTGCATATTTGCTGTTTATGTACCAGTCTTTCAAAGAGTTTAATACTTTAGGCGCTGCTCCGACAGATTACCAACAGCTTTGGCTGTTTTAGGACTTTTTCTAGGCTTGTTGACTTCGTGCAAAAAGAGGAAAGTTTACTTGACCGTTGACTTCTAGTTAGAACAGGAAAAGCTTACATAACCGGTTTTTCCGACTTACCGCAAACGAAACAAGGCAAGTGAGGAATCAAATAAGTTAAATCAAATAGTTTATTGACAAACCAACTTCATAGCTTTCTTCGTCAGAAGATGCTAAGTTATGCTGGTCATACAGTAATAAAATAAATATTTTACACTAATTATTCACTTTGTTAAAAATCTCAGTAAAAAACGGCAGAAACGAGTTCATGAACCTTGAAGTTCGTCCTCTGACAAGCACTAGCTTCTTTTGCGGAGCATCAGGGGGGGCAATGATTGGTTGTTCTCATTTGCCAACATTGGTTTTTCAAAGTTTAGTATCAGTTTTGTTCTTCGGTTGTAGAGACTCGGGATTCTCAACACAGACAGTGCTTGCTCGTAAGACTGATAGCCAGGACTTGTTATAATTTTCGTTGCCTGTTTCTGTACCGATTCGAGCTCTTCCGATAGATAAACCATGTTTTGTACACACGAAATGAGCACAGGAAATGAATGTTATGATTGTATGATTGTACAGGAAATGAGTGAAGTGTCGTAGGGGAGGTTAGAATGTGCCGTATGAAATTAGGGTCTCCGGGTTTAAAGGACACCTGAATGAAGAGTACTCAGTATCATCCCTATCTGCATGACTTCCATTAACATAGCCTGCAGAAAACCCAATCCAAATACGAAATAGTGCTTTCAAGCTATGATTTTTGCTCCATTTTGCATCTGTCCTTATTTCAGTACCGAACAGTTTTAGAAATGAACAAATGTCTCCAATCAACCCTTCTTCTGGAATATTTTTTAACCAGTTAAGCTCACACGTATATCTAGAAGAAATTCCTATACGATCCGGCCAGCGCTTTACGAGATTTGAATGAACTGCGCTTTTTGTCTTGGAGTCTGCATGTGCAAACCTCCAGAAACGAATATCCCTATTTTGAAAACGTCACGCTCAGGAGAAGAATGCTCTCCGTGGCCATGTCTGTAAATTCATTCTCCATGGTGTGTTCAAGTATGGTTTCATTGTTCAGGTGTCCTTTAAGAATGGATGGAGCGATTACGGAGGTAGGTTGCATCAGTGTTATAGGTAAGATAAGTTCTTTAAGGTATTTATCCTTGTTGTAGATTCTACCTTCAAAAACACAGCGGTCGTAAGTTAGAGCTGCAGCCGCAGATGGGTATGGCAGACCTTAGCGCAGTTTTCTATGGGAAACAGGCGGCGAACGACGAACCAAGCTCCTCCAGTGGTACCTCGAGTGGATCTAAGAAACATACTTTGGTCGTGTCGACGTTCCAAATGTGCGTTTTGGAGTTGTTCAACAAAAAGGAGTCGATGACCTTTGAGGTAAGTCGATTTTTGTTAGGTGGTTGACTGAATTGTTTCCCTGTGTGGTAAAACACACGAGTCTCTGCTTTAGATGTTAGATGCTTTTCTGCCTCCAGAGGCGTCTAGCGTGTCCCTGACGCTTGTTTGAAACGGAAAATTTGTGCGTTTGCTTCATCGTGAAATGGATTCGGACCGCAAATCCAGGCAAGACGCCATTTTTTTTCTTTTTTTGGGATCCCAAAACGTAAGTGGAGGGATGCCTATGACATCGCTAGAGTTGTCCGTCCGTCCGTCTGTAAGCACGATAACTCTCGAAGGGAATGAGATATTTTGATGAAACTTGGTGTGAGGATTGTTCGGGTCAAGAGTAAGGTCGAGTTCGTAGATGGGCTTTGTAGCCCTATGTTTAGGGGTGGGGGAGGGGGTTTAAATTAAGGGGCAAGCAAAACATTTTAAAACAGCTATTGGGACAGTCGAGTATGGGGTAAGAAGACATGCTGAACATGATGGTGGAAACCATTTTCTCGCCGGACAAGTAGTTAGCCCGGAATTCGGCCAAAACCGGAAAATCTGTTAAAAGTGAAAGTTTTATTTGAAGTTAATTATATGTTCGGTTTAGGGGTAGGAAGAGATGCTGAACACGATAGTGAAAATCATTTTCTAGCCGGTCGAGTAGTTCGCCTGGAATCCGGCCAAAACCGGAAAATTGTTAAAGTATTTGTAGTTGATTAGATATCCGATTTAGGGGTAAGAAGAGATGCTGAATCCGTGTATGGCAGTCATAAATTTGTTTTAAGTTAAATTTTAAGTTGAAGTTGATTAGGTGTTCGAGATAGGTGAAAGAAAAAACGCTGAGCGAGACGCTGAGTTCGGTTTTAGCTCCTTTTTGCCGGACAGGTATTTCCGGAATTCGGCCGACCAGGAAATTCGCAGAAGTAAGGCAGGAAGTTTTCTTCAAAACAGATATGACTTATAGGGGTAAACACAAACATGCTGAATCCATATCTGAACTTGGTTTTCTCAGATAATTAGCTTTTTGGCCTTAATCTGTTTCTGAATTTTAATAGTAAAAATGTTCAAGGAGTCTGGCGAAGACTGGATCTGGCGTAGACAAGACCCAATTGTCTGGATCAAATATTGAATTTTTGGGATCCCATCGAAACCTTTGGTCTTGTTTTAGTTGGGATTTGCTCGCAGCTGTAGTAAATGCGGAGCATCCATAACTTTAGTACACCCTACCCGACTAAAACGGATATTTCGCACCGTCAGTGGGAAAGCGGAAACGAAAAGCTTAAAGGACCCATCTTGCTTTCCACTGTTTCGAACCCCTAGTGACGACGCACTTGGTCTACTAAGTTCCTAAATATCCCTTTTGACAAAATCCCTTTGTGTCAATTCATTTGAAATTTCCGCTTTTCAGTGCTAGCAGAGACTTTCCAAGGTTGCCAGAGGATAACTTTTGTTTTTCTTAAAACGTCATCGAACAGGTGAACAGGCAAAACATTAGGTTAACAGGCGTAAACCCGATTTCTTTGCTTTAGCCCTCGGTCCTCAGCATTTGACCACGTAGCGCATTTTCAAATTTTTCGCCAGACGTATATTTTCGCTCGAAGCCCGGCCAGAGCGCTACAAGAGAATCCATAATTTCTCAAAGCAAAGTATTTTTGAAAAACAGTATTTCCGGACCTTTTTATCATGAAAGTGAAATTTTCAGTAAGATCTCTGCTTTAACATTGCTATGGGTGGGATTTTCGACTTTGAGGCTGAATTGTGGGCGTTTGAAAATTCTTCTCAACTTTTGAATACTGGAAAACGTTTTTCAGAACCTTTCTTGATTGTTTAATCACAATTTTTGAGCAAAGTTGTAAAGGAAATGAGATTTAGAAGGCTTCAAACTTGAATCTATAGGTCGGTCGCGACGCGAAGATGTAAAAATCGACTAGAACGATTCAAGGTTTGATTTTGTGGAAAAGGTAGATCTCAGGATTCCTTTTCTGATTACACTTAGCTCCAGAACTGAAATAGTCAGAAAAAAACTTTTCCGATTACAAGTTGAGAACTTGAGAATGATTACAAAACGCCCACAGTTCAGTCTCAGACTTGAAAACCCTATACCTCCCAATGTTAAGTTCTTCGTTCTTCGGTAGGGTGCTATCTTTCTATAGAATTTGACCCACGCGATTCCGCACACCACTCCTACCCCGCACACCACTCCTACCCATGCATGTCTACACATTAGGATGTGGACTGGCTTGTGGTTAAACCCACAAAAAACTGTCAAAATCTGATCGAGGATTATGGGACGCTGCAAATGCTGACAGAGCAACTTCTCCCAAAGTCTTATCTGTTCTCCGACCTAACAACCGGGGTTTTAGTTTCAGTTCAGTTTGTTTTTAACCCATCTACAACAAAACGAGGGCGAGATGCCCAAACGATAGCGTGTCAACAACAAAAATTGAAGAAAAAAAACAAGAAGTAAACACACACTGTCATTGTTTCCAACAAGATAGCTTCATGTTATGTAGTTTGTGTAGTATGAATAAATTAATGAATGTTTTGGCCGTCATTATGTTTTGCAATGCCACACGTATATAATATATCTTAGTGACAAGTCTAAATGACTTACAGCTTTTGTTAATTGTAAATAAATGAAAGAAAGAACGCAGACCAAGGTTAAGGTAAAGTAGAGAATAATAAAATCTGTAGCCGTTTGTCAGTTACAAACTTTAAGTTTACTTTTTATATGGGAAGATTTACTTTCTCCTTTCCTTTTTTTTTAATTTAATTTATTTTAATGCCGCGTAGTATCTTTTCCATTCTTCCTGTCCAGAATAATTTGGCCTGGTGACCACGCTTCCACTTTCCCTCTGTGACACCAGTGGACCGACCTATATATTTTGCGTCACCTACACTTTCCACTATCCCTACGTTTAATTTTTATGGCACTTGAGCTTACTCAAGTGCCATATAGCGATTGTAATTTCTGTCCGTCAGTCGGTCTGTCGGTCCCGGTTTTGCTAGTTCGGGCACTTCCAGATAAGCTAGGACGATGAAACTTGGCAAGCATATCAGGAACTGGACCAGATTAAATTAGAAATTGTCGCTTCCTCGATCCGACCATCTGGAGGGGAGTGGAGGGAGGGGGAATCCGGAAAAAATAGGAAAAATGAGATATTTTTAGCTTACGAACGGGTGATCGGATCTTAATGAAACTTGATACATGGAAGGACTTCGTGTCTCAGACCTTCCATTTTAAATCCAGACCGGATCCGGTGACACTGGGGGGAGTTAGAGGGGGAAACCGGAAATCTTGGAAAACACTTAGAGTGGAGGGATCCGAATGAAACTTGGTGGAAAGTACAAGCAAAAGTCCTAGATACGTGACTGATATAACCGGAACGGATCCGCTCACTTTGGGGGAGTTGGGGGGGGGGGAGAAGTCCGAATTTGTAGTGATCCCGCGAGTTCCGTGCTTCCTGATGTGCTGGGACGATGGAAATTGACAGGCATGTCTGGGACCCGACCAGCTTAAATAGGAAATCATCAATTCCCCGATTCAACCATCTGGGGGGGGGGGAGTGGAGGGAGGGTGAAGCCAAAATTTGAGGTATTTTCAGCTTGCGAACGGGTGATCGGATCTTGATGAAAATTGATATTTAGGATGACCTCGTGTCTCAGACACCTCACTTTAAATCCGGGCCGGATCCGATGACACTGGGGGGAGTTGGAGGAGGGAACCGGAAATTTTGAGAAACGTTTAAAGTGGAGGGATCGGGATGAAACTTGGTGGGAAAAACAAGCACAGGTCCTAGAAACGTCATTGACATAACCGGACCGGATCAGGGCACTGTGGGGGAGTTGGGGTGGGGAACCGGAAATTTTGAGAAACGCTTAAAGTGGAGGGATCGGGATGAAGCTTGGTGGGAAAAACAAGCACAGGTCCTAGACACGTCATTGACATAACCGGACCGGATCAGGGCACTGTGGGGGAGTTGGGGTGGGGGTCCGGATTTCTAGCGATCCCGCGAGTTCGGCATACTTCCTGGTGTCCTAGGGCGATGAAACTTGGCAGGTATGTCAAGGATCCGAACAGACTGACTTGAGAACAGCCGTTTCCCCGACCCGACCATCGTGGGGGGAGTGGGTGGATGGGGAGTCCGGAATCTAGTGGCGTGCATAACTATTGAACGGGTGATCGGATCTTGATGAAAATTGATATTTAGGATGACCTTGTGTCTCAGACACCTCACTTTAAATCCGGGCCGGATCCGATGACACTGGGGGGAGTTGGAGGAGGGAACCGGAAATTTTGAGAAACGCTTAAAGTGGAGGGATCGGGATGAAACTTGGTGGGAAAAACAAGCACAGGTCCTAGACACGTCATTGACATAACCGGACCGGATCCGATGACACTGGGGGGAGTTGGAGGAGGGAACCGGAAATTTTGAGAAACGCATAAAGTGGAGGGATCGGGATGAAACTTGGTGGGAAAAACAAGCACAGGTCCTCGACACGTCATTGACATAACCGGACCGGATCAGGGCACTGTGGGGGAGTTGGGGTGGGGGTCCGGATTTCTAGCGATCCCGCGAGTTCGGCATACTTCCTGATGTCCTAGGGCGATGAAACTTGGCAGGTATGTCAGGGATCCGAACAGATTGACTTGAGAACAGCCGTTTCCCCGACCCGACCATCGTGGGGGGAGTAGGTGGATGGGGAGTCCGGAATCTAGTGGCGTGCATAACTTTTGAACGGGTGATCGGATTTGAATGAAACTTGTCTGGTGAGCTATCGCCTCGGACGTTCAGTGTCACATCCGGGTCGGGTCCGATAGCTGTGGGGATGGGGGGGGGGGGGTGGAAAACTCAAGAAACTCTAAAAGCAGAGGGATTGGGACGAAACTTAATGGATGGAACAAGCATTAGGCCTAGATGAAATTGACGGAGCCAGATGGTTTCGGGGCTCTGTGGGGGGAGTTGGAGGGGGTTTCCTGGAATTCCGGTAGTCGTGAGTTAGAATAGTTCCAGATGTAAAACGACAACGAAACTTTGCAGGCATGTTAGCGACCCGAATTATCTTGACTTAAAAACCTGACACAACATACCCCCGGAAACTTCCGTTCCTAGATCCGAGCATTTTTGGGGGAGCAGGAGAAGAGAAATATGGACTTCTATAAATTGCGACGAGTGGTCTGATTCGAGTGAAACTTCATGGGTGATACGAATCGATGGCATCGACATGTAATACATGCGTTCGAACCACATGCGACCACGATTAGGGGAATTGGGGGTGGGGGGACTTTTGACATGCACAAAAACCAAACGGATGGACCGAATGAGATGCAATTTGACAGTGCCGAGTTTGTGCGGCCTAGATTTGTTATTTGGCGTCTGGGCCGGATTCGGCCAAGGTAGGGGGGGGGGGGGGGGGGGGGTACTGGAAACTTGCAGATAGGCTATGCTCCAATTTCAGTCAAACTTGATGAGGGAATTAAGAGATTGGGCCCGAACCGGCTCCGACAACGTTGGTGGGAAGGGGGGGGGGGGGTACCGGAACTTTCCAAAAATGCTCAGATTCGAGTGAAATTTGGTAGATGGTATAAACGAAGATGCTTTAGGTGGTCGATTTTTTTTATTCCGAACCAGATTCGGCCACGGTAGGTGGAAATAGAGTGAGTACCGGAAATCGTGTAGCACGTCTAGGGATCAAACAAATGGATTTATTGGGATGAAAGTTTGAACAGTCATGTGCATTTGCAATCGAGACGATGCCGGAACTGCTCGAAAATGAGTGAAACTAAATATCCTATTTCTATTTCCGAACCGCCTTTTTGGATGGCGGGTGTATTTTGTGACGTTTTCATCTACTTTCTTGTACAGCCTACTCGTACAAGTGCCATATGAGCTCGTAGCTCTTGTTTAATATTCTTTCTTTCTTTTACCCTTTTTTCTCATTTTAACCGTTTTCATCGCATCTTTAAAACGTTAAAATTTTCTTTGCTTTTTCCTTCCTTAATATATCCTTTCCTTAAAGGACACTTGGATGAAGAGCACCAAGCATCATCCCTATCTGTATGACTTCCGTTAACATTGCCTGCAGAAAACCCAATCCAAATAGAAATAGTGTTTCCAAGCTATGATTTTTGCTCCTTTTTGCATCTGTCCTTATTTCAGTACCGAACAATTTTAGAAATGAACAAATGTCTCCAAGCAACCCTGCTTCTGGAATATTTGTTAACCAGTGAAGCCCAAACGTATATCTAGAAGAAATTCCAGTACGATCCGGCCACAGCTGTACAAGATTTGAGTGAATTGCGCTTTTTGTCTTGGAGTCTGCATGTGCAAACCTCCAGAAACGAACATCCCTATTTTGAAAACGTCACGCTCAGGAGAAGAATACTCTCTGTGGCCATGTCTGTAAATGCATTCTCCACGGTGTGTTCGAGTATGGTTTCATTCTTCAGGTGTCCTTTAAAACTTTCTTTCATTTAAAACTTATTATTTATACAAATATTATCCCTCGTTATCTTTTTAGCAACCCAAACCAAAAAGGGGGTCTTGTCCTGGAGACAGTAACAACACAATTTTTTTTTACCACTTCGCACTTCCTGGGTCAAAGGATGCCCTTCCGTCATAGGGAATCCTTTTTGCAGTGGCATTTATTTCAATCTTTTTAATTTCCGTCTCCGATACCAAAACCTTTTTTCTCCTGTCATAAGGACATCCGTGTGTCGACAAATATTCCTGACAAGGACCTGGTTCGAGCCGTCCAAGCCTTGGCCATGGGGAAGCAGCAGCAAAGGGTTCTCACAAGAGTGACCTCAGACCGAATTGGGACTGCGAAGGAAGTTACAAAAGATATTGACGCCTCACATATGTTCAAGGTCAATGATGGTTTTTCGTCGAAACTGTACCGGTGAGTGTCTTTTTAGATCATCCCAATGCTTAGGGGGCGTGTCCTTCCTGGGAGGACAAAGAATAGTGAATCTTTTTATTTACCCCCCAAATAGAAATAGTGTAGTACATACGAGAAAATAAAAAAATACAACTTAAATTATAATACGAATTTACACTTCAAACGGAAACGGGCAAGACCGTGTTACAGAGAAAATTTGAGGGAGTTACAAATTTTGTGTTGGCTATCCCTTATATGAGGATAAATAGATATCGCTTTTATTCTTCCTCGGATATTTCGGTTGCACCTCCGGCAAGCTGTACTCACAAAATTGAATCATAAAATCCACCACAATAACAACAGGAAAACGATGTGGAACCAACAAGCAAGAAAACGACATGTAAATAAAAACCAGAAGAACGGTGCGGATTGAATGACGTGCAGATAAATGTAAAATAATGAAAGATAAATCTGCTTGTTCAAAGTGTATATGTGCAAATCTGGAATTATTTACAATTCTGAATTCTGTGTATATTTACAATCTTTTGCTTGTATGTATAATCATCTGTCTGGAAAAGTGCAGAAGGTTTCACCCAGAGAACGGCCAACCCCAAAATCCATAATATTTTACAAACACTTCGAATAAAACCTTCCACTGAACTGAAAATCTCGTTTTTCTGTTTTGTTTGCAATGAGTGGTCAGCTTGGCTTCAAACCTTATATTTGTTGTTTGCAACGGCATGTTCTTCGGTACCCTTGACATTTTCGACTATCTTCAAAGTAACGTAGCACTCCCGTACAGCTGCTCCGTTATTCCTCCCCAATGACCAGCGTCAAAAACCCATGAATTCCTCCAATTTGATTTTTAACTTTCGCCTATTTTTCATTTTCGTCCGTTTGCTCTAAAGCCAAATATAATTTTCTCCCGTAGAGGTACTTCCACCTCTTGCCCCCTCCTCGTGGGGCCCCAAAGTTCCCGAACTCTTGCCCCCCCCCCCCACCCACAAAACACCAACTCCCCCATTTCAGCCAAATGGGAAGAGGTGGCCGCCCCTACCGGCCAGAGAGAACAGCGAGATGAGGGCTCTGGGACTCCAAAGTCCTATTCTTAAGTGGTAAATAAGAAGATCTACGGACTTCAGAGACAGGTGGAGACCTTCACCAACAAACAAAACACGCATTAACACGACACATGCAGAATATGCTGTAATTAGTGGTTTGACTGGCTGCAATTAATTGTTAAATCTTACAGAGTCAAAATCCAGCAAGTAGCGGCGCGTGGCGAGTCGGAACCAGAAAGAAAAGAAACCCGACAGAAGGTCGATGAGGATAGGAAACATGAGATCGAGGCTGCCATCGTTCGAATCATGAAATCCAGGAAGGTCATCCAGGTAAGAGAGCCAGATCTGTTGCCGTTTCCCGATAGTCCAAGCTTCGAAGGGCAGGACCCCTGTTCTGATTTTCTTCTTCTTTTTCCTTGAGACTGGACGCCTGTTCTGCTGTAATTCTTCTTCTTCCTTGACGAATTTACATGGTCCTTGTTTTGCAACTTAATCCTCATTGCTAATCTCCAAATGCTATCCTTCTACTGTCTACGCTTCTTTCTACTATTATCTCTTCTGGTCTGCTTCCTACTAGTTTTTCGAGAGCTACAACCTCGCCAATCCTAAAGAAAGGAGGTATAAGAGGCTGACATTAAAGACGGTCTCAAGTACGCTGTATCTACTTGGAAGCAAGTCGTTTTAACCCATGCATTGTTTAATTAAGAGGCTGAGAAGACGGTCTCAAAGTACGCCGTGTCTGTTTAAACAAAGTTCTGCAAATTTTCCGGAAACCGAAGAAAGAGGCGTCATTTCGCCTGAGCCCCCCCCCCCCCCCCCCCCCTCGGCATTGCGGCATTGTCCCAGGACCACTTTGCATTCTTACATTTAAGTCAAACATAAAATACTTTTGTTAGCTACAACATATGAACGAAAAATAAATCACAGATTTAAGAACAAGTATGTCAACATTTTGTTATATAATCTTGAACAGTGTGGTGGTTTTCGGCCAATTACGGTTTCTTGTCAAATAAGTAAACTTTTTTTAGATCATTCTCCTAAAATATTTTGAGTCATGTAATCAAGGGCTAAATCAAATTGGATTTCGGAAGCATTTAAGGGGTCGGGAGCATCCTGGGTCGGAGCAAGACCTCAGTTACTCTATATTATAATTTATGGTACGAGTTGTTTATATATATAGTTAGGGACCCATTAGTGCTATATTATATGTGTCACACTCTTGTACACGATTTGCAATATGATAAATTGATCAACGTTATGGTCCATCTCGGCTAGTAGGCCTCGGGCTTGACTGGATATGTGAATTCCAGCTTCGCTAGGTTGTGTGAACCAGCTTGATAAGGGATTTCTGGATTGACTGCGGCTGAGCTATAGAATTCCCTGAGACTTTCCCTTGTCTCTTTTGTCCGGTTTCCTGACTGGTCCTGAGGCTAGTGAGCACCTACGGTGTCAGAATGTCTTCAGCCCACACCCCAGGAGCCTTATCTTCCTTAAACCTCGCCTCCACTCGTCCATCCTCTCAACAATGGTGTAAGAAGTGGGGTTTGGAAACTTCCCCCACGTTCAACATCTTAACAATGGTTAAGCATTTAAGTATGGATATAGCCCACACCCTCCTTGCTAGTATTGTTTTTTTTTGTAGTTCTAGGGAGGAGGTTTATGCGTTGGCATTAGATTTTGCTGCTGCGTACGATTATGTTATTCATTCGTGGGCTATTGCTGCACTACTTAAAAATAACTCTCTATAGTATTAATCCTAAGAAAATGGTATTGCTCTTCTCGTCTGAGAATAAAGTAGAAAAATAGTTACAGTGGATTTAAATAGTTCTAAAAAGGAGTTTAAGGCAAGGTAGCATTCTCTCGCCTATCATTTTCAATATTACTGTCTCAGCTTTGCTTGATCAGATTAGAACAGCATTTATTTATGGGAAAGGATACCTTTTATCTTGGATAGCATACGCAGATGATTTACTCCTTCTGAGTAGATCGGTAAAATCCCTCCAAGCTAATGTACATTTTCTTGTTAATTTTTTTCTGACCACGGCCTTCTTTTTCGACCAGAAATATGTCAGTTACTAGTTCTTGGCCCTAGGCCGAATGATATAATAAATAATTTGATTTCAGTTTTCTATTAATGATTCAACTTTAAAACCGTTAGATTTTTTTCACTTATCTTGGAGTGCCGTATGCCCACGCTTTCATTGTGCCGTGCTTCATTTTTAAAAGCATTTAAGTGTAGGAGCTTTGGGGCAGTAATATCAATTCGCGATTATCTGTCTCGTCGATCTCTGGCAAAAGTTTTTAATACTGTTGCTCTTCCTCAGCCCGTCTTTTCTCTCCTTTACTTCATTTTTCACATCGAGTAATTTCTCTCACATCAAAACTACCTTCTTCAACTTTGCTAAATATCTTTGTCGGATTTCAAAATTTGAGTCGAGTTGTTTTATGATGGAGACTCATCGATTAAAAAACTCTATAGATATGATACAAAGAAAACATGTTAATTTTCTTTCTAAAATTCCTCGAATCCATCACAGGCTGTAGCTGATGGTTGAGTTATTATCCATACTTTTTTTTTTTTTTTTTTTTTTTTTTTATTTGCCTGTTCATCTGTTTTATGCGATACGGCCTTGTTATGTCATAATTGTCGTTTTATATTTTTGGCCAGTTATGTATGCGTTTACTATGTCTTTTACTCTCCGATTTCTGGAGGAATTAAATGAATTGCATTGAATTGGCGAATGCGCTGACAGACTCATTCTTGCATTCCGTGTTCGGCGCATTTCGAGCCAGATTAGGCGTATCACTTCCACGGAGCCGATTGGCTAGCAAGACCTGTTGCAAGTTTTGTGGCACTTGCAACTCCTCTTAAGTGCCTATACCGATCGCTTTTCGGTCAATCCGTCGGTCGGGCGGCCCATTGTTCTCGATTTAGGGTACTTCCAGATAAAACTTGGCAGGGGTATCATGGACCCAACCAAGCTCAGTTTGGAACAGTCGCTTCCCCGACCCGACCATCGTGGGGGGAGTAGAGGGAGAGGGAATCTGGAATCTTAAGGTATATATAACTTTCGAACGGGTGAACGGATCTTAATGAAACTTGATATTTGGAAATACCTCGTATGTCAGATGTCCCAGTTCGAGTCAGAACCGAATTCGATGACTGTGGTGAGTGTGGCTACCCTTATGAGTGGATGGATCGGGATGAAATTTGGTGGGTAGAACAAGCTCAAGCCCTAGATACATCATTGACAGAACCGGACCGGATCCTGGCACCGTGGGCGAGTTGGAAGGGGGTTCAGGAATTCCAGTGATCCAAAGTTAAGGTACTTCCAGCTGTACTAGGACGATGAAACTTGGCAGGTGTATCAATGATCCGAACAGATTGACACGAAATAGTCATCTACCCCGATCCGACCATCGTGATTGGACTGGAAAAGGGGAATCCGGAATCTTGTGGGATGCATAACTTTCGAACGGGTGATCCGATCTGAATGAAACTTGAAAGTTGGAAAGGGCAAGTGTCTCAAATCTTCCATTTTAGGTCCGGAACGAATCCGATAACAACGGGGGAGTTAGGATGGGGCCCAACTCCCCCCATTGTGAATCTCGAAACACGCTCAGGCTGGAGGGGTTAAGACGAGGCTTGGTGGGACGAACACGGAGAAATCCTAGATACATCGTCTGTAAAACCAGACCGGATCCAGACACTGTGCGGGGAGTTGGAGGGGGGGGGGGGAATTCAAGCGATACCGAATGAAGGTACTTCCAGATGTGCTATGACAATGAAGCTTTTTATTAAGGACCAAGGCTTATCAAGGATTTATCAAGGAACCGCGCCCATAACTTTCGAACCGGTGATCGGCTCCGGATGGAACTTGATGATTGACCAGATCACATGTCTTTGATGTTCCATTTCAAATCCGGACTGGATCCGACTACTGTGGGGGGAGTTAAGGGGGGAATCTCATGACGCTTTAGGCCGGAGGGATCGGGATGAAACTTGGTGGGAAGATCAAGCAAATGCTCTAGATCAATCATTTACAGAACCGGGCTTTATCCTGCAATGCTTACATTTCTTTTTTCTTACAAATCTTAACGGCATCTTAATCGCAAAGTACAAAAAATACTTTTGAGCAAACTTACAAATGAATTTCTAAGTGCCTTCATTGTAAACAAAAACTCTTGCAGTATTTGCTACTGGGATTAATCTTGTCTTTATTGACATAAGATTATCACTAATTCGGATTAATTTTATCCCAATAGAGATAAGACTAATCCCAGTAGCAAATACTGCATCGTTATTCGGAGAAACTTGTCACAGTGTTGAAGTGCGCATCGTAACCGCAAAGTGAATGAAATACCAAAACCAAAATACAGATTTTCCGCCATCGTTTGCCTTTGTAGTTGATAAATATTTAAAGTAGGTTACGTTTTAATTTCAAAGAAAAAAGTTTACAAAAATAATTTTATTCATCAGTTAAATTATTTCTATTAGTTTATCTTCTTATTCATAAAATTACAAACAAAATCGTAATAATTTAATTAGGTAACTCACATCCGAAAGAAAAAAGAACTGACTAAACTTTCGAATATCAGCCCTATTCTGTTAAACTTTAACCGTTAAAAATATGATCAAAACATCAAAATTAAAGGGAGTGATTAGGGAAGAAGACTGGGTGAGTTCCGAGTTTCTTTTAAGCGAAAACAAAAGAAAATAGCACGCTTGTCCCCATTACACTAACTTCGAATTATTTTTTTAGCACAACGTGTTGGTATCGGAGGTGACTGGGATGCTGCAATCTCGGTTCATGCCTTCACCTCAAGTTATCAAGAAGAGAATAGAAAACTTGATCGACAGAGAGTATTTGAAAAGGACAGATTCGGACAGGTGGGACATTTTTTCTTCTTCATCACCAACGATCACTCATCACCAACGGTAAAGGTGCAGTATCAGCCTTGTCAGGTCGCACTTGGTTGTGCAGATCTCCGAGACTCTGCCCTCAGACTGGAACACATGGGAACAAAGGAATAGTATGGGGAAGCATGCGTGCAATGCGCCAACATTTGTGATCGAATGCGGAAATGTGCATCACTATCCGACTGTACGTGCACGCAACTTAAAGGACCCCTCGCACCATTTACTCTTGAGCTTACAGTATTTTAAAATATTTGAATACTTTAAAACTAGGCTGTGGTTTCAACAAGTAACCCACGGTTTTGGCGGTTTTAAGCCTTTTCCGAGACCCGTTGACTTATAGCGAAAACAGGGAAACGATTTACACAACTGTTTTTTCTGATGGAAAAGCTTTTCGCAGACAACCGTCGACAGCGTGATAGACATGAAACACGACAAGTGAAAAATCAGCGTGGTTTTGTTATAGGGGATAGAATGTACCGTCCGAAATTGGGGTCTCCGAACTTAGAAATATATGGAGTGATTATGGAAGTAGGTTGCGTTAGTATTATATAGTCCTTTAAGGATGCATTCATTCTTACCGGCCAATTCAGTTTTCTGTAGATTTTGTTTTCTACTGATTATTCTTAATGTTTTATTAAATGTTTTAAGTTTTCTGTATGAATATCCCTTCAGCCCAAGCTAACTGCGAATTATTTGACAGTGCAAAACGGATACGTCAGCTGAATTTTATTATAGCTATGTTTCGGCTCTTCTTGGCAAGAGTCGGCATCAGGCTCAAGCTGGAAAGTGAGCTTGTAGAAAAGCCAAGAAGGGTCGAAATATAGCTATAATAAAATTCAGCTGACATATCATTTTTGCACTGTCAAATATTTTCTGTATGCCTATTTTAATGTTTTATTTTGTATTTTCAGGAAAGTCTACGAATATTTGGCTTAAGCCAATCAGAAATTGCCACTGGACTTATTTGTGATTGTGTCACCAGTTTATACCGGCTGGTATGTACAGTGTGCCGTAGTGAATCCAACGGGTATTGCAACAGTTGTCGATCGGACAAATGGATGGTATCAGCGGGTTGTACGCTGATGGATTGTCGCTGGTCTCGTAAGCAGGGAATAGAGAGTTCTGCATGAGCGTATAGCCGGAAGAAAAATTCGACCGGACGCTATTTGCGAGAGATGGAATCTAGTGAATGGTTCGGAATGTGTTCGGTGTAAGCGTTGAGTGAAACTTATTGTGCACGGATGAACGAGCGTAAATGTATTATTATTGGTTTTTGTGAAACCGGCTGGGACCCTGAACACTCTAGTTATGTAGTACGACCAGAAAGAGCAAAGGTCGCTTCCGATAGTAGTAAGATGGTTTTGGTGTTGCTTGCCACACTCTGACGGTTGAATGACGAAATCTCTTAGTCGCTCTGTTCCTTGGAATGGAAACAACGCGTGGAAGGATGGAACAAAGACTGTAACAGTGGGAAAGACAGGAAACTGCAGTGGAATCGCGCCGTGCAAAATGAAGCTGCCCGCTGCCTAGAGGTCGGCCTTTGTCAAAATGTAAACGAAGGAAGTGAGAGTAAACCGACAGAAAATGTAAACAAACCAAGAGGATTTGTAAACAACAACTTGCCGTATTCCAGCTCAGCGTTCCAAGCGGACTAGTTTCTATTAGTCCCATGTTGTCTCGTAATCAACACATGTGTAGACACAAAAAGTCAGAACCATAAGATAGTGGGCAACTATCGCTTTCTGCTACTGAGACATACTCAAAACCTTCATTTCCTGGACGCAGATTGCAGACTTTCTACTATCAATGTAAGGATCTGTTTTACTATGTCTGTCACAAAAAGCTGATGGGGAGGCACACCTGGCACCTGGTGGCAGCGCTGGTGATAAGACCGTTTACGGTCGAAAGTGGCAAGAAAAGACACTGAAAACGTAAGACAGTCGAGATGGAAAAATCCGTCTCCGCCATTTTGAAACGTATCTGTAGACCAATCACAGACTAGAGTCACTGAGCTTAGTTAACTTTGTTTACTTCTGAGTGATGATGGTGGTAATTTGTCTTGAATTTCTTTGTTCCAACTGTGACCACGATAAAACGTAAAGAGTGGGTAATAACCAAGCTAACGAACCAAATTACGTACATACGTGACTGAATGTGGCCCGGGCATAAAGCAAACTAGTCGGCTTGGAAGCTCTGTACCGAAATATGGCGATTTCATGACTCGTAAAGTTTGAGGATGATTTGGCAGAAGGGATCTGCCGAACTGTCACCAGAGAGATGCGCTAACGACAGTCGAACCGCCCGGATGCGCTAATTATCGAGGCTCGTGGGACTTGTGGGAGTTTCCTGTCTTTCCACTGTTACTGTCTTTGGAATAGACTACTTTATATAAAAGTGCCTCCTGAATGCCAACTCTGTCAAGGTATACGCTAAAAAAAACTAGTCCAAAAAGATAATCTTAAAAACCTCTCTAAAAAGATAATCTTATCTCTAATTCGGATTAGTTATCCCAGTAGAGATTAGATTAATCCCAGTAACAAATACTGCAGTTAACTTCAATCTTTACTCGGAGAAAGTTTGTATAGTGTAGGTTCTCACTGCCCAGGTTTCTCTTCCCCCTACTCAGGTTTTGTTTAAAAAATCCTGCCAGATTTTGCTTCTTATTTCAGACACGCCGGGCTCGACGTCCGTCTAGCCGTATTTTCTTTAGTAGTAACCGCCTTTGAGATAAAAGGAGAGGGTAGATATTAGAAATCCTGGTTTTGCTTTGATTTCACTGTAAAAAAAAATATCTTATAGTGAAGAAAAATAACGATGCAGGACTCATCCGAGGCCCTGTGATTGGAATGAGTACACTTTAAACCCTTTAACGAGGACCTATTGGAGGGCAAGTCTGGTGCCAGCAGCCGCTGTAACTCCAGCTCCAGTAGCGTATATTAAAGTTGCTGCACAGTATTTGCCACTGGGATAATCTTGTCTCTACTGAGATAAGATTATCTCTATTACGGATTAATCTTATCCCAGTAGAGATAAGATTAATCCTAGTAGCAAATACTGCAGTTTCCTTTAATCCTTACTGGGAGAAACTTTTTACAGTGTTGTAGTCCTAACGTATACCTTGGTCGGAACAAACAAATCTGGGCACTGAGAGACTATCTTTAAAAATAAGCAGGTGTCTTTAAAAATAATACGATAACAAATAAGAAGTACTTTGCTTCAGCGTTGTTGCCATTTGACTATATTTAACCATTTGGTTATAGGCAGTGACGAGATTATCGCGATCTGAGACACAGCTAGGTTCGACCGCAGTAAATCGAAAAAACAATATAGAGGGGTTCATTTGTTGCATCACGTGTAGGGTTAGGAACTTAGAGGCCCTTCTGACGGAAGTAGCTTATCACTCTGTGCCTGGGGGGGGGGGGGGTGGAAGGGTTGTAGTCTACCCACTACCCATCGAAAACCATTTGTTTTTGCACCATCATCGAAAGATAGTAAAAATAAATAATTTAACAATGTGTGCTGGACGATTTTCGACTGAATCAGTCGGCGTTTAGGAACCATTCTGAACCAAGCTATCGGATTTATAAGACATGATTTTCTCCGGCCGGATCTCGGAACGGAAATACTGGCCGTCGCCGCCTGGGGAAATTGTTTGATCGGGCGTAAAATAGCAATAGGGGCGGAAACCACCTTCTCATGCTATCCGCGTAACCACTTTGCTTTATGACCTGCAGAATTCCCTATGAGACGAAAGTTTATCTATCTGAATGGATTTGCACGCAGATGTCGGATCTGGGTGCAAATTTCGACCGGAAAAATCGGACCAACCTCGCACGTGAAGAGTTGCAGTCCGAATGCAAGATACCTGTGCGAATTTAATATGATCCGGTTGCGAATTTCGTAACCGACCGGACAAAAAATTTGACAGTTTGTGTTCGAACCCCGCATGTGTGAAACATCAGCGAGGGAAGTGGGGAAGGGACACTTCACTTTGGGGGATGCGAAATTTTACTTGGCGATGTTTTAGTATTTCGTCAAGGTCCTATTCAGGCAGTGGTTAGAAACCTTAAGTTCCCCTCACTGTGCGATAGTGTCAATATTCTAAACTATCATGTTTTGTTTGGTTATCTTTTTTTTTGCGGTGTGTCAGAGCAAGTGAGTAACTAATGATCGTTTTAGGTTAAAAAAGTTGAACATGATTAAACGGTTGGTTTTATTTCCGAATACACGAATTTTTGCAAAAGCAGATCTCTTGCGTATTTACCGGTGCGGATAATGTATCAGAGAGAGAAAGAGCACGTAGTTTCACCAGAATTGCACGGATGGGGTTTTTGACTAAATTGTATCGGAATTCCATACAGTCGTGACGTCACGCCCATCTGATTTATTGTAGTTTATTCCTATCGGTGAGTATATATTTCAATATATATATATATATATATAAAGCGGCTCTATATATAGAGTCGAGCGCCTTTACAGTTATAAGACGGCCCAGGGACAATCAAATCCTACGTTGGGTCCTCGGTCACATGACGTCGCGATGTACGTTACGACGGTATGGAATTCCGAAACTATTTAGTAACACAGATAAGTATTTAAACAATCACGGCAGCGAATAGCCCGTAACCTCTGGTTCACAGTGCTTCGATTTCGCACAAAATTCTGCGTCATACGACACAAATCATGCGACAGCAAAGCAGCACTTTGCGTTTTGTCGGATGCGTTGAAATATTTCAACTGACCCGACATAACGCATGCGATTTTTTGAGGGAAAGAAAAGAAAAAACAAAGATTAGTTAATTTTCAAGACTAGAAATTGCTGTACCTTGTCTGACTGTAATCCTAGGATGGCTGAATGCAAAAAATCTTCTGAATAGACTTCTGTTAACAGTGCTTCCACTTTGCAGGATTTATCCTGAAATTCAGGATTTTTGGATGCCGGCAGGATTTTTGAGAATCCAGGATTTATCAGGATTTTCGAACTTTTCCAGGATTTCCCAGGAATTTTCTGATATTTTTTTTTTTTTTTTTTTTTCAATCAATCAAGTTTACTCCGATAGCTAAAAGCTAGGAAAGGAATACAAATTTAAAAAACAAATTTTGAACAGACTGCAGTGATAGGTATCTGACGAAAAACGAAAGCTGTATTTTAGCTACAATCTCTGGCTACATCCGACGGTCCGACTTTCACCATCTAATAATAAGTTGGAAGCTATGCTTCTGATTATGTCTTCATTTCGGATCGCACAAAGACACTTTCAGTGTTTCCCCAAAATTTCGCTTGCGGCGTGTTTTGTAGGATATATTCCCTATTTAAAAGAGGGTCACGTCATTTAGTTGTAGTTGAAGGCTTGGAATTTTTGGGGACTTGAACCACATTAAAAGCTAGAATTTAAGTTGAATTTTGACAGAAAAAAGTGTATTTTAAATTTTTTGCCTGCGGCGCTTAGGATAATTTTGTCCTTGGTAAAATAGTTGACACTCTGCTTTTGTTGGTACATCATAGTGACTCCCTCTTTAATGGTAGTCTCAGTATTTGACTTCAAGTCTCCCTCCCAAACGATAGAGAAGACAAACTCAGCTGCGCTTGTTCAAATCCTCCAACTGCAGTCTAAAAGACCATCCCTTCAACTACTGTGGTTTTAAGTCAGGATTTCTTGGCAGGATTTTGAGCTTTGCGAGCAGGATTTTTGGGGTTCGCGGCAGGATTTTGAAGATGAGCAAGTGGAAGCACTGTCTGTTAACCTGTTCTGAGCAAGATGACATATAATTTCCTAATAAGTGGGTGGGTATTCAGATGGGTAATCTCCCAGCATCTTGAGAGGTCGTTTCCTCAGGGGCTTCTTTGTCCTTTTGCAGAATAATCTCGACGAAAAATTTCGTTTTCCTTTTGCGCCTGCGTGGTGGTGGGAACGTTCATGCGATTCTGTCGCTCGTCGGAACATCAAAGAAAAAATCGTGTCGCATAAGAAGCAGCAGTGTGAACGTAGGGTAAAAGGACTTTGGCGCAACACCATACCAGACACTGAGCAAGTAGTCACGCCGAAATCTTAGACGTCCATCGCGTTGCAATAATCTAGAAATTATTTCAACGCATGTCATGTCTTATCATCGGAGTTATGCCGTAATACACACTAGTTCTGCCAGAATCCGATAGATTGCACATTAAGTGCTGCAACTCTTCGGTAAAACAAGAAAATGAAGCAGCTTACGTGCCATCTACTGAATTTAAGCGGAACTACAAATCAGACACTGAGTATGTACTTCTCGTGTGTTTCTGTGACGATTCCGTTGCTAGCGAGATCTTTGAAACTAATTCTTCCGTTTATTGAAATACGCTAAGGTTGTGGACAGTACAGGATTGTAAACATATGAGTGACCCTGCCTACCGTTCACCCGCGAGGAAATTGTCCATTTTAACTGGCCTTTAAGAAGCGCGAACACATTTTGAGCAACGTCGTAACGAGTGCCCTCTTTGGCTTTCATTGTGCATTGTGAGGGCATTTTCACCCCGTAAGGCGTATTCCCGCCTTACCGCGAGGACTCCTTTTGAGGAGTCCCGCGTTTTTGTTTGTCCCAGGGACTCACGTCCTAGTATTCTCCGCGAACAGGGAATGCTCCGATTATCATCACCGTCATCAAAAAGGAGTTCTTTTCAAAAAACAATCAGGATAAACAAAACCAAAAATAAAGTGGATCCAGACTAATTTCATCAACTGCATATTTGTTTGCTGAACAAAATCCATTTTCGAATCATTCCCGTTCTCGTTGTTTTGCGTACGCGGAGTCCGTGTTGAGTGACTCCCTCTATTCTCGCCGTTCCCCTTGATTCCCGAGGAGTCCTCGGGGAACGGCGAAAATACGCCTGTAGTCTTGCCTGCGCTGTCGAAGGCTTCCATGTTTAAAGGTTTGCCAGGCTTTGAAGGCTACGGCTTTAAAGGTATCGTACGAACAGTCGCACCTCCCACTTGAAGCCGCCAACACCTAGTACTTCATTTTCGAAGGTCCGAAACGGCTTGAAAGTTATCGTACTTTCGAAAGTTACCGTCAAGTAAATATTCACTACGACGATAACTCGTTTCCTCGTCTGTTCTACGATGAGTCACATAATACGGCGCAGGCGCGAATAAGACGTCCTACTTAAAGTACTTGACGCGCCACTAACACCAAGTAATCTATCTGTGAAGGTTTGCCACAGCTTCGACGGCAACTCTTTTACAGGTACCGCACCAACAATCGACTACTTTCAATACAGCGATGACTCGTTTCTTCTTCTGTCCTCTGATCCTTCACACAATACAGAGCCAGCGCGAATACCTCGTCTTACTTAAAGCACTTGGCGGGTCGACAACACCTAGTACTCCATCTTTGAAGGTTTGCCAAGGTTTCGATGGAAACTGCTTTGCAGGTACCGTACCAAAAAGTAACTATTCACTACCGATGACTCATTTCTTCCTCTGTCCTTGGATATGCCACATAATACGGCGCCGGTGCGTAATAACTTGCCCTACTTAAAGTACTTGGTGCGCCCCCAACACTTATCACACTACCGGGTCCCGCCATTTTGGAACTGTACACGGTTGCCCTACTTGGTGCCCGCGAAGCATAGCTTGGGGCTTGAACCGGTACACTGTAAATCGGTGCTGCCTGAAAGGGTATGCACGGATTCGGTCCGTTATGCCCCACGCAAGTACACTTTTCCTGGTATCGGAGAGCGAGGGATCCGGCCAACGGACCCGCTCGATAGGGCTTGTTCGCTTTGAAGCGGACGACGCAGATGACGAAGATGAGGATCGCTACAAAGGCAACTACTCCACCAACGATGCCGATGATAAGCGTGTCGACTGTGTTGAGTCCAGCCTCCACGTGGCGATCGCTGCCCGTTGAGCTGAGAGCTCGGTTGCTCTGATTGGCTGGTTGTGTTTCTGCAAGACATTTCTGATTTAAGAGGGGTTTTAAGTTGGGAGACACACTGAGCTGCCCACGAGCTTCCATTTAAAGCTTGCACGACTCTGAAGGATTTCGGGGCGGGTATAAATACACGGCGGGTATAAATACACGGAGACTAGAGGGGAAAGTGTTCACACGCTACCCGGGTATTTTTCAAGGGACAGTACTGTCATCTGACAGTAGATTCAAGGTTGTAAAGCTCAGGGTATCTCTCTACAATGGACACCAACATGTGTCTATTTGGATCACTTCTTATATGGACATAGTCAAAATTATTGCTAGAAATCCGATTTTGTTGTTGCTAACGTCCAAGAATACCCTTTGACAATCGAATCCCCGGGTAAAAAGTTTCGAAAGTGAAGTCCAAAATACTCGGGGATTTGTTGCTGTTGCGGGGAAAAAATAACCACGGAGTTCGGGCAAATACCCTCGGTGTAAAAGTAATCTTTAGGTTTTCCCAGACATTTTGTAATGTTCAAGCAAATATATGGTTTGAACGTTCGAGGATCGGTATGCATAGCCTACGTACGTTTTATTTCATTTTTGGAAAGTTTGTTTTTCGGTGGTTAATGACTACATCACGAATTTTCTTGAGACATGCGGGACACTGGGACATCAAAAGTTTCGAGGGGTTGACTACTTCGGCACTAAATCGATAGTGAAGACACTGAATGAGAATGTTGTCCGGCGGGCTGTCAGAAGATTCATAACAGATAACACAAGGATACGCAGTTTAAACAGACAACATTTGGGATGTAATCTGTAGTGATTTGAAAACGTTATGCATTAAATGTTATGCGTAAGGAGCATTGTCAGGAAGACCTAAAAAGCAGATGCCTTTTCGGAGGTTTTTCGGCAATGCCTGTTCTGCATAACATTTAAATGACCCCTCTTGTTTCTTCTGCCTTTCGTATTATTCCCTAATTCCCTTCTGGAATTATAAGCTTCTGAAACCACCACCTTCCGTGATTGTTCCGTTTTCTACCTACAGCTTTTTAGGGCTTTTTCGGCCGTGCCGAGTTTTGTCTGTCACGCTACGCAACTCTTTCACAAACAAGGACAGGGACGCTTCAAAGTATTATTTTCATGTTGAAAGACATGGTAGACCATTAGGTTATTTTCTGTTTGGGGCTTCTTTTGTTTTGTTTGTTTCTCCGAACTTTTACCACGGCGCGTTTAGTTTTCAAATATTTTGCGTCCGGTCACCGCGTCCGAGAGCGGAAAAGCCATCACAACAGGTTACATCCCAAGTGGTGTCTGCTGAAACTGCGCATCCTTGTGTTATCTGTGAAGAAACTTCTGACTGTGCAAGACTTTTGTCGGCGAGGCCGACCAAGGATTGCTGCAACACGTCACGATGCCCAGGCATCTAGTTATTTAATATGAAACAATTGACAACTGTTATAAATTAAAAAGATAAGAAACTTGAAAGCCGATTTGCTTCTTTAGGTATTAATTTGGCGCCATTTTATTTAACAATCATCAGTCTCTGAATTGATTTACTTCATTTTTATCATATTATTCAATTTTCATATCTTCATTTCTATACTTTTCGTACGCAACGCTTGTGTTATTCTACATATGTATTATCATTTCCGTGACATGCGGATTTGAACTGGTTAGATGAATTTGCCTTCGGGCGGGATCACTGTTCCTATGGCCGGCTTCTACTAGACTATTGTAGTCGTTTGCGAACTCTGTTCACAAGCCCCTCGGTAGCTCAGATGGTAGAGCGCCTGCGTTGTAAGCAGAGGGTCCTAGGTTCAAATCCCGGCTGAGGAGCATTTTTGTCTTTCAGTTCACTACACTGTAAAAAAAATCTTGCAGTATTTGCTACTGGGATTAATCTTGTCTTTATTGAGATAAGATTATCCCCAATTCGGATTGATTTTATCCCAATAGAGATAAGGTTAATCCCAGTAGCAAATACTGCATCCTTATTCGGAGAAACTTTTTATAGTGTACTTATAAAATGTGTTATGCTTCCCTGTGAAACATAAACCCCACAGAAACCATTGTTAATGCCTCAAGGGCTTGCCATTTCAATTACATGCGGACAAAATATAACTAACTTAAACTGAAAGGACCGACGCACCCATACACTGTAAAAAAATCTTGCAGTATTTGCTACTGCGATTATTCTTGTCTCTAAAAAGATAATCTTATCGCTAATTCGGATTAATCTTATCCCAGTAGAGATAAGATTAATCCCAGTAGCAAATACTGCAGTTAACTTTAATCCTTACTCGGAGAAACTGTTTATAGTGCATGTGACAAGGATTGTACCTAAGGACAACACAAGAGTCAAATGCGTTTTCAATAAAAAGGCCCTTTATCTAACACACACTTCAACTGCTGACCTAATACGGAGTCGGTAAGCGTAAGCGGAATAGCGTATCTTCGGTAAGGCTGATGCAGGGCGTAAGTAAGTAATTTATTTCTAACCCGCCATTTTGAAAAAGCGAAGTAAATGAAAGAAAATAAATAAAAAGCGCAGAGTTTAGGCTCTTACAACTTTCCAGTAATAAGCTTAAATCGGCGGCACAGAAAAAAAAAACGGGACAAAACCTCTTCTCTTCTTTTGACGAGGTGTGAGAACCCTTTGTTTCCACAAGTCGCACACGTACATGCGGAAACGACATGGGGAGGTGGTCCTCCGGACTGTCCAAGTCCGGAAGGTTCCTCGTCAGGTTGTGGCCATAAGAACCTGTAATGGTTCTTCCAGTAACAGTCTGACAAAGATCATTGCCAAGATGGGAAGAAAGATCACAGGATCACAACTAGCACTATCATATTTGATTCAGAGTCATCTACGGTTCGTCAATCTGAATGTGACGATTTAAATTCATCTAAATACGATAAATATGCAAACATTATTTTTTATGTAAACGCGTTATTGATTTTGCTATATTTTCTATTTTCATTCGTGCCTTTTACTTTCTTCATTTACACTTTATTTTATTGTACCCGAGAAGTTGATCACAGATAAATCAATAAAAATAGAAGAAGTAAGCTGTGAGATTAAGACGTAGAGATAGTACTCACCCTCAGTTATAGGTTCCTTCGTCTTCTCTTCTTCTTTCAGCTGACCTAGATCATTTCCATCCAGCCAAATAATATCCGGTTCCTCAGACTTCATCGGTGGTACGAAAGGTCGAGGCTTGCTCTTAATCATGACGTCAACAATTTCTTCTAATTTTCCAGATTCGTCATTCGACGGGGTTAGAACCTCTCCCTTTCCTTCACCTAGAAATGATCAGCTCTTAGTTCCAGACATAATACTAACATAGAGCTGTGATTCTCAGCAACATAGACAGAACATGCTTCTCAGCAGTCTTCGAAGCGGGCTCAACAGTGGTAAACGCAGCTGCGAATTGCCCTTAGGTCACTTAGTAGAAATTTTATTTACAAATCAGCTATCCAAATTTGCGTCACTGGCAATATTAAATATAAACTTTAAGTCAACATCATCATCATCATAATTAGAATATAAGAAAATAATAAACAAGATAAATAATACTGTTTCGCTGCAATCTTCACGAACTCTTGAATACAGCATTCACGTTTCTCACATGCGATGTGGGTAGGGCAAGGGGGGGGGGCAAGGTATTTACCGACTGGCTGGTCATTTTTACCGACTGTTTTTGCAGAAAAAAAAACACTCTTTTGACGAAAAATCGACTAATTTTCAGAGAAAACCGACTGTTTTTTTTTTTTTTTTTTTTAAATTTAGCCTACTATTTTTACGAAGAACTGGCTTTTTTTTAAAGAAAAATCGACTATTTCGAAGAAAAATCGGCTGTTTCCAAGAAAAAAACCACCGTTTTTATGAAAAATTTCGGCGCTTCGTGTCGACTCGTTTATTTTTTATCGACTGATCGGCTACTCAAAATGAAATTATCTTTATTATTAGTTTTATCCACAGCGTCGAAGAAGGTTAAAAGAACATACTTTGGTGGGACTATCTTTCTTAAAGTACTCCTTAATGGCGGAGGTAGGCTAAAGCCGATAATCTGGAAACTGTGCTAACGAGCCTAGGGAGAAATAAGACACACCTTCACATATTAGTTCATGTTCCCCAATGTCCGTGATGCGTCTTTCTTCAAACTCGGCCGGTCCTGAGCATCTCCATTCCTGTGAAGAAAACAATCAATCAATCAATCAATCAAGTTAATCCGAATAGCTAAAAGCTAGAAAAGGAATACAAATTTACAAAATACACAGACACACAAGAAACAAATTAACTAATACACTTAAAAGAAATTACCAGAAATAAATGATGGAATGAAACTACGTAAGAATTGTGTTAAAGAATTAGCGGGATATGGGTAAAACTTATACAAGAGACGGTTTCAAGGATTCGACATTTCTGACTAGAGTAGGAAACAAAAGCTGTCAACTACAAGAGCGAATTCCTACATTTAGATGGGTCACCTTAAAGTTTAACCGAAAAGGTTGAGATAGGAAAATCTAGTTACCCATCAGTTATTCACGTAAAGCACACCTCGCACTGGACATAGTAGGATGGAGGAGGAGGACTTGGTTAAGGTTATGGGGAAGAAAAATTGTGGGGACCTTCGTTGGCTTCGGAGGTTCCTCAAGCAGTCTACGACGCATCGGGAGCATTTTTTTTTTTTTGAGTAAGGGTTCCCTCCTTTTGGTGTAAACATTGTGTTTGTTAATTCAAACAATGTTTACAACGGATACGTCAGCTTTCAGATAGTGGAATTTTCCTGTCACATTCTTGGTACATCTATGCGCTTGTACCTGTGTTGTATGCTTGACGAACACGATTTAAGAAAAATAATTGTTCACATAGTGAGCTACTTTCCGCGAAATGATCAGTGGCTACTGAAAAGCAGCGTTTGTATCGAGATTCAAATTTCACGCGTCATGGTAGAATTTGCTTGTGAGGAAGGCAGTAGATATTCAAACGTCATACTAGAACAAATAGTAACACATTTTAAAATAATTCGGTGTTTTCGATACAAAAATAAGTTGGCTTTTCACTTCAACTTTAAATACAAATTTACTAGTTGCTCAACAATTTGCTACAACAAATTTATCTGTTGCTGTCAACAATCGGTAAAATTTCACGTTTTTCGAACTTTATTCAAGTTACTATTTGCCCGTCTGGTTCCGCGTTTCATTTTCTTTTTTTTATTCAATTCAATTCATTTGTTTATATCCGCAAAAGCTGGCGAGTAGAAAAAATATAAATAATAGGTCTACAACTGGCCAATAATTTAGTTTACGTTGGTGTTAGTATTAATAGCACGGATTCTCTACACCAGAAATACATACCTGGAGAATGAGTATAAATTATGCAATATTTTAACTCAGCTGTCTGAGTTTGATGATCATGCTCGCTCAAAAGCTCTAAGCAGTCTTTCTGAATGTGTATGTACATATTTGATATACTTTGCCGTTTGCTGAATGTTCGATTTTTCGTGTTTTGTACATATGTTAAGACGAAGTTTTCTTGTTAGTTTACTTTTTATCTTTTTTTCTCGTTGTTTATTTACTCCGCCCATTCCTCTTTTGTTGTTTGGCGGTCTATAAATAAAATTCATTTATTCATTCAATAACATATTATTACCCATTTTTGTGTGCATATTTGTTTGCTTTTTACAAAATAACGAAGAGACAGTTACGACTCTCCACTGCGTAGAACCCGCGTGGCATAGTAGTACGCAAAGGGCACATGCTACTTTGACACAAACGACGTGGCGAAATTCGAAAGTGCATCGTAGCGTGGTCAGTCAGTACTGCTGTTTCTAATTTCAAAGCTTTGCTTGTGTCAAATGCAGTTCGGCCGCACTCTATGCCGACTACTACGTCACGCGGTGTCGTAGTGCAGCAGTGAAAAGCTGCAACTACTATATTGCGGCAAATGTTTCTAATTGTCTTCGTTGTGTCGTTTTCTTGACCGAAGCGAGTACATACGCAACCATTCAGGCATACATGATTGCTTTAAATTTAACGAAAATAGCGGCTCGTCGATACATAAGAAAGTACTATTTATTCCTGCCCTGATTTCTTTCGCAGCACTGATTGAGTACCAGAGGAAGGTGCGGTGGGAATTCCGAAAATACAACCGGTGAGATAACGAACGGGCGTTGCCAAATGAAAGAACGAGATCAATTGCGTGCGCCTATTAATTAATGAATATGTGCGAAGTAACCTGGACAAGCATTACTTCTCAACATAAAATGACGCTTTGATCACGCCGCTTGGACAAAATAACATTCATAACAAAGGCGTTGGTCAGTGTTCAGCCCAGCGAGGTAGAAAGTAGGCTACAACCGGAAACCGGACACAAGGCTTAGCAGTAGGGGGCTGGGGCGGGAAGCAGCAACGTAGTTCTCAGTCTTAGGGTACTTTCCGAAACTCAGCGACATCAGTTATTTTCTACACTACAGGATAGTTAATTACTCTTTCAAAAATCCGTTGACGAGGGGCTGATGTTGGGTGGAAGCTTGGATGGGATGTAATGGACCACTACAAATGCTTGAGGTTTTACTTAGTCCTACTTATCTATCAACCTGAATCACCTACTGAGCTGCAAATTAATTTAATGTAAGTTAGACGGCGACGGGGTGGCCAGGAACAAGGAATTGTCAGGTTACAAAGAACTATCGAGTTTCCTAGCTGAAAAGAAGCAACCTGTCACTGTCACATTCTGCCGATTTATTGTTTTACTGCCCCTGCCCTTGCCCTTGGGTGGTGAGCGGGTAGTCGTTAAAACCGAATCAGTGGTTCCGTCATCTGCCGGGTGCCTCAGCGTGGATTCGAACTCGGGGCCCACACCCATTTTAGTTCAAAGTCCCATGCCTTAAAGCACAATGGACACTTCTAATGCTTTACTTTGTATTAAATGCTTCACAAATAAACATTTCCGACTTCCTTTAGAGGGCACTACGAAAATCGGCAGTTTTCTTGTTATCCCTTGTCTTTACCTCTCCGGCATTTTGGTGATACAAATCTTAGGAGCTGGGGTATCGTGGCACGAAATTCAAAAACTCCCAGCAATGCTTGATAGAAAAGGATATATTTGAGATGTCACCAAAGTCAAGCCGCAGATGCAGTTTACCTGATTGTTCTAGTGTTTCATCAGAAGTTCCATGGCTCAAAGTGCCTATTAAAACTTTTTCTATGTGGAATAGTGTTGTGAAGCTTGATTAGCTTGCTTTATAAAATGTACCAGAGTGTGCAATAAGCTTATAAAAAATAACATAGCTAAAAAAATCATTCAAAACAAATAACCGATTCAAATCTGAATTATACAAGCAGGTTTATGCATAAAACAGAGATCTACTAAGTAAGCTAGTACTGGCCCAAAAACAGAGAGGAAACTGTTAAAAAAGCTGCTGATCTAGGGGGTGAGCATTGTTTCTAGGTTGTTACAGAGTGGGATTGGGGTAGTTTGATGTGCCCATTGAACTTTAACACTCATCTATCGTTTAGTTCGACTGTTTGCTTTGTTATGTGTGCAGAGAAGAAGCCCGATTTGTGCAAAAAAATAAGAACGATCAGTGTCAAAGACAAATCACAAGTCGAAAGATTAGTGACAAATTGTACTGATAACGGCATCAACATTTTTGGGATCCCAAAAGGTACGTGGAGGGACTCATGAAGGGAATGAGATATTTTGAGAAAATTTGGTGTGATTGATTCTTTGGGTCAAGGGACAGGTCGAGTTCGAAGACGGGCTCTGTAGCCCTATATTTAGCGGTGGGGGAGGGGTTCAAATTTAGGGGCAAATAAAATTTTAACAGCTAATGAGATAGGGTAAGAGGACAGGCTAAACACGTATATGAAAATCATTTTCTCGCCGGACAAGTAGCATAGGCCTATTCTTAATTACTGCGGTTTCCACCTTTATTTAACCGTCATTTCCATTAAGGCATGTCTTCACTTCCCTTTTTATTATCCTTTACTGCTTACCGACACCCACGTTAGACGGAAAGGCGAAACCAGTCTACTCTTCAGTTTTCGGCGAATGAAAGATAGACAAACAAGGGCTTTACCTTTAAACCATTCTGGAACTGGTGAACGTCATCATCCACATATCGTATATCCAGCAGGGGAGTCTCGGGTTCAAATCCATTCGATGACGCTCCTCCAAGTACGGACTTCACGACGATATCCCTCACTTCAAAACTGGGGAACTGTCGAGGCTCCCTGGGTCCATTATTTCGTCTGCCCTGCCTTGCACTACTAAATGTTATGATGCTATCAGTCGTGGGCGCTTCTCTAACAGCTCTAACATCTAAGCGCTTATTATTTGGGCGCGAACGATCAGACGCGCCATCCAGCGCTGACAGCTCCTTTTCGGCCAACTTCTCTCTCGCCAGCTGGTGCCTCAAACGCGACACAACCCACCTCCGAAGGGCTCTTGCGTTACAATCACAAAACACCGGGTTTTCGGGTAGTCCTTTCAACTCCAAAAATGAACTATGATTCTCTACTACCGATAGAACTTGGGGGCTTAGACTAGTCAACTTAGTACCGGAAAGGTCAAATATGATATGACTGGACATTGGCACCGGGAATAATAGGGCAGGGGGGAGGGTCGTGATCGCCGTGTCACGTAGGGCAAAGCGGAGATTAGGACTAGAAATTCCTGCAAGCGTTCCAGGGCTGATTGCCTTGAGCCCCCCACGGCCATGCACTTCAACGTCCTTCAATCGGGGCAAAAACGCAGGAAGTAGTTGGTCTTGTAACACTGCCTCTGAGATTTCAACTATGATACGTTCCAGGGTAGTAAACCTTTGTAAGATCGCCTTAAGATCCAGGGATTCGAGTCGGGGGAATCGATAAATCCAAAGCTCTTGTAGGAGAGGCAGGTTTTCAAACGCAGATGATTCCAGGCGAATCATCTGCTGTAGATTAGAAATATGCAGGGTTCGGATTGACTTAAGGTAGTTGAAGTCACCTTTGATGATGTACTGGATAGGGTTTTTCGAAAGATATAACTCCTTCAAGTGCGCCAGCTTGGGCCAGGAACCAGAGAGTCCTGTGTTTAAGTTCATGATCTTATTTCGAGTCAGATCCAAGCTTTCGAGATTCACCGTCTTTTGGAACACGGAGTCACCAACCCTTTCAATCGCATTATTTGACAAATTCAGCTTTCGTAAGAACAATGTTTCCAGCGTCTGTATCCTAGTTATGCCTACTCCCGCCAGGTTCAAATCGCGGACAGTTTTGGGCTCCGTGAAAATATTCTCAATCGACTCCGACGACAGAGGATTGAAGGACAGGTCCAACATCTTCAGATTCACCAAGATATCCACATTCGATGGAATCTCTTTGATTTTGTTTCTAGCCACATTCACAGTTTCCAAGAAGAAATACTGTTTCTGCAGAGCTTCCACTGGGACGTTTTCCAACCCGTTCGCAGCCAAGTTTAAAGACTGTAGCCTTTGTATTTTGCTCCTTTCGAAAATATTTCCGGGCAGTGAGGTTATCCGGTTTGATTCCAGATTTAGATTTAACCGGACGATTCCTTGGAAAACTGAGCTGGGCAGGTCTTGTATCGAGTTGAAACCAAGGTTCAAAAATTGTAGTTGCGACGAGTTCTGGAACGAGGATTCTTCCAACACTCTCAGCTTGTTGTAACTTAAGTCCAAGTGCCGCAAGTGGACCATTCGTGCAAACTGTGAGTCACTAATAGCGCCTAGGCGGTTTCTGGACATACTCAAGTACTGTAGGCGTCGCAGTTTTCTTGCAAGCTCGCTTGGCAGACTCTCAACGTGGTTTTCACTCAAGTCAAGCACTTCCAAGGCGGGTGTCGAACTCAGAAAGGCGGGTGTGACTTCCGAGAGTTTATTGTTTCTCAAAAAGAGCCGCTTCAACGGGCTGGTGCCACCATCGTTGGTGAGAGTCGACACTTCGAGTGTGCCAATTTTATTACTCTCCAGGTTGAGTGTTTGCAGCTTTGGCAAGTTCCTAAATGCCAAGGGCTGGATTTCCCGGATTTCGTTTCCCGCTAGGTTGATAGATGTCAGGAGCGGCATGTTGCGAAAAACTTGAGAGGGCAGCATCCGCACAAAATTATTTTGCATAAATATACTCCGGACGTTTTTCAAACCATCAAACAACCCCGCAGGCAACACCTGTAGCATGTTTGAGCTAAAATCCACTATTTCTAACACTTCTAAATCGCTGAAACTGTCCAAGTCTATCCTTTCCACCGCATTTCCGCTAAAGTTCAGTAGCACTAGCGATTTTATTCCCATGAAATCCGGCCTTCTGGCGTGACTTATATTATTAAACTCCATGTATAGTGAGTCAATAAAATCTAGCTTCAGAGGTGGTATTTCATCCAACTTATTAAAGCTCATATCAAGGAATAACAGGGATTTTCTTAGAGGCGCAAAGGCGAATTCAGACAGTGTTGCCAACTGGTTACCACGCAAGTTCAGAATTCGAAGGCTCGTCATTCGCTCGAACGTGTTATCCGGGATTTCTCGGATTAGGTTATAGCTCAGGTTGAGTTCGGTGAGTTTCGTTAGCCCACCGAAGACTTCGGCAGTGACTACCCCGATCCTGTTGAATGCTAGAGAGAGGCTTCGGAGACTTGTCAAGTCTTCAAGAGCTGCGGTAGGGACTGAGAATATGTTGTTGTCTTCGAGGTTGAGGTTTTCTAGTGAGGTCAGCCCAGCGAAGGCGTTGACTTCCACCTAAAATAAACAATCACGTAAGACGATTAAAGCAGAAACGACCGCCCAGTTAACTTCTCAGTCAACAGGGCAACTATAGCAGTAGTCCCTTTCTAACTTTCTTTCACAGTCGCTCACGTGACCAGTGTTGCCACATCTAACATATTTAGAGAGTGACTTTTGGCCCAAAACGGAATTGTGAGCGAAATATTCTGTTCGTGGAAATACGTTCATGACCACTTTTGGTCAGAATCGCGGCTGCAAAAATCATATCATAAACAAAAAAAATGAAATAGTCAATTTGGTCGAAATCCCTTCAGCAAAAATGACACATTTGAACGCTTTCTGAAATATAGTGATTTTTGTGTCATACTCAGGACAAGGGTGACAAAAACAAAATAGTAATAATTCACAGTTTCCTGCGACATGGGTATCCCTGCACGTGAGTTCGATCACTTAAGTAGTTAAGTTCTAACTCAGATCAAACGTATTTTGTAGAGGCCATGTGCCTTATTTTTGCATTATATTATTATTATTATTATTATTATACAGTGAACTGTTGTTCAGTGACGTATCAGACGTGCCAACCAATCAGAAACACTGGTCAGAACAATTTAGTCGTCACGTTTCATAATAGCCACTTTGAGCCATCGTGGTGTCGCTGAAAGGTCGGTTTCAGCTCTGCAAAACAATTCTATTCAGGCTAGTCCACAACCCTGTATTTTTACGATATCTCTTTTTCTTTTGTAGTTCCCTCTTGAGAAAATAAAGGGCTTATTTAACAAAAAAGCTAGGATCTTCAACGACTAGAGGCAAATCTGTAAGGGACTAATACCCTCAAAATCGTTAAATTGCTTGGGGTATAATCGATGACGATCTGAAATGGAATTCTCATGTTGACAATATTTTCCGTAAAACCAACTTTTTAATTACATCCCTCTCCACCGTTAAATCTTTCGGTTTGGATTCTAAATGCCTCCTCTGTTATTTTAAAACGTATATCCGTCCTAATTTAGAATATACTTCATCGTTTTGGCATTCTTCTCTTTCTGCAGAGATCTTTGATCGCCTGGAAAATGTCCAAGAGAGAGCAGTGAAAATCCTTCTGGGTGATCATAATATTTCATATGAAGAGGCTCTCATTAAACTTGACGTTCCTAAGTTAACTGACCGCAGAAATACTCTTTCAAACAAATTTGGAATACTGGCGATCAGTTTTTTCCATATCCTGCTAATTCTTCTGCCCAATTTGTACGTAGTTTCATCCCATCATTTATTTCTGGTCATATCTTGTCAGTGTATTAGTTCATTTGTTTCGTATCTGTGTATTTCGTAAATTTGTATTCCTCTTCTAGTCTTTATCTATTTGTATTAAACTTGATTGATTGATTGAAAAACAAAACATCAACAAAAATACAAGAGTCTTGGCATGGATTATTAATCGTGACAACATGCAATCGACGAAAATCGTAAATGATTTCAAAAAGCTTTAAAGCACACCTGGCACTATCTACCGTTTGGGTTCCAATATTCAAAGCTGTTTGAATACTGTAAACCTAGCCTCTGCTTTTTAACAGATTGGCCATGGCTTTGACTATTTTAAGCCTTTTCCCAGGTCCATTTACTTCTAGTGAAAACTCGGCAGAATTCAGATAATCGGTTCTACGCATCAATAGCTTGATACACGAACCCTCGTCGGGAGCATAATGCGCATGGCAAATAGTGAATCAAGTGCAAAGATTGGTGAGTTACGAAATCTGGTTCTCCGGGCTTACGGAAGTAGGTCGCACTAGCATCATATAGACACGACGGGTCCTTGAAAATCTAGGCAAAGTAGGAGTGCGACGGTCGTCTGAAGCTCGAGATACGCTCATGTAGCTTACATAAAGTCTTGGTCAAAGGTTGAAAGAAGTTTAATATGCAATTACTATTGCACAAGCGAGTGGCCGAGCTAGTTGACTGATTCAAAGAACTTCAACCTTTCAAGGAAAGATGAGCAGCAATTAGTCGCATCATTTGACTAATTCCAAGTTTCATTTTCGAGATGTCCGGAAGCCCAATTAGCTTTGGCAAGCAATTAAAACATCTAGCTGCTTTGATGTCCTGACCTTCTGAAAGAACTATTGTTTAGGACAAAAAAAGCAAAACAACACCGCAAGGATGCACCTTACGAGTGATGGCCAGTGTTCCGATTTCTCTGTGGTTGCGCCCTGGCCTCAATACCATTTGTCACGAACATTAGCGATCATAACACTATTTAGTGCAAGAATCTGGGTGGGTTTAAGCAAGAATGTTTAATCATCGAACGTGTCCGAAAGCTTTTTGGTGCTGTAAATGCTGCATCAATGCTGCATTTTCTTTTTCTTTTTTGTCGGAAAGCTGTTACCTTCTTTTCTTCTCTGACACTTCTAGAATACCAAAATTTAAGTCAAGAAGAAGAAGAAGAAAAAAGAATTAGCTGTATAAAGCTGACAAAATGGATCAGCTACTTATATCCAACTTTCTTATCTTTCCTTTCTTCGTTGGCCATGATCGCCAGTTGTCTTAGAATTTGGAATGTTTGCCAAATTAGTCGCGTTTTTTGCGATCGCTTGGAACGAAAGTTGCCGTTTTTTGCGATCGACTGTCGACTGGAGGTCCAGTCGATCCGTTTTTTGTCGCTTGACTGGAGATCGACTGGGAACAAAGTCAACAGTCAATCCGATGCACCTTTCTCTTGAAGGTCCAGTCAAACTTGGTGCCAAATTTTGAAAACTGAAACATGTGGACCCAAAAACGTACAATTTACACCTCAGGAAGCGCCAGTACTGCAGCAGTTTCAGAGACTGCCGAGGGAAGAGTTGTGGGGATGGACTGATTTATGGACTGATTTAGACCGTTTTTCGAAGGCTTGTTCTCGCTCCCCTATCAAGCGACAAAAAACGGTCAACTGGATGAACCCGGGAACAAGTCCCAATCGCCAGTCGAGCTGTAAAAAACGCGACTATTGTCAGTTGTCTTTTTGAATCTGTTATGTTTGCCGCCGAAAACACTGAGATGATCGCCGTACTCCCCGGTTTCTTCTTGAAAATTCAGCATAAAATTTAGCATTCTTGCTGAATTTTATGCTGAATTAATGTTGCATCAACTGAGCGAAAATACAAGTCCGAAAACGAAATGCTACATAAAATGCTGAGTTAATTCAGCATTTTCGTTCGTTTCGGAGCTTTCGGACACGTTCTATATCTGCGTCTATTTTACCTCTAGGTCAAAATTTGATCATTTCCAAAAATCACTAATTTTCATTGATCATTTTATTTTATTTAACGTGAAAAACGCATGAGAATCATGAAGCACAAGGCAAGAAAAGAAAAGACAGACGGAAACATCAGAATAATTACAAGAATAACAAAGCCTCCAAGAGCGCTCTGGAACCTGAAGGAGCATCCTGGAATACAACATACTTGTTGTCTTAAGGTAAAATTATTAACAAGCACTAAATGTATGAAATTTGTTCTCCAAAATGTTTGTTTATTGTATTTGTAGTTTAGTGTCACATGTTAAAAGCTTGAACTTGAACTTGAAATCGGGATCATTTTTGTTAGTTTGCAGAAACAGCGTATTTTGAGACCGTCTTTAAAGCTGAAATGGAAAGCCAACTTATTTTTACACCTTGGACTCGGATATTGACTATACTGAACTATTTTGACTTTTCTAAGGGATTTAATTTTTTCATTTCGATATGCGCTGCTTGCACGACAAGTCAAAATACATCTAGCCGCGGCTAATTTGAATGTCAGCGAAAGCATGGATTTCAATGGCCAACAAAGCGGCTATCACGTCTGGGAGATCACCTTGTAGCGCAAATCACGTCTAGGAAACGCCCTCTCCTTCTAGGACTGAAAGTCTCTAGATAGTTGATAAATATTTTGTGTCCATGTCTTTTTTATAAAAAACAAACTTATCAGTATAATGAGTAATTACGGCCACAATCAGGATTCTTTTGTCTTAAAAGTGGCCGCTAATGGTAAATTGTTTGCTTAATTTATGTGTTTTTGATGAAATTAAAAAAATGTCTATGTCTATGTCTATCAACATAATGACACTATCACATTGGATCACTACAACAGTCGTCTCTTGAATAGTTCACGAATTCGTCCCCTCTAGTCCTTCACCAAAATCTCTACGTCTCGCGCGTTTCACTTGGCTTCTTGTGTGAACAGTTTATCTTTCGTTGTCAATGCCGACATTAGGCTGATTAAAATGTTGATAATTAATAGTTGATTAAACGTTTTTTGTTCGGTATGCTCTGGTGGAACCGGGGTGAATTCACGAATTTGAGTTAATTAGGTACGCAACGTTTTGAATATAGCTTTAATTTCGCGCAAAAAGGGTTGAATGATTAGGGACTGTCCAGCGGACATGAATGAATGAATGAATGTATTCCCAAAAAAAGCCCTATGGGTCAGAGCGGGACAAAATATAAAAATAAACAAGCACTCCAACTGCAATGTACCTATCCAAATATTCAACACTCAACTCATACTTCTAATAACTAAATCCGGTAGTGCCTACTGTACGGTTTGGGACGGGGGTTAGTGGCGTAACCCTGTAAGACAAGCCAAAGTCCACCCAGCTTCAAATGGGTACCTGCAGAAATCCGGGGAAGATGACAGGAAGGATGTGTGAAAGCACAGGATGGCTGGCCCCCAACCCCCCCATTGCACTTCCTGGCTGAGGGCCGAGAGTCGGAGATCAGCACCGCCAGCTTGGCCTGTCAAGGCTTGTGCTGATACCTTTATCTTTTTTTTTACCTTTTTAACTAAATAACTATTAAACAAACTAACACCTATCCCTACCACAACATCAACCTACAATAAAACGATCACGGTGCTCCATGGCAACCTTCAGAAATCTACCCAACCGACGCAACTTTTGGAAAACTTTACTACCCATCAAATCTTTCAAGGACCTCTCTTGAATAACCTCCTTACCAAAAACTTCTCTCCTTAGATCCCCCAACTCACTACAAGAACAAACCAAGTGTTCCACATCTTCATCCATCTTTCCGCATAACGGGCAAAAGAAACAGTAAAGGAATCACCCAGACTATGATTTTCAAGCGACATCTAGAACGACTCTATAACACAAGACAAGACAAGACAAATAAACCACATATTAAAGGACCCTTCGAGTCTATAGTGCCAGTGCAGCATAATTCAGTAATTGCGTTAATTAATTCTTAAGCCCAGAATCACAAATTTCCTATGTTAGATTCTAAGCCCGCTAACGAAACCTTACTAATCTTAGCACTTGATACGATTCACTATTTGCCATGCTCATTATGCTCCCGACGAATGTTCGCGTATCATGCTATTGATATTTCTTGACGACTAAACAAATATACGGCTTGTCCGATTATCAAATCATGATTATCCCACATATTTTAAGAAGGAAACACAACGGAATACAAAAAGTAAACTGCCTCACCTTACGAAGCGAATTAACTGCCAGATTCAATGACCTGAGTTTCGACAGTGTCTGAAGCGTCGCGTTCCCAAGTTCACTGATGCTGTTCCGGCTCACATCCAGAACTTCGAGGTTACCTAGACTAAGGATGGACAAACCATCAACTCTCTGAAAGAAAGAAGAGAAAGAAAGATGAGAAATAGTTCTAGCAGGCAAGCACCAGTTTCAATTCGAAAACGGACAGTCAAGGTATCTGCATCGTTCAGCCCCATTCTGTCTTTGTGCAAGTATCGCTGCGTTTAGCAGAATGAGTACTGAAACCGGGGGTGGCCCGAAGGGGGGGGGGTGATCCCCCCCCCGTGCCTTTTGCTAAGTCATATCAGTCGTTTATTTCGACCTCGCCGAGGTCCCGGGTCGTTTAAAACAATCCGACTCGTTTAAAAAATTTGTTAATTTTGGCTCTGCACATTCGGTTGTTCAAGAAGTTTATAAATCAATCCGTAGCGCCTATGGGCGCATCGTCTCCAACCGGGGGCGCTATAATCGTAAAGCTTTGGGAAATTTGTACAGCACCTTCTGCGATCCTTCTATACCATTTCGTTCTGGCGTCAGTCATGTTCTGCGAAAGAAGGAGATTAAAAAGATGAGTTCTTGTTGTTTTAAATAAGCGAAGCACCTGCTCCACCTGTCGAAATTATGTCATAACCATACATTGACGGAGAAATTCGAAATTCAAGATTCAAGTGTTAACCTTTTGGATGTTTCCTCATCGCTTTCAAAAATCATGGACAACAGGGCCCAATCAGCGCACGACGTCGTCCACTGCTTCCTTCCCGAAGATTGAAAACTGAAAAATAAGTGTCTTTTTCTGTGTGTTTATGTGTTTTATTTATTTTCTTCATTTAATCCGCCTTTTCAAAATGGTGGGTCATAAATAAATTACTTACTTACTTATCCGTGTCAAAAGTGCAACAGGTCCTTGCTGTCAACATTTACTTCGAAACTCAGTAGGTCTCGAGAGAATTTCGAAAGAGGGTGTATATATTGACTACGACTACTTCCGAATATTCAAGTACATCTATGCCCCAAAGTGGTGTTACAAGTGCCACGAGTTTGGTCACTTGGCCTCTAACTGCAAGAACAACGTCAAATGCTCGAAGTGTGGTGGGAGCCACGAGTCCAGCCGTGAGAGCCCGTGCTCCTCAACCTCTGTGAAGTATGCTATTGCAGGAGTGACAAACACCCTACTTACAGCTTACTCTACCCGAAAAGGATTGAGCTTGCGAGGTCTACGAGCTACCGATGCGTCGACCCTTTGAAATTATGACTCAAGGTTATTTTGAATTTAGTATTTTTGTGTACCTCAGTTTACTCTGTTTACCCATGTATTTCTTTTCGTTCTTTTTCATATTCCATCGTTTTTGCTTCGGCCAGCTGATGGGTTACATACAAATAATTATATTTATAACAAATTAAAAGAACTTGAACTTGGAAATGTTTGAATACTGGAACATAAACGGAACTACTGCCACATGTTCTTTAAGCGATGATTGTTACGGTGAACCTTTAACCTCGTTTGACTTTAAAATTTTTGCTTGACATGTTATAAAGGCTAACGGAAGATGGACTTTCGATTTTTGTTTTCATCTTGAACTCTATGAAGGATACAAATACTAAAAAAAACATAAGAATAACAAGATGAATAAGCAAAAGAAGAAAGCCGTGACTTTTAACACCAGTGTTGCCGCGGTACGGAAGGTCGTTATAATTATTACAAATTCACATACGACATGCATCACAGTTATGCAGCCATTTACCAAATTAATGGTATTTACAAAACTGACACTTTAGAACTATGAACAGAAAAACAAAACTTTGGTGACCACCAATAGCGAAGCAGTAACTATTTGTGTGTAGTTATAAATGCTTCATGACCTTTTAAACAAAATTGTTTAACCTTTCAACTATGCAAATTGGACCCTTTGAATACAAACTGTTCCTGGAAATTAAAGCTCTTAATTGGCATCATCATCTTAAGCACACACTTAACAAATTTGAAAGATTGGCAGTTTGGAGGATCCAGAAGCGCGTAAAAAAATTAATCCCACATAATCTGATAAAGCCAAGAACAAATAATCTACAAGAACCTGCATCTCCCTATCTCTGTAACATGATCATAAGGAGTCGAATATATTCTGACATTCTACCCGATGCAAACGAGCGGAGGAGGAGATACGCAGAACATCATAATTTGTTACATCTACAAACAGCTGTATCGCAGTACAACTCCGCAGAAGAATACGAACGCTGTCTGAGTCGTCCTATTATGACTTCACGTCTAACTCGCTGCATACCGGCTCTACGGTTTTCATCCGGTAGGCGCCCCGGCGAAGAGGGAAGTAGACGGGTATCAACTCAAACCTCACAGGAAGTACCTCTAGCTCCGCTCGGTTTTATTCGGGGTATCCATAGTCGCTGCATGGGACCAAAGACGGAGGTTCTATCAAATTATTTGTTCTTGGTAAAGCTGAGCAGTTGATAAACGTCGAGTTGGATTGTATTTGCCTCACTCCACTGGTGCAATTAACAAAAATGATTATTTAGCCTTTTGTCAAAATAAATGTAGTTGTTGGTATAAGAGTTTAGCACTGTTTATTTTTGTTTAACTTTTTTGCAAAAAATGACGGAGGTAGACTCCTCATCGTCATTCTATCAGCATCAGATTCTTCACTTTGTATTCGGAAATGAAACTGAAATAAATAAATATTTGTTTTCATTAAGATAAAGTTTATCTGCCGTATGGTATCTTTACAGATAAATGGACACCTTCGCATATAAATAAATAAACATTGAAGCTTTGCTAAAAGAACTGCACTTACTTCAAGCAAATTGGCATGTAGACTGAGGAGGCGTAGGTTCGACAGTCCGCGTATCGCCGAAGTGGGAATTTGCGAGAAGAAATTGTTGCTTAGGTCCAGCTCCTCCAGCTTTTCTAGACCTAAAAGCAAAGGGAATTTAAAGCACAACTCCTGCTACAAATGGCATTTTCACGATGAAATGGCACAGAAATGTAGAGCGTGTTCCATCCTTCTAACAATAGTAACTATTAGTTACTATTTTCGTTCTAACCTCGCTAAAAGCTACTACGCTAACCGTTCCAACCTTCTCGAAATAGTAACTATCTGCTTACCACGCTTGGGAGCGTAGTAAGCGTGGTAACTACGCATGTCTGTAACGTGATTGGTCGGATTTGCCCGTGTTATGATATTCTGCTGGAAAATGGAAAAATCATTCCAGCCTTGACGGCAAAAAGCAAGAATTCATGACGTCATCTGTAGTAACTTCGGTAAGTATGGTGGAACACGCTCATAGTCTCTCGAAAATACCATTACTTTCGATGTGAAATTAGCGATTTTCTTGTCAGCGCCTATCGACTCTATCCAGCCTTTCGCTTTTCACTGGAAGCAAAATATTTGAAAACTAAAAACAGAAGAATAGAACAGAAGATAAAAACAAAGGATAAACCTGATAGCCTACCAAAGGTTTCGATGGGATCCCAAAATTTTACTATCTCCTCCCGACAATTCGGTCTGGTAGATATTCGGTCTTCAACAGACTTCTTAAACATTTTTACTTTTGACATTTACAAACAGGTTAAGGCCAATGGTAATAATCTGAGAAGACCAAGTTCGTATTTGACAGTGCAAACCGGATACGCGAGCTGAATTTCAACAAGTTCGGATACATTCAGATATCCCTTTTGCGCTGTCAAATATTCAAATATGGATTCAGCATATGATTTACCCTATAGCCTACTTCGTATATCCTTCCTTCCTTACTTCTGCCCAACTTCAGGTTTCGGCCGGATTCCGGACAAACAACTTGTCTGGCAAAAAACTTAAGCTCAAAAACGAATATAGCATGTTTCCTTACCTCACATCCAACCTCTAAGTAAGTAAGTAATTTATTTATGACCCGCCATTTTGAAAAGGCGGTGTAAATGAAGAAAATAAAGAAAATAAACAAAACACATAAACACACAGAAAAATACACTTAATTTTCAATCTTCGGTCAGAAAGCAGTGGGCGAAGTCGTGCGCTGGTTGGGCCCTGTTGTCCATGATTTTTGAAAGCGATGAGGAAACATCCAAAAGAGTCACACTTGCATCTTGAATTTTGAATTTCTCCGTCAATGTATGGTTATGACATAATTTCGACAAGTGAATCAACTTCAGATTAAACTTTACTTTTAACAAATTCTCCAGTTTTTGCAGGATTCCGGCCGAACTAATTGTCCGGCGAGAAAATGAATTCCATATTCAGACTCAGGACGTCTCTTTGCCCCTAAATCGAACCTCTAATCAACTTCATATTAAACTTTTACTTTTCAGAAATTTTACGGCTTTCGCCGGATTCCGGGTGAACTATTTGTCCAGCGAGAAAATAAATTTCATATTCGAATTCAGCATGTCTCCTTACCAATAGCTTTCAAAAAATATTTAATTTGTCCCTTAGCCTAATTTATAACCCCTCCCCCACCGTCAAATATAGGACTACAGAGCCCATCTTCGAAATTGACCTGTACTTTGACCTAAAGGATCCTCCCACCAAGTTTCATCAACATATCTCAATCCCTTCGAGAGTTATCGTGTGGACAGACGGACAACTTGTGCGACGTCATAGGTATCCCTCCACTTACGTTTTGGGATCCCAAAAACAACACTCTCTCTGAACCATCTCATATTTGCATGTGTGAAAAACTGGTCGGAAGTACTTGAAGCTTTCGGCAAAGTTTGCGCTACGTGACAAGTAAAACCCGGCTCTGCCGAAAACGCACTAAAAGTCGGAGGTAAGGTAAGTAACATAGAATCGTGCAAATTTAGGATCGATCACGCTTATCGTACAGTACCTTATCGATCAGATATCACATTTGTAGCCTAATATACTTTCCAAATTAATTTTCTGTCATTTCGGCCGTTCTAGGGCTTCGATAGTAACATAAATAAGCGGGCAATTCCCAGGGCAATTCGTTGTAATCTTCAATTCGCTTCCAACTTTCATATGTTTGAATTTATTCATAAAATTCACCATTATTTCTTGAAAATTGAGGTTGCAGTGAGGTTATGACATCTATGGTATTTTGATCCAGAAAAGTTAAGGATAGCTTTCTAATACCAACTTGATTATAGAAGATAATGTTCCTGTTACGAATAGTATTTGGAATTTAGAATATCAAAATTAGCTTTCTTATTAGTCGGAATAATTCGAGCTTTTGCGATCAGTATTAGTAAGAATAATCTTTCGTGGTTTTCCAATATCCTGCTGTTGCTCTCCAGACTAGACTCGCGGATGTTAGTGACTGCGGTTAGGTGAACTTTAAAGGTTAGCTCCTACGCTGTAAGAAAATAGGAATTTGAGGTGAACCTCGAAGCGAGGAGATGAGTCCGAGTGTTGAATTGAAAGAGACGATTGCTAGATGATTGCTAGACGATTCTGAGAGTTAACTGTAGCGAGACATATGTCTGTATTATTAGATTACCTTACGTGTTAACAGAAGCAAGTTGTAGTCGGACATAAACCGCCGGTCAGAGTATAAAGAATAATAACAACACCGGGGCAAAGACCTATCATTGGTTTATTCCAAGTTCTCATCCGTCAAGATATCTACGATCGAAAAGTATAATGTTTCAACTGGCTGCAAAGTCAATTTAGTCCCTTCTTCCGATATTCATTTATTGTTGTTTTTTCAACGCTGAGGGGTAGCCTTTGGCCATTTGAGTACTGATTATATTTTTCTTGGAACATGCCGTTTTGAAAGCTCGGATGGGTTGACAACTTCAGCATTTAATCGATAGCGAAGAAACAAAACCAAGGTGTTGCTGTCGCAACACTTCACATTGCCAGGCAATGCAGGTCTAGTATTTCATTCATTTTAAGTATTCCATGGGTCTGACAACTCCTGACACATGCGAAGAAAATGCTTAAAGTAGTTGTCACTGTCTATTGTATCAAAAGTCAATTCTGGGAAGATTCTGTAAGAATTTCAACGGTTTTCGGAAAAGACAACGTTTGATATTGTCTGTCCTATACTGAATATCCGGCCACATTTTATTCGGGTGCTTTAAACAGAAGAAGGGATTATAAAACAGAAAATCCAGTTTTTTTACTTTCTCGTCTGTGTTCGGTGGGAGCACTAGAATCGGTAAAGAAAACAAAAAAATGGTCAGTAACGGTGGAAATTTCGCGCTTCTTTTGACTTTCGACTTTCTTTCGACTTTCCAGTCTCTATATTGGTAGTTCGCTTATTAGTAGTATTCTTGTAATTAGGTTCTTTCCAATTTGTTGTTTCATTTTCTTCAGCTGGGCAGTGAACTTGGTTTCCTGTGGAGTTAGAGACGTAGCAGACTTCATTGAACAAGGTACTTTTCTTAAAATTATTTTTGTTATAAATTAATTTATTTAAGTAATGAAAGTTAAAATCACGAGAACAAACCTGAGATAATGTAGCTGTTTCGATTTTTTGAAAAGAGAAAATTATTTCTCCGTTGCAGGGAAAGGTTCCTGTCCCGGCTCTACCTAATTCCCATAAACTAGTCGGACTTTGTTCGATCCAGAACAAGTCCAGACATGGTTGTTATTCGTCCATGCGTCACCTTGTAAACCGAAAGTCGAGGGTTCGACATTCCAGACGTCATCTTGTTTTATCTTTGAGGATTGCCACCTTTTCTCTGTCCTTCTAGGATCCCTTCGAAGGTACTTAGAGCTTTAATGCATGACGTCACTTACCTCCAAAGACGTCATCGGCGAGTCCAGCCAGCTTATTGTATGCCAGATCCATGATTCGTAGCTGCGTGAGTTTGTTGAAACTTCGATTGTCGATCGATGTTATAAAGTTGCTGCTGAGGTTGAGATTCTGAAGGGCAAGAGGAGTAGGAAATGAGTCTTTCACGATAGAGGCTAAAACAAAAAGACAGAAATTACGACTTGAAGAACGAAAGAGAAATCAAACTCTAAAGGACTTTTTGCAGTGGCGTAGCTTACTTAAACGACATTTTTTAACCAAACTATTTAGAAGCATGATTCTTCATGAAGTCTGAAAGCGTCTATTTTTAAGTGTAATATTTTTATTTATAACCAGTCGTAAATGACTAAAGCCAGTAAAGAAAATTAAATTCGTCTGGTGGTTTGACTGACGGGTGGACGTAATGACGCGGCGGGCGAATTACATGTGTACTGGGGGCTGGCCAACTCAACAGTGAATCAACTGACGGATGGAAGCAATGACATATTTCGATTGGTTAACCGACTGTCGGAAAAGAAGAAGTAGTGATGAATTTGGGTAGGCGAACTGACGTGTGGGAATAACGACACGTGCTCAAGCATTTGCCCTTTTTTGCTCCCTTTCCGTTAAACAGATTTAGCTCAAGTTTTTGTTCAGGCTCTTTTTGGAGGGTTTGAATAAAAACTGGTTGACAAATTTGCCGTATCAGGTCTACTGGCCTATTATTAATCTAGCCTTTAGTAATTGATCTTTAGTTTCGTTCTTATTTTCATAAAAATATATCGGATACTACAATAGCATTCATACAATGGACCACTTATTTAATAACAAGTTTGTTTCGCCTTTCGAAACCAAAAACTACCGGAAACGCAATTAACAACTGCAAACATACAATCACAGACAAAAGAGTAACATATGTGTGGAATTCACACTCATTCTGTTGAGCAAAAAAAAATTTTCCAGTCGAGCTTGCCAAAACACATTCGCAGATCGTAACAACCATAGGGTGGAAAAAAAAACGAGTCGAGGGGTTGCCCACTCTCGGTTCTAGTTAGCAGCAAGTAGAGATTTTTTCATCGTGACAGAATCGCCTAATCTATGCTGGGCATCGCCGGTTTCGGCCGGTACCGGGAAAGGGCGTACATCGGGTGCCGGAAGTGGGAAACCCCTTGACATGAAGGGTTGCCGAACTATGAAGGTAGGTATTCGTACAAAGTAATTTGAAGTATGGTTTGAATGGTAAAAAGTGGGCATTTCTGCAAGTGCTTTCGAAAGTGCGCGAGTAATGAGCAATGAGTCACGACGTACTTAAATATGTTTAGTGTTCTACGCAGATATTTGAAGTTAACAGAAGTTTGAATAATAAGTGATACGCAGGAACTGTTAACAATTGCAGAAGTTGGATCCTAGTCTCGTGACTGGACAGTTATTATTTCCAAACTACAAAAAAACTTGAAAAGCTAGACTGAGAATCAGCAAATCAGAATCCTCGGATACCACATTTTCGGGATTGGGGAAAACAGAGAGATATTTAACCAGCAGGTATTGCAAACTCGTAAAAAAAAGAAGAGCAAGACCAAAGGCTTCGACGGGATCCCAAAAATTTAATATCTCATCCAGATAATTGGGTCCTGTCTTCTAGAGACTCCGTAAGCATTTTTACTACAAAAATTCAGAAACAGATTAAGGCCAAATAGCTAATCTTCTGAGAAAACCAAGTTCAGATACGGATTCAGCATGTGTTTACCCCAATAAGTCATATTGGTTTCGACGAAACCGATAGAAACTTCCTGCCTTAGCTTACTTCTGCCAAATTTCCGATTTCTGCCGAATTCTGGAATAACTTATCCGACAAAATAACAAAACTCAAAATAGAATTCATCGTATCTCCTTACGCCTATTTCGAACATCTAATCAACTTCAAATAAAGCTTTAACTCATGACAAATTTTCCGGTTTCAGCCGGATTTCGGGCGAACTATGCGTCCGGGTAAAAAAACGATTGTGATATACGGATTCAGCACCTCTTCTTACCCCTAAATCGGAATCTAATCAACTACAAATAAGACTTTTGCTTTTAACAAATTTTCCGGATTCGGCCAGATTCCGGGCGAATTACTTGTCCTGCGAGGAAATGGTTTTAATAATCTTGTTCAACATGTCTTTCTACCCCTAAGTCAAATATTTAATCAACTTCAAATAAAACTTTTGCTTTTAACACATTTTCTGGTTTTGGCCGGATTCCGGGCGAACTACTTGTCCGGCGACAGACTAGTTTTCATAATCGTGTTCAGCATGTCTTTTTACCCCTAATCAAACATCTAATCAAGTTCAAATAAAACTTTTACTTTTAACCAACTTTCCGGTTTTGGCCGGATTCTGGGCGGAGTATTTTTCCGGCATTAAAATGGCTATCACCATCGTGTTCAGCATGTCCTCTTACCGCATAATCAACTATCACATTAGCTGTTTAAAAATATTTTGCCTGCCCCTTAGTTTAAACCCAACTCCCTCCCCAACCCCTAAACATTGGGCTACAAAGCCCATCTGCAAAGTTGACCTTATACTCTTGACCCAAAGAATCCTCACACTAAGTTTCATCAAAATATCTCATTCCCTTCGAGATTCATCGTGCTTATAGACGGACGGACAGACAACTTTTGCGATGTCATCGGCATCCCTCCACTTATGTTTTCGGATCCCAGAAACGCTATCATGTTACTAAACACCTAGAATATGACTACTCAGCCTATCAGTTAACCTTTAAGGATTTGAAGAAAAAAAAAGCCCTCTAAAAATCCCTGAAGACTAAAAAAAGGAAGCCCTTGGACTTCTCATTGACTTCACGTCAAAATACTGGGAGTAGGACCCTAACATTAATTTGGTTTCGAAATCAGTCTGGACATTATAGGGAGTATTTAGGGAGAAATTTCATGAAAATACAATGTTATGCCTGTACTCTGTTTTTAATTGGTCGTTTACCAAGCAAATGAAAGAACCCTGTGATAAAGAAACGCGACAGGTATGACATAGGCCGCTGGAAGAAATTACATTTTCAATTATCCAACGCGAAAAGCCGACAAAAGAATTCATGGTGTGACCAAGCAGTCGCATAAGAGAAATATTTTTTTTATTGCAAATCACTGGATGACATGGGATATTTAATAAAAGGGCGCTGTTTGATATGCATAGTGAAAGCCTAAATTTGTTTAACAAAATATCATGTTACCTCAAATTCAATTAAGCAAACCATTCGAGGCCTCTTGTTCGAGATGAGCAATTTATGTAAATTTTTCAATATCGTCAGTGGATGAAAGGAACAAAAATTAGTATCTTTTTTGCTTTTGCAAAATTACGTGCAAGCAAGTAATGATGATGATGATTTATAATGGGTTTTAATAATAATGGGTTTTAAGAAAACCAGAAAAAGACAAGAAACGCAAATACTAACAAAGACAAAATAATATCAGAAGAACAACTAAAATCTCAATACTAAAATAACCTAAGAATATTATTCCGATATAATCCACTGTAAATCGTCTAACTGATTCCTATGGCAACGATCATTCCCCATTAGACGAAAATTATCAGAATGGAATTTGTCTGCTGTAGGGTTTTCAAACAACGAACTGAATGAATTTATTGCACAAAAACCCAAGGGGTCATGACAACTCAAAGAAAAACAAGCATTAAATATTTCAGCATCGAGTTAGCTAAACAAGCAGATTCCTTCAGCCGCTCCTGCGAATCATATTTGACAGTGCAAAACGGATACATCAGCTGAATTTTATTAGAGCTATTTTTGGCTCTTCTTGGCAAGGGTTCTCTTCAGGCTCAAAATGTTCACGTCATACAAGAAGGGGCAAAATAAAGCTCTAATAAAATTCAGCTGACGCATCCTTTTTGCACTGTCAAAAAAACAAGCAAACTTCAAAAAGCGCTCTCTATGGTACAAACTAGCCAGCTTCCGAATATCCCCCATATTTGATTTATGTTTTCCAACCAACCATTCCTCCCCAGTAATTCCCGCGTCAAATACTTCTACCCTTAAAGGACCTCTCTTACCTATAATACTAATGCAACCTACTTCCATAATCACTCCATATATTTCTAAACCCGGAGACCCCAATTTCATACGGTACATTCTAACCCCTCTAATAAAACCACGCTGATTTTCTCACTTGCTGTGTTTTGCTACCTTCGATCTGTATCACGCTGTCGACGCTTGTCTGCGAGAAGTTTTTCCATCAGAAAAACGGTTATGTAAGTTGTGTCCCTGTTTTTGCTACAAGTCAACGGGTCTCGGAAAAGGCTTAAAACAGCCAAAACCGTGGGTTATTTGTTGAAAGCACAGCATAGTTATAAAGTATTCAAATATTTTAAAATACTGAAAGTTGAAGAGTAAATAGTGCGAGGGGTCCTTTAAAGGACTCGTCGTACATATTGCACATTCCCGACTACTTCTGTAATATTTCATCCGTTCTCATTAACGAGATTGTGCATATCGTATTCTATCCGACCTATTGGCAAAACACAGATTTTTACGCTTGCCATGTTTGTTTTCTCTGCGAGACTTAATTTGCATACGGCATATGACCATTGCAGGTGCCTTCGGAAGCATGTAGCCTACTGTATGAATCCATGCACGGCTGATTAAAAAATTACACTACCTAAAGCTTTTTCTTCACACATGCGTTTACCGTCTGTACGAATGGATTTGCGAAATATCTGCGGCATTTGCTCCCATGGGCCAGTGACTCCTTTTTGGCATAGAAATTTCAACTAGTACTGCCAAGATTATACTCTTGATGACGAACTCTCCTTGCTGATGCAAAATCGCCGTGTACATAGCGGAAGAGCCGGAAGCGGCACCACAGCTGTCCTCACCGATCGCTGTGGTTGACTGACACAGGATTTGAGTTGTTATATTTGATTCATTAGAGAGACGCCATGTCTTTTTTGTTCTTTTGTTGTACACGGTCTCTATTTTTTTTATTTTTCTGGATCCTGTTTCCAACAGCTTTCACAAAGTTTGAATTAACTTCGAAGAGTTAAGGGACCCCTCACACTATTTACTCTTCAACTTACTGTATTTTAAAACATTTTAATACCTTCCATAACTAGGCCTTGCTTTCAAAAAATAACCCATGGTTTTGGCTGTTTTAAGCCTTTTTCGAGACCCGTTGACTTATAGCGAAACCAGGGAAACAATTTACATAGCCGGTTTTTCTGATGGGAAAACCTCTCGTAGACAACCGTCTACAGCGTGATACACATCGAAGGTAGCAAAGCACGGCAAGGGACATCGTAGTTTTGCTTGGGTTAAAAAGTACCGTACGAAACTGGGGCCGGGTTTAGAAATATATGGAGTGATTATGTTAGTACTATAGGTAAGACAGGTTCACCTGAATGACGAGTACCAAGTATCATCCCTATCTGTATGACTTCCGTTAACATTCCCTGCAGAAAACCCAATCCAAATACGAAATAGTGTTTCCAAGCTATGATTTTTGCTCCATTTTACATCTGTCCTTATTTCAGTACCGAACAATTTTAGAAATGAACAAATGTCTCCATTCAATTCTTCTTCTGGAATATTTTGTAACCCCTTAAGCCCAAACGTATATCTAGAAGAAATTCCAATATGATATCCGGCCAGTGCTGTACAAGATTTGAATGAATTGCACTTTTTGTCTTGGAGTCTGCATGTGCAAACCTCCAGAAACAAACATCCCTATTTTGAAAACGTCACGCTCTGAAAAAGAATGCTCTCCATGGCCATGTCTGTAAATGCATTCTCCATGGTATGTTCAAGTATGGTTTCATTGTTCAGGTGTCCTTTAAGCGATGTATTTAGGCGCCGCGTGTCTTTACCTTGGCAAGCCAAGCCAAGTTATTAGCTTCAAAAATAACAAAAAGTGAAGAGTTTTTAGCGTTAACTGCAAGACAAAGTGAAGAGTTATTAGCGGCAATTGCAAGTTACAAAGCAACATAATATAATTTCACTAAATTGCCACAGCAGATTTGTCTAAACGTGTAGGTTAAAAAAGTAAGACGCAAAAATACTTCTAAAATCATAAGACAAACTAGACCTACGTTGCCTGGGCAACGTGAAGTGTTGCGGCAACCTTTGTCCGGCTTCGCCGACTAAAGTGTTGCGAGAGCAATACTCTGGTTTTGTTCCTTCGCTGTCGGTTAAATGCTGAAGTTGTCAACTTATTGAAGCTTTTAGTATGTTCTAAAAAGAATAATGAAATTATCAAAAGCTATTCTTCAGCGTTGAAAAAACAACATCAAAAGAATATCGGAAGAAGGGATTAAATTGACTTAGTAGTCAGTTGAACTTTCTCGGTTTCAATCGTAGACATCGTGACCGATGAAAACTTGGAAAAATATCTTATATAATCTAGTTGGCATTATAAAGATATCCGTAACTTTTCAGGATCACTAACAACAAACAGGTATCGCCTATTTTTGCTTCAGTATGTACCTTACTACTGAAGTTGTCAACCCCTTGAAACTTTTTTTAACTGGTTTATCTCATGAAGGATTTTTGTTAAAAAAAATAGATGAGATATACTTTGATCAGCTCATAAAGGGCTATCGATTGCCCTAACATCAACAAAGAATATAAAAAACAACTGACTTTGCAGTCAGTTGAACTTTATCCTTTTCAATCGTAGACATCGTAACGGATGAAACTTGGAACAATATCTTATATAATCTAGTTGATATTATAAAACTATCCGTAACTTTTCAGGATTATAATACCACAGATGACACTATTACGAACTACCTCGTTGTTTTACATTATCGTTTGTACCCCTAGGTTACAGCGATAGACCATGGATACAAACTTTCTTACCGTCAGATTTATAGAAATCGCATACAATGTGCACCAGTTTGCACAAATTTCTAGCCCCTCGTGAAACGATTCTTACTTACAAGTCCCTCTTCCGTGATAGACATCAAAGCTCACCGGATAAAAATAATGGGTACACCAGCTAGCAAAAGTTGCAAGCCCCTCATCGCTGAAGATGAGTGTACCATAACAGCCGATTATTACTAAAGTCCCTATGATGTCTTATGATTGGGAACCAAATTGTTCTTACCACCGAATACACCGGAAACAAATACCAGGTACACCAGCTAGCAATTACACCAGCTAGCAGAAGTTGCAAACCCCTCATCGCGGAAGATGATTGTAGCATAACAGCCGATTATTACTGACAAGTCCCTTGCATATCTTACCATTGGGAACCAAATTGTTCTTACCATCGATTACACCGGAAACAAATGACAGATACACCAAGTAGCAAAAGCTGAAAACCCCTCATCGCCGAAGATGATTATGAGCTAACAATCGACTGTTGCTTACAAGTCCCCTACATTTCTCACAACTGGTATCGGCTGTTTTTGGTTTCAGTCTGCACCTTACTACTGAAGTTGTCAACCCCTTGACATTTTCAAACTGGTGTATCTAATGAAGGAATTTTTGTACCAAAAAATGAATGACATATACTTTGATCAACTCATCAACGGCTATCGATTACCGTCGGAAAAAAAAATTCTACCTGTCTTAGTTCAAAATTTGACTTTTTTGCCGTAGGCCAACTTTCTAACGTCACCGCTTAGAAAGGAGCAAAGGATAAGCTCTAATTTCTTTAGCAATGAGAGAACTTTTAAAGTTTCAGAGGCACATGTGATACCATTTGTCTACCGCAAACCCAAGTGCAAAGAACGAACGATAAACTCAGCTGAAATCGCGGAAATAAATGGATAGAAACAATAGACGGCAGCACTTCCGGACCCGTGGGAAAAAGCCACTTTTTTGTTTCTCTAGATTTTTCTACTTATCACTCAAAGAAGAAATGTTGGCTGTGGGGCCGGGTAACTGCCGCATATATTTAACACTTATAGATTTTCGTCCATCTTCAATTTGAAACTGGTGCCTGCCTGCTTGCGTGCTAGAACGGAGCTTTCCACTCGAAAGCAGAAACATGGTTTGATGAAACGAGAGGTTCGCTACACAACTTCAGATTGTCCTCTCTGACATGGGCTATGTAACTCCACTTCACTTCAAACACCGTAGGCTCTGGCTCGAGGACAAGCAAAAACCATCCTTTTTGGCCCCAGGCAAGAGTTGTACGGAGGTTTCCAAAATGTAATGTCATATTCATCAATCCGGCCTAATGTCCACACTTTCCGTAAAAACCGCACAGGTTAGACCCTTCTCAGTTACCAGGAATAAAATGAAATCGGAGTCATAGAAAAAAAAAAAAAAAAAAAACGAGGACAAAACCAAAGTGTTGCTCTCGCAACACAATAAACAATCATTACAATTTTATACAGTGAAATTATCGAAATATCCTGTTAGGAATTGTGTTGCGAGAGCAACACTTTGGTTTTGTCCTCGTTTTTTTTTTTTTTTTTTTTTTTTTTCCTATGACTCCGATTTCATTTTATTCCTGGTAACTGAGAAGGGTCTAACCTGTGCGGTTTTTACGGAAAGTGTGGACCTTAGGCCGGACTGATGAATATGACATTACATTGTGGAAAGCTCCGTAGAACTCTTGCCTGGGGCCAATAAGGATGGTTTTTGCTTGTCATCGAGCCAGAGCCTACGGTTTGCGAAGTGAAGTGGAGTTGTATAGCCTATGTCAGAGAGGATTATCTGAAGTTGTGTAGCGAACCTTTCGTTTCATCAAAAGATGTTTCTGCTTTCCAGTGGAAAGCTCCGTTCTAGCACGCAAGCAGGCAGGCACCAGTTTCAAATTGAAGATGGACTAAAATCTATAAGTGTTAAATATATGCGGCAGTTACCCGGCCCCACAGCCAACATATGTTCTTTGAGTGATGAATAGAAAAATCTACAGAGACAATAAAGTGGCTTTTTCCCACGGGTCCGAAAGTGCTGCCATCTATTGTTTCTGTCCATGTCTGCGACGATTTCAGCTGAGTTTATAATTTTTTTTTTTTGCACTTTGGTTTGTGGTAGAGTAACGGTATCAGATGAGCCTCTTAAACTTTAAAAGTTCTCTCATTGCTAAAGAAACTAGAGCTTATCCTTTGCTCCTTTCTAAGTCGTGACGTTAGAAAGTTGGCCTACGGCAAAAAAGTCAACTTTTGAACTAAGACAGGTAGAATTTTTTTTTCGACGGCAATCGATGGCCATTGATGAGCTGATCAAAGTATATGTCATCCATTTTTTGGTACAAAAATTCCTTCATGAGATACACCAGTTTGAAAATTTCAAAGGGGTTGACAACTTCATAGTAAGGTACATTGAAACCAAAAATAGGCGATACCAGTTATGATACATATAGGGGACTTTTAAGCAACAGTCGACTGTTAGCCCATAATCATCTTCGGTAATGAGGGGTTTGCAGCTTTTGCTAGTTGGTATACCTGTTATTTTTTTCCGGTGTATTCGATGGTAAGAACAATTTGGTTCCCAATGGCAAGATATGCAAGGGACTTGTAAGTAATAATCGGCTGTTATGCTAAAATCATCTTCTGCGATGATGGGTTTGCAGCTTTTGCTAGCTGGAGTACCCACTATTTGTTTCCGGTTATCTTAATGTATATCACGGGAGAGGGACTTGTAAGTAGGAATCGGTTCACGAGGGGCTAGGAATTTTTGCAAATGGGTGCACATTGTATTCGATTTCTATAAATCTGACGGTAAGAAAGTTTGTGTCGATGGTCTATCAATGTAACCGAGGATTAACTGTTTACACAACGGATACAAACGAAAATGTAAAGCAATGAGGTAGTTTCCTAATAATTAGTAGTGTCATCTATGGTATTTTAATCCTGAAAAGTTACGGACAGGTTTCTATTACTAACTAGATTATATAAGATATTGTTCCAAGTTTTCATCCGTCACGATGTCTACGATTGAAAAGGATAAAGTACAACTGACTGCAAAGTTAATTTAGTCCCTTCTTCCTATATTATTTTGTTGTTGTTTTTACAACGCTGAAGAATACCTTTTGATCATATGATTAATTTTTTTAGAACATCCCGTTTAAAAAGCTTATGCAATAATCATCTTCAGCGATGAGGGGCTTGCAACTTTTGATAGCTGGTGTATCCATTATTTGTTTCCCGTGAATTTGATGTCAATAATGGGAGACGGACTTGTAAGTAAGAATCGGTTCACGAGGGGCTAGAAATTTTTGAAAATTGGTGCACATTGTATTCGATTTCTGTAAATATGACAGTAAGAAAGTTTGTATCGATGGTCTATCGCTATAACCTAGGATTAACTGTTTACGCAACGGGTACAAACGATACGGTAATGTAAACCAAGAAGGTAGTTTTGTAATAATTAATAGTGTCATCTATGGTATTTTAATCCTGAAACGTTACGGATAGCCTTCTTCCGATATTGTTTTGTTGTTGGTTTTACAACGCTAAACAACAGCTTTTGATTATGTGATTATTCTTTTTAGAACATACCGTTTTAAAAGCTTCGATAAGTTGACAATTTCAGCATTTAACCGACAGCGAAGAAACAAAACCAAAGTGTTGCTCTCGCAACACTTTAGCCGGCGAAGCCGGACAAAGGTTGCCGCAACACTTCACATTGCCCGGGCAACGTAGGTCTAGTTTAGCTAAGTTTTCTACGCGGTGTTTCTCTCAAGACCGAAGAGCAGCCCTTCAAGAAAAGGAAAAAATCAAGAAACAAAACGCTTGCGATTGTTTTGGGGAGCTAAACAGAATGTTTATATTACATCTTTAATAAAGTGAATTTGAACTGAAATATTTGAATCTATGAAAGTTCAACCAAGGATTGTTTGACTACGTAACTACCGTCATCTACACTGTCACGCATTACTCGGATTTAGGCGAACTAGCTTATTTTTTAAAATAAGCTATTTTAAAATAAAAGACAATATTTTTTTTTAAATAATTTATAAAAATATTTTTAAAACAAAACGTTCGATTTTGGACAGCCATTTTGAGACATGTAAGTCACGTAACACAGTGAAGCTTTTAAAGGGCTCCTTTTTACTTATTCTTTCTTTCATGTTATTATGAGCTCCCCTGTGGAGTTATAAGCTTCCGAAATCCACGCCCTTCGCCATTGTTTCGTATTGCACCTACGACTTATTAGCGCTTTTCGTGCGAGCCGTGTTTGCCAATGAAACACCCGAGACTTCGCTGAAATCTTCAAGATCGGCCGACACCTCTTTCAAAATAAGGACATATCAGATGCTTCAAAATTTATTTTTCAGTTCGGAAGACTTGGTTGGCAAACAGTTCTATCTTGTATTTCGGACTCCTTTTCTTTTGCTTGGTTTTTCCACTTCTTAAAGGAACCCGCTTGCTTATTTTGTGTTTTCTTTAATCAATAGCTCCCTTATGGAATTAGAAACTTCTGAAATCCCCGACTTTCGCCATTGTTTCGTTATGCACCTGCGACTTTTTAGCGATTGTCCCGCCTAGCCGAGTTTTGCCAGGCATGCAACGGAAACTGCGCCGAGTGCTTCAAGGTCTGCCGACACCTCTTTCACGCATAAGGAAATGAGAAGCTTCAAAGTGTTGTTTACCATTTTGGAAGAGATGGTAAGCCATTACGTCTATCTTCTGTTTTGGACACTGTTTAACCACGGTGCATCCATCTTTCAAATATTTTGCGTCCAAGCTCCGCGTCGGAGAACATGAAGGCTGGATACAGTCGGGAAGCGCTAACAAGAAAATCGCTAACTTGACGTGGAAAGTAATGGTGTTTTCGAAAACCAATGTTTCTGACCTATTTTATCGTGGAAAGATCATTTCTAGTAAGAGCCGTGCTAACCACAATTTTAAATACTGTTCGTCAAACCTCCGCTTTGGCGAGCGGGAAATCTTGAGGGAGTCGACCGCTAATTTCACGGGGAAGTACCGGCTTTTAGAAAAAAAAACGATATATCTGAACCACTTTGCCGTGAAAAGATGATTTCTAGTCAGAATCGTGCTTTAAACTCTTATTGTGGTTATTTAAAGAAAAATAGAGAGTGCTTTGCGTGTCAGATCATTGTATTTCGACCGTATGATTGAACTGAGGTCAAAGTGTTCACTTTTTTCCTCGAAATTCTTCTGAGAATAATAAAAAATTCCCACGACCGCTGCCTCAGATGGGGAAAAGAAAAAAGATTATAATTAAAGACAAATAACCACTGGGTTTTCTTGTTTTTCACAAAATAATGTTTGCTGTCTGAGCATTCAGGTCATGGTAAAGAAATCCCAACAACCTAAATTCTGGTTTCCAGCAAGAAATCACGCCATACTTTGACATGAAAGAAAGATTATTTTTTATTATCGGGAATATTCAAATAGTTTCAAACAATATTTCGGGAACAACCGTCACTTCATTTACACAAAGCATTACTGCTGAAGGATCAGAGAAGACGAACACTCAATAATAGCTAATTATTCTACCTTTTAATCCAAAATAATCCTAACTATCATTTTACCACAAAGCTTTGAAATAAAACCAACTTGGCCCTAGTGGCAAATTGTGGCGGCACACCGACAATGGGCACAAGCGATTCCAATTAATTAATTTTGAATTACTGATTAGTTTATTTTTGACCCATCATACAGTCACAGAGGGAAAAGAGTACAAAAGAAAAATACACAGAAATGATGTATTAACGTAATAAATAACACAACATAAATATGAACTTCTATACCATTAACTCAATAACGGACCAAATAGTAGGCACACTTAACATTGTTGTTTGTTTTTCTTTGTCTACTATCGTATCTGTTAAATATTCACAGTTTGCAACTTTTTCTGGAACATTTGCATCTGCTTTGACAGTGTGAAACGGATGCGTCAGCTGAATCAAGTTTTTTCCCAAGTTCATTTTCCAGTTTGAGCGGCTTGAGCCTGAAGAGGACCCTTGCCAAGAAGGGCCGACAAATAGCTCTAATAAAATTCAGCTGACGTATTCGTTTTGCACTGTCAAATATGATTCGCAGTCAGCTTAGGCTGAAGGAATACTCATCTGCTTTTTTAGCTAACTCGAGCTGCAAAGATACATCGAAATTTCTGTCACTAAAAAAAAGTTTCAGAAACAAAATTAACGACAGAGATGTTACACGGGAACATAGATAATTCAGGAGATTAACGATCAATAAAGGATCACTCGTATCTATAATGCTAATGCAGCCTACATTCGTAATCGTTCCATCTTAAACCCAGAAACCCGAATTTCATGCGGCACATTCACCCCCCCCCCCCCCCAAACGATACCTCACTGATTTCACACTTCACCGCGTTTCGCTATTCGACGTTTTCGAAAAGCCTACTCGTCAGAAAGACGGTTATCTGAACATTTCCGTGTCTCTGCAACGGGCCTACAGAAAAGTTTAAAACAGCCAATGGCTGTGGGTAATTTGGTAAAAGGAGAGCCTACTTTTCAACACTGGAATATAAACAGCAAATAGTGCGAGATGCCCTATAGCCTAAGGAATTTTTCCAAATATGTTTGTATTGAAGTTTTTAAAATGCACTCGGGAGAAGATAATGATCTCAATTGTGAAGGAATCGGATACCAATCGTTGTGGTTAATTAAGTCAACATTCTGTGAAAACGAATACTCTCCGAAACACGCCTGTGAACCTCGGGAAGAACAAGAAAAACCACCCAAACGTACCCTCTCAACTGGTTCAAACCATGTGCAAACCAATCAACAACATTTGTTGTCGTGACGTTTCCGGCTCTTCGCTAGGTACACGGCGATTCTTCGTTGGCACGAAGAGTTAGTCATCAAGAGCATTGGGAAGTATTGCTCATCAATTACCTGATGATTAACTTCTTCCGTAGAAAGCACCGCAAAGGCAGATAACATCCGTCCGAAGGAAGGAACCAGGCTATTATTATAGCAGTTACTAAATTCGGCGGCTTGCCAGTAAATTTGCGGTGAATCAAAGTCAATTAGTTGCCATTTTTCAAAAAAAGACGTAGAGCCCAATGCTGTATTTTGTCACAGCAATTACCGACGGGACAAGCTAAAGAAGTGGGGGGAATAATGCCTAAGATCTCACTCTGTGGCTGTCCTGTGCATATTTGGGGCATATCTTACGATAACCTTAAGGCGTATTCTCGCCGTTCCCCAAGGACTCCCCTTGAGGAATCCTTGCGTTTTGTTTGTCCCGGGGACTCACTCCCTGTATTCTCGCGAGTCCCCACGAACGGGGAATGCTCCGACTATCATCACAATCACCAAAAAGGGCTCCTTTTCAGATTCGGAGGAGAATCAATTTTTTATGGTCCTGGTGCAATGTAAAATCAATTAAAAACAACCAGACTAATTTCGTCAACTGTGTGTGGTTTTTTGTTCGAACAAAATCCATTTTGGAAGCATTCCCCGTGTTCTCGTTGTTTCTGTATGCGGCGCCCGCGTGGAGTGACTCCCTTTATTCTCGCCGTTCCCTTCGATTCCCCAAGGAGACCTCGGGGAACGCCTTTAAATCCAAGACTTCCATAAATATTGCCAGATATCTGGACCTTACCGCACAGTCGACCCAACTCATCCCCTTACCTCCCCTTACCTTGAAAACGATGATAGCTAATTTGGAATCTGGAGTGTCGCGCACCCCGGACTTCAAGACGAGTTAGTTTGTCTCCATCAACTTAGATTTATCCCAGTGAAATTTTGGATCTTCTTGATTTTCAGAATACCCTCACGGACGAACCCGAATGTTTCGTCATACATATCATGATCACATACCTGAACAATTAAAAACTAACAACAATCAACACCTGTCCCTAAAAAACTATCTACAATTAGTGGATTATAGTATTTTTAATTCAAATTAAAACTGAAAAAAAAAAACGACTCATTTAAGGCAATGGTCTAGAATGTGCAAGTTAAGTATACCACATCTATCGGGTGAACAATGATTCCGGCTTTCCAACGTGAAACTAGGCAGACGGGTCACAAACTATTATCTTGCCCGAATAATACAATTCATCAACACAATTATTCCCCAATACTTGTATTAGCGACGCTCGCTGTGGAAAAATCCCAAGGCATCCCGGCACACCGAGAAGTGAGTTAGCTAAAGAATTCAAGCAATTACGTCACTGACTCCATAATTCAGACATTAAACGCAGATCCACTTTCTCTGCTCATTATTAACAAAATCGGCATACTCTAGAAAATAACAACGATTTACACAATCCAATTATCTGTCATATTTTTATGCGATAGTAGCCCTTAATTACAAAGCAATGGATGATCAAGTTGTGAGCTGCAATCATCGTTGGGAGATAATGATTGGTTGTTAATTGGTTCAGTAATTGGCTACGGGAAGCCAGATGCTTCTATAAATATGAGGGGTGGCCGATTATGAACAAAAAACAATGGTTCAAACGGATTTGTAGGAAGTACCGAAGCCATAAAGTGTCTCAAAATCAGCAGGTGAAGTTGAACTGACAATAAGCTAGCAACTTTGAAAAATTCGTGGCTGTCGCCGCAAATTTAGCAAGCATCTCAGAACTTCATGGCATAGTACGCGTGCTATACCAGTTACCGTGCGATGACGAGGACGAATAAGATCGAGAAATAATGAATAAATGATTTTTGTTTGTTTGTAAAGCACGTAGCCTTATGTTCAGTGTTCCAAGCGGGTTGATCTTTGTTTGCCCCCCCCCCCCCCCTTTAAGATTTTTACGTTCTGAGTAATTTTTATGAAGGTCAGTAATATATTAATACGTGGTGATAGTCATCAGCAACATTTTTTTGTTTTAAATATATTTAATAACAATGTTTCGCAGGTAGAGCCTCACACTCTAGAAACTTGGTTACGTAGAGTAAATTTATGATCAACAAAACACGAGTCCTTGGATCTATTTGAATGATAGCGGTCGAATCGAAAGTTCCCGAAACGAGAAAAATTAACAGAACGAACAGAAAAAAGAAAATAAACAATCTGAGAATCGTCTCCTTGAGAATTGGTTTGAGGGCTTTAGGAGATGGCAGCAACTGGATTAAAACAACAAAAGAAACAGCGAAATCTAGCAACATAATAATTACAGCAGAACAAGGCTTCTGTCTCTCAACTTTTAAGGAAGAAGAAAAAGAAAATTATAAAAGGATTCCAATTTGTGGCGATCGGTGAACAAGGTTTCTAGATTAGACAGTACTATGAGCGGCTACCTGTTTTTGTGTAGCAAAATTGACAGATCCGTTTGAGTCAATTTGTATTTATAATTCTCCATTAGCTTGGGCTGAATAGCGATTTATAAACATACGGAGGCTCCACGCCTTCCACATTTTTATTTTTTATTATTGTTTTGTCTGTAAAGAGAGTTGTAATATAACAGCCCAAGTTATGTTTTGAAGTAAAGAAAAAAAAAAAAAAAACACATATGGAGGCTTCAGCCTTTCACATTTTTTTTTTTTTTTTTTTTTTTAGAAGAGTTGTAATGTCACAGCCCAAGTTGGCTATACTTTGAAGTAAACAAAAAAATCTTCCCAAGAGAGCGCCACACACACACTCGCCCCACCATCAAACCTAAACACCCAATTAGGTACCACAGTCACTTTAAGTCACTTTGACCTACAGATACGTTTCTGAAGCTAACTACCATCCTTTATTGCTGCTCAGAATAAAAGAAAGTGAAATGCTTCTACCATGAACGGAAATAATTAGCACGGATGACGAAGCAATTAAAAACTAAATTAGGTCTATGCTCGGGTAATTGCGACTTTGAAATAGAGGAAATTTTCGACCCCCTAGAAAACGGGTCCAGGTAGAGGAGTGGGTGACGATTGACTTTTGCTTATCGTCCCCCTCCGTACTAGCCGGTCAAAGCTTTGTCGAAGATTTAAAATAATCATCGTAACACATCATTATTTTATGATGTGTTCCTTGTCGTATTTTACGAACGTATTTTCTAGTCTGTATTCGCAAGTCACAAGTTTTGAGCTAGTCAGATTATGTCTGATATGTCTGAAATTGCCAGAACAAGACTACCTAGTCGTGAATTTCGCCTGCCAATCACCTGTAACCTTTCAAAAGTCGATGTTAATACTTCTTGAAAATCGTAACAATATTCCTCTTGTGGTGGTGTGTTTTCTGTCTATTGGTTCTAATCTGTATAATCAAATCTCTTTACAAGTGCCAGCAACAAGTGCAGGATTAAATCGTGTGGTCGGCAATTGACCCCCCCCCCCTCCAAACCTAATAATAAGTTTCATAATGGCAGTATCAGTGGACGGAAATTCGAATCGCAAGCTCTTTTTCACAACAGAAACGAAGTTGATCAAAATGCAGAAAAACTTCTCCCATGTCAACGACCCAGTCGAGCACGGTTGCATCATATGCGGCTAAGTTTGCCAATTTGGCTCTTATGGGGCACGATAATGTACTGTGGATTCTCCACAGGCTGATGTAGATACTTTTGTTTCCCGTTATGTCAGTATGGCCCTTGCCTTCCGGCCAATGCCATACACCAATGCCTTTTCCGTTGGTCGATCGGTCAGTCCGGTGACCGCAAGTTAGGGTACTTCCAGGTATGCTAGGACGATGAAACTTGGCAGGCGTATTGGGACCCGGACAAAACTAACTTGGAAACAGTTAGTTCCCCGACCCGACCCTCGTGGGGTAGTGGAGGGAGGGGAATCCAGAAGTATGTGGTACGTACAAATTTCGAACGTGTGATCTGACCTGACGAAAACTTGATATTTGGAAAGACCTCGTGTCTCAGATATCCCAGAGTCGGAACTGGATCCGATGACTTTCGGAAATTGGAGGGGGAACCGGAAATCTAGTGGCACGCTTAGATTGGGGGGATCGGGATAAAACTTGATGGGTAGAACCTAGCACAAGCATACCCAGGGTTGGTCACCAAAAGTAACTTCGTACACCCTGGAAAGTAACCCAAAAGTATCCCAACAACCCAATGTAACCCGATTTAACCCAATGCAATGTAACCCTAAGTAACCCAATGTAACCAAAAGTAACCCAAAGCAACCCAAAGTATCCTGAAGTAACTCGTACACCCTGGTTCTTGGTGACCAACCCTGGCTTGATACTTCATAACAGAACCGGACTCAATCACTAACTCAATAAAACTTGATGGGTAGAACCAGTACAAGCCCTTGATACTTCAAAACAGAACCGGACTCAATCCGGGTAGGCTACTGTGGGGGAGTCGGAGGGGGGGCCGGGGAGGAGCGGGATTCTGGTGATCCTTATTCAAGGTACTTTCAGATGTACTAGAATGAAGAAAATTGACAGGCATATCAGGGGCCCAATCGGATTTGACTGAGAATATTCGTTTCGCCGATCCGACAATCGTGGGGGGGGGGGGAGACAAGGAAATTATCTTTTTCCTTTTTTTAGTGTTACTTTTTCCCGCCATGGCCTCATGGGCTTTAGGCTACTGGCTACCGCTAGGATCCCTGGACAGCATATTGGGTGTCCCTATTTCCCAGGCTTAACTCTCACAAAATCGGAAGAGTGGAATAGCAAATGGTGGACTTACTAATTTGGTTATTCTGAAGATGTATTTTCTTCAGATTGAGAAGGGGTCTCAAAGCTCCACTTGGTATTTTGCTGAGTGAGTTTCCTTCCAGACTAAGCTCCTATGAAAAAAAAAAATGAGAAACACATCAAACACTCCTTCAGTATGGTCTAGTACACGGAGCCTTTTTTTTGATAACCATGCTCAAACGCTGGGGCATGCTGGCAGGGGAGAACATCGTACTCGTACGTATGTGTACCCTTTATTCTCCAGAAGGGTACCTGTACAGCCTAAACCTAAACAGGCAAGAATTTCGTTTTGACTTTGAAACTGTTGTTTATATCACTCTGAGGATAAGGGGTACCCACATGTATGAGTACGATGCTCACGCCTACAAGCCTGTTCCAAAGCGTCTAAGCATGGGTATAAAAACAAGACCGAAGGTCTCGATGGGATCCCACAAATCTAATATCTCATCCAGGCAATTGGGTCCTGTCTTCTCCAGACTCCTTAAGCAGTTTCACAATAAGATTCAGAAACAAATTAAGGCCAAATAGCTAATCATCTGAGAAATCCAAGTTTAGATAAGGATTAAGCATGTGTGTTTACCCCTACAAGTCATATTTGTTTTGACGAAACTGATCGAAACTTCCTGCCTTAGCTTACTTCTGCCAAATTTCCGGTTTCTGCCGAATTGGGGAACTGCTTATCCGACAAAATTACAAAGCTCAAAAACCAATTATCGAACATCTAATCAACTTCAATGAAAGCTTTAACTCATGACAAATTTTCCGATTTCAGCCCAGTTCCGGGTGAACTATGCGTCCGGGTAAAAAAAACGATTGTCATATATGGATTCAGCACCTCTTCTTACCCTAATTCTGAATCTTATGAATGACAAATAAGACTTTTGCTTTTAACAAATTTTCCAGATGTGGCCAGATTCTGGGCGAACTACTTGTCCGGCGAGGAAATGGTTTTAATAATCGTGTTCAGATTCTCTTTCTACGCCTGAATCAAACATCTAATCCACTTCAAATAAAACTTTGGCTTCTAACAAATTTCGCCGTCTGTACCCTTTTAAGATAAATGAAAAACTGTTGACCTCCAAAACGCTGATCGTTGATCAATAGATGTGAAGCTCAGCCAAAACTCTCTGTCTGAAAAAATACGGCAGATAACTACACAAGTTGACAAACAGAGTCGCTCAACAATACTTTCAGTTATTGGTCGATCTGACCAACAATGTTGGCGACAAAGGTTTGTGTTGGTTGCTAGAACACGTTGTTGATTATTGGCTCAATGTTAGATCGCTAAAAAACGCCTGTAGAGTAAAGTATGTTTGACGTTTTTATACCAAGCTGGACACTCTAAAAGCCATGCCCAAATTTACCGGAGACCGCTGAAAAAAGAGCAAGTATCAATGCTTGCAGTTTGAACACATGCGGTACTGCAATTTCGGTGGTTCGGGAATGGTCAATTTCGAGCGGTTGACAAAAGAAAGCGAAGGAATTGGAATCGGAAAGCGAACATTTCGATGCAAACCATAGAAGGTTTACGTAGCGCATGTTCCGATCTCTTGATTCCCTGCCCTTATCCGGCAGCCGAGAATGCGGTGTGGAGGTTGGGATAAATCATCCGACGCTTCCCGTGCTTTACTCTGGGTTTTATATATCCGACAGAAGCCACTGACCCTCGCTCCAAACCAAACGGTAGGTATCACAGAGACCCGAACCAGCGACCTTGTGCAGAATCCAACGTGCGAACCATTCGACCAGGACAAACGGACAAGATATGAAGAATGGTTGAACGTGTCAAATCCCAATGAACAATTTGTCTCAAAATAGTAGTGTGAGTTGTACGGAAAAGCAGCATGCAGTACTAACTGATGCTACTACATGCTTCTACTTCAAGGCTACCGTGTTACTGCATTCTACTGCATGCTACTATTACCAAGACTGGATGCTACTATAGCAAGACAGGATGCAACTGGATACTACTGCTTAAGACTGGCCCAGTCTGAAAAAACATTTAAAAAACTTAAAAATATTTATTGGGAGAGGGGAGTTAATTTTCTTTTCTTTTTTCTTTTTTTTAGATTTTCTTTTTTTTAGATTTTGGTATTCAAGGTTCATTGAGTGAGAGTGTTCTTGTTCTTGTCCTTTTTTTTTTTTTTTTTTTTGTGAAATTTGTTACAGGTTGAGCATCCGAGGATTGCAGCCGTCCGTCATCAGGCTGTTTGAGCCTTCCCCGGGCGGTTGTGTGTTTATATATTTTATTAGCAGTAAATACAGCAAGTCAAGTGAAGTCAAGTCTCAGGCACATTAAATGATAGTACTCTTTACTATTACATGGTATTACATGCAACTTTTTCTTACGACTATCATAAAACTACGCAGGCTGCAAATTTTTCATCGGGATGTGCTCCTTCTATTCGATTAAAATGGACTTAGAAACAAAATATTTCCACAAAGCCGAGTATAAACGAAGGTTAGGGTGATTTCACTTGTCGCGAGTTTAACCGAATAGCCGAACCGAAGCCGAAAATCCGATAAAAATGCGTTACTTCGTTTTCTATTCTCCACAGATTATCGATATCATCGAATGAACTTCTTTCGGGTCTATGTGTTTGTCTCTCTACGTTTGAGATATTTGCCGACTATAATTTTAAGCCATTGCCCAAAAGTAAATACAAAAAAAAAAATTCCAATTCCTTACATATCTTACATATCATCTATCAAAATCTATCAAAACATAATTTGCCATGCTTTCTCAAGGGTTAACTTTTCCGAGCTTAGCATCTTTTAAGGACCCTCTTCAACTTACAGTATCTTAAAATATTTGAATACTTTAAAACTAGGCTGGGGTTAAAAATATAACCCGCGGTTTTGGCTGTTTAAATCCTTTTCCGAGACCCGTCGACTTACAGCGAAAACAGGGATATAATTTATAGAACCGGTTTTTCTGATGGAAAACTTCTCGCAGACAACCGTCGCAGCGTGAAACGCATCGAAGGTAGCAAAACACGGCTAGTGAGAAAATCAGCGTGTTTTGTTAGAGGGGTTAGAAGGTACCGTACGAAATTGGGGTCTCTGGGTTTAGAAGTATGTGGAGTGGTTATGGAAGTAGGTTGCGTTAGTATTATAGGTAAGACAGGTCCTAACCCTGGAAATGCATGACTTGGTTGAATTCAAATTCCCAGCGTCTAGGTGAATTTTTCGTAGGCGTGCAAGCAGCTCTCTGAACGTTGGCACACTCTAAACGTTATTACTAGAGCCCCGGGTGACAAATACAAAACTTTGTCGATGAGTCAAAATATTTTAGTGTATTCAAACATCAGATGTGAAAATAAGTTGCCTTGGCAGTTAAATTTAAGTTAATCCTACATAAAACTAAACAGCTCTAGACTACTCCAAAAGTTTCCCTTCTTAGGCATACAAAAGAAAGCGCAGCAACGTTCTGGTCGGGCCACAAGGGAATTGAGAACTAGACGTCAAAACACCACCTATCCCAATCACTTGTGGTTACCACAACAGTCACTTCCATCCAAAATTACTCCTCCTTTCTCAAGACTAATCGACCTATATCCGAACTAAATGTGGTGCAATATGCGAACATCCAAGCTATGTCAGCAATTTTCTCACTTTAATCAGTTTCTAGGACTCGAAAGATCAATGAGAGTGTCATGAGGTCGTGATAAAAACACATCCTGTCATATATAAAGTATGTAATGAGATGCATGTAAGGTGCTTGATAAGTGTGCGAGCATGGGAGAATATGACTGGTAGTCAGTTATTTCTCCCAACTTCGCTCAAGTCATTCACTACACTGTCATAAGTTTCATAACAGATAGTGTATAACAGTTTCAAGAATAACACCTTTTCACTAAGAAATAAAGTGTTATGACCAATTTAGTTTACACTATTTCGTGCCTGGATCTCCAACAACACCTTCAATTGGTAAAAATACTAACGGGAACGAAAGAAACATAAAAGATAACATCCCAAAGTGTTATCTCTTGAAACCGCGCATCCTTCTGTTGTCGTTATGTAACTTCTGACAGTGTAGTATTTTCACCTATTGAAGGCGTTGTTGGAGATATAGGCACGAAATAGTATATACTTAATTGGTCATAACACTTTATTTCTAAGCGAAAAGGTGTTATTCTTGAAAGTATTATGCGCAATCTGTTATGAAACTTCTGACAGTGTACACTAGGTATCGGTGCTACGGCATGAGACATGGGGCCCACCAGATGTTCGTAACACACAATACAGTAGGGAAATGCTTGTCTGAACACATATCAAGAATTTCTGCCACCTTGATTTTAAGTTCTTTACTCTAAAAAAGTATCATTAAGACAGAAAATAGAGAAGTTCAGCTTCCAGACAATTTTTTCAAATTTTTGTTTGCACAAAGAGTGAGTTTGCAATACCCTACTTTGACCTGTATCAGATTAACAAAATCGAAAGAAAACACCAACCACCGCCATCTAACATTGAACTTTCCGAAACGTTGGAGTAGAGATGACAGTTGACGCACTTAAGAAAATAGTCCCAGAACTTTCAAATTTGAGAAGAAGCAAGCCTCTAGCTTCGGAGTTCGACAGGACGGCCCAAAGAACGCAAACGATTCACGATACATACCTCTACTATCATTTCTCTTTTCTGACTCCTGAAAGTTTAACCGAAAATGGCTGATATAGGTCAATGTAGTTACCCATCACTTTTTTACTTAAATAGGCTTGAAGACTCGCCGAAAATGTGTTACTTTGTTGCCCCGCTATTCACGGATAATCAATTTTAATATAGTGACATTTCTCTGTAGGATTTGTGGTACGTCTATGTGCGTGTATCAGTGTTTATGCTTGACGAAAAAGATTTGCAAAAAACTGTGTTCAGGCACTAAGCAGTCTTCACAGAGGTCACCATTGGCCACTGAAAAACCGCGTTTGTGTTGAGATCAAATTCTTCGCGTCATAGTAGAATTTGCGTTCTGGGGACGGCTGTGAATACTCTGAACGTACAGGGTGTTCAGTTGAATGATACAAAAATAAGTTGGCTTTTCAGTTAAACTTTAACCGGTTATCAAGCTCTTCCCAGATTTTCCTCAACCCTCAAACTAACTAATCTATAAGCACATTAAAGGATTCCTCTTACTTATTCAGCGTGCTGGTTTATCCCTAGTTCTCTTATGAAATAATAAGCTTCCACAATCCCCTCTTTATGCCACTGCTCCGTTTTTTTCCCACGACTTTTTTGCACTTTTTCCGCCTAGCCGAGTTTTGCTAGGCAAGCAACGCAAACTTCGACGAAAGCTTCTCTTTCACGCATAAGGACATGATAGGCTTCAATGTGTGTTTTCATTTTGGAAGACATGGTAGGATTGGTAGGCCATCAGGACTATCATCTATTTTGGACTTCTTTTATTTTGCTTGTTTTTCCCAGCCTAATCGTTATAAAAAGCTGTCCTTACACGAACAGTCCCAGATAAGATAAACTGAAGTGCTATCCACGAAATGTCAATCGACTTTATTGTTTAAAGCTTTTATCACACCTTCCGTTGCAGCATGGGATCTATTTTACTACAGTGCTTTTTTGTGAGCACAGGAAGGCTGGACAGACTCGATAAGTGCTAACAAGAAAATCGCTAATTTCACATGTAAAGTAATTGTGTTTCCGAAAAACGATATTTCTGAGCTATTTCATCATGGAAGATAATTTCTAGTCAGAGTTGTGCTTTAATAGCTACCAATTAAAACTTGCTGCTTTCCGAGACAAACTTTGCAACATGGCGCTCGTTTTCTTTTGGCCTTCTGTGAACTTCTATGAACATGAATCGCAACTTGCCTGGGACGACGTGCGTAACGTGTGCATTAGAAATAGGTTTGGTCAGTGCTAATCCGATAAAAAATTCAGCAAAATTGAAATGCAACATTTTCAACATCCCCCAAATTAAGCGCAGGAACAAACAATCATGAGCCTTCTTAAAGTTTAACTGAAAAGCCAACTTATTTTTGTGTCAATTAACTGAACACACTGAATTCTCTGGATTCTGCAAAGGGATTTTTTTTATTTCCACTATTTGCTCTAGTTGTGACGCTCAAAATATCTGCGGCTGTCCCCACAGCGTAAAGTCTACATGACGCGGGAAATTTCAATCTCAACACCAACGCGGCTTTTCAGTGGGCAGTAGTGAGATTGGTCAAGAATACTTACTGCCTGAACACAAAACAAAAACATAAATCTTTCTCGTAAGGCATACAACAAAAATACAAGCCCATTTTATTCCTTTTCTAGCTTTTAGCTATTCGGATTAAACTTGATTGATAGAGGTACCACAAATCTCACGGAAATTCCACTATTTGAAAATCGCTTATTCCTGAATAGCGGAACAACGAAGTAAAGCATTTTCAGCGAGTCTTCAAGCGAATTTAAGTGAATAAGTGATGGGTAGCTATATTGTCCTAACCCAGCCCTTTTCGGTCAAACTTTACCAAGGCCCTGAAACGTTTCCAGAAAGGCCATTCTTGGATTAAGAAAAATTACCATGAGATTTCATGCGGAGAAAACGAAATCTATTACTGATTTTCGTAACACAGGCTTAATGATGTTTTTCATCCATGTGTAATTTTAAGATTAATCGCGAGCCTACGGTGAGAAAATGCTTCACTAGACCAGCAAATTGTAATATTCTATTTTCACCGCCAAACCACACTTTAATCGAAATCAGCTTATGTTCAGAAAGGGCAGTGCACTTTGGAAGATGCTGCAAGAATATTTTTTTCTTTAATTGCGGTATTTGCAATTAGAGATTTTACGGGTGAGCTACTTTTTCTTACTAAACAAATCTGAGAAATCTGCGTTTCGCCAAGGAAATTACGCATTGGTACCTATGGTTACCAGTCTAGGCCCTCGTTTAGGATCTAAGTAGGGGTCTTTGGTTTTGTTATTTGGAATTAAGTGAACTTTCGGTTCCAGTTATTAACTACTACATACAAACATACACAATGCTAAGGCACTGGAGGTCCCAGGAGAGATTAGAGATTAATTCCTCCGAAAGCAGAGCTTGTAGGGGACCTCCCACAAAACACAAGAATTAATTTAAAACCTACTTCATCTCTCTGTTTATACAATAAACTATCTTACATAAATGGACCTTAAACTCCAAAACTCAGGTGAGATGATGATCCAACATACAACATAATACACAAATAAATCAAGAAAGAGAACAAAGGAAACAAGACGAAAGGCTCGATGGGATCCTACAAATTTAATATCTGATCCAGACAATTGGGTCTTGTAGATATCCGGTTTTCGCTAGACTCCTTAAAGAATTCTACTACTGAGATTTAGAAACAGATTAAGGCCAACGGCTAATCATACTGAGAAAAATTCAGATATGGATTCAGCGTGTGTGTTTACCCCTATATGTCATTATCTATTTTGACGAAATTGATCAAAGCCTTACTTCTGCCAACTTTCCAGTTTCGGCCAGATGCCGTGCAAACTACTTGTCCGGCAAAAAGCTAAAGCTCAAAAACGAATTCGCATGTCTCCTTACCCCTTACATAGACTTCAGATAAATCTTTTGAAATTTACAAATTTTCCAGTTTCGGCCGGATTCCGGGCGAACTACAAGCCCGGGTAGAAATGACTTTCAACATCTAACCAACTTCAAGTAAAACTTTTACTTATAACAGATTTCCCGGTTTTGGCCAGATTCTGGTTGAACTATTATCGTGCAAGAAAATAATTTTCATATACGCGTTCAACATGTCTTATTAACCCTAAATCGATCATTTCATTAGCTGTTAAACAATATTTTGTTTGGCCCTGTATCTGAGCCCCCACCCTTAAATGTAGGGCTACAGAGAACATCTACGAACTCGATCTGTTCCTTGACGCAAAGAATCCTCACATTAATTCTCATCAAAATATTCCCTTCAAGAGTTATCGTCCCGACAGACGGACAGACGGTCAACATTTGCGAAGTCATAGGTATTCCTCCACTTACCGTTTTGGGGCCCCAAAAAGGCATGTATTTAACAAGTGACCTTTTTGTGATTGTAAAAGTAGCATAATTTAGCGTTCTCTTTTGAGTGCTACGATAGCTATTTAATTAAAAGAATAGGAAAAAAATATTTCAAGACCGCGAGAAGACTCTTTTTTACATAAAGAATAGGAGTCTTTCATTTGAGAAAGTTCGCAGGAAGTCGAGTTTTGTTCAATGAATAATATTTAATTATTCTTTCAGCCAAAGCTGACTGTGACTGCTAATCTTGCGCTGTCAAACATGTGGTGAATATATTTATTAACCACTTCTACAAGACAGAAAAATGTGGTAACAAAAAGAAATAAAGATTTAAAGTTTAACTGAAAAGCAAACATATTTTTGTGTCATTTAGCTGAATACATCGAGTTATTTGAATTCTGCTAGGAGATTTTTTTATTTTCCACTATTTGCTCTAGTAGTGAGGTTCAGAATATCTACGGTTGTCCCCACAGCGCAAATTCTACTATGACGCTGAATGTTTGAATCTGAACACAAACGCGGCTTTTCAGTGGGCAGTGATAAGTTGGCTGAAGATTGCTTAGTGCCCGAACAAAGAAATTTCATAAATTTTTTAGTCAAGCGTACGACACAGGTAATACCACAAATATGACAGCAAAATTCCACTTTTTGAAAAATGATTATTCTTTACTAGCGGAGCAACGAAGTAACGCATTTTCATCGGGTCTTCAAGCCTCTTAAAGTGAATAAGTGAGGGGTAACAACTAACAAGACTGTCCCATCTCTGCCCGTTTCAGTTAAACTTTAAGGATTTTTTCAAGTTGAACCATTTGTATTAGATAAAGAGCTGATACAACATAGACTCAAACAAACATTCTAACACTCTTTTATTTTTATTAATTTTCATTTAGATTATTATTCCACACATATTTAGTCCATACCTTTGACTGCATGAAAGCCTGAATCGGCCTATGAAAGTAGTCAAACAAATTCTTACTTTAACTTAATCCATCCATACTTTTGGACACTGAAAGACAAGAAGACTAAGGGCAGGAAAGAAAAAGAAAAAAACTTGGATATCCCGTTTCATAATAATAAAAAAAACTGATTCAAACAAATAATGAGACACTTAAGAAAATATAAATTACCAATTATACAAATGCAATACCTGATGTTTCTAGTTTCGCTGAAAACGGATATCGCAGTCGCCTAGTACAATCATATTAGCAAGTCATCACGCCTCAGGTTATTCTTTACGTCATCAGCACGCCAAAAAAATGTTATTTGAACCAAGAAGTGGGACAAAATGACCCTCGTTGTGTCTGTGTAAATACGTGAGTGCGTGTGTGCATTCCGACGGCTTGAAACGTGAACGTTAGTTAGTAGCCGACCGGGCATTTTTTTTCTTCTCATTTCTATAGCCTACCATTGCAAGATCTGGAAGATATTAAGAAACTACTGTTACTTATATAATGTTGTCGCATGGCTAGATGTGCGATGAAAACTTTATCACTCGAGCAGGGGTGTGATGAAGATTTATCACGCCTGCTGTTGCAAAAGGATAGCGTAAACTGATAAAGTTAGTGCAACTGACTTTCAGGTGTTCTCAGTTGGGCAATAATTTAGTATCCTACCCGATTGGAACAAGGTTGTGCCCTGAGATTTAACTATTCACACAGACCTCTCAGCACACATTTTATATCACAGCTCAAAAGCCTGGATTTGATATGCTTGAGAACACTGGCCATGAATGAAGCAAAAAGATTCGCACGAACATTTTAATTAAAAAAATCTAAAAAAAGATATTGGAAAAATTGTCACCTGAATTATTTTCATCTGGTCGAGCAGCGCGAGAATCTTCACAAAAAATGCACAGAATTTTCAACATTATATCGTTTGTACTGGTGGTCCTCCGAAGCCTTCAACGAAATCGCCTGTGTTAGGTCTCAACTTTTTACGAACCTCTTATCTATCACCAAGTATTTTGAGGAATGAGCAGTCTAGAAACCAATGATTTTACCATTACCCTGGTCATTAGCAAGAGTGGAAAACCATAAGTGATTAAATTTAAAGTCTTGCTAATGAGACGAAGGTGAGAGTTCTTTCAGATCTGCTGTCAAGCCGAAGTGGGTGTCCCAACGCCACTGTGTTCCAGCGCCACCGTTTGTTTTCCGCCACCCAGGAAATCTTGCATCATCAAGAGGATTATTTGGGTCAGACGAAAGGGTCAATTATTTTGGTAGGTACATCGCCACCGTATATTTTCTGCCAACTCATTAGTGCAGGTAGCTGGTTCATGTAATTCCAGATCTAAATCCTTAAAGCACAATGATACTTCTAATGCTTTACTTTGTATTAAATGCTTCACAAATAAACGTTTCCGACTTCCTTTAGAAGACGCTACGAAAATCGGCCGTTTTCTTGTTATCCCTTGTCTTTACCTCTCTGGCATTTCGGCGATCCAAATCTTAAGAGCTGGGATACCGTGGCAGAAAATTCAAAAACTCCCAGCAATGCTTGATAGAAAAGGATATATTTGAGATGTCACCAAAGTCAAGCCGCAGATGCAGTTCACCTGATTGTTCTAGTGTTTCATCAGAAGTTCCATGGCTTAAAATGCCTACTAAAAGTTTTTCTTTGTGGAATAGTGTTGTGAAGCTTGATTAGCTTGCTTTATAAAATGTACCAGAATATGCAATAAGCTTATACAAAATAACATAGCTACAAAAATCATTCAAAAACAAATAACCTATTCAAATCTGAATTATACAAGCTGATTTATGCTAGTAAATTGAGAATGTACTGGCCCAGAAAATTACGCTTTGAAATATCACGGAGAGGAAACTGTTGAAAAAGCTGCTGATCTAAGGGGTAAGCACTGTTTCTAGATTGTTACAGAGTGGGATTGGGGTAGTTTGATGTGCCCATTGAACTTTAAATGCGAAGAGGGGTTTACCGCCACCAACGCCAACTCTACGTTAATCCTAGCTAATACGAAGACTGAGCTTAATGTTTCAAATAATTATTATTATTTATTTTAAGTCCAACCAAAGAAACTGCACAACTTCAACAACTCAAGGCCCCCAAACTATTCAAATTCAAAAGGTAAGAAATCGCTCGCAGAAATACTTCTGTTGAAGACTTTCCTTCTTGACACGTAATCTTAACTTTCAGTAGTCATGATACTTAATCCGGTTGGCGCTCGACAGGTCTGACAAGATTTGACCCTACCCTCTAATCCTCTTGGGGACGTAATATTTCTTGGGTGGCGGTAAACACCCTTTTCACATTTCAAGATTTAAATCCGAAACTACCTGCACAGGCTACCTGCGCTACCCGAATTAAAAAGTGGCGGAAAACATATGGTGGTGGAAAACCGCAGTGGCGGTGGAACACTGCTACCGTCAAGCCGACAGTCTTGGAAAAGGGAAATTGGAAACCCCCGGGTGTCCTACTCAGAGGCCTAAAATACAGAAAGAAGTCTACTTCTTTATTTTGTCATGGCGGTAGACACATGGAAGTCTGTCCTGTCGTGTCGGGGGGGGGGGGGGGAGGGGTTGAGAATATGTTGTTTATACTTCCGATGAAGATTCACTGGTGCAGTAAAGGCCGAGTTGTTGATGTGTCCTTCTTTAGATATATAGAGGCAGAGGAGGGCGTTTCGAATTAGAGTAAAAAAAGGATGTTTTATAAACTAATGAGATGGGGTAAGGAGGCCCTCTTAATCCATATCCGAACTTGGTTTTCTTGCCGGACAAATGATTCACCCCAAATCCGGACCGAATTTAGTTGAAGCTCAAGTTGTTTCTGAAGTCGATTAGAGATTCGGTATCAAGGTAAGGAGACATGCTGAACTAAATTTTGAACTTTATTTCCATGACAGATACGCTGGAAAAATTGCCAAAACTCGGAAATTTGGATTGAAAGGTTTTCTCAATGTCACTAGCTTTTTGCTCTGAATGCAGTTCGCCGGGAATGCTGCAAAACTACGAAGAATTTTGTCGAAGTAAAGGACCTTTCTGAAGTCGATTAGGATGAGATACTGGAGTAAAAATCCTTCCTGAACCCATATCTGAACTTGGTTTTCTCATCTGATTAGTTGTTTGGCTGTAAGTTGCCAAAAACTCCAAAACGGTAACGTTGTTTTTTGTACATATTCAAGCGGTGGGTCATGAATAAATAGCAAAATGTTAAAGGGGTCTGGCGAAGACTCAGAAATCTGCAAAATCCGATTGTCTGGGTCAGGAAGTCCAATAAATATTACATTTTTGGGATCCCATCGAAATATTTGGTCTTGTTTGGTTTAGTTCAGTGACATAAAGGCACAGAAGCACGTCATCCAAACTTCTCCGTCGTCCAACCCTCTCTGGGAATACAATGTTTTTAAGCGTCGCGGATGGAGGTGATTTGTCAATACCGAAATTGGTGAGAAAGAAGCTTACCACTTAGTGTTGTAACTGGAAATCAGTTTTTTTGACAATAGGCAATCTGGTGTATCAAATAACGCGGTAACTGCATTAACAACAAACTGCATACTCAGTTACCGTGGAAACAGATACCATGGTATCTGCAAAAACGGGGGCTCAATCTCTCACCAACATAGACACTGACGTGTTTTTCAGACCATAACTTGAGAAGATAGAGCTCATAAGTTGTGTTATTAGTCATCTTTTCCACATCATAGTCACTGCCCATATAAAAAGAATCATCGTCATTATGAGTCCATGACAGCTGTAATTGCTGTCCGAACTTGCCCTATGAAAATCGTCTGGAGTCAGCCCACTCTGACCGATTCCGATAAAACGGCCGCCAAAAATAAATGGGTTAACGAAATCACTTGCGGCTTGCATTATCTCTTTTAGAGAGACCCTTCTAAGCGCCAATGAAATGACGAATTTTTGCGGATTTTCTTTGCAAAGATCTCTGCCCAATTCAGCTCCCAAAATTGTTTCCAGAAGTGATCGAAATGTTATTTTTATTTTCATAGCCGGGGTGTTTGGATTAAAACCTTACAACTTCCCGCCGAATGTGCGCTACTGTCATACCATCTTGTGACAATTTTATGGTGGAAAAATTGTCACAGCCCCGGATTCTCCCCCCTCCGGATTCACCCCAGTTTTGCCCCTATTTGAGACCGTGACCCTCGGAAAGTGACCCTCGTGGTGTGAGTATAGATGCGTGCGTATGATATTGCAGCGGCTTAAGAAACGAAAGTTAGTTTAGTCGCTATGACATGGCATTCCTTCTTCTCCCTGCTACTGCCAGATTTGGCAGATAGTAAGCAATTAATTTTAACTATAATAATGTTGTCGCATGGTTAGATGGGCTCTACAAAAAAAAAATATTGTCGCACGAGTAGGGTTGTGATAAAAGTGTTAGCAAAAGAACTGCATGGCATGATAATGCTGAGACAACTGACTTTCAGTTGTTCTCAACATTGGGGCAATCAAACTGCAACATGGTTGTGCTTAAGTTACTATTAATAATAGTTGCGTTTTTGCAGATACCATGTTATACGTTACCACGGTAACTGGATCTTTAATTAATCATTTTTGCAGTTACCTTGGTATCTGATACTACGGATGCTCTGCAAAAACGACAATTTCCGGCTTTGCGCTTTTAGAAATCATCCAAAAAGAAATATTGATATCTACTGACATCTAGAGGGACATAACTTCGTTCCCACCAATTGACAACAAAAACTAGACTATTGTGTTAGCTAGCGATGACGAAAGCGAGATGAAATCTTTAACTACCACGATCAGTTACCACGGTCGGACCGTGATATCTGAATATCAGATACCACGGTACCTTGCCAGATACCATGGCATCTGCAACAAGAGCTACGAGCTCATGTGGCACTTGAGACGAGTAGGTGGTACAATAAAGTAGATGAGAACGTCACAAAATACCCCGCCATCCAAAAATGTGTTCGGACCTGGGAATTGGATATTTAGTTTCACTCAAGTCTGAGCATTTCCGGCATCGTTTTGGATCGTGTAGGGCAAATGAATTTATTCCTTCCAGTCTATTCGGGTTCCTGATACGCCCTGCAGCCCACTGTCGTTCCACATTAGGAAGCACCGAACTCGTGGGATCACCAGAATTCTGCCCCCCCCCCAACTCCCCCACAGTGCCCGAACCCCGTCCGGTCATGTTGACGATGTATCTGAGACTTGTGCTTGTTCTTCCCACCAAGCTTAATTCATCCCGATCGCTCCACTCTAAAGTGTTTCCAAGATTTCCGGTTCCCCCCCCCCCCCTCCAGCTCCCCTCGAAGTCACGGATCCGGTCCAGATTTGAAACGGGTCGTCTTTGATTTGAAGGGGGTTTCTTTCCAAATATTAAGTTTCATTAAGATTTGATCGCCCCTTCAAAAGTTGTAAATACTTCAAGATTCCTCCCTCCACTCTCCCCTCCTCCCGATATGCCTGCCAAGTTTCATCCTCCTAGCTTTTAAGTGGAAGTGCACGAACTAGCAAAACCCGGACCGACCGACTGAGGGACCTTCCACATAACTGGAAGTGCCCGAACTAGCAAAACCCGGACCAACCGACCGAGGGACCGACATAAATTGCAATCGCTATACGGCACTTGCCCGAAGTGCCATGAAGATGAAACTAATGAGAGATAAATAATTATCGGGCCCGATGTCGCTAAAGGATTGAAGAACTGGACTTGTTTCAGTTGTTCTTATTTTTATTTTATTCCCTGAAAACCAAATTTACCAATATGATATATTCTGTTGTAGAACACAGCCGAAAATATGCGCTTGATACGCTTGAGGACATTAGCCATGATCGTACCGAAGCAAGAACATTCACACGAACTGACCTTTAAATTTTGAAAAGTTATTTAAATAACTGTCGCCTCAATCATTCTCGTCTGGTCGAGCAGCGCTAGAATATACTGTCCCGAAAATAAAATAAGAGCTGGAAGCTAATATGGCACTTGCAAGACTTGGTAAATAAGAATGACGGTGGGCCCTTGGATGTGATGATGCGCACATTAAGGGTGCTAGAAACTCATCTGTAATCAAAACTCTTAAGGCAAAAATTATATGGGCTCATCTGAATCATGAAAATGTAGGTTTTGCTTAAAAGTATTTTTTTGTACTTTACGGTTAAGATGAGTACTTTACGGAATGTCGGATCTGGGAAGTGAAAATTGCTAAGCCAATCTTGTCAAGTCTCTAATGTTCAAGCCAAGTTTCATCGTCCTAGCACATTTGGAAGTAGCCTACTTTAAACTGCCATCACCGGAGTTCTGGACCCCCCCTCCAACTCTCCCAGAGTGACCGAATCCGGTCCGGTTCTATCACTGATGTATCTAGGGCTTATACTTGTTCTTCCCACCAAGTGTTATCCAACCGCTATATTCTAAGCGTGTCATCCCCCCCCCCGGACTTCCCCACATTGATCTGATCCTGTCCGCACATGAAACGGGACATCTGAGACACAAGGTCTTTCCAAATATTAAATACGGTGACCATTATAACATAGGACATTTAATGTCCTAAAACACTTGAATATATTAATAAATTATGACATAAAAGAAAATATATCACTTGGAATTCACTTTTTTTTGTTAATTTCCAAGTGAAATATGGTACAAAGGAGTTCGAATACCGGTTAGTGGCCACATTTAAGTGACACCAGGAGATTTTGGTGCCTCGTCCGTCCTAACGCTAGATCGGGCAGGACATCTTTATGTTTTTCATTGATAAGGATTGACCGGCCGAAACGTAAAATTAAGTTTTGACGGCGGAAATGGAGTGGCTCAAGTCTTAATATGAGGAGGGAAGCTTTGTAACCATTGTATTTCAATCCTAGCATAATGCGGCACGCTCTGATTTGTACTCCGTTCAAAAGTTACAAATACTTCAATATTCTGGATTCCCCCTCCATTCGCTCCCCCCACGGTAGTCGGATCGGGAAAATTACTATTTTTAAAGTTGGTTTGGTCGGGTCCCTGATATGCCTGCAGAATTTCATCGTCCTATCAAGTCTGGAAGTACCCTAACTCGAGAAAAGTGGCCTGACAGAAAGCCAAACAGACCGAAAAATGATCGATATATGGCACTTGAGCGGAACTTCAAGTGCCATAAAAACAAGAGCTACGAGCTCATATGGCACTTGTACGAGTAGGCTGTACAAGAAAGTAGATGAAAACGTCACAAAATACACCCGCCATCCAAAAAGGCGGTTCGGAAATAGAAATAGGATATTTAGTTTCACTCATTTCTGAGCAGTTCCGGCATCGTCTCGATTGCAAATGCACATGACTGTTCAAACTCTCATCCCAATAAATCCATTTGTTTGATCCCTAGACGTGCTACACGATTTCCGGTACTCACTCTATTTCCACCTACCGTGGCCGAATCTGGTTCGGAATAAAAAAAAATCGACCACCTAAAGCATCTTGGTTTATACCATCTACCAAGTTTCACTCGAATCTGATCATTTTTGGAAAGTTCCGGTACCCCCCCCCCTTCCCACCAACGTTGTCGGAGCCGGTTCGGGCCCAATCTCTTAATTCCCTCATCAAGTTTGACTGAAATTGGAGTATAGCCTATCTGCAAGTTTCCAGTACCCCCCCCTACCTTGTCCGAATCCGGCCCAGACGCCAAATAACAAATCTAGGCCGCATAAACTCGGCACTGTCGAATTGCATCTCATTCGGTCCATCCGTTTGGTTTTTGTGCATGTCAAAAGTCCCCCCACCACCAATTCCCCTAATCGTGGTCGCATATGGTTCGAACGCATGTTTTACATGTCGAGGCCATCGATTCGTATCACCCATGAAGTTTCACTCGAATCAGACCACTCGTTCGCAATTTATAGAAATCCATATTTCTCTTCTCTTGCTCCCCCAAAAATGCTCGGATCTAGGAACGGAAGTTTCCGGGGGTATGTTGTGTCAGGTTTTTAAGTCAAGATAATTCGGGTCGCTAATATGCCTGCAAAGTTTCGTTGTCGTTTTACATCTGGAACTATTCTAACTCACGACTACCGGAATTCCAGGAAACCCCCTCCAACTCCCCCCACAGAGCCCCGAAACCATCTGGCTCCGTCAATTTCATCTAGGCCTAATGCTTGTTCCATCCATTAAGTTTCGTCCCAATCCCTCTACTTTTAGAGTTTCTTGAGTTTTCCACCCCCCCCCCCCCCATCCCCACAGGTATCGGACCCGACTCGGACGTGACACTGAACGTCCGAGGCGATAGCTCACCAGGCAAGTTTCATTCAAATCCGATCACCCGTTCAAAAGTTATGCACGCCACTAGATTCCGGACTCCCCATCCCCCACTCCCCCACGATGGTCGGGTCGGGGAAACGGCTGTTCTCAAGTCAATCTGTTCGGATCCCTGACATACCTGCCAAGTTTCATCGCCCTAGGACATCAGGAAGTATGCCGAACTCGCGGGATCGCTAGAAATCCGGACCCCCACCCCAACTCCCCCACAGTGCCCTGATCCGGTCCGGTTATGTCAATGACGTGTCGAGGACCTGTGCTTGTTTTTCCCACCAAGTTTCATCCCGATCCCTCCACTTTAAGCGTTTCTCAAAATTTCCGGTTCCCTCCTCCAACTCCTCCCAGTGTCATCGGATCCGGTCCGGCTATGTCAATGACGTATCTAGGACCTGTGCTTGTTTTTCCCACCAAGTATCATCCCGATCCCTCCACTTTAAGCGTTTCTCAAAATTTCCGGTTACCTCCTCCAACTCCCCCCAGTGTCATCGGATCCGGCCCGGATTTAAAGTGAGGTGTCTGAGACACAAGGTCATCCTAAATATCAATTTTCATCAAGATCCGATCACCCGTTCAAAAGTTATGCACGCCACTAGATTCCGGACTCCCCATCCACCCACTCCCCCCACGATGGTCGGGTCGGGGAAACGGCTGTTCTCAAGTCAATCTGTTCGGATCCTTGACATACCTGCCAAGTTTCATCGCCCTAGGACACCAGGAAGTATGCCGAACTCGCGGGATCGCTAGAAATCCGGACCCCCATCCCAACTCCCCCACAGTGCCCTGATCCGGTCCGGTTATGTCAATGACGTGTCTAGGACCTGTGCTTGTTTTTCCCACCAAGTTTCATCCCGATCCCTCCACTTTAAGCGTTTCTCAAAATTTCCGGTTCCCCACCCCAACTCCCCCACAGTGCCCTGATCCGGTCCGGTTATGTCAATGACGTTTCTAGGACCTGTGCTTGTTTTTCCCACCAAGTTTCATCCCGATCCCTCCACTTTAAGCGTTTCTCAAAATTTCCGGTTCCCTCCTCCAACTCCCCCCAGTGTCATCAGATCCGACCCGGATTCAAAGTGAGGTGTCTGAGACACGAGGTCATCCTAAATATCAATTTTCATCAAGATCCGATCACCCGTTCGCAAGCTAAAAATACCTCAAATTTTGACTTCACCCTCCCTCCACTCCCCCCCCCCCAGATGGTCGAATCGGGGAATTGATGATTTCCTATTTAAGCTGGTCGGGTCCCAGACATGCCTGTCAATTTCCATCGTCCCAGCACGTCAGGAAGCACGGAACTCGCGGGATCACTACAAATTCGGACTTCTCCCCCCCCCAACTCCCCCAAAGTGAGCGGATCCGTTCTGGTTATATCAGTCACGTATCTAGGACTTTTGCTTGTACTTTCCACCAAGTTTCATTCGGATCCCTCCACTCTAAGTGTTTTCCAAGATTTCCGGTTTCCCCCTCTAACTCCCCCCAGTGTCACCGGATCCGGTCTGGATTTAAAATGGAGGGTCTGAGACACGAAGTCCTTCCATGTATTAAGTTTCATTAAGATCCGATCACCCGTTCGTAAGCTAAAAATATCTCATTTTTCCTATTTTTTCCGGATTCCCCCTCCCTCCACTCCCCTCCAGATGGTCGGATCGAGGAAGCGACAATTTCTAATTTAATCTGGTCCAGTTCCTGATATGCTTGCCAAGTTTCATCGTCCTAGCTTATCTGGAAGTGCCCAAACTAGCAAAACCGGGACCGACAGACCGACAGACCGACTGACGGACAGAAATAACAATCGCTATATGGCACTTGAGTAAGCTCAAGTGCCATAAAAAGGACCAAACATGTAACACAACACAACCGGAGAAATTTAGACCGGAATATTTTCGCAATAGATTCGCGGACATACCATAGCTGCTCCAAAAGTGTCCCATATACTGAAGGAGGATACGGAAATAAAAAAGTTTATTTTTTTTTGTTCCAACTTTCCGTGGGATCGAGCAAAACAACTAATAATTATGCAGTATTTCAGAAATAACAAATTCACAACTGAACCAATAGGAGGCAAGTGTTGCAAGTTTCCCAATAATTGACACCTCCTTTTTAAACTAGGTGTGATCGGATGGAACTTTAATAACTTTAATCAAATAAGAAAATCTCTAAGAAAAAATAAAAGTCATCAAGTATGAGCAAAGTCCCCAGATAAGCTTGCGTCCAAGGCCGTATCCGGGTGGGGGGGGGGGGGGGGGGGTCAAGGAGGTTACGTATTAGAGTTACGATCGTTACAATTTACTAATGACCGTCGGAATCATCAGAAGTGATAAGAACTATGCACTCAGCAGGAATTCTCGTCGGGCAGAATCCGTATCGTGTGGGGCAATACTATCAAAATAATAGTGGTCTCCTTTTTATCACAGTAACTCATAATAAATTTCATTGAACACAACCTACAAAGACGTCTTCACTCTTACCTCCAACTTGTCGCAATTTTTCAGCGCATTTTCATCCAATCCTTTGATTTCGTTTACACTTAAATCCAAAGCTTTCAAGTTTCTAAGTCGATTTAGTTCGCTACTGAAGAAAAGAGGATTCAGCTGATCTCCTAGCCAATTGTGGGACAGATTAAGTTCTTCCAACGTGTCTTCAACACCTGCAAAAGAGGAATCAATCAATCAATCAGTCGTGGGAAGCTGTCTGCGCTATTACATGAAGGTATGTCCCGATTGACACCTTGTTAATCATATCTTTACGCCATACAAGTTAAAGTTCTCAAAAACACGAACAAAAATAAAGATGTGAGACAATTTTTGTTTTATTCTTTTAACTGACAAAAAATAAGCCAAGGCTGCTGCGCGTAAATGACCCAGATTCTTGTACAAATTTTCGCACTCGCAATTAGGCTAAAATTGCGAGTCCAAGGTCCAGCAATTTGATGAATTCTTTAATTCATCGCTAATGGAGCACATCTCCCATTTACTTGGCAACTGCTGAACCCCATAGTTTCATCACAGAAGTTACAATTGCCAAACTTCGCTAATCATGACTTGCGTATTTTTGTTATACCCTCAAGCGTGGGTTAGGTTTGTATTCAAGTATAATAATATAGATGCGTTTTCACGATTTACTTATTAGCTGGATTTGGGTTATTCGGTATGGTGTGTGTAAATGTACTGGTGTGTAAATACTACATTTATTTTCTTTGGAGAGAAAGAGCATAGTGTGTCTGAGCCCTATACTACCTAGGTAGGACATTCCTCCCCCTCGTTTATTGATTGGTTGTGAGAGTGGAGAATAAGGTTAGGCCCACCAGTCCTCAGACGTTTGTCTCGCTATCTACAAGGTTCCAGAGACCCCTGCTTAAGACCTAGCCTTATCTCTATATTCTAAACTACATCACTGGTATTTACAGAAGTCTCCATCAGTTCAACAAAGATTTTGAATATTTGACGGTGTAGGCAGTACGGTAGGAATGGGGGTGACAGGCGACGAAGGCGATCGTAAGTGAAGGGATACCTGTGACATTTTAAAAGTTGTCCGTCTGTCCGTCCGTCTGTTAGCACGATAACTCCCGAAGAGAATGAAATATTTTGATGAAACTTGGTGTGACGACTCTTTGGGTCAAGGGTAAGATTAAGTTCGTAGATGGGCTCTGTAGCCCTACATTTAGGGATAGGGGGTTCAAATTAAGGGGGCAAACAAAATATTTTTAAACAGCTAATGTGGGTAAGAGGACATGCTGAAAACGAGTATGCAAAACATTTTCTCGTCCGACAAGTAGTTCGCCCGGGATCCGGCAAAAACCGGAAAGCTGGTTAAAAGTAAAAGTTTCATTTGAAGTGATTAAATGTTTGATTAAGTGGTAAGAAGACACGCTGACACGATGGTGAAAATAATTTTCTTGCCGGACGAATAGTTTGTCCGGAATCCGGCAAAAACCTTGGTTAAAAGTAAAAGTTTGATTTGAAGTTGATTGAGTGTCGATTTAGGGGTAAGCAGACATCTGAACACTTATGTGAAAAGCATTTTCTACCCGGACAACAAATTCGCCCGGAATCCTGCCAAAACTGGAAAATTTGTTAAAAGTAATAATTTTTATTTGAAGTTTGGTAAGAGACAGATTTAGGGATAAGAAGAGACGCTGAGTCTGTATATGACAGTCATTTTATAACCGGACATATAATTCGTCCCGAGTCCGGTTGTAACCGTTATTTTTTTAGAAGCTAAAGTTTTATTTGAAATTGATTAGATGCTCTTTATAGGGATAAGGAGGTATACCGTACGCTGAATTTAACTCTGAATTTTTTTTTTTTGCTGACAAGTAGTTCGCTCGGAATTCGGCCGAAACCGGAAAGTTGGCAGAAGTTGTTTCGGTCAGTACCGTCCAAATAGATCTGGCTTATAGAGATATATTTGAACTTGGTTTTCTCTAACAATTAGCCTGGCGAAGACTGGATCTGGTGAAGACAAGAATTGTCTGGATCAAATATTAGATTTGTGGGGTCCCATCGAAACGTTAGGTCTTGTTCTGTTAGTTTTTTATTTCATGGTTTCTAACGTCCCTGGGTGGAAGAGGCATAGCCACTTCAATCGACATGAAGGAAAGAGAGGAAAAGGTAGCTACGTGAAAAAAAAAATATAAAAGAAGATGTTAAGATTTTCAGAATAGATTACAATTTGATTTCCTGTCGTCCTGCTTCCCTTGTCCCGCTTTCGGTGTCAGACCGTGGAACTACCAGTCGGGTTGCCTACCCGTAACAAGAACGCCCCATTTAGCCAAAATGGTATGAGGGCGGGAAGCGAACCATCTGAACGAACCACGAATCAGCCCCGATGGCCTACTCGCCTCTTGAGGTAGTACATGCTGGAACAAAGCTAAGATATAGGCCTACACTGTAAACAAAATCTTGATTTGCTACTGGGATTAATCTTGTGTCTACTGAGATAAGATTATCTCTATTTCGGATTAATATTATCCCAGTACAGATAACATTATTACCAGTAGCAAATACTGCAGTTAACTTTAATCCTTACTCGGAGAAACTTTTTACAGTGTAGGCTCTCTTGCCAAGGGCCTCACAATCGTTCGACTATCGCCTGAAGTTGACCAAGAACTGCAATGATGTCTCCGCGACCTCAACGACCTTTTATCCCCGGCAGGTGACTCCTTCAAGAATACAACGGAAGTGTATCAAGCACCCCCTGGAGTGATATACCCTTCCAATCGCGATTTATGGTCTAAAAATCGCACTAATTCGAGTTTCCTTCATCACTGAAGATTCATTCATCGTCAAGTTAATGATTCGCTGATCGAATTCATCGATTCTCTTTATCTTCTTTTAATCAGTTCAGGTTAAAATTTTCGTTCTTGTATGACAATGATCGCCAAAGGGCAGTATCACTTGCCAAATCCCTCAAAATTATGAACAAAACTAGTCAAACTAGACCAGCTGTCAGGCTTGACCGAGTTTAAATTCAAAACTGAACCACCGACTCTTAGACCGATGTCAAAACTTAGCTTAAAGTCGCCTTTTAAGTTAATTAATCACCATGAAAAAAAAAGAAGACAAGAAAAGAGCACTTTTATGGTAATGATCTGTTCAAAAAGACTACATTACTTCAAATGCATCGTTAAGTCTTGCGTCTTCGCCTAACAGAATGTAAAAGTTGACTGAAGCTACGGAAAATTTTCTACATTGGTTGGGGTTTTCATCGAAACATATCACCTATTCCATTAGCCCCAAACGTCAATAAGCAAAACGGATACGTCAGCTGATCTTTATGGCACTTGACTTCCGGCCAAGTGCCATATACCGATCACTTTTCCGTCGGTCTGTCGGTCTGTCGGTCGGTCAGTCCGGTGTTTGCGAGTTAGGGTACTTCCAGATACGTTGGTACGATGAAACTTGGCAGGCATATTAAGGACCCGACCAAACTGACTTGGAATTAGTCACTTGCCCGATCCGAAAATCGTGGGGGGAGGGGGAGGTTGCGAAATCTAGAAAATAGGGGCATGCATAACTTTCGAACGGGTGATCGGATCTTAATGAAACTTTATACCTGGGAAGACCTCATGTCTCAGATGCCTCGTCTCAAGTCCAGACCGGATCCGATGAATCTGAGGGGGAGTCGGAGGGGGAGCCGGAAATCGTGTGAAACTCTCGGAGTGGAGCGATCGGGATGAAACTTGGTGGGAAGAACAAGCACAAGCTCTAGATAAATAACTGACAGAACTGGACCGGATTCGAACACTGTGGGGGGAGTTGGAGGGGGGTTCCGGAATTCCGGCGATCCGTAGTTGATATACTTCCAGGTGGGCTAGGACGATAAAACTTGGCAGCCATATGAGAAACCGGGCCAGATTAACTTGGAAACAGTCATTCGCTCGATCCAACCGTCGTGGGGGGACGGGGAGACGGCGGAATCCGGAAATTAGTGGCATGCATAACTTTCGAACGGATCTTAATGAAACTTGATATCTTGAAAGAACTCATGTCTCAGATGTCCCATTTCAAGTGCAGACCGGATCCGATGAACTGGGGGGTGGGAGGTGGAGGGGAGAATCGGAAATCTTGTGATACGCAGAGAGTGGAGCGATCAGGAAGAAACTTGGTGGGATCCTAGGTGCATCAGTGACAGAATCGAATTGGATTCGGGTACCGAGGGGGGGGGGGGGCTATAGGGGGGTTTCCGGAATTCCGGTGACCGTGAGTTAAGGTACACCCAGACGTGCTAGGACGATAAAACTTTGCTGGAGCATTAGAAACTTGACATCCTTGGGTTAAACATCGTGACTTCTCCGATCCGACCAATACAAAAAATACTTTTAAACAATATTTACTTTTTCAAGATCGCCACGAGTACATGAATCTTTTTGCCTCAGGGTTTTGCTTATAAATTAATTTTTGGCACCCTTAAAGTGCGCATCTTACCGAAAAATTAAAAAAAAAACTTTTGACCATCACTTTCATCCTCTGACCCAGCCTTGCAAGTTTGGCGCATCTTAACCGAATACTTCCATCTGATCCAGCCTTGCCGGTTTTTGTTTTCCTTCTTGTTTCCTTTTGCTTTCTGTCTCCAATTTTTATATTTAAAGTGAAACCATAGGTTGAATTTTCAGCCCCCTTCTTTTTTTCTTGTTGGGGTATTTCTTACTACATATGCTTGCAAGTGCAATATGAGCTTACAGCTCTTGTTTATTAGAGCTATAGTTCGGCCCTTCTTGGCAAAAGTCCTCTTTAGGCTCAAAACCGCTCAAGTTGGAAAAATGATTCGTGATTCGCACTCAGCTTGGGCTGAAGGAATAGTTGTCAATAAGTATCTGGATCACCTGTCTACAGGTCCTTCACAGGTCGATGTAACAGTTCCTCCAGTTCTACTATAATCAATTATTTGTGGTCGTCGTTTCTTGGTTTTCGGAAGAATTAGTTTTTCGATTTAATAGACTTTTTTGTCCTTTTGATATCCTTTATTCTTTTTTCTTTTCAGTTATTTTCTTCATCTGTGTTTTCTTTTCTTTGCGACGGTGCTGTGAACAGTTGAGTTTTTGAAATAAATATCAGATCATTATAGTTCCACTGCGGGGAGGAAGAGGCGCTGCCCAAAAGTAAGAAATGTCGAGGAGAAAGAAACGGTTATCAGTTCGAGCTTTGAAAAATTTCAGTTCCAACGCTTACCTTCTAGCATCCGTTCAGTAAGCCTTCGAAGTCCATTGTGTGAAATATCCAACCGTTTGAGGGGTATATCACTCGCCGTAAAAAGCTGAGATGCGAGACTCTGCAGTCCGGAATTCCGCTGGCGGAAAGAGTGGATCCGGAACCGGAACGGAAGAAGCGGGAAATCTCCTTGAAATACGACATTATCGCAGTTTATATCGGTACCGTTTTCTAAGTTCTTCTGGCACAGGCAGGCGATGTCCAGTCCTGAAGTAACCTAGAACGAATAACGAAGTTAAAGCCCAAGCCGCAGTTGGGTAAATCTATCCTAGACAATACGAGCCACCGGTCACTACTACCGGAAACAGCCCCTCCTAATAACCGAACTCGATTGCAAAATAAACTTCTGCCCCTGAAGTCCGCACTAATCGTTACGGGAACTCGTTTGTGCCCTTTTTTACTTCGGCTTTCAATGCCGAATCGTAGTAAGTGTTTGTTATTTATAATTTGTAAGAAACTGAATTTAGTTATGCTATGATAGTTTTTAAACATACTCTCTCTCTCTCTCTCTAAGCCAAAAAGATATAGTTTATATTCGAATATTCTAACATACCACCTTTGAAACCATACCTTTTTTTGAAACACTGCACGGGTTCTAAAAGACTTAAACCCCTTTTCAGTCTCGCTCGGCTACCTTGATCCTAATTAAAAACAGAGAAAGCTAATGAACGCCTTGAAGAGATGCGGTGCCTCGAGCCAAAAAGGGCAGATGACAAAAATCTGCGTAATGCCGCTGGGTCGGATAAGAATGACTGAAATATTGGAAATCAGAATGGATGGAACACTTAGGGACATGCACCGAAGCAGTAACATATATGAGACGGATCCTTTAAGATCAATAGTTGTTGCTAAAAAGCTTTTACTAAGAAGAAAAGAGCCGGAGTGCTAGGTCGAATAGATCTGATTAATTTCAGTGAAGAAATCGATTGCCCTACCGTATGTCCTTTTTGCAACAAAAACCCTCGAGGATTTTCAAATTTACCATTGATCTGCTGTTAAAGTACCATATTTTTCAAAAGGTTTTTTCAAAAGAATAGGTCTTTGCCAGTGGCTGAGTGTGCTTGCCGATTTTGTGGTGAGGTAGAAGAGAGTGTATGCCATCTGTTGACAGATTGTCCGGGGGTGAAGGAAATTAGAGATGTTTTTTTTTTGGTGGGGTGCCCACACTATTCCCTGGTATTATGAATTCGACAAATCGTCAGGTAATTTGGTCGGTATGTAAATATTTTAAGTGTATACTGGAAGTTTAGATCGGAGGTAATTTGGCAATACTAGAAGGGTAAAAAGAAGTGATTTTATTGTATGTAATTTTAAAGTTCAATTTCGTTAGTTAAGTGCGATAATGAATACTGTTGTATGGCCCTTTGTTGGCTTTAATAAATTATTATTATTATTACTATTATTCTTTATTTTAAAAATTTCATCTTGGGTTCCCCATTTATTCTGTAATTCCCAATTAACGCATATATTTAGACACTATCATAATAGTAAATATAAACTATATCTTTGCGACTGAGAGAGAGAGAGATCGGTATATTTATAAACTATCATAGCATAACTAAATTCAGCATAACTGTAATTCCCAATAACGTCAACAAAACATGACGATATTTTACAAAAATGTCTCTTCAGCCAACCCAACCCGCTACCCATTTTTTCACATATTGAGGGAATCTTGTGCATTGTGTTCCTCTTTCACAGTATTTACGCTGTTGTTGAATATATAAACTGGTTTAGGTATAGTTTTTGACTACAATACTCCTCACTGAGGAGTCCTCAGTTTTGAAGGACAGAAATAAGTCAAGTAATTGTTTAATTTTGAATACCCACAAAGAATCCCTTCGTATTTATCATCACATCGCTTACTTTTTTGGGCTACGGCTCTCTCTCTTGATGATGTTAAATTTTTGTACGCATTTAAAGTGACCTTCTCTTTCTAAGCGAACTCAAAGTTTCTTCATTGCCTAGGCCTTTCAAATTTTTTTCAATTTCAATTTTTTTCAAATTTTAACGTACACAACTAGTTGACATATTTTCTTGTAACAGTTCAGTTCATACTCCGTCAATACGTATACATTTCAAGACCAATTTCTCTGTAGCGACTGTAGCCTATTGAACAATTCATATTTCTCGGATAGTTCAAACCCTTTAACTGAACATTTGTATAACATACCAAATTACTTTTATCATCCGTCACACTAAGTTGTACCCAGAGTTGTACCATAAAATTCCATGACAGACGAGCCGTAGTCGGACTATTCGCGTGAGTCAGTAAGGCCTTGTACGGCAAGCGATAAGACAATTGCTAAAGTATAACCTACCAAACTTGCTGATACCACCAATAGGTAATAAGGGTTATTTATTTATCCTTGCTCGTACATGCATTGATGAATACCGGAAAATCAACTTCCCTGTGATTTGTGACAACATTCCTAAACTGAGCCGGTGATGCATAGAATTCAATGTTGCCGCCTTTCTCTGAGGCAAACTGTGACTTTTGGCCGCACAAACTTTTGTCATTTGTAGCCTAGTAGAATGTTCATTCACGAACAATCCACTCCTGCGAGCGCTATAGCAGCTTTCGGTTTTCGGTTTTCACCAGTTTTTGTGGAGCTCATAACTCGTGAACCAGTGCGGGTATCAAGGTCAAGCTTGGTACACTTGTCGGAATTGGGGTCTTGTTGTGCCTTTCGGGGGCCCCACACCCACTCGGCTAAGGGGCAAATGGGCCCAGCTTGCCCAAGAGCAAAGCTCGTGACAGGAATCATTAGGTATCAAGTTGAAACTTGGTAGGCTTGTGAGCATTAGATTAGATTACAGTGTTGCCGCCATTGGGTTCTCTTTTTGCTTTTTCCGGGGTCTCAAACCCCACTTCCACTTGGTTCATGGGCAACTGTGCCCAGATTGCCCAAGAGCAAAGCTCGTGACCGTGACAGGAATCGTCAGGTATCAAGTTGAAACTTGGTAGGTTTGTGAGCATTGGGGTCTCTCTTTACTTTTTTCGGGGTTTGAACCCCACTTCCACTTGGTTCAGTGGCAAGAGGGCCCGGACTGTCCATTTTTAAGGTTTTTTTTTACAATAACTGGAGATATAGGGCGATGGAATTCTTTGTGCTTTTAGATCTTTGGGTTGCATATATGTGGAGTTGAACCACCTTCCCGACTCCACGTTCATGGGCAAATGGGCCCAGTTGCCCATGAGTTAAGTTTTTGACCCGTGACTGGAATCATACTCTAAGCTGGTATACTTGAGGTACACAGGTCTAGATATGCATTTTGATGTGTCCCACCCTGGGCCCCACCCCACCCTCCCATTCATGAGCAACTGGGAGGATTTCCCGAAAGTTAAGTTCGTGAATGACAGATCTCAAATTCAACTCTTGTATACTTGTGGATATAAATGCATTGACGTGCAGTTTGGTATAAGAGCAACAAAGAAAACCCAGCGACGAAACTGGGCAGTTTTGTCACATGATTGATGATATGCCATTCGTATTGAAGTTGTGACGGAGGCGGTTTCAGGCTGCTAGGGTTTGGTCTACTGCACTTGTTATTACCTTGCTAATTAAAAAGAGGCTTAAAGGGTTGGACATGCTAGCTGGCAAGACATTCAGTATTGAACTGGGACAATTTTTGCAAGAAGCGGGATGACTTCAAATTCGGTTAGTCAGTACTTGTTTGGTTATTCGGAATGTAAAATGTCTTGGTTCTAGCACTGCTTGCATATAAGATGTGATAAAGATTTTACTGTAACACTCCACATTTGAGCGCTTGCTCACTTGTTACCAACTATTGACGATGAATTTAGAAGGAGTACGGTCGCAGAATTCTTGATCGCTTTCTCGAAGAAGCGAAAAATCTGTGACAAAGCGCGACTAGTGGCACAGTCATACTCAAACCCTAAACTTTTCGACATGGTGCTCGAACGTCCGATGTAGGCTTACCGGTGCTCATACGTTCGGGCACCATGCCCGAGATCAAGGGCATACCCCATAGCCTACAAATCTGTTTGAGAAGCAAATTTCCATTTCAGATCTTAAATTCAACATAACTGCTGTAGGGCACGGTGCCACAACGTACGAGCACCATGATCAAATGTTGGTGCATGCCCTAAGCCTGACGTCCAAAAATTTAGGATTGTGTATGACTGAAGCTAGAAACCGACGCCACCGTCGTTTTAGGGGTCGAAACGCCAGGAAAACAAGACCGAATCTTTCGATGGGATCCCAAAAATCTAACATTTCATTCAAACAATTGGGTCATGTCTTCGCCATTCAGTCTTGGTCAGATTTCTTGAATATTTTTACTGTTAAAATGAAGTTCAAAAACGGATTCAGCATGTCTCCTTGTCCCGATACCGAATCTCTTATCGATTTTAGAAACAACGTTGAGCTTCAACCAAATTTCCTGTTTCAGCCGAATTCTTTTTGAACCATTTATCTAGCAACAAAACTAAGTCCAGATATGGATTCAGCGGACCTTCTTACCCCCAATGAATATCTTATTAGCTTATAAAACATACATATTTACCGTAAATTCGAAACCCCTCCTCTGCCTCTCAAGATAGGATTAAAGGACCTATCTACGAACTTTACCTGTACTTTACCATTAAATCCTCATTGAACAACATCCTCGCTGAACAACATATTTCCTCGTTTGAACACAATATATCAACCTCTTCGACCTTCGATTACACTAGATCTCTCCGACGTCCATAGAATAAACAAATGAATGTCGTCCACCGCGCAGCACTATACAGGATTGATTATAAAGGGGTACGGACTGCTATAGCCGAAAATCGGTCGACAAATTTTGTGCCCGGTTTTCGTCAGATTCCGGGCGCACTACATTTCCGGCACGAAAATAACTTTCATATTCGGATTCAACATGTCTCCTTACCCCTAAATCAACTATCACAATAGCTTTCAAAAATATTTGTTTTGCCCTTTAATCGGAAACCCCTCTCCCACCCTCAAATATAGGGCTACAGAGCCCATCTTCGAACTTGACCTTGACCTTGAAGAGTCTGATTACAGGTTTGTTTCCTTCCGCGAAGTTGAACCAGAGGAATGACAGCCTGTCGAGGACCCTTGCCAAGAAGGGCCGAAATATCGCTGACGTTGTAAACATTGTTTGAATAAATGTTTCAAAGTCAGCCTGGGCTCAAAGAATATTTATTGACCTATACTTTGACCCAAAGCATCCTCCTACCATTTCATCAAAATATCTCAATCACCTCGAGAGTTATCGTGCGGACAGACGGACGGATAATTTTTGCGATGTCATAGGTATCCCTCCACTCACGTTTTGGGATCCCAGAAAGGTGTGTGATGGATGCCCAACCGGACATAGGCTACGGATTGTTAAAATCATTGTCTTTTGGGATCCAAACCTGGTCGTTTTACCGAATCCTCGCAAGAAAAACAACAACAGACAAATAGGAAAACGAAGTTGACAGTTGAGCTACAATTTATTAGATGCTATTTACTATGTGATATTTGCAATTTTCTAGTATTTATTACTACTATTTTTACTATTTATTAAAAAGCCACTATGTATTAGGTGCCGGCTCCTGTAAGTAACTTACGTCTGAACATGTTCGCCAGGTTTCATCATCTTCTTCTGCAAAATTATTGGCGATCCCTTGATCCAAGTTTAAGGCTCTGGATCTTGTTCGAGTGGTTTGAAGGCTGCTGCTGACGAAGACTAGAATCAGAAACCCGATAGGCCACATTGTGGCTCTGTCTGAAAAAAAATTTGTCAGGTCAGCCAAACAATCAGGAAATCTATTCATAAAATACAGTAGAGATACGCTTCTTTGAACAGTTACACGACTTTGAACAGTACGTGAAATTCCGGAAACGACCAGAACTTACGTCTTGAGAACGTTTGTATGCAGGACCCCTCCTGCCTTTTATACTATCTCTAGATACATTTTATATATTGCACATTCTGACAAATGTCAACTAATATTGATAAAAAACAAATTCGCTCTATTTATTTTCATTTCTGCTCCGTTTCCCTCCTTGGACCCGAAATAGTAAAGTCGTCGCTACTTACAACATCACTGACCCACTTACAGGAGTCGGACAACTTATTCAGAAGTACAACAAAAACATTAGCATGAATGGGAGAACATTCTTCTACAACAGGATAGTTTTCTAGATAGGATAATGTTGTCGTAGTCTCTATGTTTGTCTGGCCTCCTCTTGTTATACTGTTCCCTTCTTCTTTCTTTATTCCTACTCCTTCTATGCCATGTGCTTTTTGATGCGTGAAAAATAAAATCATTAGTTGCGTTTTTGCCGATACCATTGTATCTCATACCACGGTCTAAAGTCGTTTTCGCAGTTATCGTGGTTTCTGATACCACGGTCAAAAGGCGTTTTTGAAGTTATCGTGGTATCTGATATCCAGATACCACGGTCCGACCGTGATAACTGACCTTGGTATCTGAAAAGTGATCTCACTTTCAACACCTTTTGTCTGTGATTGATGACGATTCTTTTTTTTTTTTTTATCCTGTCGAGTGTTTAGTTTTTTGTAAATTTGTTCGAGCGACCCTAGTTGACCATAATAATAAACAAATAAATAAATTGCAATTTAAGGTAATTTAAAGAGATATCCCGCTTCACGGAAAATCAAAGCCCAAATTATGAGAGTTTTTCCGCTACTGGGCTGTTAGGGTTAACCTACTTTTGGGCTGGTCAATGTTATCCTCGGTGTTGTGAGCTCTTGTGTACTCAATATGTAATAACAATAAACTTAAGGTACAAAAGAGTCTAGTCTCAGTAGCCAACAAATGGAGATCGTTGGATTCTAAATCCGACCAGCGTACTAATGAATAAAAGTCTTTACAGTATCTATAACAATAGAACATGTCCAACCAAAGGGATGCTTTGTTTTCGCAATGCGAAAAATCATTTTTTTCCCACACTCTTCAGGAAAGCAAGAGTTGAAATGGAAGACATTTTCTCCCATTTGAACTTACGATGTGAAAGCGAGTTCTTGTACGGAAATCAAAAGTCAACCTGTAAGATATATTCCTTATTCAAGTCCACTCAGCTTAAAAAAACGTTAGTAGGCTACCAAATGTTAATAAATCTCTCACTAAAATCCTTAAATTTTGAATCTAAAGTGAGATTCAATCAAACAGTACGTCAACTCTATTTCAGATTTTAGCGAAAACCAATCACCCTAAACGATGTGGTCTTATCCGATAGAAATACCACATTCCTTTCTTCCATAAACATGTTTAAAAATAAGTAATAGTTGGCATGTCGTAACAGTTTCTCACCCCTCTAAAATCTTCCGTCAAAGACTCAAAGTGAGTTCTTGCAGTTCTATCTTCTAAACTTTTAGGTTATTGTGTGTTAGCATAGCTAAGTTTAGCTAAGTCTAATTCAGTTTAAGCCCTAGCCAAAAGCCTTGACTTTTCTACGCCGCAGGCAAAACTGTTAGCTTAGCTTAATCTAGCATGAATCAGCTGATGCAAACTGTAAATCACCCTCCGAGCTAGCTTCCTGGTCAAGTCCATTACACAATGAACAAAATTTCAGATCCAAAGCGAAGTCAAATGGAAAAGGCACAACAACTCTAATCAGATTTTAACGAAACTTGACCACCCTAAATCATATGATCCGTATCTGTATGAAGGAAAATCCACCATTTTCCAGAAACCTGTTTCCAAAAAAGTAAAAGTTGGCATGTCAGAACATTTTCTCACCTAAGCTTCTTACGCAAAGTGAATTCTTCTACGGAAACTAAAAGTAACCCTTCCGGCTATTTCACTCGTGTTGTTGCAAGTAGTATCAATCACAATGGCATGTGAGACTGTCCACACTATGGGCAGTAGGCTTATGTGCCGAGCTGTTTGGTGGGAGTTGCACTGACATACTTTAATAACTGGACGAATAAGTACTTTTTCGATTTCACTGCGATTGTGTGTGATTTTTGGTGGTGTTTATCTACAGAACAATAGGCGTATATCGCGAAACAGTTCGCGCAGCAAGCGAAATTAAAAATTAAAGGAGTAAATCGGATGACTAAGAAGTTTGCTATTAAAAATAGCAAACATTCGTCAAGCTTCAATTTCGTTGAGATAAATATTTTATAGGAGTTTATCTGAACAAACAAGTCCAAAGGTGTCAATGGGGTCCCAAAAATCTAATATTTGATTCAGACAATCGAGTCTTGTCTTCGCCAGATCCAGTCTTGGACAGGCTAATCATCAGAGAAAACCAATTTCAGATACACCTCTATAAGCCATATCTATTTTGACGACACTGACCGAGACTTCCTGCCAATTTCCGAGCGAACTACTAGTCGAGCAAAAAAAAAAATACAGAAACAAAACCAGCGTATCTCCTTATCCCTATAAAGAACATCTAATCAACTTTGAATAAAAGTTTTACTTAAACAAAAATCTGGTTACAATCGGATTCCGGAATAATTATATGTCCGGGTCGTGCCATCGTGCTCAGCATGTCTTCTTACCCCATAATAGACTATCAAATTAGCTGTTTCAAAATATGTTCTTTGCCCCTTAATCTGAACCCCCTACCCCACCCCTAAATGTAGGGCTAGAAAGCCCATTTACGAACTTGACTGGTCCGACGACCCAACGAATCCTCACACCAAGTTTCATGGAAATATCTCATTCCCTTCGAGAGTTATCGTGCTTACAGACGGACGGACGGACGGACAGACGGACAACTTTTGCGACTTACGTTTTGGGATCCCAAAAACAACAGTTATTCATCCCCAAACAGTTGGCGTAACAAGCGAAATCCTAAATTTAAATTAACTGAATCAGGATGAAAGGGTAATTAAAAATTTACTACCGAAAACTAGCAAAAAACTGTCCAATTACTTTCGATTTCACTGATATAAGTATGATATTTGTAGCCGTTTTGTTTTAAATACAAAGCAATAGGTAACCATTACAAATTATTTAGCGTAATTCGCCATTTCACAATTCCAAGAAGCATTACAAATCACTTTTGTCACAAGCTACGTACTTGAGTGGGTCAAATTATTAGTTCAGGCAATAAATAACTATGTCACCCTGTGACACACTTTTGATCCTTTGGGAACATTTTACAACCCTTTTATCTATTACCCGCTCTTTTGAGGAGTGAACGTTACTGTCAAGAACCCTTGGTAACTCAAGGGTACAGCAGAGGCGCAGAGTATCTTGACACTCAGAATCCTAACATGCTTTAATCAGTTCGGCTACCCTCTACCCCTGGTCATTAGCAAGAGCGACACAAATCCTAGGATACCTTAACCTTGCCAATGTGACGAAGGTTGAACTCTTTGAGAGCTGGGGTCTAGCTGATAGTCCCTAGCATAGGCTCATGACCAATCAGTGACGACTGGTTCGCTCGGAAAAATTCTCTACGACGGAAAAAGATGTCAGTTACCAAGTTCAAATGTGGATTCAGCTTTTCTATTGATTCCTACACCGAATTATTGATTTGCCTTCATGTATATTGACGTATTCAACACGCCATTTGGCCCCAAGCCACGATATGTGTTGATATTTGAAATAAACTGAAACTGAAACTGAATTTCCGGTTTTGCCGGATGACGGGCAAGTGCTTGTCGGGTAAGACATCAAAATAAAAATAAAGTTCAAACATCGGTTCAGCATGTCTTTTTACCTTACAAATCTCCAGTTGTACTTCAGAAGAAAAAAAACTTTAACCTCTACCAAAATTTTTAGTTATGACCAGATTCCGAGCGAAGTACTCATTCTGTAAGAAAATAAAGTTCAAAACGTGTTTTGCTCTTTTTGTTTAGTTTTAGTCAGCCGTAGGCTACTGCAGCCGAAGCCAGTCATTTCCGCCTGAACACGGGGAACAAAAAAATGAAGGCCAATGAAATAGTGAATATTAACACTGTATCACTTTATCAACATGGTTTTGTAGGGTTAAAATTTCAACTGTATTCGAATGATTTATTAATGCAGGTGTAAATACGGTACCATTCAGTTTCAAGAATTCTATAAAGGTTCGGAGTTCAGTTTAGTATCGAGCCTTCGTATAGATGAGCTAAAATATAATATAGTAGAAAGCTAGTAGAGAAGGGGATTTTTTTTCACGTTATTCCTGTTACAACAACGGTTTGAATACTTTTCATCATGTTATATTTAGTTTCTTGAAAAAACAAGCTTCTCGAAAACTGAATCGTTTTTAAAATGAACAAGAGCTAGAAGCTCATATGGCACTTGCAAGGCTGGTTCAGAGGATGAAATATGGAATTTGACAATTCGTGGGTTTGTTCTCGCCATTTGTAAGCAAAACCCTTGAGATATGAGTGATCACGGGCCCTTGGAGATCACGGGTGTATCGTTTGGTAAAAAACTATTGTATTTTTCACTTGACTGTAATTATAACTTTATAGACGCTAGAAATTCATCTGGAAGCAAAACCCCTGAGGCAAAAACGATAATAATAATATAACTGCAGTAAAAAAGGCTTTCGCCTCTGTTAATTTCTCGAGACACTGTGTCTCGATAATGGGTCTATTGTGATAATGACCTATGTGATAATGGGCCCTTGGGGATCATTAACATATATCGTTTGGTATTTATTTCACTTTTCGGTTAAGATGCGCACTTTAAGGGGGCTAAAAATTAATTTTTGAGCAAAACCACTGTGGCACAAATGATCATAGACCGAACTGTATGGTTTGATCAAAAGTAATTTTTTGGCTTTGCAGTTAAGATACGCACTTTAAGGGAGCTAGACATTCATTTGTAAGCAAAACCCTTGAGGTAAGCATGATCATGGGCTCATGGGTACCACGAAAATATACGGTTTGCTTAGAAGTATTTTTTTTTTAACTTAGCCTACTTTAAGGAATTGTCGAATTTGTGAATTATCTATTTCTAAGCCAGTCTTATCAAATCTCTAACGTTCGTACCAAGTTTTACCGTCCTAGCACATTTGAAAGTACCTTAACTCACGATCACCAGAATCCCCCCCCCCCCCCCCAAGCTTCTCCCAGAGTGCCAGGATGCAATCCGGTTCAGTAAATGATTTATCTACAGCATTTGTTTGTTATTCCCACCAAGTTCCATCCCAATCTCTTGAGTCTAAGCGGGTCACTTCCCCCCCCCCCCCCAACAGTTTTCAGATTCGATATTGAGGATCCTCCCTCTTTCCACTCCCCCCACGATGATCGGATCGAGGGAATTTGCATTTCCACGTCAATTTGAACGGGTCCCTGATATGTCTGACAAGTTTCTTCGTGAAAATCCCCAAAACCGCCATCACCGGAATTTCGGGTTTGCCCCCCCCCCCCCCAGTATCCTGATCCAGTCCGATTGTCTAAACGATTTATCTAGAACAGATGCTTGTTTTCCCCAGCAAGTTTCACTCCAATCCCTCCATTCTAACCGTTTCACCAGACCCCCCCCCCCACAGCTGCCAAATCCGGTCCACGTATGTCTATGAAAAGTATAGATACAGGCGAACGGCCAGCGAGCCACCGTCACGCGTTCTGAACTTCTATTCAGTATGTAATTTTCATTCGAATCCGATCACCCGTTTGAAAGTTACACAAGGCTCAATTTTCCGGATTCCCAAATCCTCCCCCCCCCCCCAGATGGTCGGATCAGAAAACTGATTATTTACAAGTTAGTTTGGTCGGATCCCTGGTATGACGGCTAAGATTCATCTACCTAGCCTAGCACATCTGGAAGTACCCTAACTCGCAATCGTGGGACAGACCGACCGGCAGACGGAATTGCGATCGGTATATGGCAATTGAGCCAGAGAAAGTTAGGACCAAAGAATAAAGGATGTCCGTTTACTAACTCCCCCCAAACAATGAAGACTAGACTGGCACGCTGATCCATAAACTAGTGTCGGGGTTTCAGCAACACGTGGGACTATTGCATCTTCCAATACTCGGAAGTTTGTCAAAGAAACGCCGTTACCTCACGTCGCTTTGTCTCTTGACCCTGACATAATTTAGTGACAAGACGTGCATATTGATACGACAGCCAAATTGTCAATTTACTGTAGGACATTAGAAAGATAACCATCTGGAACATATCAAGGCTTTCAGTAGCAGGACTTGGTAGATTTTGGAAACATCTCACGACCCCCTTATGAACCGTCTGCTCTTTTGAGGAACGAGTAGTCAAGACACTGATGATTTTACTGACCTTAGTGTCAAGAACCCCACCTGGGAACTCTGCAGGACAACAGTGGCGAAGGCTCTTGTATAAATTCTAGCACACCCTAATATCTTTGGTTACTCTCTACCCAAGATCATTGCCCAGAGCGATAAGAATTCTCGGAAACTAAATGTATGAGCCTTCTGACCTGACAAAGGGGATTCGTGGGGTAGAACCAACATGCCCTACCTTAGGCCCAACGTTAGGGCGTGAAGTCGTGTCTTCCCCAGTTAGGCACTCGACTTGGCGATTTTTTTACCGATTAATTTTTCTTCAGCACCAAATGTATGACTCATCGAAATGATAATGGATGGAACAATTATTCATTTTAGAATAGTGTTATAGGTATGACGGGAAAAGAAAATTCTCTAACCAGCACCCCCTTTAGGTACTTACTTTCGTGAAACGAAGGTCTCTCAAATTTCTATTTTACTTCCTTCGATATAGACCTGACTTGGCTGTAAGTTGAGTGAACTAACGGTACCTCTCCTTATCCAACTACATTTGTCTATACTTCAGGTTAATCCAAATCGGTTTTCAACTTTTCACTAAAAAGGCATACAAATACTAACGTCCGTCGAAAACAGTCACAAGGAAACACAACTATCAGATTAGACTGACCAAACCATACTACCATATTCAGATACCAACCATACCCGTTTCGGGTAGAGGTGTGCACGGACCTCTTCTGCCTGGTTGTATCCCACAGCATGCAGCAAGGACACAGGAGACTATTACGGGTAGTAGGCTACAGTCACAGAGCTTTACAGTGTAACTGAAAAGGGCTGAGACGGGACAATCTAGTTGGATACCCATCACATATTCAACTGAAGAGGCTTGAAGATCCAATGAAAATGCGCTACTTCGTTTCTCTGCTAGTCGCGAATAATCGATTTTAATACAGTGGAATTTTCCTGCCGGATTTGCGTTACCTCTATGCGCGTGTACCTGTGTTGTATGCTTGGCGAAAATATTTACGAAAAATAAGTGACCAATCAGTGAGCTACTGTCGGCTAGCTGGTCACTGAAAACCCGCATTTGTACTGAGATTCAAATTTTCCGCGTCATTAGTAGAATTTTGCGTTGTGAGGACAGCCGTAGATATTCTGGAGGTCAAGCAAGTAGTGAAAAGTAAAATTAAAGTTCAATTAAATGATAAAAAAAAAAAAGTTGGCTTTTCACTTAAACTTTAAATGACCATTCGTACCTATATCTATCATGATTTGATAGCCTATCAACTCGGGTTTGTGTTTAATGCACAAACCTCGGATTTGTGTTTAATGAGCATCTTGTTGATGATACCCACATTCGTCATTCGTTGAAATCGGTTTATACACGTGGAAATATGCTGTTGCGGAATTTCCACCATTGTACTCCCGACGTTAAGACGTTTCTTTTTCGGTCGTATTGTACAAGTATTTTTGGTCTTTCTCTTGTTTGTTCTTTTACGAAGAAAGGAATAAGCGAGCTGCGTATTGCGTACAATGATATTTTTCGATTTCTTCATAAACTCCCTCGTTTTACAAGTGCTAGTGAAGTGTTTTCTGATCATAATGTCCCGAATTTTATGAGCTGCATTGGCTGTGTCGTGAGTCTCTGAGAAAACGGCTTCTTGCAAGCGACAATACCCTTATTTGTCAATTGAATACTTCGCTCCTACGGCTTTCACTTCCAGTATGGAAACAGTTATATGAGCCTATTGATAGAGGGTAATATGGTCTTGGTTTTGTTTTGTTTTTCATTTTATTAGTGTCGTTATGTGTGTTCTCAAATTATGGTCTTAGTTACCGGAATAAAATGTATTGAATTGAATAGCCTATCAACTATTTGATAGCCTATCAACGTAGGGGTTGACCCTACGTTGTTGACTGTTCCATTGATTCCCGAAGTTCCAAACTTCTTGTTTGACGTTTATCAACCGCAACGGTGCTAGACTGATTCTTCCATTCTCCATGTTTGTCACTTTTCGACGCGGATTGGCTGGGAAGGTTATGGCTTCTGATGACATCACTGGTTAGAAAAACCGGTGGTACGAATTTGATCCTGGTTCTCATCAAAACCAAGGGGGTTCAGTGAGGCTTAAAACGGACAAGGCTGGTATGTAGGCATAATCTCTGAGAAACCCATCAGATGTTTAAAGGAGTTTTGGAATTCCAAGGTTAGAACAGAAACTGTATTTGCTGTCACCTGTGCTTTAAATCGTATTCACAATGGGGTATCTCTGGCACTCGGTCTCAGCCAGTCCTGAATATTATACTAACACTCAGTTTCCACTCGCCATTCCCAACTGAAGTGGGTCTTAACCGTCCCCGTCCTCGTCCTCGCCTGTTCTCAATAGTTGCGTTTTTGCAGATACCATGGTATCTGATACCACGGTCTAAAGTCCTTTTTTCAGTTATCGTGGTATCTGGCCAGTTATCGTGGTGTCTTCGTGGTATCTGGCAACCTGTTATTCAGATACCACGGTCCGACCGTGGTAACTGGTCGTGATATCTGAAAGTCATCTCACTTTCCTCAGTTTTTGTCAAATTGGTGGTTAAGTGGTGGGACTGAATATCAGTTTTTCTTTTGAGACGACTTTGAAAAGTACAAATTCGGCAATTGTCGTTTTTTACCACGGTAATTGCGAAACGACTAATCGCAGATCCAGTGACCGAGGTAACAGATACCATGGTTTATTACAAAAACGCACCTAATGACTGAAAGTCACCAAAATAGCCGCTACGACAGGTCATGATGGTTCACGATAGCTTACGATTGCCCGTTGAGACTTGCCTAGGTTAGTGGGCTACCACCTTAGCATGAAATAAGTTAACACGAAATCAGATTCAATGGTGCTAGCCAATCACTTTATTTTGCGGAGTTTTCTTATTTGGTAGCTCAGACGGACGAAAAACTTTTAACTTACCGCTTTTTGGAAATAAGAAATAAAAAACGCATCAATACCGTACTGTTTTGAAACCCAAATAGTTGCGTTTTTGATCGAAGTTTTATATATAATAAAGGACGGAGAAGTTCACCGTTTGCTTACTTAGAATTTTTCGACTCCGGCGATACTTGCCAGATTCATATCCAGATATTTCTTGACTTCACAAAAAAAAAAAAACACAACTGCATTACACAAAAAGCTCAACAATCACATAAAAGACAAAAATCCTGTAGGTGACTGTATCTTCTAACCACCTTTTAACTTAAAATTATTCAGTATAGCAACAGAAAAACTAATCTAATGTATTTTCAAAAAAAGAAAAAAGAGGTAAAAAAAGAGGGTGAAAAAAATAAAAGAAAGAAAGATTCCCTCGTCTCGATGGCCAGTTTGCCGTTTCATCCACCTTACAGGCAAACTTCTAACTTGCTACCTCATGATGTTCGTTTACACTTCGAAGGAAATGAAGTAAAAGAAATGATAATGGCGGACAATAAAATACAGGATCTAAATACTCCTTGAGCACAAGCTGACTGGGAAACATATATTCAAACAATGAGTAGTCAAGACACTGATGATTTTACTATCCTTACTGTCAAGAACCCACCTGGGAACTCTGCAGGACAAAAGTGGTGAAGGTTCTTGTATAAATTCTAGCATACCCTAATATTTTTGGTTACTCTCTACCCCAGGTCATTTTACCCAGAGCGATAAGAATCCTTGGAGACTAACTGTATGAGTCTTCTAACGTGACAAAGGGGATTTGTGCGGTAGAGCCAACATCCTTCCTTCGATATAGACTTGACGCTCATGATGTTCGTTTACAGTTGGAAGGAAATAAAATACAGAATTTGAATACTCCTTGAGTCCAAGCTGACTGGGAAACATATATTCAAAAAATGGATAAAACGGATACGTCAGCTAGGATGCTTTGGCAGCGACAGTTCGGACCTTCTTGGGAAGGGTCCTAGTCAGACTTTCGAACGACAGGGACAACGTTGAGGAAGAAACGAACCTGCAATTCTATGATCCTGATTACAGGTAGCTGACGTATCCGTTTTCTCCACTGTGAGAATACAATACAGATTTCAAATTCACCCGTTCGACAAAACAGATTAGAGCTACAAAACAATATAATAATTAGTTCCAAAACACTAAGTTTCATTTTTACTGAAAGTTAACGCTGATCAGCGACGGGGGCAATCAATAACTCAGCGAATGTGAATAAAATCTTTCCGTTCCCTGTCTGACATGGTTATACTGTCCATTTAGAACAGCTCGGAAAGTGTCCGGCAGATGCGCTACTGGATCACTAACATATTGCTACTACTGCGGCTTACTGATCAGTCAATGAAAGACGTAACAGGTTGAAGTAAAATGTGTTCGGAACCAGTTTCTAATGAATTCTAAATCATTCATAAAGTAAGAGAAACAGGTGGGAAAGCAAATTGATGTCTGATGATCAAACATAGTTTGCCCGCAGTTTACACGATCAGTTCGATATTGCCAATAGCTTTTTGCTGGATGTTTCAACTTCAACAAACACTAAAAATTGACATAGGAGACTTAGTGTCGCTACAAAATTCTTTTATCTTGTCGCAAGTTCAGTTTGTTTGGCTGCGGATTGAAGAGGACCGTGACTGACTATTATAGAATAATAATAATAGAACTGCAGCAAAAAGGCTTTCGCCTTTAGAAAAGGATACGTCTGCTGATTTTCCAGCTTGAGGCTGAAAGAGAACCCTTGCCAAGAATGGCTAAAACATGACCAAATATTTCCTCTGAATAATCACCAAAGATCATCTCACCAGTTCATCATTTTCTATTTACTGAAATAAAGTTGATAACATCCAACAGATGGATGTGTCTTGCTTTTATTCGAATTCGCATGCCACTTTATGTAATAACGTCATTCTACGATGCAGCACTATTAAGCTCTTTCGTCAAGAACGTTCTGAACGGTTAATAAATAAAACTAAAAAATCTAACACACGGATGCGAACATGTCTGTTCAAGTGTTGTATAACATTTAACTTTTATTTTTTGAAAGTTTCTTTGGCGATTACGAATCTAATATAGTAATGAATAATTAATTCGTTATGAAAGATTTGACAATAGTGACGAACAGGGAAGTAACTGAACTTAAAATTCAGCTTTAGTAATCTAAAAAAAAAAAAATAGCATCACTTTACCAAAGTTGACAGTGCAAAACGGATGCGTCAGCTGAATTTTATTAGAGCTCTAATAAAATTCAGCTGACGTATTGCGCTGCCAACTTTGATTAAAGTGATGCTACAAAATACTTTCAGGTGAATTTTTCCAAGCTAATTATGATTGGTCGTCAGGCTCATATCCAGGAAGTTATTTTTTTTTTTTTTTGAGGGGGGGCTACAAAAAGACACACAAAAAACAGATCAGAGGGAAAAGCCTATACAAATTGATTATTCTTCTATGTTTCGGGGGGGGGGGGGGGGTTGAACCGCCTAACCCTCCCTGGATACGGCCCTGCTGGTCGTACTACGGAAGTGCTTAGTTTTCTGTTCATTTCACTATTTTACGTCGCTTCCTAGTTGATTTTGTCATAAAAGCAATAAAGTAGTTATCAATGTTTTTACTTGCTCCTTTTCTTTTTTTGCTACTTTTTTTGTTTCCCCCTCCTCCCTTCATGACACAAGTGTGGCAACTAATCTTTCCATTTTTACTTTAAAAATCCAATCTCTATGTTAATTCTAGTCTTAATTTAGATTTTCCTTCCTTCACTTTTACAACAAGACCAAAGGTTTCAATGGGATCCCAAAAATTTCATATTTGATCCAGATAACTGGATCTTCTAGATACCCGTCAGACTATACTTCGTCAGACTCCTTGAAAATTTGTATTTAGAAAGAGATTAAGGCCAATGGCCATCATCTGAGAAAACCATGTTCAGGTATGGATTCAGTGTTTGTGTTTACCCCTATACGTCATCTCTTTTATTCAAACAATGTTTACAACGGATGCGTCAGCTATGATTCTTCATCAGCGATTACAGATTACAGGTTTGATTCCTTCCCCGAAGTTCAACCAGAGGATTGACAGCCTGACCAGCACCCTTGCCAAGAAGGGCCGAAATATCGCTGATGAAGAATCATAGCTGACGTATCCGTTGTAAACATTGTTTGAATAAATGTTTCAAAGCCAGCTTGGGCTCAAAGAATATTTATCTACGTCATCTCTACTTCGATGAAACTGATCAAAACTTCCACCTGCCTTACTTCTGCCAAATTTTCGGTTTTTGTCGGACTCTGGGCGAACTACAAGTCCGTTAAAAAAAAAGCTCAAAAATGAATACAGCATATCTCCTTAATTTATACTGAACCTCTAATTAACTTCAGATAAAACTTTTAACGGTTTTGGCCGGATTCCGGGCGAACTACTTGATCGGCGAGAACATAATCTACATACATGGATTTAGCATGAGTCCTTACCGCTACATCGAAAAAAATAAAAAAAATCAACTTCAATTCAACTGAATTCAGTTTATTTTCAAACCATTCACGGACTAGCCGGATTTTCGGTCTTATGTCAACAAAAATAACTGTATCAAGATAAAATGACGTCAAACGTAAAGTGAATAAATACAACAACAACAATGATGACGTCAAACGTAAAGGGAATAACAACAAAACGAGATTCTCAGACAGCAATAAAAGTTAGTAAAAATTTAAATAACAAACGCAAATTTTAGACATACATTTATATACTGGCAGTTGTTGAAACTGCTTCAGAATTGAGCCGGCTCACGAATGAGGGCACGAAGCTACGCTGATACCAAGCATGAGAGCATGTGACCGGTTGTATTACCGGAATCGGTTGGGAAGCTGCTCTGCCAGGCCTGACTTTTATTGCCGCGAAATCAGGGGGCAGGATGGGGCGTAGGGTTGGGTCTTGTAGGATTTTTTTTCCAAGGTTAAATGACAGGTTTTCGCGGCGTTGGGAAATGAAGCATATTAAGACCTTTGAGGATTTAGAAGCGATAAAAAGGGCTCAATATTGAATTCTCTCCAACGAGCCCGACTGCTCATGCGTCAGCCCAAAATGCCAGACCGGACAGCAGTACTCCAGTACCGGTCGAATAAACGAAATATACACTCACAGTAAATCCTCGGTGGACGCCACACCTTGCCAGCAGTTTCAGGCAAACAAAAAAGCCAAGTTACCTCTTTTGAGCATCAGTTCTACCTGGTCATGCCATTTCACGTCCGCCGAAATCCATACGCCCAGAAGTTTTATTTTCTCGACGAATTGTTCCTCAGAGAGTGATGGTTCGAACTCTGGTCTGGTCTTCAGGAAGTTTACTGTAAGAACAACTGTTTTATCCACGTTCACTATCATATCCCCAGACGCTGCTTCCTCGCAAATATCGTCTATAACAGATGCGCTACTTTTAATGTTCCTGAAAAATATTTCAAGAAGGGACAGGTCCTCGACATATTTCCAGCAATCAGGTAAAGAAGTGGCAAGGTCGTTCACCATTACCAAAAAGAGTAGTGGCCCAAGCAGGGTTCCTTGAGGCAAATAGGGAGAGTAGCCGAATACGTCGATTTGTACTTAGTTTGTTGGGTCCTATTGGACAGGAAACTAGCCACAATTCGGGCCAAAAATGGGTCTACTTTGAACTGATCCATCATTTTTTTTTTCAGAAAAATTTTACTTATAACACATTTCCGGTTTCAGCCGGATTCGGGGCTGTATGTGTCCGGGTAGAAAATGATTGTCATATATTGATTCAGCATGTCTTCTTACCCCTGAATCGAACATCTAATCAAGTTCAAATAAACTTTAAACAAATTTTCCGGTTTGGGCCGGATTCCGGGCTGTCCAACGAAAAAATAATTTTCATATACGTGTTCCAAATGTCTCCTTAACCCTGGATTGAACCTCTAATGAACTTAAGATTAAACTTTTATTTTTCATAAATTTTCTGGTTTTAGCCGGATCCCAGGTAAACTAACTGTCCGGCGAGAAAATGATTTTCATACTCTGATTCAGCATGTCTCCTTACCCCTAAATCTCATGAGCTTTTAAAATATTTGTTTCATCCCTTAATTTGAATCCCCTCCCCCACCCTTTAATGTAGGGCTAGAGAGCCAACCTTCGAACTTCACCTGTAGTTTGACCCAAAAAATCCTCGTGCCAAGTTTGAACAAAATATCTCAACCCTTCGAGAGTTATCGTGCTAGCAGACGGGCAGACAGACGGACGGACAGGCGGACAAATTTTGCGATGTCATAGGTACCCACCACCTACGTTTTGGGATCCCAAAAACTAGCCCTATTATACAACATATAACTAATACCAATTATGCCATTTTTTTATATTATTTGTTTTGTTCAGTATGTCAATTTTTTGCTACTTGCTTATTTGAACGTGTGTGAGGTTGCAGGCTGTACAACTGCCCCTAGCAAACGCAGATGAAAAACGAATTCGCGAGGCCAGGAGGGATTTATCCTTCTTCTGTCATGGCGAAAATATCGGACGGGCTTGAGGACTTCTTCGAGAGTGCTTAACATTTCGCGTTTGCCTACTATCTGATTGTTTCCAGTGACTAGGGCATGATCTACCGGCAGACTCGGACGTAGAGATCTAGGGCTCCTAGGAAACTCACAAATTACCCTTTTTGGGTAATTTAAGTTAAGACTTTTATCTTCGAAAATATTCTTTCTTCTTCTACTTTTCTTCTTTTTTCATTTGTGTGGCATATGGAATTTTTTTTTTGATTAATAGTGTTGAAATGAAATTAAGTTATTGTTTAAGTTAAGTTGAAGTAGTTTGTGGTAACCGCCCAGTGCCAGTTCATTTATGTCTTGTCATGTAGGTCCCTTCATGAATTACAGGTGCATTCATCTTGGTGACGCATTTGCTAAGTTTTTTGCTAAGGTTTTGGAGAGGAGATTAGGTTTTTGGTTGGATGTAACAGAGAAAATGAGTTCGGTACAGGCGGGTTTTAGAAAAGGGTATAGCACGGTTGGCCAAATTTTAATTTCGAATTGTGAGAAAGCATATTGGGAAAAAAGGGGGTAGATTAGCTTTTTTAGATTTAAAAGGGGCGTTTGACAATGTTAGGAGAGATCTGTTAGTAGATGAGTTAGTACTGATTGGTCTTCCGTACCTTTTTGTTAGATTATTGGTGAATATGTATAAGGTAACTAAGTTCGTGGAAAGGGTGGCGGGAAAGTTTTCGTCAACTATTTTTGCTGTTGCCTGTCTCCGAAACTATTTTCTTTGATTATTAACGATTTTCGTGATTTTTTGTTACAGGCGGGAGCTCCCGTGTTGTGTTTGGATATTCTTCAGCTGTGTGCACTTCTATTTGCGGGCGACGTGGTGATGTTTGCTGAGTCACCGAAGAATTTACAATTTTTGTTAAATAGAACGCAAGAATATCTTGGTAAAAAGGAACTAGTTTTAAATGTTAAGAAGAGTGTTGTGATGGTATTCAGGAAAGGGGGTAAAGTTAGTGAGTCAGAAAAGGTTAAGTTCAATGGCCAAGAGTTGATTGTAAAAGATGAATTTGTGTATTTAGGAGTAAAATTATCTTCTAACGGTAAGTTTGCAAAACAGATAGAATTAAGTCTAACAAAAGGTAAGCGGTGCTTATACTCAATTTTGGGGAGTTACCTAGGAGATATTAAGGACATCAAAACGCATAAGTCGCTGTTCCTGGCAAAAGCTGTAGCTTCTATGCATTATGGGTCCGAGATTTGGGGATTCCATCGGGGGAAAAAGCTTGGAGTGGTTCAATCCCAGTATTTTAAGAGGGTACTAGGAGTTAGCGGCAGGACAAGTAATTTAGTAATTAAGGTGACTTGGGATTATTGTCACTCCGTAGCTGGAGGTTAATTAGTATGGTCCATTTTTGGGAGAAAATACTGAGTTTACCTAGAGTTAGAATTTTAAAGGCGGCCTACCTTGAGTCCCTAAAAGATGGTTCCCGTGAATTATGGCCGGTGTTGATTAAGAAGATTATGGATGATTGTGGGGTAAGTGAACTATGGAATAACGGGATTGGACCGTCGTTGGAGGTAGGTGAGGTTACGAGGGTAGTGAAGGCAAGGTTAACGGACCAGGAGATTTAGCAGTTGCAATGGGAGGTGAGCTCGACCCCTTTTCTGAGGATTTATGCTCAGTCAAAGAATTTATGGGGGGAGGAGCTTTATCTTAAGGTTGGTTTAGGACCCGATGAACTTAAAGTGTATGGTGAGTTTTCGTGCAGATGCTTTACCGGTGGGTGCGAGAAGAAAATATATTGGGAGAATTAAGTGCGGTTCTGGTCCTTATTTTTGCCCGTTATGCGGAAAGATGAATGAAGATGTGGAACACTTGGTTTGTTCTTGTAGTGAGTTCGGGGATCTAAGGAGAGAAGCTTTCGGTAACGAGGCTATTCAAGAGAGGTCTTTGAAAGATTTGATGGGTAGTAAAGTGTTCCAAGAGTTGCGTCGGTTGGGTAGATTCCTGAAAGTTGCCATGGAGCACTGTGAACGTTTTATTGTAGGTTGATGTTGTGGTAGGGATAGGTGTTAGTTTGTTTAATAGTTATTTAGTTGTTAGAAGTATGAGTTGAGTGTTGAATATTTGGATGGGTACATTGCAGTTGGAGTGCTTGTTTATTTTTTATATTTTTTCCCGCTATGGCCCATAGGACTTTTTTGGGGAATACATTCATTCATTCATTCATGGGCGGTTACCTATCACGGTGGGTTATTATGTAATTTAGCAATAAAATAATCTAATCTAATCTAATCTAAATATTCAAGCAGACTTAGAAATGCAGTAGACAAGTATCAACTACACTTAGGCTACATTATATAAAGAATATAAAATGTAACTGTTATACATTATAATTACCGCTACGGCCCCTTCGAGGTTGGGACCCCTAGGTAGAAGTTCACCACTGTTTACCATAAGGACATTTTTATTGTATATTTAGAAGTATTGATTATTTTGATATTATTTTGATTTTAGTTAGTATCCAGACTTTGTAGCGTATAGTGAAAATAAAGTAGTGTTAGTCTGTCAAAGTTTATATGACAGAAATGGCAGCCTCGCCAGATACTAACTAAAATCACAGGTTACACTAAATCACGGGCACTTATTTACATTTTACATATTCCCGAAACTACTTAATATTTACATTGACCCTTACTGAACTTGAACTTACAACCCTCATTAAACTTGAATATACTGACAACCTTATTTACAAACTGAATATTTACAACTAATTATTTTAATACAAGAGTAAAAATTTGTTTGCCCCTTGATTTGAACCCCTTCCCCCACCCTTAAATGTAGCCTAAGGCTACAGAGCCCGTCTACGATAACTGCTCAGGGAACCTACCGGAATTTTGCTCAAAGCATCTATCGAAATCTTGCTCAAAGAATCTGCCGGAACTTGTCTCAGGGAATTTACTGGAGACTGGATCAGGGGATCTACCAGACTTTGCCCCACGGAATCTACTAGAATTTTGGAATCTACCGAAATTTTGCTCATCGAATCTACCGGAAATTTGCTCAGGGAATCTACCGGAATTTTGCTCAGGGCATCTACCGAAATCTTGATCAATGAATCTACCGGAACTTGCCTCAGGAATTTACTGGAGACTGGATCAGGGGATCTACCAGACTTTGCCCCACGGAATCTACTAGAATTTTGGAATCTACCGAAATTTTGCTCATCGAATCTACCGGAAATTTGCTCAGGGAATCTACCGGAATTTTGCTCAGGGCATCTACCGAAATCTTGCTCAAGGAATCTACCGGAACTTGTCTCGGGGAATTTACTGGAGGCTGGATCGGGGAATCTACCGGACTTTGCTCCACGGAATCAACCAGAATTCGGCTCAGGAAATCTACCGGATAAGCATAGACTCACAGCTTACAAGGATGACCCCGGCACACAACTTACCAGAGTGATTCTTGCAGACAGACAACAAAGCGTACCGGCACATTCATCGTGTGATTCCGGCAATATCCTAAGTTTCTGTAGCTTTCAAGAATTAGGCAAACTACCGAAATCCACCATTTCCAACTACAAATACAGTTCCAGGAATAGTTTCCCGGCACCGTCTACTCCAGTTTTGACAGCTTTCTCGACTTCTCACCGGCGATAAGCCGAGTAGAGTTCAAAGACGAGTTAGCTTTATTCCGACATGATCTCAAAAGTTGCCAGGAGAGACTCAAAACAGACAAAAGAAAATATTCGAAGTTTTTCGTGAATGGAAAGATGTCTTCATAAGTATGAAAATCTTTCAAGCTTTCAAGCTGGCCAAGAGAATCCATGTTACCTCAGCAAAAGGGGAAAGACTTTTGAGCAAGATGAGTGTTGGTTAAGGCCACTTTGCCTTCAATATTGGCTGACCAGCATCTATTACTCATCGCATCTGAAACCGATCTAGTTGACGAATGTGAAACTGGATGTGTTGTGAACAAATGGAAAACGTGATGAAAAAAGTGCAGGATGGGTTGAACGTCAAGGACTTTTTGGTCTTAGCTGATAATCTTAAAGCTTAACCAAATAGGTCTAAGGTCCAACACTTATTCACTTAATATTCCTGAAAACCCGACAAAAATGCATTACTTCGTTTCTCCGTTATCCCGGGATAGTCGATTTCATAGAACGAACTTATTTCATTTGGATTTGTGATACCTCTTTGTGCTTGTCCTTCTATGCTTTAAGTATTCACCAACTAGAAATGTAAGCCATTGCCCAAAAATTAAATTAAAATATCAGATTGATTGCAAGACATATCTTAAAATCATTTTCTTATATGATAGTGCAAAAAGGATACGTCAGCTGAATTTTATTAGAGCTATATTTCGGCCCTTCTTGGCAAGGGTCCTCTTCAGGCTCAAGCCACTCAAGCTGGAAAACCACAAGTTCATTTTCCAGCTTGAGCCTGAAGAGGGCCGAAATATGGCTCTAATAAAATGTAGCTGACTTATCCGTTTTGCACCGTCAACTATGATTCTCAGTCAGATTGGGCTGAAGGACTATCTATCAAGGGCCCTGTTCCGTCTTAAAGCCGCTCAAGTTGGAAAGACGAACTTGTGGGACAACCAACAAGTTCGTTTTCCCACAGTTCCTTTTTCTAACTTGAGCGGCTTTGAGCCTGAAGAGGACCCTTGCCAAGAAAGACCGAAACATAGCTCTAATAAAATTTAGCTGATGTCTATCCGTTTTGTACTATCAAACATGATTCGCAGTCAGCTTCGGCTGAAGGAATAATTAAAATCATTTCCCTACTTTTTTACAGGCTTAACTTTTCCGATGTCCCATCTTCAGCCCTGGAAAGGCAGGCCTTTGTTTGAATTCAAATTCTTCACGTCTGTTTGGTTTGCCATGCAAGCAGCCCACACTCTGAACGTTATTACGAAAACTACAAAATCCCTCAGATGTGTTTCAAATATTTCAGTATTCAAATATCAGAATGAAAAACAAGCTGCCTTTTCAGTAAAACTTTAACGAGCCTATTCTGTGCTATTTGTAAAACATAATATAAGTGAGAACACAGTTCGAAAAAATTCCGGTAAAATTCTGAAGCTGCCCCCCCCCCCCCCCCCCCCCCCCCCCTGTCAGGAAGGTGTATGGAAGCCCCTGAATGTACATATTCCATTTTCATCTATCCACAGCAAAGATGTGGTAATAAGCACCTAGCCAAATCGTTTAGCTTCAACCTTAGGCTAATTCAAAAGTAATATTCTCTAACCTTAAGTAAAACCAAGTCCAACTTCAAAATCTCTCAAAATAAGACAAGAACTGAGAAGTTTTTTGAAGAAAAGCACTCCCACGTAAAATCTCTCAAAATAAGACAAGAACTGAGAAGTTTTTTGAAGAAAAGCACTCTCACGTCATCTGCGTAACTGAAGTATTTGGATATTCACATGCTAGAGAGCACTACGAAGGTCATTGATTTTATTTCTGTTAAATTACGCTAGATGTCCTTCAGCGCGCCTTCTTGCCAGAAATTATTATTTGAAACTCTATTGTCACTTACGATTGCGGTCGCAAATCCAATCCAAAATCTGCTGGGTTCGAAATTCGGATAGGCCAAAGACGGAAAGAAGAGAAACAAGGGCAAAGGCGTCAGTTGGCTTCCAAACTGAGTTATTTACCATCTTCTCAGTCCAAACAATATCGATCGGCATACCGGGAATCCATTATTTACATCGCATCCGGGATTTCACCGGACTCGTGTCTACGTAGTGCATTTTCACTGTCAGTTTTTTGCCAGTACTTGCACACTTTCATTACCTGCCACGAGCAATCTTGCGAAATGTGTCGACGAAGGTTGTCTATGATTGGTTCGCGCGAACTGTGAAAGTAATGTGGAGACTAGGTGGCTAACCAATACTTTTAGAATTACTTTGATAAACTGGTTTATTACATTGTTTATTACATTTGCACACAATATATACGTTAAATGACGGTTAATTATCGGGAGAGCATGAAAACTCGCTTAAAGAAGGCCACAATAACACCACGCAAAAAAACTAAATAACTAATTAAGTTACCGGAACAGCATGGCAGAAATTAACCACAAACAGATTCTATATAAATACTATTCTGGCTAAGATCCTAAAATAGTAACGAATGGTAACTATTTTCTTACGACGCTCGAGAGCGTAGTAAGCGTAGTAACTACGAATATCTGTGCCGTGATTAGCCAGATAAGCCGGTAGCACGATATTTTGCTGAAAATAGAAAAATACATTCCAGAATCGGTGACGTCATGTAGTAGCTACGGTAAGTAGGGTGGAACACGCTCATAAATATTATACTGGTTTACAAAACTAACAAACAGACGAGCATTGAGTCTTTACACAGTGCGGGAATGCAAACTTGAGATCTGGCTCCGGGGTCCCAATTTACTTGACTGCTTGGTTAAACTCTTCAACTAAACATGCAGATTGTCAGCTAATCAAACACACTACCCTGATTTGAAACTATCAACTTCGTCACTTCATCAGGTCTAAACGATCAAACATTATCTTAATTTAACTACCAAACTTCATCCCTTTCGCTACCAGAGAATATGATCGCTCAGTTAAAGAACATGCAGCAGAACGGGCCAGTCGTTAACTTACTCAATAAAAATTCATCAAGGTGTAAACGATAAAACACAATATCCATATCAGTGCCAAACTTCAGCCCTTTCGCTATCAGAGAACAAGGTTGCTCAGTTAGAGAATATGCAGCTGAACGGGCCAGTCAATAGCTTATTCGAGAAAAGAACAATTGATCAGACTGTAAAAATCAAACAGAATCGTCATACAACTGCCGAATTTCAGACGTTTCACTACCAAAGAGGATGGTTCAGTTAAAGGATAAGTGGCAGAACGGCATAGTAAATAACCTATTTCTGAACAACTTCTTATGGGGCATGTGACGTGTACGCACGAATGTTAGGCAAGGAAATGCAGCGTTTCTTTGAGACACAAAACACAAAACCGGAATGACACGTCATTCACACACACTGCGTCGAGACGCATCGTGTAGATTCTAGAGGCGTATTCTCGCCGTTCTCCGAAGACTTCAATTGAGGAGTCCCCGCGTTTTTGTTTGTCCCGGGGACTCACTCCCCGTATTCTCGCGAGTCCCCACGGACGAGGACTGCTCCGATTATCATCACCATCATCGAAAAGGACTCCCTTTCAGATTCGGAGGGGACTCAATTGTTGATGGTGTTGGTGCAATGTGAAATTAATTAAAAACAATCAGAATAAACAAAAACCAAAAATAAAGTGGATCCAGACTAATTTTGTCAACTGCATATCCATTCAAACAAAATCTATTTTGGAAGCATTCCCTGTATTCTCGCTGTTTGTGTACGCGGAGTGGCTCCCTCTGTTCTCGCCCTTCCCTTTGATTCCCCGATGAGTCCTCGGGGAACGGCGAGAATACGCTTTAGGACAAAAAAACTAAGCTTTTTTACGCATAGACGCTATTCGCGTCGATCAGAGGTACAACTTTCACACATGAGGGAACGGTAATTTAAAGTGGGATCGCCAGTCTTAACCCTATTCCCTAGGATGATCTCTGAGACCTAGACGCAGATCACAAAGAGGCAGTCTTTCAACTCTGACTTGTTTCCCGACCAAAATTCTTTCTGATAAAAAGTTTGGATTATCCTTTAACAGGAAATGGACGACTACAATTAATCTATAAACATACAAAGGGGGGAGGGGCCAACAACTGCAGGTACAACATATGACTAGCAAACATAATTTCTACAAGATGAGGTTCTGAACTCACAGCTTTGGCACATGGAATTCTTTTCATCCACTAAAATCCAATCTGAAATCAAAACAAAATTTCACATACAATTCCGTAAATAACTACCAAACTTTGGTCAACGCGCGTTTTAGTCAGTTTAAAGGTTAATGTCTGCTCCGTTACGTTGCTCCGCCCCTGACTTCAGCTGGCGCCTAGCCGTGTCCTTCAATCCTCATTAGTTCTAAGCAGACGTACAAACAAGTTTACTGGAGTCAACTATCTAGCGCACATAACTAATTGTTTAGACACTTCTGTACGAAATACTCACTGTTTTACAGAGCAAAATAACACTTGGGAGTAGCGCCAAGACTTGACATTCACACACTAGTAGCAGTGATACTATTACCACTAGCGATAGAGAACGTTTCTACTGAAACTCATTTAGTCGTTCACCAGAGCTGGCTCCGATAACTTCATATTCTGAACATTGCAAAAAACTGATACAGCCTCCATCGTTTCCATGCTGTGTGCAGACCGTAACTTTGCTTTACTAGAGATTTCTAAACCCGCAAGTTAGTCTCGCTTTAAATGCCGCAAGCGTAGTGGGCGACGCTACGACTATGGCCCGTTTGCAGAGAATGGAAAGCATACGTCTAGGCGCTACTCCCTAGTGTTATTTTGCTGCGCTGCTTTATCGACCCAGTCTTCAGATTCTACCCGTTTTGGAGCTCCCCCCCTTTCTCCCACCCAGCCTGGAACCTCATAACTTCTGGACAAATCAAGGTGAACAACTGAACAGCACTAAAGCTGGGTTCTACCAAAGAATCCGGTCCGAAATCAGATTTTCCGGACACGGCTACGAAATTTCCGGTCCAATAGTGAAATTGGTCTCTCCAGGGTAAAGTAGCTTAATTTTTCAAAAAATACAAGCCGACTCTCAACCACCTCTCTGATATTTTACAAAAATATAAGGCCTATGTCAATATGAACAAGGAACCATGATTTTCAACCATCACTCCCGATTTTTAAGGGCATTCAAAGACAGATGATATTGATTCCTCATACGCCCACTAGACGTTAAGTCATTTGGAAGGGGATCTTAAAGAAATCACAGGAGTATGATACCCTTAAAAGGGTCATTCTTCTTCCCTAATTTTTCGGTCCCCTCTTCTCTTCCTTTCATTTTCGATTTCGCACACGTTAGAAAAAATATTTTCGGTTACTGGCGTTGAGACTAGTGGAGTCAGGACCTTTACAGTCAAGGATGCTTTAAGGATCGTGAGCGGTAATCGATAATTCATGGTCCCTTTAAATAAACTCTCGCGTTGTCGCAGGATGCAGTCGAGGATACTTTAAGAATCGGAAGCGGTGATTGGCAAGTCATGGTCCCTTATATAAACCCTCGCTCCAGCTTACACCACCCTTAAAGTAAAGAAACCTATGAGCAGTGTTGCCACTACGTGGGAAAAGTTAGGAGCTAAGTGGGTCGAGGACGACCAGCCGCACTCGAGGTCGGTTTTTAGAACGTCGACGAACGATGCATTTCCTTTGTTTCGACACTCGGAATCTCGCAAGTCCCGAATCGATCGCCGACAGTCTTCGAAGTTGGAATCGCGACTGTCGGTGCAGACATACTGACGCCATTTCTTCATCCAGTATTCAACCCACCTGAAAGAAAAATGTGATATGATTCGATATAAATATACAATATAGGCCATCAGGACGTTGCGGAACGAAAGGATCAACACCTTAACAACCCAACAACCAAGACATTTAAAATCAAACAAATAAAAAAAAATACATCGATGTTCCATAGCTCTCTTGAAGAACCTCTCTAATCCCTTCATTTCCCCAAAACTTTTGTCCCCACTGTTCGAGGACAAAACCCAATCTGTGCCCAATCCTCCCCATACTCCAACCCTGTTAAAGCTGCCCCTCCTTAAATCATACAATTCCTTACACTAACACATCAAGTCCCAAGACTTTCTTCTCACCCACACATCGGACAGTAGTAAGGACCATCTCGCTATCTAGATTAGGTTACTTTAAAAAAAAAAATAGAGCGATGCTACAAAAACAAATTCTACACTTTTACTAGGAAATTGAAAAAAATATCCACTTTTCCATTGGAACTGATGATGGTGCCGAAAATCATGGCAGGATTTACAGACCGCGAACGATACTAAGTAAGTAAGTATATTCATAACCCACAAAATGTTTTACAACAAAAGAGAGTGGAGTAGAGATAAATAGAAAAAAAGAAAAGAACAAAAGACAACAGGAGAATAACATACGAAACATGCTATAGGCCTCCAACTATCAATAAAAAAAAGTATAACCAGTCGGTGAAGAAAGAGTTTATGTCGGGAACCCCTCAGACATTGATACAAATTTTGAACGTTTATTGTACAGGGACACACAAATTGGGACGAAACACACACTTCTCAACAAGTTCATTTAAGGACGATTCCAGCGTTCTCACGGATTCGGTTTATAAAAGCAAAGCGATCTCTCATTTGATCGACGTTACTCTGCTTGTCAAATGTTTTTTATAAAATGATAATAGAATCTTTTGATGTGATGAGATTGAAAGCGATAGTTAGTTTTGTTGCAAGGATAGAGAAGCCTCCGAAAATCCCCTTTGCAAGTCCATTCACCATGTTACAGAATGCCGGTCCGGCCATTTTATACATTTATTAAAGAATAGTCCTGTTTTAGTGTAATTTTAATATGTGTGTGTTTTATCACGAGGTGAATAAATTGATTGATTGAATCCTCCGAGCGCAAGGATTGAGTGACTTAAGGGTTGAATTATTTGGGGTGGGAATTACTAGGGATGAGTGGCTACTAGATAAAATTGGAAGTACACATATGGGGGATATTCGTAAGGTGGCTAGATTCTTCCGCGTTGGTTTGGGCCATAGAGAGCGATTTTTGTAGTTTGTTGTGTTTTTTCTTGTTTTGTTGCCATGACCCCAAGGGTTTTTTCGTGCAATAAATTCATTCATTCATTCATTCATTCATAGGGAAAGTCCTCGCGCCTTTGCAGCTTCTCACTGTATTGCCGAATTCACTTTTCACGTCAATTTCCAAAACTAATGAAGCGCGAGAACAACATCAGAAAGCGAAGCGAGTTTAACAATAGGCGCAAGAACAAACGGGAAATTTTGAGCGAATGCCAGTCTGCTTATAAAACGAACACTCAGACTCAAAAATGTAAAAAAGTAAAAACTATATATTTTTTTATTTTTTTTCCACATTTACCACTTCCACCCTCAGAAAATTTCTGAGATTGGCTCCCTAGGACCCCCTTCCTGGTTTCCCTGTTTAGAAGTTCAACATTGCCCCCTTATAGAGAGATCTTCTTCTTCGAAAGAGAAGATCCCCTGAAGAGAAGATGGGACTGAGGAGCACCCTTTTTAGTAAGATAGGTCCAGTTTTTATGGTCCAGTCCAGTTTTTCACCCTTTTTATTAATATAGCACCCTTTTTTAGTAAGATAGGTCCAGTTTGTATGGTCCAGCCCAGTTGTTCACCCTTTTTATTAATATAGCACCCTTTTTTAGTAAGATAGGTCCAGTTTGTATGGTCCAGCCCAGTTGTTCACCCTTTTTAGTAATATAGCACCCTTTTTAGTAATATAAGTCCAGTTTTTATGGTCCAGCCCAGTTTTTATGACACTTGCCCTTCGTCCAAGTGCCATATAGCGATCGCAATTTCTGTCGGTCCGTCGGTCTATCGGTCGGTCGGTCTGTCCGTCGGTCCGGGTTTTTGCTAGTTCGGGAACTTCCACATAAGCTAGGACTATGAAAGTTAGCAGGCATATCAGGGACACCAAAAGATTAAGTTGAAAACTGTCACTTCCCTGATACAAGCATCGGGGGGGGGGGGGATCCGAAATTTGTTGGGGGGGGATAGGGGGAATCCGAAATTTTGAGGTATATATAACGTTTGAAGGGGTGATCGGATTTCAATGAAACTTGACATATGACTCCGTGTCTCAGATGACATCGTTCAAGTCCGGACCGAATCCGGTGACTTTGGGGGGAGCTGGAGGGGGGAACCAGAACTCTTTGGAAACGCTTAGAGTGGAGGGATCGGGATCAGACTTGGTGCTGCCTGGCGTTGACATGACCGAACCGGAATCGGGCACTGTGGAGGAGTTGGAGGGGAGGGGGGGGGGAAGGATTCTGGTGATTCCCGAGTTTGGTACTTCATGATGTGCTAGGATGATGAAATTTGGAAGGCGTATCAGGGACCCAAGCAAACAGACATGTGAATACTCGTTTCCCCGATCCGGCGATCGTGGGGAGAGTGGAGGGATGGGGAGCCCCGAATCTAGTGGCAGGCATAACTTTTGAGCGGGTGATCGGAACTGGATGAAACTTGACAAGTGGAAAGAGCTATTGTTCCATGCTAAGTCCTGATCAGATCCGATACTTGTGGGGGGGGGGGGCACCGGAAACCTCGCGAAACGCTTAGGGTCCAGGGATTGGGACGGAACTTGGCGGGAAGGACAAGGATTAGCCCTAGATACGTAATTAACAGAACCAGATCGTTTCGCTCTGTGGGGGGAGTTGGAGGGTGTTTCCAGGAATTCCGGTGATCACGAGTTATCTATAGAACCGAGCGGCCAGCGAGGCGCAGGATCCGTCCTAGGGACAATCAGTTCCGTTAGTAAATGGGCTACGAGCCATAGATAATCGGCTAAAGTTTAGCCAACACTTACCCAATCCCACAGTCGCAGTTCCAATCATTATTTGACATCTTGAGATCTGTTAAGAAAACACTGTAGGGAGTTCCTGGATAAATGGTGGTAGATGGCTCTCCAACCTGCTTGAAATCGTTTCCAGTGACATCGAGATCCAACCACCTTGCAGCGCCGAGTTGTTCGAATATTTTGCGGTCCAGTTTGTCAATGCTGGTGTTTGTGATGTCAAGACGGAGCCACCGGGATGTGATATCCTAAGGTAAGATAGAATTTTCTTAAAACAGGAATAGTTATAGAAACCGTCAGACATGCCAGCGGCATACAAAAATGGCACTCAATTAATAATACGGTTTCGATAAACAGATAATAAAATAACAGCCTAAGCCATTAACAACTGAATAAATATACAGCAAATAACTATAATTTTTACACGAGGAGCTTTGACAAGGACTAACGAACCCGGCAGGTATTTTAACCTATCAACCAATGTTGAACAAATATAAATATAATTAGAAAATTGTAATATAATTGTTGGTTATCATGTACTTTTTGACATCCTTCTTAAAAATAATCCTCTTATCTGATAATCTTATATTATAAAGCAAGAAGGGTAAAGAAACTGTGGTGGAGATAGGATAGAGACCAACTGTTGCGAAGTACTTCAAGTATCACAAAGAACAAATAATCCAGTAGAACTTCCGTATTTGGTCCATTGCAGCGACTGGATACCCCAGTATAACTGAGCGGAGCTAGAAGTATATGCTGTGAGGTTTTAGTTGATACCCGTCTACTTCCCTCCCTTTTCGTCATTACACATATCAGATGAAACACTTTTAGGATGCCTGCAGGAGTGGCGAACCCGGTCTGCAGCGAGTTCGACGTGACGTCACAATGGTAGAGAACCAATCACCTTAAAGAGCGACTCATACGGAGTTCGAATCTTATCTTATAGCTGTTCGTAGTGGTACCAAATTATGATGTTCTGTGTAGCTCTTCCTCCGCTCGTTTGCATCGGGGTAGGGTATCAGAATATATTCGACTTCGCATGGTCCTATTACAGAGATGGGGAGACGGAGGTTCTTGTGATTATTTGTTCTTGGTACTAGGCTACTTAAGTACAAAATCGAAGTACTTGGGATTTGCTTAGGTACAGCTTTCCCAGAGTACTATACTTCATACTTCAGTAAAATAACGACGTAATTGGAATTTCAAGCACCGATAAATTTTCAAATACTGTATCAATTACATTCCGCTCCATGAGGCCTCATCTTTTCAACGATCTCATTATTCTTATTTCGGTCTCCTTATCTCAAGAAAAACTGACGATTTTCAAGTTTTCTCATCTTTTTTAGTCCAAATGCTAAAAGTAATGTTTATTTTTCCTATTAGCTCTTATTTTGAGAATTATATTTATAGCTAGAGTTCTCGCAAAAATTGTCTGATAGCCTAAGTTTCAGTAACTAGGTGACACGGATGGTCTGGAATCCCAGAAAGGCACTCTAATCACAAATGCTTTAAAACAAAAAAAAGATACAAAGGAAGTGGATCGAGCGTCATTTAGCCTACGGTAGTCCTTGGTTTTGAATTTTAGCCTCAGAAAAAGCTATATTTTTGAGGAAGAAGTTCCAGAAAAAAGCGAATTTCAAAACATTCCGCCTGCGGACGTCAGGTTAAATTTTTCTTGAGCAGGCAACTTTATCTTATTTGATCAGGTTAATTTTATTACTTTCAAGCTGTTGCCGGGGCTTCGCTGAGGAGCAATCTGAGATGACGGATCTGCTCGTATTGATGTTATGGACTACCCTTTGCTTTATGTTATAAAAATCCTCGTTGCAAAACCTCCTTATTTTTCTCTTGATTTTCTTGCAAGATTTCATGTGAATTCATTATTTTTGGACTGTTGCTCATAATTTCAAAAATTTCCAAGCGGAAACAATTATTCCTTCTTTTTTTGTCGTGATCAGGCAATTCACTTGGCCATGCTCGATCGCTTGCCTGGGGTTCACTTTAAATATATGTTTGGCAACTTAAAGTACACCTCGCGCTACACAGAGATGGGCGAATCCGATCATGAAAGGATATGAACCCGAATCTAGGGCTAGGCAGGAATCCGATTCCGAATCCGAATCCACCATTTCCTGCTGAGGATTTGAATCCGAAATCGAATCCGGATTCGAATCCGACCTTAGCAAAAATCAAATCATAAAATTGGGAAAGGGAAGATGGAAGAATGTAGACTCGATATCTGAGCGGATTCGTAGGATTGAGTGTTTGGAATCCGAGTCCACAATCCAGCCTGACAAGCAGAAGATTCGAATCCGGATTCGAATCCGTTTAAAATGACGAATTCGGGACTCGAATCCGAATCCAGATTCGGCATCTCTGGCACTACAGTGTTTCTGCTGATTGTTCCTGATATTGTTGACTACTTTAAAACATACCTATACATACAGCAAATTAAGCAAGGCTTCGGCTGTTTTTAAGCCTCTTTCCATGCCCCTTGCCTAGGATGAAATATGGCAAAATATGCACAGCCGGTACTATGACCAATTAGCTTCACGGAAACAATGGTCGGGAGCCTGATATGTCACGTAAAGAGAATAATGTCCAATTCAGAGGCGTTACTAGCAAAAATGCTTGGGGGGGGGGGGGGACGAGGCATTTACCGACTGGCTGGTAATTTTTACCGACTTCTTCGGCGAAAAAAAAAAACACTGCAACAAAAATGATATTTTTGAAAAAAAATCGACTGATTTTCAGAAAAATCGACTATTTTGACGAAAAATCGACCAAGTTTCAGAAAAACCGACTGTTTCCATGAAAAAAATCAACTGTTTTGACGAAAAATCTTGGCACTTCGCGCCGACTCGGTTATTTTTTACCGACTGGCCGACAGCATTGGGGGGGGGGGGGGGAGCATCCGACCCTCCCCCCCAGTCGTGACGCCCCTGATGTCAATAGTGAAGAGAGGATACCGTTTATGAGGTGTAGAATCTCGGGAACGATAATAGATGGAAGTACTATACTGCAGCTGCATAAATAAGTATCATAAGTACGTAATCATAAGTATAATAAAATTTTGAAAAAATATCTGGCCTCGGATGTGCGTCGATCCATTTTACCCCCTGTGGTTACAAGCCCTCCCGTTCAGGAACCGGTAGCACAGACTCACCACAGATCCAACTGACGAAATCGCATGTAAAATCAACGGAGTCTTAACTCAAGTCCTTTGTTCCTTATTTTGTCAAGTATTTTAGATTCCAAATTTAAAAATATATATCCTGCAGCAGGGACCCATAAATTTCCTGCAATGACTCGCCATTCAGGGGGCTTGTCATTTCCTATGCTTCTATGTTGCTATGTTGCCCGAGCCTCACCTAGTTTCCAAAAATTCCGCTTGGGTTGAATCGGCGTTCTGTTTCAGATAGAGAAAATTGCCAGCATGCCACCAGGTACCTAAGCTAGGATAAAAGATCCGCGAAAAATGTGTCTAACTGGATAGTCGGGTATTTTATCCCCGTGGTTATTTCTCGAACTATCTGACGCTCGGTCAAGACCCGCATCAAAAATCTCTTATTGACAAGCCCCTGAATGGCGAGTCATTACAGGACATTTATGGGTCCCTGTCTGTAGTTATATTTGTTACGAAAAAAAACACACAAAAAAAACGACGGGTACTTTAAATATACTGTGTTCGTCATCCTGTAAATAAACTTCGGCATTTTTGTAACCGTTCGGACCAACTATAAGACAGAAGTATAACACTGTTAACTCACCTTGAACGGTGCTCTTCCAAATGACCTCAGATTCGTTCCAGTGATTGTGACATTATTCAGCTTTTGCGGCAGATTTCCATGCAACTCCGAATCGAATGTTCCATCCTCCACCTAGAACAATAAAAGACCCTCAATCCTAATTTCTGCATAAACCTCCCATTACTCCTACCATAGGGAAGGGATTTTCAGACTCATTCCAAATTGATACTTCAGAAAAATGACTTTTAAGGTTCACTGGACAGAGGGATTTGGGCTGTAATAACACAAATCCCTCCAGATGGAACTGTTAGAGGGGTTACATATGAGGATAGAAATTGTAAGTTTTATGGGGGGGGGGGAGAAGAAGGCTTCACGAAGGTGGCACTTCGGATTCAGCAAAAAAGATAATGAGATGGTTCGCTTGCATTCCAATTGCCTATTTCACGCAGATATATTTAGTCTAAGGTACCGGATGTTTACTAATGAAGCTGTTTGCCTTATATACATGTTTGCTAGAAATAATTCCTAACGGGTCTGGTTATGGGTATGCTAGGAGCATATATAGTTTCCAGGATTCGACAAAGATCGAACCTCTACTGTACCCGATTGTCTGCTTTAAAAATCCTCTTTGGGATCCAAACGTAACCTTTGCTCCTACTTGTTTTGTTTTGTAGTTTGGTATACTATAAAAGCTATATTAAAAATGGGAAGTAGTAAAATTTTCAGAAAAGGGCAGATTTCAGAAAATTTGCCGGCGGCGCTCAGATTAATTTCGCAATTAGTATAGTCTTTAGAAGCTTTTGCTCGGGGGGCACGCTTTACGATGAAAACTGAAATGCGTAGCTTAGCCTTACAAAATCGCCTTTAATTTTTTCTTCTTGAAATTAGTACATTTGTTCACCTGGGGTGCTGTGTTGATGTTTCTTGCCTTTTGTTCCCCAACGGTATAATTCTTGAGCCTAGCTATTCGTGTATTTTAGGGTTGTAGCTCTCCCATCCCAAAGCACTTGGAACCGCTCCTGAGTAGCCAACAACTTGCGAAAGACTTTCTCCGACACAATCTAAAAGCTTTGAAATGAGATTCGTCCAGCCCACTTCTCCCTAGCCCATCCATTCATACCACTGACGTGGGAAAGGCAAGCCAACACGACTTCCAACTTCTCCTGGCCGAAACTAAGTTCCCAGAATCATTGTAAATGGGCTTTTTTCGTCCTGGTTTGTGTCTTAAGGTTTCGGTTCATTTTTATTCGTCTTTTCACAAAAAGAACAGTCCATAACCGGCTAGAAGCAGATCGAACTGGAGCTGCAATCAAGAGAGATTCGTGACGGAGAATAAGCTGGCAAATGGTCCCAGTGGAACGAGTCTGTTGGTTGATTAAAGGCCCCCTCTTACTTATACTGCCTTTCTCTATTCTGCAATCTTACCCGTTATCCCTAGCTCCCTTATCGAATTACAAGCTTCTGAAATCCCGACTTTTCAAGATTGTTTCGTTTTATACCTTCGAATTTTTAAAGTTCAATGGGCACATCAAACTACCCCCAATCCCACTCATGTAACAACCTACGATTAATGCTTACCCCTTAGCTCAGCAGCTTTTTCAACAGTTTCCTCTCTGTGATATTTCAAAGCGTGATTTTTGGGGCCAGTACATGCTCAGTTTACTAACTTGGACAAAGATAAAAGTGATGTTTCTTATAACACTTAGTAGATCTTTATTTTATGCATAAATCAGCTTGTCTAATTCAGATTTGAATAGGCTATTTGTTTTTGAATGATTTTCGTAGCTATGTTATTTTTTATAAACTTATTGCATATTCTGGTACATTTTATAAAGCAAGTTAATCAAGCTTCACAACACTATTCTACAAAGATAAACTTTTAATAGGCACTTAAAAGATGGAACTTCTGATGAAACACTAGAACAATCAGCTAAACTGCATCTGCGGCTTGACTTATTGGTGAAATCTGCAATATATCCTTTTCTATTAAGCATTGCTGGGAGTTTTTGAATTTCCTGCCACGATATTCCAGCTCCTAAAATTTGGATCACCGAAAGGCCAGAGAGGTAAAGACAAGGGATAACAAGAAAACGGCCGATTTTCGTAGCGCCTTCTAAAGGAAGTCGGAAATGTTTATTTGTGAAGCATTGAATACAAAATAAAGCATTAGAAGTGTCCATTGTGCTTTAACTATTTTTCGGCAGAGCCGAGTTTTGTCAGTCACGCAATTCAAACCAAACTGAAAGCCTCAAGGTTCGCCGACAACTCTTTCACTCATAAGGATATGAAAAGCTTTGAAGCGTTGTCTTCATTTGCACGACATGGTAGACCGGTCAAGTCTATCTTCTATTCTGGAATTCTTTTGTTTTGCTTTGTTTTCCTAATTTTTAACCACGGCGCATTCTGTTTTCAAATAGTTTGCGTTCAGCCACCGCGTTGGAGAGCGGAAAGGCTGGATAGAGTCGAGACCCGCTAACAAGATAATCGCTAATTTCACGTGGAAAGTAATGGTATTTTCGAAAAACAAGTTTCTAAGCCAGTTAATCGTAAGAGTGGTGCTTTAACTTTCTTTCTAACTCTTTCTGTTCCAATTTCTTTCTACTCCAGCTATTTAGGGATTATTATGTGTAACTCATCCGTTCACTCTAATTAAAAGGTCCTTTTAACTTTTCTGTCACAACATTTTTCGGCCTGCTTACTCATTGACTCTGAGTGCCGCATAATCGAAATGAAAAGAACAAACAACCGCCGATGGAGATGGAAGACCGATTGCTACTTCGTATGGAAGACAACATTGAGTCACAGTTTATATCTGGAATATATTGCTGCAATCAATATATGGTAGATAGAATATGATTTTCACCATACTTTTCGATCCGGGTTCATGGCATCTTTAGATGAAATTCGTCTATTAATTACTTTTTCTTCTTTTAATTACTGATTTGTTCTTCTTTTAACTTAATGTTTGCATGTTCTTCTTTTAATATAATTCTTCTTTTACCTACTTATATGTCAAATAGGTTTGTTTTGCATTTTACCGAGTTTTTGTCAATCCTCCTTGTATTTCCGGCTTGACCTCTATATATAATCATTTTATACAGAAGTGTAATAACAACCTATAACCTAGTAACAGAGGAGAACCTAGACAGAGTCGCTGCTTAAAGGTAACAGCAAATGTGCAGCATTAGCCTTGTCAAGACATAGCCGGCAGTGCCGGTCTCCGATACTCTGCTCTTAGTGAGGAAGTGCAATACTCTTGCCGATGCAAAATCTCCGGCCTCTCCGGGGAATCTAGCGGAAGAAAGGCAGAAGTGGTGTCACAGCTGGTCCCAAAGATCGAGGTGATTGATTGACACACGATTTGAGTCGTCGACTTTGAGTCGCACGGACACGCATACCCGATGAAAAATTTGTAGCCTGCGTAGTAGTATAGTAGTAGTACGAAAACGTTGCATGTAATACTATGTAATAGCAAAGAATACTATCATTTAATGTGCCTCAGACTGGTCCAATCTTCCAATCTGGCCGGATCGTATTGGAATTTCTTCTAGATATACGTTTGGGCTTATCTGGTTAAAAAATATTCCAGAAGAAGGGTTTCTTGGACACATTTGTTCATTTCTAAAATTGCTCGGTACTGAAATAAGGACAGATGCAAAATGGAGCAAAAATCATAGCTTGGAAACGGTATTTCGTATTTGGATTGGGTTTTCTGCAGGCAATGTTAACGGACGTCATACAGATAGGGATGATACTTGGTACTCTTCATTCAGGTGTCCTTTTAAGGCTACACCACTGACCCCCGCCCAAAACCATACGGTCGGCACTATCAATATCAATCAATAAGTATATTTCACATAATATTTCTGTAGAACAATAATAACCTTGTATGTCAAAACAAAACGGTTTGAAAAATAAATAAAACAATGGTTAACGCAAAGTAAAATAAACGAAGTGTCAAACACTGCTTTGTTATAATTAGATACGAAGTATGGTACAAAGGATTTTAAAAAACGCTGAGACGGCTTGAAATCGGGTTCTCTAAGGAGTTGTTTCTTCGCCTCTTTTCTTGCTTGTCGCGTGTCGACGGTTGGTTCAGGGGTGTAAAAAGGCGGTAGGATGTCGCGATGGTCTGGAGACAGAAGGAGGGAATATCCAAATGCCACGGTGAGATCGTGTCGACTCGAACCAGCGATCCTTCACTGGCAAGTTCACCGCTATCCATTCAGCCAGGACTGTGCAGTCGCAGATTTTTGGCTCTCGCTTAGTAGACGGCGGACAGATCTCCACGAGTGCTCTCGCTTTACCAAGGGCCCACGATTAATATGGTGTTCATATTTCAGATTTTTATTTAGGATCCTTCAGAACTGAAGAGTATAACATTAAATCATAAATATATCAATCATTCCAACATACGTAGCACGGTCGTAGACGATCTATGAATACAAACTGTGACCAACGCTAGTCTAAGAAGAAAAAATGGCATCTTAAAGTTGCATGGGCACATCAAACTTCCCCAATCCCACTCATGTAACAACCTACGATTAATGCTTACCCCTTAGCTCAGCGGCTTTTTCAACAGTTTCCTCTCTGTGATATTTCAAAGCGTAATTTTTGGGGCCAGTACATGCTCAGTTTACTAGCTTGGACAAAGATAAAAGTGATGTTTCTTATAACACTTCGTAGATCTTTATTTTATGCATAAATCAGCTTGTCTAATTCAGATTTGAATAGGCTATTTGTTTTTGAATGATTTTCGTAGCTATATTATTTTTTATAAACTTATTGCATATTCTGGTACATTTTATAAAGCAAGTTAATCAAGCTTCACAACACTATTCTACAAAGATAAACTTTTAATAGGCACTTAAAAGATGGAACTTCTGATGAAACACTAGAACAATCAGCTAAACTGCATCTGCGGCTTGACTTATTGGTGAAATCTCAAATATACCCTTTTCTATTAAGCATTGCTGGGAGTTTTTGAATTTTCTGCCACGATATCCCAGCTCCCAAGATTTGGATCACCGAAAGGCCAGAGAGGTAAAGACAAGGGATAACAAGAAAACGGCCGATTTTCGTAGCGCCTTCTAAAGGAAGTCGGAAATGTTTATTTGTGAAGCATTGAATACAAAATAAAGCACTAGAAGTGTCCATTGTGCTTTAAGGGCCGACATTTTTTTTAAAGTCTGCAACAGTGGACCAAGAGAGGAAAGGAAAAAAACAAAGACAGGAGAAGTTCAGACAGGAGGAAAAAACAAAGACAGGAGAAGCTCAGACAGGAGGAAAAAACAAAGACAGGAGAAGTTCCAGCTAGCGCTCTTCATGATATAATATTATACCAGACACATCAGTGTTTTGCAGAACTGGAATATTTGAATATCTCGCACTGTTGTGAATACCACTGTCACTTCTAGGATATGATTTCTGACAGGCGTATCCGCATGTCAGACCCCCCCCCTCCTCCAAACAAAGCTACAAGAGCCGAAAGGGGAATGAGGTATTCCATTATTTCGACATGTTATTTCCTTGCTGAATTAAATCTTCATAATGACACAGCCGCTTAGGTCCACTAATACGGATGTGAAAACATAGTTTCGATTGAACCGGGAAACTCAGTGATAGGCTGATTTAAAGTGGAAGGGAATTCACAGAAAACGCAAATTTGTGTAACATGGTATTACGAGGAATAATGAGTGATGTGGTATCATCAAGGCCGTATCCAGGAATTTTTTTCGGAGGGGGGGGGGGGGGGTCTCCCCTGGGTCGGACCTAATCCAAACCTTACTCCCAAACATGAACATAGATTAGATATATTAAGTCTAGACCAGAAGCGTCAAGTATCGGGGGAGGGGGGATGCTTCCCCCAGTGCTGTCGGACACTCGAAGAAATTAGAGGGCACGAAGCGCCGAATTTTTTTTTGAAAAACGGTCGATTGTCTGAAAAACTTTTGACTTTCATAATAATAATAATATAATAATATAACTGCAGCAAAAAGGCTTTTGCCGCGATTCATGAGAGTCATCGGTAAAAATAACCAGCCAGAAGGTTAAATACCTTGGTCTTCTTTCCCCCTAACATTTTGGCTAGTAACGACTCAAGTGATGGAAAAGTTTATCTCGAGTTTAGAAAATCAAATCAATTTCCACTGTTTTGAGTGGCAAATATATTAACAGTAAACCAAGCGTGGAAGAACTCGAAGTATCTGGAAACATTCAAAGACTCTTCCCCCCCCCCCCCCACAGGGGTTGAATCTTGTTTAGAGCCTAAAAAGGCAAAACTAGGCCCAGCTCTAACTTCCAACATGTTTGGTAGAGATCCTGAAACCTCTTCTGGTAGTTGTAAAGTTAACAAGATTCCAGTTTTTAACTCAATTCTAGCGGGAATAAGATGATTTACTAATCCTAACGAGTTCGTTGCTCTCCGTTCAAGGCAATCCCTAAGCCGTCAGATGTTCACGTGAAGACAAAGTTCTTTGTACGAAGAAGGGTAACGATAAACTAAATACAAATTGGGAAGGACGGGTCCACGATCGGGTTCCCTTCCCCCCCCCCCCAACCCCATTTTCCAGAAGTATCACATAACTTTAAAGGCTGCCCGAAGACATAAATTCCTGGAGACAGATTTATGTTAAACCTCGATTCCAGCGTGGGAAGGTCTTTTCCGAAAACCTGCCGTTATTCTCCTTAGTCCAGGTTCTTTTCTAGTGTGTGAGTTTCTTGAAGAAGTTAAACATACAAAAACGATATTTTTTCGGTATTCGGGGGGGGGGGGGGGGGGGGGGGGGGGTCAAAACCCCTACCCTCCCCCCCCCATTGGATACGGCCTTGGGTGTCATAGGTACAGTTTCCCCAAAACTTCGACACTGCTTGTATTATCTAAGTGACGTGTTTAATTCCAAGTGAAAATCCCGGCATCCTAGCTCTCATCCAAACTATTCCGTGAGTTCTATATTTCAAGTAGACACTAACGGAACACGAGCTCCAGTTGTACAGTTCCGTTATGAACTACCCGGCGCCCTAGCATCTGAGTACACAATTCCGTGAGACTACCGAACGAGAAACTGGTGCGATGAAGTTTCCGTGAGCTATTTCCACTTACTACCGAACGGGAGCCAGCACATACAAGTTTCCGTTAGTCAATGACGTCAGATCCCGGAATCGCAGCTCATATGGTTTGATCTCCGTGAGAACTACCGGTTCCGTAGCCCGTAGGACATGCTCCCTGTTCCCTAGACAGTGCCAGACCATAAAAGTTCGAATCCAGAGCCAGACTCAATTCCGAAGCTTAACATTCACTCGGATTCTGATAGAAGCGGATCAGCCAATCCCTACAAGCCGGTGATACAAACCAAGTTCTCGTTTCGTTAAACTCGACTGTCAATAGCAAAAATAGTGCGTATAGTTTTATCTGTTTTAACCCACTCAGAAGTGAAAATCAGCGCAATACAAAAATTAAAAACAAAATGGAACAATTGTGTCAACGTTTGGCAATAATGAGTAATGTGACGATCTGCCCGGGTGTCTCTATGCTACTATTTTCGTTGACAAAAAGAAAGTTTTCACGTCCACAGCACACCTTAAAGCCCTTTTCCAATTGACCTTTCACACTGAGCCACGCAAGCTCTGCACCGTCGCAACGCAGAGCATGTGGACTATTCTTGCCTCGAGTCAACGCGTGCGCATCAAATTTGAGCGGAGAACGGAATGTTTTGAATAAAATGTTAGCAAAACTAGTACAAGAACGTCAAGAAGCGCCATGAAAACCTTGACAAAATATACACCAATGGAATAGCTTTTCGTACAGATGAAAAAGGAATGCTACACGGAGCAAGAAAAAATGCAGGAGCAACACGCAGACGCCACGCATCGCACCGACATGTCCCAAAGAACACGAATAATTTCAGTGACGCGAATAAAATTCGACTTGGATTTGGAACGGCGCGGTGCAAATTTTTCCGATATCGACGCCAAAACTGCCTAGGCGAATTCGAGTTGACTTTCTGCAGGCAGCAAACATATCGCAACAGGCCCAGTCGCTGTCCATCAAGGATGCCTTCAGAGCTGCCAATACTGCCGTCTCTTATAAAGCGTTTTCCTTGTTCCCAAGCCTATTGTTTATTATCAGCTATTCAGACAACCATTATAGCTGTCATTTATTACAATATCCCTGCCTTCGGTATCGTTAACCTGCTAACCGAACAATTAGCCTCTTATCGCCTACTAAACCGGGTCAAGCCCCACCCCACCACCTCTAAACATCATAAATACTGGGAGTCGCAAATCATCAGTCTAATGACAGCGGTCAGTGAAATATGGTAAAGGCTAGATGGAAGATGCTCTTACACACGTCGTCAACGGGGGTGGGTGGGATCAGATTGGTATTGAAGAATCTACAAATTAATTGCGTTTTTGTAGATACCATGGTATATGATACCATGGTAACTGGATCGGCATTTTTTTTTTACCGTTGTATCTGATACTACGGTTGCTTTGCAAAAACGGCAATTGCCAATTTTTGTTTTTAGAAGTCATTTCAAAAGAAATACTAGTATCAACTCGCATCACAAGTGCCAAACTTCTTTCCTACCAATTTGACAAACAACCCAGGCTCCTGTGTCGGTGGTTGACGAAAGTAAGATGAATTTCTCAGATACTACGATCAGTTACCACGGTCGGGACCGTGGTATCTAAATATCAGTTACCACAGTAACTGGCCAGTTACCATGGTAACTGCAAAAACGCCTTTGACCGTGGGTCCACGGTAACCGCAAAAAAGACTTAGACCGTGGGTATCATACCATATTTGCAAAAACGCAACTATTATTTTGCAGAGTACGGTCTATTTCTTCTTTGGTGTAAAGAATTATGAAAATAACTCAGAAGTCACTAACAAGTAAAGCAGATCTTAATGGTACCTCGCTCTATTTAGTCTTTATGAATGAACGGAATTTAATTAAAAGTCTAGTAGGGCCATGGCGAGACAATTCCAATATTCTAAAATAGTTGAATGATTTAAAACTAGGCTTTTCTTTTTGGCAAAATGCCCATGGATTTCGCTGGTATAAACCAAAACAAGTCAGCCTGTTATAAGTGAGTAGTTTTCTCACATTTTTGCCGATCATGTCACAATTCCGATCATGTCACAATGACATCACTTCCAATTAATTTCTTATTTCGTGTCACTTCAGCACACCAACCTATTTCTTGTCTAAAGACCACTTGTTTGTGTCACATTTTGTGTCGGCATTCCTAAAAGGCATAGAGATTATTCGCTGCATCGCTGAGCTGGTGTATATCCTCTGCATCGTCGAAACTACTGTCATTTGTGCTTTAAGCCTTCCTTTGCTCGCTTTATTACTATGGCGTTTCTCAATAGCTTTTCTCGCATTTTTGCCGATCATTTCTCAATTTTCCGGCTTGGAACAAATATTCTCTCCGACTAATAATTTCTTATCCAGCGTAATTACTGTAAAGACGCAGAGCAAAGGTATGTGAACTGTTCTTGTTTTAACAAATTTAGTCTAGAGAGCTGTATTGTCGAAGCTGGAGTCATATATGCCTTAAGCGTTTCCGCTATTATACCGTCAAAAACAAATGTAATTTGTGCTTTAAGCCTTCCTTTGCTCAGTTTATAAATATGGCGCTTTTTATTAATATAATACTATAATAATAATAATATAATAATATAACTGCAGGAAAAAAGGCTTTCGCCTCTGTTGGCAGGAAGTATGAGGCGGGGATAAGGTTAAAAAACGAACCAGGAATAACCGAATTTATTGGTTTTTCTCACATTTTTGCCAGTAATTCCTCTACTCTCTGGCTATAACCCCTCCGATGATTCATTTCCTATCCCGCGCAATTTCAGCTGTGCCAGCAATTTTTCGTCTTACCACCTTAGTGCCGCCCAGTTATATGAAATGTTGTTATTTTGACCAATTTAATCTAGGGAGCTGCATCGTCGGTGTTTCGTCGAAACTGGTGTCAGCTAGTAAGTAAGTAAGTAAGTAATTTATTTATGACCCGCCATTTCGGAAAGGCGGAGTACATGAAGAAAGTAAACAAAACACATACAAACACAGAAAAAGACACTTAATTTTTAATCTTCGGTCAGGAAACAGTGGACGACGTCGTGTGCTGGTTGGGCCCTGTCGTCCATGATTTTAAGTGTGCTTTAAGCCTTTCCGCAATATCACAGAAACTACTGTCCTTTGTGATTTAAGCCTTCCTGTGCTCAGATTTATTTATATGGCACTTCTCTACAGTTTTTCTCACATTTTCGCCGGTCATTTCTCAATTCTCTGGCTTGGAACTAACATCCCTTCCCCTTCCGACTATGTCTTCTTATTCCGCGTCATTTCAGTTTGCCCAGCTATTGGACTATCAGGTGTGAAAACACAACGGAAATTGATGATTAGGGATCCACCCAGCCGGGGAACCGGGAAACTGTGGGGAAAGAGATCACAGCTTACGAAGTTATAAATGGAAAAAGTAACACTTTTGACTCGGTTAGACGAATGACGGATGAAACGTGGACCGAACGAAACTTGATTTTTGGCTGTTAAGGATCAGGGAAGCATGAAAAGGGGGGGGGGGGGGGGAGATTTAAAAAGTGTGTTGGCTGCTTGCTGAAAGAGAGTAGAGAAAAAGGAAATACGAAACAACCAAAATTGATCTTAGACATTAATTGCTGGAGTGAAATTACAGGTTATGGCGCTATTCGAAAAGGTAACATTTTGACTGTACTTGCTGCACTTGATGAAGTTGGGGGGGGGGGGGGAGGAGCGAGGGCTTGGTTGTTGGCTGTGAATGGGACAGGAAGTATGAGGCGGGGATAGGGTTAACAAACGAAACCAGGAACAACAGAAAACTATTCTAGGCATCTATCCTTGGAGAGAAATCTCACACAAAGACGAAACAAATTAAAAAGTTAATATTTCTGATTCAGGCGATAGTCGTGAAGGTGAAAATTTAACAACTTTTGGCTGTAAAATGTTAGTTATTTGAAAACAATCCTGACAGCTGGCTATACAAAAAATATGCAAAAATTAGGAAATAAACGGTCTGAGGCTAATTTTCTGGGTTAAATCACAGCTTACGAAATCATAAATGGTGAAACTTAAGACTCCAGTTTCACTGATATTTCTCATAAATATGCGATTGTCAGAAGAGGAGGTGATGGTAAAGATATAACTTGTTACGCTCATGAACGAAAGAAGAATTAACTAATACAGAAAACTGATCTTCCTGGGTGAAAGATGAGGGGGGGGGGGGGGGGGCATGACGCTTTTAAAGGTGATGAACCAACAGAGAACTTAATGTTACGTGTAGGCTGATGATGTGTAGGGGGGGAGGGGGGCTATCGAAATTGTGTTCTCTAGTTGGCATGTAAGGCAGGAAGAATAGAGAGGGCCATGTTTGTTGAGGATTAAAGGGAGGGATAATGGACTAGTCAGCTAAATATTTGCTCTGGGTGTGTCTCATAAATATGCGAGTGTCAAAAGAGGAGGATTAAATGGTAAGGAGATCATTTCTTACCTCTTAACTAAAGAAGAATACGTTACTCCCCGCAGATTTGCTCAAAATACTTAGGACTACTATTTTGGTGTGTCTGGCGGTGTGCATACGTTGTATTTTTATTTGTATTCGTAGGCAGGTTAGTATTTAGTTGACTTCTAAGGTCCGGCCTAAAGTCTTTGTGCTCTGAGGGATTTGTTAAAATTCTTATTTTAGTAAACGAACCTGAACCTGCTAGTCACGTACGGTACTTGTTTTTATCTCTAAACAGAGGTTACTGAAGTTAGCACGTGTGTCTACCAAGGCCAACAAAATCTGAACAATCATCGCAGGTAGGACGGATCCATAAAGGACCCGACTTGCTTTTCTTGTTTTTACACTCCTAGTGACGAAGCACGTGAACTGCTAAAATCGGAAATCCCCCTCTTCCTTCACAAATCTTTGTGAACCTCTTTATTCAAAAGTTTTCACTTTCCAGCGCTGCCAAGATTTGTCACGGTTGCAAGAAAACAACTTGGATAATTTCGTAAATTGGCCTGACATCACAAAAAATCAACGAAGAAACCAACGAAAATGGGGTTTGTAAAGGCGCAACGAATATACTGAAATAAAAGGCGAATATTTCGGGAGGACAACCGCCTCCCTTCTTCAGCGCAGCAGAAAACTTCGAGGAAAAAAGCTAAAACGAGGATGAAGATCAGCAGCCAAGGAAACAAAACAAAGCAGAAAACAAAAAAAAACGAAAATTAAAACAAAATTGGAAGAACTAAAAAAAAAAGCCTAAAATAAAGACAAAGACAACCCCATTTTCGTTGGTTTCTTCGTTGATTTTTTTTTAGAAAACAACTCGTGTTTTGTCGTGAGACGTCGCTGGAAAGGAAGCCTGGAGTGTGTTCCACCCTTTTTACCGTAGTTACTACGGATGCCGTCAAGAATTTTCGGTCTCGGTGCTAATTTTTTTATTTTTTTTTGCGAGAAAAACAAAGTATTTTTGCGCAAAGTCTGGCCAGAGTTGCAACAAGAGAATCCCCAGCTGCAAGAGCCAAGCATGAATATTATTGATAATCAGTATTTTCGGACAATTTTATCGCGAAAATCAGTTCTAGTAAGAGCTGAACTTCAACGAATTTTTAACTGAGGTTCCCGGTAGATGTTCCTTCAGCCCAAGCTGACTGCGAATCATATTTGATGGTGCAAAACAGATAAGTGAACTACATTTTATTAGAGCTACGTTTCGGCCCTTCTTGGTAAGGGTCCTCTTCAGGCTTAAGCTGGAAAATGAACTTGTGAAAAACTTGTGATAAGTCCATTTTCCAGCTTGAGCCTGAAGAGGGCCCTTGCCAAGAAGGGCCGAAACATAGCTCTAACAAAATGTAGCTGCCTTATCCATTTTGCACCGTCAAATATGAGGATCAAGCTAAGGGTTTTTAAATGACTGTTATTTATTTTTTAGTTTAATACTCTTCATTATAGAAACCAACTTTTACAACATGAACATGAACACAACTTTTATAAGCCTCTTACCATCCTTTACACACGAATTCAGTACTTCTGACTGTAGGAAATACCGAATGGGCGTGTGGGGGCAGCCAAATTAGAATATAAGGTTTGAAGCCAAGCTGACCATTCATTTCAAATAAAATAGAAAAAAAGAGATTTTCGTTTTTTTTTTCTTGATCAGCTAGTTTACCCCTCCAAGATGATGTGCGAGGGATAAATAGAATTTCGGATATTTCGGTTGCACTTCCGGCAAACCGTCCTCAGCAAAAGAAACAAAACTAAATCATAAAATCCACCACAATCACAACAGGAAAACGATGCGGGACCAACAGACAATAAGACGATATGTAACTAAAACCAGAAGAACGATGCGGACCGAACGACATGCAGATAAAAATAAAATAACGAAAGATAAAATGTGCGTGTTCAAAGTGTATATGTACAAATCTGTGATTATTTACAATTCTGAATTCTGTGGATATTTACAATTTACTATCCGTCTGGGTAAGCGCAGAAGCTTTCACCCAGAAAACGGCCCACTCCAAAAATCCATAATATTGTTTGACCACTTTGAATAAAACCTTCCACAGAACTCAACTTCAACTTCAAAGTTGTTGAAATATCCGAAATTCTATTTATCCCTCGCACATCATCTTGGAGGGGTAAGCTAGCGGATAAAAAAAACCCCGAAAATCTCGTTTTTTCTATATTAGCCAAATTAGTACTCAAATTAGTTATTAGTAACTCAAATTAGTTAATCACATTGTGAACAATTCCTTTTGTGGTTTCACCTCTTCTATTTCAGCTTGGTGTGGCGCACATTTTTTCAGCCGGAAACAGATACAAATTTTTTTTAGGACGAATCTGAAATCAACACGCCCGAAAATCAAAAGAACGAAATTTTGAAGCCCTTACGGCAACAAACGGGGGGCTGTACACACAATTAGTTGTGCCAGGTCAGAGAAACTACGGAAGGTGGGGAGCGGAGGGCGAGGACCAGAAATCTGTTGATAAATAACAATTTCCTACTTACCTCAATATCAATATATCGGAGTGCATGGTTGTGTTGGATAAGGTTGCCGATGCTGAAGCTGGATATGTCCCTATAGCTACTGATATGCAAAGTTCGAAGAGACGAGAAAGGCATCAGTGCTCCATACTGAAAGGGAAACTAGGGTGAGAGCCCATTCAAACATTATACCAGCCACAAAAATTCTGTTTTCATAAAATAAACATGTAAAAAATCGTAACAAACCAATATCATCTTCAATATCTTCAACTACTCAAAAATGCAGTTTTTATTATTGTTCTTTCGTTATTGTTTTCCATTAAAACCCTATGCTCGTGTCTGGAACGGTGAATCCGGCCCCGCGCCATCTACAAGGTTGTTGATTCCTCGACCGATCTACTGGTCAATCCCAGTATCAAGTTTAATTCTCCATATTCCCGTTCAGCGCTTCCAAGCGGACTAGTTTCTGTAAATCCCCCTATGCCTCACCATCTGCACTTATTGACAGACATGGTAAGATAGATTCACAGGTTTGTCAGTAGAAAATCTGCAATCTGCTGCTCAGGTAATGGAGGTTTTGCATATGTCTCAGTAGTAGAAAGTGAAAGTTATCCACTACCCTTTGAATCCGACTTTTTACAATATCTACACAAGTGTTGATTATGAGACAAAATAGTGGCAGAGGCGTTACTAGCCAACATTTTTTTTTTGGGGGGACAAGGGATTTACCGACTGGCGGGTAATTTTTACCGACATTTTCTGCAGAAAAAAACTGTTTTCAACAACAAAAATTGCATTTTTGAAAAAAATCGACTGATTTTCAGAAAAACCCACTGATTTAAGAGAAACCCAACTATTTTGAAGAAAAATTTACCAATTTTCAGAAAAACCGACTGTTTTCATGAAAAAAAAAATCAACTGTTCTGACGAAAAATCGCGGTGCTTCGCTCCTACTGGGTTATTTTTACCGACTGGCCGAAAGTGTCGGGGGGGGGCGTCTCCCCCTTCCCTCAGTCGTGACGGCCCTGAATGGGGGACTAACAAAAACTAGTCCACTTGGAGTGCTGAACTGGAATAAGGCCAATTACGCTACTGCCCTCTAGGGAACATTATAAATAACTAATTTGGTTTTAACGGAGCCGAAAAATACAATTGTAAGTAAAAGCTAGCAAATTTTTATTCCGAGTAGATAAATGACTGAATCAAATTTGCCTCGCAGGACACAGATGGAATTTAATAAGGAAGAAAATAAACACGTGAACAAAAGTAAGTACTTGTTAGGTTTGTGTCCCTTAGTTTGCCAAGAGTGGTTGTAAATCATTCCAGTTTATAGATAATACGAAGCACACAAAATATTGAGTCGCAAATACAACATATTTACAAACGACCCCGGGCCAGGAACCGGCCGGCATGTGGCCAGATCACTTGCCGATCCGCGACTAAAAACAACCGGAATGAATCACTTTGACTTGTCAATCCAACCTCGAAATAACTATCACAAGTCTCGACGGAGAGCACGAGGGGTTAGTGCCTTCTGCAAATCGCAAGCAAGACAAAAATTGTGCGGGCAACAACAGTGCTCGAGGTTCTGAAGCAAGTAAAGTAATAGCCACAGCCTTTGATTGTTTTGAATTATCTGTTCTATTTTGTTTTTCCTTGCACCCAATTGTATGCTATTCATTTCATGCCACCTGAAATCCTCTGCAGAAGAAAAAGAGTATGCCACTCTTATTTGCCACATCAGTCTCTTTATAGATCGGTTCCATTTGACTAATTCTAAGTTACGAGCGGATACATAAAACCCGGGACTGAAATCATAGGAGTATTCGCAGAAGCTTCCATTACGGAAGATCAAGCCAGTCAATTTTCTCGACGCAATGCTATCTTCACCTTTAACGACCCCCTTAAAGTGTTCTAAGCACTGACTGTAACCGGGGAACCACCGAATACGAAATACGAAGAAGCAAAATGACATTAATCTCCAAGCAACAGCTCGTCGGAAGGGATAGAAAAAAAGCCCTTTTAAGGACTCCTTGCCTACCCGGTGAAGCGAACCGACTAATCTGCAATTATCCATGCAATTATCAAATTATCCTGTCCCGGCCTATTCAAGGGTTCGTCGATTAGCCTACCGTAACTTTTCTAATGAATGAATGAATGCATTCCCAAAAAAGCCCTAGTGGCCATAGCAGGACAAAATATAAAAATAAAAAAACACTCCAACTGCAATGTACCAGTCCAAGTATTCAACACTCGAACTTATACTTCTAATAACTAACTTACTATTGAAATAATGTATTGCATTAATGTTATTACTAAGAACCAAATACCATTCACTAGAGGTGTGCCTTTTTAAGCGCTTCTCTAAAAGTATTATTATTCAAGTCCCTCTGTGATAGTGCAAAACTGAAAAGTCGGCTGAATTCTATTAGAGCTATATTTCGGCCCTTCTTGTTAGTTTTTTCCCACAAGTTCATTTTTCCAACTTGAGCGGCTTTGAGCCTGAAAAGGACCCTTGCCAAGAAGGTCCGAAATATAACTCGAATAAAATTCAGCTGACATATCCGTTTTTGCACTGTCAAATATGATTCGCAGTCAGCGTAGGCTGAAGGAATATTTACCCTCTGTCTGAGAAATACTCTTGATGATGAACTCTCCGTAACGACGAAAAATTACCGTATACCGACCCGTATCCAGGAATTTATTTCGGAGGGAGTTTTACCCGCTTGTCAGACCTAATCCATACCAAAAAGTAAAAAGAAGGTATAGATCAGAGGTTCAAGCCTATACAAACGATCATTTGTGTATGTTTCAAAGGTGGTTCATACCCCCTAACCACCCCTCTGGATACGGCCCTGGCCGTGTACCTAGCGAAGAGCCTAAACGTCACGACAACTGTCCCCAACAGACGTTGTTGATTGGTTTGCAAGGATCTGAATAAAATTCGCGAAAATTCGTCTGGGTGACGTTTCTCGTTCTTCCCGACGTTCACTAACGTATTTTGGACTTACTATTAGTTAAAAACCGTTGTTGATTGGTTTGCACAGGATCTGAATAAAATTTGCCTGGGTGACGTTTCTCGTTCTTCCCGACGTTCACTAGCGTATTTTGGACTTAGTATTAGTATTAACTTAGCCTCCCTTGGAAGCCAGTAGGCAGAAACCTGAAAGAATAACTGTGGCTGTCCCTTGAAAATCTGAAAAAAAAACCAGAGAATCGCTTACGCTTCAATCCTTGCAAATATTTAACGTCTGTATCAGTTAAATCTTGCAAAAAACAGTCTAGCTGTCACAGATTTTCTCTTCGAACCGTTTTGGCATTTTTTTTTTTAAATATCAAAAGTTATCTGTTTGTAAAGTTTATTTTCGTCTTGCCAATTTCTTCTCAGTTTCCAACTTCTATTACCGATAAACGGCTACAGGATACCCGTTTTTCTGCGTCTACGATGTCTCGCCCATAGTTATTGCTATTTATTAATCATGTTTTTGGTATTTTTATGGCACTTGAGCATACTCAAGTGCCATATACCGATCGTAATGTCTGTCGGTCAGTGTTGTTGTTTTTTTCATGCTGCACTATTTTTCATTTTGTTTCATGTAATGTATAACTCAAACTCACTGCTCCTTCTTTTCCTATTTGACTACATCTATAGGAGCTAGCTCCTGGATACTCTTTTGAATGACAGGTGCTTACTCACAGGCTGACAATCAGGGGAAGAAGAAGAAGAATGGGTCGCAAGTAACAGCTGAGGTAAAGTGAAGGGGAACAAAGGAAATCCTAACTGAGGATCAGACAAAACTGCCTGAGGGTGGCAGACAAGACGAATAACATGTCACAATAGGAATGCAACCTGACATCCCAGTTAAGTTTACACATTCCACACGTTTAGACAGGGCCGAACACACCAGCCCCCATTGCGTGGAAATCTCAGCTTTTCCGTATGGATTTGATGACGGCAAAGGAAATTGTGGTGTTCACCTTCTTTCATTTCATAACACCAAGCGGACTAGTTCCTTTACGCCCCACTGTGTCTTATTATCAACAATTCTGACAGCGATATAGTAGAAATTGGATTCATAAGGTTATGAGCAGAAAATAATAGCTTTAACTTTTTACACCGAGGACAGTGCAAAACTTTCATTTTTTGGGGAAGATCACAACTTGTTCTACTGGGGTCCCTGATATGCCTGCCAAGTTTCGTCATCTAGCGCATCTGGAAGTACTTTATCTCGGGATCACCGGCATTCCGGAACCCCCTTCCAACTCCCCTTATAGTACAGGGATATCCAGTCTGATCTTGTCAACTAAGTATACAGAGCTTGTGTTTGCTCTTCCCACCAAGTTTCACCCCGATCCCTCTACTCTGAGCGAGTCGCAACATTTCCGATCCCTCCCTCAAACTCCACCCAAAGTGACCGGAGACTGTTCGGTCTTGAAATGGGACATCTGAGTCACGACATCCGATTCCCCGTCCAAAGTTCCGTATACCTCAAAATTCCGGATTCCCTTCCTCCATTCCCGCCAGCCAGATTGGGGAAGTGACTATTTCCAAGTTACTTTGGTCGGATCCCTATTATTCCTGCCAGGTTTCATCGTCCTAGCACATCTGGAAGTACCCTAACTCGCGATCGTCGGACCGACCGACCGACGGAAACTGCACATCGGTATAGAATATAACAGAATAGTGTTTGATCAGCCACAGCTGGGCCATACACAAAGTTTTATAAACACCACATCCGAATATCACATCACATGTGTAATGATACTACAACGCAGACAATCATCTACCTACTATTTAAATTTCCCCTCACGTAGTACCCCAAAATCTTATTACTTTGTAGTTAGTCGATTTCAATATACCAGGGAAGAGCCCCCCCCCCCCCCGGTTCAGACTGATCCAGTAAAGGGGACTCCTGGCACTGCAATAAGAGGTGGCCAACACTGACCTCTCCAGTCTAACAAAGTGGACATTGGTACTTATCCCTGATTAAACCATCCCTGTTTCGTCCTCCTTTCCTTGACCGGAAGGCAAGTGCCATAAAAAGTCGTGAACAAATCGTCAAAAGCAGAGCCTGGTTTTCAAGTATTCAACTGCTTCAAAAGTGGAACATTAACAGTAAAAATGCGAGGTGTGCTTTATTATTATGTGCAGATTTTCGTCTCGTCAGCTTGTGGATCTATTTAACTATGAGTGTGTTCCACCCTACTACCCATAGTTACTACGCATGCCGTCACGAATCTTGGCTTGTTGGCTTCAAGGTTGGAACGTATTTTCTATTGTCGCCAATTCGTCACTCCAAGGGGTTATCCACCCAATCACGTTACAGAAGTCCGTAGTTACGACGCTTACTACCCTCCCGAACATGGTAAGCAAATAGTTACTATAGATTACTACTTCGAGAAGGTCGGAACGGTCAGCGTAGTAACTTTTTGTGAGGCTGGAACGGAAATAGTAACTAATAGTTACTATTGTTAGAAGGGTGGAACACGTTCTATTTTTTTGTGGCCAGCTGCTGATAATGAGACACAGAAGGATTTACAGAACGTGGTCCGCTTGGAACCGCCCTGTCCGAGACCGCACCTCCCTGAACGCCCAATCGCAGCCACCTTGTCACCCTATTCGACCTAAAACAAAAATCCGGTCTACCGTCAGCCTCCATTATCCCTTTAACTACTTTGGAGGGAATCCACAAATAGGAAAAAAGGAAGGATTTGTGACGTGTCATGAATATTCAGACCCACGCTGACACTTCCGTTAAAGCAGGACGCTTCTGAAATAACGAACTATTTTATGAAAAAACAACTTCTCGCATACGAAGAATACTTTATCGTCCGCTTTTAGAAAGAGGCTTAAAGAAAAGCCTACTCGGCTCGAAAATCCAGCTTATCAGCCCGTCAGCACGCGGCGATCGGAGGCGCAACTGTTTTTTAAAGTGGCATTAATTAGCATATTAACGGTAAGATTACATATTAATGTTAAGATTGCTTGGGATATTAAAGGTGAGATGATTTAGCATGTTAAGTATCCTCATCTTTTCTAAATAAATAGAGGTTGTCACTAGAGAAGCTAATCTCAAACTACCAAACCGAGCGTCTTGATAATTAGTTGTTCTGTTTTACCGGCAGCTCCGAGATTGGGAAATAGTAAGATTTATTCATCAGAATTTGTTTCGATCACACTGCATAAAAAGGACGCTTGACATTTACTCTTAAAGGACTCGTCGTACCAGTAATATTAATGCAACCTACTTTTGTAATTGCTCCATCCATTCCTAAACGCGGATACCCAAATTTCCCTGCGGCACATTGTAACGCCGTAGCGACACACCACTGATTTTTTAAACGAACCGTGTTTTGCGTATTTCGATGCGTAGCGTGCTCCTGACGATTGTTTACCATAAGCTCATTCACAAAAAAAATCACACAAAAACGGACAAGTCAGCTAAGATGTTCTTCCCAGTCAGCTTGGTCTATTTAAGAAGCTTATTGTCAGAAAAAACAGTTATGTAAATTTTTTCCTGTTTTTGATAGAAATCTATGAGCCTGAACAAAGGCTTTAAACAGACAAGCCGTAGGTAATTTGTTAAAAGCAGGGCCTAGTTGTAAAGCGTTCAAGTATTTTCGAATATTGGTACAATAAATAGCGCGAGTTGTCCCTTAAGTGTTATAGCACCCTCTGGCAATTCTTGGGAATGCCGATGCCTCGGTATGTACGTCGTTCTAGCAAGGCCGTATCCAGAGGGGAGGGAGGGGTTAGGGGGTTGATCCCCCCGAAACATACAAGAATAATGATTTTTATATGATTTTCCCTCTGATGTATGTGTTTTTTGTACTTTTTGGTCCGACCAGCAGGCAATAACCCCCCCCCCCCCACCGAAATAAATTCCTGGATACGAGCCTGCGTTCTAGTATTTGTCTATGTACGTCTTTGTCAGCCTAATCAAATGTATTACAATTAGTCTGTGAGGATTATTTTTCACAAAACTTTCACTTACTTTTTTTCTGAAAACCTTTTTTGTTTATTTCTGCAAACTCATTATTTAATACAAAACATTCATAATTATAATAAACAAACATCCGTTTCTCATTACCAATCTTATCCGACAATCTGCCTCTAGGGGCGCCGTTGCCAGGGGCGCCGTTGTCAGGTCATGAACTTAACTCACTGGGCGATCTGTGTCAAGTTTGCCGAAGAACATGGAGGGGTAGGGGGTGGGGGGGGTGGGGAGAGGTGATTTTAGTAATTATTCCCAGACCCTAGGATATGTTAATACACACAGTTTTACTTCTGTACTCCAACATTCCTCAAGTTACGAACTGTGGATCCAGTTGGGAGGAATCCTTCGGATAAACATCCATCAAATAGTTATGGTTAGCAAGTTATGACCTGGGTCCATCCCAATTGCCCATCAACTGGGAGGAACCCCTATCAAAGGCACGTCCAGATGTTACCTCCGTAAGTATGCCAAATTAAACTGGATACCACGGCAAATTACCAGTTTTTGCGATGTTGACTAAACCTTAGCCGATTATCTACGGGTCGTGACGTCACACGAAAAGACTATGTTTTCTATTTACTAATGGAACTCATTGTCCCTAGAACGATTTATAAGTGTAAACGCGTCTGGCTCCTCTCTGGCAGCTCGGCTCTGTATATATAGATACAAATTTAGATTCTGCAACATGAATTTAATCGAATTTTCCTATTTCTTTCATGACGTCATGAGAATGTCAGGGGCCGTAGATAATCGGCTAAAGTTTAGTCAACACAGTTTGGATTCCAGGCACACTCCTTGTCCTAAATTTATTCAGCACGTATTCTACCTTTATACTAAAGCTCTAATCGGTCAAACTACTTTTCCGGCAAATAATTGAAGTTTAGATATGGACTCTGTGTGCGTGTTTGATATGTATTCAGCGTGTATTGTTACCCCTATACTGAAGACCTAACTGACTTTATAATACATTTTCACTTCCTCCGATTTTCCCTTTTCGCCGGATTCCGGTCAAACTACTTGTCTGGCGAAGAAATAAAGCCCTAATATGGACTCAGCATGTACTCTTCATATTCGCCAAAAAAGAATACTTTTGTAACCCCTCATTTTTTCCCCATTCCACCCTTTCAAGCTGCCATAGAAAGTTTTCCGATCGGGCGATTTCGGTGGATTTTGGATATGTTGTTCAGCGATTTTTCTGAACATTTTAGTGTAAAAAAGTTTGTGTTGCAATTTTGTCAGGGTTGACCCCCTTTTTCCGTACTTTTACTTGACTAATAGATAGGGAACGTGAGAGAGGTGGAAATATCTTCCCAACCCTAGGATCTACAAAGTGGTGGTGTCCGGCTGTGGTGAGGTTGCAAACATTAATCATTGTGCATCAGTCCAAATTGCCACTGAACCGTGTGGGTATGGGAAGGGAGCACCTGAGAAGCACAATTTTTTCGCCACTAGGTTCTACCTTAAAGAAAACATGACACGTTATTTCTTTGTGTATGTTTATCCAGGTTTGTTTTGCTATTTTCAATTCCTCTTAGGCCTAATCACGTTTAAAACTGCGTAAAAGGCCTCTTCCTCTCTTTTTGCTTTACCCAGCTCTGTTCTGTCAAGCGTCATCAAGTTTGTCATTTCTCGCTTCCGACCTCAGTGCTGAGTGCTGGCTGACTTTTCCACGGTGCTAATACGCGACTCGATATGAAGCTAAAGTCTAATCGCTTATTCCCGTCAGATAACTTATACCAAGATCTCACGTGTGATTGTTATTATATGTTATCATTGGATTTTATGAAGGATGTATGCCAACAAGTAAGGCAAGCATCAAGTTGATCCCTGTCATGGTGAAAACCGAAAAACGGGCCAATCTGCCCTCCATTTCCCCGAAATCTTCATGATTATAGGGAACTTGGTGGGTTGTGAAGGAGGTTGTGGGGTAGGTTGTGCTCTCTGCACCAGCTACTTTGTAACTACTTCCGTGTAACAACCTCTTCTGTAACAACCTCTTCAGCTAACTTCTTGTGAGGAGGACTCTCCTCTCGCTTTTATGGCTCTTACTTCAAGCCTTCGGCTCAAGGGCCATATACCGATCCCTTTTCCGTCGGTCGGTCGTGTAATGATCGCAGCTTAGGGTACTTCCAAACGGGCTAAGACGATGAAATATGTCAGCTAAGGAATTTTAGGGACCTCACCAGATTGACTAGAAACTTGTGACTTCCTCGATCCGACCATCCAAGTGGGGAGATGAGGGAGGGAGCCTGGTAGTTGCATAATTTATTTTACTTTTTTTTTCTTTTCCTTCCTTGCTGTTTGTTTGTTTTGTACTCCATCTCTACCGTTCTAGTACTACGACGGGCTGAATCAACATTCATACATACATCTATTTTCATAACATCACAATATTCGCAGCCAAAATTCTCCTGTAGCAGTTTGTGTATGATATATTATTATATATTATTATGATACATTGTGTATATATTATATACACAATGATATTGTGTATGCATAATTAATTTGAATGGTATTTTTTTTTCTGCCTTTATTTTTCTTGTTTTGTAGTCCATTTCTATCGGTGCTACGACGGGATGAATAAACATTTGTAACATACATGTATTTTCACAGCATCCGAACATTCGCAGCCAAAATCTCATGTAGCAGTTTGTGTACGTAACCATAGAGGTGGATGTAGCAACTTGCTTTGCAAACGCGCCTGGTTTAATCTCAATTTCCAGCACTTTTTCGTTTTTCAGAACAACGGCTGTAGCAGTGGGGAAACTTATAAATATTAAGTGGTTTGGCTGGGCTGTGGTTTCTCAATGATGCTGACAAACCGAAAAGGAACAATTGACGACGTTAGAAAAACATGAAGTATTAGATCAAATACGCAGCAGGAGTCAAGTTGGTTGAGCTTCACCGGAATTTGGAACGACCGTGTTTCTAGCCAGAGAATAATGAACCATTTGCACAGAAGTACCTCTTCAATATCTTTACAAATAACACCTTTTCGGACAAGAGGGTACAGACAGTATTTCACAGACAGTAAGAAAGAAGTGCATTTCAGTGATTCATTTGAAGCCATTTTATTTTGTAGTTTGGTACTCATATTTTTCCGAACATTTTAGCATTTTCATACCTTATACGAAGAGCGATGAAAATAAAAAACAACTTTTGGCCTTTTTTGTTGTCCTTTAAACTTTTCAACTCAACAACCCTTACTAGAAACGATCTTTTCACGATAAGGTGGTTCAGAAATGTTTCTTGTTTTCGAAAATACAAATGCAATTGCCTCGTATAATTGGCAATTTTCTTTTTAGCCCTTCTCGACTACCCACTTTCCGAAGCGGAGGCTCGACGCAAAATATTTGAAAACTATGTTTGCCGTGGTAAATAACTGGAAAAAGACGAGCAAAAAATAACAGTCTGGAAAAACATTAGTTGATATACAACACATGCCTGTTGGTCTAGGAAGTTTGACAAAAGAAACTCTAAAATTCATCTTGCCCTTCTTCTTGAAAGAGTTTCGCAGAGCGGGAGGGGAGGACGTGGATGGGTCGGGACAGAAGGGGCAAATTCAACCACCTGGCGGTTCGCACTGATACGACTACACTGTAAAAAGTTTCTCCGAGTAAGGATTAAAGTTAACTGCAGTATTTGTTACCGAATTAAAGATAAGATAATCTTTTTACAGACAAGATCAATCCCAGTAGCAAATACTGCAAGAATTTTTGTTTACAGTGTACACAAATGATACTAGTTGGTCCTGTTCCTGATCACCTTTTTATTCACCTCAGAGGCTGGAGTTACCAACTCGTTGTGACAGGTTCTCATCATTATAAACTTTTCAGAGTTTCAGAAAGTGGGAAGTTAGGGCCAGAACTTTAAAATACTGTGAAGTGAAAAACACTTTAGAGAGCAAGTTACGAACGCATGATCAACATGACTACTGTTGACGTTCTGGATTGGTGATGAATTCGAACTACTTGATGATGACACATTTTTCGGCACCGTTTAAAATAATGTAATGTACATCTCTATTGTAATTGCAGTAGATTTTCTAGACTGGTGACGAATCTGAAGCACTCGAGGATGACTTTGTTGATACGTCATCCTAAGTGACGGAGAGCTCTATTGAAATCTATTGATAAAAAAGCTGACTGGGAAACATATATTCAAACAATGCATAAAACGAATATGTCAGCTATGACACTTTGGCTCAATATTTCGGCCCTTCTTGGCAAGGGTCCTCGTCAGGCTGTCCAACTTCAGGGTAAATGTTGGGGAAGGAACGAACCTGCAATTACGTTACAGGTTCATTCCTTCCCAAAGGATGGCCCTGAAGTTCGACAGCCTGACGAGGACCCATGCAAAGAAGGGCCGAAATATCGCTGCCAAAGCATCGTAGCTGACATACCCGATTTATGCATTGTTTGAATTTAGACGAAATCGGTCAAATATTTTCTAGATTGGCGATGGATGATGACTCTGATCTTAATTTTCGGCGCTGCCCAAAATTAGTGAAAGCCCGAAGCACGGACCTCTACTGTATTTATCGAGTGTTTTCAAGAGAGATGATGAATTTGAAAGCTTTGATGATTGGCCTTTCGGTAGCCGTATGCTTCTCTAATATTTTACAACCTTGGTTCTGCTTTTGCTCCCGAAATAGCCAAAAAGAAAAAAAAAATAAGAATGTAATAAGCTAAGTGCTTTTTTGTAAAAAAAAAAAAAAAGAGAAAGAAGCTCTTTCGTGGTTCTCATTTGATTTTGAATATTTCTTTTTTTCCCATGGTACACTTTGTAACGTCGACGTCAACGTGAAAATAGTTGCAAATATTTGGACGACGTAGCCTTGCCGTAGCCTGGTGTAGAAGAAATAGATGAATAAAGAGCAAAATACTCAAAAGTATACCAGTTTCTTCCTAAGACGTGACTTTATTTTACTTGAATTGCTTTTCAGGAATTAGTAATGATTATTACTGACGCTATTACAATTGTATTTTCGAAACTACTTGAGCTTTTAATGTTTTTATGTTCAATTAATTATTTGAAAAGGCGTCTGTTAATCACTTTGGTTTTCAATAGCAGAACTGTAGTCCTAGGCTACTGATGTTTTTTTTGTTGTTGTTTTTTTTTAAGCAGAGGGAAGTCCTGTACTTACATGTTTCCTCGATAACCGTGAGGCGCGTGACCGCGTAATACATGCTGTATTGGTAGAAAAGTTAAGAAGCCGAGGAATGCCAAAGTTGATGGTGGATTTTTGCAAATATGCAAGTCTGTTCTTGGGATGTAAAAATTTTAAGGGGTTGGCAAAGGTTGCTGCAACGTTTCACGTTAAACGTAACGTGAACCCAGGTTTGTTTTGTTTTATTTTGCCCTTTCTTTTTATGGATGTTTTTCAGAAAACAAACATTGTTATAAAGAACCTGTTAAATACATCTATTTTTGTTGTCCTTCTTTCTAATTTTTTGTTTCCTTTAAAGCCAAAGGTTATTTTTATTTTGCTCTCCTCTCTTAATTTTTGTTGCTTTTCTTGATATTCAGTTAGTTTATTCTATTTTTTTTTTTTTTTTGGGGGGATCCCAAAACGTAAGTGGAGGGATACCTATGACATCGCAAAAGTTGTCCGTCAGTCTGTCCGTCTGTCCGCACGATAACTCTCGACGGAATAGAGATATTTTGATGAAACTTGGTGGGAGGATCTTTTGGGTCAAAGTACAGGTCAAGTTCGAAGATGGGCTACGTAGCCCTATATTTGAGGATGGGGTGGGGTTTGCTATTGAGATAGTCGATATAGGGGTAAGGAGACGTACTGAATTCGAATATGAAACTTATTTACTCGCTGGACAAATAGTTCACCCGGAATCCGGCGAAAACCGGAAAATTTGTGAAAAGTAAAAGTTTAATATGAAGTTGATTAGAGGTTTGATTTAGGGGCAAGGGGACGTTCTAAGTCCGAATATGAAATTTATTTTCTCGCCGGACAATTATAAAACCGGATAATTTGTTAAAAGTAAAAGTTTTATTTAAATTTGACAAGACATTCGATTTGCGAGTAAGAAGACATGCTGAATTTGTATATGACAATCATTTTCTCACCGGACGTATAGATCGCTCGGAATCCGGCTGAAACCGGAAAATTTGTTAAAAGTAAAAGTTCAATCTGAAGTTGATCCGGAAGTTGGGCAGAAGTAAGGAAGGAAGGAGATACGACGTAGGCTATAGGGTAAACCACATGCTGAATCAATCTTGACAGCGCAAAACGGATATCTAAATATATCTGAACTTGGTGAGATTCAGCTGAAGTATCCGTTTTGCACTGTCAAATACGAACTTGGTCTTCTCCCATTATTACTATTGGCCTGTTCGTAAATTTTAATAATAAACATTTTTAAGAAGTCTGTTGAAGACCGCGAATATCTACAAGACGGAATTGTTGGGAGCAGATATTAAATTTGTTGGGATCCCATCGAAACCTTTGGTCTTGTTAAATTAAGATCGGTTAGTGTCATGCCCTAGCTAAGCACTCCTTTTGTGCTTTCCTGGCAGGAATATTATGCTAGTTTTCCATTTTTCATTTTATATATAGTTCATTGAAACTGAATTGAAAAAAAAAAAGCTATTACCCCTAACAACATTGCGAACCAACCCAACTACCTAACCTCCCTTTTAAAGACTTCCTTTATTTTCTAGAAGACGACAGGACCATCCCTCACTCCCTGGAGCGATTACAGAGGATAAACGGGGATGCTAGTCTTGCCTTTTACTTTTGAATAGTTTCCACGTCATTGCCTCGCTAGTTTGTTACCATTTAACATCCGCGAAAGCCACACTCCACTTGCTCTATTCATCAGATCCTTCTTAGAGTCCCATTACCGCCCCCGGAAGCGAAGTTTCGGTTCCCTATTCATAGTGGAAAATAAATGATCAGCGAGCAGAGGTCCGGTACTCCAGTAAAGGTATGTTAGGACGTCGCCCGAAGGTTCGCTCAGACTGGAAAAAAGCTCTTCGGTCATCGCTTCGCACTGGACTGTCAGAAGTTTCATAACATATAACACGAGGATGAGCGGTTTCAACATATAATGCGTAGCAATCCGTTTTTCGTAAAAATAATAGATTTTTCCTAAAACCGGTCGATTTTTCGTCAAAACATTATTTGTTTGGGATCCCAAAACGTAAGTGGAGGGATCCATTACATCGGGGTAGTGGAGGGATTCACTAGCATCACAAAAGTTGTCCGTCTGTCCGCATGATAACTCTCGAGGGGATTGAGATTTTTTATGAAATTTGGTTGGACGATCCTTTGGCAAAGTACAGGTCAAGTCTGAAGATGGGCTCTGTAGCCATATATTTGAGGGTGGGGAGGAGGGGTTCCAAATTAAGGAGCAAAACAAAAATTTTTGATAGCTATTGAGATAGTTGATTTAGGGGTAAGGAGACATGCTGAATTCGAATATGAAACTCAATGTCTCATCGGACAAATAGTTCACCCGGAATCCGGTGAAAACCGGAAAATTTGTGAAAAGTAAAAGTTTAATATGAAGTTGATTAGAGGTTCGCTTTCAGGGCAAGGAGACGTGCTGAGTCCCAAGATGAAATTTATTTTCTCGCCGGACAATTGTTCGGCCGGAATCCGGCCAAAACCCGAGAATTTGTTAAAAGTAAAAGTTTTATTCAAATTTGATAAGATATTCGATTTGCTGGTAAGGCTGAATTCGTATATGACAATCATTTTCTCACCGGACAATAGATTGCTCGGAATCAGGCTGAAACAGGAAAATCTGTTTAAAGTAAAAGTTTAATCTGAAGTTGATTAGAGGTTGGATGAGGGGTTAGGAGACATGCTGAATTCGTTTTTGAGCTTTAGTTTCTTGCAGCTGAATCCATATCTGAATATTTGACAGCGCGAAACGGATATCTGAATATATCTGAACTTAGTGAAATTCAGCTGGCGTATGTTTTGCACTGTCAAATACGAACTTGGTCTTCTCCGGTTATTACCATTGGCCTTAACCTGTTTGTGAATTTTAAAAGTAAAAATGTTTAGGAAGTCTGTTGAAGACCGAATATCTCCAAGACCGAATTGTCGGGAGCAAATATAAATTTGATGGTGTAAAACGGATACGTCAGCAGAATTTTATTAAAATCATATTCATAATTATAATAGAATTCAGCTGACGTATCCGTTTTACACCATCAAATATGATTCGCAGTCAGTTTGGGCTGAAGGAATATTTACGCAAATATATATATTTTGGGATCCCATCGAGCCCTTCGTCTTGTTCTTAGAAGATTCGTTTTTTCTACAAAAATAGTCGGTAAAAATGACCATCCAGTCGGTAAATACACTGCCCCCCCCCCCCCACACAAACATTTTGGCTAGTAACGCCTCTGTCCAACATCACTGTACATATTAACTCCACCCCTTGATAGCTCAACTGTTAAGAGCATCGGTGTACGGAGCCGAAGGTTCCGGATTCTCGCTTGAGTTCACTAGCCTACTACTTTGGTTGACAAAACTGCATCACAATCAGTTTACGCAGCAGCTTGACATTTTAAAAATGCAATCAAACAATAAAAACAAGACCAAAGTTTCGATGGATCCCACAGGGGAATACTGCTGATATATCTGATGCAGACAATCGGGCGTCCGTCCGTGACCGAATGGGTTGGCGTGCTGAACTATCAAGCTAAGGGTCGGTGGTTCGAGTCTTGATGGTGCCGACCGTTTGGTTTAGGGCGAGGGGTTCGTGGCGTTTCCCCGTAAAAGTCCAATAGCTTCAAATGGGCACATAGAGAAATCTAGGGAAAAACACGGGAAGCGTCGGGTGGTTTGTCCCCAACCACGCATCGCACTCCGGGGTCGAGGCGGTGAATCAGGAGGTCGGCACCAGCTCTGCTCGAACCTTAACTGGTTTGCTTGCGAAAGTTTCCTTTTTTTTTACAATCGGTCTCTAACTAACCTGGGAGATATTTCGTACACTTCTGATGTTATCTCTTGGGTTTCAAAATATTATGCATAATAAGCATTACCATCACGAAGAACCGAAAATCCGCCAAAAACTATCTGCTGAGTTTTCCAAACATCATGCCGATAAGGAATAAAGTCAGTAGATGCTTTTTTGGCTCTTCCTAACAAGGCTTGTTATGCATAACATTTTCAAACACAACAGATAACATCCTCGTGTTACGCATTATCTTTTGAAATCACGCATTCTCGTGTTATCTGTTGTGAAACTTCTGACAGTGTGATAGTTAGGTCAACGTAAAATGCTTACATAGTTTTCTGCAACGGACATTTTGTGTACAAAATCCAGAGTTAAAATTTGTTCAGTTTGAGGAAGGTAGTAAGAAGAGGAATAAGGAATAAAGTAAAATGTATTTGCTCGATAAGAAGAAGAAAAAGTAACAGCCTGTTACTAGAACAGATCAGATGGCTGAGAACGAGTCTACCTCCTTCTCCGATTTTTGGGATCTCAAACCGTTAGTGACGGGATTGGCCTACCTATATGACTTCGCAAAGTTTGTCCGTCCGTCTCTCTGTTTAGCAGGATCACTCTCTCAGGGATAGAGATATTTTGTTCAAACTTGAGCCTCGTTTTTGTTGCATGCTACAGGTCCACTTCTCGGCCGATTCCGGACTGATTCTTTCTACATCCGTTTTTGCACTGCAGCGCTTCCGAGGAAGACGGCAGCGCTTCTCGAGAATCACGGACTTGCTCCCCCGACCAAGTCCGTGCTTCACTGCAAGATGCTGCAGCGCTGCCGCTTCAACCAAGAAGAAAGTGAATCCAAAAACGCATATTATGCAAAAGCAAAGAAGTGCTGCAGCAGCGATGCGGCAGCGCTATTGCAACAAAAACGAAGCTCTGGTGGGAGCGTAACTTGAGTAAAAGTACAGGTCACATTCGAAGATGTATATATATATAGGGGTGGGAAAATAAGGGGTGAAAAATGTTTCTTAAATAGCTAGTGAGATAACTGATTTAGGGAAAGGAACACGCTGAATCCACATCTCAAACTTTTTTTTTGTCTCCGGACAAGCCTTTCGCCCGGAATCTTGAGAAAACCGGAAAATTTGGCAGCTGTGAAAGTCGATTGGAAATTCGATACAGGGTTTGTTTTAAACATATTCGAAGTTTGTTTTAAACAGATTTCTACCAGCAATTGTTTCAGATTGTTTCTCGTGATATGTATTAACTGATTTTTTGTTTGTTGTTTCGCATGTCTTCTACTGCTTACTAACTGCATCCAACGATTTCTTCTGGTTATAAGCTATTTGGTTAAAGAAAGTTGATTGACTGATCTGGCAGGGTGGTCCTGTAACCTGGATAATCTAAAACCTAGTTGCGTAACTGTCACTAACAAACTAGGCTCCACTCACCTGAAAAGACTGCAAGGGCAGGTCATGTAAGTTGATCTCTTCCAGACGATCAAGCCCAATAAATGTATCGTTGACGATCGATTTGATACGATTCCCTTGGAGGAACAAACGCCTTAAACGAGGTATTGTGTGCCAAGCATTATTCGCTCCGGTAGTCAATTCACAGTATGAGACGTCAAAAAGACGCACGGAGGAATAGTTGGCAACGCTGATCGGCGAAAGGAAAGCAATCCTGTAACAAAAGAATTACTGTATTATCTTGCTCACTTTCGCACGGAAAAAGAAAACACTCCTACATTGAAGACAATTTTGTAACCACTTTGGCTTAACATATCACAAAAAATCAACGAAGAAACCAACGAAAACATACACATTGGCAATGACGATCGATAGGAGGAAAGCAATCCCATAAACAAAAAAAATCGATACTGTATTATATAACTCACTTTCTCGTGGAAAAAGGACATCCTACGTTGGCAACGCTGCTTGGCGGGAGTAAAACACTCCCTGTAATAACTTGTTGTCAATACTGTATTACCTAACTTGTTTTTCATCGAAAAAGAACGTGAGTCCTACGTTGGCAACGCTGGTCGGCGACGGGAATATTTTAAGTTCGGCTTGTGAACCACGACCTTCGGCTTACAAGGCCACTGCTCTACCCCTGAGCTACAGTGGGGCTTCTGAACTCAGTTCGTGCACCACTACAGCAGTCAGGTAGAAGGGGGCCATAGGATGAGTGATCCAGCCTAAGGCGAAACCAACTAAGCAGTTCGTGCCGCGTGAACATCCCCGCGCCTCGAGATTATACAAATATTACCGGGGACCCATAACTTTCCTTTAATGACTCGCCATTCATAAATTTCCTTTAATGACTCGCCATTCAGGGGGCTTGTCAATAAGAGATTTCTGATGCGCTCTTGACCGAGCGTCAGATAGTTCGAGAAATACACACGGGGATAAAATACCCGACTATCCAGATAGACAAAATTTGTGGCAGCTGTTGTGCTGAACTAGGAATAATTCTCTGTAATGGAAGAGTATACTGGATATTTTGTCATAGCTTAGGTACCTGGTGGCATGCTGAATAGTCCTGACTTGTGCCAACAAATTTTGTCTATCTGAGCAAGAACGCCGATTCGACCCAAAAGGAATTTTTGGAAACTAGGTGAGGCTCGGGCAACATAACAACATAGAAGCATAGGTAATGACAAGCCCCCTGAATGGCGAGTCCTTGCAGGACATTTATGGGTACCTGATATTACGTAAAGATGGAACGTTGTAGAAGTGGAGTCCTAGTCTTCTACATTCAGCTGAAAACTTCATTTCTGGTTTATTTGCCGCAGTAAAAATCCCATGTATTAGATTCCATCTTTACGCAGTATATATATATTCTGTAATTTTTTTTGTTTTCAAGTTTCAAATCTAATAATTTGAATTATACAAACGAACTATTATAATGCAAAATACATTAAAATACATTGTATCACACTTTTGCTACAGATGTGTAGTCGATACTTTGACCACATGAAAGCCAATAGTCCATCTTGATGGGGACGGTCTGGATCATTTTCTTTTCAGGTGCCAGGAGCTTTCGCACTTAAAGCTTAACCGAAAAGGGCTCGGATAGGACAATCTAGTTACCGGTCACGCATTCACCTAAATTGGCTTGAAGACCCACTGAAAAGGCGTTACTTCTTTGTTCCGCTATTAACGAATAATTGATTTTCAGATAGTGGAGTTTCCGTGTGATTTGTGGTACCTCTATGCGCTTGTATTTTTGTTGTATGCCTTACGAGAAAGATTTATGATTTTTTTTTTTTTCAGGCACTAAACAATCTTCACCAGTTTCACCACTGCCCACTAAAAAGCCGAGTTTCTGATTAGATTAAAATTTCCCGCGTCATAGTAGAATATACGCTGTGGGGACGGCCGCAGATATTCTAAACGTCAGAGCTAGAGCGGATAGTGGAAAATATAAAAAAAATCGTTTGTAGAACCCAAATATTAAGTGTATTCAATTAAATGAAAACAAAAATAAGTTGGCCTTTCAGTTAAACCTTAAGGGGTTCACTACGTTCTGGAAATGGTGTGCTGCTTCTTGGTATCTTACGCTCTACGTCACGTTGTTTTTGCAAATTTTTGCAAAAAGCACTCGAGTTGAGAAGTGATTTTGTTTAGTTTCGTCTGAGTTGTTTGTTTATCCAGTATATGGCCTTTGGGTTTTTCAATACAGACATATACATATAATGCAGAATACATTAATATATATTTGATCACACTTTTGCTACAGATATGTAGTCGATACCTTGACCGCATGAAAGCCAGGCGCTTCTGGCTTTCTGGCTTTCTGGCCAACAGGCGCTGTTGGGCTGTAAAATTAAATCTTCATTTTAATTAGAGATTAAATTAGATAGATTAGATTAGATTAGATTATTTTATTGCTAAATTATATAATAACCCGTCATGATATGTAACCGCCCATGAGAAGACATAAATGCACTGAAGTAGTTGAACTACTTCAACTTAACTTAAACAATAACTTAATTTCATTTCAACACTAATTAGTCATTTTTTTTCCATATACCACACAAATGAAAAAAAAACAAAAAAAGAAGAAGAAAGGAAAAATAAATAAATAAAGGTAAAAAAAAAAGAAATAATAACTTATACCTTCATTCTCTGAATTTGTGACTCCTCAGCCCTCCAACAAAAATTTCTTTAGTCTTTTTTTTTAAACAATTGTTGGTGTTCAGCCGCCTTAACACTATAGGCGTATTCACGCCGCTCCCCGAGGACTCCTCGGGGAATCGAAGGGAACGGCGAGAATAGAGGGAGTCACTCCACGCGGACTCCGCCTCAGAAAACAATGAGAACACGCGGAATACTTCTAAAATGGATTTTTTTTCTTAAAAAAAAATGTGCAGCTGACAAAACTAGTCTGGATCCACTTTATTTTTGGTTTTGTTTATTCTGATTCTTTTTCATTAATTTTACATGCACTCACACCAGCAAAAACTGATTCCCCTCCGAATATGAAAGGTAGTCCTTTTTGATGATGGTGATGATAATCGGAGCATTCCTCGCCCGTGGGGACTCGCGAGAATACGGGAGTGAGTCCCCGGGACAAACAAAAACGCAGGGACTCCTCAAGTGGAGTCCTCGGGGAACGGCGAGAATATGCCTTATCTGGGAGTGAAATCCATACCGCCTGGCCCAAACATTTAATTAGAAAGCCATCTACCACTCCTATACTCCGTCACCAGATTAGTAGCATTCCTTGTAAAATAATCATGCAAATTAAACCATAATCCACTTACTTTTGCGAAAAAAAATAACACTAAAAGATAAGAAAAGGAAGAACAAAAAAGAAAAGTAGGAGAAAGCATTAGCCGTTTGATAATCATCCAAGCAAGAAAACGAATAAGATCTTTCTTAACGTTGGTGTGTCAATAAAAGTTTGTTCAATCTCGCATTGAACCAAGCTTCAGCTGAGGTAAAGTACATTCATTGAGTGTGCTCGAGTGCACTGCACATATGGAGATGCAAGAACATTCATTTTCAAAACATTTTCTTTATGTACTCCACTATTTCTATTTTATAGAAGTGGGTAAATAAAAATATTCATTCATTCATTCATTCATTCAGTGTAAAAGTGGAAAAAATTTCTCCAACTGGACAAAAAAAGCCCCGGAAAATTGGGCTGCGATTTGTCTGAGGGATAGAAAATTGGCTTAGAAATAAAGTATTATGGCCAATTAAGCTTACACTATTTCGTGCCTATATCTCCAACAACACCTTTGATTGATAAAAATACTAACGGGAACGAAAGAAACATAACAGATAACATCCCAAAGTGTTATCTGTTGAAACCGCGCATCCTTCTGTTGTCATTATGTAACTTCTAACAGTGTAGCATTTTTACCTATTGAAGGTGTTGTTGGAGATCTAGGCACGAAATAGTATAAACTTAATTGGTCATAACACTTTATTTCTAAGTGAAAAGGTGTTATTCTTAAAAGTGTTATGCGCAATCTGTTATGAAACTTATGACAGTGTTGTAGTTGACTTTTTGTCTCGGCAAGTGGAAGAAAATGCCACTGATTAAAGTTTAATTGAAAAGGACTGGGACAGGACAATCTAGTTTCCCATCACTTATTCACTCAGATTTGCTTGAAGACCCGCTGAAAATGCGTCACTTCTTTGTTCCGCTATCCACCAATAACCGATTTTCCAATAGCGAAATTTCCGTGTGATTTCTGGTACCTCTATCCGCTTGTATTTTGTTGTATGCCTTACGAGTAAAATTTGTGATTTTTTTGTGTTCAGGCACTAAGCAATCTCCACCAATCCCAACTTTGCCCACTGAAAAGCCGCGTTTGTGTTGAGATTAATTAAAATTTCCCGCGTCATAGTAGAATTTACGTTGTGGGGACGGCCGCAGATATTCCGAACGTCATAATTAGAGCAGAATGATAGTGGAAATTAAAAGAATTCGTTTGCAGAATCCAAATAATTCAGTGTATTCAGTTAAATGACACAAACACAAGTTGGCTTTTCAGTTAAGCTTGGAAGTCAAGAAACGTCTCAAGAATCGGAGAAGGAAATGAAAAAGATCGTAAGAAATGCCACTGCAAAAGGGATTCCCTATGACGGAAGGGCATTCTTTGACGCGGGAGTACGAAGAGGTCAAACAAATTTTGTGTTTTTTTTGTCTCCAGGACAAAACCCCCTTTTTGGTTTGGTTGCAAAAAAATAAAGAGGGATAGTATTTTTGTAAATATTAAGTTTTCAGAGAATGAAAATTTTAAGGAAAGGAGATATAAAGGAAGAAAAACAAAGAAAAGGTTTTAAATATGCGTTGAAATGGTAATGAGGGTTAAAAGAGGGAATAAGAAAGAATATTAAAAAAAGAAAATTAAATGTAGAGATAGAGGAAAGTGTAGGTGACGCTAAATATATAGGTCGGTCATTGAAAAAAAATTAAAATATCAGATGGTAGGACCGTTGGCGTCACCGAGGGAAGTGGAAGCGTAGTCACCTGGCCAAATCAAATTGGACAGGAAGAAGGGAAAAAAAGCTACGCGGCATTAAAAAAAAAAAAGAAAAAAAAAAGCATACCACACCTGTACAAGCATATTACAAAATTACATGACAAAAGAGTGCGTTGTTCGATACAAAAACCATAGAAGCCATGGCTCATTTCAAGGTCTTCCCGGAATTATTTCCGGAAACTATTGTCCAATATTTTATGGATCCTGGCAGAGAACTTTGATGGTAAGGCTTCCTTTGTACCATATTTACTGATAATCCAATTTTCCGAATTTACGGAAGAGCAGGGGGCACAAAAAGGTTTCAAAACCGATAATCCAATTTACGGAGACACCGAGGGGTCAGTGAATGATTTTGTTTCTTCCCTCTAGAAAGCTGTAACATCAGCAAAGGAAACCACCATACGCGGGGTGTAACACAGAACAATGAACTTCCTCCTACATAAATACTGTACTAATATTGAATTATGGCCCATATCCCAATGTAATTTATCTGTAGATGCTTCACTTATTTAAACTATTTTTATTAGCTTTATGCGTATTGGCTGAATCTCGTACACTTTCGTTATGGTGTTACTGTTCTGCGAAAGAAGGTTCTTACGAAAGAAGGTTCTGCGAGAAATCATGCTATTTTAAATATGCAAAGCACCTGCTCCACTTATCGAAACTATGTCATAACCATACATTGACGGAGAAGTTCAAAATTCAAGAAGCAAGTGTTACCCTTTTGGATGTTTCTTCGTCGCTATAAAAAAAAATCGTTGATAACAGAGCCCAACCAGCGCACGACCTTCTCCACTATTCCCTGGCCGAAGATTTTAAAATTAATGTGTTTTTTGTCTTTGCGTTTTTTTTTCTTTCGTTTACTCAGCTTTTCCGAAATGGCGGGTTATCATCAATTACTATACTTTATTACTTACTGCTAATGTACGTGTTTCTCGATGAGTTGGATTGTTCCATCACTGACATGAATTATATATTGGGCCTGCCATAGTGCGTATGTATTTTTTCTAGTTCGGTAAGTCAGAACTGTTTGTGAACTATATAATTATTTCTAACATGTGTTTCACTTACATATTCCTTTAGCCCAAGCTGACTGCGAATCATATTCGATAGCGCGAAACGGATACGTCAGCTGAATTTTATTTGAGCTATATTTTGGCCCTTCTTGACGGCCGCTCCAGAAGTTCGTTTTTGCAACTTGAACGGCGTTGAGCCTCAAGATGACCTTTGCCAAAAAGGGACGAAGTATAGCTCTAATCAAATTCAGCTGACGTATCCGTTTTGCACTATCAAATTCTTTCTCTTATGTATTTTACATATGTTAGTTATGGTGTTTTATTAGCATATACTGTGCTGGCTGGGTTTCGTAACACTCTGTCTGTTCGAAACAGACCAGTGAACCTCGGTAAGTGCTAGAAATTTCACCCAAACAAATCCTCAAAATTGGTCAAAATCCTATGTCAAACAATCAACAACGTTTGTTGCGTGTCGCACCAGTGACATTTCTGGCTCTTCGCTAGGCACACGGCGATTCTTCGTCGACACGAAGAGTTAGTCATCAAGATTAAACCATACAGCTACTGTGTTTCTCGAGGTGGTGGAAAGACTAAAGTGGAAAGACTAAAGGGGACAGACTAAAGTGGAAAGTATGTGTTTGGAAGTAGGTTAAGACATGTAGGTGTAGCGATATGGAATGAAATACCTCTGTGTATTAGGAATGCGACAACCCTTCACTCTTTTAAAAAACAACTAAAAGAGTCATTTTCAAGTGAAAGTAGTTGAGAGTTGGCATTTGTAAATGTATTAAAAACGAACAATGTTTCTATTTATGTTTGTTTAAAAAGGAGTACTATTGAATGAGCTCCTTATTTGTTTGTTCGTTTCCAGAGGCCGCAGAGCCTTTTTTTAGGCGGACATGCAGTTTGTTCCAGGAAGTGTATTATTTTTTTTGTGTTCATAAATAATCTGAAATAATCTGAATCTGAAAGTGGACAGAATAAAGTGGAAAGACTAAAGTGGACAGAATAAAGTGGAAAGACGAAAGTGGATAGAATAAGTGGACACTATTTTATAACCAGAGGTTGGCGGGAAGCGATGCGTTTGTGTCCTTACTAGTTCGACTCATCCCATACATCAGCAACAACACATAAGCACGAGAACCTCCATCTCCCTATCTCTGTAAGACGACCATGCTGAGTCGAATAGATTCTTATGCTCGGCCCGATGCAAACGACCGGAGTGTAGGCGCTACGCGGAACATCACTATTCGTCACCTTGACAAACAGTTGTAGCGCAGTAAGTAAGTAAGTAATTTATTTCTGACCCGCCATTTAAAAAGCGGTGTATGCAAAGTAAAATGAAATTAAATAACATACAACAAAGCAGAATATACAATTTTGCATTCATCGGCCAGAAAAGAATGTAGTGTCGTGCGTTGCCGTGGGCCCAGTTGTCCATGATTTTTGGCAGAGCCGACAAAATTTCCAAACGTGTGACGCTTGCATCTTTAACTTGGAAACGCTCTGTTAGCATGTGGGAATGGTGTAACTTTGGCAAAAAAAGCAGGTAGTAAGGCCCGGAGAATAAATTTCCAAAATAAAATCAGATTGGTTATCTGGCTGGACGCACTGCAGACAAGAGCTGGTCAACGCACTATGCGCAACAGCGAAGAGGGAGTACATGACCAGCAGCTCGAAGCTCATCAAATACCTCTAGCTCAGCTCAGTTTTGTCGGGTATCCATAGTCGCTGAATGGGACCAAAGAAGGAGGCTCTATTGGTTTATTTGTTCTTGATATAAGTAGCTGTGCCCATAGTATGTAGAAATAACTAACCGAGAGGGACATTGAAGTCATATTTGTGAGCGTAAGGGGCAGGAATCAGGGCTTAGAGGCCCTTCTATACAAAGTAGCTCAGCTCACTGTTTATACTTTGCTCTCCTAAGCCAGCACCTAGGGGTGTCACTATGGGGGGGGGGGGTACTCCCCCCCCTAAAGGTCTTGAGAAAGTACTTTCGTCGGGCGAACACAGAAGAATAAAATTTTGTGTGCTTTTGTCAGGCGTCGGTCGACTCGTCGGCACATCGTGTTCTTTTTATACGCAAGAAATGAAATTCTGCAAACATTTGTCGGGCAAAACACTGTCGAATTGTGCATGCTTTTGTCGTGCTTCGGTATTGTCGTCGGCATATCGGGTTCTTTTTATACGCATGAAATAAAATCGTCCAAACATTTGTCGGGCAAAAAACTGAAAAAATCGAATTCTGCATGCTTTTATCGTGCCTCCGCGGTATACTCATCGGCACATCGGGCTCTTTTTATAGTAAGAAATCGAAGTTCAAGGCTCGTCGGTACATCGGCTTCTATTTATACGTAAAAAGTAAAGTTCGTCTCGTCGGGCAAAACACAGAAGAAATCGAATTCTGAATGCTTTTGTCGGGCGTCGGTATTCTTGTCAGCACATCTGGTCTTTTTATACGTAAAAAGTCAAATTCTGCAAACATTTGTCGGGCCCAAATTTTCCGGAATACAGATTTTAAAAAAATCGCCGGCGTTGCTTAGTTCAACTTGTCCTGGGTACAGCCGTTAGAAGCTTCACTTTTAGCGAAAGATGAAACGAAAAGCCGAATATGTGAATTTAAAGATATCAATTTCCATCAAAGGAAAACTCCCAGCTGATGAATTACAGTTAGTCTTGTACAAAATTTCGCCTGCCACGCATTTTGTGGTATTCTCTATTTGGAAGAACGGTGTATCATTTACTTCTGTTTTAGGATAGAAATTCTTGGGATTTGAAACACGTTAAGAGCCGGAAATTGCAAGGCACTATAGCTAATTTTTTCCGAAAAAAGGCAGATTAAAAAATTTCGCCTGCGACGCTTGGCTTAACTTGTCCTGGTACAGTAGTTGGAAGCTTCGCTTTTTAGCGAAAGCTAAAATGAAAAGCCGAATATGTGAACTTTAATATACGAAATTATACTAAAGTAATAACCTCAACTGATGCATTACAGTCAGATTACGCAAAATTTCGCCTGCGGCGCATTTTACAGTATTCTTTATCTGGAAGAACTGTGTTTCATTTATTTGCCGTTTTAGGACCGAAATTCGTGGGGGTCTGAAACACGTTAATAGCTAGAACTTGGTATAGTAGGTATGGCTAAATTTTTCCGAAAAAAAAAGGCAGATTTTAAAAATTTCGCCCGCGGCGCTTATTTTAACTTGTTCGTGGCACAGTCGTTGGAAGCTTCACTTTTTAGCGAAAGCTAAAATGAAAAGCCAAATATTTGAACTTTAATATACAAAATTACATAGAAAAAAAATTTCAACTGATGCATTACAGTTAGTTTTACCCCGGTTCAGTGCTGGCGGGAAATGTACGCCGTTGCCGCGAAGAGGCAACGGCGTGTTTTGTCGGCACATTTTTGAGTCCGTCGACAAAAAAGGGATGTCCCCACCCCAAAGGTAGAAGGCTAGTGACGCCCCTGCCAGCACCACCTATTTTTGGGATCCCAAACGTAAGTGGAGGGATACCTATGACATCGTAAAAGTTGCCCGTCTGTCTGTCTGTCTGTGAGCACGATAACTTTCTAAGGGAATGAGATATTTTGATTTTGGTGTGAGGATTCTTCGGGTCAAGGGAAAGGTTGAATTCGTAGATGGGCTATATGTAGCCCTATATTTAGGGGTGGGGGAGGGGGTTCAAATTAAGAGGCAAACAAAATATTGCTAAACAGCTAATGAGATAGTCGATTAAGGCGTAAGAGGACATACTGAACACGAATATGTAAGCCATTTACTTGCCAGACAGGTAGTTCGCCCGGAATCTGGCCCAAACCGGAAACTTTGTTAAAAGTAAAAGTTTTATTTGAAGCTGATTATATGTTCGATTTAGGGATAAGAAAACATGCTGAATAAGAATATAAAAACCATTCTCTCGCCGGAAAATATTTATCTGTCTGGATCAAATATTAAATGTTTGGGATCCCAATGAAACCTTCGGTCTTGTTCTCTTTAGTAATTTAAACGTCCCAACAACCTCCGCACTTCTAAGTATTTTCAAACAAAAGAAAAATTGGCTTTCTGGTCCTGACACCTGGGACTTAGGGGTCCAATTTTTTAGTCATGAAAAAGTCAAATTGCTTTATGCAAACACTGGCTAGATTGGATGTGCTTTTAAGCGACGAAGGCCCCCAGAGAGGATGAGTGGGGAGGATCTCCCACGATGAGAAAAAGGAGATGATATCTTATGAAGTGTTCTCCACAGAACCTCGAAGGACTATCTACTTTTTAGGACTAGGACTAGGACTTTCTGCTTCTCTAGGACTAACGGCTTTTGATGGCTGCAGATGACAGGACATGCTCGGGGGAGGAACAACCTCTTTACTGTGGTAATTAATACCCTCTTTAATTGGGAGGAGCTAATTTTCTTAGTATGCCGGACGATGGAACGAAAATATCAACAGAATTTAACGATCGTAACTGGTTGTAACTCTTTGGAACGCACCCTATGATTCTGTATTTTTTTTTATTTTCTCGCACTTACTACACTTTCAAAATTGGCGGGTTACAAATAAATTAATTAGTTATTTACTTAATAATCTTTTTTACCGATTGATAATGGTTTCTCCTCATAGATCTTAGTTCCTCCAGAGCCATCAGTGGCGCATAGGGCGTCGACAAAGCCCCTCCATTAGTCCGCATTGCTGCCGCTTGGGCCGGCTCTCTTCCATGCGAAGGAGGGGTCCTAGGTATATCCACCGCCTTCTTTTCAGCAACTAAGTGACAGAAGGCTGACCTATTTTTCTGCGTATTTCTGCATTGGTGACTTTTCAAGATTCTTATCAGGCTCATATTTTTCAAATGCGAGGATAATTTTTTCAAGCTGGTTGCTGATTTTCCAACATTCACTACCGTAAAGGAACATCAAAAGCACATTGATTTAAAATAAGGTGTCTGTTCTATTTGCTTTGAACCGATCAAGCGCTTTCTTAATGGGAGATCGTTCGTTAGTGGATTTTTCTTGTCAGTCTGTTATGTCTTTATTCTTCTTTTCTTCTTCTTCTTTTTTCTCTCCTTTCTTTTTCTTTTGTTTTATTTATTTGGTTTGTTTCCCTTGATATTATCTGAATAAAGGATAAGCCCCACCCCCAGACCTTATGTTAGGCCTTATGGTGGGGCCATAAAGAGTTAAGGTGTTTATTATTTTTTATAAATCAAACTGAAACTGCAAGAAAAATACGGTCACATCCCGCAAAATACGCTCTCTAGACACCAGGATTCTTTAGCTTTGCCAACCATTATGCTCTTCCCTTAATTATGGGTACGGGCGAAAGCCTGTTAAACGCATTTATGTTACTGTTATTTTTATATCAATGCCACGCAGCTACTTCTATCGCCAGAAGATGCTTGGTAATTAATTACGAACAGGAGAACCTATAGATATTAGCGCTGCATAGGTAAAGAAACATAGACTCAAAAAAGAAATTGATGCAATATTTCTTTCCCAAATGTACGACCCTAGATGTTCCAAAAGAACATTGTAGAGGCTTTGTGGCCTTATTTTTTTGCAATATATTATTATTATTATAAACTGTTGCGGTGACACGCCGATGAACCTAACAAGCGATGCCCTTAAAATTTTGGGGTTTGTTTAGAATTCGTCTAATACTATAGTCCATGATTTTTCTTGAAAATGAAATTTACTCCCCATTGTTATTTTGCTATTTTATCACAGTCATTATTATATGCTGATTCGCGACAGTTCAAAACAGTCACTGAAAGCCAAAGTGCTACAAAGCAATTACAAAGCTAGCTGCACACTCATTTCCATGCAGTTCTTAAAGCTTAACTGAAAAGCCAACTTATTTTTGTGTCATTTTAATTGAATATACTGAATTCGGATTCTGCTGAGGGATTTTTTTTATTTTCCACTATCTGCTCTAGTTATGACGTTCAAAATATCTGCGGTAAATTTCATTACAACAATTTTGAATATATGAAGTTTATTCATTATTCTCTCGTATAGAGAGTTGTTAATGTAGCAAAAACATAAGCCTGCTGTGACGTGCTCACAACGTAAATTCTACTATGACGCGGGAAATTTGAATTGGCTTTTGAATGAGCTGTGGTGAGCTTGGTGAAGATTGCTTAGTGCCTGAACAAACAAACAAAAATCATAAAATTTTCTCGTAATTAACATTATCGATTATTGTTATTGTTTATTGTGAGTCTGAACTGGTGAGTACTACTATTTTTCTCGTATTTTCAAGAACGTAATTGTTTGTCATTTATCACTCCCGTGCCACTCATACTTTGCCCTCTGCAGGGAGTATTTGTTAATTTACGTGTATGCAATTATTGAAAATAATAAACGAACCTGAACCTTCGTAACTTTCATTCCGATCCGATCACTCGTTCAAAAGTTATGCACTACTAAATTTTCCGGAATCCCCCTCCCTCCACTTCCCCCCAGATTGTCGGATCGAGAAACTGATTATTTCCAAATCAGTTTGGTCGGATTTGTGACATCCCGGCCAAGTTTCATCGTCCTAGCACATCTGGAAATACCCTTACTCGCGATCATCAGACTGACCGACGGACCGACCGATGGAAAAGGGATCGGTATATGGCACAATTGCCCGGAAGGCAAGTGCCATAAAAACCCACGGACGATAAAAAGGGATAGGCGAGGACAGAATCACTGTTCTAGAAGAATCTTCTTCTTCTTCCACTTCAAATTTCCTGCGACCGGAGCTTCGATTTCGCAACGTTAACTTCGTTAACGAACAAGGCCCAACTGTTACAACCATAACATAATGCAACCCTAACTCTTAATTCCCTAACAACCACAAATACAACCCTAACGATGAGCTGCATCATCATCTGATTCAGTCCTTATGTGAAGTCCTAATGTTTTAGCCGACCACAATAAAGGGTCTTTTTACCACACACACAATGATAACCAACCCCACGCCACCATGAATGTTCGAAACCACAAAAATCACCGTCAAACAACGAGCAAATAAATACAACACAATTTCCTATCTTTGAAATAATTCGGTCTGGACTAGACCTCAGCCGATTATTTGCGACAGCGATGGAACGTAGGGATCCGAGACGATGATCGAAATAATAATTTTCATCTAATGCTCTAACTGTTTATTACAAATACAGATAAACTAAAAAACAAAGATCAGTGTGGTGCTTCTGAAGACATAAAAAAATGGTCGAATTAAATCTTTGCTAATCAAACTTGGAAATTTTCGCCATCTTGAAAAGAAGACTTTCTGCGTGGGATTTTTCTCGAGCCAAAATAGCAACCCGGCAATCAAGTTCAAATCGAAATAAAATGGTGACTTCCGGTCAGTAAGAGAAGGTAAACAGAATGTTGGGATTAGGTCTTAAAAGTCCGTATTTAACCTTGGAAATTTCAGGCATACAACGTTCGTGCCCTACTTAGCAAAGTAAAGCAGTCTTCAGATTCTCCTTGACCACACAAATCTGCCCTTTCTTGGGGTCTAACCACAATACCAGCCAAAATCTCAGGCATAAAACTTTCGTGTCGTACTTAGCAACCAGTCTCGAGAAAGAATGGAAATAATAACGGATGGAGAGACTGAAAAAATACGCAAGGAAGAACTTGCTACATGTAAGTATTTAAGAATCATATATATTAAATGGACAATTACTCAAGAGGATTCATTAGGCTCATGGAAAGGAATTAGGGATCCCAGCGTCGACGAACCATACCCAGATGGTGAAAAGGGAGTTGGTGGAGGAAGTGAATGCATGCACGTTTTTTCAGTGATTATTACACTTTTATGGAAGAAAACAGTTTTTGGTATCAAGATAAACAGAAAGAAGTTGGTTTTAAGCAGAATCAGCGTATCTCAAGGCCCTCTTTAAAATGTTAGTCTTTCAATCCATTTACCGCCAATGCTTCTGGCTTCTAGTAGACTAGTAAAGGAGGATTTAAGGATTAGAAAGTCGCAGTTTGGATGCCAACTTTAACAAACATCCAGACAACAGGGAAATGAACTTTTATCATAGCACGAATTTCATCAACAACATATTTGGTTGTTTTGTTGTTTGGATGTCCTAGGTCAGGGATTAATAGTGCACTATGGGATAGGCCAACATCTCTGGCGGAAACTCAGGCCACAAAGGGCTCATTCACCCGATCCCCCCAAAAAACAATTGATGGCAAGCGATATTACATGCACAATTGATAAAAAGATCGGGTAAGCCAAGCTCCTTTCTTTCTTTCTTCTTCTTATTTTTTTATTCTTTCTTTTCTTTCACAGTTGTTGGGGGGTGGAGGGCTGAAACTGGTAAGGAGTAAATATTAAGGATTTTTGTTGGGTACTGTTCATGTTTATTTGTTTCTGATTTAAGTCACAGGCTAGGTTGATAATTGTAAGTTGTTATGTTCAATTATTTATTTATTAGATACAAGCAGGGACCCATAAATTTCCTGTAATGACTCGCCATTCAGGGGGCTTGTCATTTCCTATGCTTCTATGTTGCTATGTTACCCGAGCCTCGTTTCCAAAAATTCCGCATGGGTTGAATCGGCGTTCTTGCTTAGATAGACAAAATTGCCAAGCCACCAGGTACCTAAGCTAGGACAAGACATCCAGGATACTCTTCCATTACAGAGAAATATTCCTAGTTCAGCAAAACAGCTGCGAAAAATTGTGTCTATCTGGATAGTTGGGTATTTTATCCCTTTGGGTATTTCTCGAACTATCTGACGCTCGGTCAAGAGCGCATCAGAAATCTCTCATTGACAAACCCCCTGAATGGCGAGTCATTACAGGAAATTTATGGGTCCCTGATACAAGTAGTATTGGTAAATTGCAGCACAAGCCCTTAGAATTTTCTTTTTGCTGCAATAGGATATTCGTCATGTTTATTTTATTGTGCTTCCAATGTTCTGGTTAAAAATAAAAAACCTACCTACCCACATACCTACCTTCCTTATTCATTTCTCAAATAAAATTCAGGGTTATTCAGGTTACACTTTGGGCACTGAAGAGTTATTTCTGTTGTTTCAATAAACCCATTTATTTATTGAAAAATAACTTCCGGTCATGGTTTGATTAAGTATCACCATGTTACAGAATCCCTGTTCCCTGCGACAGCTGTCAAGGACACCTGTGCCCCTATGTCCCAATCCTTCCCATCACTACTCTAAGACTCCTTCATCTCCACGGATCACAGGGACAACAATAGCCTTATCCCTGTCCGGGCAACATAGGATCATCGGAACAAAAGTGCTATTCTATCTCAGAACACAAGGGGATAACATTCATAGTGAGCATTTCGGTGTTCAGGAAATCAGAAGTAAGCCAATCAAACACATTTCTGCATTTGAGAAAGAACAAATAAGCCAATAGTTTTTGGTCCCATGCACCGACTATGGTAACCCGACAAAACTGAGCAGATAAAGCTACTTACTGAGCTATGAGTTGACGCCCGTCTACTTCCCTCTTAGCCGAAGCGCATTGAGCGGAAAAGATCGTAATAGCTCTGTATAAGTACAGGGCTCATACTCTTCAGTGACGTCACAATATTAAACAACCAATAGTCGCTTGCCCTCGACTTCTTTTCTCCGGGGTTCTACTGCAGCTTGGCCTTATTAGTGCTCAGCACTCCTAGTGGACTAGTTTCTACTAATCCCTCATTGCCTCATAACCAACACTTGTGTAGACATAGTAAAAAGTCGTTTCCATAGAGTAGTGGGTCATTTTCACTTTCTGCTGCTGAGATATATGCAAAACCTCCATTACCTGGGACACAGATGACAGGTTTTCCACTCATTAACCTGTGGATCTATTTTACCATGTCTGATCCAAGTGCTGACGGTGATGCACGGGGGATTAACAGAAACTAGTCCGCTTGGAAGCGCTGAACCGGAATATGGCCAATTGTGATGTTCTGTGTAGCTCCTACCTAGCCTCCGCTCGTTTGAATCGGACAGGGCATTAGGAATTTGTTCGACTCCCCATGGTCATGTTAAAGAAATCGGGCGACGAAGGTTCTTTTGCTTATTTGTTTTTGACTTGAGCCAAGCAAACTTCTCAGACAAAGGGATTTTCACATCAATATTTTTCTTTTTAAATGCCACTATAGCGAAAGCTAAATAATAGGCAACGGAAGGCTAACAAATATGACTACAGTAACAGGTATTAATGACAACATACAGAAACTTAAGAACATTTGGAAGCTTCGTTGCAATAGAGTACGGAGGATTTTTGCAAAATTCACAAATCACTGGAACGTAACGGAAGTAACGGAACGGAAGTAAAATCACGGAAACGTAGGAAAACGATTCGGGAATGCTTTGCACTCTCCAGTTTTTTCTTCTGCAAAACCCCAACGATGTATCCTTATTTTTTTCAATGATGCATTTATGATTTTTATTTTTATATGTTTTTTATTTTTTATATGAATCGTTAAGGATCCAGAAATAAATGTTGCAGCAGGGATTACAGTCTGATACTAAAGAATATTATATTTGGTCTAATCCTTTTTATTTTCCTTTTTACTAAGTTCTTATAACTCGTTTTTTTTTCGTCGACAAATATTCCTTGAGCCCAAGCTGACTGGGAAACATATATATTCAAACAATGCATAAAACAGATATGTCAGCTACGATGCTTTGGCTGCGACGTTTCGCCCCTTGCCAAGAAATATCGCTGCCAAAGCATCTTAGCTGACATATGTATTTTATATGTAGTTTTGTATGTTTTTATGTTTATGTATTTTATAAATCGTTTGAACATTTTTTATTTTTTTATTTTTTGTGTTTCAGCACGTGTGACTTGCCGTGGCTAATTCCACTGGCTTTTACAGCGCGAAAATAAACGTCTTTTCAGCTTTTCATTAAGTATCAGCACATGGAAATCCGCCGAAACTGGGAAACCCTGAACGTCGAATCTTCTGTTGTTTGCGAATATTTTTGGCTGGTGTTAGGAATGCAGAAAGAAAATGTGCAATTGTGTTCGTAATAGTCCTTTCTGTCGACTGTTGATGGTTTATCTTAGCTTGATGCTTGATTTGATGGGCAAGTAAAGTACCAACATAATGGGCTTCAACTGTTTCAAGCGGAGAGTGAGGTTCACTTTTCACAAGCTTACACGCGTCATCCTAGTTCTGTCTCTCTATCATACTAGAATTAGTTACTAGTTTGTTGCAAGTCGTTGAAAAGGCACGACCCATCTTCTTCTAATTTTCTTCTTCCTTAGTTGAGAGACAGGATTTTAAGGACCCGTCTGACCTATATTGTCAATGCAACCTACTTCTGTAGCTACATTTATGTCTTAAACCTGGAGACCCAAATTTCGTATGTTACAGGTTTATAGGAAAAAATAGGTTAAAGAATGGCCCTTACTTTTGCCCAATGTGTGGAAAGGTGAATGAGGATGTGTTCCACTTTATGTGTGAATGTTAAGGATTGAGTGATTTAAGGGTCGAATTATTTGGGGTGGGAATTACTAGGGAGGAGTGGCTACTAGAAAAAATTGGAAGTACAAATATGGGGGATATTCGTAAGGTGGCTAGATTCCTCCGCGTTGGTTTGTCCCATAGAGAGCGATTTTTGTAGTTTGTTGTGTTTTTTCTTGTTTTGTTGCCATGACCCCAAGGGTTTTTTCGTGCAATAAATTCATTCATTCATTCATTCCGACGATACCTCAGTAATCTTTGCACTTGCCACTATTCACTAGTTTCAATGCGCACTATTCTTCCGACGAGTGTTTGAGTATCATGCTATTGGCACGTAAAAATGTTTTTCTCAATTTTTCGAACTTTTGCTAGAAGTCGATTGGTCTGGGAAAAGGCTTAAAACAGCCAAAGCCGTTGGTAAATTGTGAAAAGCAGAGCTTAGTTTTACTGTATTCAGATAGTTTTGAATATTGGAAACAGTAATTAGCGCGAGGTGTGTTTTAATGAATTTAAACTCATTATTACTTATCGAGGGGTTGCCCACTCTCGAGTTTAGTATACAGCAAGTGCCCGGCGCCGCGGTGCTCGGTTGGTGCCGCGGTGCCCGGCTGTCACAGGCTGACATCAGCCGGCACAGACGATTTCGGTCGGTGCCTGCTGGTGCCGGAAAAGGGTGTACAGCAGTTGCCGAGGAGTGGGCAACCCCTCGTTACTTGTTAGTACCGAATTTAGGAAGTGTTAAGAAGAAGGTAGGTATTAGTAATGAAATCAGACGCGGCAGCGGAATTTCATTTCTATTGTCAATCTTAAGCCCTAAATGTGCACAACTCATTACAAACGGGTGGAAAAAACACTCCAGCAACCTAAGAATTTATAAACTCCAAAATTAGAATCCCCCACTTACTTGTTCCGCGAGACGTTGAAATAATGCAGATTCGGCAAATAGAGCTCTGGAAGAGACGTGAGTGAAGCGTTAGACAAGCTCAAGTTCCGCAAAGTATCTTGAAGTCCGCCGAGTGCTTTGTGTTGGAATGTTCCCAAAGGATTATGTGACAAGTCGAGAGACATCAGCGATGCGAGACCAGCGAACGTCGAATCCGATACGGTTTTAAAAGCGTTCCCGCTTAAATCCAGGTAAACAAGGTTGATGAGCTTATCGAACTGGAAGGAGAAGCAATGTATCAGTTTGTTTTCAATGAGGAATAGTAGACAATCCGTGAAAAGGGGGTGACTGATCGTGGCACGAATTTATTGGTAGTCGATTTTTGAGTTTTGAAGTTATAGACTAGACACATAGAGTGCTCCAACCTAGCGAAGAGTCACAAATGTCACAACAACAAACGCTGTTGATTGGTTTACATAGGATTTAAATCAATTTTTAAGATTCATTAGGGTGAAGTTTTCTCGTTCTTCCTGAGGTTCAATGGCGTTTTCAAATATAGAGCAGTAGTTCCCAACCGGGGGTACGCGTTGAGAGACGGAGGTACGCGAAGGTACCAAATCTCTGAATCGAAAATGACAGCTTTCAGTATCAGGATTTAACACAGAATATAGAAGAGTTCGTCAAGAAATTAGAGCTTTGGCTTACGAATGTTGAGAGAACAGCGCAAGTGTCTTTCCGAGTCTTGACCAGTTTATGGACGATAATGACATTGACAACCTTCCAGCCTCAAGTATCCCATTTATTTATATACATTTTTACACATTAATCCCTTACCATTTTTGACAATAAATGAAGTCTTTTTGGCGTTCTGATCTTGAAAGTCTTAGTAGAATAGTAGAACAATGATTCTTCAGAAAAGGGTACGCTAACTTTTTGAACCTTAATTAGGGATGCGCGGTACTGGAAAGGTTGGGAACGAGTGATACAGAACTATTTGCTTACAACTCTCGGGAGCGTAGAAATCGTGGTAACTACAATCTCTATGACGCGATTGGCCTAAGACATTGCACGATATTTGGCCGAAAGTAGAACAAGACGATGCCATCCCAAAAATGTAATATTTGATCCAGACAATTGGGACACCTTGAACATTTATACCAGTGAAAAAACTGAAGTTCAAAAAGGAATTCGGCATATATCCTTACTCCTATACCCAACATCTAATCAACATCAGATAAAAGTTTATCTTGTAAAAAACTTTACAGTTTCGGCTGGATTCCGGCGAACTATTTGACCGGCGAACTATTTGTCCGGCGAGGGAATGATTTTCAAATATGGTTTCAGCATACACTACGGTTTCCACACCACTGCATCAAACTTCTAATCAACTGCAGATACAAATTTCAACCGGTTTCAGCCGAATTTCGGGCGAACGATAGGTCCGGGTAGAAAATGATTGTACGCATTTGGCATGTCTTCTTACCCATAAATCGGACATCTAATAAGCTTTTAACAAATTTTCAGGTTTTGGCCGGATTCCAGACAAACTACTTGTCTGGCGAGAAAACGACTTTCATATAAGTATTCAGCATGTCTTCTTACCCCTAAATCGAACATCTTATCAACTTCAAATAAAACTTTTACTTTCAACAAATTTTCCGGGTTTCGGCCGGGTTCCAGGCGACCTACTTGTCCGGCAAGAAAATGATTGTTATATATGTGTTTAGCCTGTCTTGTTTCCTTAAATCGACAATCTCATTAGCTGTTAAAAGATTTTTTGTTCGACCTTAATTTGTACCCCCGCCCACAAATGTAGCGCTACAGAGCCCATCTATGAACTCGACCTTTCCCTTGATCCAAGAATCCTCATACCAAGTTTCATCAAAGTGTCTCATTCCTATCGAGAGTAATCGTGCTGACAGACGGACGGAATGAGGGACAATTTCTCCGTACTCATAGGATCCCAAAAATTCGTCCCAGCCTCGACGCCAAGAAGCCGTTACGTCACGCCTAGTTATCACTGTATGTAGGGTGGAACACAACCACAGAAGGTCTAGTCCATATCAAAATCTGGACTTTGTAACTTTGATCGAACTTTGGTTTTTGTTTCCGACCCTCTGTTTAGATCCATGGTCAAGATCGCAGGCATTGAGATTTCAGGCATTGCAACATTCTTATTCTAAATCAAAGATAACTCAAGCAAGAAGGATGATAAAAATTAAAGAGAAAATTCAAAATATTCTTAAGGATAAAGTACAAATATAGCATATCATTTTTGCAGATACCATGGTATCTGATACCACGGTCTAAAGTCGTTTTCGCAGTTATCGTGGTATCTGATACCACGGTCAAAATGCGATTTTGCAGTTGTCGCGGTATCTGATATTCAGATACCACGGTTAGATCGTGGTAACTGATCGTGGTATTTGAAAAGTCATCTCACTTTCATCAAATTTTATCAAATTGGCGAGAAGTAAGTTTAGCACTTAGTGATGTTACTGGATATCGGTTTTTCTTTTGGGATGACTGCGAAAAGTGCAATTTCCTCAGTAGTCGTTTTTGCAAAGCAACCGTGCACCAGATACCACGATAACTGCAAAAACGACCAATTGCAGATTCAGTTACCGTGGTAACAGATTCCATGGTATCTGCAAAAACGCAACTTATTCCGTCAGCCCAAGGCTACTGCGAATCATGCTTGACTCTGGTAAGCGGATTCGTCAGCTGAATTTACTTCAGCGATATTTAGCCCTTCTTGGCAAGGGACTTCCTGGGGATGTAGAACCTCCTGAAGAGGAGCCTTTCGAAGAAGAGCCGAAATATTGATCAAATGAATTCAGCTGACGTATCCGTTAGCGCAGTGAACCAAGGATGAAATGTTTCAAAACCCCCCAATATATCATTCCCAAAATATTCCTTGATAATTCGTTATTGTAATGGACGGAATTTGGAACCTCTGGTGTCGTGGAACAATGGAACAGACAGACGGGGTTGAGCAAAGGGATAGCGACTTTGCTATTAAACTGATGGAAGGTGAATGTTTGTGCAGTTGTGCCATTCTTTATGATAGAAGAAAAAGCTTGAACTGAAACATAAAGGAGTTCGGGTTTCAAGCCGAAATAGTACATTGTGAGGCCTTCTGGTTTCTGTCGGGGGGGGGGGGGGGGGGGGGGGGGGGGGGAATCAGCAAACTAGCGAATGTTGAATCCCAAACGGGTAATCCAACTCAAACTCATCGAACTGGAAGGAAAGAGATGTATCAGTTTGTTTTCCGACAAAGAGGAGTAAATAGACCGTGGAACGAGTGAGAGGGGGAGGGGGGGGACAGTGGTTTTGGTCCCAGAAAAAGACATTCTAGATTTTGAGGTGTCTGAGGGTGGTTGAGCTTAGGGGATTGAAGGAAAATATTGTGTCAGTTCATCAGTGATCAACTGATGGGATGATCAAACAACCCATGAAAAGAGGGGGGGGCGTCCATGAGGGGTTGCCATAGCAGTAGCTGATTCTAGTAAAATAATCTTCGACTTTGGTAATAACAGTCTAGACGAAGAAGGTTGTTGAGCATTGTAGGCGTCAGGCAGCTTATCAGACTAGAGAAAAGAAGTTTGTACTAGTTCGTATCTCCACGAGATGGCCTTAAACAGCCCTTGCTCACCCGACGCTCAGTGAATTCTTTTTTTCTATTCGATCATCAGTGTGGAGGGGAAGGAAGGGGAATCTGGGATTTTGTGGCTCGCGTAAATGTCGAACGCGTTATCTGATTCGAATGAAACTTTGTGGGTCGTGCGAGGAGATGCCTGAGATGTTCTGAAAACATGTCTAAACCACCTCCGACCATGGTGGGGGGAGGTGAGGACAAACTAGCTGGGGTCGTCGTTCTCGGGACGTCGCTTAGCAAACATGGATTATGTTCTATTTCTTTGTATTCAGCAATCATTAGCTGAATCTTCAATTAGGATTTCAGTGCAAGATTTGATTAAAACGGCAACTTTCGTCAATCTGAGGGATTCAGGGAAGTCGAATTTTTCCTGAGGGAAAATAACAGAATATTTCCCGGACATTCTCCGAATTTCTAGGTTGAAATCCCGACAACTTAATGAGCGTCAAAGCACTTTGTGCAAGGTACAAACTATAGCAGCGAACTGTCCTGTATTTTCGAACAGATGTGGAGTAGAAGAATACAAAAATTACGATATAAATTGAACTCCCTGGTTTCTTTCAAGGGAAGGAAGATGTATATTTTACTAACAACTGCGTAACATTACGTCATAAGTTGATATTGATTTTGACACGAGAATGGTTTGAAGCTCAGACACTGCCCAGGCTTACATCAGCATACGTAAAAGCCAAACGAATTTAAACTTTTCCTCATAACTGACAAAACGCAATTGCGGACAAAAAAAAAGAGCAACGAATGAATAAATAAAAATAACGTTCAAAGAAGAATGTCTTTACAGTTTCTCAAGTCACAACCTCAACATTTAACTGAAGTGATCAAATCATTATTTTTTGACTATTATCATAATCAATTTCCGTGGCAGCTAACAATTTCAAATATGCACTCAAATAACCGCAATCCCACTGGACAGAAATCGTTATACTACTTTAAAAAAAGGGGGAAAGACGGTGGCATGGGAAAATTACAGTTATTAGTGAACGAAAAATGTACTGAGCAGCCGAGTCGACAAGTCAATTCGTCAATTTCTCAAGGAAGAAGGTGAATAATTATATCAGAACAGGGATCCTGTCCCGTCTCTCACCTCTTAAAGGACCCCTCGAACTATTTACTCTTCAACACAGTCTATTTAAGATAATTGAATACTTTAAAACTAGGCTTTTTTTTAACGTATAACCCACGGTTTTGGCTGTTTTAAGCCTTTTCCGAGACCCGTTGACTTATAGCGAAAACAGGGAAACAATTTACACAACCGTTTTTTCTGATGGAAAAACTTATCGCAGAAAACCGTCGACAGCGTGATGCACGTCGAAGGTAGCAAAACAGGGCAAGTGAGAAAATCAGCGGGTTTTGTCAGAGGAGTCAGAATGTACCGTACGAAATTTGGGTCTCCGGGTTTAGAAATATATGGAGCGATTATGAAAGTAGGTTGCTTTAGTAATATAGAAAAAATAGAAGAAAAATGGAGCGGGGGCCCTGCTCCCTCGTTATTCCTAAGCTCAACCTCAATATCCTGCGGATCCTAGCTCTCCTATACACACAATAAACATTTGTTTTCGAGTTTTCTTCCACATCTTCGAAGTCCTAACCTAAAGAAATCGTCTTCATTAGGAGCTCCAGACAGAACTCTTCCACGTATTCTTTAATTAAGGGGAACAACAGTTCCAGAAAACCGGGTTGGAGTCTTGTTGCGGCGAAAGCTCTCAAGGTATAGTCTATACACTCATTGTATAAATTGGTGGTCTGTCGTGTGATGGAGTGGGACCAGGTTACCCCCTAGGTAAGGTAGCTAAGTTAGTGAAAGAAAAGCTAAGAGATCAAGAGATTCAGAGGTGGCATGGGGGTGTATCAGATCACCAATCTCTGAAGTTGTATGGTATGGCCAAAGAGACATGGGGAAAAGAATTATATTTTAAGTTGGGAAAGGGGGGGGGGGGCAGAATTGAAGTGGATAGTGAGTCTTAGGGCGGATGCTCTTCCGGTGGGGATGCGAAGAAATTATATTGGTAGTGATAGGAAAGGTACTGGTCCTTTGTGTCCAATGTGTGGTATTGAACGAGAGGATGTGGTACATTTGATATGTTATTGTGAGGAGTTGAAAGAATTAAGAAAGGAAGTGTTTGGTCGGGAGGCTTGAGAGGAAAGGGATCTGGTTTCAAGTATGGGAAGTAAGTGTTTTGGTGAGATCCGAAGGCTGGGTAGATTCCTGAAGCTAGCTATGGCCCACCGTGAACTACTTTTTTTTATAGAAGTTGATTTTTTGGTTTGTTGTTGGAGTGTATGATATTTTGTTTTTGTTATTGTGTTATGTTTCCCGCCATGGCCCTTGGGCTTTATTGGGAATAAATTCATTTATTCATTCAAACTACCAAATCAAAAAGACAAAGTACCATCCAACCAGAGGCGGAGCATAACAAATCCATCATGGGCATTATTCGCTCCGAGACGAATTAAAGTAAAATATAATGTGAAGGAGGAGAAAAAAGATTACCACTACCACAGTACCACTTGCTCATTTTCAAAAATCCTGCCGAGATCCCCTGAGCCACAGGCGCTATTTTGTGAAAATATTGATGATTCAAGTGTCCTTTTCCGATCCTAAATCAATAAATAATAGCTTTAAGACGAAAGAAATAAACCGAACTTTTTTTTTCATAAGGAGGAGTTTGGTATTAGATGATAAAATTCGGACTAAAACGGAACGTCAACGTAGCCATATAGCTACAATAAAGCTTCTAGTATGGTTACGTTTTCCCCAAAATCCCTATTCTTACTGCAGTCTGTAAAAAAAATATCAACAAATTCCCGCGAAATCCTAAGAAAGGACGGAAATCCTGGATTCTCAAAAATCCCGAATTTTAGGACATATCCTGGAAAGTTGAAGAACTCGTATTGCAATGAGCGTGCGATATGTGCTTCGCATACGCAACGTTCGTAGCCTCTATATGCGAGATCCTGCGTCCATGGTCTTTTCTCTCATTTCGTGAAATGAAAGAAATCCTCCTGTGATGGACCAGGCCGTCGAAGACGGCAATGCCACCGGACATTACTTGGAAGTCCCTAGCCTTCTTGGTGTACTAGACGCCCTCCCGTTAGATACCTCCCTATTTTAGCTTTTCCTGTTTAGACCCACGTCATACCTACTTTAGAGTTTTTAAATAAAACTGTCTAGTTTAGTTCGGTCTATTCCTTTCTCCTTTTTTCAATACTTTAAATTGGCATTTTTATCTGGGAAACAGTGATTCACTAATTGACCTATGACTTATTCATCAAAACCATCACCAACGTTGGCTTGGTCATCCTCCAGCGCGTAAATGACCGCCTAGTCAAACAACCCTCCCCTCTTGGCGAAGGAGACCAGGGGCTCAACTCAAGAGTTGGTGGACGACCGTCAAAAAAGACCTTGAGCCTGTAGGTGGTTTCCGCCGCTTTGTGGTGGTTTCCGCCGCTTTGTGGTGGTTTCCGCCGCTTTGGCACAAAGTGCCCGATGAACAATTTGTAGCCTGCGCAGTAATATGGTAGTAGTACGAAAACGTTGCATGTAATACTATGTAATAGCAAAGAATACTATAATTTATGGACCTTAGACTGGTCCAATCTTATGTAGTAGTATCCAGTAGAATCCTGTCTTGCCATAATAGCATCCAGACTTGCTAATAGTAACATATAGTAGTATGCAGTAACACGGTACCCTTGAAGTAGAAGCATGTAGTAGCATCGTTAGTACTGCATGCAACTTTTTCGTACTACTACATAGTACTATTTTAAGATAAATTTTTCATCGGGTGGGACAACTGCTGGCTAGATTTCGCCAAGGAGCTGGTGCAAGATCAGAAGCAACTGGGACACCACCGTTCGGCAACTCCTGGACGGCGTCAATCGTCTGGTCCCGTTTCAAGGGCAAATAAGTTATGACTTATTCTATTTTGCCGTTCTTTTCCCTCTTTATTTTAATCCCCATTATTTCCCAGTCATCTGATGTGTGGAGTCAATCTGACCTTAAATGGACGAAAAGATTTGCATTGACAAGATTGGTGACATCTGCCCCTTGTATTTCGATCACATTCAAAACACTTAAACAAAAATAAAAAGTAATACAAAAAAATAGATTAAAGGTAATGTCGCGGGTGAATGGTTTGTCGCCGTTAATCCCTACTCATCTTGGTCGTTTGAATCTGGAAACTGGATGGATAGGTTTATTTATAACTTGTGAGTTGGTGTTTTTATAGTTTGTAGTAGAAGAAAATGTCCGCCATTTGGCCTCGAGCCTTCTCTCTACCAAATTGGCTGTTTATGTTGAATTTAATTTGAAATAAACAGAACTTGAACTTAAACAGCATTCCTCTTTACTGTAAAAATAATAAATTTAAAGTTCGACTATCTATCGCTTATCTGGGGTATCTTGACGGTAATCCAAACATCCACTGGTAATAAAAATGGAAAGGAGGCTGGGCAGGAGGTGAAGTACAGAGTTCATATTCTCACATTCCGAAAAACCAAAGATCTTAGAATCCACCTGTCCTCTCAGCATACAACCTCCAATTAGCTTTTTTCCTTCCTCAAAGCTCCCAAGGACTGTATCTTTTCGTCCTTTTCCCACCACGGATTTTAAATTTCTTGAAAGAAACCTCAAGTCATTCCCTCCTCTTATCTTGTAAGAAAGTTGAGTTATCTTCTGCTAGGGGGCACCGTACACTTTATCACGTTCCGCTTTAGATAAGGTCCTGGAGTCTTTTAGTCCCTCCTTCGAATTTATAAGGAATAAATCTTGCAATGCTTCTATAATGTCTGCCGCTAGTTTCCGAAAGACCCAGTTTGCGGTACCAAGAGACCCAGTTTAATGAGGCAAGTTTATAAGAAAACTATAATTACGATGGCGATGAGTTTTTTAAGTGCGATGGGCTTTCAAGAAGGAAGCAAGTCAGCATGATAGAACAAATAAGACGACAACAACAACTACATAAGAATACATAACCCATCCCCCTATTAATTTTGTGAAGCTTTTATGATCTTTCTGTAAAAGCTTCTGACAGTCGTCGGGATTAAAATGATCTTACCCTTAAATGGCCAGAAAAATGACGAAGAGCAGAGATGGTCTTGGGCCATAGACAGGCCCGTATCCAGGAATTTATTTCGGGGGAGGGGGTGCCTTTCGGGGGAGGGGGTTTGCCTGCTGTCGGACGAAAAAGTACAAAAAACACATGGATCAGAGGGAAAAGCCTATAAAAATGAATATTTTGTACTTTTTTTTGTTTGGGGGGGGGGGGGGGGGTCAACTCCCTAACCCCCCCCCCCTGGATACGACCTTGGCCATAGACGATAAATTCCCGGATCGGATCGACCAGTAAAACTCGAAAGCATCAGCGAAATTTAAAGTAAAATGTCCTTTCATTAGAAAACGTGAAAATTTGAGCTCTAGCAATCTATGACACGGAATTTCTCTTCGAGGAAGGGTTGTTAACCCCAGAGAGAGGAATATTTTCGTGATTTTTTCTTCAAACTCTACTCTCACTTGTAGCACGAGCAGTGACTCTCTGGTTGTGAGCCACTTTACAAGCCTCTGTGGGAACGAACCGGTTGGTCACTGGCTGGTTAGCGGGCACTTCGTGTACAGCCATTTGGGGAGTGAATAGCCCCTCGTTGTGGCACATCTTGTCCTCTTTTTTTTTGTCCAATCTTTAGGCTACTCCATTAACTTTTTTCTCCATCCGTAATGTTCTACTTTAATTTTCGTTCGAAAATTATTTTTTTTCAAAAAACAATAATGAATAAGCATTTTGAAGAAGAGCGTTCGAAACCTTATTGTAAAATGTGTAAAAGGAGTCTAGTGTAAGATCTGTGCACTGCCTGTTATTGCGTTGAGCCGCTCCATTCTGGGTCAGGTAGAATAATGCAAACCAGTTTATTTTACTTTCAAGAAAAAATTCTGAAAGGACCTGTCTTACCTATAATACTAACGCAACCTACTTCCATAATCACTCCATGTAATTATGGAAGGAGACCGCAATTTCGTACTGTACATTCTAGCCCACCTAATGAAACCACGTGGATTTTCTCACTTGCCGTGTTTTGCTACCTCCGATGTGTACCACGCTGTCGACGGTTGTCTGCGAGAAGTTTTTCCATCAGAAAAACCAGTTATGAAAATTGTTTCCCTGTTTTCGCTAAAAGTGAAAGTCTCGGAAAAGGCTTATAACAGCCAAACCCGTGAGTTATTTCTTGAAAGCACAGCCTAGTTTTATAGTATCCAAATATTTTAAAATACTGTAAGTTTGTTTAGGAAATAGTAGGCAATGTCAAAGAGTCGAAGAAAATATTAACGTCACCGAGTGAAGGATTCCGGTTGCGTGCTTATACTTGTGTCCAAAATCAGTACGCCTATACAAACAAGTAAGTAGCACAAGTAATTTATTTATAACCCGACCTTTTTAAAATGAAGAATAGAAACAAATACATAAAAAGACACACCCAATTTTTCAACCTTCAGCCAAGAAACAACGGAAAACGTTGTGCTCTGGTTGCCCCAGTTGTGAATGATTTCGGACAGTGACGATAAAACTTCCAGAAAGGTAACACTTCCATCATGAATTCGGAACTTCTTCGTTAACACATGGATATGGCATAATTTTGACAAATGAAGCTGGTTCGTTTGTCGCAGAGCCAAATTTTTTACCGAATCTAACATTTTTTACCGAATCCTCGAAACTGAAAATTCAAGCTTTTAATTATGGAAAAGAAAGGATTACATAGGAAGAATAACATTAAAGGGCAGTATGAAAGACGATAGACCAACTATTAGGCGGCATTTTGGTAAAGCCCATTTTGACTTAAATCGAGCGACGCAGTCAAAATCTTAAACGCCGCGTTTAAAATAGCACGGTTTTTTCCTTTCATTTTTTTTTCATTTTTGGGATCCCAAAATGAAAGTGGAGTGATACTTATGACTCGTAAAAGTTGTCCGTCCGTATGTCAGAACAGTAGCTCTCGAAGGGAATGAGATATTTTGATGAGACTAGGTGTGAGGATTCTTTGGGTCAAGGGACAGGTTGAGTTCGTAGACGGGCTCTGTAGCCCAACCTTTAGGGGTGGGGGACGGGGTTCAGATCAAGAGGTGAACAAAACATTTCTTAACAGCTAAGGAAATGGCTGGTAGGGAGGGGTAAGAAGACGTGCTAAACAGAAATGAAATCATTTTTTCGCCGGACAAGTAGTTCGCCAGGAATCCAAAACCGGAAAGCTTGTTAAAAATTTAAGTTTTATTTGAAGTTAATTAGATGTCCGATTCAGGGGTAGGAGGATATGCTGACTCTGCATATGACAATCATTTTCTACCCGGCCATACAGTTATAGACATAGTAAAACCGGAAAAATTTTTAAAAGTAAAATTTTTTATTTGAAGTTTATTAGAGGTTCGATTTGGGGTAAGAACGTATGCCGAACATTTATATATAAATCATTTTCTTGTCGGGTAAGTAGTTCGCCCGGAATCCGGCCGAAACTGGAAAATTTGGCAGAAGTCAGTCAGGAATTTTGTTTTAGAATTTTGTAAAATTAGATATGACGTATGAACACACCTGCTGAATCCATATCTGAACTTGGTTTTCTCCGTTGTTTAGACGTTGGCCTTATTCTGTTTCTAAATCTTAAATGTAAAAATGTTCAAGGAGTCTGGTGAAGACGGAATATCTACTAGACTAAATTTTCTGGATCAGATATAAAATTGTCGGGATCCCATCGAGACCTTTGGTCTTGTTTAAGAATGTCGGCCCTTCCAGAAGTAACGGCCCTTCCAGACGTGACCAACTCCTCTGTTTGAGTTTAAAGGATCGTGGTAGAAATATGGCAGATTGGAGTGCCATATAGAGACGAACTTGGAGTGATATAAGGGGGAGGGCAGGTCTGAGGGTCGTTGGAAAAGATTGCTTCATGAGGAGTGTTTGCGGACGGGATGACAAAATGAGTTTTTATTACCTGATGGTGCCACGAGGGAGCTTAGCCTAGATTGAAGTCAAGAAAAAGCAGGCTGGAGTGATAGTGACCAGTTTGATTAAAAAGGAAAAAGAAGGCTGAAATCATGGGTCAAAAGTTGAACTCGTTTCAGTAATAACTGCGCTGCGAGGGACAAGCGTCCACGGGCCTCACCTACATTCTAAGCTACTACTCTTTGAGCGTGTTCCACCCTACTTACTGTAGTTACTACGCATGACGTCACGAATTCTGGTTTTTTGCCGTCAAGGCTGGAACGATTTTTCTATTTTCCAGCAAAATCTCACGCCAGGGGCGAATCCGGCCAATCACGTTACAGAGATGCGTAGTTACTACGGTTACTACGCTCTCGAGCATGGTAAGCAAATAGTAACTATTAGTTACTATTCCGACAAGGTTGGAACGGTCAGCGTAGTAACTTTTCGTGACGATGGAACAGAAATAGTTGACTAACTTGACTTAAGTCCCATCCGGCCTTAGTGGCCGTCTCGGGGCCTCTCTCCTCGCGAGCGAATGTATACGCCGCCTATACTGCTCTCTGCTGTGTGACAATCTGAGAAGACTAGGGTAACTATAGTAGTAACTAATAGTAACTATTGTTAGAAGGGTGGAACACGCTCTTTATGACTGTGTCAAAAAAAGCCAGTGATCCTCGGGAAGAACGAGAAAACGTAGCACTATTATTCAAACTAACTCAATCCTGTGTTAACGAATCACGGCGATGTTTGGGAGCAGCTGTGATTCCTCTTCCGGCTCTTCCGCTAGGTACAGAGCGATTTTGCATCGGTAAGAGTAGTTAGTCATCAAGAGTATTCCAGACTGAGGTCAAGGAAAAATGCAAGCTCTACTGATAGTGATAAGTCTGATTAAAAACTTAAAAAGAAGGATTTAAAGCAAAATATAGGCGAAAGTTCATTTCGTAATTGGTGCTGCGAGGGCAAGTGTCCTAAACAAATCCCAGACTGAGATCAATAAAAAATGAGGAGTGACAGTGGACAACGAATAAAATCAAGTAGAAGGGGTGTTTCACGAGGGATCAAGCTTACAGTTCTCAAATAAAAAAAATCGTTTCACTAAAACGGAAAAGTGAGTGCCAACGTCCAAGGTGCATAAGACCTAAGAGATTTCTCATCAATGAAAATGCAGACTGGAGTTAAGAGCTTGTCTAAGTATTAAAAAGAAGGTTGATTGCAAGAGGGATTACGAACATGATTAAAATCTAATGATGATGATGGTGATGATTTTATTAACGCACTTATGAAGAGGAAAATAGTGCAGTATAGACAAATAAAAGAAAAAAGTACACTGAGCTTTCAATAATGTAGTAAATGCACGAGATCAAAAAATTAACATCGACAAAAACTGAAATAAAAGGGACTAATCGGGTTTAAAAATCTTCTTCCTAGATGGAGTACGGAGAAATGGTCAAGGGCAGAAACGTGAAGGTCCTGGGCAATTTAAGGTAGCTTTGCACAAAGGTCAGAGGGCAAAAAAGTTGCAGTTATACGGGAATTTCCTATATCGTCGAGGAAGGTACAAGAGAAATTTACAACATTTGAAATAATAAGTCCTGATACGTTTTAAATATTGTAGCCTCAGAATACCAAAAGTTAATGTACATTCAGCTGAAGCGAAGCAGCAAAGGCAAGTGTCAATGTGCTTGATACCCATTGACAGATATGTCAGATATCCACAACTACATCCAAAGCTTTCCACTCTGTCCCTCATTCTCTAGTTCCAAAACTTTGACCGTCAATTATGGATACATACCATCCTCGTCCCCACTTAAAAAAATGTGGGGTTCCATAGAATGTTGTTTCATCCATCCTCTTTGTGGACAGTCGCAAAACAGTGGAATAACAACTTTCGCTTAACTCGACGAGGATCCTTCTTCTGGGGATAACTTTATTTACTCTGAATTTCAGATGAGTTCTTTGTTTACTTTCTGTATATATGACCTTTGGGTTTTTCAGTACAGATATATATATATATATATATATATATGGTGATGACTAAAGCTTTTGCGATGCTTCAACCCCAAAGTCTATCTTGCATACGCCACGACCTAAGAATGAACTTTAGTAAAATATTATTTATGTGAGGGAAGCACCGGGACTTCTTCGACCCGATGCTCCTCGTTCAAGGCACCAGAGATGGGCCGATTAGTCCTTTTGGCCGGATTATAATCCGGATTCGAATCTTCTGTTTGTCAGGCTGGATTCGAATTTGGACCCGGGATACATACCCTCAATCTTACGAAACCGCTCATATTTCTAGTCTACATCCTTCCAGTTTTCCAGTTTTTGTTTTACTTATTTGTACACAGTGTGCTTAGGCAATCCAGCTTTTTGACCTCCACCACCAAACCATCCTCAGTTCTATCACGTTATCTGATTACCTAAGAAATCTGTGCTTTTTGTCACCTCTGATTTTTAAATTATAACTTATGTAGGCTACATGATTTAATTTTTGTTAAGGTCGGACTCAAATCCGCATTCGAATCCTCGGAACGAAATGGGAGAATCAGACACGTACTTAGGCCTGGATTCGGAATCGAATCCTTTCATGATCGGATTCACCCATCTCTAATATCATCAATGCCCCGAAACAAGTTTGTGCCATGTAAAGCAACAGCGTCTTCGCGATAAAGACGTTTGTTTAGGTAATATTTTGTGAACTCCATGAACCTACAAGGTCATTTAAGGAATGCACAAGCAGTGCATACTTGAAATTTAATTTGACCATGTATTTATCCGTAAAGATCTGAAACGGCTGTGCATTTATCTGTAAGGAGTGTGGATATTACACGACAAATAAACATAATAATAATAAGATTATAACTGAACCAAAAAAGCCTTTCGCCTCAATAAAGAGGCTCTCTAATGAGAATACCTTCAAAGTCTTCACTTCTCCCCCTTTTCCTCTAAAAAAAACAAACAACCCAATCTGTCAAATTCCCTCATTCTCCATCTACAACATTTTCTAAGGACATCAAACTGACTGAGAGAGCGACAGTATAAATACAGACCCCAAGGCAAAGTAGCCGATTTCCATGCAAGTCGAGGAAGTCGTAAACCATAAAAGAACGATAGGCAATCTGTAACCGAGGAGCACGGCTTTAGGGGGGTGAACCAGCGTCAACTGAGAGAATCCATCAAAGGGAACTTGTTCCCCAATTAAATTTATTGTTTCCACTCATGGAGAAGGGCAGGCGACAAATACCAATTTCCTCTTAAACAAAAAAAGCTAGTTGGAACAAACAAGGTGACAACCGACTGAACAGAAAGCAGTCATGAAATGCTTGATCTTCAAACAAGCATGACACTTAGGTAATGGTTGTAAGAGGAAGGTGAAGAAAGCTTCAAAGACAATGTACTTTGCTGCAGCTCGACAGTTACACTCTTTTCAAATCGGTGTAACCGGCTAAAAAATGATTTCCTACCTAGTTGCCTCTTTACTACCCCCCCCCCCTCCCCCCCCCCACTTAGCTTATCATTACTGATTTAGTGTTGTTACTCTGACCAGTTACATTTTCATTCGTTCGTTTTAAGCTTTCTTTTTCGATGGGCTAATCCGAATTAATTATTAGTCGACATGCCAACTGCCGGGAGAGCCGTACACTCTGAAACAGCCAAAGGTCATTGGGTCAAAGAAACCCTTCATATTTATCTCCATAGAGTTGGAAGGATTGCAGAGCCCTGATAAAATTGCGCACATAAATCTAAATCTGTTTTTTTTTTCTTTTTTTTTCGGGGGGGGGTGAGGTATAACGCGGCAACTAAGGTTGCGTTCCAGAAATTACGATTGTTAACAAACTGTTAACAATAGTTAACTTTTTGCGTTCCAGGTTTCTGATTTCGAAATTTAGGCTCCGCCCACCTAAGATTACGATTGTTAACTATTTCGTAGCGATGGTTGGTGAGCATCGGAAAAGTTGTTGAATTCCGAAAAATTATAGAACAAGAACAAATGTTTCGATGGGATCCCAAAAGTTTAATATTTGATCCAGACAATTTGGTTTTATATCCGATCTTATTAACCCGGTCTTCGCCAGACTCCTTGAACATTTTTACTATTAAGATTTAGAAACAGAAGAAGGTCAATGGATCATCATCTGAGAAAATCCAGTTCATTTATGGATACTGCATGTGTGTATTTACCCTAGGCTACACGTCATGTCAACTTTGACTAAATTGATCAAATCTACCTGCCTTATAGTGCGATCACACGATGAGGATCGGGAGCTCCCGGGCGGGAATTCCTGCCCGGATTTGCGCACCATCATCACTTCCATATGGAAAAGTTGAAATTTATTCAACTTGGTGATGAAAGTGCAGGAAATCCGTCCGGGAAATTCTCATCGTGTGTTCGCACTCTTACTTCTGCCAAATCTCCGGTTTCGACCGGATTCAGAGCGAACTACTTGTCCGACAAGAAAATAGTTTTCATATAAATGTTCAGCATGTCTTCTTGCCCCTAAATCGAATACCTAATCAACTTTATATAAAACTTTTACTTTTAACAAACTTACCGGTTTGGGCTGGATTCCGGGCGAACTACTTGTCCGGCAAGGAAATGGTTTTCATATTCGTGTTCAGCATGTCTTTTTACCTCTAGCTCTCCGACCCCCTTCTCCACCCCTACATATTCAGCTACAGAGCCCATCTACGAATTCGACCTTTCCCTTGACCCAAAGAGTCCTCACACCAAGTTTCATCAAAACATCTCATTTTCTGTGAGAGTTATCGTGCTTACAGACAGACGGACAACTTTTACGAAGTTATCCCTCCACTTACGTTTTGGATTACGTATTATAACCCTCCACTTACGTTTTGGAATCCCAAAAACCGTTGAATTCGGAAAAGTTAACGATCGTCAACAACTGTTAGGTTTCTGGAAAGCAACCTAAGTTCCGGGCCATACAAATATCGCTTGCCTATCAGTTGTCCTTTAAATGCTGAATTCCAACCGAGTACCCAAATACGGCTTCTGCTGAATACAAAAAATTTATATCAGCATTTCTATCCTGTAAATAGGCTTTACCATTTTTTTTACTTTTTACCATTTCCCCAATCAACAATTTTTGTATATAGCCCTGATAGCACTCAGTTAACACAGGCAGAACCTGTGGACATGACGAATAATACACTCATAATCAAACAAAGAACGTGACACGTAAAGTAAAAGATTAAATAGAGTTAAAATGTTCACTGAAACAGGCGACAAATGACCTGAGCTACCGCCACGACGATTTTGTTAGCGGACTCTTTCAGTATTCTATCTTCCTGCACAATGCCCTTTCTTTCATTTCCCTCTTTCTTCTTTCCCACTTTCTCTATCCTTCGTACACTGCAGAACCTTCACAGAGTTTCTTCATTTAAGCGGTGTTTCAAATATTGTAAGAATTCCCTTCCCGAAATATCATTTCAAACTTCATTCCTGTTGCCGGAACGGTATCAATAAACACACTTTTAATCACAAGACTGAGAACGATGAATGGAGGGAATGGCTCTCTATTTCTGTCTCTCTAAAGCCTCAGTCAAGGCTTTTCATGTAATCAGAATGGATGAAATCCACTCACAAACCGAGAGAAAAGAAAATATGTCAGACGTAAATTTGCACAGAAACGGATCAATCCAGAAGTCGCGTTTTTGCAGCGACAGAAAGTATTCCAGCAACCTGGCATACCAAAGGGCAAATTAAGCTTCCAAATTTGTATTCAAAAGAAAACGATAGGTTTTTACAAAGAAGAACTTGAAAGTCTCCAAACCCACCACCTTTACCTATTTTATAAGAGATCATTCGACACATTTATCGTCGAGAATTTTAAGCCAATTGTTTTGATCCTGTACTTTACAAACAGATATCCCGATAAATACACTTTTACTTATAGGTACTTTTTGTGATATGTTTATTAGAGTTAATTCAACATAGTTTCTCCAGCATTTTCTTAAGATTACAGGGATGCCACATCGATACGCAGACAATCCTGACAGCCACACGTCTTTTTTTTCTTACAAAGTGTTGTTAATATAAAACTCATTGAGGTTTGTTTTTTGTTTCTTTGCTCATTACTGATCGATTTCACCAGTGATGTAATAAAGATTTCGAGTGACCTACCAAAAGGCAAAGCAAGTTTCCAAATTTTCATTCCAAGAAGCTTTTTACAAGTTTTTACGAAAAAGGATCTGAAAACCTCCCGACCCACAACCTTTACCCATTTTACGTTAAATCTTGTGCATTTTCTGTTTGATTTTGGGATCCCAAAACGTTATTGACAGGATACCTATGACTTCGTACAGCTGGTTCATCCATCCTTCCTTCCGTCCGTCCGCCTGTCTGTTAGCACGATAACTCCCGAAGTGGTTGGGGTATTTTTCTTCAAACTGGAGCAAAATTTTGTGGATCTACTAAAACCAGGAAGGGAAGGGAACACGAGAAAAGCAGGAATGGCATACTAAAACGAAGAAGGATGCCACAAGAATTAAAGTCTGCGAAAAACTGGAAAGCTGCACCGTTCCTTTCCTCTGTTTAGCATTCTTCGAGGGGACTGAAACTTTTCAGACTTGAAGTTCACCCTCCCTTCCTCGTTTTAGTACCTTGAAAGTACTAAAACGAGGAAGGAAAATTGGAAATTTTAAATGGCGGACTTTGAAAAATCTTAAATGCCGATCCCTCGCTGGACTCTGAGGGTTTTAGTCGCCTTCGGTAGTTGCCGACCCCTCAAAGAAGAATAATTTCCTTCCTCGTTTGAGTACCTTCAAGGTACTAAATGGAGGATGGAAATGGTCGACTTGAAATATCTTACTTCCCGACCCCTCGCTGGACTCGGAGGATTAGTCACCTACCGTCAAAACGAGAAATGAAAAGGTGAATTTCAATTTTGGTAGTTGCCGACCCATCACTGAACTTAATGCCTATCCATGCCAGGATACTAAAACGAGGAAGGGATGGTGAACTTTGAGTTTGAAAAGTTGCCGACCCCTCGAACAATTCTAAACAGAGAAAGGGAACGGTGCAGCTTTCCCGTTTTTTGCAGCCTTGAATTCTGGTGACATCCTTCCTCGTTTTAGTATGCCCTTCCTCGTTTTAGTTTGCCCTTCCTGGTTTTAGTATGCCTTCCTGCTTTTCTAGTATTCCCTTCCCTTCCTGGTTTTAGTCGATCCCAAAATTTTGCTCTGTGGGAAGCATACAGCTTGTCATTCCTCCCTAGTTTTATTTTGCTCTGCTTCAAACTTTGTGTGAGGATTCCTTTACTGTAAAAGTGTTCCTAGATCGTAGATAAATTCTCTAGTAGTATGTTTAGAGGTATGAGTATCAAAGTAGCAAAATATTTTTTTTGAAAGCTATTGTAATTGGCGTTTCAGATGTAAGAAAACGTCCAGAACAGAAATGATTCAAAATATAATGCCTTCAGAAGTCGGGGGCTAATATCTTTAAAGTTCAGCATTTCTTTCCTCGTTTTAAAACAGTAACAAATTTAACCCTGACTGAATACTAAACCCTGAAAAACGAGAAAGAAATGATAAGCTGTCGGTCGGTCAGTCCGGCGATCGCGAGTTAGGGTATTTCCAGATGTGCTAGGACGTTGAAAGTTGGCAGGCATGTTATGGACCAGACCAAATTAACTTGGTAATAGTCACTTCCCTGGTTCGACCACCCTGGGGGGAAGTTAAGGGAGGGTGAATCAGGAATATTGACATATGTATAACTTATGAACAGGGTATTCGATCTTAATGGAACTTGATGTTTGGAAGGATCTCGTGTCTCAGATGCCATACTTCTAGTCCGGAATGGATCCGATGACTTTGTGGACGGGGAGATCCGGAAATCATGTGACATGTTCAGAGTGGACGGATCGGGATTAAACTTGGTGGGAAGAACAAGCACGTGCCCTAGATACATAGCTGACAAAACCGGACCGGATCCGGACACTGTGGGGGGAGTTGGGGGGAGGGTTCCGAGGTGACCCCGAGTTAAGATGCTTCCACATGTGCCAGGACGATGAAACTTGTCAGGCATATCAGGGATCTGACCAATTAGTTTCTACGATTTGACCATCGTAGGGGAGGGGAGGGAGGGGGAATCTTGAATCTTGAGGTATGTCCAACTTTTGAACGGGTGATCGGATCTTGATGAAACTTGATATTCTGAAAGAATTCAGGTCTCGGATGTTCTACTTCAAGTGCGGACAGGATCCGATAAATGCGCGGGGATTCGGGGGGGGGGGCGGAAGTTTTGTGACACACTTAGGGTATAGCGATTGGGATGACGGATGACACTTGGTCGGAAGAACAAGTATAAGCCTTAGATGCATCTGTGACAGGACTGGACCGGATTCGGACACTCTGGGGGGAGTTGGAAGGCCCCCCTTCCAACTTCGGTTTTCCGTTAATTACGATTTAAGGTACTTCCAGACGTGCTAGGACGATGAAAATTGGCTTGAATATTAGAAACTTGACAAGATTGGCTTGGAAATTGTCACTTCCCAGATCCGACCATCCCTTACAGTACTTACTCTAACCACAAACTACAAAAAAGCCTTTTAAGCAAAATATACATTTTCACGATCCCCATGAGGCCATGATCATTTTTGGCTTAAGGTCTTTGCTTAGAAATGAATTTTCAGCACCCTTGAAGGACGCTTCTTATCCGAAAAGATTACAGAAGAATTTCTAGCTCTTCTAAAGTGCGCATTAATACAGCTAAGTGCAAAAATAAAATACTTTTTACTAAACGATACATTTCGTGATTTCCAAAGGTCCATGATCATTCTTTATCTCAAGAACTTTGCTCACAAATGATTAAAAAAAAACCACGAATTGGGGGGGGGGTCCAAGGGTCTATGATCATTCTTTATCTCAAGAACTTTGCTCACAAATGATTAAAACAAACCCACGAATTGGTGGGGTCCAAGGGTCTATGATCATTCTTTATCTCAAGAACTTTGCTCACAAATGATTAAAAAAAAACACGAATTGGGGGGGGGGGGGGGACAAGGGTCTATGATCATTCTTTATCTCAAGAACTTTGCTCACAAATGATTAAAAAAAAACACGAATTGGGGGGGGGGGCCAAGGGTCTATGATCATTCTTTATCTCAAGAACTTTGCTCACAAATGATTAAAACAAACCCCGGAATCGGGGGGGGGGGGCAAGGGTCTATGATCATTCTTTATCTCAAGAACTTTGCTCACAAATGATTAAAATAAACCCACGAATTGGGGGGGGGGGGTCCAAGGGTCTATGATCATTCTTTATCTCAAGAACTTTGCTCACAAATGATTAAAAAAAAACACGAATTGGGGGGGGGGGCCAAGGGTCTATGATCATTCTTTATCTCAAGAACTTTGCTCACAAATGATTAAAACAAACCCCGGAATCGGGGGGGGGGGGGGGCAAGGGTCTATGATCATTCTTTATCTCAAGAACTTTGCTCACAAATGATTAAAACAAACCCACGAATTGGTGGGGTCCAAGGGTCTATGATCATTCTTTATCTCAAGAACTTTGCTCACAAATGATTAAAAAAAAACACGAATTGGGGGGGGGGGGCAAGGGTCTATGATCATTCTTTATCTCAAGAACTTTGCTCACAAATGATTAAAACAAACCCCGGAATCGGGGGGGGGGCCAAGGGTCTATGATCATTCTTTATCTCAAGAACTTTGCTCACAAATGATTAAAATAAACCCACGAATTGGGGGGGGGGGGTCCAAGGGTCTATGATCATTCTTTATCTCAAGAACTTTGCTCAAAAATGATTAAAACAAACCCACGAATTGGTGGGGTCCAAGGGTCTATGATCATTCTTTATCTCAAGAACTTTGCTCACAAATGATTAAAAAAAAACACGAATTGGGGGGGGGTCAAGGGTCTATGATCATTCTTTATCTCAAGAACTTTGCTCACAAATGATTAAAACAAACCCCGGAATCGGGGGGGGGGGCCAAGGGTCTATGATCATTCTTTATCTCAAGAACTGTGCTCACAAATGATTAAAACAAACCCTCGAATTGGTGGGGTCCAAGGGTCTATGATCATTCTTTATCTCAAGAACTTTGCTCACAAGGGATTAAAGAAAAACACGAATTGGGGGGGGGGGGGGGCAAGGGTCTATGATCATTCTTTATCTCAAGAACTTTGCTCACAAATGATTAAAACAAACCCCGGAATCGGGGGGGGGGGGGCCAAGGGTGTATGATCATTCTTTATCTCAAGAACTTTGCTCACAAATGATGAAAACAAACCCACGAATTGGGAAATTCCTACCTTCATTCTCTTACCCAGCCGTACAAAGTGCCATATGAGTTTGCAACTCTTGTTAAATATGCAAGTTGCCGACCCCTCATAGAATACTAGACAGAGGAAAGGAACAGTACAACTTTCCAATTTTTCGTATCGCTGAGTTTTGGTGCAACTTTCCTCATCTTTGTTTGCCTTTTCCTGGATTTAGTAGCCTATTCTGGTTTTCTCCCATGCCTTTCCTTTTCTGCTTTTCGTCTACCCTATTCTCTGGATAGAATTATTTCTTGAACCTGTAGTTTTGGACAATAATACTCTAACTGTCTAAACTGTGTCATCAAGGGTCTTTTCTTCCTTATTCACATAACTTACTCCATCTTTCTGTAGACTTCTGTATTCCCGATATTCTCTTGGTCGTCTGGCTTAGTGTCAATCGAATCATCTAAATCTTTTAACAGCGTGATCGTATCATAAAATCTCTTTTGCGGTAGCTCGACTTGTTCTAACTGTCGAGACCATTCAAATGTGTGTGACAAGATGTCCAGTCGATTACCGGTTTTGGGGAATCATAGAAAAAGATTGGCGAAGAAATTTGTTTTATTCATTTGCTTCCTCCTTGTTCAGGTGGCAGTTGCACTTTCAAAGGAGAAATGAAAGTTTTTCGTTAATGCACGTAAGTAAAGTATGTATGTAATTTAATGTAACCCGTTATTTTTAACAAGACCAAAAGTTTCAATGGGAACCCAAAAACTTAATATTTGATCCAGATAATTTCGTCTTTCTGTCTTCAATCTGGTCTTCGCCAGACTCCTTGAACATTTGTACTGTTAAGATTTAGAAACAGAAGAAGGTCAATCGTTAATCATCTGAGAAAACCAAGTTCGGATATTGATTCACCATGTGTCTATTTACCCCGAACATATATCGAACATCTAATGAACGTTAGATAAAACTTTAAGTTTTAACAAATTTTCCGGTTTCAGCCGGATTCCGGGCAAACTATTTGTCCGGGTAGAAAACGATTGTCAAAAGTGAATTCAGTATGTCTTCTTACCCCTAAATCGAACATCTAATCAACTTCAGATAAAACTTCAAGTTTTAACACATTTTCCGGTTTCAGCCGGATTCGGGGCGAACTACTTGTCCAGGTAGAAAACGATTGTCAAAAGTGGATTCACTATGTCTTCTTACCCATAAATCGAGCATCTAATCAACTTCAGATAAAACTTTTACATTTAACAAATTTTCCGGTTCCGGACGGATTCCGGGTGAACTACTTGTCGGACAAGAACAAGACTTTCATATAAATGTTCAGCATGTCTTCTTACTCTTGAATAATACATCTAATCAACTTTATGTAAAGCTTTTACTTTTAAAAAACTTTCCGGTTTTGGCGAGATTCCGGGTGAACTACTTGTCAGGCGATAAAATAGTTTTTATGTTCATATTCAGCATGTCTTCTTACCCCTAAATTGACTATCTCATTAGCTGTTTAAAAAAAAATTTGTTCACCCCTTAATTTGACCCCCCCCCCTAAATGTTGAGCTACCTAGCCCATTCTATGAACTCGGCCTTTCCCTTGTCCCAAAGAGTCCTCACACAAAGTTTCATCAAAATATCTCGTTCATTTCGAGAGTTATCGTGCTTACAGACGGACAGACAGACGGACAACTTTTGCGATGTCATACGTACCCTCCATTTACGTTTTGGGATGCCAAAAAGCGGAGTAATTGAAAATAAAGTAAACAAAACACATAAAAGACACTAATTTTTGCCAAGAAGCATTGGATAACGTCGTGCGCTGGTTTGGCCCTGTTGTCCATGATTCTTGAAAGGGACGAGGAAACATCCAAAAGGGTTACACATGCATCTTGAATTTTCAACTTCTCCGTCAATGTTTGCTTATGATATAATTTCGACAAGTGGAGCAGGCGATTTGCATTTAAAAATAACACGATCTCATCCTTTTTATCTCCTTCTTTCATGCGTTTTTGGGATCCCAAAATGTAAGTGTAGGGAGCCTATGACATCACAAAAGTTGTCCGTCTCTCCGTCTGTCCGTCTGTCTGTCCGTCTCTAAGCGCGATAACTCTCGAAGGGAATGTGGTATTTTGATGAAACTTGATGTGAGGACTCCTTGGTTCAAGACGAAAAGTCGAGTTCGTAGACGGGCTTTGTAGCCCTACATTTAGGGGTAGGGGAGGGGGTTCAAATTAAGGGGCTAACAAAATATGTTTAAACAGCTAATAAGATATTCGATTAAGGGGTAAGAAGACATACAGAACACGAATATGAAAACCATTTTCTCCCCGGACAAGTGCACGGAGTCCGGCCAAAGCCTGAAAGTTTGTTAAAAGTAAAAGTTTTTTTTAACTTGATTAGATGTTCGATCTAGGGGTAAGAAGACATACTGAACCCGTATATGACAATCATTTTTGCCAGGACATTTGGTTCGCACGGAATCCGGCTGAATCTGAAAAATTTGTTATAAGTAAAACTTTTATTTGAAGTTGATGTTCGATATAGGGCCAAAGAGATACGCTGAATTCGTTTTCGAGATTTATTTTTTATTGGAACGGCCGAAACCAGAAATTTGGCAGAAGTAAGACAGGAAGTTTCGATGAGTTTCGTAAACACATGCTGAATAAATATCTGAACCTGGTTTTTAGCTATTTGGCCTTTATCTGTTTCTAAATTTCAGTAGTAAAAATATTCAAGGAGTCCGGAGAAGACTGACTGGTAAATACAAGACCCAGTTGTCTGGATCAAATTTTAAGATTTCGGGATCCCATCGAAACCTTTGGTCTTGTTAGTCAAGTTGACGATGAATAAATCATTCTATCAATTCCTATAGATGGCCTCGCTGGCCATCGATGTTGTTGCGAAAAGACAGCAGGTCAGATCTTTCGGTCATGTCCTCTTCATATCTATATTCGTCTACTTTCCGCATGACTTGATCAAACGGGGCCGAAAAACAGCATCGGTCAGTGTCGTATTAGTTGTCATTACATTCCAATAAATGCGCCGTTTGTTCATGTGAGATCCCCGATCAATCACAAGATGTCAGGGGATAAGCAAGAAGGACTTTCATGAACAAAAAACGAAGATGAGTAATGATGAAAGCCAACTAAAGATCTGACAGCATATTCGTATAGGCTAAAGATGTTCCATCCTCGTAATCAAGTCTGGGTATCTACATATGCATGGGTAAAAAGTCAATGTAGATAATCATGAGATATTCGATAAGGAAATGATTGGCAAAGCTAAATATGATCCAACATGTGTGTGGGTGTTCCAAAGAAAAGTGAATTAATGTGTCCCCCGTTCCCACTTACTGCACACAAAAAACTGTGGGGTTTTTACTTTAAGGTAGAACTCATCTTAAATCCAAATCTGTAAGATCCAAAATGTTTATTGCAAAGGTGAAAATATAAAAATATCTGGTATAAGAATCGTTTCAGTCAAGAATCGTTTCAGTCAAGTTTCAGTCACACATACTATATTCAAACTGAGTTCAAACAGGAACGTATTGGTCGGGTTGTTAGGAAACATCGAATGAAGTTCGTTACCAGGGTTGGTCACCAAGAACCAGGTTGTACGGCTTACTTCAGGATACTTTGGGTTACTTTTGGTTACATGGGGTTACTTTGGGTTACATTGCATTGGGTTATATTCGGTTACATTAGGTTACATTGGGTTACTTTGAGATACTTTTGTGTTACTTTCCAGGGTTTACGAAGTTACTTTTGGTGACCAACCCTGGGTTCGTTAGCAATAAAAACACGGATGTAGCGAGTTGGTATAATATATAATAATAATAAATAATAATGTATATGCAGTGAAGAGGCTTTCGCCTCTACAAAATAGGAACAATTTTTCTCAGGAATTATTAAGCGGAATGTCAGCCAATGGTCCTCATATGGAGACACATTCCGATTTTCACATTTGGATACTCCTGCTCCATCGAATTCAGAGCGAAATAACACTAGGGAGTAGCTCCCCGACCTATGCTTTCCATGCAATGGGAACAGGCCTTACTTGTAACGCCGACCACTATGCTTGCGACATTAAAAACGAGACATACTTCTCGGTTTGTGATATTCCAAAACATCTACGATGACCATCGAAGAAACATGGGAGGTTGTATCTTTTTCTTTGCTGTCCTCGGAATATCCAGTTGTCGGAGCCAGTCTGGTGCAAGACTGATTGAGTTTTAGTAGGGACGTTACCTATCGCTTGTGGTGCTAGTGTCGCTACTATTCGACCGTGTGTCGCTTTTTTCAAGTCTTGGTGCTACTCCCCAGTGTCACTTTGCTCTGATCGGAATTGAAGGTTTCCCCATAGAGACACGAATTTCAGATGCGTATTTTTGAAAATGGATTGTGCGTAGCTTTAAGACCGGTGAAACTGAATGAATGCATTTTTGTACGAAAAACCCAAGGGGTCATGCCTAAAAATAATCCACAGAACACAAAAAAAGCAAACTAGAAAATGCGCTCTCTGTTTGATCAGGCAATGCGGAGGAATCTAGCCAACTTACGAATATCCGCCATTTATCCGAACTTCTTATCTTTTCAACCAGCGATTCCTCCCTAACTCCTCCCAACCCAAATACTTCAACCCTCAAATCAGTCAGACCTTGACATTCACACATAAAGTGGAATACATGCTCGTCCATCTTGCCACATATATGGCCAAAGCAATTTCAAACCTTCAACACTTTTTTCTAATAAACCTTCTGATGACGGGGAATACCGTGGCATCTCGACGGGCTGTTTCAGGGATCAGCAACCGAGTGACACAAAAAATAATGTAAGCTCATACATTAAATTTTAAAAAATCTCGACTTACCATGCTGGCTGTCAGGCTGGTCATGTTGTTGAAAGCTAGGTCAAGATGCTTCAAGGTTTCAGCGACTTTCTGCAAGGTCTGATCGGGGAATTTGATGATCTCGTTGTGGCTGGCGTCGAAAAATTCAATGACCGTATCCTTTAGTAGCATTTCAGGAATGACCTTGATTTCATTTCCGGAAAGGTTAATCACTCTTAAAAACGGATGGTCAGCAAATGTGTCTGACACAATGTCGTCCAAGTCGTTGTTGGAGAAGTCGAGGTACTGGAGCTTTTTGGTGTTACGGAGGCTTTCCGGATCTAGCTGGGTAATTTTGTTGTTTGAAAAGTCCAGCCACTGTAAATGAGGCATGTCACGGACAACGTCTTTCGTGATATTCACCAATTGGTTATATCCGAAGTAGAGATGGGTCAAGGAGCTCCGGATCGGGTCGAAGTAATTGTCAGCAATCTTGGAAATATTGTTGTAGCGGAAGTCCAGTATTTTCACATTAGAATTCGAGCTCCACGAACTGCCATTGGTTGACAGCTTCTCGATTCGGTTATGGCTAATGTCGACCATCAGTGTGGCGAGGGTACCAACTTGGTCCAGCGCATCGATGTCAAAGTTCTTGAGTTCGTTATATGCCAAATTGAGCTCCTCCAGTTTCGGAAGATTTTGGAATGCTTCGTGAGCAATGTGGTTGATTCTGTTCCCCTCCATATTGAGTAGCTCCAGCCCCTCCAAGTTCTGGAAAGCGTTTCGATCGATTCGGGTGATTTGATTGTCGTCTAGCAGAAGCTTTTGGAGCTTCTCAAAATCGGCGAACGTCTGACCTTCAATCATTTTCACGTGGTTGAAACTCAGGGTCAACAATTCCAAGTTGGGAAGCATATCCGACTCAAACAGATGGCGCTGAATTACGCCAAGCTTGTTATCGTGAAGCTTCAGTTCTTCCAACTCGCGCATTGAGTGGAAGGAATCGTCTGAGAGGGAGTTGAGTCGGTTGTTGCTGAGGTCAAGTTCCTTCAAAGTAACGAGGGATTTAAAGGGTTTACGAGGGAGGGATGTGGCGGAAAGGCCATTGGTCAGGTGCAGAATCTGCAGGGAGTTTCCGACGTCTCGAAAGGCTTCATCATCGATAGTTGCAATGCGATTCTCGGAGAGGTCTAGTGTCTTCAGACCTGGAAAAATACGATTTTTCCTATAAATAATTTTTGATGGAAGGAGACTTTACGATTACATGCTAAATGCTTACAACAATCAATCCTATTTCCTCATGTAAAGGCAGGATCATTTGAGTCTTGTTGTTGTGGGTTATTTTTAAAGGACGGAGACTCGTTCGTGGATTAAATCAACATTTTAGAACAAATTCCAATAATTCTAATAAGTCGGAGACTTGCTCGCTGGCATTTGTGGAGCAAGTCTGTGTGTTCCGACCCTTGTTCGTCAATGATGTTACTGTTACAAAGCAAGGCTCCAAACATCGTAATTTCGCAAGGAAGAACTAGAATCATACTAGAACGAGGGTCCTGTCTTTCCCAAGGGCGGTTCGAGGGAGGGGGGGGGGCGTGGGGGGTGACTCACCCCCTCATGCTCCAGAGAATTTACTCTCAGTCGTATGTTTCGGGTTTGTCTGTCTGACAGTCGTATGCTTTAAGCTTTTCAGAATAACATATAGGCAGCACAAATCACATTTTTTAGTCGTATGGCTACGAAGAAATTTCTATTCGTATGTTTTCAGATTCACAGTTGTGTGTTTTGAGTTTTCCAGAATGGAAGTCGTATGTTTGAGCTCGTCAGAATAACATAAACCACGAAATTCGCCTGAAAAGACACGTTTCTTGTCTTTACGAAGTGATTTTCTGGTCGTAAATTAAGACGGTCATAGTTTTGACCTTGCCAGATAAAGGCAGACAAAGCAGTTAGGTGATCGTGAACTTCGCCTTCAAATCACCTGTTTCTGGTCGCATTGTTCAACTGAGATCTTAGTAGTATGTTTTAAGCTTTTCAGATTCACAGTTTTGTGTTCAAGTTTGTCAGAATCAGTCGTATGGAACTTGCCAGAATGACATAAACCAAATTTTCCCTAAGAATGACCCGTTTCTTGTCGTATTTTACGAAGAGATTTTCTAGTCGTCTATTAGAGACATTCATAAGTTTCAAGCTTGCCATATGAGGCAGTTAAGTCAATTTCGACAGCAAATGACCTATTTCTGGCCGGATGGTTGTATAGAGATTTTCTATAAGTCACTACGTTAGGAAATATCGTGTGTTTTGAGCTTGTTAAAATGACAATCGTATGTTTCGAACTTGTCAGAGTGACATAAATGCCTTTACCAAGTTGTGACTTTCACTCTGTCGCGCTGAAAACAAGCTGATTTTCGAAATTTACGCCTGCGGCGCGAAGTTTCAACATTATCCTACCTTTCTTTTGCAAAAATCTTCTTATCTCAGAAAGAAACAGGCACAACCGCCTGATGATTGCACTAATACTTTTGTAGTCTAAATTCAAAGTTGAAGCACTACCACGTACTAACTTCCGGAAAAACATCCCACTCCGTTTGCGAGTTATCGGGGCACGGACATATATGTGATATAGTAGGCAGCCTTTAAAATGTTTCGCAAAACTTTACCTGTGCCGCCTTTCATAGTCGCCTACTCGCTACATGGTTGAGTGGCCCGTAATTTAGGTGAGGGGTTAGGCCTAAGATTTCAGCAACCTGAAAGGTTAGAAAATCCAGGAAATGTCGGAATACAAATAATATCGCCTGCGGCGCTGAGTTTAAATCTGCCTTAGGTACATACGGTAAAAGCTGCTGCTTGGGATCTCCGCCACGTTAAAAGCAAGAGTTTGTGTGGGAAATAGTCGAATATTGCTGAATAAAGGCCGATATAACAAATTTTGGCTGCAGCTGTTTCGTAGTCCTATCCTGTTCCTATTTAATTGAAGTGTGCATCATTTATGTGCAGTTTTAAGCTTGAGATTTGAGATTTACCGTAGCTGAATTTTGCTCGGATTGAAAAAATTTCGCATGCGGCGCTGACTTTAATTTGTCTTGAGTAGATATGTCAGAAGCTTACCGAGGCGAGGTCCAGCGAAATTTGATATGAACGGCATCGTCTAATTTCTGTTACTTATTTGTTTATTATTTGAGTACTACAATGACATTATCCATAACGTTTAATAACGTTATTATTTCTTGAGCCTGCTGGTACTGTGTTTTGGGCAAGTCATATATTTTAAAGTCCTCCCCCCCCCCATGCCCAAGCCCTTCGGACCGCCCCTTTCCTCGTTTTAGGTTCAATGATTTAGGGGAAAGCCACCATAGGAATATTAGAAAGGGGTTCCATAGGACGGACGGGCAATCTTCGTACGGGAGTTGCTACTGTTGCGTTTGTTTATTTTGTTGGTGTTTGTAGGATACATCTATGAAAGTCTACTTTTTTGCAACTATAATTGAAATATAAAATAACTTGGGTTTTAGAGTAAAAAAAAAGAGCTGACGTGATTTATAAAATAGAGACATAGAATATAAATTAGTTAAGGGACGTTAAGTAATGAATTTTAATGTTCTGTTAATAACTTTTAACGTTACTGAGTGGAGACGGATCTCATTGTGACGGAGAAGGAACAAAAAATACATTTAAAAAAGGAGGTTTGATATTATTCTGGGTTTCTCCGGGATTCTCTTATTTCTCTTTGATGGCGCTAGACCGATAAGTCAGTTGAGATTTACTCTAGAGATTTGTCAGCCCTTCTTGACAAGGATGGTTTTCAGGCTCTGGCTAAATATTTTTGTTTTTAAACTAGAGCCTGGATATTCTGCTTTTTGGATGCTGTACGCAGTTGGCATACGCGCATCGTACATCTCTGAGAAATCGGTTGCTACTATCGCAGAACTGCATAGTTGTGGCATTATATAACCCGTGGATTCGACTATCTTTGCCCGTTTGGGTTAAAATGTATGAAAAAGAAGGGTGCGGCTAATTTATGCGGTTGTAATACCATCTTTATTTTTGTTTGTTTGTATTGTAGTGTTTGATTATGGCTTCTGGCAAGAATAAAAGTCTTTAACGGAATTAAACTGAATTGTACTAAAGCTTTCAGGATTTCTCACTTCTGCTTTTACATCACAGACATATTTCTTATCGGCACTTGACAGGTTGCATATTTGTTCATTTGAATCTAGAAATTAAAGTAACGCAACAAAGGGAAATTTTTAAAAATTAGCTTCGGTTTAGTTTATAGTCATGATTTTTCACTCGGTCATCTATATACGTGGAATTGATTGCGACATGGTCTAGGCAAAGAGCGGGACAAGCTTATTTGACGCAAATAACGCTTCCACAGACAACGCCACGACGGTTTTTCGAATTCTGCCGCCTGATGAAAAACTTTGCCACCTCCAATGAAGCGCGGCAGCATTCTTACCGAGGCCATGTTGCGCTCGATTCTACGCAGTTCAAAGTCGTAACTACCGAAGGAAAATCTTTAAAATTTATCTTTGTTGTGTTATTTTAAATTCCAACGAACACATATATGCAATCTTTCAGGTTACATAGCCGATACTTCTAGGCTGATACTGTCGATTTGTTTCTTGGGTGAGTGTCATCTTTTTTGCAGCGACCGTCTTGCTTTTTGCTGCAATAAATCATTTTATCTTCCCGCAGCGCGATATCGTTATGGATTCGTTGAAGGAAATTTCTTTCTACGGTAAAGACAGATGCTTTGCAATATTCCACTTCCCAAATGTTTCATAACTTTATCCTACAATGACTCTGAGTAGAATCCCAATTTTTCCATTGCCATGCAAATCACATCTACCATAAAGAGACATTAGGGACGTTTACAGGAAAAGCAACAGGCGGTGTGAGATACTGAACCTGTCGGGGAAAGTTTATTACTGCTCTTCCTGAGGTGATTATCCTAAAGCACTCTCTGTGATTGGATAGATGAAGTATTGCCCAGAGTGGGTTAGAACTGTAAACCAAAACGAAGGAGAGGAGTAATCTAATGGCAATCCAAGGTAAATTAGTTACTTCAGAAGCCATACACTGTGTTTTCGGCATAAAAAGATGTTCAGGAGCTAAATTATGATTCTAATCCTGGCGAACTGTCTCCCATTACGAAGTAGGAAAAAGGTTTTTGAAAAGAATAGGTCTTTGGCAGTGGCCGAGTGTGCTTGCCGATTTTGTGGTGAGGTAGAAGAGAGTCTATGCCATCTGCTGACAGATTGTCCGGGGGTGAAGGAAATTAGAGGTAGTTTTTTTGGTGGGGTGCCCATACTATTTCCTGGTATTATAAAGTCGACGAATCGTCAGGTAATTCGGTCGGTATGTAAATGTTTTAAGTGCATACTGGAAGTTTATATCGGAGGTAATTTGACGAATAGTAGAAGGGTAAAAAGAAGTGATCTTATTGTATGTAATTTTGAAGGTCACTTTTCTTAGTTAACTGCGAGAATGAATACTGTTGTATGGCCCTTTGTTGGCTTTAATAAATTAATATAATTATTATCCTGGGGCAAGAACTGATATTATTTAGTTGTCAAAGAGAGGAGGTAGGGTGTGAATGCATGCGGTTGTGCAATGGTTTCCCCATAGGAAAGACCTGTTCAAGGGCTAACCATAATTTCACAACCATGGGACAAGATCTGATAAGTCTGAACTGTCAAAGGGTTGAGGTAGCGGTGTTGTGTAATGGTGAGGTTGTAGGCCTACAGTTTTTTCTCCACAAGAAAGAATTGTCCAAAGGCTATATGCTGTTTTGTCTAAAGAAATAAGAAAAGGAGTTTCACCACCCTGAGGCAGGAACTGATCAATGGAGGATGTGGCTTCGACGCATTCTCCCGCTTTACAGATCTTCCTGAGAGGAATACACTAAAGCACCATCTATGACTGGATGTATGAAGTATTTCCGGAACGGGTTTTAATCGCCTAGCCAAAGAGATGACTAATTTAGCCATTCATGCGATCCAACCTAATTGGTTACCGTCGGAGACAAATACAGCTTTTTATCCCGAGTCAGAGCTTTTTAGAACTGAACAATGATTTGTATACGGGAAGAACAAAACGAATTTGCCTCCCTGGGGCTCGAACCGATAACATGGAACGATCTAGTGAGGCTGTAGTTCCAGTGTATTCTCCCGCTTTCCTGCTCTTTCTGGGGCGATTACATTAAAGCTCTTTATGTAATAGGATGGACGAAATATCGCCCGGAGCGGATTAGAACTTCCCGCCAAACCGAAAGAAAAGATAACTAATTTAGCAATGTAATGGCAACCCAAGCTAATTATTACTTTCCGAGACAAGGTACGATAGTTTCCACATGAGAAAGTTTAAATAATGCACAAGGATTTGTCAACGGAAAAAGGAAACGAGTTTCACTACTCTGAGACAGGAACTGATAAGATAGAACACTCAAGTGAGGGTGTAGCTCCGGCGTGTTCTCCCGCTGCTCTTCTTGGGGTGGGTTACATTAATGCACCCTCTGTGATTGGATGGATGAAGTATTGACCGGAGCAGGTTGGAAATAATCGCCCACCAAATGGAAGCAGACAACTCGTTTAGAAATGTAATGACAATCCAAGATGGTTAGCTACATTCGGAGGTAACTACAGTTATTTTTCTCGCTCAGAAACAGCTGTTCAAGAGGTAAAGGAGTCTATGGAAATAAGGAACGAGTTTCACTCTCTACAATTCTCAGTTTAGTTTCTCTTGGGGATCGCCTTCCAACCTGAAAAGACCAACTCGTTGCTCTTTATAGGCTATTGAGTCCGGGAACAATCTGGGTTCTCACTGATGTTTTCAACACCTTTTCTCAGCCCATATAGCCCACCAAAACCTCGATTGCCTCGAGCTAAAGCGCACAAAATTCCGTTTCTTAACCCCATCAGTGAAAGAACAGAAACAGCTCGTGCCAACGTTCGTTAAAATCTCAAATAAATTATAATTATACCATATTATAGTTTTCTAGTGTTTAATGTTGACGAATCATGTCCTGAGCATGTTATTTACAGTGTACCTACCAACTGTCGTGAAGTTTGTTTGTATATTTATTGTACTTTTCCCGTTTTTTTGCGTTTTTGACCGGTCAAAGCAAAAAAAAAACCCAGTGATGGTCAAAACGCTCCTGACGGAAAAGGCAAATTCTTTAATGTTATGGACTCGGGGCTCTTGTCTACAGCATTTTAAGAATAGGCCTACTATTTTGGCTTGTGCGAAGTTTCAGAAAGTTAGACAGGACACTTCAGCAGGGATTCACTAAAAGAAGGAACGTAATGGATGGGCATCGAGCAGGCCGAAACATTACTAAAAGACAGAATGGGTAGGCAGGCCCGTATCCAGGAATTTATTTTTTTTTTTGGGGGGGGGGGGGTTGCCTGCCGGTCGGACAAAAAAGTACAAAAAAGACATAAATCAGAGGAAAAAGACTATAAAAATTAGTATTTTTGTATGTTTCGGGGGGGGGGGTCACTGGATACGGCCTTGTGGGTAGGCTACTAAAAAAACTAATCGGTCAGCTAAAAATATGAATGCCACACCAGGATGCAAGCATACTAAGGAACGACGTACCGAGAGGAACCATTACAAATAAAAAGGTTGGGCACGAGTTCCTTCTTTTAGTCGAATCGCTCGTCGCTGGGGACGAAGTCTTCGAAGAAAGCCCATCCAATTATTTATATTCACAAATCAGGTATACCAGATTCTCGTCAATCACAAAAGAGTAGTAATAAGAACCAATACGACTGACTCCTTCGAACATACCTTCTCCTATAGCATGACGATAAATTATCAGCCCTCATAACACGTATTCCTCATACGAGAGGAATACCGGTAATCAGTTTTCTCCATATCCTGCTAATTCTTCTGCCCAATTTTTACGTAGTTTCATCCCATCGTTTATTTCTGGTCATATCTCGTTTTCTTTTAGGCGGCCAAAGAGACTTGGAGTGAACGAGTTATATTTAAGCAGGGTTAAGTAAGGAGGATATTAAGTATATTATTGAGATGAGGGCTGATAGTTTACCACCTGGGGCAAGGAGAAAATATATCGGTAAAGTAAACGAGAGAATTGGTCCTTACTTCTGTCCTATGTGTGTCATGAGGACGAAAGCGTAGTTCATTTGATGTGTACATCTTTTACAATTTTTGTTGCCATGGCCCACGGGCTTTTGGGGTAATTACATTCTATTCTATTCTATTCTTGTAAGTGTATTAGCTAATTTGTTTCGTGTCAGTGTATTTCGTAAATTTGTATTCCTATTCTAGCTTTTAGCTGTTTGGATTAAACTTGATTGATTGATTGATTGATTACTATACTGCCAGAAGCGTCATAACAGATTGCGCATAACACTTTCAGGAATAACACCTTTCCACTTAGAAATAAATTGTTATGACCAATTAGGTTTATACTAGTTCGTGTCTAGATCTCCAACAATACCTTCAATAGGTAAAAATACTACACTTTCAGAAGTTACATAACTACAACATAAGGATGCGCGGTTTAAACAGATAACACTCTGGGATGTTATCTGTTATGTTTCTTTCGTTCCTGTTAGTATTTTTACCAATTGATCATGTTGTTGGAGATCTAGTAACGAAATAGTGTAAACTTAATTGGTCATTACACTTTATTTCCAAGTGAAAAGGTGTTATTCTTGAAAGTGTTATACGTTATCTGTAACTTCTGACAGTGTTTCACCCACAGCGCTAAATCCTCCATATACTCTAAAAAAAAAAAAATTTTATTCACTTCTGTTTCGTCAAAGTTTGTAGTTTGGCTCTAGTTTTGTCTTACTTGCGTTTTATTGAGTTCTTATTTCCGAAAAGTCAAACTACGTCTGCGAGGTAGTGTGCAGTTTTAGCTCCGTGGTTTCGGTTCGAAACGACAGAAACAGCATGGACAAACAAAACGGCTTTTAAGCAAAACTACGGCAAAACTACTTCCAAAAAACGCAACTTCTATAACAAAATCCGAAACACGCCAGTGGGCGGCCAATTCAAGGAAGCGAGAAACGTCACCCAAACGAATCGCCAAAAATGACCCGTATCACGTTTAAACCAGCCAACAACTTTTTTTGTGGTGACGTTTCTGTTTCTCTTTGTTATACAAGGCGAACCTTCATCGGCGCGAAGAGTTAGTAATAAAGAGTAGGCTATTCAACTATAATTTTAAATAAATACTTTCCCCAATGTTTCTTGAGCACCCCTATAGATTATTATTGTTAGTAGTAGAAGAGGCGTTACAAGCCAAAATGTTCGGGGGGGGGGGGGGCAAGGTGTTTACCGACTGGCTGGTCACTTCTACCGACTGTTTTTACCAAAAAACTACTCTTATTAAGAAAAACCGAACATTTTTAAAGAAAAAATTGATTATTTTTACGAAAAACCGACTGTTTTTTAGAAAAATCAACTGTTTCCAAGAAAAAACATGACTTCCCTGATTAGTAGTAGCAGTAGTAATATATTTTATATTTACTTGGTGTAAGGAAAGGAATACATACCAGGGATATGCTGAAATGCGTTCGCCTGGATAGACTTGATATTGCTACGGGCCAAGTTGAGCGAGTCCAAGGCAGGACCGAATCCTTCAAAGTCATCTTTGGATATACTGTCGCCAGGAAGTGAGCTGAGACCGATCGAACGAAGATTTCTCATGTTGTTCAACTCCTGCAGAAAATAAAAATTTAAATAAATACAATTTTAAAGTTTCAGTGCATCCGGCTATGTCACAAACAATTGGCCACCAAAGTTTAGAGGACACCTAGCACTATTTACTCTTCAACTAACAGTATTTTAAAATATTCGAATTCGATAAAACTAGGCTGTGCTTTCAACAAATTGTCCACGGTTTTGGCTGTTTTAGCCTTTTCCGGACCCACTGACTTATAGCTAAAACAGGGAAACAATTTATACAGCCAGTTTTTCTCGCAGGCAACTTCTCACAGGCAACCGTCGATAGCGTGATGCACATCGAAGGTAGTAAATTACAGCAAGTGAGAAAACCAGCGTGGTTTTGTTAGAGGGGTTAGGATATACCGTACGAAATTGAGGTCTCTGGGTTTAGAAATATACGGAGGGATTATGGAAGTAGGTAGTATTAGTATTATAGGTAAGACAGATCCTTCAAATGAAAAACCAGCTTATTTTCTATGTTGAATTTAAACAATCTAGATTATTTTTACTCCATTAAGAGATGTTTCATTTGTTTAACCTTGGTTTCTACTAGTGACATTTAGAATATTCAGTGCAGCCACGAAAAGAGAAAGTTCACCCTGACACGAAGAAATTGCATTTGAATAACAGCAAGAACTCCAATGGCTACTGAAGCGAAACTAAGGAGTGTTCAGTTCCAAGATCCAAGTTCACTGACGAAGTAGAACCGCTATTGCGTGGGACCCAAAAATTATTTATTTTTCGGCAATTTCCCATTGTAGTTCGCGCAGAGAGGAACAAGCAAGGACCCGAGAATAAAAAAAAAGAGACACATTTCCATCGTGTCTTCAAGCCTATTAAAGTGTATTTATTCAAACGATGTTTACAACGGATATGTCAGCTATGATTCTTCATCAGCAATATTTCGACCCATCTTGGCAAGGGTCCTCGTCACGATTACAGGTTCGTTTCTTTCCCCGAAGTTGAACCAGAGGATTGACAGCCTGACGAGGACCCTTGCCAAGAAGGGCCGAAATATCGCTGATAAAGAATCATAGCTGACGTATCCGTTGTAAACATCGTTTGAATAAATGTTTCAAAGTCAGCTTGGGCTCAAAGAATATTTACCTATTAAAGTGAATAATTGATGGGTAACTAGTAACTAGACTGCAGTATCTCAGCCCTCTTCGATCGAATTGTGAATAGGTCTGAAAACCCAAAGAAATCTGCGTTGCTCCATTTATCCGCTATTCACGATAACCTATTTCTTCTGTGTATGAAAGTGGTTACAGCTTCCAAAAACAAGCAAATTGCCCATCTACCAGTTAGGCGGGTGTCGAAGACACCTCAGCCTATGGCCCGTGACGTCAGACGAGTAGTCTGTATTTAAAGTCTGTAATATAAACGCGTCCGGTGCCGCGCTGGCCGCTCGACTTTATTTATGTAGTTCAAAAAAATAATTTAATCGAATTTCCCTATTTCGTTCATGACGTCACAAACGCGTCATGGGTCGCGCATAATAGGCTGAGGTAAAGTCTACACCGTTCAGCGCTCCTAGAAGATTAGTCTCTATTTGGTGCATCGACTCATTATCAGCATCATCACATTGAGATAGTACAATAAATCCTTAAGTTAATGATAAAAAAAAGAAAAAGGATTTTTAAACTGAAGAGTAGTGCAAAAATCTCATCGTCAAGGAGGTTTGCAAATTTGTTCTGCAGAAAGAATACAATTCATCATAAAAACAAAAAAATCATCTGATTATTTTGTTTCACACCACCAAAGATTGCTGTCTTTCTTAATGGGACTCTGTAGCATTCCAGGGCGCCCCCCCCCCCCCATAGGAACAGCAAGTTCAGCATGAGAATAACATTCTTGGGCAACGAGAAGCTCTTTTACGATTCGACAACAAAAGGTGATATGGTGTGGAAACTGTAATTTTTCCGGATCAACATCTTTCAATCAAACAAAAGGATGTCTAAGAATTCAAGGAGACAAAAAGTCTTTCTGAAGCTTAGCGTAGCAGCATTTTTATCCGACGAAGTGAATCCTTTTGATCTTTTGAAAGGAATTCGAATTTGTTAGAAAAGCAGAAGCATTTAGGCTTTGTTGACACTTTTTGACTTCTTTGCATTTATTTTTGACAGTCAACACAATGCGATTTGACGGATCACCAGATTTATGTTTAAAAGCATTTTGCTGTTCAGAAAAAAAAAAACAGAACTGAGAACTTGTCTGATAATTAGGAGAAGGTTAATGTTTGTATGGTACTTACAGCCTTCGGCTCATGGGCCATACAACGATTTGAATTTCTGTCGTTCCGATTGTCTGTCCTGGTTTAACTAGTTCAGGCACTTTCAGATAAACTATATAGCAGGCTGAAACTTGGCATACAAAAAAAAAGATACAGGAAACTTTCGTTTGGATTCAACCACCCGGGGGGGACGGGGGAGGGGGACTCTGGAACTTGAGTTGTGAACAGATGATCCAATGAGCATGAAACTTGGTGAGCGGTTAGAGAAGATGCTCTAGATGACCGTTTGTGTCCGAACCAGATTTGGCCTTGGTAGCGGGAAGTTTTATACGGCGGTATCGATAATCTTGAGGGGCAGGTTTAGAGGCCACCCGATAGGAGCCATTAGAATGAGATTAGAAAAGTAGAAAGTTCATAGGCCCTACATGATCCATTTTTGGGGTCCCGGCCTGGCTCGACCTCGAAGGTTGGGTCGAGGGAGGTACCGAACATTTACAGAAAATGTAGATTCGAGTGAGACCCTAGATCGTCCATTTATGTGTCCGATCCAGATTCGGCCCGGTGTTGGAGTTGAAGCGCGGTCTTAGATATTTCGTGACACGCAAACAGGTCAATTTACTTTGCTAAAATACTAATTTTAACTACTTGATCTCAAATTTACTTCGAGGATTTATTTTTTAGCATAACTTCAAAATAACTGATAATATCAATAAAGAGCATACAAAACATTATTTTACGAGGAAAAACTAGTCGAAAACCATACAACGAAACAACAAAAGCAAAACAAAATTGCTCCATATATCAATCACGTGGAGAGTTGTCCCTCCATTGCGGTGGCGATTTAAAAAAAAAAAAGTCCGGACGGGCTCCTTTACAATTGTATGGTCACTTGATTGCATCCTCTTAGTCTGTCTTATTCGCAGTTTTGGCTTCTGGTAAAACTTATGAAGAAATGGAAACCGGAACTATGTCTCTGAAAGTAGAATATTGCGCTCGAGATCAACACATTCCCAACTTCAATTATCCACTCCTCACACCTGTCTGAATGGGAAATTAGTCAAGAACTTCTTGTCTTGCTCCAAGGTTTCTCTTCCATTCAATTTAATGAGCCTTTCAGGTGGACATGATATTACGCGCCGGAAGGGGGGGGGGGGCTTCTAAGTCAAGTTTCCTTACAAGACAAGAAGTTCTTAAATAATTTCCCAAGAGGCAGGATCCCTGTTTAACTGACAATGAAAGGGAAGTAGCCCTGTTTCAAAAACGGTAGCAAGCTAGCGATGCATGCTTTCAGTGCTTTTTGCACGGATTTGTTTTTCTCAAATTTCTCAGTTCCCGTTTCAAGTTTGTGGATCCCGCATTCAGATTTTGATTGAGATGCTAGTGGAGAACGGACTCTACTAAGCAAAACTTCTCACCGAAAGCAACCGCCAACGATCAACCGAGAAGGCGAAGCGAAACTCAACGCCAATCAAACCTTATGATGATGAGTCCCACAGAGACACGCCACGGGCTATACGACAAACCAAGCGCCTCGTCACGTATTTAGAGCAGGATATTATAAATTAGGACGTGGCTTTGTCTTTACAACCTACTAATTAGTAAGATTTTTCGTCGAAAATTCAGACATCATGTTAGTATGAAGAAAACACTGTTACAACCGAATATTTTAAAATGATTATTAGGACGTAGCTTTGTCTTTTTACAATCAGTCAAACTGTTCGTCTACCAGCTGGACATCATGTTTTTAAGCCGTATTCCGGACGCTTTTGCTTCAATCAGAAACCCGGAAAGGCTGATGTAACGGTTCTTCTCAACCAACGAGCTTGCTGGAATCAACCGAGAGCCTGAACAACCAAACGGAGCAATAAGTACCCATACGGTGCACGCAGATGACGTAGTAAATACTCTACGTGACTAAATCCATACCACGCCAGTAACCTCGGGAAGACGAGAAACCTTGCCTGAACGACGACTCAAATCCTGTGTCAACTAATAAACGGCGTTCGTTGGGGACAGCTTAGTGACGCTTCCGGCTCTTCCGCCAGGTTCACGGGCGATTCTTCAGTGGCATCGACGGCATCGGATTTCCTTTTGAGGTACTTGTTTATTTAGGTTTGCCAACCACTTTAGATCTAAGATCTACGCGCGCGGGTCTCATTTCTGATCTACCTACACAAATTCGAAAAGCGTATGGTACGCTGTACAGGACGAAAGTGAAATTCAACCGGTTGATTCGAAGGCGCCTGTATACCGCTCTAGTTTTCCCACACATTCTTGCTCTGTCTCCCTTATGGATGCTTTTTACACCGAAGGAAAAGAAAGCAACAAGATTTGTTTATTTAAAGTTTCAGAAGTTTTGCTTGAGGTACTTCTTTGGACGAGAAATACTTCAGTTTGTGTTCAATACAGTGTTTTTGACTCCATGAATGTCATTAACATCCGTAGGGAAAAGTTTCTGGAGTCGCTGGATCCCCAGCACAGCCTGTGCCAGGCATTTCTCAAGTGGCTATTTTTTCTAGTTATTTCTTTGTTAGTTTATTATGATTCTTTCTTCCTTCTTTCTTTTTTACCTTGTTATACTCCATATGTCAGACTTTGTGTCATTCATTCAGTTAGTCATCAAGAGTATTCGAAATCCCGTGGGCGTTACGATCCGTGAAGAATTGTATACTAGTAAATTTGACTTTGTCCTTTTAGCTTCAGGCCTTGCCTTTTGCAGCTCCCCACGATACCACTCTGTTAAGTTCAGGGGACCTTGCCAAGCTGGAAACAGTTAATTCGATCAGTGACAGATCCACTACAAATTGCTGACAATGTTATGGCTCTTTACACAAAGATCTTTCCACTCCCGAAAGGGAGACCAACGAAGGACACAAACACCAACTCTCTCGACAGGGGCTAGTGGTTCGTAAATAAAAGTGGGAAGCAAACGAAACCGAGGAATAGACAACCTCACTGTCAGAAGTTTCATAACAGATTGCGCATAACACTTTCAAGAATAACATCTTTTCACTTAGAAATAAAGTGTTATGACCAATTAAGTTTGCCTAGATCTCCAGCAACACCTTCAATAGGTAAAAATACTACACTGTCAGAAGTTACATAACCACAACAGAAGGGTGCTCGGTTTCAACAGATAACACTTTGGGATGTTATCTGTTATGTTTCTTTCGTTCCCGTTAGTATTTTTACCAATTGAAGGTATTGTTGGAGACCTAGACACGAAATGGTGTAAACTTAATTGGTTATAACACTTTATTTCTAGGTGAAAAGGTGTTATTCTTGAAAGTGTTACACGCTATCTGTTATGAAACTTCTGACAGTGCAATGGCTCCTTTTCAACGCTTTTATAAGTTCCATTGGGTGGGGGGTTATAACTTAGTATTAAAGGACCCCTCGCACTATTTACTCTTCAAATTACAGTATTTGGAAATAGTCGAATACTTTAAAACTAGGCTGTGCTTTCAACCAATAACCCAACGGTTTTGGCTGTTTTAAGCCTTTTCAGAAACCCGTTAGCTTACAGCGAAAACACGGAAGCAATTTACATAACCGGTTTTCTGATGAGACAAGACCAAAGGTTTCGATCGGATCCCAAAAATCCAATATTTGATCTAAACAATTGTGTGTTGTCTTCGCCAGGTCAAGTCTTCGCCAGACTCCTTGAACATTTTTAATATCAAAATTCAGAAACAGATTAAGGCCAAATAGCTAACCACCTGTGAAAATGAAGTCAGCATGTGCGTTTACCCGTAAAAGGCATATCTATTTTGTTTGACAAAAACTTCCTGCCTTACTTTTGCCAATTTTCCGGTTTCGACCGAACTCCGGAACTACTTGTCCATTGAAAAAAGAAAGCTAAAAAACGAATTCAGCGTATCTTCTTTCCCGAATATCGAACATCTAATCAACTTCAAACAAAAATTTAACGTATAACAAGTTTTCTGGTTCCATCCGGGTTCCGGGCGAACCATATGTCCGGGTAAGAAATGATTGTCATATAGGGATTCAGCATCAATTCTTACCCCTAAATCGGATTTATAATCGACTACAAATAAAACTTTTACTTTTAACAAATTTTCCGGTTTTGGCCGTATTCCGGACGAACTGCTTGTCCGGGAAGAAAATGATTTTCACACAAGTGTTCAGCAATTTTTCTTACCGCTAAATCGAACATCGAATCAGCATCAAATAAAAATGTTACTTTTAAGAAATTTACCAGCGAGAAAATGGTTTTCATCATCGTGTTCAGCATGCCTTCTTACCCCATATTCGACTATCACATTAGCAGTTTCAAAATATTTTGTTTGCCCTTAATTTGAACCCCCACCCCTAAATGTAGGGCTACAAAGCACATCTACGACCTTTGAATTGTCCGATGACCTAACGAACCCTCACACCAAGTTTCATCAAAATGTCCCATTCCCTTCGAGAGTTGTCATGCTTACAGACGGACGGACGGACGGACGTACAGACGGACAACTTTTGTGATTTCATAGTTATCCCTCCACTTAGGTTTTGACATCCCAAATACTGCTCGCAGACAACCGTCGACAGCGCTATACACATCGAAGGTAGCAAAACACGGCAAGTGAGAAAATTAGCGTGATTTTGTTAGAGGGGCTAGAATGTACCGTACAAAATTGGGGTCTCCGGGTTTAGAAATATATGGAATGATTATGAAAGTAGGCTGCATTAGTATTTAAGTAAGACGGATCCTTAAAGGGCTTCTCGTGTGTGTTGCTTTACTTGTCTATTCATTCAATAAAAAAATTGAAACGTCAGCTAAGATGCTTTGGCAGTGATATTTCGGACTCATGGCAAGGGTCCTTGTCAGGCTGTCAAACCTCAGAGACAACGTTGGGGAACGTCAGAAACGAACCGGCAAAAATAACTTGGAGCCCTTCCGTGCCCCAACGTTGTCCCTGACGCCCTTCCGTGCCCCAATGTTGTCTCTGACTCTCGGCAGCCTGATGAGGACCCTTGCCAAGAAAGACTTTTGGCCAGTAAGGTATACTTGTTTTATTTAAATATTTCCTCTTTGGCTGAGAAAAAAGGTTAACTCGCAATGGGGGTAGCTCAGAGACATTTTATTGTTATTTGTCTAATATTTTATTGTTATTTTGTTTGTCACTCCTTTTTTTTTACTCCTTTATTGATTCCTTGTACGTTCATTTGTCCAGACTCCAGCGTGTAAGTAAAATCTTAAACTGTAATCTTGTTCCTAAACTGTGCGGACAGTTCAGCTTTACAGAGCGGAGCTATTATAACATGCTAAAGCAACTAAATTGAATGTTTATTTCGTTCTTCTTTAACTTCCCAGTGCCAAACGACCATTCGCAAAAAGAAAAATACTCCCTTCTCCAAAAGCGGAAATGACCGACTGAACAAGCAGAAAATATTTAAAATCAACCTATAACGAACTCTTATTCTATTACGCAAAAGGAGACGGTTTTTTAACAAGTATGAGTGACCCCTCGGAAATCAAGACCTGGTAAGTAGGGGTCATACTGACATCGTCAAAACACCTCCATTACCACTCCATCACCGTCTTCACCACTCCCCACTAGATGGAAGGGGCAGGTTCCATTAGGAGCAAGGGGCGGGCCGCTTTAGGGCCCGAGCCACGCCCTTTCTGTGCCCTGAGGTGATATATGACGACACATAGCAGGATTTGTCCAGTTACCCCGGAGGGCAAGGAAGCGGAAGAATGCAGACAGATCTCTGGCTATTTACAAACGAGACGGACTGGGAATTCTAAGATTTCCCCAAGGGTCTCATGAATCTTCAAGCATTGAGAGGGCATTCGCCGACTGAACAGATTTTTGAAGCCGAATTCCTGTAGATAATTAGGCACGTGACCTCACAAAGAATCTGTGGCTAAAAAAGAGTGTTTCCGCAGTCGTTTGTGGGGTCAACAAGTGCCTTTCCACGACCAATAAGGTTTTTATGGCTCGACTTCGACACGACTGTCGACAGGCGAGGTGCTTTTCGATATTATGGATCAAATCTGGACCCAAAAATTAAATTTTCCTTCAAATCCAGTTTCAAATAATGAAATTAGCTACTTTATCAAGCACATATAGACACAAAACTGAGGAACCATCTATTACAGAATGGCAAGGGCGTAAGCCTGAAGTTTTCTTTACTGAGATATTATCTGGATTGAAATTTTGTTTTTATACAGCTGAGGTCACTTCCAAATTAACAAGACCAAAGCTTTCGATGGGATCCCAAAAATTTAATATTTCATCCAGACAAACGGTTTCTGTAGATATCTGGCCTTCGCCGGACTGCTTGACCACTTTTACTATCATGATTTAGAAACAGAAGAAGGCCAGTTGCTACTCATCTGAAAAAAAAACACGTTCAGATATGGATTCACCATGTGTGTATTTACCCTACGCCACGTCGTATCTACTTTGACGAATTCGATCAAATCTTCTCGCGTTACTTCTGCCAAATCTCCGGTTTCAACTGGATTCTGGCCGAACTAGTTGTCTTGCAAAAGCTAAAGCTAAAAAAAATTCAGCATAAACTCCTTACCCGTATATCGAACATCTGACCAACTTCAGATAAAACTTGAGCTATTAACAAATTTCCGGTTTCAGCCAGATTCCGGGCGAACTATATGTCAGGGTAGAAACTGATTGCCAAAAGTGGATTCAGCATGCCTTCTTACCCCTAAATCAGATATCCAATCAACTTCAGATAAAACTTTTACTTTTAACAAATTTTCCGGTTTCGGCCGGATTACGTGCGAACTACTTGTCCGACGAGAAAATGATTTTCATATAAATGCTCAGCATGTCTTGTTACCCATAAATCGAACATCTAATTAACTCTAAATAAGATTTTGACTTTTAACAAACTTTCCAGTTTTGGTCAGATTCCGGGAGAACTACTTGTCAAGCGAGACAATGGTTTTTGTATTCGTGTATAGCATGTCTTCTTAATCGACTATCTCTTTATCTGTTAAAAAAACAAACTGTTCACCCCTTAAGTTGAACCCCATCCCCCACCCCTAAATGTTGAGCCACAGAGCCCATTTGCGAGCTCAACCCCTCCCTTGACCTCACTTGAGTCTCCTTGAGTCTCACGTGAAGTTTCATCAACATATCTCATTCCCTTCGAGAGTTATCGTGCTGACAGACGGACAGACAGACAGCCTTATCCCAGGCCCATTGACTTCTAGCAAAAATTCAGGCAACCGGCTTTACGCCCCAATAGCAAGATACGAGAACACTAGTCGGGAGCATGATGCGGATAGAAAATAATGAATCGTGGTAAGTGCAAAGATCAGTGAGGTGTCGTTGGTGGGTTTAGAATGTAACACATGAGTATAGGGCTCCGGGGATTAAGAAATAATATATGAAATTACAGACGTATGTTGCATTCAATGTATAGAGACGATGGGTCCTTTAAAGAGAGGGAGGGCACCTCTCGGCGTGGGTTGGGCTCTTATGTTTTATTTGTATGGCCCTTGCAGCATCTGGCACAAGTGCTATATACCGATTAGCGATCGCAATTCCGTCTGTCGGTCGGGCGGTGTGTCCCACTTTTTCGAGTTAGCGTAGGCTACTTCAGATGCGCTAGGACGATGAAACTTGGCAGACATATTTCACCTGCTCCACTTGTCAAAATTATGTCATAACCATACATTGACGGAGAATTCAAAATTCAAGATGCAAGTGTTACCCTTTTGGATGTTTCCGCATCACTTTCAAAAATCATGGACAACAGGGCCCAACCAGCGCACAACGTCGTCCACTGCTTTCTGACTGAAGATTGAAAATTAAGTGTCTTTTTCTGTGTATTTATGTGTTTTGTTTATTTTCTTTATTTTCTTCATTTACTCGGCCTTTTCAAAATGGCGGGTTATAAATAAATTACTTACTTATACTTATATCAGGTACCCGACCAAATTAACTTGGAAACAATCAGTTTCCCAATCCGATCACCTGGGGGGACTGGAGGACGGGGGAATCCGGAAAATTGAGTAGTGCTTAACTTTCGAACGGATGATCTATCGGAATGAAACTTAAGAACAGAGTAGACGAAATATCTCTGATGTCCCATCTGAAGTCCGGACCGGACTCGACACCTGTTTGAGAGCTGGGGGAAGGGGAAGAGACCGGAAATCTCGAGAAACGGTTAGAATGGAGGGATCAGAGTGGGAAGAACATTAAGCATCTGCTCTAAAATGAATCGTTTACACAATTGTACTGGATCCGGAAACTTGTGGGGGGGGGGTGTAGAGGGGGCTTTCTCGAAATTCCAGTGATGGGGTTTGGGGGATTTTCACGACGAAACTTGGCAGGCATATCAGGGACCTAATCAAACTGACTTCGAGATACAACATTCCTTCGGGGGGAGTGGAGGGAGGGGGAATCAGCAATATTGAGTCATGCATAGCTTTGGAACGAGTGTGTCGTATTTTAGTCAAATTTAACAATAGAAGACATATCTCTGATGTTCTTTTTCATATCTGGACCGGATCCGACAAGTCTTGGGGGAGGGGGGCGTGTGACCCGCTTAGACCGACGAGATAGGGATGGAACTTGTTGGGAATAACACACAAGTGCTCTAGATAAACCTCTTATTTTTCACTGTTTTCACCCCCCCCCCCTAGAGAAGACTTAAGTCTTCTAATCACTTTATATTAATTTTTCGTTTTTCAGCCGATAGCCGGGACGCCAGACAATAGCTTTATTTAGTCTTAAGACGTGAGCAAACAGGAGGTGCAAACATTTTTTTTTAAACACTTCTTCCAGACCATTGTATCGTCAAAAATCTATTTCTAGTAAGAGCTGTGCTTTAAAAAAGTAAAGCTGTAAAACAATAGACCCGAATGGCACATACTTTAGGATTAGGGCCAACGCTTATTTGTCTGGTTATCTAGTACGGTGCTAAAAGATAAAATTTTCCAGCGAACTTCGGACACCAAAAATACCCAACTTCATATTTGGTTGACGTATCATTTAATTTTCGAACTCGTGATTATGTTTCTTTTGACGGGGGAGGCGGAATCCAGCAACAGACGAGAAATTTGACAACCAGATTTCAGCTTCCAATTCAAATAACACATGATCTCCCTGCTCTAAGCGGCGAAGACTGGATATCAAAGGCTCGTCCTTTCCCCTGAATATTACATATCCCCGTAGACCTTCTTCCCTAGCAGGTCAAAAATAGAAAGCACTCCCAAGAAAGTTTCCCCGAAAAAGCTCAGCCAGTCCTCTGTCAGCTTTAGGATTAGACTATGGTGATGCAGATTATGTTCTTGGTAAAGTTGCCACGACCGGAGATCCTTTGTTTCAAATGTGTCTTCTATGGAAAGGGGTACAATTCTGTTACCCCAGGATGTCAGTTTTGTGTATTGCGTTCTAATCTCGTACCAATTTATGTTTTTGCTTTTAAAATATGAAATCGTATCAATAGATAGTAAAGATAGTTTAAAGAGTAAAGAAACGAGTTCATATTATTTTTTTGAAGTCATTCAGTATTTTCAAAGGCCAATAGGTTAAAGCAAGTGCAAGTGTAAAGATTAGAAAGAATTGAAGGGAAAAAAAATAATTACGAAACTAAAAAATAAACGTAGAGATAGAGGAAAGTGTAGATGACGCTTAAATAGATAGACCGGTCATGTGTTTAAGTTAAGAAAAGAACACAAAAAAAAAGTTGATAAGACCGTTGGCGTCACCGAGGGGAAGTGGAAGCGTAGTCACCTGGCCAATTCATATTGTACTGGAAGAACAGAAAAGATACTACGAGGCTTAAAAAAAAAAAAAAAAAAAAAAAAAGTGTTATTAGAAGAAACACTCATTCCGCCCAAGCTGTGTGGGAAACAAAAAACTGAAATACTCACAGCTTGGGAGAAAAGGAAGTATCTAGGAATTTATAGGTTGGGTACTGGTCCTTATTTTCTGTCCTATGTGTGGAGTGATTGAGGCAAGTTTCTGCTATTTTATCCGTAGATGCGATGAGCTTAAAGGATTAAAGGAGGCAAAATTTAACGAGGTTCATCCGGATAGCAGCAAAACATCACGAAACACTTTACCTAAACAAAAATGTTAGTTATGAAGAGTATGTGATTTGTTTTCTTTTCTTCTTTAACAGTGCATTTGTAGTTGGTATGGCCTGATGTATTTTTGCAATAATTTTTTACTTTTTTTATTTTTAATTATAAATCCACTATACAACAAACAAGTGGAAAACGAAGGGGAAAAGAAAATATAGATAACACATCAACGAACTAAAGAAGCAAGCATCTTGACTTCGATTTATGCGACCGTCTACACGGTCGCCGCTCATTTTCTAGTAGACTTCCAACTGGATCGATAACATTGAAATAACGCATAATACTTGTGTTAATAGTACAGAAGATATTTACAGAACTTAAAATACGCCTTCGTTAAGCGCGACAGGTCATTTGGAGACAGTTGGTCGCTCACCCCGGATAAACATGTGATGTGGGAAGCTACACAAGCAGAACAAATTCTTCCTAGGTCTCTTCTTCCAAATATACCGCGATTAGGGTACAACAGATCCGTATGGAATCATGGAATCGATAGAATCCGCCATCTGTCCACATAATAATGTTCTAGTTGATCGAAGCTTATTATCATGTCGTGAATTTAAACAACGACCAAAAACTGAAAGGCATGAATGTAGAAAGGAGGTATTTAGGGTGAAGAAATATAATGAAGAATGGATTATAAGGACGCTGAAGGAAACTTGGGCGTTACTCGAGGCTTGCGACGGAGCATAGAATGACACTGGGGGGTATATTTGTATTTCTTTTTACATTTTTTGTTGCCGTGGCCCTCGGGCTTTTTTTATGATACATTCCGTAATTACTTAGATGGGATGGGAATGCTCTAGAGCGTAACAGAAATAGCCTTTAGCCAAGAAATCCAAGCAATACCTGCCGTGGGTGTCTTCACTTTCAGAAGTTTCATAACAGATAACACGAGGATGCGCGGTTTCAACAGATAATGCATAACAGATAACACTTTGGATGTTATCTCTTGTGTTTGAAAACGTTATGCATGAAATGTTATGCATAAAAAGCTTTGTTAGGAAGAGCCAAAAAAGCATCTACTGACTTTATTCCTTATCCTCATGATATCGGCAAACTCAGCAGATACTTTTTGGCGGTTTTTCGGTTCTTCCTGATGGTAACGCTTATTATGTATAACATTTTGAAACACAAAGACAACATCCGAAGTGTTATCTGTTACGCATTATCTGTTGAAACCGCGCATACTCGTGTTATCTGTTATGAAACTTCTGACAGTGTTAAAGTGCGAACATACGATCAGGATTTCCCAGCCGGATTTCCTGCCCTTTCATCATCAAGCTGAACAAATTTCAACTTTTCCATATGGAAGTGATGATGGTGGCAAAAATCCGGGCAGGAATCCAGTCCGTGAGCTTCCTATCCTTATCGTCTGTCCGCACTATTACCTGTGTTATGGACTTCGACTAAGGACACGACCATTTTGCATCTCATCACAGTTTTGGGTATGGGTATGGCAAAAAGGTGGAGTAGGAAGGAAATTGACGCCAGAGGACGGTGATAAATAGTGAGAGGGAGTGGAAGGGAAGGGTTATCACGGGTTTCCTTCTCCCTTATACTAAACGACTCAGCCAAGTTGGTCTCGGGTTGGAATATATTACTATATTGACTCGGTAGCAGCAGGGGCGATGCCCAGTCGATTCTTGAAACGCATGGAAGAAATGGAAGTAGGAAGATTTGGCAAAGATGCTTGACAGGTTCGAAAGAAAAAAAGAAAAGAAAGAATATATCTATCTTTAAATATATCTCACATGCATACATGCTATATGCATACACAGGCCCGTATCCAGGAATTTATTTCGGGGGTGGGGGTTGCCTTTCGGGGGGGTTATCACCTGTGGATCGCAAAAAAAGTACAAAAAGCCATAGATCAGAGGGAAAAGCCTATACAAATTAGTATTTTTGTATGTTTCGGAGGGGGTTTCAACCCCCTATCCCCCCCCCCTGGATACGGCCTTTTGCATACATACGTACGCGCTTCTGTCGCACTCTCATGGTCTTTCGTCTGTTTGACTCTTTATTAAATTTTGTTTATATGTGTTGTGTTTTCCCTAATTATGTCTTTTTATTTTCTTTTGTACTCCACTGTTTTCGTCTTGTACCATTTAACTCTTGTACCATTTAAAAACAAATAATAATAACATACTATAAATAAATTTAAAAAAAATATCAATGAAACAAGGGAAATAGTTATTTCATTTGCTAGCCCCATGGACCGTCGAAAGATTACCAAGCACGGTCGAGGCTTGACTTCGATGCTACTTCTTCCTCAATACTCAAAGAAAATGATCCTTTAACAGGACCAATCCAGGATCCGGCCCAGAACCACCTTCGTTTAAACGGTTCACTCGAAGCAACGGCACAATTTCACAGAGCTCAAACCACTTAAGCAAAACAGAGTATTCAAACCATAAGCCGCAGGCTATTTACTAGGAGAGACAAACTGTTTGCTCTCTCGAATCGAGTTAGTATATTCATCGGCGGGTCCGAGTTCAGTACTGTTTTCTGTCACGATCCGAACGAAAACACGGGATCAAAGATGACAAGGCCAAAGGCTTCGACGAAATCCAGAATCAAAAGGCTTCGACAAAAAGGGGTGTGAGCTGTAGAGCTATGAATGAAACAACAAAGACAGGGTCGTCATTTTGGGAGGGTGGGAACTGTCCCAGCCGGTTCTGCAAGGGGACCAGAGCTACCCATGAAAAACAACTACAAAGGCTAGTTGCTGTGGGGCGAGTAAACATAATGTATTGTTTCTATCCGGATTCGCGCTTACCTTCGTTTTAATGTTGTTACTCCGTTAAGCATTTTTGGTCTCACCAATGTAAGATTTACGTTGAAGAATGCAAAGGGGGACCAGGACGACGCCGATGGCCCCCATTTGTTTCCGCGAAATGACGGCTCTGTACGAAAGTTTCTACTCCACAGACCTCAAACATTAAAGGGTCAACCAAGCTCACGATCCCCCTATCCATAATTCGGCATACAGAATGTTCAACTGGTCGTCTGCGGGGAGGAAGTTTAGAGAAAAGGTCAACTGATATTTCAAGGGGTTCTGTAATCCTAAGACTGTCAAACCAAAGTATCTTCTGGGTAAATTAATTGAGCCAAACGGATATTGACCAAAAATTCCCAAGTATCGGATTGTCACGAGGTCGTGAAGGACCTCTTGCTTATTCTGACTTTTACAATATACTTAGCTCCCATATGGAATTATGAGCGACTAGAATCCTGAACTTTCTCCATTCTTTCGTTACTTTCGTAACTACGAATTTTTAGCGCTTTTTCGGTCTTTCCGAGTTTTCCCGTCACCCAACGAAAAGTTTGCCGGAAGCTTAAACGTCCGCTGACAACTCTTTCACTCATAAGGATGTGACAATCTTCTGTTTGTTACTTCTTTTATTTGCTTAGCTTTCCCACTTTTTAACCAAGGCACGTTCAATTTTCAAATGTTTTGCGCCCACCCGCCGCGTCGGAGGGCAGGATATAGTCGACAGGCACTAGCATGAGAATCACCAGTTTGAGGTGGAAAGTAATGGTATTTTCGAAAACGTTTTTTTCTGATCCATATCATAGGGAAAATATCATTTCTAATAAGATTTATGCTTTAAGCGGTCACCTCCCTGAAAGTTTCGGTGTCCTCCTGAAAAGGAACATGACAAACGGGCTCAATTTCACCGACTATCCGTGCGATTCTGTCGTACGTTGGGAAGTGCAAACAAATGGAGTCCCTTACAACGCAGCGTTGTGAATTCGTATGATTTCGAGGCGTAAATCGCATAGCGGCTTCGTCAAAACTGCGGTTTCGATAACTTGGCGAACACTTTACCTATTGGGGCTAGAAAAAGGACCTAATGTCCTTACTGTTGTCGGATGCGTGGGTATCAGGATGAGATTTTCGTCCGTATGGATTGCGAGTGTCTGGAGCTGAACGAATGAAGGAAGGAACAGTACGGTGTGGGTGAATTTGATGAAAAGTGGTTAATCAGAGTTGTTATGGGTGAGTATTTTAAGATTTGGGCGATTCCTGAGGACAGCGACGGAAGATTGGAGTAGATTTTTGGAATAAGGAAATACCATGAATGCCTCATTACAGTAGATAAAGATTACGGAGGATTTAATTTGTTTTTTCGTTTGTTTTCTTTCAGTTTGAGATGTTTTGTGATTAACTTTCGCCACAGTCCTCTGGCTGCTCAGCAATCAATAAATCTATCGACCGACCTATACTATCATAAAGAACTGCTTTTTTCCCTTTTCTTTTTTGTCCCCAGTATAATCATGCTAAGTGATTAAATTATTGAGTCATGCCACAAACAAATCTGTATAGATTTACACGTGGCAGGTCTATTATGATATTGATTTCTTTTTTAAATTCCATTACTTACAAGAATTTGTCTCTCTCTAAAAAAAAACAAAAAAAGAATAAAAGAACTGCTTGCCTTGAGTGGAATGTTGCCCATGCGATGTCCAACTAGGTTCAGACTTTGAAGAGTGTACCGGAATCCATTGAAGGAATCCTCCGGATTGAAGGAAAGTTCGTTGTCGTTGAAGCTCAGAGTTTTGAGATAATCGAAATTATCAAACATCTTATCCGGTAGATGAGTGAGGTTATTAAATCCCAAGTCCAACTTCGTCAGGGACGTCTCCAATCCCCTAAAAGCCTTGGGAGCTAGGACACCGATGTAGCAGTCTCTTAGGGAGATCTCCTTGATTTTTGCCTCTTTGAAAGCATCATCATCAATTGCTTTAATTGGGTTTCCTTGCAGTGATGTCTTGTTCAAAGTTCCGAAGTTTTGGAAGGAGAACCCAATGAGTTTGTTAATGTTATTATAGTCCAGAATCAGAGTATCGACCGAGAGCTGACCTTGGAAGAAGACGTCAAAGGTCTCCTGAATCTTGTTCCTCGCCAAGTTCACCGTACTCAGCTTCTTCAGTTGCGACAACGGCGTGAATGGGATTTTGTTCAACAAGTTATCGGCCAGATTGAGGTGCATCAAACTCTGGGGGCCATTGGCAAACGCTTGGTCAACGATGGAGAGGATGTTGTTGCCATGAAGGTCGAGTTTCTCAAGGCGCTGCATGTCACGGAAAATGTCCTGAGGAATGGATGTGAGGGAGTTTTCGGCAAGGGTGAGAGACTGGAGGGTTGATTCGATGCCTCGGAAATCTTCACGGAAGACTTCGGTGATTTCGTTGCCTAAAAAAGCAGTCTAATAAGTAACTTATCTTATGTATGTTATATCTGGAAGACATCCTAGTGAGGAGCTAGAATAGAGAGATAGACAAATCTTTGTATGGGTTTTTCTTCCGCAAAAAACTGTCTTGAATTTCACCAGGTTTTTACGGTAACATCAAATAACAAAGACAAAAAACATGGAACGAACAGGTCAGTACTCTCACCTCACCTATGTAAGTCTGTAGGGGCCAATGGCCTACTTTTTGCATGATACTATTTTATTATTATAATAGTAAGCTTCGTTATAAATAAGGATGCAAGCTGCGGAACTATAAATACGATAAAGTTTTTTTCACCAAAAATCTATCTTTGAGTTCTCCAAATTTTGTTTGGTAACGTCACATAGCTAAGAAGAAATACGCAACTAACAGGTCAGTACTCTCAGTTTATAATCTTCGTTATATATTGTCACAAAAGATCGTGAAAAACCCTTCGCAAATCTCTGTCAGTGCGTTAGGTTGGCTGTAATTTTTCAATCACACTAGCTCCCTTACGAGGGAGCCTTTTCGACAGCTTTTCAGAAGGAAAGATTGTTTTACAGATTAGGTGATTCCAATATCAAACTCCATACAGAGTTTCAGCTTTCGTTCAAATGGGAAGATTAAAAAAAAAGTTCCGACTTTCCGTTCTGCTGTAAAACTAAGAACGTTAAATTATGTCAAAGGCAGAGGGGTTACTAGACAAAATGTTTTGGGGAAGATATCTTTACCTACTGGCAGTCACTTTTCAGAAAAAAACACTGTTTTTACAGAAACATCGACTATTTTTCGAACAAATTAGCAATTTCAAGAGAAACTGTTTTTATGATAAAATAGACTGTTTCTACGTAAATTCTTCCTTTTTTTTTACCGATTTGCCGACACACTGGAGGGGCCTCCCCCCCCCCCCCCATAGCTGACGCCCAGGGTTGGTCACCAAGAACCAGGGTGTACGAGTTACTTCAGGATAATTTGGGTAACTCAGGGTTACTTTGGATTACTTTTGGTTACATTGGGTTACTTTGGGTTACATTGCATTGGGTTACCTTGGGTTACATTAGGTTACATTGGATTACTTTGAGATACTTTTGGGTTTCTTTCTAGGGTGTACGAAGTTACTTTTGATGACCAGCCCTGGGCTGACGCTCCTGGTCGAATGCTTTTCTAAATATTACAGCGACGAAAATATTAAAAATAAGAGGGATCCTGCTCCCCCTGCCAAACACTAGAAAGTTTCAACGAGCTTGAAATTCCAATTCATTCCCAGTTTCTCCCCAAGTTCAATTCTGATACGTCCATAAGATTTCTTAGCTGCTCGACAACCTCAGTCTGGTGATTACACGGATTGGAGTTACAGTTTGAAATGAGATTTGTCGATCGATCTGTGACCTGGTTTGTCACCCTATTAGTAAATATGGTGTTTGTCTTTTCCGCAGTGAGGTTGGGAAGTTTCTTAATTAGAATAGATCAATTAACTCGAAAATATACGAGTGTGTGCTGTATACAGGGTTGGATGATCACAGATATTTGCTTTCAAAATATTAGCTTAGTAGGTTATCTTATTTTATCCTGCAGACTCCTTGTTGTATTTTTTGCTATTCATTGTCACTTTTATTATGATTCAAAGAAGACAGAAAGAAGATTTTGTGTCACGTATCCCCCCCCCCCCCCCGTCCGTGTTGTCGGCCAGTCGATTTTTTGTATATGGCGCTACAATTTTCGCTTTATTAAAGACGATAAAATTTCGATGTTTAGTCGTCAGCAATTTCACCGGCTAGAAACAATAGGCAATCACGCAAACCTTATTCGGCAGGAACTAGTAGCTCTGTTACTTGCGATCACAGTCAGTACAGATTACCAGTCAGTCGGTAAAATACCTTGCCCCGCCCCCAAAATCTTGGCTAGTATTGCCTCTGCTCAGGACATTTTAAAGATTTTTTCCATCTTCACAAACAAGCCTACATAAAATCTACAATCCCTGTCTCTCTCAAATACTCAAAAACAAGCCAAAAAATGTACTTCATTTTTGCTATGCCAAAAAAAAGGTCACTTTAATAAAGTAAAATAAAGTAACGCTACAAAACCCACCTAGTCACTCTTCTGATAGATTCCTTAACTCATTTGTGCCATATTTTGTGAAGTTTTTTAACAAGTGAAGACACGTAAAATGTTTTGACAATTAATCTAATATTATATATTTATATTTTTTATGTTTGACATACCGTTTAATTTTGTTTATTTTTTATGTTGACATACCGTTTAATTTTGTTACAATTTATGAAGTCGTACAAATTTTAAAACGAATTGTATATATCAATTATATTTTGTTTAAGTTGATAGTCCTATGTTATCATGTTGTGAAACAGATATTCAGGAATAAATGCGATGATTGATTGATTGATTGAAGAAAAGCAACACAAGCACTAACATAGGCTTACATAAGCAGTGACATAACAGCAATAGCTTTATAGACCTACGTTAAACTAAAAAATAGAGACCTACAAAGCAAAGAAAAAGAAGAAGGAACAAAAGAAAGTATAATATGCACATGGAAGATATATATACTAAGATTTTTTTTTACAACGAGTAGAGGTAATTAATTGCGCAAATGTTTAGAACTACGTGAATTCGCGTCAGTATGGGGAAATCTACATACGATGCGTCGGAACTTCGAAGCCAAGAAGGAAATTAGCAGCCGACCTATCATCGGACTGTACTTGCACGTACCTTAACACTCTTATAATTCACTCGAACGTCTCAGATGCCATTTACAAAGAAGCTAAACAGGGCAAAATAACACTAGGAAGTAGCGCCAAGACCTCTGTTTTCCATGCTTAGCTAACGGGCCATACTCATAGCGCCGCTGCTACGCTTGCGGCATTCAAACCGAGACAAACTTGTGTGTTTAGAAATTTCTAGTAAATGCAATCTGCACCCGTGGAAGAAACAGTGAAGGTTTCATATTTTTCTTGCCATGTTCACAATATGAAGTTATTGGAGCCAACGCTGGTGCACGACTAATTGAGTTTCAGCAGGGATGTTCACTATCGCTCAGAGCAAAATAGCACTAGTGAGTAGTGCCAAGACTTGAAAAAAGTGACACAAATTCGAATAGCCGTGACAACAGCACCACTAGCGATAGTGAACGTCCCTACTAAAACTCAGTCAGTCTATCACCAGCGCTGGCTTCGATTACTTCATATTTTGAACACAGCAGAAAAATTGTTCAGCCTCCATTGTTTCCTTGGTGTATGCAGACCTCGCCTTCGCTTTACTAGAAATTTCTAAACCCAGAAGTTTGTCTCGCTGTAAACGCCGCAAGCGTAGTGGGTGGCGCTATGAGGATCGCGCATTAGCAAAGCATAGAAAGCATAGGTATTGGCGGTACTCCCTAGTGTTATTTTGCTCTGAACCTAACGAAACTAGCAGAAAGTTAACAGTCTGCTCTAGCCATCGCTTTCCTTTCTTCCTTTTATCGAGAAGATGGAATCCACAAAACACATTCCTTGAGTGATAACAAAGTTGTAACTTTCCTCTTGCTTTCAAAATAAGCACCACAAATATTTTTTGCATTTTGTAACTGTTTTCGTTATTCTAAAAACAATACCAAAATCTCCATCCATCGCGTCCCTCCCTTCTAAGAACACCTGCGACTACCACTCCCGGAAACACTGAACAGATAGCAATAAAATTACATAATTTACACAATTTTGGGACAGATTGTAAGCATATGATTTTTGTTAGAGGTGAACAATACTACAAATACATAATTTCGCATTTTAAGGTTTCTTCTTTGTCACTATAATGTCTCGTCCGCATGTCACACCTCGCTCGAGGTATACTATTAGGTCATATGATATACGACTTGAAGACATGCATGGAGATAAATATGAACGAATATAAACATAAATATAGGAAAGAGTAAAAATATAAATACGTAATGTTCTGAGTTTTACTGGAGGTACAGATACCTATAGTTTTGCATTTTAGGTATCCTAGCGTCGAAGAAGATCTCATTCGCCCGTCCCTTCAACCCCCTATGTCCCTGTTTAAGCTCAGGGACGGAATTGGGGGTGATTATTAGCGAGAATATCCCCATGGCAGATTTACCGAAGATTAATATGACGAAGATTCACTGAAGATTTCTTAGAACCAACTGGTCCCATGTCTTTTACTAGTTTTTTTCTCATCTTATGTATTTATTCCATTATTGAAATTTCATTGTATTGTTTTTCTTTTTTTCCTTGTACTGCACTATATCCCTTTTCCTGTCTAGTGCTTGGATAAAGTTTCATCATCATCTTCAATTTCGGTACGAGTTATAAGACAAAAAAAAAATACCCAAACATATCTTAACGCTAGCCTACTATCCTTGGAGATAGTGACGGAAACTTGACGAAAACTTGAGTTTTTACATAGTTTTTAAAATTCTGGGATTACTGATAACGATGACATATCCTTTCATAGACCAAATAAGTTTTCAAAAGTCTTATTTCTTTCATTTTATTTTACTACTCTGCTCTTCAAAAACGGCTGATTCCAAATAACCAACATACTTCCTTAGCTGACAAATTATATATACATTCTTTCTTTTTCTTTTTTTCAAACCCGGCGAGCTTTGTTGGCCAATCTTCCTACTTCCACTTCTTCCATGCTTCTCAAGAATCGAATGAACCTCGTCCGGGTAGTTCTCGGGCCAGAATAATATATTCCGACCCGGGACCAACTAGGCCGAGGTGGTTTAGTATAGGGGGAGAAGGAAGCCCGCGAGGACCCCTTCCTTCCACTCTCTCCCACTATTAATCACCGTCCATCCGGCATCCAGAACCTTCCGGCATCCAGAACCTACCTACGTTCTGGTTCTAAGGTGTTCCTCTTCTCATGAAACAAGGATAGATATCTAACCAAGAAAATCGTAGGTCATTACGAGCAGGTTCTTTCCACCATTGTGCTTTGGCGGAGGACAAGGTTTATTTTTAGTAATTAATTTTAGTAAAATGGCATAGAGAAAAAAAGCTAATCCCCACTCAAAACAGAACTATTAAAAGTCGTTATAGTCTGGGGTCCACTGAACCGAAAGTCTTCTCTTTCAACAAGAGGGCTATCATAGCCGGGGCAGTACTTTTAGAGATCATCCGACCTCCCACACGTTATTTTATTTATTTATTTATTTATTACTCAATCAATCGTATTGAAATCCCGAATTGATCCCGAAATCAATAAATTTATTACCCAAAATACACACACTGTGTAAACAAGGAGTAAATATAAAGGGAAAAAAAGAAAAGAAAGAGAAGGAAAAGAGAAGAAAAAGCAGATACAAACATAGACAAAACATCTTCTGATCAGAACAATTGCAAAAAAGAAACACACTTAACAACTTCTCCTTACCCCTAAATCGACTATTTCATTAGCATTTGAAAATATATTTTTGTCGTCCCTTAATTTGATACCCCTCCCCCATCCCAGGTAACGATTTACAGAAAGGCGCTGAAAAAGCTATTCGTCGTATTACATTCACATTATTACATTACCTTCTTATTACATTTTATTATTACATTTATTTCGTGGCTTGTCACCGCGAACGTTAACGGGATACAGCATTCTGGAATTTCTGTTTGATTTTCTTATATCTTAACACCCGAACTATTTTAGACTATTAAGAAATATTATTTTTTTGAACTATTTTAGACTGTTAAGTTGAAATATCAGGATCTAACTGGAGCATAAATCTCATTCATTTTCTTTACGGTTTTTGGTATATCTCCCCAGGGACCAGATAATATACCAATCTCGACAAAGATATAACTGTTCCTTCTCCGGGAGGGGGAGGGGGTGCAAATATTTGGCAAATCAAAATAAGAAAAGGTTTTCATTTACTCTTGCTCAACAGAAAATCTCAAGACCATCAGTCAGTCCCAATATTTAAGACTCGATGTATCCCCCCCCCCCCCGTAATCAATGGATTATGACAAACCGGGGTAATTTCGGACGTGGGGTAATTCCGGACATCGCAAATATCTTAGTAGCCACTTGTTCAAAAACTTAAAAAAGAAATGCTAATTTCACAAACCACACTGTCACCGCACGGGGAAAGCCACCCAGTCTTTTAGTAGACCTGACAGTAAAAATATCGCTTAAAAACTTTGAACGGTTTGTTGGATCTAAGAAACAAAGAAGTGGGAGCAAGAGTGAGGATTAAGAGTGAGCAAGAAATCTTTAAGATTTTTTTGCGAAATTTTCACCATTTTTTGTGCGTAATATGTATGAAAAGGGAAAAGTAATTTTCCGGAATTATCACCTGTTAACAGCCGTTTGGGGTAATCCCGGACAAGGAGGTGCAATTCCGGACTGTACAATTTTAATTTTCTCTTCAAAATGTGTGTGCGTTTTCTGTCATTTACTTTTATCACCAATTTATGGAAAGAGGATAAAACAGATCATGAATTAGTCTAAGGGGAGCGATAAGTCCACTTTAAGGGACAAGAAGGTGGCATAAATACAGTCGTTGGTCTAGGACAAAAACTTCGACTCGGGAGAACATGAAACAAAAATGCTCTAAAGGTAACGGACACGTGGAAGTCAGACTCCATGGCAAATAGACCATGGATCTTTTTAGCCAAATTTGTGAATGCGAGTAACATTGACAGGGGCGTCACATATCGGGGGTAGGGGTACGCTCCTTCCCTCCGATGTTGTCCGCCAGTCGGCAAAAAACGAGTCGGTGCGAAGCACCGTGATTTTTCGTGAAAAAAGTCGAGTTTTTTCTTCGAAGCATTCGATTTCTGGGATCCCAAAACGAAAGTGGTGGGATACCAATGACATCGCAAAAGTTGTCCGTCTGTCCGTCCGTCCGTCCGTCCGTCTGTGAGCACGATAACTCTCGAACGGAATGAGATATTTTGATGAAACTTGGTGTGACGATTCTTTGGGCCAAGAGTAAGGTCGAGTTCGTAGATGGGCCCTGTAGCCCTATATTTAGGGGAGAGGGAGGGGATTTAAATTAAGGGGCAAATGAAATATTTTTAAACTGATAATGTGATAGTTGATTATGAAGTAAAAAGTCATGCTGAACACGATGATCAAAACCATTTCGTCATCGGACAAGTAGTTCGCCCAGAATTCGGCCAAAACCGGAAAGTTTGTTAAAAGTAAAAGCTTTATTTGGGGTTGCTTAGATGTTCAATTTAGGGGTAAGAAGACATGCTGCACACTTACGTGAAAAAATTTTCTACCCGGACAAGTAGTTCGCCTGGAATACGGCCAAAACCGGAAAATTGTTAAAAGTTAAAGTTTTATTTGTAGTTGATTAGATATCCAATTTAGGGGTAAGAAGAGATGCTCCGTGGACAACCATTTTTTACCCGGACATATAGTTTGACGGGAATCCTTCTGGAGCCGGAAAATGTGTTCTAAGTTAAATTTTTTTTGTTATGTTAATTAGATGTTCAATACTGCGGAAAGAAGATACGCTGAGTTCGTTTTTGAGCTTCCTTTTTTCGCCAGACAAGTAGTTCCGGAATTCGGTCGAAACCGGGAAATTGGATAAGCTGCAGGAAGTTTCGTCAAAACAGATATTACTTATAGGGGTAAACACGTACACATGTTGAATTTGGCCTTAATCTGTTTCTGAATTTTAATAGTAAAAATTTTCAAGGAGTCTGGCCAAGACTGGATCTGGCAAAGACAAGACCCAATTGTCTGGATCAAATATTGAATTTTTGGGATCCCATCGAAACCTTTGGTCTTGTTTTCTTCGAAGCAGTTGATATTTTTTTTGGAAGCAGTCGACTGTTAAAGTTTAACCGAAAAGGGCTAGGATACGACAGTCTAGTTACCCATCACTTGTTCGCTTAAATAATCTTGAAAACCCGATGAAAAAGCGTTAGTTTGTTTTTCTGATATTTCCAAGTAATCGATTATCCCATTGTGCTTGCCGCTCTTCCCGTTTTTGTGATATCTCTATGGTGCCTGGAACATTTGGCAATAACACCAGCAGCAAACGAGTAAATAAATTTTGTATCAAATAAACAAAGAAGTGTCTGCAGTCTGCAGTGCCAAAAACTAGGGCTAGCTAGTGAGGTGTCTTGTGTAGTGAGAGTTTAGTGATTTTCGCGGGCGAATTGTGGACGGATTCACCATGGGAAAGCGTCCACATTCCCAACGTCCCTACTGAAGACTACTGTGGACAGAATGAAAATCCCCAATAGGTGTTGTAATAATTCAATGTATTTGAATCTAAGATGTAAAAATAAGTTGCCTGTTCAGTTAAACTTTAAAAGATTCGCGTTTAAAAGAGTCTCCGAAACAATCCGGTTTTCCTTTAAAACAACAGTTCGTACAAATAAGTAATAACCAGCCAATCGATAATACCCCCCCCCCCCCCTCCAGGCGTTTTGGGTAGTAACGCCTCGGAACATGTTCAGCTATACTGGTGAAACGAGACTAAATGGGACAAGAAGTTTATTCAAGCAATAGGCGAGTCAGTCAGTATCTGAATGAATGATTTTATTTCGCGCAACCTGGTTGCAACCTGTGGTAGAATCTGTAAGTGACCAGTGGACACCGGCCCACGGTAACGCCTCCCTTTTATAGGTTTATCATAGTTATTTCATATACCCAATTTTCACAAAAGTTTATGCTTACACAAATGGCTTACAAAATCGATTTTCATTGATTAATGGGATCTAAGGAATATGACTTTGGTGCATGGTAATTTCCTGGATGACTATACTAAATTCCAGAGAAGGTTTGCTAAAAACGTTGTCTCCATCATTACAACACTGATAAAAAAAAATTTGCGCAAAGTAATTTTATTGTTGACGGAACGAGATAATGCGACTAAACTGCTACAGTGTGATGGTTTCCATGTTGTTTATTAGGCGTAAGAATCTTCGATTTTTTTTATTTATCTTCCCTTTTTAATTTTTGTTGTCCGGATTTACCCCGACGGAATGGGGTGATTCCAGACACCAAGTGTGTCCAGAGTCTTCCACCCATTCCCGATGAAAAATTTATCCCAAAATAGTACTATAAAGTAGTACGAAAAAGTAGCATGCAGTACTAACGATGCTACTACATGCTTCTACTTCAAGGCTACCGTATTACTGCATACTACTATATGCTACTATTAGCAAGACTGGATACTACTGGATACTAACTACTACATAAGACTGGACCAGTCTGAGGCACATTAAATGATAGTATTCTTTGCTATTACATAGTATTACATGCAACTTTTTCGTGCTACTACCATACTACTACGCAGGCTACAAATTTTTCATCGGGTTACAGTATCAAACTCTCCATGTTTCAATATCAGAAGTGGTAGCTGAGACAGCCAGCTACGTCATGATCTCAGAATTTTGTAGCTCAATTTTCACCTACAGCTACACAATTACCCCGGTTCACCTACAGCGAATTTTTGCTTTCCTCCCTTACCACGAACCATTGAGTTGTGAAAAATAAGCAGTGACACAGTTTAACTCACTGCGAGTTTTCATGTAGGCAATACCTTCTTTACCATCAGTCAGTCCCAATACCCGATGAAAAATTTGTCCCAGAATACTATGAAGTAGTACGGAAAAGTTGCATGCAGTACTAACGATGCTGCTACATGCTTCTGCTTCAAGGCTACCGTGTTACTGAATACTACTATATGCAACTATTAGCAAGACTGGATGCTACTATGGCAAGACAGAATGCTACTGGATACTACTACATAAGATTGGACCAATCTGAGGCACATTAAATGATAGTATTCTTTGCTATTACATAGTATTACATGTAACGTTTTCGTACTACTACCACACTACTACGCATGCTACAAATTTTTCATCGGGATTCAAGACCCTATGTATTCCCCCTGCTCCCCCCCCCCCTATTCAATGCATTACAGCGATTTTTCTGTTTCCCACCCTTACCGAGTAGTGAGGGGATGAGAAGTGGCACAACTTAACTCACTGCGGATTTTCATAGGCTATAGGAACACCTTCTTTGATGGGAGTAAACCGTGATTCGCAGAAACGTGACCTGAGGCGTATTCTCGCCCTTCCCCGAGGACTCCACTTGAGGAGTCCCCGCGACTCACTCCCCGTCTTCTCGCAAGTCCCCATGGACGGGGAATGCTCCTACTATCCTCACCATCATCAAAAAGGACTCCCTTTCACATTCAGAGGTTAATCAATTTTTGCTCGTATTGGTGCAATGTAAAATTGATTAAAAAGAATCAGAATACACAAAACTGAAAACAAAGTGGATCCAGACTAATTTGGTCAACTGCATGTAGTTTTTTCGAACAAAATCCATTTTAGAAGCATTCCCCGTGTTCTCGTTGTTTTCCTAGGCGGAGTCCGCGTGGAGTGACTCCCTCTATTCTCGCCGTCACCTTCGATTCTCCGAGGAGTCCTCGGGGAACGGCGAGAATACGCCTCTGTAAAACTAGCTACAGGGATCAAATGTTAACTTCCAAAATGGAAGCACTGGCGACTTCAACACTCAACCCCACCTTGTCGTTAGAAAGTCCGATTTAAGGTAAGAGCATACAATCCATCGAAACTATTACCTGTTAAATCCAGGACTTTCAGCTTTTGTAAATCCTTCAAGGACTTTTGTGGGATCTTCTGCAATAAGTTCTGCTGGAGGTTCAGTTCCCAGAGGGATCGCTGTAGACCGTTCCAAGCGTCTTCAGGGATCTCAGTCATGTAATTCTGGCATATTGAAACTTTATATGCGCCTAGAATGAAATAAAAAGGGATTTAAAGTGGAAAATCTAAACATTAGTTGCGTTTTTTCAGATATCATGGTTTCTGATAATACCACGGTCTAAAGCCGATATCGCAGTTGCCGTGGTATCGAAAGGCGTTTTTGGAGTTATGTTAGTATCTGAAAGTCATTTTACTTTCATCTAATTTTGTCAAATTGGTGAGAAAGAAGCTTAGCACTTAGTCACGTAACTGGATATCAGTTTTTCTTTTGGGATGACTTCGAAAAGTACAATTTCGGAGCAGAGCAGAGAAGCCTTGTATCAGATACCACGGTAACTGCAAAATCGGTATAGAAAATATCCGAATTTATATGTATCCCTCGCACATAATCTTAGAGGGATAACTAGCTGATCAAGAAAAAAAACCAAAAATCACGGATTTTCTATTTCTGCCGCCTATTCGACAAACAACTGAAAATCCCTAGGGGACGTGAGATTTGATGGGCTCTGTGGCAGCTTGTGGATAATGAGCAGTCTGAATTTGGGGCCAATTAAGGTTTCTGCAATATAATTATAGACGCTGTTTTGCTCTAATTGATCTCCTGAATTTTAAACGACAACATTCAGAATTCGTTGCATCTTGTTCTTTTTCTTTTTTCTACTTTTGCAACCAAAAAGCCAGGAAATATTGTTTACTGCAAGTTATTTCTATTCAAATAATGCAAAAGAGGGATACGTCAGCTACGATGCTCTAGCAGCGACATTTCGGCCCTTCTTGGCAAGGGACCTCGTCAGGCTGTCAATCTTCAGGGTGAAGGTCGGGGAAGGAAACAAACCTGCAATAAATAACTGAAGCTTCTACCGACTATAATTATTCGGGCAACTCACTTTTCATACCACTGTGGTATTGGTAGTACGGGTATTTAAAAGGTAGTGGTATTTAAAAGTAACTTGCCCGAATAAGCTATTTACAGTCGGTAGATAGAACCTTCAGCTAAAGCATCGTAGCTGACGTATCCGTCTTATGCATTATTTGAATATATGTTTCAAAGTCAGCTTGGGCTCGAGGAATATTTACAAGTTATTCCTGCTCAATATACCGATACTCTAAAAAATATGCTGTCGAGAGGCTTGAGATCAAAGATCGCACACCACCAGAGCAAAATAACACTAGGGAGTAGCGCCAAGACCGATGCTTTCCATGCTCTGCAAACGGGCCATACTCGGGGCGCCACCCACAACGCTTGCGGCATTTAAAGCGAGATAAACTTGTGAGTTCAATTTTTTTAGTAAAGCAAAGCTGGGTCTGCACACACTAAGGAAACAATGGAGGTTATATCATTTTTATGCCGTATTCAGAATATTAAGTTATCAGAGCCAGCGCTGGTGAACGACTGAATGTTCTCTATCGCTAGTGGTGCTAGTATTGCTGATGCTGCCATTCGAGGGTGTGTAAAGTTTTGGCGCTGCTCCGTAGCGTTATTTTGCTCTGCACACCACTACAATCGCCAGTCAGTAGCCTAACGGGCTGCAAGAACAGTGATCTTGCACAAGTCAAATTAACTGGTAGAATTAAAACGGTAAACTCTTCATACACACAAATTACAAACCTGTCCCGTGGAATCTGTTAGGCTCCAGACGACGTAATTCATTCCGCTTCATCCGAAACGTATGAATCTTAGTCATGTTAATCGTCTTCGGCAGATCAGCCATGGGGATATCCTCGCAAATAACGACCCCCAAATCCGGCCCTGCGCTTGAACAGCGACAAAGGGGGTTGAAAGGACATGGGGGGTATCGGCTCTCATCTGCGCCGACTAGATACGCCCATGTCATTAACATTAAAGATATGACGAGTATTGTATAACTCAGCCGCTCGATGTGGAAGCTCTCCAGTGCCATGGTCTAGAGAAAAAGAAGGTCTGTTTTACACTGTAAAATACACATGCACTCAGGGGCGTCAAGACTGGGGGGGGGGAGAGGGGGACGCCCCCCCCCCCCCCATGCTGTCTGCCAGTCGGTAAAAAATAACCGAGTCGGCGCGATATTTTTTTCATGAAAACAGTCGGTTTTTCTGAAAATTGGTCGATTTTTCGTCAAAATGGTCGGTTTTTCTGAAAATCAGTTGATTTAAAAAAAAAACGTAATTTTTGTTGTTCAAAACAGTCGTTTTTTCTGTAGAGAAAGTCGGTAAAATTACCAGCCAGTCTGTAAATGCCTCGTCCCGCCCCCCACCAAACATTTTGGCCGATAACGCCTCTGCTTGCAATATTTGCTACTGGGATTAATCTTGTCTCTACCGAGTAAGATTATCTCCAATTCGGATCAATGTTATCCCAGGAGAAAGAAGATTAATCCCAGTAGCAAGTACTGCAGTTAACCTTAATCCTTACTTTGAGCAACTTTTTACAGTGTAGTTTTGGCAGGATCCAGGGTGGCTTCTGGCAAGCCATAGTAAGCTGGTGATAGATGGTAACTTGAATCGGGTCTGATCTAGTATCGTACATGGGGATGGGGGGGGGAGGTCGCCTCCTCCTTCTTCCCCGATACATACAAAACTAATCGTTTCTTAAAGCATTTAATCTCTGATCAATGTCTTTTTGTACTTTGTGCCCTTCCTGCTTCCAGCCGTGCAGCTGAACTTAAACTGCTTGGGGTGTATCTTACTTCTGATCTAAAGTGGGAGAAACAGACGGAAATGATGCTTCAATCGAAGAGCTAATGCAGGTATTAGCTCTCTGAAGCTGCTGTCTCGGCACGGAATACCTTCGGATCACCTTTTGCGAGGTTATAAATATTTTATACGGTCCTGCTTAGAATACTGTTCCCCCCTTTAGCATTATGGCCTGAAGCAGGAGCAGCCAGACGTGATTGAGAGAGTTCAATTTCGGGCATTGTTGGTAATTTCAAAAGCGCCAAAAGTCCCATACTGTGTGCCCTCCCTGAACAGTTTGGTCTAGATTCTCTTGCTAGCTGTCGCTTCCTTTTGGTACAGGGTTGCTGAACAGTGCATCCCATCCATCCATACTGCCCCCTGATTTCAAGCCACATCGAGAAAGACCCGCAAGAGTAGCGGCAGAAGCTATACCTCTCATACAGCCTATTCAGGTGTCTCGAAACCGATATTTGAAAAGCTTTGTTCCCTCGTTTGTCAAGTTTTTTAACGCCAGTGCTAGTACGTAATTGTGTACCTGACCTTAACTCTTTTTATTAAATGTATTGAACGATTACTTTTATTTTAAATTAATTCATAAGTGTTGACTGTAAATTGTATATATATTTTTATTGACGACCAAACGAATATTCGGCTTGTCCGCTTCACGTTTTTCAGAAATAAATTGAATCGAACTTGTTGATCTTTTAAATACAGATCATCAGGTTTTGCAGATGTTCTGTCTTTGCCTAACCCGCACACATTTGATACCATTCTAACAGACCAATGAACAAAAGCCACTAAATCATACTTTCCCGCTAAAAGCTTATCAAACCATGAGGCTCATTCGAAAACAGCCAGTTTTGACTAGATTCCGGCCGGGCCGATCCAACTAGATTCCACCCTAAGCAAGAGTAAATAGCAATTCCAGATTCGCCGTGTCCTTTTTGGGCACACCTGTCTTTTCTAACTAATTTTTATCGATATCGGAATTTTATTTTACTGCTTCGAAATTTCCGGTTTTGGCCGGACTCCAGTCAAACTATTTGTCCGGCGAGAAAACAAACCTCACATCTGGATTCACCATCTACTCTTACAGATGCTCCGATCGACGAAAACAAAAACTTTTACATGATTTACAGTAAACTTGGACTGACCCATCCGGAAATAAATGAGGCAGTATAAAATCACCCCCCCCCCCCCCCAGAACCAATCCGCGTGTTTTTCAGCAATTATCTGCCCACCGACCTTTAATTCATTCCACCAACAGTACCCTTTTTCAAATTAACCGCTCATGACCCAATTTTCTACAGATGAACAATTTACACTCCAAGGAACTCCCTCGTAAAACAGCGGGGTCGGAAACATAGAGTTGACAAGCCGCTCTGACTTTTATTGAGGAAAGATTCTAATTCCCGGATAATCCAGCCAAGGAGTGCCCGGTGGGTGAAATAAAGAGATGAACAGATGAAATGTCTGACTTTTGGGTTCGAAGGTATCAACAGGGGAGACAGAATAGAAAGTATAAGTAGCCACAACCTGATCCAAATTCTTGCCACTTCAGTTTTTCAACTTTCACTGCCATTGCGGAAAAATGGAGTGATGAACTGGTGGTTTGTTGATTTTGTTCCATACCTGGTTATGTGTAATACCTAGTGATAATGTGCGTTTTTTACCTATGTATATGGCTACGGCTGAAGTAAATAAACAAATAAAGAAACAATAAATAAATAATAGAATTTCAGTTTCTACGGTACAGGGGTCCATAGCGTGTGGGAGTGAGTGGATAATTGAGAGAATGAAAGAGAGAAGTTTCCAGGCTATTTAACTGTTTGGAAGGGTCCTCCAGATAGGGTTAGCACACAGGGGAAATTGTATATCTTTGTAAATTTAAATATTTGCTTAGTGTTCTTGTTTTTATATATTTGTGTTTTGTTGTTTTGGTGCGACGGCACTTGTTGGCTTTTATGCATTAAATATCTATCTCTAGCGCGCACAGACGGACGGACGGACAGACGGACAACTTCTGCGATGTCATAGGTATATCCCTCCACTTACGTTTTGGGATCCCAAAAAACGCATCTCATTTCGTTGGTTGCTCTCGTAGGTAAGTTCATTCCATAAAAACCTATCTTTTCATCTTCTCCAAAACCTTTCGAGCGGACGAACTCTCGAGACCAACCCACTACACAAACCCTAGCATTCCATAATTGCTGCTATCAGACACCATAATCAAACTTTTTAGATTACTCCTGGCAACCTAGCGCGAGCTTTTGACCTGTGATTTTCCCGACAACCTTGCCCAGGGGAACTGGAGATTTTCAGAACGAGGAAAGAAACAGAGTTAGGAAAAGAGGGTTAATGGACCCCTCGTTAACTTTGACTTTTATGTCATCCCTTTCTGCTTTATGAAATTATAATCTTCAGAAATCCCCGCTTTTCGTTTTTGTATCGCGTTTTATACGTGCGACTTTTTAGCACTTTTTTGGCCGAGCCGAGATTTTGTCAAGCAGCGCAAATTAATTTATGTTATTTTTGGGATCCCAAAACGTAACTGAAGAGATACCTATGACATCGCAAAAGTTGTCCGTCTGTCTGTCTGTCTGTGAGCACAATAACTCTCAAAAGAAATTAGATATTTTGATGAAACTTGGTGGGAAGATCCTTTGGGGCTAGGGAAAGGTCGAGTTCGTAGAAGGGCTCTGTAGCCCTATATTTAGGAGTGGGGGTTTAAATTAAGGGACAAACAAAGTATTTTTAAACAGCTAATAAAGTAGTCGATTAAGGGGTAAGAAGACATTCTGAACACGATTATGAAAACCATTTTCTCGTCGGACAAGTAGTTCGCGCGGAATCCTTCCAAAACTGGAAACTTTTCATAGTAAAGGTTTTATTTCAAGTTGATTAGATATTCGATTTCGAGGTAAGAAGACATGCTGAATACTTATGTTAAACCATTTTCTACCCGAACAAGTGGTTCTCTCGGAATCCAGCCTACGATTAGATATCCAGTTTAGGGGTAAGAAGAGATGCTGAATCAGTGTATAACAATGATTTTTTACCCGGAAATATAGTTCGCTCGGAATCCGACTGGAACTGGAAAATGTGTTATGAGTTAAATATTTATTTGAAGTTGATTAGGTGTTCGATATAGGGGAAAGGGGATACGCTGATTTCGTTTATTAGCTTTCTTTTTTCGCCGGAAAAGTAGTTCTTGAATTCGGCCGAAACCGGGAAATTGGCAGAAGTAAGGCAGGAAGTTTTCATCAAAACAGATATGACTTATAGGGGTAAACATACATGCTGAATCAATGTCTGAACTTGGTTTTCCCAGATGATTAGCTATGGCCTTAATTTGTTTCTGAATTCTAATAGTAAAAATGTTCAAGGAGTCCGGTGAAGACTGGATCTTGCGAAGGCAAGACCCAATTTTCTGGATCAAATATTGAATTTTTGAGATCCGATCGAAACCTTTGATCTTGTTAATTTGGAAGATCGGAAGGGATCCTAAAAAGTAAGTGGTGTTATGACATCGCGAAAGTTGTCCGTCTGTCCGTCCGTCCCTCTGTCAGCATGATAACGCTCGAAGGGAATGAGATATTTTGATGAAACTTGGTGTGAAGATTCTTTTTTTTTTTTTTTTTTTAAATCCCGCGTAGCTTCTTTTTCATTTGTTCTTGCTTTGGATTGAACCAAAACAAGTGGCCACGTCTCCACCTCCAACTCAGTGACGTTACTACAAAAATTACGTAGAAGTTTACCCTATTTTAACGTCACTTACACTTTCGTCTTAAACCTATTATCGTTGTAATTTATCATCTCTAAATTTAACTTTTCTTTTCAAAATTTTAATTTTTATATTAAATATTCTCCTCAAAACTCACTCTCTCATTCAAAAATCCTTCCTCCATAAATCTAAGCCTACAACCTAAATCTACCCTTTTTTCATTTTTCTAACAATATTAAGTTTTATCTACCATATTTTACAACCATTAAATATCTTTTCTTCTTTACTATTAATCTACTCATATTTTTAAAACCTGGCAAAAACCCAAATTATGTACAATTTTTTTCACTTCGAATCAAGCAGTCAAATTTTATAGGTTCGATCAGGAATAAACAACCAACAAAAAACAAAAATTTTAAACTCACGCACTACCTGTTTCAAGATGCTCTACCGTCCTTAGAGTATCTCTCTTACAGTGGCAAAAAGTTACTTCAATGAAAAAACAACAAAAAACCTTAAAACTTATTCCTTCACTCACCTACAAAAAAACAACCAAAAACCAACAACCAAACTCCTGAAGATTCTTTGGGTAAAGGGTAAGGTTAATTTCGTAGACAGGCTCTGTAGCACTACATTTAGGGGTGGGGGAGGCGGTTCAAATTAAGAGACAAACAAAATATTTTGAAACAGCTAATGTGATAGTCGGTTATGGGATACGAAGACATGCTGAACACGATGATGAAAAAATTTTCTCGCCGGACAAGTAGTTGGACCGGAATCCGGCAAAAAACAGAAAGTTGGTTAAAACTAAAAGTTTTGTTTGAAGTTTATTGTATGTTTGATTTAGGGGTAAGAAGACATGCTGAATACTTGTATGAAAAACATTTTATTTGAAGTTGACTAGATGACAGATTTAGAGCTAAGAAGATACGCTGTTTCTGTATATGACAATAATTTTTCACCCGGACTTATAGTTCGTCCGGAATCCGGTTGAAACCGGAAATTTGTTTGTAAGTTAAAGTTTTATTTGAAGTTGATTAGATGTTCTTTATTGGGTAAGGAGATACGCTGAAATAGTTTATGAGTATTCTTTTTTTGCTGGACAAGTAGTTCGCTCGGAACTCGGTCGAAACCGGAAACTTGTCAGAAGGAAAGCAGGAAGTTTCGGTCAGTATCGTCAAAATAGGACCAAGTTGTCTGGATCAAATATTAGATTTTTGGGATCCCATCGAAACCTTTGGTCTGTCGCAATGCACACAGTCTTCAAATATTTTGCGTCCAGCCGCCACAAGCGGGAGGGCTGGATAGATTGGACAAGCGCTACAGAATCGCTAATTACAGTATTGTTTTTTTTTTTTTGGAAAAAGATATTTCTGTACCACTTCATCGTGATAAGATTAGTTCTAGTAAGAGCGGTGAATTAAAACAGACGAAGATGGCTCCCCAAGAAAATCATATTATTCGTAGCAGACAGAATTTTTCAACTGCACATTTGTGTCCCACACATTTTTAATAATCGTCACGGAAACAGACGTTTGCACGTATTCTTATTTGCGTTGTCAGTAACCCTTAGTGAAGGACCTTCTTTAGTGTGCAAACACTTTTGTTTATGAAGGTAAAACAAAGGTGTTACATCTACTATCTGACTGGCTTCATCTACTGACTCTATTAGTCTCCCACGCCCTCTAGAAAATTTTTCTAGTGCAATTGCACTATCATGTTTCTAGTGCAATTGCACTAGAAACATTTGCTAGCGAGCGTGGAAGACATGAACCGGCGAACAGAAATACGATCTCTACAAGAGCAACATAACTCTAGAGACTAACGCGAACTCTGAAAAAGTGATACACAGTCAAATCGCAGCGACACTAGCTCCGCTAGAGGACGCGGACATCCCTACTGAAGTCGTTAACGAGCGCTGTCTCTCTGCGGGTATCTAGCGGAAGAAAGACAGAAGTGGTGTCAAAGCTGCTCCCAAAGATCGCGGTGATTGATTGACACAGGATTTGAGTCTTACGGACACGCTTACTTCCTTCTTCCTGAGGATAGCTGGCGTGTTTTGGACTTGGTCATATAGAGTATTGGGATCGGCCTATTTATGGTTTCAGTATGTGCCTGACTCGTGAAGTTGTAAACCTATCTTAACTTTCAAACTGATGTATCTCATGACGAATTTTTTTTTTACCAAAAAAAGGATGGCAAATTTTTGTATCAAGTCACCAAGGTCTATCAACTGTCGTTGAAATTTTGTGTATCTATATTAGTTGAGAGAACTTTTAAAGTTTAAGAGGCACATCTGATACCATTGCTCTATCTCAAACCAAGTACAACAAGACCGAAGGTTTCGATGGGATCCCACAAATTTAATATTTGATCCAGACAATTGGGTCTTATAGAGATCTGGTCTTCGCCAGACTCCTTAAACACTTTACAAATAAAATTTAGAAACGTAAGTAGTATATAAAGCCGGGTTCTACTCCACCCTCCCCCCAATTTCAAAACCCCATTTTAACATCAATTTCTTAAACTTTAACATCCTTTTTACCAAATTATCCCCCTTTTTAAGAACATTTTTATTTTCTTAATTCCAAAATAAAGGATACAAGAAATGAGAATATTACCCTTTACTACATATAAAATACTACAATATACTACTACTTCTTTTTTATTCAAATATTACTGAGTAAACAGTTCTAAATCCACATATGTTTCTTTGTTCTTGTTTTCGCGTACAATAGGCTGCAAAACTAGATTTTTCTTTAAAAGTAATTCGTTAGCAATGGCATTATATTTCTGTGTTATAAACAAATCACAGGGTTTGTTATTATGATTAATGACCACAACCAACTTATCACCATATTTTGTCTTAGCAATTCTCATTTTAACAATAGTATATTTCAATCCTAACACTAGTTCTTCTTTCCTGATTGTCTCATTGTATTTATTCATTCTGATTGTATTCAAGACTTCCTTTGTGGACTCCATTTATTAGGGGATGATTTTATTAAATAAAAATCCAGACTCACAAACTCACATACATATTTTTGTTAATAATACCTAATGTAGCTTTTCTTTCATAATATATAACACAGTAAATATTATATGGTACAGGCTGAGCGTGTTTTAATGTTAAACTTATTTCAATATCAGCAGTTGTTCCATTATATATACTTGATTCGTGTTTGGAAACATCGAAACAGAATAGTGGATATACTTCTTTAAATTCTTCTATACTAACAACACTACCAGTATCAAATGCTAATTGCTTATAGCCCAAATGTATGAACCTATTGTAAAGATTTGAGTATTTACATTTCTCATCGCTAAAGTCGCATTTGAGTGGTTCTTCAGGATATTTATCCCCATTAATTCTAAGTTCTATGTCTGTTAAATTCATATGATCAAACACCATATTATTCATTAATTGATTGTTATGCTTTTCATTTTTCTGTAACATCACAACGATTTTTGTAGGACTATTTCTCTCAGACACAACTTTCCAGGTGTGCTCCTTATTCTGACTAACATCACTTTTATAACTATTACATGCTTCCCACATCAGATTATGCTTTTTATCCTTAGCAAGATCCTTTTCTAATTCACTCATCATTTCGATACTAGGAGCTACAATAGGGATCTTCCAGGATAAATACTCGATTACTACTTTGAAATTAGTATTTCCATTTCTTATAATCATGTTGTTATCATCATTTCTTCTTAGAAATAATTTATGCGATGCACCTCTGAAGAATCGTTTGTTTCCTTTCAGAAATCCAAACAATTCTGATAATGGTAAATACATATTTACTAATTTACTGCTCTTTGTTCTGTTATATCTTTTTTCAAATCCTTTATTATAATTATTATTATTTCTCAAACTGACTGTTCCACCCCCTGCTGCAGCCCCTGCTACTACTGGAGTTGCAGTAAAAGAAGCAACTACAGGATTAATTTCTTTTCCTTGATTATAATCCTTATACCAGAAATGATTTCTTGCTGCACTTCTAGAATAATCATCAGAGTATTCAATCAACTTTGTAACGGTAGTTGTAATACCAACATGATTAATTTTTTCAACCGATTCATCGTTTATTACATACTCAGCGGTACTGAATAAATTAAATCCATTATTCGTTAAAGTAGCAACATCGGTTGCAGCTATAGGAGTCCCATCTTCGTTTACTATTCTTACACTGACATCAAGATAACTTTCACTTGGATAAAACCAAGAATCTAATTTCTTTGTTACGAATTCAAACTCTGATTTATTAGATACATTCACATCTGTTTCTCGAATTTCTTTAAATTCATATTTAACCACTGTATCATCCACAAGCGGTTCGTCAAATATGTTCCATTGAGGACTGATAACTTTATTTACTGCCATTTATATAAGAAAGAAATTATTAAATAAAACTTATTTCAGAATCTTTAATCCATTTCCAGTCATTAACGTTTTGATCAAGTCCTGACTTCTTTGATTTAAAATCCTTCTATTTGTACCGATAAGATCCTTCATCGATTTTTTGTTTCCAATTACATCAATGAGTTCCTTCTTGTTTACATTGATCAGATCTTTCCCATATTCTATTGCTCTGTTTTTCAACAACTCAAATCTCGGTTTAATAATATTATTATACATTGACATAGCCCCATCTTTTATTTGTTTTGCTGACGTTTGAAATAACTGGGAATTAACAATGTTTTTGAATACACTACCGATTCCACTTCCATACTGCTTTTTATAAAGTAATCGCTTATTATTAATCAACATTTATAGGTAAATAATTTTATTTCACTAATCCTTTAAGCTTTTCTTAAATGCAGCACGTATCCAACGTTATCACCATTCAAATCGATAGGTCTTCCCAACTGATCAGTAATTGTCACTCTCAAGGAGTAAATAAAGTCTTTTGTATTAATAGGAAGGTAGATTAATTGTCTAGGATTCTCAACAATTTGACAACCCGGTTCTGTATTCGGAACAAATGTCCAAATGACATCTGATTTACTTTTGTTTACGATAGAACTGTTTACAAGAGAGCAGTGAATTTGAATTTTATCAACGCTTCTTGTTATATTCGGAAGCTTTGTACCTTCATTGATTTTCTTAGATATCTCACTATCCTTCTCAAATCCTAAAATCTGACACAAGTCACTATTAAATCTAAACACATATTTTTCTTGTAATAGTATGACAAATCTCATAGATGCTGGATTGGATGAAATTACAATAGGACATTTATCTTTTGGGGTATCAAAATACTGACACAAAAAATAATTCAAACAATCATCGTTATACATCCCATTAGGAATAGTAACATTCATCCATCCCCCCTCTTCGTCTTTCCTGTATTTAAATGTATTATTTCCAAATTTATCACTTATATTATGCCATGAATACCACAAAGTACACTGATTCAAACCTATTTCATAATCCCAATTACGATTCAATTCGATTGGTTGACTAAATGTTATATCAATGATACTTTCATTACCTTCAATGTTTAACAACACCATTTATTAGAAATATTTTTTATATATTGAATTGTAATTTCTCTTCGTAAGAAATTTATTTCGCATTAACGAATCCAAAATATCAATAGCTTCATTTCTCACCTCATCAGATGTATTTCCGTTTACTCTGCTACCTATCAAAGTGTATAATTTTGAAATCATTTCATCACAATTCATAAATATTCCAGTTCCTTGTTGTCTGATAAAGGGTATACTAGATTGAATTTTTCTTAATCTATCCTTATAGTCTTGTATAAATAAAATAATTTCATCATACTTACTAGAACTATAACTTTTACTTTTCAGACCACCATAACTTTGACTTATCGGTGTTAATTCAGCCAAAGCATCTTCTATATTCTCTGGGTTATCATAATAAAAATGAGGCATCTCAAAATATTCCCCTTCATATCTTCTATGATTATCTCTATATTTCACATTAAGTGTTTTTAATAACTCTTTATCAATACCTTCATTCAGATCAACAACTTTTATACTTGTTGGAGATGCTTCTAAAGCGGTTGACTGCATTTCTACCCCTGAAACTGGAAGCTGATATGGTTGAATCGTTTCACCTAGCTGGAGAAGCCTTGTTCTTGAACTATCATCACCTTCCTGTAGTTTATTTATGATCATTTCAGTGTTTTCTTGTAATTTTTTGATGGTATCTTTAGTGTTTTCTTTTTGTGCTATAATAACTGGAGCGTTTAATTCTGAAGCATATTCCCGAAATCCTGCCTTCTCCATCTCATTTTGCTGAACCTTTCTTCTCTGAATTTCTCTGTTCTTCACTATATCCGATAAAATATCACTCAAGCGTCTTGAATCCATTTATATACAAGTAATTTTATTTCATAATAAATTTTGAAAGTTCTTTTTCATAAAACCCTCCTTGAATTAATTCCCCACTTTTGTCAGATATTTCATAAGTAATGGGAATGGTAGGTCTGATGGTTGCTATCTGAAATACTTCATCCGTATAATTAGGTAAATATCCTTTATCAAAAATACTTTTTTCTTTTTTAATTCTGACTAAATCCCCTACTTTGACGTTTCCTGTGATTTTGTAGTCATCTACTGGAGGAAACAGAGCACTAAAAACCTTTTTCTGATTAACCTTTTTACTAGCATCAACTGGTTTCATTTGTATTGAACGGTGGTACGAGTTATTATAATTATTTACGAATACAGGTAAAATATCAATCCATTTACTAGAGTTGTTGTGAGTAAAATATTTCCATAGCTTTTCTTTCAGAGTTCTGTTGAATCGTTCCACGATTTGTGCTTTCAGTTCACTTTCCGATGCAAACCAGTGAACGTTATTATTTTTCAAAAAAGTTTGAACATTTCTCATAACAAATTCTTTACCTTTATCAGTTTGTAGTTTCTTAGGAATTCTTTCTTTAAATATAACACTGAATGCTTTTATTATTTCAGCACCCGTTTTGTCTTTCAGAGGGATACACCAAGCATATTTACTAAAGCAATCAATAACAGTTAAAATGTAATTTGTTTTATTATTTTCTTTTTTATATTTCTGCATGTCAACTAAATCAGCTTGCCATTGCTCATCAACATAGTGAACATACACTCGCCTCCTTTCAAAGTTATGATAGGAAGGTTTGTGTAACGTATACACATTCTCATTTTGCAACACATTTTTTATTTTATCTTTAGAAACGTTCACTCCATTTTCTTTTAATTTTCTGTAAATATCATCCACACCTGAATAATTAGAATAATACGTCTTTAAAATATCTGTTTCTGCGTTGAGGTTTTTTTTAAAAAGCGATTTTTCCTCGATCCGCAAATAACACAATTCCCTTTCAGCATTGGAACATTATTTTTTTGTGACACTGCCTTAAACATTGATTCAGTGTCAGTGCTCTTTTTACATTTCATACAATAAATCTCCATTTATTAGAAAACAATTTTTATAAACGAAAAGCTACCAACTTCATTTTGCGCTTAATGTAGGAAATACAGTGAAGTCCACAATTTAATTCATCTATATTTTGAACAGCAAGATTTTCATAAGCTATTTTTTTCTTTGAAGTTCTTAGATATTTAATTATTTCTTTTCCTGGGGGAATACCGAAAGAATCGAAAAATTCTACATAGGGGGATTCAGATAGATTACAATAGGCAACCCAGTGAGTTCCAGGCATTCCGAGTTTATCATAATTAATGACACCGCATTCCGAATCGTTTATATGTTTGGGTAGCGTATCTAAAGAGAAAACACCTCGAAACTGTGGTATACTCCCTAATGCATCCATAATATCAAAATTAGTTAGAGGTCCTACTTTACTTTTGCTTCTTTTTTGATGTCCCCGTTTTTTGACTTCCTAGGCCTTCCACGTACCCCATTACCCACAACTTTTTGTGTTCCAGGGAGTGTAAGCGCGCCACCTGTGTTGACATCATCGTTTTTTTCCTTCCTAGGCCTTCCACGTACCCCATTACCGGTAACTTTTTGTGTTCCAGGAAGTTTTAGCGCACCACCTGTGTTGGTCATTTTATCCATAATTTTCTTACCAGCGAATGTACCCAAAGCAGCAGCACCACTTGTTAAAGCTGCCTTACCAAGGGTAATTGCTAGCGGTATTAAAAATGGAAGTAATCCACCTTTTTGAATCGCTTCTCTCATCTGCTTGTATGATACATCTATGTCACAACCCTTATTATTCATTTTACAGGTTTCAATTTTATCAATTTGTCGTTTACTTAAAAGTAACTTAACTGGTTCTCGTTCATTTTGTCTACTATGACTAACACGTATCTGACATTTTTGTTTAGCATCAAAACATTTCTTCAGCTTTCCTTTCTGAAGCTTTGACAAATAAACTGTATACTCAAATATCTCAACCATTTATTAGGGAATTAATTTATCATATAAAATTTATTTACCAGCCATCATTTTTTCTATTCTGGTAACGAATGGTTTGTCAACAGGTTTTAGCTCTAGCTCTAGAAGCCTTTTTAAAATATTTACTACTGCTCTTTCAATATTATCGATACGAGTTTTTTGACCAGCAATCTTTCCTTCAATTATACCGTTATGGGTGTGTTGCCCAAGAAGCTTTTTGTCATAATCTAAAAGATTCATAGTTAACGTTGCTAAATTAACAGCATCATTTTTGTTTCTAGGGTTTTGAACATTTGTTATCAACTTGTTTTCAGCGTTAATCTCTTTATCATTAACTCGAACTATTTCTTTTACAAATAACCCTTTATCTTTGTTCCTTACCAACGAATTATCAGGAGAATCATCTATCGCAGTTAATCTGTTGATATCTTCGCTAAAGTATTGGTTGGCTTGCACTTGTCCTGCAGTCATTTGTTCTTTAAATTGATTCATAATCACAGTCATAGATCTTAAGCTAATAGCATCCTTGTCTGCCTTGGCATCACCTAAATTTATAATTCGTCTATCATGTAGGTTAATGTTACCATTTTCGTCAGTAACTTTCGATTCGTTACTAACCTTTTTTCCAACACTACCAAATTTATTCATTTATTATAGAAATAAATTATCCGGTAAATTTTTCAAAGTTTTTCCTGTACTTAAGGGTTTTATCTTTTATTTTTAAATCTATGAAGAAAAAACCGTAGCCCTTGGTTGCAGTCTCGAATTGTTTGAGAAATTTTTCATCGTCTATACTGGATACATGGCTTTGTCTTATTAATTTTACTTCTTTTGGATTAGAACACTGAAAGAATGCAAAATAATTGCACTGGAGCCTTACCACCTTTGGCGTTTTATGATAGCTTTGAGACAAGTAAATAATTGAGGCATTTTTCTTTCTTCCTCTTATGAATAAATCTTCTATTTTCTTCTGGTCTTTTTCAGTGACAAAATCGTCAAAGATAATCAAGTTTTGGTACTCAGGGTCTAAGTCGTCAACATCGACAATATCATCAAGATTGTTACTTACTGTTAAGACTTTCGATTTGCATTGTGACTCCAAAGTGGTTAAATTGGTTATAAGGTCTTGATATTTATCTTCTTCAAGATCTTTAGCATACAAGTATATTCGGTTGAAACAAAGATATTCATAAATTAAATTCAAAAGAAGGTTAGTTTTCCCTGTTCCAGAACTACCACAAATTAAGAGTCTGAATGGCCACTGAGGTGCAAGGTCGTGCTTATTCTGATAAGTGTTCTTTTCACTAAAGTCATAGACTTTGATTGGAGCCTTTTCATTCATTTATTTAGGAAGAATTTTTCATTATAAGATTTACTTGAGTATTTTAAGTATATACTTGAAGTTTTGAAGTAGGTACTTGATTTTTTAAGTAGGGACTTGATTTTTTTAAGTAGGTACTTGATTTTTTTAAGTAGGTACTTGATTTTTTGAAGTAGGTACTTGAAGTTTTTAAGTAGGGACTTGAAGTTTTGAAGTAGGTACTTGAATTTTTTGAAGTAGGTACTTGAAGTTTTTAAGTAGGGACTTGAAGTTTTGAAGTAGGTACTTGAATTTAATGTTTATAACCTAAAGGTAAAGTGTGTATTTTATCGCTTGTTACTATCCTTTTATCATCCTTAGGATCTAACGCTTTTTTATTCTGTTCTTCTAGAAACATATTGTGCTTGTATGATCTTAAGTTATACTGGGTTATAGAAAGGTTTTCCGTTTTACCAAACAGTACATCCTTATAGTTTTGAATCGTAATTTTATCTTTAACTATATTGGTTTTTATTCCTTTCAGTTTTTTGCTAGCCTTTGAAGGGTCTTGGTTGTCCTTTAAATAAGCATATACTTTTGATCGTAATCCAACAAACTCTGTCATAACCTGTCCACCTAATTCATCTTTCATCATTCCTATCACTTTCTTATTTACACTAGGAAACCTATATGGATTATCTTTCGCATAATCAGATGTATCGAACCTCTCATTCAAATCCTGTTTGATATCTTCATAGAAATCTTCAGTTCTAATATCATATATGAAAGAATCAGTGTCCATATAACACAAATCAATTTTATCTCCATATTTAGGCTTCATATAATCATAATGGAATTCATACATCAATAACTTGGATAGTTCTAATACAGCAAAGCCGATGTACATTGGTTTGTCTAATTTTATCTTTTCCTTTGACATTCTTGCTACTGAAAAGTTTTCACTGAATATTATTTCAGATTTAAAGTTGGGTTTCTTTATTATTTTTTCTCTTGTTGCATCATCCGTTATTATTTCCATATCCGCTCGCTTCCTTACGTTTTCCATAGTTTTTCCAAAGCAAGCATTATTCATAAGCTTAAAGAAATCCTTCTCAAAATCATTTGTACCTTTAGTTCTAAGTGCTGTGTTGTGGTCTATATATCCTTTTAAGTAAGCACTTTCAGTGAATCCTAGTATTCTGTGTACTCTTTTTAATATCAAGCCTTTTTGTAAATAAAATTCTAGATTCCTGTGGTGAACTACATAGTTGGTTTTATCTAATACTGTGGTACATAGCTTACCGTTAAAGTGTTCGGGTGCTAATGGTAAATCCTTGTGTAATTCGTGTATTTCTTTTGGATATTCTAAATCTACCTCATATATAGCACCTACATTCTGTAATTTCATTATCGAATTGATATGAGTTTTTAGATGGTTGTAATACTCGATTGATTCGTATTCATTCCTTTCTTTCAAATCATCCGGTATGGAAATGAATTGGAAATCATTCGCTGGTAAATTCTGCGACATCGCCCACCCATATAAATTATTAGCGTCTAAATACATTAAGTAATTAGATGGTTTATGCTTATTATAATCACTTGTATATTTATTATTTGCTTTTGCGTATCTTTTTATACATTGGGATACACCACCTCTTATTCCCTTTTCAATGAATGTATACATGTCTTCCTTCGAGAATAGTGGTAGTTCTACTTTTGAATGCTTTAAGAAAGAATCCCATGTCAACCCAGGAGCTGAGAAGTAATGAAGTGGATCCAAATCATAATTCCGTATACAAACGTTCCTGAAATTCTCCACAACATCTGATAGAATTAACACATCACTTTTTAGGTACAACTTGGTATAATCAAGTAATGTTTCACAGTTAAATTGTTTCCATATAGATACCGCTCTTTTATAATCACTTTTGTCAATACCTTTCCCTGTCAACCTAGAATAGAAGCTTTCTATTGGTGGTAACTTTGTACATTTCATTTTATCGAAACTATCTACGAATTCATAGGGATACACCCCTTTTTTAATTATTTCTTTGAATTCATCTTCATTTTTGAAGCTGTTAGATGTGTACTTGAAATTCTGTCTTAGATGATTACAAGGTACTTTGCAATCACATGTTGCTAAATTTGCTGATAGTTTGTCTAAAGATGAAGCCATAAATCTAATTGAATCTATAAACCGGATCTCATATTTTATTTCCGTATCCGTCTTTCTTATACTTATTGATTTCGAGAATGATATGAAACTTTCTGCACTTTCAAAAATTCCGTTATCAGGTATCAATTCTCTAACAAACAGATGGGAATCATATTTTGATAAATTATGCATTACTACCGGGATATGCCTAGGAATCCTGTATTTCATATTACATTCAGCATGAGCAAATCCCCTATCTTCTCCTGTCATGTGGTCGTGATCAAAGTGAGGATTTTCAGTAATTTCAGTTGTACAGATGTGACAAGTCTTATCCATTAGATTTTTCCATTTTTCGGTAATTTCTGCATTGGTATAAGTATGGTTTCTTTGTCTGCTTTCATATTTGTTTGCAATTTCTGTGGATACTTTTGTAACGGTTCTAACAAAATGTTCTGCAGCGTCTTCACCGAAATAGTCATAGTATTTGTTCTGGTTTGTATCAAAAGAACAGCATACCTGAAACCCGTAAGCAAATGGTTTCTGTTTGGCCACTTTTATTGTTTTCTTCCCGTTTACCTGATTGTATTCTTCGTTATAAGACTCAAAGTCTGCTATTATGCAATAAGGTACTTTCATTTGTTTTGCAATATTTTTATATTGTATACTTGAACCTTCAGGAGGCATTATAATATCAGGATCTTCGCAATTATTTTTACTTTCATGTTTTTCAAAGTGTTCTTCTTTTGTAAAATGCCTTCCGCAAAAAGTGCATAGGTATGTCTTTGTTTTATTTTTAGAGATTTGACTACCAACTAATCTGCTCAGATCCTTTACCAATACATAATGATTATCGAAATATAATAAATTAATAACATGTTTAGCTGTTTTGCCATTGATTGTACTTTTTAGTATATGACTTCTGATAATTTTCTCTTTTTCAATTTGAAATAAACAAATCTTAATGTTGTATCTATTTTCAAATTTGTGTATATCTTTAGTATCCATTGGGAAGTTGGTAACCCCATCGAAATCAAATTCGTTCTCATATTGTTTATATTTCGAAATTCTTTCCGGATGATCCTTAGCTGGATGTAGATTTGCTAAGATGGACCAAAGAAAGCATTTTTGATCTAAATTTTTTATATTTATGCACGCTTTTTTATTTTTTACGAAATCTGGCAGTATTTTAAACGTTCCTCCCATGTAAGATTCTATTCGTGTCATCCTATAATCAATTCCTTCATACCGACTAAATTGTAGCCCAGATCGAGGGGTATTACTTAAAGAACTCAGTCTCTTGTTATTATCATTCAAATGATTATGAGTAAGAATGCTATTTTTATTTAAAATCCAAGAAGTACTGTTGTAATATACTACTACTTCTTCATCATTCTCCTGTCGATGGAAAATAACCCGAGTTACAAACTGAACTCTATATTGATTTATTTCGTTCATTCGCCGCTGTATATCTGCGAAAGTAAAAGGAATAAGAGTATGCTCGTCAACTCCATTACCTTGAACTGAAACGTTTACAGTGAATACATTCTCACTTTCGCTAAAAATAGTAGGCTGCTGTTCTTCTTCCGTTCTAAATACATGATCAGGAATTAATTTTTCTTCTTTAATTTTTTTTTTATTTATGAAGAGAGTTGATAAACCAATTGGTTTCTGTCTACTGTTATCACGTCTTTCTGTTTGATCTCTTATGATATCTCTATTTTTCTGTACGGAATCTTTATGTTTGGTAATAATATTATTATAGTATTCTCCAACTCTTTTTAGTACTTCTTCTCGGTTTCCGCGAGTTGATAGGTTCTTGTTTTTCAGAAATTTCTTTAATTCGCTTGTCTCTTTTTCTTTGTTATCATTGTATTCTTGTTTTAGTTTTGTAATGATGATATTATTTTCTTTTATCTCATCTTCCAGAATGGTTCGTAATCTCGGTTCTGGTTTGTAGTCGGATGGTCTGTTCTTATTATGAGTTCTTTCGTTTCTGCGTTCAATTTTAATTTTATCTTCAGCTATCAAAATATACTTACTAAGATGGTTTATTATATTATTTGTTATTTCATGTTTCTTAGCTCCATTTGTTTTGATTTTATTAATTTTCGCGTAAGTCCGCAGTTCATTATATGTGTATAGCGGTAATCTTTGTATAACCGATTTGTTGTTCGATATAACCTTTTTACAAAGCTGAATAACCTCTGCAGTATTCATCATTTAATAGGGGAACATTTTTATTAATAAATTTCCCAGTCTGCGTTTTCTCAGCCGTAAAGAAAATCATTGAATTTCTATTACCTTACTACTCTGTGAGAAAAATGTGTACACGGGTTTCGCACATTCTGTACTACTCTTCATGTGACAAATGTGTGTGTACTGGAATCCCACTTTCTGTACTACTCTTCATTTGACAAATGTGTGTGTACTGGAATCCCACTTTCTGTACTACTCTTCATGTGACAAAAATCATATATTTTTTTAAACTTTGACTCACAAGCTCGAAAAAAAGAGAATCATACTGTAAAAGTAGCCTAGATGGTGTGTGTGTGGAAATTCGAAAAAATCAAATAATTTTTCGAAACAATTTTATTATATAATAAATGGAAGAATTAGAAAAGAAAATGTATGTTTACCGTCGCAGTTACAAGTACTACAATCGTATAAGTAATAGCTTACTTGTATCCAAATTCCTCTTTTCGGCAGCAGGAATGTCTGCGTTTCTAGTGCTACCTTTAGCTTCTTTAAGTTTGGGTGCTGTTATCATCGAAATAATTGAAAAGCAGTTAAGCATTGCTGATAGAAAAGCAGAATTTAGGACAAATTACAATTTTTATACTGAGTTGTTCTCAATGCTTAAATGCGGACAATTAACAATTGAGGAGGTAATTCAGAGAGAAACAGAGATGCGTAAAACCTTTCGATTTTTTCCTCGCGAAAAATACATGAAACAAGTCCGTCTGAATGGCTATAAATATTGCAAGAATACATCAATAGTTCAGAAGAATGTTCCACCAGTGTGACTCTTCACACATAACCACCACCTAGCAACAAAATCTAGCTTATAACTCAATCAATGAAACACCAATTTATTGAGAAAACTTAATTCAACATTTATAGACTCAGATTATCAAAATCAATCAACACTTCATCGGATAAGAAAACTTGCGCAGGATGCTCCTTGAGTAATGAAGACAATATCTCATCCTCTTGGATCGCTTTGCGAATAGCTTTTTCATTTTCGACGATGCAATAGTACCCTTTCCCACAGAAAGCTATTCCAGGATATTCGCGGACTAATCCATACAACTGAAGATATCTTCTTATTGTTGATTTGCTTTCTCCATATTTCTTAAATCGTTCTTCAAGAAAACACTTGTGCAGATTCTCAGGGTTGTCATTGAACAGTTTTTGCATGTACGCATACACTTCACCTTTTTTCGCTTTTAGTAACACTGATAAATAATCCAAATACACCTCCACTTTATTTAAATCAATAATTAAACGTTCTGCTTGTTCCAAACTGACTCCACATATTTTGCTGCTCAGCACCTTCTTGATGCTTACGTCCACTTTGAAGTTTCCAAACCTTCGCGAAGCATGTAAATTCGCTTTAATATCGGCTAAAAACTGCACGCTCTTCTCTTTTTTCTTGTCAACAGAGGAACACGCTGTCGTACGGTCTTCACCTTCGACTTCATCTGAGGCTGTGACTACCTTACTCCACAGCGAAAGGAATGTTTCTTGCTCCGATTTCTCCAGTTTGAACAACCCATTCATATACTTTTTCGGAATGGTTGCTGTTTTCTTCTGAATACCTTCGCTGTTCATCTGAAAATAAAAATCTTTTAACGACCTTGATGATTCCTTTACAGAATTTTTGAAGACCATTTGATTCCTACTTCATCTCGTGTGACACGCTTCGCAACATTATCTGACCCAGATAATTCCTTTACAGAATTTCCTACGTCATCTCGTGTGATGCGCTTCGCAACATTATCTAACCCATTAAAAATTCTTTACAGAATTTCCTACGTCATCTCGTGTGATGCGCTTCGTCATCTGATAACTCGTTTGGTATATTTGATATTTGCGTAATTGTTTGTTTCAGACGAAGCTATTCCTATCTTGCTAGATATCCTTGTTTTTATCGCTAGAAAACTAAAAAATACTTACATTGGAAATTTTTTCTTTCTTCAACACCTTCTTAATCTCAACTTGTTTACAAATGTCTCCTTAACCAGATGCGCGACACTATATATATATTCGCGAATCTTCTCCGCCGAGTCTTGTTATCTGCTGGAGGTGACGCATCTAAATATTCGAGAATATTCGAGAATATTTAGTGTGACGCATCTCTCACACCACAGGTGTTACGATCTGCCGGTAATTAGGAGCTTTGGATTTTTATTTAATAAAATCATCCCCTAATAAATGGAGTCCACAAAGGAAGTCTTGAATACAATCAGAATGAATAAATACAATGAGACAATCAGGAAAGAAGCATTGGTATTAGGATTGAAATATAATATAGATAAAATGAGAATTGCTAAGACAAAATATGGTGATAAGTTGGTTGTGGTCATTAATCATAATAACAAACCCTGTGATTTGTTTATAACACAGAAATATAATGCCATTGCTAACGAATTACTTTTAAAGAAAAATCTAGTTTTGCAGCCTATTGTACGCGAAAACAAGAACAAAGAAACATATGTGGATTTAGAACTGTTTACTCAGTAATATTTGAATAAAAAAGAAGTAGTAGTATATTGTAGTATTTTATATGTAGTAAAGGGTAATATTCTCATTTCTTGTATCCTTTATTTTGGAATTAAGAAAATAAAAATGTTCTTAAAAAGGGGGATAATTTGGTAAAAAGGATGTTAAAGTTTAAGAAATTGATGTTAAAATGGGGTTTTGAAATTGGGGGGAGGGTGGAGTAGAACCCGGCTTTATATACTACTAACGTATTAAGGCAAATGGTAATCATTTGAGAAGACAAAGTTCAAATATGGATTCAGCATTTATGTTTACCCCTACAGCCTGCGTCGTATCTACTATGACAAAAGTTTCTGCCTCCCTTCTGCCAACTTTCCGGTTTAGTCCGGATCCCGGGCGACTACTTGTCTTGCAAAAATTGAAGTTCATAAACGGATTCAGCGTATCTCCTTACCCCCATTTCGAACCTCTAATCTTCTTCAGATGTAACTTCAACTTTTAACAAATTTTTCGATTTCAGCCGGATTTACGGCGGACTATGTGTCATGGCAGAAAATGATTGGCATACACGAATTCAGCATGTTTTCTTGCCCGTAAATCGAACATCTAATGAAATTCAAGTAAAACTTTTACTTTTAACAAATTTTCCGGTTTTAGCCGGATTCCGGGCGATCTACTTGTACTTCGAAAGAGTAATTTTCATATCGGCGTATTCAGCATTTTCTTCATCTTTAAATCGAACCTCTAATCAACTTCAGATTAAACTTTTGTTTTGACCAATTTTCCGGTTTTGGCAGAATCTGGGTTAACTACTTGTCCGGCGAGAAAAAAAACTATGTCTATAATATCTACAATACAAATGAGAAAGCACACACGCCCAGTTAATAATTTTCTGGGAAGTTTTCAGGATATTCGGAAAAGTCATTTTCATATTGGAATCATCAGGCCGAGAATTGCAACAGATGAGAGACTCCTCTTATGGGAGAAGGAGAGTTATTCTCATGCAGAAATAAACACTAATTAGTACCAATCCTACTGCCTGTTCGCCCTGGGGAATGGAACGCGGAAAATACATCCAACAAGAACGTATCCGGGAAACAAGGAGAGGTCGAAATGAAAGAAAGGACAGGAATCGAGCCTTCTAATGGGAAACTAAAAACGCAATTTCATAGCTATCTTGTAGCTGTTCATATGTCTCTGTTTTTTGGGATCCCAAAACGTAAGTGGAGGGATACCTATGACATCGCAAAAGTTGTCCGTCTGTCCGTCTGTAAGCACGATAACTTTCGAAGGGAATGAGATATTTTGATGAAACTTGGTGCGAGGATTCGTTGGGTCGTCGGACCAGTCAAGTTCGTAGATGGGCTTTGTAGCCCTACATTTAGGGGTGGGGGAGGGGGTTCAGATTAAGGGGCAAACAAAATATTTTGAAACAGCTAATGTGATAGTCGATTATGGGGTAAGAAGACATGCTGAGAACGATGGTTTTTTCACGATGGTCACGACAATTTTGTCATCGGACGAGTAGTTCGCCCGGAATCCGGCCAAAACTGGAAAGTTTGTTAAAAGTAATAGTTTTATTTGAAGTTGATTAGATGTTCGATTTAGAGGTAGAAAGACATGCTGAAGACGATGGTGAAAACCATTTTCTCGACGGACAAGTAGTTCACCCGGAATCCGGCCGAAACCGGAAAGTTTGTTAAAATTAAAAGTTTGAATTCGAGTTGATTATATGTTCGATTTAGGTAAGAAGACGAACACTTATGTGAAAACAATTTTCTACCCGGACATGTAGTTCGCCCGGAATCCGACAAAAACCGGAAAGTTGGTTAAAAGTAAAAGTTTAATTTGAAGTTGATTTAATGTTTGATTTATGGGTAAAAAGACATGCCGAACACGATGGTGAAAATCATTTTCTCGCCGGTCACTCACTAGTTCGCCCGGAATCCGGCCAAACCCGGAAAATCTGTTAAAAGCAAAAGTTCGATTAAATGACAGATTAAGGGGTAAGAAGAAAGGCTGAGTCGGTATATGACAATGGTTTTAGACCCGGACATATAATTATTCCTGAATCCGGTTGTAACCGGATTTTTTTTTAAGTCAAACTTTTATTCAAAGTTGATTAGATGTTCTTTATAGGGATAAGGAGATACGCTGGTTTCGTTTTTGTAATTTTTTTTTTGCTGGACAAGTAGTTCGCTCGGAAATCGGCAGGAAGTCTCGGTCAGTATCGTCAAAATAGATATGGCTTATAGAGGTATATCTGAAATTGGTTTTCACTGATGATTAGCCTGTCCAAGACTGGATCTGGCGAAGACAAGACTGAATCAAATATTAGATTTTTGGGAGCCCATCGACACCTTTGGTCTTGTCATGTACGGTACGAGAGAAGCTGGTACATATATTACATTGTTTTATATTCACTCCTTTTTTCTAACGAAAAAACGATAGTCGGCTGCTTTTGACTACGATTTTCAAAGTACCCCTCCCTCTTGCTTTTCTCAGTTTTCGCACCCCCGTGGCGACTTACGCGGTCTAAAGACTTCTGAAGTCTCCCTGTTACAAAATCCTTGTGAATAACTTAAATGGATTTTTCGTTTTTCACCGCTATCCGAGATTTTCCTGGGTTTCCAGACTAAAATTGTTTTTGGGATCCAATGTAGGTGATGGGACAGGCTACCTATGACTTTGTAATTGTTGCCCCTCAGTTAGCACGATAACTTTCAAAGGGGTTGAGATATTTCTTTCAAACTTGGTTTGTGGATTCTTTGGGCCAAAGTAGGCTACAGGTCAAACCCTACATTTAGAGGTGGGAAGGGGTTTCAAATTAAGGGAAAAGCAAATTTTGTTTAATAGCTAATGAGATAGTCGATATAGGGTTAAGGAGACATATTGAATCTAGATATGAAAATCCTTTTTTCGCCAGTAAAGTAGTTGACCCGGAAACCGACAAGAACCGGAAATTTTGTTAAAGGACCTGCCTTACCTATGATACTAATGTAACCTACTTCCATAATCTATCCATATATATCTAAACCCGGAGGTCCCAATTTCCTTCGTTATATTCTAACCCCCTCTAACAAAACCACGCTGATTTTCTCACTTGCCCGGTTTTTCTACCTTCGATGTGTATCACGCTGTCGACGGTTGTCTGCGAGAAATTCTCCCATCAGAAAACCGGTTAAGTAAATTGTTTCCCTGTTTTCGCTACAAGTCAGCGGGTCTCGGATAAGGCTTAAAACAGCCAAAACCGTGTGTATTTGTTGAAAGCGCTCATAGTTTAAAATTGTTCAAATATTTGTAATAATGCAAGTTGAAGAGTAAATAGTGCGAGGGGTCCTTTAAAAGTAAAGTTTTATCTGAAAATGACTAGAGGTATGATTTAGACGTAAGGAGACATGCTGAATTCGTTTTATTGCTTCATTTTCTAGCAGGACAAGGAGTTCACCCGGAATCCGGTCGAAACAGGAAATTTAGCAGGACATTTTAAAATCCAGTAAGTTTTAAAGCCACAACCCCAAACAAATAAGGTGAGGAGACATTTTGCAGGTTTCAAACATAGTAAAGATAAACAAGGAGTGTATGCGATCAGTTTGAGTCAGTTCATAATTATTTTATAAACTCTCTTCGTTTAGTCATTTTATTTTAGAATCAAGTGAGTACGTATGCAACCTCTCACTTGTAAATACGTGCATATCTAAAACATATTGTAACATAATATCATGTGTCTTTGTCATTGTGAATATAAGACAACTGGATAAACAGTCAAGCATGTCCTTTCCTGGGTTTCACAGCAAAAAGATAATGAGCATCGGAAAGGAAGGAAAAATCTCTTCTTCCCACTTTATTTTTTTCCGTTTTCTCATTTTCGCGTAGCAATTTATTATACCAAGATTGGACGTTTTCTGTTAAACACTGCCCTAGACGGAACATATCCGGACAGGTCTAGATACTGGTTCTGGGAACAAGATAGCGAAGAAAGGAATAAGAATTAGGAACAGATGAGAAAGCATGATGAGAGTGAAAAAAGCGCGAAAAAAAGAAGGGAAGAGAGTCGTCAGTGAAACCACAGGCGTCACTTATGGAGGGTGAAAGGACTGATGCCTCCCCCATCCCATGTTTTTGACCATTAAACTAGACCTACGTTGCCCGGGCAACGTGAAGTGTTGCGGCAACCTTTGTCCGGCTTCGCCGGCTAAAGTGTTGCGAGAGCAACACTTTGGTTTTGTTTCTTCGCTGTCGGTTAAATGCTGAAATTGTCAACTTATCGAAGCTTTTAAAACGGTATGTTCTAAAAAGAATAATCACATAATCAAAAGCTGTTCTTTAGCGTTGTAAAACCAACAACAAAACAATATCGGAAGAAGGCTATCCGTAACGTTTCAGGATTAAAATTCCATAGATGACACTATTAATTATTACAAAACTACCTTATTGTTTTACATTTCCGTATCGTTTGTACCCGTTGCGTAAACAGTTAATCCTAGGTTATAGCGATAGACCATCGATACAAACTTTCTTACTGTCATATTTACAGAAATCGAATACAATGTGCACCGATTTTCAAAAATTTCTAGCCCCTCGTGAACCGATCTTACTTACAAGTCCGTCTCCCGTGATTGACATCAAATTCACCGGAAACAAATAATGGATACACCAGCTATCAAAAATTGCAAACCCCTCATCGCTGAAGATGATTATAGCATAAAAGCCGATTATTACTTACAAGTCCCATGCATGTCTTACAATTGGGAATAAAATTGTTCTTACCATCGAATACACCTGAGACAAATAACAGGTATACCATCTAGCAAAAGCTGCAAACTCCTCGTTGCCGAAGATGATTATGAGCTAACAGTCGACTGTTGCTTACAGTCGACTTTTGCTTACAAGTCCCTTACATGTCTCACAACTGGTATCGCCTATTTTTGGTTTCAGTGTGTACCTTACTCCTGAAGTTGACAGCCCCTTGAAACTTTCAAACTGGTTTATCTCATGAAGGATTTTTGTTCAAAAAAATGGATGGCATATATTTTGATCAGCTCTTCAAGGGCTATCGATTGCCCTAACCACAACAAAAGCATATCGGAAAAAGGGACTAAATTGACTTTGCAGTCAGTTGAACTTTATCCTTTTCAATCGTAGACATCGTGACGGATGAAAACTTGGAATAATATCCTATATAATCTGGTTGGTATTATAAAGCTATCCGTAACTTTTTAGGATTAAAATACCAGAGATGATACTTTTAATTATTACGAAACTACCTTGTTTTACATTACAGTATCGTTTGTACCCGTTGCGTTAACAGTAAATCCTAGGTTACAGCGATAGACCAACGATACAAACTTTCTTACCGTCAGATTTATATAAATCGAATACAGTGTGCAACAATTTGCACAAATTTCTAGCCCCTCGTGCACCGATTCTACTGACAAGTCCCTTTCCCGTGATAGACATCAAGTTCACCGGATAAAAATAATGGGTACACTGACTAGCAAAAGTTGCAAACCCCTCATCGCTGAAGATTTGTGTAGCATAACAGCCGATTATTACTTACAAGTCCCTTGCATGTTTTACATTTGGGAACCAAATTGTTCATCAAATGACAGGTACGCCAACTAGCGAGAGCTGCAAACCCCTCATTGCCGAAGATGATTATGAGCTAACAGTCGCCTGTCGCGTACAAGTCCCCTAAATGTCTCACGACTGGTATCGCCTATTTTTGGTTTCAGTGTGTACCTTGAAACTTTCAAACTGGTGTATCTCATAAAGGAATTTTTTTTTACCAAAAAATGGATGTCATATACTGTGATCAGCTCATCAGCGGCTATCGATTGCCGTCGAAGTTGAACTTTATCCTTTTCAATCGTAGATATCGTGACGGATGAAAACTTGGAACAATATCTTATAAAATCTAGTTGATATTATAAAGCTATACGTAACTTTTCAGGATTAAAATGCCATAGATAACACTATTAATTATTACAAAATTACCTTATTGTTTTACATTACCGTATCGTTTGTACCCGTTGCGTAAACAGTTAATCCTAGGTTATAGCGATAGACCATCGATACAAACTTTCTTACTGTCATATTTACAGAAATCGAATACAATGTGCACCAATTTTCAAAAATTTCTAGCCCCTCGTGAACCGATTCTTACTTACAAGTCCCTCTCCCGTGATTGACATCAAATTCACCGGAAACAAATAATGGATATACCAGCTATCAAAAGTTGCACGCCCCTCATCGCTGAAGATGATTATAGCATAAGCTTTTTAAACGGGATGTTCTAAAAAAATTAATCATATGATCAAAAGGTATTCTTCAGCGTTGTAAAAACAACAACAAAATAATATAGGAAGAAGGGACTAAATTAACTTTGCAATCAGTTGTACTTTATCCTTTTCAATCGTAGACATCGTGACGGATGAAAAATTGGAACAATATCTTATATAATCTAGTTGGTAATAGAAATCTATCCGTAACTTTTCAGGATTAAAACACCATAGATGACACTATTAATTATTATGAAACTACCTCATTGCTTTACATTTTCGTTTGTATCCGTTGTGTAAACAGTTAGTCCTCGGTTACATTGATAGACCATCGACACAAACTTTCTTACCGTCAGATTTATAGAAATCGAATACAATGTGCACCCATTTGCAAAAATTCCTAGTCCCTCGTGAACCGATTCCTACTTACAAGTCCCTCTCCCGTGATATACATTAAGTTAACCGGAAACAAATAATGGGTACACCAGCTAGCAAAAGCTGCAAACCCATCATCGCAGAAGATGATTGTAGCATAACAGCCGATTATTATTTACAAGTCCCTTGCATATCTTACCATTGGGAACCAAATTGTTCTTACCATCGAATACACCGGAAACAAATGACAGGTATACCAACTAGCAAAAGCTGCAAACCCCTCATTACCGAAGATGATTATGGGCTAACAGTCGACTGTTGCTTAAAAGTCCCCTATATGTATTATAACTGGTATCGTCTATTTTTGGTTTCAATGTACCTTACTATGAAGTTGTCAACCCCTTTGAAATTTTCAAACTGGTGTATCTCATGAAGGAATTTTTGTACGAAAAATGGATGACATATACTTTGATCAGCTCATCAATGGCTATCGATTCTACCTGTCTTAGTTCAAAAGTTGACTTTTTTGCCGTAGGCCAACTTTCTAACGTCACGACTTAGAAAGGAGCAAAGGATAAGCTCTAGTTTCTTTAGCAATGAGAGAACTTTTAAAGTTTAAGAGGCACATCTGATACCGTTACTCTAACACAAACCAAAGTGCAAAAAAAAAAAATTATAAACTCAGCTGAAATCGTCGCAGACATGGACAGAAACAATAGATGGCAGCACTTTCGGACCCGTGGGAAAAAGCCACTTTTTTGTCTCTGTAGATTTTTCTATTTATCACTCAAAGAAAATATGTTGGCTGTGGGGCCGGCTAACTGCCGCATATATTTAACACTTATAGATTTTAGTCCATCTTCAATTTGAAACTGGTGCTTGCCTGCTTGCGTGCTAGAACGGAGCTTTCCACTCGAAAGCAGAAACATCTTTTGATGAAACGAAAGGTTCGCTACACAACTTCAGATAGTCCTCTCTGACATAGGCTATACAACTCCACTTCACTTCGCAAACCGTAGGCTCTGGCTCGAGGACAAGCAAAAACCATCCTTATTGGCCCCAGGCAAAAGTTCTACGGAGCTTTCCAAAATGTAATGTCATATTCATCAATCCGGCCTAAGGTCCACACTTTCCGTAAAAACCGCACAGGTTAGACCCTTCTCAGTTACCAGGAATAAAATGAAATCGGAGTCATAGGAAAAAAAAAAAAAAAAAAAAAAAAAAAACGAGGACAAAACCAAAGTGTTGCTCTCGCAACACAATAAAGAAAAATAGATTTTCGGGAAGTGCCAATTTCAGTTCAGCTTATTTAGAACTTCACTGTAAAAAAAAAAAGTCTTGCAGTATTTGCTACTGGGATTAATCTTGTCTTTATTGAGATAAGATTATTCCTAATTCGGATGAATTTTATCCCAATAGAGATAAGATTAATCCCAGTAGCAAATACTGCATCCTTATTTGGAGTAACTTTTTACAGTGCTGTCAAAAAGACAATGGAGGGTGTGTGTCCCTAGTGAGGCAGTAGAACAAACGAACAATAAAAAACGACGCACGTAACAAAATTTGACACATAATCTTTTTACACACAAACAAAACTACAGAACAAAACACAAAAATGTAAAATGGCGGTTCAGTCCTCTAGCGGAAGATTTAAAATCTTCCACTCTTTTATCAATACTTGCGTTTTTGATCCGAATTCTCCATTCTGAATTCTCGATTCGCGTACAGATTACCATTTTTGCTCCTCTGGCTTCTCCATTCTCGCTTTTGACAAAAACACTAATTTGGCAGTTCGTCCGTAACCCACTATACGTGTTTATGCATTGGTCTGTTGACCATATCAGGAAGGAGAACGGAGAGAGAATCGAGAATTCACCATCGGAGCAACTTCTCGCTTCTGCAGAATGGCGAGGCTTTCCCCATTCTCGATTCCGACAAAAACGCATGAAAAAGAGAATCCACTTATGGTCCATTTACACACTGCGTAAAATCCGAGCGTATTTTGAAATCCGAGCGTATTTTACGCACGTTTTGAGCTTGAAAAGATTTCTAGCAATACGAACGTTTTTGAATACAAAACGGACCGATTTCTCTATTTACGTCCGTATTGCTAGAAATCTTTTCAAACTCAAAAAGTGCGTAAAATACGCTCGGATTTCAAAATACGCTCGGATTTTACGCAGTGTGTAAACCCACCATTATCTGCTAAGGGCAAACACGCGAAATAGGAGAACGGCGTGAAGAATCGCAAGGAGAATTCGGATCAAAAACCAAGAGGTTGCTCACTCTTAAACAAGACCAAAGGTTTCGATGGGATCCCAAAAATTCAATATCTGATCCAGACAACAGGGTCTTGTCTTAGCCAGATCCAGTCTTCGCCAGACTCCTTGAACATTTTTACAATTAAAATTCAGAAACAGATTAAGGCAAAATAGCTAATCACCTGAAAAAACAAAGTTCAGATTTGGATTCAGCATGTGTGTTTACCCCTATCATATCTGTTTTGCCGAAAACTTCCTGCCACTTCTGCTAATTTCCCGGTTCCGGCCGAACTCCAGAACTACTTGTCCGGCGAAAAAAGAAAGCTCAAACACGAAATCAGGGTATCTTCTTTCCCCAGTAATGAACATCTAATCAACTTCCATTAGAAATTTAGCTTATAACAAATTTTCCGATTCCAGCCGGATTCCGGTCGAACTATATGTCCGGGTAAAATATGATTGTCATACAGGGACTCAGCATCTCTTCTTACCCCTAAATCGCTTATCTAATCAACTAGAAATAAAACTTTGACTTCCAACAGTTTTCCGGTTTTGGCCGGATTCCGGACGAACTATACATGTCCGGGTAGAAACTTGTTTTCACATAAGTGTTCAGCATGTCTTCTTGCCCTAAATCGAACATCTAATCAACTCCAAATAAAACTTTTAATTTTGACAAACTTTCCGGTTTGGGCAGGATTCCGGTCGAAATACTTGTCCGTCGAGAAAATAGTTTTCACCATCGTCTTCAGCATGTCTTCCTACCTCTAAATCGAACATCTAATCAACTTCAAATAAAACTTTTACTTTCAACAAACTTTCCGGTTTGGGCCGGATTCCGGGCGAAATACTTGTCCGTCGAGAAAATAGTTTTCACCATCGTCTTCAGCATGTCTTCCTACCCCTAAATCGAACATCTAATCAATTTCAAATAAAACTTTTACTTTCAACAAGCTTTCCGGTTTGGGCCGGATTCCGGGCGAAATACTTGTCCGTCGAGAAAATAATTTTCACCATCGTCTTCAGCATGTCTTCCTATCCCTAAATCGAACATCTAATCAGCTTCAAATAAAACTTTTACTTTCAACAAACTTTCCGGTTTGGGCCGGATTCCGGGCGAAATACTTGTCCGTCGAGAAAATAGTTTTCACCATCGTCTTCAGCATATCTTCCTACCCCTAAATCGAACATCTAATCAATTTCAAATAAAACTTTTACTTTCAACAAACTTTCCGGTTTGGGCCGGATTCCGGGCGAAATACTTGTCCGTCGAGAAAATAATTTTCACCATCGTCTTCAGCATATCTTCCTACCCCTAAATCGAACATCTAATCAACTTCAAATAAAACTTTTACTTTCAACAAACTTTCCGGTTTTGGCCGGATTCCGGGCGAACTACTTTTCCGATGACAAAATGGTTTTCACCATCGTGTTCAGCATGTCTTCTTACCCCATAATCGACTATCACATTAGCTGTTTCAAAACATTTTGTTTGTCCCTTAATTTGAATCCCCTCCCCCACCCCTAAATGTAGAGCTACAAAGCCCATCTACGAACTTGACTGGTCCGACGACCCAACGAACCCTCACATCAAGTTTCATCAAAATATCTCATTCCCTTCGAGAGTTATCGTGCTTACAGACGGACGGACAGACGGACGGACGGACGGACGGACAGACGGACAACTTTTGCGATGTCATAGGTATCCCTCCACTTACGTTTTGGGATCCCAAAAACGATGTGGCGCGTGCTGCAGTGCCGTGCAGAGGTGTACACATGTGGCGGAGAGAGAGCAACCCTCCGTCAAAAACGGAACTATGATCAAAGCAAGGAGAATCGCAAGGAGAATTCGGATCAAAAACGCAACTAATGATCAAAGCAGTCGCACAAAATGACGAGCCATTCGTTAAAATACCTCACGCTCCCCTCCCACCCCCAAAATTTGTTCTTTGACAGCTCGGGGTGAGAGGTATACTTCTGATGGAGTTACCCTAAGTTCACACAGACGTTACTTCTGATGGGATTATCCTAGCCCTAGCTTTACCCTAGGTTCACACAGACGTTCCCATTGAAGTGATATCGGCCATCGCCGAGATTTTCGTCTTCAAGATCGTCGATTTCTGTTGATTCGGATCGTCAGGCTATTTTCAATGTTGGGATTATTCAACTTTAATCGGGCGACAGTACGATTTTATGCACGCAACAGCAACATGGATGAGCCTTTTAATGATTCACTTTTAGAAAAATTAATTATTTTTAATTATTAATTATTTGAAGAGTTATTTTTAATTGTTTTAATTAATTTTCGCCTTAAATCCTGTTGCCGATGAAAATAATCTTGATGACTATCCCTAGGTTCACACAGAAGTTGACACTGAGACGATATCGGCCATCGCCGAGATTTTTCGTCTTCAAAATCGTCGATTTCTGTTGATTCGTCAGTCGATTTTCAATGTTGGGATTATTCAACTTTGATCGGGCGACAGTAATATTTTATGCACGCAACAGCAACATGGACGACCCTTTTAATGATTCACTCTTAGAAAAATTAACTATTTTATATTATTCTAATTATTTTAAGGTTTATTTTTTATTGTTTTAATTATTTTCGCGTTAAATTCTGTTGCCGATGAAAATACTCTTGATGACGATCTCTCCTTGCCGATGCAAAATCTCCGGCCTCTCCGGGTAGCTAGGGCAAGGAAGGCAGAACTGGTGTCACAGCTGGTCCCAAAGATCGCGGTGGTTGATTGACACAGGATTTGAGTCGTTGAGTTTGAGTCGTGCGGACACGCTTACTCGTTCTTCCTGGGGATCATGGCGTGGTTTGGACTTAGTCAAATCGAGTATTCAGTGTGAACATCCAAGCGATAAGAATCTTCTGTCGCTGCGATTTGAAAAATCTCGTTCGTCGCCGCGATTTGCTCTGCGTGAACCTAGGGTTACACTAATGCAGCGTTTAGAAGTACAGGAAAACTTGAACAGAATCCGATCTTGGTGACAAGATTATGTTTACACGCAGAGGGAAAAAAAATTTAATTCTTCAAACCAGAAAATCTTACATAAATAAATTCACTATACAATAAAAAAAATGTTTTAAGAACATTTATGAGATCAGTAGACTACTGATGATTGCTGCTCTCAAAAACTAGCTAGCCATTTTTTTGTACTTTTTACCAGCGCCGACGTCAAGATTCCTTTCAAGTGGACCGGAATTCCTTTCATCATGAAAGGATTCCCGTCCCGCTAGACTTTTTTTCTACTCGTCTTCACGAACGGAATCCTTTCGAGTCGACCAGAATTCCTTTCTACTCGACGGGATTTCTTGTCTGTGTAAACGCTACATAAGAATATGGACAAAATCTTGACACGACGAAAATTACACGTATTACCACGGAGAGGTCGTAGTTTTCATTATCTAAAACAGCGAAACACAGAATATCAAGAGACTGCCATATCCCTGACTACAAGATATTTGAAACTACATAGAGCTACTACTACCTACCACGATAAATATTCTTAGCTGACGTATCCGTTGTAAACATTGTTTGAATAAATACCTACCACGAGTCTGACAAATCTTTCACAGAAAAAAAAAGTTATTCAGAAATAGAGGAGAAATGGAGCAACGCATTTTCCTTGGGTTTCCAAACTTGTTTTAAGTAAAAGTTCTTTGTAACAAGATTTAATATTTCGACCATTTCATATTTTTTCGATGATCTCTACGAACTCAATGAACTCTACGCCATATATCTATACCATTTCCTGAGAAACGACAACAATGATTTTTGTTTAAACAAAATTTTAACTTTCCACGATAGGAATTTTGAAACGAAAACCGGATTCACCCTATCAATTACATTTGTGAAATCAGAACTTTTCTTTGCACTCCTTCCAAACTTGGAGCAGCTCGAAAGTTTCTGATTGTCCAAGCGATAACAGCCTACGAACTCTCTCTCTCTTTGAACCTCGATGACGTCAAGCGATCAGTTTTGTCTCTATAAAGCTCAAAGGGCCCATGATATTCCGATCATCGTTCGTTCCTGACCACCATAGCGGAATTCTACAATATCAGCCTACAAACGTTCCTTCCACGTTCACCTCACTGATGTCAACGAAAAGGACGACAGATGAAACTTAATTTTGCTTCTAAAGTATAATAAAATTTTACTGGAAACAGTAAAACAAAAAAATCAAATGCTATAAGAGCGACAGACATACCAGTGACCCATGGCATATTGACCATCGCGTGTTCTATCTGAAACGGTCAAGGTATTCTCACCCCGCAGACTGACCGTGGTATCTAAAGAGTCATCTCATGTTCGGAATCACCAACATAACAGACTAGGTTTTTGTCAAATTGGTGGGAAAGAATTTTTGCAGTGCGAGTGGATGTAAGTATTCCCTGTGGGGTGTCTTTTACAGTCAATCAATTAATCAATCTATTTAATTACTCGAAATACACACATAGTGTACACACGGAGCAAACATAAAGAGAAAAAAAAGAAAGAAAAAGAAGAAGAAAACAGATACAGGCATAGACAAAACACCTTCTCATCACAACAACTGCAAAAGAAACACACTTAAGAAGAAAGAAAAAATATCTTCAAGTAACAATTTACAGAAAGGCGCTGAACAAGCTATTCTTCGAATCAAACGACTTCTTCAAACCGCAATCTTCGTTAAGCGATGGCTTTGATCGGATCTGTGATCCCCATACAGAGAAACCAGGCGCCGATTCGCAATTGTCGTTTTTGCAATCAGATAATATGGTGACTGTTAAAAACAACAAATGCAAAAACGCAACTAATATTCGGTGTATGCGGACAACGCCAGCAAAGAACGACGGTGTGGCGGGTTTTGGGGGTCATTAATCGATACTGCAGTGAGCTCATATCGATGTCATATGATTATGTCAAGAAATAATAAACTCATGGCGTTCCATATATTCAAAAATGTATAAATATTATATTCAATGTAAAACATATATTCACTGTTTGAATACATGTTTCCCAGTCACCTTGGTCTCAATGAGTATTTATCTACGAAGTACGTAACATTCCGCTTTCAATAATTGTTAAGAACGTGAGAGGGGTTCACTCCACTCGGCTGCTTGTTTTGAATTACTTGCCTGCAAATATGCATAAATGTAAGAAAACTGGAGCCACTGCAGCACTAGTTTCTGGCCCCTGAAAGCCACCATACGGTGGTGGCGACCGTTCGGTCAAATGTGGCACAGTGTCAACTATTTTGTTCTCGCCCGTTGGTTTAATGCCATCATTTTAACGATAATTGACCAAAGAAAATCCCTTACAGGTTCTAACAGGTATGCTAGATTTGCAATCAGTGCCCTCTGCGGTGTTCAAAACGAAGTTAACGGCAACAAATTAATAATCAATCCTACAGGAAAAAAAATAATATAGGTACTCCAGCCAGGGCACTAAACGTTTGCGCAATCAAGTAACTCTACTCGTTTAAAAAAAATCTTAGTATGTATATCTTTCGTATGTATATTATACTTTCTTTTGTTCCTTCAGCTTTATCTTTGCTTTGTACGTACGGATCTATCTAACGCCGAGGATATCAACATAAAGATAGCAGATAACATACAGGCTTATTCTTATTAATTTTTAAGTAGTGACGGATGTGCTTTTCAGGATATTCAAATGTTATCTTGGAAAAGAAACAAAAAAAATACAATTGTTTGTTATTTTTACAAAGATTCTTGACTTGACTTGACTTGCTTTATTTACTACTAAATACAAAATAAACTATAAAAACACGCAACCGCACGGGGAAGGCTCAAAAAGCCTTCGGACTGATCGGACTGCTGTATGTGTTTTCAAGTCTACTGTTGTTCCCTTAGATTTCAAACCCTTTCGCAGTAAGACGTGATCTGATTCTATAAGAAATATCATTTTAGTCAGTCGTGTTTACAACAACCATCCCTGTAGACTGGTAAATTTTTTTATCCTATTTTACGACATAATAATCCATTCCTCTTCCTAAGACCGGTTGTACAACATTAAACAACACTCGAAGGAAAAGAAGTTGTCACTTACAGCCGTCTATTTCCGGTTCCTCAGCACACCTTTTGAGAACTGGCCGACGGGAACAGTACAAGGATACTTGGCCAACTAGAGTCAAGACTCAGGAAATCCCTGGGGCTTCCGAAGGAAATTAGTAAAACTAAGCGCGCATGTTTATCATTCGCTGAATTTTACGAAAACCAGGAAATCGTGTGCGAAACCTCCAATACGGACGCAAGAAGCTCTAGTAAAGCTATCGCATGTGTTCTGGGATAGAGGTAGATCTGATAGCGGTACAAGAGAGGATCGGGGATAAAAGAAGCAGACAAAGCAAGACCAAAGGTTTCGACGAGATTTCAAAGGGACTATTTATCGGACTTCTGCATCAACACTACTAGGTCTTACATGTTCAGTCTTCACTATACAGTACATCCCATAGCTTGAAATGTGACGTAGAGAGAAGAAGAAGAAAACAAAAAACGTATTTGCTTGATCCGAAGATTTGCCAGTTTTTATTACACTTACCTTCCGACCAAGCGCCACATACCGATCACTTTTCCGTCGGTCGGTCGGTTAGTCCGGTGATCGCGAGTTAGGGTACTTCCAGATGAGCTAAATCCACGAATTGGCAAATACCTACTTTCATCCTCTACCCAGCCTTACAAGTTCCATATGAGCTTATAGCTCTTGTTTTTTGGCCTTGGATTTAAGAGACAAAAGACCAAAGCTTTTGATGGGATCCCAGAGGGGAATATTCATCATCCAGACTATCGGGTCTTGTAGATTTTTCCGGCTATACTGGATCCCAAAAGCGTGTTATTTATACCCCAAATTACTAGGGAATACAATTTCAGTGCTGTATCAGGGCTTAAAGCTCTCGTTTCTTGGCCTTGGATTTAAGAGCCAGAAGGATACCACTTTCATCCTCTACCCTGCCTTACAAGTGCCATATGAGCTTATAGCTCTTTTTTTTGCCTTGGATTTAAGAGCAAAAGACCAAAGGTTTCGACGGGATCCCAAAGGGGAATATTCTTCATCCAGACTATCGGGTCTTGTAGATTTTTCCGTCTACACTGGATCCCGAAAGCGTGTTATTTATACCACAGACTACTAGGGGAATACAATATCAGTGCTGGTTGAAAACTCGGAGTATAATCTGATCTAACATATTATCTATCTTGCACATCACACCTTTATGCCTTATCGTAGGATTTTGTTCTTTTCGAAATTAACATATCATAATTAACCTATCATATAATTAGATATGACAAAGCAGCCTACTTATCTATTGCGAAATACGTAAAAGTAGTTCGAAATAAAAAATCAGACGGAAAGTGGCCGAGTTATTGTCGGTCATAACAACTTATGAACGAAACAAATGTTAGCTTAGTTTTTAACCCAACCAAAAAGCCATCATTTTGCCCCAAACGAACAGCAAACACTTTTCGCGTTTTTGACTGGCTCTCAACTCGGTGTCCTGCTTTCTTTTTTTGCCATATGTGTTAGTCCGGCAACACGCTATTTTCATATTTCCAGCTTTTTTACACACACAGAACGGCGATCTGAACACAGATAAATTGAGAGGAATCAAAGTTGTCTTATGCCTCAATGTTTTCGCTTTGGTGTCATTTTAAAGAAACAGAAAAGTTGAAAACGAAGGTCGACAAATGAAGAAAGAAACAGTCCAGTCGTTGGTTATGCAGATTAAACATGATACATTTCAGAAACGACTCCCTAGACAGCTTGGCTGGCTTCACTAAACAAAGGAAAAAGAAGAAAAGAAACTGGCAAACATATCACATATCGATATCTGAAAACATCCTCTCTCCCCGACACGCACACACGACACCTTGAATCTACCACCAGCACATGTCTTCAACTTTAACATTCTTCCATATCATTCGACAATATCTACAGGTCCATTTCATACAGAGATACCATATGGCTTAGTCTATCATTCCCCATCCAACCCCCGATGACAGCCAGACTCCACCACGACCACTAGGTCACTCTAACTTGAGCCTGAACAGAACCCTTGTAGAAGGGCAGAATTATCGCTGGAACATATCACAGCTGACCCATTCGTTTAAAACGGACCACAAAAAATGGTCCTTCTACCACACACACAAAGCTAACCATCCCTAATGTCACTATGAATGTTCAAGGCCACAAAAAACACCGTCAAACAATGAGCAAATAAAAATAAAAAAAATTCCTAGGTTTGAAATAATTTGGTCTTGACTAAATCTCAGCAGATTATCCGGGAAAGCCGTTATGGCAAATAGGCAGCCAAGGATCAAAAAAATATTTTCCATCTAATGCTCCAACTGTTTATTCTAAATACAAATAAATAAAAATCCCAAGACCAGTGTGGTACTTCTCAGTACATATAAAAAATGATCAGTAAAGTCTTATAATTATTTGCTAATCAAACGTGGACAGTTTCGTCATCTGGAAAAGAAGACGTTCTGTGTGGGTTTTTGGGATCCCAAAACGTAAGTGGAGGGATACCTATGACATCGCAAGAGTTGTCCGTCTGTCCGTCCGTCTGTAAGCACGATAAGTCTCGAAGGGAATGAGATATTTTGATGAAACTTGGTGTGAGGGTTCGTTGGGTCGTCGGACCAGTCAAGTTCGTAGATGGGCTTTGTAGCTCTACATTTAGGGGTGGGGGAGGGGATTCAAATTAAGGGACAAACAAAATATTTTCAAACAGCTAATGTGATAGTTGATTATGGGGTAAGAATACATGTTGAACACGATGGTGAAAACTATTTTGTCATCGGACAAGTAGTTCGCCCGGAATCCGGCCAAAACCGGAAAGTTTCTTGAAAGTAAAAGTTTTATTTGAAGTTGATTAGATGTTCGATTTAGGGGTAGGAAGACATGCTGTAGACGATGGTGAAAATTATTTTCTCGACGGACAAGTATTTCGCCCGGAATCCGGCATAAACCGGAAAGTTTGTTGAAAGTAAAAGTTTTATTTGAAATTGATTAGATGTTCGATTTAGGGGTAGGAAAACATGCTGAAGACGATGGTGAAAACTATTTTCTCGACGGACAAGTATTTCGCCCGGAATCAGGCCCAAACCGGAAAGTTTGTTGAAAGTAAAAGTTTTATTTGAAGTTGATTGGATGTTCGATTTAGAAGTAGGAAGACGTGCTGAAGACGATGGTGAAAACTATTTTCTCGACGGACAAGTATTTCGACCGGAATCCGGCCCAAACCGGAAAGTGTGTCAAAATTAAAAGTTTTATTTGGAGTTGATTAGATGTTCGATTTAGGGCAAGAAGGTCATGCTGAACACTTATGTGAAAACAATTTTTTACCCGGACATGTAGTTCGTCCGGAATCCGGCCAAAACCGGAAATCTGTTGGAAGTCAAAGTTTTATTTCTAGTTGATTAGATAAGCGATTGAGGGGTAAGAAGAGATACTGAGTCCCTGTATGACAATCATATTGTATCCGGACATATAGTTCGACCGGAATCCGGCTGGAATCGGAAAATTTGTTATAAGCTAAATTTCTATTTGAAGTTGATTAGATGTTCGTTACTGGGGAAAGAAGATACCCTGATTTCGTCTTTGAGCTTTCTTTTTTCGCCAGACAAGTAGTTCTGGAGTTCGGCCGGAACCGGGAAATTGGTAGAAGGGGCAGGAAGTTTTCGTCAAAACAGGTATGACTTATAGGGGTAAACGCACATGCTGAATCCAAATCTGAACTTGGTTTTCTCAGGTGATTAGCTATTTGGCCTTAATCTTTTTCTGAATTTTAATTCTAAAAATGTTCAAGGAGTCTGGCGAAGACTGGATCTGGCTAAGACAAGACCCAGTTGTCTGGATCCGATACTGAATTTTTGGGATCCCATCGAAACCTTTGGTCTTGTTTCTCGAGCCAAAACAGCAACCCAGCAATCAAGTTCAAATCTAAATAAACTGGTGGCTTGTGATTAGTAAGAGAAGGGAAACAGAATGTTTGGATTAGGTCTTTAACGCCACGCATGAAATCACTGACAGACTGGAAAGTATCCAGAAGAGAGTCCTGAAGATTATCCTTGGCCCAACCTACACTTCATCTGAAGACGGACTGGCCAAGCTTGGTCTCTCTGCTCTATCTGACAGACGACAAAAACTGACTATGGACTTTGGACGTAAATGCCTGAATCTCAAGACCTTCAGAGAACTATATTACCGGATTATGAAGTACCCAACCCAACTCGACTGATTACCAGACACAATCGTTCTACAGACACAGTCCCTCAAGTCCTGTGTACCCTACTTCGTATACCACTCCAATTCTATGCATTAAGTAACAAGGTAATTGGTATATATTTAGTGTGAATCGTGTCTTTAAATTTTGTATCAAAATGTTCTATATAGTATTATTACATGTATCGATGGTAACTTTACGACAATCCCATGCTTGCGAGTGAATTGCTTGCGAGTGAATCACCGAGGGGTTGCCCAATCTCGATTCTAGTGTACAGCACGTGCCCGGTGTCGCAGAAAAGGGAAGTGCCTTACTTACGGTCGGCACCGCTGCCAGCACTGGTGGTTTCGCTGGTGCCGGGAAAGGGTGAACAGCAGGTGTCCAGGAGTGGGTAATCCCTCGTTCCCCAGGCCACCATGAAACCCAGATTCCACTACCGCTATCAGTTCGTCTGTTTATCTAGGATGCCCTTCTGGCTTGACGCGGTTTACTCATAATTTTTCATCCCCAGCACCACTATGACAGCCAGACTTCATCACCACTATCAGCTTGTCTGTTTAACTACGACTCTCCTGTCTTATAATATTTTAACGAGGGACAACGAAGCCAAACATAAGGCTAATGCAAAGCGGAAGAGACGACAGTAAATAACTAGGCCATCAAATTATGAAATCAATATTTGTATGTCTGAAGGAAATGTAGAATTTAATCAGTGAAAAAAATGGAAAGACCAAAAAGAAGGAAAGAATGGAGAAGAGAGGAAGGACAGAACAGGACTGGAAATTTAAGTGTCCATGTTATTGATCTACCCGACGTCCTTGACTATCCCGTTCATTTCCATATCCGTACCGAGCTTCCTAGACAATTAGTATCTATCCTAACAGTACTACACCGATTTATGCATTTACCATGTCTAGCTAATTCTGAGCCAATCAGGCTCCGCTTATCACTTCTAAGAAGCTCATTGATCAGAGAGGGTCGCTTAATTTTCTCCATGTTTCTTAGGAGAGCTTAAGGGGGGCGCGCGTGCCTAAAACAGACCGGATAGATCTGTATTTGTGTGGCACTTGTCTTCGGCCAAGTGCCAAATAGTGATCGCAATTTCTGTCCGTCCCTCAGTCTCTTGGCCGATCGGTCAATATGGGTTTTGCTATTTCGGGCACTTCCACGTAAGCCAGGACGATGAAACTTGACTGGCATATCAGGAACCCCAAATGATTAAGTTGGAAATAATCACTTCCCTGATCCGAGCATCGTGGGGGGCGAGGGGGGGGGGAGGGGGGTTCGGAATCTTGAGGTATTTATAACTTTTTAACGGGTGCTCGCATCTTAATGAAATTTGATATTTGTAAAGATCTCGTGTCTGACCCACTTATAATCCAGATCGGATCCGGGAATTTGGGGGGAGGTGGAGGGGGGAACCGGAAATCTTGGGAAACGCTTAGAGTGGAGGGATCAGGACAAAATTTGGTGTCAAGTACAAGTGTAAGTCCTAGGTACATTGTTGAAATACGGCACTTCCACATAAGCTAGGACGATTACAGTTGGCAGGCAGAGCAGGGACCTCAAATGATTAAGTTGGAAATAACCACTTCTATGCTCCGACCATTGTGAGGGGAGTGGAGGGATGGGGAATCCTAGTGGCATGCACAACTTTTGAATGGCTGAACGGTTTTGAATGACGCTTGGTAAGTGGAAGGACTTATCGTCCAGTGTTTCGACTTCTCATGATTCTGCTAGAGATCTCATGTTTTTTCCCCAATCTCATTATTTTGTTTCCGTCTTATGAGCTCATGATAAACTCATGATATACTCATGATTTCTCCTCTTTTTACTCTAATACTAAAATTAATGGAAAATGTATTCTGAATAGGTTAGATGTATTTAATTCTAGATTTTTCATAAAACTCGTCTGATAGCTTTCATTCATGGTTGGATACTTTTGTACTTCATTAGGTCAGGGGTGTCACGACTAGAGGGGGGGGAAGAGGGCCCCCCCCCCCAATGTTGTCGGTCAGTCGTTAAAAAAATAGCTGAGGCGGCGCAAAACACCGCGAATTTTCGTAAAAACAGTCAATTTTTTTCTTGGAAACAGTCAATTTTTTTTTAAACAGTCAGTTTCTAGTAAAAATAGTCGATTTTCTTAAGAATAGTAAGTTTTTCTTAAAATCAGCCGATGTTTCATCAACACAGTCGTTTTTCCTCAATAATAATCGTTTTTATCTGCAAAAACAGTCGGTAAAAATGGCCAGCCAGTCGGTAAACACCTTGCCCTCCCCCCCCCCTAAACATTTTGGCTAGTACCGCCCTCTGCATTAGGTGACAAGGGTCGTCTGGAATCCCAAAATGGAGCTCTCATACATAGATACTTTTGAATTTTTTGTATGCGGTGCCTTTGTTAGTAGTCTTCATTTGGTGGAAAGGCTAAATAGAAGTAGAAGTACCAGTCATTAATTTTAGACTGTCTATTCACATAAAAAGCTATAATTTGTGTGGAAGCAGGTTGAGGTTTGACTTAAAAAAAAGAAGGAATTTGAAGAAAAAAATCACCTGCGGCGCTCAGATTAATGTCGTCTCGATCACAGTTATTTCAACCTATCGCTGCTGACCTGCTTCCACTGTTATTATTTGTCATTTAGTTTATCTCGTAAATATGGCGGTAATTTATATTATAGGTGGCCTTTACCATGGTCCTGAATTTTCTTTGAGATAAAACAAAAGCTTTGCTCACAAAAAGTTCGCCTAAGGCGCCTTTCATGATGTATTTTTTGGGCTTGAAGGGCAGGTTTGGGGTTTTGGGCTCGAGAAGTTTGCGTTGTGTGAGAAGTAGAAAGTTGTACCAGAAAAAAGGCTGATTTCAAAAAAATTTCCTGCGGAGCTCAGTTTCATTTTGTCATGTATGTCGTCGGAAGCCACTGTCGCTCTCCAGCGGGGGAGCAACGAAAGCTTGTTCCCTTCTCCCCGATGAATCCTTATTATGTTTCCGGTTAGAAGAAATTAAAATATCACTGTTTCACTTTTTTCTGCTAAGTAGCTAAAATCCGCATACCTTTTCAAAAATATCATGATTTTCTCGTCTATCTTCACCAGAAAATATCATGATTTTCTAGCACAAATCTCATGCGTACATCATTATTTTTGGACTCCTGCTCATGATTTTGTGTTTCCGAGTGGAAACACTGCTATTGTCCCAGATGTTCCGTCGATCGCAATTTCCGTCCGGGCGTGGGTCTGTTTGTCGATCGGTCGGTACGGGTTTTGCTAGTTTGGGCACTTCCATATAAGCTAGGGCGATGATAAGCTTGGCAGGCGTGTCAGGGACTCCAAATGATAAAGTTGGAAATAGTCACTTCCCTGATCTGAGCATCATGGGGGAGTGGAGGGAGGGAGAAGCCAGAATCCTAAGGTATTTATAACTTTTGAACGGGTGATCGGATCTTAGTTAAATTTGGTTTTTGGAAGGATCTCGTACCTCAGACATGCACAACTTTTGAACGGATGAACGGTTTTGAATGAAACTTGGTAAGAGGAAAGACCTATCGTCCAGTGTTTCCACTTCTCATGATTTCACTTGAGATCTCATGAGGGGAGCGGGGGGGGGGTGGAATTCGGTGATCCCACGAGTTCGGTACTCGAAAGATGACAGTTGATAGGCATATCAGGAATCCGAACAGACTGCCTTGAGAACTTCCCCCCGATCCGACCATCGTGGGGAAGTAGAGGGATGGGGAACCCGGAATATAGCGGCATGCGTAACTTTTGAACTAATTTGAATGGAACTTGGCAAGTCGAGCTATCGTCTCAGATGTCCCACGTGAAGTCCGGAAAGGATCCGGTACATGGGGGGGGGGGAGATGGAGGGGGGCATCCAAAATCTCGTGAAACATTTATTCAAACAATGTTTGCAACGGATACGTCAGCTATGATTTTTCATCAGCGATATTTCGGCCCTTCTTGGCAAGGGTCCTCGTCAGGCTGTCAATCTTCTTGTTCAACTTCGGGGTTGTTTCCTTCCCCGAAGTTGAACAAGAAGATTGACAGCCTGACGAGGACCCTTGCCAAGAAGGGCCGAAATATCGCTGATGAAAAATCATAGCTGACGTATCCGTTGCAAACATTGTTTGAATAAATGTTTCAAAGTCAGCTTGGGCTCAAAGAATATTTATCTCGTGAAACGCTTGGAGTCGAGGGACCGGAATAGAATTTGGTATTAAAAACAAGCATAAGCCCTAGACACGTTCTTAACAGAACCAGATCTTACCGGGGCTATTTTGGGGGGAGTTGGAGGAGGTTTCCTAGAATCCCGGTGATCACGAGTTATGACACTTCCGGATGTGCCAAGGATGATCAAACCTGGCGGTCATATTATTGACCAGACAAAATAGACTTCAGAACTCGACATAATGCCCTAAGAAAAATTCCGTTCCCGGATCCGACCATTTTTAGGAACCCGAGGGAAGGGGAATCCGGAAATTACTGACTTCCGTAGGTCAGGAACAGATGTCCGATTCGAGTGAAACTTTATGGGTGATAGGAACTGATGACCTAGATATTCAAAACACATGTCCAAACCACCGCAGCCATGGTTGGGGGAGTTGGAGGGGGGTCCGAAAAGTTTTTAACGTGCACAAAAACCAAAAGAATGGGCCAAACCGGATCCAACTTGGACATGACCGACTTTATTCGCCCTAGATTCGTTATTTGGCGCCCGGCCTTGATCCGGCAACGGTAGGAGGAAGATGAAGCGGGAACCGGAAACTTGCAGATATGCTCTGGTTCGTGTCTAAGTTTGTGGATGAGAAGAGAAGATGTCAGATTAAAGATGCCAAGTTTTTGTGTCCGAGTCGTATTCGGCCACAGTTGGGGGAGCTGGAGGCTGAGTCCCGGAAATTCTGTTGCTCGTATAGGGGTCAAGCTAGTGGAGCGATTTTAATGAAACTTGTAAACTAGAGAGATCATATGCCCTAGATGACATATTTTAGTGTCCGTACCGAATCCGACGACGGTGGGGTCAGTAATTTCACGAAAAATGCTCAGATTCGAGTGAAATTTGTTTAAGTGACCATTAAGTGACTCTTCATTCATATCCTAGTATAAGAACGACCCAACCACCACCCTAGAACTGAACTACATGCTAACGAGCTTGCAAGTGCCATATGAGCCTTTAGCTCCTACTTTTTAACATGTTAGCTCCAAAGGAGCCAGCTACGTTAGAATATTGCGATTTGTGCTACCATCTAAAATCTCACGAAACAACTGCAAAGCTGTCCAACACCATGCTTATCAAGGTGGACAGAGGAGAACATGTTTCTCAATATATTCCCGAAATTGTCTATCAAATCGCTTTGAACGCAAATGCTAGTTAATTCCAGAACCGCACTTACTTGCCTGAGGGTATTAAACTAAAATTTGCATCCCTAACTTAGATTGCGTTGAATTTACTTTAAATCGCAGTTGCTAGCGACAAGGTTGTGTTGCCTGTTGGTTTTGTCAGTGAAAAATACTGGGAATAGGCTCCCATCGCCATACCAGACTTAAGGGGTGAGCGCAGGCCCATATCCAGGAATTTCTTTCGTCGATTTATGCCTTTCCGGGGGGAGGTCGTCTGCTGATCGGACAAAAAAGTATAAAAACACATGGATCAGAGGGAAAAGCCTATAAGAATGATTACTTTTGTATGTTCCGGGGGGGAGGGGGGTTCAACCCCGTACTCCCCCCCCCCCTGGATACGGCCTTGGGTGAGCGATTCAATTCTATTTGCTTTGGTGACTTTTGGTGGTTAGCAGAAACCAGGGTCAATAGGTCAAACAGGCTTTGGTGGTCTAAATGACCCTACTGTTCTCATTGTTCATTTGTCGGGTTATATAAATATATTTTTGGTGTTCTGCATAAGCAACACTCTTATATTGGGGAACCAGTCAGTTCACCCATGCATCGGTTGACGTCCAACCGTAAATCAAGATTTTATATTTAGACCTACACCGTAAAAAGTTTCTCCGCATTAGGATGCACTATTGGCTACTGGGATTAATGTTATCTCTTTTGGGATACAGTTAATCCAAATTAGGGGTAATCTTATCTCAATAAAGACAAGATTAATCCCAGTAGCAAAAAACTGCAAGATTTCTTTTTACAGTGTACTGACCAACCAAGTTTATGGAATGGATTCGAGGCTAAATATGTCGACATTGTATTCGAGAATACATTTGTGTCATTCTCGAGATCATTATTTCAACTGAAATTTCAAATACGTTTTAAAAATTCTCGAATACTTTTTTTTCTCAGATACCTTTTGTAATTTCTTGAAGACCTAAAACAAAACCTTGAAAACTTTTACAAACAAGAAACTTACACAAACACCGATTCCTCGAAGCAATTTCGGGGATTCTCGAATACATTCTCGACGTATTTAGCCTCAAATCCATTCCATACTAGTTTGATGCCGAGGCTGCCAAATACCATCCAAAATTGGTAGCCAAAAGAAAGAAGTCGACGAGGACGACTAAAAACACGTTGAGCTCCGTGAAGACTTTGGGCCTCAAAGGTTACGGTACAGGAGGATCTAAGGTCTAGGGTGAAGTAAAGGTAAGGGACAAACCTCGTTTTCAAGGCTTCCAGGCCTAAATTCTAGACGCATAAAGCCTTCTTGTCTTACCTTTGAACTCCAAACTGTCAAAAAGGGAATGTCTGTTGCCTTTTTAGGATAAGCTCAACAGTCAGGACAAGGTTAGGATAACAGTCATCTGCACTTATGGTTTGTGGCTGTTCTGTAGCATGAATCTAGAAATATGTAAACGGATCAAACGACAAGTGGCACAGGACAGCCGGTTAAGGCGCTATCTTGAATCTGTATTTTCTGGAAAGTAAAAAAACATTATGACTTTTCGAATGAATTAGACTGCTAGGATTGGATAAATTAGTCTTCCGTGTCTGGAATATAAAGTAAAAGTTATGGATATTTTATATAAAACTAACGTTTCTCAGCTCCTTGGAAGAGCTTGTCCTAAAAGTGATGGTTCATATATTCTTCTTTGCTTAACATTTTCCGGAATCCCAGAAAATCGGATGCTATGTATGCAAATGAATCCATAAAGTTCGCGTAGGCCCAAAGGGTGTCGTTATATGAGTAAGAATGAACACCTGTCCTTTCTCTATCTTGCTCCATTTTATTTTCACCAGAGCAACAGTTAATGGTGGGTTTACACACGCGCAAAATCCGAGCGTATTTTACGCACGTTTTGAGCTTGAACACATCTCTAGCAATACGGACGTATTTGAAAAATCGGTCCCTTTGTATCCAAATACGTCCGTATTGCTAGAAATCTTGTCAAGCTCAAAATGTGCGTAAAATACTCTTGGATTTTACGCAGTGTGATGGGTCGCAATGTGTAACATAGGTCCTTCCTACAACTATACCAAGTTGTCCAGTGTTAGACAATTTTAGTACGTAAATAAATACTTGAATCCAAGATTTGACACTGGCACAAGATGACACTGATACTTCGGGTGCTAATGAGTGACACAGATTGTAATCAAGGTTGCCTAACATAGCATGACATTGACTAGGAGCAATCCAGTTACTGCGAGTGGATCTGCATGCTATTGAGAAAGAAGCACATCTCGAGAAGCTTTTGAAGCTCCTTCAACGTAAAAGAAGACTGCACAGATTCTAAAACATATACATATACACAAAAAAATCATGTAGAAAACTATTATCATAGCAAAAAAGGCGATACCTACTGTTTGCTCGCTTCTTGAGCAAGGAACATGCAGCAGAAAATAGATTACAAAACATATAACAGGGAAAGAAGGGCTTGGCAAGGTAAAGACACGGTGAAGAATCATGTTGAATGGTCAAAGCGGCATTAATCCTATGCCACCAAAGTGAGCTGGGTTTCAGGATTTCTGGGTTCAGAGTTGCACTTATTGCTTCGTCTTAGTTTAGTCACCTAGCCTAGTCTAGGTGCAAACCGGTGCAGATAATCTTTCACTAAGTATTTATTTCTATACTCTGCAGTTTGAAAAAAAAAAAAACTATAAACAACTCCGAGAGTTCCGACCGAAGTTTCTATGGGCCCAAATAGCAGCTATACATACCTGTTTTTCAAGCTACAGTTAGCTTAATTTTATTTATACTTTTACATGTCTATTAAAAAAGATAAAAGTGCAAAAACAGACAAGTTTGCCCTCTGCTAAGCACTTTAGATTTTGGATATGTTGTAGAGAACTTTTTTCTGATCAGGACAGTTACAAAGACATTTGTATTGTGGTTTGTTCCAGGTCAGAATCTATTTCGACCGTACTACCAGTAACCAGACCAGAGTACCATACCTGTGCTATGTCCCTAATTTTTACCAGAGATTTGAATTCAAACAGCCCGCCAACTGCCAAAGTTGGGATTTCGTTTGTTTCGATCTTGAAGTCTCAAAAGAAGAAGAAGAAGTGGCAACGACCTAGCGAGTTGTTTTGTTTATATATTTTGTTTTGATTTTTTCTTATAGATTTACTTCTTTGAACGAGGAAAATGAGTGAGTAACAGACAGAATTTGCAGTGTTGGGCTTTTTAGGAGTGGTGCTATACATCAGTAGGGTTGCGTTGACACATATACAGTGAGCCAGTCTACCACAAATCCCTCATTTTGGGATACCCTATGCCAAACGCCGGATATGCCCAAGGTTTAGCATAGCCTATGCCGAAAGCTGGAGATCCTATGCCAAACGCTGGATAGGCTTACCCTTGAAAAATGATTAATGTTTAATTAAAAATTGCGGAAAGCTTTGTACTTCAAATTAAGACTGCCAAAATAAGCCTTATTTATCTACTTAACAAAAGCAAAATCTTCCAAAACAAAATCTGTATTCAAACGGAAGAGTTTTCGATTTCAGTAGAAGCCACTCTTCGAGTTTCATGGAACGCAGCGCCGAACCGGCTTTAAATACATTACGACGGGCCAGCCAATCACGCAAGAGTCACCTATCGGTAATTCTTAAGTGTCAAGTCGTTCAAAGCGCTTCTCGTCAAAAAGGATTGAATTGTTGGCGGGAAATTGAAAAAGTAGTGTTATTATATTTCACGCCGAAAGGGTTCCGAAGGGTCGCAGCCCAAGAGTTAGAAGTTTTGGGATTGGATCTAGTTTTGTGAATTTTACTTAAATTGTTTGGTATTTTTCGATATCAAAACTATTCGTTAAACTTACGATGATTCGGTAGTTATACAGAATCCCAAATAGGCTATCGGAAACAAGTCTATTCGGCATAAGGATCGGGATTCGGTATAATTGCCAGGATTCGGTAGTTATCACAAATATTGTGAGCGAATTTACGATTACGATGACGCAAAACTGGATAATATCACCGCATTAAAAAAGAGAGATAATGAGAGCCAAAAATGGTCCCGGAACATCAAATACTAAAAGTGAAAATACCGATATCTTAAAAATTCGACTATCGCCCAATACTAGTCTGTGCCTGACACATTTCGCGTTGAATTTATCACTCATTCCAAGTGATGCTAATAACTAGCTATAGTGCATGTAATAGGGAACATGGAACAGTCAGACGAACGTAATTTTGATTGGACTGAATGCGAGTATTTTATTTTTCCCTTTTTATGATTGTACACCAAGATACACTGGATTTGGGACTCAATGAGGAGAAGAAGGGAAAAAAAATCAACAACGAAAGCGAGAAAAAATAGCGAGGCATTTATTTGAGGAGCGTGTCCGAGTACAACTTTTGGACAGAAAAGACTACACTAACTACGCAGTTTGTAAATTTTTGGTCTCGGACTAGAATTATAGTGACGTTGCGCACACAATTAATACCGCAAAAACTGTCACGAGAAATGCTACAGGAACATAGCATTTTCTGGGGAATTTTCAGGAAAACGGGGAAGGTATGCAGAAAGAAAGGTAAGAAAGGCATAGTAGAATCTTTTTAGACGAAAAAATTGCACGAAGGACTAAAATAAACAGTCATAGTTGAATAACTCCGGTAACGAGGCGAGTAAACCGGGCGCTGATCGATAATCGGCTGATTTTCCAGCCCCGTACAAAAGGCTAAGAGCCGTTGCTCTAGAGTGATGCTATTTTGCTGCTGAAATCCGAAATCCCCACTTTTCGTAAAATAAATAACTATCGAATTTGAACACTTTCAGTTTCGCACATTAATTGCAAAATCTTGTGTGAAATTTGCAAGTGCGTCTGGATTTGGCAACGCTAAAGGCAGACAAAGCTAGCAGCTGCGACATAGCTTTTCCCGCGTTCTATTCCACGGAATGTCACTGACATTTTATGAATATTCAAACGGCTTATAATACTGTCATTTTCGCCATTTAATTCAATCTAGCACGTCTGGGCTGTGAAAAGTCAAGATAAAATGGAAAAAAGGAATCACCATTTCTTCGTGCTTCGAGTTTAAATAAAAACACTACTTTTTCAATTTCCCGCCAACAATTCAATCCTTTTTGACGAGAAGCGCTTCGAACGACTTGACACTTAAGAATTACCGATAGGTGACTCTTACGTGATTGGTTGGCCCGTTGTAATGTATTTAGAGCCGGTTCGACGCTGCGTCCCATGAAACTCGAAGAGTGGCTTCTACTGAAATCGAAAACTCTTCGGTTTGAAGACAGATTTTGTTTTGGAAGATTTTGCTTTTGTTAAGTAGATAAATAAGGCTTATTTTGGCAGTCTTAATTTGAAGTACGAAGCTTTCCGCGATTTTTAATTAAACATTAATCAATTTTCAAGGGTAAGCCTATCCAGCGTTTGGCATAGGGTCTCCAGCTTTTGGCATAGGCTATGCTAAACCTTGGGCATATCCGGCGTTTGGCATAGGGTATCCCAAAATGAGGGATTTGTGGTAGACTGCAGTGAGCTAGGCAACAGGAGGGGTGTCCAACCTCGAGTTTATACAACCTCGAACCTGGTCTAAAGAGGTAGCAAGGAAATGGCATTGCAGTCCTAAAAAGTTCTTAACTGTCAAGGAGAAAACCCTAAATGACCTAGGATCTGTTTGACACCTCGTAGAATTCTCCTTGTAACATCCTTTCTTACCTTAAATCGCATTGTCCAGCAACAAAGGTGGATGATCCTCCTGTCCTTGTTGCTGGTTTGAGTGATGTTAGCCACACTTGTTGTTGGGACTGGCTTTTGGTTAGTGTCTGGTAGAGGATTCCAGGGCATCCCACTCGTATTTCCAGGGTTTGGCTTCCCACTCCCTTGTCAAGCTTGGGTTTGAATGTTGAATGAGTCCACTGTCTCTGCACTGACTGTCCTCTGACAGGTGTTGCAATTTGCACCACTCTAGTCGAGAAGAAGAGGTTTCGGGTCCTGGTGTGAGCAAATGGCTTTGGAATCTTCTTACTAGCCTATGACCACAAAGAGTTTTTCAGCTTGATTTGTAGAGGTGTATTTTTTTTTAGTTATTCTGTGGGTAGGCCAGACATTCCAGCCGAAACTCAGGCCACAAATGGCCCATTGTCTCAATCCCCCAATTCACAATTGATGGCAATACATCACTCAATACATCACTCAATTGATGAAAACATCACTCTACCAAAACAATTGATAAAAAGCATCACTCATTCTACTGCTTTTTCTCGCGTTCTTACCTTAAAACCTGTGTAGCCTCTGAGGTGAGGCAAGACTTGATTTTGTACGAGTTTGTATGTTTGTATAACATCACCTCTACGTCTTCTGTACGCCAAGGTTAGTAGTTTTACTTGTTGCAAGCGTTCTCTGTTTGGGACATCCTTCATGCCCGAGACCATTTTGGTGGCTCTCTTGTGGACTTTCTCAAGCACTTCCCAATCTTTCTTGAAATATGGGCTGGCAACTGACATTCCCACTTCTAGCTTTGGTCTCACAAGGCCTCTATACAGCTTAGTGACTACTAATTTGCTTCGAGTTCTTGCAAGATTTTAGCCATTTTAGGGCAAGTTTGAGGTTATATAAATTGAAGGATAGATATCCCTCCTGTAGGATAAGGTAAAACATCAAAATTTGGACAGACATTTGTGGTATTTTTCGTCTTTGACGTTTGCAGAGAAAGTGTTGCATTTACAGCTTTGTGTATTAGAGGCCTTTTTCTGCGGCACAATTGTTGGCCAGACACTTCTGGGTGTTTGTCCCGGAAACACGATTGTGTGGCACACAGTCCAGCCACGAGTTGAAACTCTTAGAAACACTGTTTTGTCTATTTTATCGGTGGAAATTTCAAATATCTGAAAATATAAATAAAATTCATGTAAAATATCAATAAATAGAACTCCAGACTTAATTTCCTTACCATTATGTGCAAAAATGATACTCAGTTTTAAATCTATATGCTTGAAAAAGTAGTTAACTTTATTGTTTAGACACTATTTTACTGCTTTATTTGAATTTCCTGCCAGAATTGAGACACAAAATCGATAATCACCTCACCAGTTGTTTGTCCAATTTGAGCCACAAAGCGAGCAACGAAAATCCTGTAGGTCGCGGAAACACAGTTGTGGGCCGCACGAAACATGGCAGAAACACTCTTTTGGAGCCACAATCGACCCACAAAGTGTTTGTGGGACCAAGGAAAAATGGCTTAGGCCAGTTGAAATAGCAGAATGTGTCATGTTTTTTCATCTGTCCCGGATCATTTTTTTGCTACAGGTTCCCTAGGAAAATAAAAAATTTCTTGCTTGGAAATGGCTTAATTTCTGGCTTGGAAATGGCTTTATATTTAAACATGCAGTAACTATCTCAGACACCTATCGGACATTCACCAATGATAAAAGAATGGTAAAACACTTTGTCCGATACGACTGTCTAGATACGAACAGACTCTATCCCAGCAGGATCCAGTTGACCGAATATGTTTATGTTGCAAACATAGATTAAATACTAAGTCCAAGGATATATTTGTTGATGTATGTACAGGAAAGGTATCCAACCTCAGACATGATTTCAAATTTCCAGAGAAGTCATTCCTTCAGAATCATGAAAGACAGACAGAACAAATATGAAAGACATACTAGTTGCATTTTTGATCAGAATTCTCCAAGCAATTCTCCTCCGAATCCTCCTATTTCGCGTTTTTGGGATCCCAAAACGTAAGTGGAGGGATACCTATGACATCGCAAAAGTTGTCCGTCTGTCCGTCCGTCCGTCCGTCCGTCTGTAAGCACGATAACTCTCGAAGGGAATGAGATATTTTGATGAAACTTGGTGAGAAGGCTCGTTGGGTCGTCGGACCAGTCAAGTTCGTAGATGGGCTTTGTAGCTCTACATTTAGGGGTGGGGGAGGGGATTGAAATTAAGGGACAAACAAAATATTTTGAAACAGCTAATGTGATTGTCGATTATGGGGTAAGAAGACATGCCGAACACGATGGTGAAAACCATTTTGTCATCGGACAAGTAGTTCGCCCGGAATCCGGCCAAAACCGGAAAGTTTGTTGAAAGTAAAAGTTTTATTTGAAGTTGATTGGATGTTCGATTTAGGGGTAGGAAGACATGCTGAAGACGATGGTGAAAATTATTTTCTTGACGGACAAGTATTTCGCCCCGAATCCGGCCCAATCCGAAAAGTTTGTTGAAAGTAAAAGTTTTATTTGAAATTGATTAGATGTTCGATTTAGGGGTAGGAAGACATGCTGAAGACGATGGTGAAAACTTTTTTCTCGACGGACAAGTATTTCGACCGGATTCCGGCCCAAACCGGAAAGTTTGTCAAAATTAAAAGTTTAATTTGGAGTTGATTGGATGTTCGATTTAGGGCAAGAAGACATGCTGAACACTTATGTGAAAACAAGTTTCTACCCGGACATGTAGTTCGTCCGGAATCCGGCCAAAACCGGAAAACTGTTGGAAGTCAAAGTTTTATTTCTAGTTGATTAGATAAGTGATTTAGGGGTAAGAAGAGATGCTGAGTCCCTGTGTGACAATCGTATTTTACCCGGACATATAGTTCGACCGGAATCCGGCTGGAATCGGAAAATTTGTTATAAGCTAAATTTCTATTTGTAGTTGATTGATATTCATTACTGGGGAAAGAAGATACCCTGATTTCGTCTTTGAGCTTTCTTTTTTCGCCGGACAAGTAGTTCTGGAGTTCGGCCGGAACCGGGAAATTGGCGGAAGTGGCAGGAAGTTTTCGTCAAAACAGATATGACTTATAGGGGTAAACACACATGCTGAATCCAAATCTGAACTTGGTTTTCTCAGGTGATTAGCTATTTGGCCTTAATCTGTTTCTGAATTTTAATTGTAAAAATTTTCAAGGAGTCTGGCGAAGACTGGATCTGGCTAAGACAAGACCCAGTTGTCTGGATCAGATATTGAATTTTTGGGATCCCATCGAAACCTTTGGTCTTGTTGGACTATTCAGATGAAGTGAATTCTCCTTTTCTTGCGTTTTCGTCAGAATCAAGAACGGGGAAAGCCTCGCAATTCTGCCGAATCGAGAATTTGCTCTGATGGTGAATTATCAATTCTCCTCTCTCCGTTCTCCTCCCTGATTGGTCAACAAAGTTCGGGTGTTCAATATGCATATACGCGTATACCGGGCTGCGATGAGCTGCAAAATTAGTGTTTTTGTCAGGAGCGAGAATGGAGAAGTCAGAGGTGCAAAAACAGTAATTTGTACGAGAATTGAGAATTCAGAAGCGGGAATTCGGAACGGAGAATTCGGATCTAAAACGCAACTACGAGATTGAAGCTAATTGAATTGTTTTCATATTGGACAAATAAATATTCCTTCAATATTTTTAGTTAAACATGTTTTTCTTTCCAAACAAGTCCAATTTATCTAACCTTACCTCGATTGATTGTTGTTGTTGTTGTTGTTTGGGGCTTGACGCGTTCGACCGAAAGGTCATATGCGTTCGTATCACTCGTTCTTGCAGAGCTTTATATTCACTAACTTGCTTGGGTATCACTCGAATATTTTCGCTGATTTCGTCTTATGTATATCACTTGTCTTGCTGGTTGGTTGGGGTTGTGTTGCTGCGGCAAGTACCTGCGTCATAAAAACAAATATGTCAAAACGTGCACTTTGTCGTGAGCATGTCAATTCATAAAACAAAAAAATTACAACTCTAAAATACAACAAATCACATATTATTTCTCATTCCTTCATCTTTTCTATGGGATATATTTCTCTTTTTTTCTCCCATCTCTATAAGGGTGTACTTTTTTTATCCCTTTTTTTTTTTTTTTCATATTAAAACACTATCCTCTTTAACTAACTTCATTCAATCTATCTGTATTAAAATACATCAAACCAATACCTTATTATATATTACTATATAACAATTATAATCTTCTCTATGAATAAACAAACTGATTCTAGCACGCGCCGAAACCATGACAAACCAAAAATAAAATTCAATTATAATATAAATTTAAATTACAGGGAGTGAACCAAACCAGTAGCATGAACGAATCTACCCAGAAAATTTGTGCTTAGTTTTCTAGCCCAAAGCGGGGACGTGTGGTGGCCCAGAACGGCATGCATTGTGAACGCTCTGAATGACTTCTCACAACTTTTTCTTAATACTTCTCTCTCCTTGTGGTATTTCCTACAACTGAAAATAATGTGGCGGGTATCTTCATACACTCCGCACATATCACAATTTGGGGAAGGGACAAATTTCCGTCGAAAAAGGGTTGATTTTGTTTTTGCATGGCCACTTCTGAGGCGAAACAGGCACGTTGAAAGGAGTCGGGAGGGGAGGTACATCTCTTTTGATGGCTGTTTATAATCATATAAATCCAGGAGTTGAGAGTGGGACAGGCGGAGCCAAGCCTTTTCCTCATCAAAAATTTGAGTACTAATTGATGATAGAAGTTCAGGGCTGGTCATGTGAGCAAACGTGGTGACGTCCAGATGAGAAGCAGCTTTCGCGGCTGTATCCGCTAATTCATTACCTGCAACTCCACAGTGAGCAGGGAGCCAAACAAATAATACTGACATACCTTTCCTTTCCAATTTTGTAATCAAATTTTCGATCTGAAGGGCAACGTTTCGAGCTGGACTTTGCTGACGTGAAAGGTAACTCAGGGCTGATAGTGAGTCAGAGCAGATAATGTACTTCCGATGCTGGTCATTGGTTTGTCTCGATAGTGCCTGGAGAGCAAACTTGATTGCCATCAGTTAAAATCGTCAGTTCCGGGGGTAGACGGTAAGAGAGGGTTAAACTCAGGGTTGGTATGACGACTGCGCAACTGCATGTTTTTTCCATCTTCGATCCATCTGTGTATACCTGAGTGTAATCTTGGTAATCTGCAATTTTTGCAAGGAAAATTAGTTTCATCAACATAGGGTGTCCTTCTCCTTTTGAGGTGCTAATCTTTGGGACGACCAATTTGCCGATTCCTCTGGAAGCTCTAGAAGTATCGTCGTCTAATTCGACAGTTAGTTTTCCATTGTCCATAAACTCTTCTACACCAGGCAGGCCAAGGAATCTTTGGAAAGAAGGTGTCTCGTGTGGTTTGAAGCGGATATCGGGATTGTGGCAGCTAACAATTTTTTCATGAATAATGTGTCCTTTCGCTTTAATCTTCTTCGTGAAATATCTTGCGAGGAGGTATCTCCTTCTAGTGTGAAGGGACTGGACCTCGATTGATTACAAAATGATGCAAAAGGTAGAGTTAGCAAAGTCAACAGCCAGAAAATCTCTTTTCAAAGTAGCTTCAAAACAAAGAAAAGGCACAGAATTTGCACATTTTCGGACACAAGACTGTTGAAATAAAGTAATATTTTGCCTCTCAACTGTCAGGACAGCATGTACATTTAAGTTTAACATTTCCGCGGCAAAAATCAACGAGGTCAGGTACCCCTCCTGTACTGCAACAAAAGTCATTGCCGGATATTTCAGAACCAGAGTGACATTTGTTTACTTTAGTGACTTTGATATGTTAGCCTTCTTCAGCAGGAACACTGCCATCTACCCTGTAATTTAGGACCATTTCTGAACAATAACAAGAGTTGTAAGCTCATATTGCACTTGTAACTGTATCTAGTAGATAAGGGCTCCAGAAATGATTATGGTTTTTGTAAGCAATAGTCGTACTTGGACAGTGACGATTTCTAATCCAATCTTGTTGAATCTCTAATATTCTAGCCAAGTTGCATCATCCTAGCACATCTGGAAGTACCTTAATTTGTGATCACCTTAATTCCAGACCACCCTCTCAGACTCCCCCAACAGTCGCCGGAGCCAAACCGGTTCTGTAAATGATTAATCCAGAGCATCTATTTCTTATTCCCACAAAGTTCCATCCCGATCTCTCGAGTATAAGCCGGTCACATGTTTTCAAGTCTCCCCCCCCCCCTCCCGTTCTTGTTGGCTCCTGCCCAGACAGGTAAAAGATCACCAGAGACATGTCCTCTGTTAAGTAATTAAATTTCACTCAAATCCGATCGTTCCAAAGTTATGCATGACTCAATATTCCAGATTCCCCCTCCCTCCAGTCCCCCAAGACTATTGGGTCGAGTAAATTTTCATTTATAAGTCAGTTTGATCGGATCCCTCATATGCCTCCCAATTTTCATCACGAAAATCCCCCAAACTGACAGCACTGGAATTCCGGGAAACTCACCTCCCCCCCCTCAAGTGTTTGGATCCAGTCCTATTGTGTAAACGATCTTTCTGGAGCAGATGCTTGTTCTTCCCAGCAAGTTTCACTCCGATCCCTCTATTCTAACCATTTCTCGAGATTTCCAGCCTCCCCATCCAACTCCCCCATAGCTATCGAATCCGGTCCGGACCTCAAATGGGACATCAGAGACATGTCCTTCATTCAGCTATCAAATTTCATTCCAATCCAACCCCCCTTTCGAAAGTTACAGACTACTCAATTTTCCCGATTCCCCACCCTTCACTCCCCCCCAGACGGGTCCGATCGGGAAACTGATTATTTCCAGGTTAGTTTGGTCGGGTCCCTGATATGTCTGCCAAGTTTCATCGTCCTATACATCTGGAAGTACCCGAACTAAAAAAGTGTGACAAAAAAGCTAACCGACCAACAGACGGAATTGCGATCAGTGGCATACAAAACTAAAATTTGCCAAACCTTTGATTAGAGTTCTCTGTCATTGAGAGGTTACAGCATTGCCAAAAGCTAGTAGTATTTGCGTTTTGGGCTTTCACATCTCTTGTGGTAAATAAAATAAAGTGTCCAGTCCGGATGTTAAGTTGTTATTGCTGCAATCTAGAGTTCAGCGCATTTTTAGAATCAGGCCTCAACTTCGAAACCAATCAAAATGCACATTGTGAAAGAGAGTACTCCATCAAAGGTTCCACACCCGCCTTTGTCTCCTCTTTTCGCCAGATTTGGAGTGTGTTCACTCTTTGCTGCATTTTTCTACTTTATACATTGCCCTTGAACGACCTGTCACACCGATATTAACCCAATCTCCATTCTAAAAAAGAATTGGTCCTTGTACATGTCAACGGAAATAGTCTACCGTCTTTAAGAGGTACGATTGTCGTTTTAATGATATCTTGTGGAGATATATGAGAAGTAAGGGTGTTTTTTGTACATAGTTCTTAAATAGCAAAAAAAAATATTCAAGGATATTTATAATAGAACCCAAACTCAATTAGCTACATGTTTGAATTCTAATATGTTCGTATTTCAATGTTTCACCGTAGGTCCTCTTTGGATTTATGATGTTAGTCATCTTGTCCTCCGAGAATATAGTATTCGGCTTGCTTAAATGGCAAAATGAAGAGCCAAAAAACACCCATTCAGAAAAATATTTGTTCAGCCCAAGCTGACCGTGAATCATATTTGACACTGAAAAATGGCTCTATTTTATTAAAGCTGTATTTCTGCCCTTCTTGGCAAGGATCCCCTTCAGGCTTCAGGCTCAAGCTGGAAAAGAAACTTGTGAAAGACAACTAAAGATTATTCCTTAAAGTTAAATATCTGATTTTCCGAATTTCCAAGAAGAAATTTGGTTCTTGTCAAATATTGCCAACAATATTGCCCAGTTCTCAGAAGCCCTTAATCAGCCTGATTAGCTACTATGGCTGATTGTTCAACGCTGGCGGTTCTATTGACGGACTGCAGTTGATTCGTTTTCCAGCTTCAGGGGCTTGAGCCTATTGAGGACCCTTGCCTAGAAGGGCCAGACATACAAAGAACATAACATCAAAAAAAGCAAATTTTTCAATGTGAATAATGAAAGTCCTGACTAAATTCAGGGTTCCAAAAATGGTGTTTTATTGGTTAATTTATTTTGAATGTTTGTCAAAAGTCTCCTTGAATATATGCATCCGGTTTGGCAGTAAGCCTATGCTCTGGCAAAAGAGGATTCAGATTCCGTTCAAAATGTACAAAAAATTTTCCTCTGATTCCTTTATAGACGGCCTAAAATACCTTACTGTTTTCTCTTAAATAATTTTGAACTTGAACCCTCCATGATAGATGGGAGAAGCTGTGCAGAAATTTTGGTCTAAAGTTCCTACAGAGCCCCTCCTTTCCGTACCCTTCCGCCACCTCTTTTCCAACGTGAATGTTTAAATCTGCAAACGAGTATTTGCAGAGCTAGTACCCAAGCTGGAACCCCTATCCTACCATACTGCCCAGTAGACTACCATAATTGTTTTTGGGATCCCAAAACGTAAGAGGAGGGGTACCTATGACATATCAAAACTTGTCCGTCCGTCTGTCAGCGCGATAACTTTTGAAGGGAGTGAGATATTTCGATGAAACTTGGTGTGAGGATTCTGTGGGTCAAGGGTAAGGTCAAGTTCGTAGATGGGCTCTGTAGCCCTACATTTAGGGGTGGGGGGTGGTCAAATTAAGGGGCAAAGCTATTCAGATAGTCGATTCAGGGGTAAGGAGACATGCTGAATCCGAATACTAAAGTTATCTTCTTGCCGGACAAGTAGTTCACCCGGAATCTGGCGAAAACTGGACACCAAATTTGTCGACCAATTTTCCCCTAAGCGGTCCCTACCCCTTTTTTCTCAAATCATAATAGCTCTGCGCGCGTGGATGCCGACATTCATTTGTTTATTCTATGGACGTCGGAGAGACCTAGTGTAATCGAAAGTCGAAGGGGTTGATAAATAATGTTCAAACGAGGAAATAATTTCAATGAGGATTCACTGTTAAAGTACAGGTCAAGTTCGTAGATGGGTCCTTTAGTCCTATCTTTAGAGGCAGAGGAGGGGTTTCGAATTTACGGTAAAAACATGTAGGTTTTATAAGCTAATAAGATATTCATTGAGGGGGTAAGGAGGTCCTCTGAATCCATATCTGAACTTAGTTTTCTTGCTGGACAAATGGTGCATCACGAATTCGGTTGAAACTGGAAATTCGATTGAAGCTCGAAGATCTTTCAGAAATCGATTAGAGATTCGATATCGGAGCAAGCAGGGTGTGTCCCGGGGGGGGGGGGGGGGCTACGTTTTTGGCATTCGACCAAATTTTTGCCGAAGGCGAAAAGTTCGGTCAAATTGGCGACGCCGCGATGCCCTGTTCATAAAATCGATTGTCCTCGCATTTCCAAGATGGGTGGTTTAACGTGTTTATCGGTTCCCCTTTCTTTATCGAATTTTCTAATTCATCCAACTTTTGTTCACTCCCCATCGATTTCACCGCATTCGGTGCGTCCCTTCGTAAATTCGGTGATTTAACCCGTTTATTTGGTCTCATTCGTTAGCTAAATCGTTAATTCACTTCACAAAACCAATTCACTTCACGTTAATTCACTTTTCTCAAGTCCGTATCTTTTCTATTGCATTTGGTCAGTCTATTTTATAATTCGGTCATCAATCAGATCGATTTAGTTTTGATTCATAACCGAATTTGATAATTCATCCAACTTTTGTTCAATCCGAATCGATTTCGTCGTATTCGGTCCGTCCCTGCGTAAATTCAACGATTTAACCCGTTTATCTGGTCTCATTCCTTGCCGAATTCGGTCTCATTCGGTCAGGCCGTTTCATAATAAATTCGGTGAGATTCATTTGGTTCTGATTCGTTAACGAATTCGGTAATTCACCGGATTTTTCTTTAGTCCGTTTCTATTACTGCACTTGCCGAATTCGGTTGTTTTAGGTGGTACTAATAAGAGTTTTATTCTACCAAACTCGGTTGTTATACCGCTATCGATCTGTTCCTTATTTTTTAGTTCGTTTTTCCGGTATAGCACGAATTCATTATTTGCTTACACCCAGTTACTGAGTTCGGTAATTTAAGTGGCATTTATTTAGCTCTCGTTCTTTACCATTTACGGTAGTTTCAGCTGGTTGCTGTTCATTTTTTTTTTACTTCTTACGATTGCAGTACTTCAGGAATAAGTACGTCTCTTGACGTGAAAACTAGCCTACTTCTCTTTTTCTGTAAATTCCGAACAAATGTACTTTGTATTTAGTTTATCCTGGGTCGCCCATTTCTTTTCGCGAGAAGCGAGACAGCTGTGGGTTTAATAGGTAATCTTGGGATCGCAAAAAGCACTTTTATCATCAGTGTTTCCTCAAAGTTTTGCCTGCGGCGCATTCCGCAGTCTTCACTAGTTAGACAAAAGGTGCGTCATATAGTTAGCGTTTGAGGCTCGGAGTTTTGGGGGGCTTGAACCATGCTAAAAGCCAGAATTTGCATGGGATGGAGTTAAATGTTGCCATAAAAATGGGCGGTCGCTTTGCAGAAACCCCGTTTTTTGCGATTATTTTAAGTCCTGTTGGCAAAACCAGAAAGGCTAGTGACGGCGTATCCTTGAAAAACAAGATCTAACGTTTCGATGGGATCCCAAAAATCTAATATTTGATCCAGACAACTGGGTTTTTATGACACTTGCCCTTCGGCCAAGTGCCATATAGCGATCGCAATTTGTGTCTTCCGTCGGTCTGTCGGTCGGGGTTTTGCTAGTTCGGGCACTTCCATATAAGCTAGGACGATGAAACTTGGCAAGCATATCAGGGACTCCAAATGATTAAGTTGGAAATAGTCCGATCCGAGCATCCTGGGGGGAGTGGAGGGAGGCGGAATCCGGAATCTTGAGGTATTTATAACTCTTGAACGGGTGATCGGATCTTAATGAAACTTGGTATTTGGAAAGACCTCATGTCTCAGACGATCCACATAAAATCCAGACCGGATCCGGTGACTTCAGGGGAGTTGGAGAGGGGAACCTTCCACATAAGCTAGGACGATGAAACTTGGCAGACATATCAGGGACCCCAAATGATAAAGTTGGAAATAGTCACTTCCCCGATCCGAGCATCGTGGGGGGATTGGAGGGAAGGGGAATCGGGAATCTTGAGGTATTTATAACTCTTGAACGGGTGATCGGATCTTAATGAAACTTGGTATTTGGAAAGACCTCGTGTCTCAGACGATCCACATAAAATCCGGACCGGATCCGGTGACTTCGGGGGGAGTTGAGAGGGGAACCGGAAATCTTGGGAAATGCTTAGGAGTGGAGGGATCAGGATGAAACTTGGTGGGAAGAGCAAGCACAAGTCCTAGATCCATTATTGACATAACCGGACCGGATTCGAGCAATATGGGAGGAGTTGGGGGGGGGCGGATTTCTGATTAAACGTGAGTGCGTTACTTCCTGAAGCACTAGGACGATACAACTGGGCTGGGATATCAGGAACTTGAATAAACTGACTTGACAATAGTCGTTTGCATGATCGGATCATCGTGGAGGGAGTGGCCGGAGGGGGAATCCGGAATCTTGAGGTATTAATAACTCTCGAACGGGTGATCGGATCTTAATGAAACTTGGTATTTCGAAAGACCTCGTGTCTCAGACGATCCACATAAAATCCAAACCGGATCCGGTGACTCCGGGGGGCGTTGGAGAGGGGAACCGGAAATATTGGGAAATGGTTAGAGTGGAGGGATCACGATGAAACTTGGTGGAAAGAGCAAGCACAAGTCCTAGATACATCTTTGACATAACCGGACCGGATTCGAGCAATATGGGGGGAGCTGGGGGGGTGGGGTGGGGGTGGGGGTGGATTTATGATTTAACTCGAGTTCGGTACTTCCTGATGCACTAGGACGTTGCAACTGGGCTGCATATCAGGGACTTGAGTAAATCGACTTGACAATAGTCGTTTGTATGATCCGATCATCGTGGGGGGAGTGGCCGGATGGGGAATCCAGAATCTTGAGGTATTTATAACTCTTGAACGGGTGATCGGATCTTAATGAAACTTGGTATTTGGAAAGACCTCGTGTCTGAGACGATCCACATAAAATCCGAGTGACTTCGGGGGGAGTTGGAGAGGGGAACCGGAAATCTTGGGAAACGCTTAGAGTGGAGGGACCAGGATGAAACTTGGTGGGAAGAGCAAGAACAAGTCATACATACATCATTGACGTGAAATTATATACCTTATTTCTAGGTCTAATCCTAGGGGGGGTTGAAGGGGGGATTTTGTGACATTTTCATCTACTTTCTTGTACCACCTACTCGTAACAAGTGCCATATGAGCTCGTAGCTCTTGTGTATTCGCCGGATCCAGTCTTCGCCAGGCAAATCATTAGAGAAAACCAACATCAGATATACCTCTATAAGCCATATCTATTTTGACGATACTGACAGAAACTTCCTGCTTTACTTCTGCCAACTTTCCGGTTTCGGCCGAATTCCGAGCGAACTACTTGTCCAGCAAAAAAGAAAATTCAGAATGGATTTCAGCGTACGGTATCTCCTTATTCCTATAAAGAACATACTCGACGTCTCTTCTTACCCATACGTCTGTCATCTAATCAACTTCAAATACAACTTAGGCTATTACTTTTTACAAATTTTCCGGTTTTGGCCGGATTCCGGGCGAATTAGTTGTCCGGGTAGAAAATGCTTTTCACGTAATTGTTCAGCATGTCTACTTACCCCTAAATCGAACATTTAATCGTCTTCAAATCAAACTTACTTTAACAAACTTTCCGTTTTTTTGCCGGATTCCGGGCGAACTACTTGTCGGACGAGAAAATGTTCTGCATATTCGTGTTCAGCAGGTCTTCTTATTTTGTTTGCCCCTTAATTTGGACCCCGTCCCCCTTCCCTAAATGTAGGGCTACAGAGCCCATCTACGAACTTGACCCAAAGAGTCCTCACACCAAGTATAATAGGAAAAGCGCGAAAACAAGCCAATTTTTCTCTGTAAACTTATTTGTTTACCTTGTTAACCTCTGCAACTTTTTACGTTGTAGCTTCATGAAGGCAACTCGCTGTGTTTTTAGATTTCTTATTTTTTTTAATAAGTTCAGTAAAAATCAGGTACCGGTTCGGTAAATTTTACCAGGTTCACCCCCCCCCCCCCAAATGAAGAAAGGCTCGGGACGCCCCTGGGGGCAAAGAGACATGCGGAATCCATTTTTGAACTTTATTTTAACATTAAAAATATTCAAGGAATCTGACGAAGACTGAACGGCGAAGACATGACTCAATTGTTTGAATCAAATGCTAGATTTTTGGGATCTCATCGAAACCTTTGGTCTTGTTTTTACTGTCATCAACAAGTTTTAGTCTTCTTTGCCTTTTTTTGTTTTTTGTTTTACATTTTATGTTAGGATATTTGAGTGTGTATTATTTAACTTTACGTTAATGATTTTTACAGTATGTATTTTAGTTACGGTAGTCAACACCCCATTTGGCCCAAATCACAGTTTGTGTTGGTGTTTTGAAGTAAACTCAGAACACTTCACCTGTTGACAGATAGCAAAAAAAAAATAGAGAAATAACTTTAAAGAATTTTTCTGCTTTCTCTAACTAGAAGTCCATTTCTTGACCAAGACGAGATTCCAGGAGATAATTGCGATAATTCAAATAGGTTCTTTGGAGATCAACCTTATCACTATCCCCAAAAGAAACAATAACCTACATGGATATCAAGCTTATAAAATGATTATCATTTGTAGTTGGCGATATTTTTCTTCTTGGTCAGGTTTCTGTTCACGTCATGTCCTTTTAACACTAAACTAGCGAACAGACATGAACATGTCCAGTCACCACTTAACTATCGAAATTGGCTCATTGCAAGAGAACATCCCCTTTTCTTTATAGATTTAGACATCCTTTTTTGGGATCCCAAAACGTAAATGGAGGGATACCTATGACATCGCAAAAGTTGTCCGTCTGTCCGTCCGTCCGTCTGTAAGCACGATAACTCTCGAAGGGAATGAGATATTTTGATGAAACTTGGTGTGAGGATCTATTCGGTCATCGGACCAGTCGAGTTCGTAGATGGGTTTTGTAGCCCTACATTTAGGGGTGGGGGAGGGGGTTCAAGTTAATGGGCAAACAAAATATTTTGAAACAACTAATGTGATAGTCGATTATGGGGTAAGGAGACATGCTGAACATGATGGTGAAATTCATTTTGTCATCGGACAAATAGTTCGTCCGGAAACCGGAAAGTTTTTAAAAGTAAAAGTTTTATTTAAAGTTGATTAGATGTTTGATTCAGGGGTAGGATGACATGCTGAACACGGTGGTGAAAATCATTTTCTGGACGGATAAGTAGTTCGCCCGGAATCCGGTCCAAACCGGATAGTTCGTTAAAATTAAAAGTTTTATTTGGGGTTGATTAGATGTTCGATTTAGGGCAAGAAGACATTCTGAACACTTATGTGAACACAATTTTCCACCCGGACATGTAGTTCGCCCGGAATCCGGCCAAAACCGGAAAATTGTTAAAAGTTGAAGTTTTATTTGTAGTTGATTAGATATCGGATTTCGGGGTAAGAAGAGATGCTGAATCCGTGTGTGACAATCATTTTACGCGGACATATAGTTCGACCGGAATCCGGCTTGAGTCGGAAATTTGTTATGAGTTAAATTTTTATTTGAAGTTGATTAGATGTTAATTATTGGGGAAAGAAGATATCCTGAGTTCGTTTTTTAGCTTTCTTTTTTCGCCGGACAAGGTTCAGGTTCAGGTTCTTTTATTAACAAACTAAATAACAAAATGTCCAGAGCCCGGCTGAGAAGACAAATTCGTAGTGCACGGGATGGATTCAGTAGTTCGGGAGTTCGGCGGAAACCGGGAAATTGGCAGAAGTGGAACGAAGCTTTCGTCACAACAGATATGACTTATAGGGGTAAACACACATGCTGAATCCATATCTGAACTTAGTTTTCTCAGACGATTAGCTATTTGGCCTTAATATGTTTCTGAATTTTAAGGTTCAAGGAGTCTGGCGATGACTGGATCTGGCGAAGACAAGACCCAGTTACCTGGATCAGATATTGAATTTTTGGGATCCCATCAAAACCTTTGGTCTTGTTTCCAGAAGACATGGCTTAGGAAAAGAGAGATCCTATCGTTTTGTGTTTCTCAGTTCTTATTCTTTTCCTCAGGCTGCCAAAATTGTTTGACAAGAATACCATATGCGACATGTATTGCCACTCTGCTCTGTATCGTTGGCGTGTCAATTTTCAGTGGCACAATGTTCCGGGGTGCAGCTCTTTGCAGATTGATATTCCAGGAAGTTTTTCATGTTCAGGTTGAATGGTAAGTGTGCAAACTAGTTTAGTTTACATAATTTTTTACTCTTATTTTCTTATTGTAGGTCCATCTTGCATCGACATAAATTAATGACAGTAATAATTGATGCAAGCAAGGGCAGTCTATCCGAATTGCTTCGTTTTTAGGTAGGATATCAAATCAAATTAAATCGTTTATTGACAAACCAACTTCATAGCTTTCTTCGTCAGAAGATGCTAAACTACGCTGGTTGTAAAGTAATAAAATAAATATATTACACTAATAATTATTCACTTTGTTAAAAATCTCTGTAAAAAAAGGTCACAAACGAGTTCATGAACCTTGAAGTTCGTCCTCTGACAGGCACTAGTTTCTTTTGCTGTCTTGTCCTGCTATTTTTCGGAGCATCAGGGGGGAACAATGATAGCCCAGACTTTGTCAGACACTAGATTACCGATGGCCAGACGCTGGGTTAATCTGTAGTCCATTTTGCGCGCCCTACATCTGTAGCCTACTGTTCTGGTGTGTGCCACATTCTGTGAAAAAAAGAGATTGAAGTTTTGAAGACACCCTACTTTAATCACTGTAAACTTGTAATGTATCTCCATCGTTCGTGTCAACCGTAAGTTAGTTCAGAAGTTTGATTTTCGTCATTACATTAGGCGTTAAGCTTTTAGCTTGTCGCTATCACTAAACAAGTACAAACGGATTACATTGATAGTGAGCATCCAAAAACGGATCCGCGCGGGGCAAGGGAAATATGCGGCGAAACGCAAAATACAAGCGAACCAAGGCCCCGGTACCGCTAATGCAGTTGATGATTCCACCGCCGCCGATGCCAGTGGGTCGTCAAGTTGCAGCAAGGCGTCGAATATGGAGACAAACGATTTGAGTCGGGTTGACAGTATCGTAAAAGAATCCCGGGACGAGCGATCCGCATGTTCCTATCGCTTTCCTGTTCGCAATTATAACAGACCGGAACGAATTTTGCGAAGTGCACCATGCGAAGTGAGCTTTCAAAAAACGGATCCGTGCGGGGCAAGGGAAATATGCGGCGAAACGTAGCAAAATACAGGCGAACCAAGTCCCCGGTACCGCTAATGCAGTTGATGATTCCGCCGCTGCCGCCGATCCGAGTGGGTCGTCAAGTTGCAGCAAGGCGTCACTTTCGTCCAGCCGCTTGCTCCATCAGTGCCCCCCGTGGCGCCGCCTCCCACAGTTCCTGTGCCATCTCCCCCTATTCCCAGACGCACGTCATGGCCCACATTCCTCCCTTCTAGCCACATTTGGAGCACGATTACAGAATGCGAAGCCTCCTACCCGGTCTCCATTCAGTACCCCTGATGCCCAGCTATTGCGTTCCAACAACCAACAGGTTCCTACCGCTTTTCCAGGACCCCGCCGGACTGATGGGGTTTCCGGACTGATGAGGTTTCAGAGTCAGAATCCGGGAGCATCAAAGACATTTTTTCTTTTCCAAAGATTCTCCTTGCCAACCTGCGCTCCTTGTCAAATAAGCTTGAGGAACTTGAATTGAGCCTTAAACACAGCTCAGCTGAAGTTGCATGCCTAACTGAGACCTGGTCTGAGACCTACGTCGGCGATTTCTGGCTATGATGTTTACTTGCAACCCAGACTTGATAAGGAAGGACTTCCCGTAAGTCATGGTGCGGGAGTCGGTCTCTACTGCCATTCCTCAACTCAAAGCCACATTCTTGATCCGAAGTTCCCAGAAACCCAGAATTTGAGGCGTTATGGGTTTGGACAAGACCAAAGTTTCTACCAAAAGACGCTACATCACTGATATTTTGCGTACTATATTATCCACCTCGGGGGCCGTACCGTAAGGAGCCTGTGACTTACTTGCAGTTATGCGCGGATTCTATCAGATCCCTGCACCCTTGTGCAGGAATTGTCTTACTGGGTGACTTAAACCTTCGTGGATTGCCGAGTCCTTGTCACTTAAGCAGGTCGTAAATGTGAAAACGCGTGGGGAGAAAACGCTTGATCGTATATTTACAAACATATCTCAGTTCTACGAACCTCCATCTGTTCTACCCGCCGTAGGCATGAGTGACCATGATACTTCAGTCTGGAAACCGGTTAACACAGTGCTAATCAGAGACAAGAAGGTTATCGTCCTTTTACGTCCGAGCGAGTTGCCTGTTTCAAGGACAGGTTACAGCGTAAGAACTAGAGCGACGTCCTGAATCTGAGTGATGTCAACCAAAAGGTGTCTTCATTTACTTCTGAACTCTACAAGAAGTATACCGAGTTATTCCCGGAAAAGTCTATTGTGTGTAAACCACAAGACAAACCATGGGTGTCCAAAGAGATGAAAGAGTCGATGATAGTTCGTGAAAGTTTCTGGGACTGGGGCATGAAGAGTGATGCAAGACGGCTTCAGAACAGGATTGTGAGTGCAACCCGCAAAGCGCGCAAAGAGTACGGAGAAAGGTGCGTAGCTAAGTTCATGTCATCGGATCCGCGCAAGTTCCACAAAAGAGTCCAAGAAATAATGGGCCGTGAGCAGAAGCCGCTGACAGTTTATGATGAGTCGGGTAATTTATTGTCAGCTGATCAAATAAACGATCATTTGCTGCAATTTGTCGGTTGCACCCACCTCTTGATTCGTTGCCTGATTTGCCTGAAGTGTCTGAAATCCCAATCATTCAGCCCCAAGCAGTCTTCGAAAAGCTAAAAAAGCTTGACACATTAAAAAGTGGTTACCCCGAAGAAATTCAAGTTTCCCTTATTGTTGAGTGTGCTGTGGATATAAAACCTGTGCTGACTGCTTGCTTTAATCAGTGTTTTGTCGACGGTGTATTTCCAGATTGTTTCAAGAACGCATTCATTACACCTATACCCAAACAGAAGAAAGCACTATCTGTGTCTGATCTACGTCCGATTTCCAAGACACCTGTTTTATCTAAAGTCCTCGAGAGCTTTATTTTTGAACTTTTATTCGATGATGTTGAGGACAAAATTGACGGGGGGGGAGGCGGAGGGGGATCGGAAATTGTATGAAACTCTCAGAGTGGAGCGATCGGGGCTCCAGATACATCACTGACAGAACTGGACCGGATCGGACACTATGGGGGGAGTTGGAGGGTGGTTCCGGAATTCCGGCGATCCGTAGGTAATGTACTTCCAGGTGGACTAGGACAACAAAACTTGGCAGGCATATCAGGGACCCGGCCAGATTAACTTGGAAACAGTCATTTGTCCGATCCGACCATCGTGGGGGGAGGGGGACCCGGCGGAATCCGGAAATTAGTGGCATGTATAACTTTCGAACGGGTTTTCAGATCTTAATGAAACTTGATATCTTGAAAGACTTCATGTCTCAGATGTCCCATTTCAATACAGGACCTGGTCCGATGAACTGGGGGCGGTGGCGGAGGTGAGAACCGGAAATCTTGTGACACGCATAGAGTTGAGCGATCAGGGTGAAACTTGGTGGGAAGTCCTTGAGACCGGGAAAAGTAAGAGAGCCCCCCGTAAGCCATGGATTAATGATGAAATTATCGAACTGATGCAAGTGAGAGATGACCTTTTTAAAGCACACCTGAACTGTGAGTCGGATGATAGCTGGGATGCGTTTCGGAAGGTTCGAAATAAAGTAAATTCTGTTCGCAGAACGGCAATGAAACAGTATTATTCTGATAAATTCGAACAACAGAAAGGGGATATGAAAGGTACGTGGCAAACGATAAAGAACGTGCTCGGTACTGGTAAATCCTCTAACTTCCCAGAAAAGGTGGAAGTTGATAATCTGACTATCAGCAATGACAAGGATATTACCAATGAATTTTGCAAGTACTTCTCTAAAATCGGTAGTGATATATCTAGTGAAGCAAGAAAAAACAGTGAACAGTTCATGGATCAGGAATTCCCTGACAACCGTGGTGAATCTTTGTCATTTAATTTTGTACAGTGTAATATGGATGACATTAGTAAAGCTGTCAAGTCGATAAAGTCGAATTAGTGCTTACCTCCTGCCAGTTCTCCTATATCTAGTGAACCTATCGATTACGAAAGGTGGCTTTCCGCATGCATTAAAGCAAGCTAAAGTGATTGTGCTGCACAAAGGAGGTGACAAAAATGAGTTATCAAACTATAGACCGATCTCAATTTTACCTTTATTTTCTAAAATTTTTGAAAAAGTAATTTATGCTCAAGTTTACTCTTATTTAGATTCTTTTGGTTTTATTAGTGATAATCAGTTTGGTTTTAGAAAGCGCCACTCAACGTTGCATGCGATTCATCACCTTCTAGATAATTTAAATGATGGATTTGAAAGAAAGTCTATCCCTCTAACAGTATTTATTGATTTAAAGAAAGCTTTCGATACGGTAGATTTCAGCATACTTTTAAAGCGGTTAAAAAGTCTAGGTATTAAAGATAATGCTTTAAATTGGTTTCAATCTTACCTTCACGGACGGTCTATAAGTGTTGTTCACAAAGATATTGTCAGTGCCGTGATGCCCGTCACTTGTGGTGTGCCGCAGGGTTCCGTTTTAGGACCCCTTCTATTTCTAATTTATGTGGATACCTTACGGTATTATATAAGTGATGGTGTAATAACTTCTTTTGCTGACGATACAGCTATTACTGTTTTTGCCAAGTCAGTTCATGAAGCTGTGGAAAAAGCAAATCGTGCACTTGAGTGTCTCCGTGTCTTCGTGAGTGTGAGTTGCCTTGCTGTCAACGCAAAGAAGACCAGCTTCCTAATTTTTAGCAGAACTGGGTCTCTATCTGCAATGGATTCTGCAGTTGTATATGGATCTGAAGTTATCCAACAAGTTTACAACCTCCGTTACCTGGGATTCCATATCGACTGCAATCTTAGCTGGAAGAAACACAGTGAAATAATATCAGCGAAAGCTTCTAGAGGTCTAGGGATAATCCGAAAACTGAAACACAGAGGCGTTACTAGCCAAAATGTTTGGGGGGGGGGGACGAGGAATTTACCGACTGGCTGAAAACTTTACCGACTTTTTCTGCAGAAAAAACGACTGTTTTCAACAATAAAAATGACATTATTGAAAAAAAATCGACTGATTTTCAGAAACATCTACTTATTTTCATAAAAACCGACTATTTTGACGAAAAATCGACCAATTTTCAGAAAAACCGACTATCGCCGGTGAAAAAAATCAACTGTTTAGACGAAAAATCGCGGCGCTTCGCACCGACTCGGTTATTTTTACCGACTGGCCGACGGCATTGGGGGGGGGGGGCGTCCCCCCCCCTCCCCCCCCCCAGTCGTGACGCCCCTGCTGAAACATACATTTCCAGTGTCAACCCTGAAGCTTATATATAGCTCAATTCTTGAACCATATATTGGGTACGGGTGCTCGGTATGGGCCAGTAACTTCATAAGTAATTACAAAAGGATACAAATAGTGCAAAACAAAGCAATGAGAGTGCTCGGTGAACTGCACCAGTGTGAAAATACTGTTGCTTGTTATAAAAAGCTTGGTGTTCTGAATGTTGGACAACAGCGTGACTACCAGCTATCAGTTTTTGTATTTCAGTGTTTAAATAAGTTGTCCCCTGAGTACTTCTGGAATACATTTTCCCAGAATTCTTTTTACCATGAATATGCTACCAGAAATGGTGACCATCTGGTTCACGAAATCCGACACTCAACGAGGTCAGGTTTCGCTATTAGAAACATCGCTGTTTCAGCGTGGAATGGTCTCCCGGATAGTATTAGAGCGGCCGGTAACTTAATTTTGTTTAAAAGAAAGCTGAAGAAATTTTTAATTGAAAAAGGTAATTGAAAAAGGTGGTTGAATTTTGGGGGTTGTTGGAAGGGGGTGTAGGGAGGCGGAGAGTGAAGAGGTGGGGTGGGGGGAGGTGAGAGGGGGGGTGGTGGGTAGGGTGTGACGAGGAAATCATTTTTATTTCCTATATTCTTTTTTTTCTCTCTCTCTTTCTTTACCTCTTTTTTCTTTTCTTTCTTTGAAAATACATTAGGTTAGTTTTTATGTCATTATTTATTGAATAATTTCAAGTTAAAAGGTGGTTAGAAGATACAGCCACCCGCAGGACTTTTGTCTTTTATGTGGTTGTTGAGTTTTTTTGTACAATGGTGAAAGTTTTTGGTGAAGTAAAAAATATCTGAATCTGTAATCTGTAATCTGTAGTACAGGCACAAATTCTAGGTGCATCGGTGACAGAATCAGACCGAATTCGGGTACCGAGCGGTGGGAGCTGTATGGGGTTGTCCGAAATTCCGGTGATCGTGAGTTAAGGTACTTCCAGATGTGCTAGGACGATCTGCTGGAGCATTAGAAACTTGACATCATTGGGTTAGACATCGTTACTTCTCCGATCCGACCATCCCTTAAAGAACTCATCTTAACCGCAAAGTGCTTTTTCACGATCGCCATGAGCACACGATTCTTTTTCACTCAAAGGTTTTGCTTAGAAATTAATGTTTACCGCCCTTAAAGTGCGCATGTTAACCGAAAAGTGAAAAAAAAAATTGACTATTACTTCCATCCTCTGACCCAGCCTTGCAAGTTTGGTGCATCTTAAACGAAAAGTGAAAAAAATACTTTTGACCATCGCTTCCATCTGACTCTCCATATGAGCTTCCAGCTCTTGTTGTTTGTTTGTTTTAATGCTGTTCATAAAACGCATTTCTGTAAACTGTGTTGATGGTCTTCAGGTTTGTTTACATAGCACTGAAATTAGCTGCTTCAAAATAACCCTAGTATGGACTGTATTCTTCACCCCCAGGTCAATCAGAAGAACTACAAATCATATTTGCTCGACCGTGCTAGTAAAAAAACAAAAAACAAACAGACTACCTTGGCAAAATCTGACCTAATTTTCACGCCAGTCTATTCTTTCAGGATTGGCATAATACAGCTTGTGTTCGTCATCGCTGGTGGGACTATGGCTGTTTTAAGTCTCATAATTTTATCAGTTGGTTGTGTTTCAACGGGTGAAACAAGACAACGGATGTATAATACTGGAGGAGCACGCATTGGTGGAAGACTTACCTGTATTATTGTAAGTACAATCATATGCATTGTTCAGTCGACTTGGGAAGGTGTTTTTTTTTTTTTTTTGCTTTTTGCCCCACTTCAGCCCTAAGGGGTGTCATCCGTTCCTCAGTGTTGAACTCCGCACTAACGTTTTGGCCAGTGGTCTGGGTTCCGTCTGAATATTTCGAAGTAGCTCCATATGGTTTCCTCGCCGTTATACCGTGTTTCTGACATTTTTACGGCACTTGAGCATACTCAAGTGCTATATAGCGATCGTAATTTTTGTCGATCTGTCTGTATGTCATTCTGTCGTTCTGTCGGTCTGTCCTGGTTTTGCTAGTTCGGGCACTTCTGCATAAGCTAGGACGATGAAACTTGGCAGGCGTATCAGGAACCCGGCCAGATTAACTTACAAATAATCACTTCCCCGATCCGACTTTCTCCGGATCCAGGAGTCCCGAAACTAGGAACAAGGGGAGCAAAAAGCAAAACGTCTAGATGCGGTATTGATCCAACGACCTCTGACATGTAAGCCCAACACACTAGCGCGAAGCGCCATTCGAACACGTCTGGAGATCCGAATTTGGGAACATTTACAGTTTAAGGATCGAGATGCGTCAAGAACAAGTGCTTCGGAGTAGAGGGATTGGAAATCCGGAAACTTGTAACATGTATAGCTTTAGATCGGGTAATCGGAGATGCATGAAACTTGACATATGTCAAGAACAAGGGCTTCAGATGCTCAGTTTTAAATCCGGACCAGATCCGATAACTGGGGGGGGGGAGGGATTTACCGGGGTCTCGTGAAACGCTTCCACATAAGCTAGGATGGCTAGGACAACAAAAATTTGGCAGGCATATCAGGCCGACCAGAATAACTTGGAAATAATTACTTCCCCGATCCGACCATCGCCGGGGGAGTGGAGGGATGGGAAATCCGGAAACTAGTAACATGCATCACTTTGGAACGGACAATCGGACATGCATGAAACTTGTCAATTATGAAGAACAAGTATCTCAGATCTTCAATTTCAAATTCTGGACCGAATCCGAAAACTTGGGGGAGGGGGTAGAGGAGGGGACCGGAAATCTCGTGAAATACTTAGGGTCGAGGGATCGGGATGGAACTTGAAGGGAATAACAAGCGTTAACCCCAGATACTTTATTAACAAAACAATACCGGATCTTGTCACAGTAGAGGGGGTTTTCCCGGATTTACGGTGATCACGAGTTAGGGTATTTCCCGATGTACTAGAACCATGAAACTTGACAGACATATTAGGTACTCTCCCAGGTCGACTTGAAAATAGTTCCTTTCCCGATCCGGGAGTCGGGAGGAGTGGAAGGATGGGGAATCCGGATTCTAGTGACATGCATAACTTTGGAACGGGTGATCAGACGTGCATGAAACTTGTCAAGTGTCAAGAACAAGTGTCTCAAATGATCAGTTTCAAGTCTGGAACGTATCCAATAACTTGGGGGAGGGGGGGGAGCTGGAGGGGGGTCCCCCAGATCTCATGAAACGCTTAGAGTCGAGAGATCGGGATGGGACTTGGAGGGAAGAACAAGCATAAGCCGTAGATACATTATTGCCGAAACCGGACTGGATCGTGTCACAGGGGGAGGATTTGGAGGGGGTTTGCCACTGTTCCGATGATGACGAGTTAGGGTACTTCCAGATGTGCTATGACCGTAAAATTTAGCAGGCATGTTAGGGACTCAATCAGATTGGCTTAAAAATAGTGCCTCCCCCGATCCGATCATCGTTTGGAGGAAGAAACAGTTGTCTTTGAGTGGTATAACCATTGCAGAGTTACTAGATCAAGCCCATTTTCTGATGAAATGAATATCGGGAGAGAGATCCTGCAAACCATATCTGACACACATGCTAACTGTTCTTACAAGTGCCATATGCGATATCAGCTCTTGTTTGTTTTACCGGCCAACCCTTTTGCGAAGATATTGACCACTGCCCACCCGATGGAAAATTTTCGAAAATTAGTCGCATGGAGTTGTACGAAAAAGTAGCATGCAGTAGTAACTGTTGCCACTGCATGCTACTACCAGCAAACCGGATGCTACTGCAGTAACGTTGGATGCTATCGGATACACGTAACTTTTCCGTACAACTACCATACAACTACACAGTAAAAGGATTTTTCATCGGGCAGCTGCCCCATTCCGTCCCACCCCACCCACTTACCCCCCTGTTCGTGTTTGGTCTATTTTTAGGCTAGTTTTTTCTTTCTTTGTACTTTCTTGTTTTCTTTCTTTACTTCAGCTACTTTCATTTCTGGAATTGTTGGTTCAAACCAACTTGTTATTATTTTCATTTTCTTGTCCATTGCTGAAGTATACACGGAGTATGTAGCCTACAGAGTATAATCACTCAGTTGCACTAAGACCAGTGGCAAAACTAAGGGTGCGTGCAAATCCGTGAATTTAATTTTTCCTTTTTTCGTTTCTGGTACCGATTGTTCGTTTTGTTTCTGATATCGTAATAGTTATTTTGTCTGTTGGTCATTTGTCAATCCATACCCATGAACGACCCATATTTGAGTAGGCTAACCATGCTACGCTCCGATTGTCGGAAAAAGCCTTGTCGTAAAATCGGGATCCTCGTTAAAAAGTCTTGTCGGAATATCGGAAGAAAAACCATGTTTTTTCTGGTATCGACAAAAGCCTTGTCGGTAAATTTTTTAATCGGGATACTGTTTGTTCGTGTCATTCCGTTTCTGAAACCGACGAAAACCTTTTTGCGAAAAGTCGAAGATGCTGAAAAAACATTGTCGGCTAATCGAGGTCCCTAATTCCCTTGGCTGCTTAGCTCCGAAGCGGTCACAGGGAAAGTCTTGTCGGAAATTCGGAAGGACCGGCCATCCCTGTTTGTCCTTCCGTGTCCGGTAGCGAGTAAAGCTTTGTCGGCAAATCAAGACCCTCATTTTACTTTTTGGAAACCCTTTTGATATGATGGCCAGGTAGATATTCCTTCAGCCCAAGCTGACTGCGAATCATGTTTGACAATTCAAACAGGATATGTCAGCCACTTTTTTTTTTAGAGCTATATTTCGACCCTTCTTGGCAAGGGTCGGGTCCCCTTCAGCCTCAAGCTGGAAAATTACTTCTAAATGCTCGAGCGGCTTGAGCCAGCCTGAAAAGGACCCTTGCCAAGAAGGGCCGAAATATAGCTCTAATAAAACGTAGCTGACGTATCTGTTTTGCATTGTAAAAAAAAAAAGATGACCAGAAATAGTCAAGTCATTAAATAGGGAAACCGTTTTTTCTTGAACCACCTACAGACCCTACAGTCGTTTACTCTGTAGTTTACCCCCTCCCCCCCCAACTCCCCCACCGTGGTCGGACAAGTGGAGCAAGTGTAAGTGGTCAGCTTCAGGTAGGCTATCTGCTCCTAAAAACCCATCAAGTATCACTCGAATTGGAGCACTTTCTAGAAAATGTTCAGGGAATGACTATTCCACTTCTGGTTTGGACATATGAATAGCACATCTCCGGCATCTGCTCCTACCAACCATCATGTTTTCCTAGAATCACCCTTTCGCAACAGACCGACAGCGGACAGAAATTACGATCGCTATATGGCCCTTGAGCCGAAGGCTGCAAGTTCTGTAAAAAACACAGTAGTTAAGTTTGCAAGTAAAAAAGACGGACGAATAAATCTTTAAGTGATGCAGTGCTTCTAATACTGTGTCCGTCACATATTTTCTGCTGCTCAGGACCTCTGCGTTTCTGCCCTTCACCGTTTTTTACGCATTCCATCTAGGAAGAAGATTTTATAGACTCGTTTCCTTTTTCTTTCCTTTTCTTGTTTATGTTTATTTTTTTATCTGCGCATTTACTCCATTATCGACAAATCATATTAATTTTGTCCTTGTCTCTGTCTGTACTGCGCTATTGCCCTTATCTTCTATAGTGCGTAAATTAAATTTCATCATCATGATCAGGAAAATTAGTTTTGTGGGCGGAAGGCGAAAGGTTTTTCGTTACTCCTGTAAAATCTGAAGAATGTCTCTTATCACTGTTTGGAAAACCACCTATGACATGTTTTTGCGGATAGGTTGGAATCATAGAGAAGAGTTGTTGTAGTTAAGGTTTACCAGAAGAGTTGATGTTTTTTTTTTTTTTTTTTTTTTTTTTGTATGCGATGGCCCTCGGGCTCTAAGCAAATATATCATATCATATCATATATGTCAAGATTCAGCAGTACAAGTTGAATAATCCGCACTCAGGTTAGGTAAGCGAGGAGTCCTATGAAGGTAATTCCAGGATTGGAAATTTGTCGTCGTCTTTCATTTTCACCAAGCTCCAACGAAACTCCCATGCGCCCAGTTATCGATTTAAATTCGCAGTTTCTATCCGTCTGTCGGCTGGTCCGTCTGTCTGTCCCGGTTTTGCTAGTTCGGGCACTTCCAGATAAGTTAGGACGATGAAAGTTGGCAGGCGTATCAGGGACCGGACCAGATTAAATTAGAAATAGTCGCTTCCCTGATCCGACCATCTGGAGGGGGGGGGGGGTGGAGCGAGGGGGAATCAGGAAAAACGAAGTATTCTTTTCCTTATTCCCAGTTTAAATCCGGACCGGATCCGGTGACATTGGGGGGAGCTGGAGGGGGGAACTGGAAATCTTGGGAAACGCTTGGAGTGGCAAGATTGGGATGAACCTTGGTGGAAAGAACAAGCACGAGCCTTAGATAAGTGATTGACTTAACCGGGCCGGATTCGTCCACTGTGGGGGAGTTGGGGGGGGGGGTCCGAATTTTGAGTGATCCCACGAGTTTAGTACTTCCTGGAGTGCTAGGACGATGAAAATTGGCAGGAGTGTAAGGGACCCGAACATGTTGACTTGAGAATAGTCGTTTCCCTGATCCGACCATCCGTGGGAGGAGGGAGGGGGAATCCGGAAGTGAGGTATTATTAACTTGCTAACGGGTGATAGGATCTCAACGAAACTTGATATATAGAAAGACCTCGTCTCTCAGACGGACCATTTTAAGGACGGACCGGATCCGGTGATATTGGGGGGAGTCGGAGGGGGAATCGGAAATCTTGGGAAACGCTTAGAGTGGAGGGTTCGTGATGAAAGTTGGTGAGAAGAACAAGCACAAGTCCTACATATGTGAATGACATAACCGGAACGAATCCGGTCACTGTGGGAGAGTTGGGGGGTGGTCCGGATTTCTAGTGATCGTGCGATTTCGGTACTTTCTGATGTGTTAGGACTATGGAACTGGGTAGGCGTGTCAGGGACCCGAACAGATTGACTTGAGATTAGTCGTTTCCTCAGTCCGACCATCGGGGGGGGGGGGGGGGGGTCCGAGTTTCTATTGATCCCTCGAGTTCGGTACTTCCTGATGTGCTAGGACGATGAAGCTTGGCAGGCTTGTCAGGTACCCGAATAGATTGAATTGAGAATGTCGTTTCCCCGATCCTACCATCGTAATGTAGTGGCAAACTCAGCTATTGGACGGGTTATCGGATTTAAATGAAACTTGATATTTAGAAATACCTCGTGCCTCAGATGTCCCATTGTAAATCCGGACCGGGTCCGGTGACATTGGAAGGAGTTGGAGGAGGGAACCGGAAATCTTTGGGAACGCTTAAAGTGGAGGGATCGGGATGAAACTTGGTGGGAAGAACATGCACAAGTTCTAGATACGTCATTGATATAATAGTTTTGAGTTCGGGCACTATGGGGGAGTTGGGGGGTGGTCCGGATTTCTAGTGATCGTGCGAGTTCGGTACTTCCTTATGTGTTAGGACGATGGAACTCAGTAGGCAGGTCAGGGACCCGAACAGATTGACTTGAGAATAGTCGTTTCCTCAGTCCGACCATCGTGGGAGGAGTGGAGGGATTAGGGATCCGCAGTCTCGTGGCACGGGCAGTTTTTGTATGGGATATTGTATTTGAATGAAACTTGGCAAGTAAAAAGAGCTATCGTCTCAGATGTTCCATGACAGGGTCGAGGAGGCGAGGGAGGAGGGGGGAATCTGGAATCTTGAGGTATTTATAACTTTCCAACGGGTGATTGGATCTTAATGAAGCTTGATATTTGCAAAGACGCCGAGTCTCAGACGACCCAGTTCAGATCCGGGTCGGATCCGGTGACTTTAGCAGGAGCCAGAGGGGGGAACCGGAAATCTTGGGAAACGCTTAGAGTGGAGGGATCGGGATGAAACTTGGTGGTAAGAATAAGCGAAAGTTCTAGATACATTGTTGACATAACCAGACCAGGCTCGGACACTGTGGGGGAGTTGGGGGGGGGGCTTAATTGTGCCGGTCCCGCAAGTTCTGAAGTTCCTGATGGTCTAGAACGATAACACTTGGAAGACATGTCAGGGACCCGAACAGACTGACTCGAGAATAGTCGTTTCCCCGATCCGACCACTATGGGGGTTGCGAAAAGATTTGACATGCACACAAGACAAATGGATAGACAAAATAGGATGCAAATTGGACACTGCCGAGCTTATGCGACCTTGATTTGTTATTTGGCGTCCGGACAGGATCCGGCCAAGGTGGGGGGGGGAGCGTGACTCGGATATTTGCAAATAGGCTCTGCTTCGATTCCAGTCAAACTTGACGGACTTGAACAGGATAAGTCAGAGATGCGACATTTATGTTTCCGAGTCGTATTTAGCCACGGTGGGCGGAGTTGGAAGGGGAGTCCCGGAAATTTTGGGTCTCGAATAAGGGTCAAACAAGTTGAGTGATTTGAATGAAACTTGAAAGGTACAGAGATCATATGCCTTAGATGACATATTTTAAGGTTCGAATCGGATCCGACCACGGTGGGGGGGGGGGGGGGGGGGTTACCGAAAGTTCCCCAGAAAATGCTCAGATTCGAGTGAAAGATAGGTGTTGAGAGGAAATGCTTCAAATGATCCAATTAGGAGCCGGGATCAGATTCGGTCGGAAGGGGGTACCGCAAACCTTGAGCACGTCTAGGGACATAGCGAGTGGATTTCTTGGGTTGAAACTTGGAAGGTTGGCGATCGCTTGGAGGCGATGTCGGAAATTTTCAGACTTCAGTGAAACTAGATATCCTAGTTCTAGGTCCGAACGGCATTTTTGGATGGCGGGTGTTTTGTGAAGTTCTCTGCTACTTTCTAGTACCATCTACTCTTAACAAGTGTCATATGAGCTCGTAGCTCTTGTTTTTTTTTCTCACAGGAATCCGGTATTTTAGCTACGAAGCCAAAGCACAATCCTCCCGTAAATAATCATTTCACTGTGGAGCCCCACTCCTTGCGTTGTTTACGGTTGGTTAGAGCGGAGTCGCGAATCGCGCAAACCATTCACAGGCAATTTTGTCGACAGAGTTTTTCAATGTTGCGAGTAATTGGTAGTTTATAGCAGAGGTATGTTACTTCGGATGGTGCATATTTTGGCTAAATGCTGACTACAGGCTTTACCTTAAATTGCGCTTGCAAGCAATAAGGATGCTGTATCCCGGTGAGTAGCTTGCGGTTGATGATGGTGTTTATTTCTTGGTTAATGTTTCTGGGGCCCACCAATATAGTGTATTTTTCTCTTTTTTTTTTTTTTTAATTATGTATTGCCAAGTTAAAATTGTATCTTGTGTGTAGTTCATTGTTCTACTTTCTTTATTTCTCTTTTTTTATACTCCATCAGTGACATTTTATGTAAAGATGGGTAATAAACATATTCATTCAATTCTCTTTCCGCGGTTGCGCGCGCCAGTTCTCTCCGAGTCGCTTTCTGATTCTGGTCACCGCTGATTCAGGCAGGCCTTTTGATAGTGACTTAACAGCAGGCGTGTTTTTCTTTGCAGTGCATGGTGTTGGCCTACATATTAAGTCTTGTCTGGCTTGGAATCCTAGTATTCCTGACAGTAGCGACAGTAATCTTTACATTCTGGTGGGGAATGTGTTCCAACAAGCAGCAGAGACCCGAAAGAGCATGTATTGACTTCTCACAGCTTGGTGAGTACTTAAAGGACGCCTCGCACTACATACTGTTTCTCCTCAGATGTGCTAAATTAGTTGACCACTTTACAACTAAGCTGTGCCTACAGAGAATTGCACACGGTTTCGGCTGTTTTTAGCCTTCCTTGCATTGAATGACAATCTTGGCAAAAGTTGCATACCGGTCTCCGGACGAATAAGCTCCCCGGAAATAACTAATTGGACGCATCATACGTTACGTAAAGAGAACAGACGAGGCAAACGTGATAATCGGTATATTGCTCATAGAGATATATGATAGACTTTTGAAGTGAAGGATCTCGGGAACGAGAAAGGATAGAAATACTGCCGAAGTAGAACGAGTTAATGCCATAAGTTTTCCTTAAAGTTTAACTGAAAAGCCGACCTATTTGTGAGCCATTTAACTGGATGCACTGCATTATTTGGATTGTGTAAAGGAATTTTTTTTTGTTTACTATTTGCTCTAATATGACTTACAGAATATCAATGACCGTCCTCATACAATAATTCTACTATGAATACAACAATTCTACTATGACGCGGAAAATTTGAAACTCAACACAAACAAGGCTTGTCAGTGGCCAGTGATCAGCTCATGGGCGGTAAGCACGCTTATTTTTCATAAATCGTTTTCATCAAGTATACAACACAGGTACATGCGCATAGAGGTACTGTAACGTTGACAAAACTGTAACTGTACTGTAACGATGCACTAACTGTTACATTGAAAGAAATGTCCTGCCTTTATACGGATGGTTTCCGATCCTTAAAGCACAATGGACACTTCTAATGCTTTACTTTGTATTAAATGCTTCACAAACAAACATTTCCGACCTGCTTTAGAAGGCGCTACGAAAATGGGCCGTTTTCTTGTTATACGTTGTCTTTACCTCTCTGGCATTTCGGCGATCAAAATCTTAGGAGCTGGGATATCGTGGCAGGAAATTCAAAAACTCCCAGCAATCCTTGATAGAAAAGGATATATTTGAGATCAAAGTCAAGCCGCAGATGCAGTTTACCTGATTGTTCTTGTCTTTCATCAGAAGTTACATGGCTTAAAGTGCCTATTAAAACTTTTTCTTTGTGGAATGGTGATTAGCTTGCTTTATAAAATCTACCAGAATATGCAATAAGCTTACAAAAAATAACATAGCTACAACAATCAATCAAATACAAATAACCTGTTCAAATCTGAATTGTAGAAGCTGATTTATGCATAAAATAAAGATCTACTAAGTATTATAAGAAACATCACTTTTATCTTTGTCCAAGCTAGTAAATTGAGCATGTACTGGCCCAAAAAATTACGCTTTGAAATATCACAGAGAGAAAACTGTCGAAAAAGCTGCTGATCTAGGGAGTAAGCATTGTTCCTAGGCTGTTACAGAGTGGGATGGGGATAGTTTGATGTGCCCATTGAACTTTAAACGATCGAAGATAGGAGGGAACACCTGAGAGGGAGATTGGGAGATTCAGTCCTGCCTTGGCTGGCTGTGAGATTTGGTTCTACGGTACGGATGATGCGGGTATTTGTACACATTGATTCCTCTGGGCTGGCTTCAAAAAGCTCAGGTTTGGACACCATAATAATAATGTATTTAAAGCCTTAGGGCCATATACAAACAACTAAATATATAACTTCATAATAAATACTCTTATCACACTACATAAACTAAACTGCACTCGTCCTATCAACTTTTCGATACGAATCTACATACTGCACCAATTGCATCTCCCATCCCCCCAGCAAGATTCCCTTGAATGGAGAGCTCGCCACACCGTGCAACCAAGTGGGCTAGGTCATCGTCTCCCTCGCCGCAAAGGGAACATGGGCTGTTTGTACTGGGGGAAACTCTTTTAAGGGTACTTTGACTCTGGTCTGTGTTGCGGCCAAGAACATACAACTGATTTCCTTTTTAGACTTCATATTCCCCAATGGCACGAGGATAGAAGATATGCAAGTCTGCGGGCCGGAAGAGATTAAGCTCTTCTGTAAAGACTATGTTGAAAATGGAGAAGTCATGTTTATCCTCGCAACTGGAGCCTGCTTCTTAGTTGTTGTCAGCCTGGTAAGTTATCAATCAATCAGTTTATTCAAATCGTGACATTGCACATCACATATAAGACTACAAAGTACTACGGTAAGTATTACAGCAAGTATCAGCCACCAGTATCAGTAACCAGATGAAAAATTTATCTAAAAATAGTAGTATATTTCTTCTTTTTTCATTCCTTTTTTTAGGCGGGGGGGGGGGGGGGGGGGCAAGGGCGCTTTGTTGATGGAAGATAGTTCGTCAGTGGATTTCTCTTGTCATTTTGTTATGTCTTCATTCTTCTTTTTTTCTCGCCTTCTTTTTCTTTCTTTTTTGATTTCTTTGGTTTGTTTTCCTTAAGACTATATGAATAAATAATAAGCCCGCCCATTGCCAGGCCTTATGTTAGGCCTTATGGTGGGGCCATAAACAGTTAATGGTGTTTTTTATTTGTGTGAATAAACTGAAAACTGAAACTGAAAAACTACGAAAAAGTAGCATGCAGTACGAACTGGTGCTACTACATGTTTCTATGTAAGGCTACCGTGTTACTGCATTCTACTGCATGCTACTATTAGCAAGACTGGATGCTACTATAGTAAGACAGGATGCTACTAGATACTACTGCTTAAGATTGGTCCAGTCTGAGGCACATTAAATAATAGTATTCTTACTATTATATTCCAGTACATGGACATTTTTCGTACAACTATCATACAGCTCATCGGGAACCAGCTAGGATACGACTAATTACAGTAGGGGTTTGTTGCTTCGAACGTTTTAACTTTGAACGGCCCCAAAAAAATACGATGCAGATTAAACATGGCAAATATTTGTGCACGACACTTGATGCACTTTTCATAGCTTTTTTTAACTTTTAACTTCTATAATAAAAGAGGTAATCTCCATCGTGAAATGAGGATAATAAATTAATCGGAAATAGAAAGTCATGGAGTCTTTTGAGGGAAAGAAGAATGAGAAAGAAGAGGGATTAAAATAATTTTAATATAGAAAAAAGTACGAACCAAGGTGAATGAAAAAATTTAAGTAAAGATTAGTAAAATAGGAGAAATCGTAGTTACCGCGCTTACGATGTAAGCAAACAAAAAGTTAAGTTATATACAAAAACTGTTGCTCTTTAGAATGGGTTCTATCTTCATAGGGAGAGGAGGGGTTTGGAATTAGGGTAAAACATGTATCTTTTACAAGCTAATAAGATATTCATTGAGGGGTAGGGAGGTCCGCTGAATCCATTTCTGAACTTGGTTTTCTTCCTGGAGAAATGGTTCATCACGAATTCGGCTGATACTGGAAATTTGGTTGAAGCTCGAAGTTGTTTCTGAAATCGATTATAAATTCGGTATCGGGGCAAGGAGACATACTGAATACATTTTGAACTTTATATTAACAGTAAAATATTCAAGGAATCTGACGAAGGCTAAATGGCGAAGACATGACCCAATCGTTTGAATCAAATGTTAGATTTTTGGGATCCTATCGAAACCTTTGATCTTGTTGAGTTTGAATGCGTTATCCTGTCGGCCGACATTGTCCGTATATTCTTTCGCACGAGTTATCATGTAAATTACCATCGAAATTTCATTTTTTTTAGCAAGACTCTTCTAAACATTTAATAATTTTAGAAAAATAACTGTTCAGTTTTTTTATTTATTTTTTTAATATTGAAGGAGTTAAAATATCTTAATCCTTATTTTAAATTTTTTGTTCCATTTTCATTGGTACTGTACACTCCCTCTAGCCTATACCTCCTAACTTATTTGACCGCGCTAAGAGGAGAGGTCAGCTGAGATTCATTCAGGCTATGTTTCGGCACTCTTTGGCAAGGTTCCTCCTCAGGTACAAGCTAGAAAAAGGAACCTGCGATTTACTTGATGGCGCTGTATGGAAAGTCAGCTGAGATTTATTCTGGCGATATGTCGGCTCTTCTTAGCAAGGGTCTTCTTCAGGCTCAAACTAGAACCAAGTGCGCAAGCGCTCAGACGTGGAGTGTGAAATAATGAATTGACTTTCGTTACGTTTCTCCTTCCCTTAACGTTCAATATCCGTATTGCATAATTATACGTACGTAAAACGTGAACATAAAATGTATATGTAAAACCTACAATTGAGATCTCAAAGAACCTCCAAACACGCTCAAGGAAACTACGTGCGACGTCACAAATTAAGTACTACCTGGAACGGCCGAAGTTACTACAGGACGAGATAACACGTGTTTCTTGAATGCAAGAAGAGATGGGGACTGTATGGGGAAGGACGAACAGATACAAATTGTTTGTTTTGCTGCATAATAACGGCTTGATAATTAGTTCGGAACAGTTTCTTCAAGTGAAGGAGAAGAGGAGCTACTGCTTCGGGCTTGTAAATGGAGCCATGACACTGATTATGCCCGTTAATTCTTTGTCTTTATTCCGGTTGTGTCTTTTTTGTCACTAAATCCTTATTTTCACACATAATTGTTTCCTAACCGGAATAGCAACAGTCTTTCTTATTCCTGTGCAAATTTTTTAGCAATCCTTATCAGGAATGGAACGCCCAGATTCTAGAATCTGGAACCCAATGATGTCATAGGTGGTTAACAAGGTTCATTAAATAAATTTTTAGCTTCTTCTCCTACAGTATGTACAGTAATAATGACAATATAATAATACAAAGCAACAGAAAAGTATTCACCTCTAAATAACTCTGATGAATTTAATATATATTATTATTAAAGTTTCATTTGAAATTTAATAAAATATAGTAGAAAATTGACATCTGAATTACAGACAATTGAATTTCATTCCTGCCACAGTCCCAATGAAGTCGCCAGACCGACCGGTAAACCGTCAACGAGGTTGGCTAGATTTTTTTTTTTTTTTGGGGGGGGGGGTAATTAGCGAATCATATTTGACGAGAAGCTAAAGGCCAAGTACAGCTGAAAATGAAACAATAATTTCCTGTTTACTTTAGCAACTACACCTTGTCTCACTTTGCTGACCCGAGTTCACCTCTCGAAACGGCTATTGGAAAGTGAAAGTGCTAAAGACGGTCGGGTAACTTATTGACAAGGGGGAACGGTGAAAGTGACTGAAAAGTAACTATTTAGTAACTTTCGGGCCGAGCTGGAACGAACCCTAATACTCTTGATGACTATCTCTCCCTGCCGATGCAGAATCTCCGGGTACCTGCGGAAGACAGGAAGAAATGGTGTCAAAGCTGCGCTGACTCAGGATTTGTCCTTGAGTTTCAGTGGTTACGGACATTTACTCCTTCTTCCTGAGAATCGCTGGCGTGTTTTGGACTTAGTCATATATATATATATATATATATACGTGTATTTAAAAGCCAGTGGCCATATACACACTACAAACACAAAAAATAAACGTAAAAGAAAAACCCTAACACTCAACACCTTCAAGTCGCTGCCTTCCGCGCTTCCACGCCTTTCTCTATAAAGCAACATAACGCAATAATCGAATCTCTTGAAGTAGTCCTCAAAATACCAGGGAGCAGCGGTACACCCCCTCGAAAATATTTATCCCTCAAATTCACCAAACTTTGGCAACTATTCAGAAAATGGTCCAGCCCATCCCCAACCTCCCCACAAAGGGGGCAAACACACCTACCTCCCGGGCCACCATCAACAAAGTCATAAAGTTTCTGATCTCTCGAAAACACATATTGTGACTAATTGACAGCTCAAACCCTTTGCGAAATATGGAAACTAACAAACGCAACGCGCATCTCACGAAAAGCACTGTTTACAAAAATACCAGATTTTGATTCCAGAAGTATATTCAAGAGCCTAGAAACCGTAAGCAAAAGGAATTTCATTGTCGTATCTTATTGTGGCCTATGTGACGGAAATCAATCATTGGGGAATCTGCGCCTAGTTGCGTCTGAAACGCTCGGATGTGCAACGCAAAAAAAAAGGAACACATATGGACCACAATGACAACAATCGTTCCAAGTTTCTACTTGATACCGGCCATGGTTTGCAAGCTATGAACTGGGCACAGTTGCCCCTGAAACTGAGGAATGGTGAAGGTGTATGTGTGGGGAGGGGGATGACCCCGAGGACTTCAAACTGGACCTCAATATAATCAAGTATAGCCAATTTTAAATTTGATACGAATCTCATATCATGGACAATCCGGGCCCAGTTGCCCATGAAGGGTGAAGGTGGGGGAGGTGCAGTCTCAAGATTTTCTTCGTGGACTAAGGATCTACGTTCAGGAAAGTTCATCATTCTAGCTCCAACCGTGGTAAATCGACTCGGACGGAACGAAAGTTGGATTAATTACCAAATTCAATCAAGAATGGGAACCCAATAAACGCTTTAAATCGCCTAATTTGGAAATGTGGGTACAGGAGATTTTATAAAACAGGCATCATGGCTTCGCCGCGATGCCCGTTTTGACCGAATCTTCGCCTTCGGGAAAGTTTGACCGAATGCCCATAACGTAGGGGGTGGGGGCGCTGCGCCCCCACCCCCCCCCCTCGGGACGCCCCTGGATGGGTGGGAGGTGGGTCCCGTAAAAGCACAACTAATGAACACTCCACTAAAGACGGTGTGATCCATTCATCAGCACCAGTTGGACAGGTCAAAAGTTCAGTTTCTAAAAAGTTTCCTTTCCCAGATCCACTACTTGATGTGTCTATCCTCCAACTACACATATATCCGGGACCAGGAAAAGCTACAAGACCTTCAAGAGATCCAGTACTTACATTCAGAGTCAGAAATGACCGCATTATCCGGTAAAAGGTACTAAAGTCTCGTCATCAGTGATGCACAAAACATCCGTCCGTATGAATTGTGTTCCTGAAAAATAGTGCACTGTTTGTTAATTTGTAGGCTATATGTTCGACATTTCACTTTTTCCGCGCATTCAAGGTACATTACCAAAACAGATACTACATGCTAGAATCTTGTGCGTTCGACCACTTTTTGCTGTTTTGTAGGTCGTGTTCCACCCTATTTACCATAGTTAATACGCATGACGTCACGGCTTCTGGCTTCTTGGCGTCAAGGCTGGAAAACATTTGTATACGCAAAATATTGCACCACGTACTAATCGCGCCACAGAATTCGTAGTTACCACGCTCGCTATGCATCCGAGCGTGACAAGCAAATAGTTACTATAAGCAAGAAAATTAAGCCAAAATTATCTAATTAAAAATTAAGTCTTTGGTCCCATGTACCGACTATGGATACCCCGACAAAACAGAGCAGAGCTAGAGCTGCTTGCTGAGCTTTGAGTTGACGCCCGTCTACTTCACTTAAGCCGTTGCGCATTCAGAGGAAAAGACCTTAGCAGCGTGTATGACCCGCCTCTGCAGATCACCACACATAAGGTCACAATGTTAAACCCAATGGTCTGTTTACTCTCGGCTTTTCTTCAGTTTCAATTTATTAAGTTATAAAGCAAAACATATCTCTCGAGGGCAGGGCCCAAATACGAGGTTTTTTTAGTAATGAACAAAAATAAGTAAGTTGTCAACAGATAATGCTACAGACATTATACTGCTTTACGAAGCTCGGCGGGCACAAAGCTTCTACTGTAATGCATAGTGTTACAGTAGATTGGGGTCAGTTTGGGAACCTTCTCAGCCACTTCTCGGGGGGGGGGGGGATGAAATCTTACAGGAACAAAGGGTGGGGGAAGGAAAGATAGGTACATGGGGTGCTGGAGAAGCGAGGAGCCAAAGTTGCCGGGGCTCCACTGCGATGAGCTGTTTGTAGACGTAACGGATTACTCCGCGTAGTAGATCCTACTCTCCGCTCGTTTGCAACGTGCAGGTCATCGGAAATCTATTCGATTCCGCATAATCACATAACAGAGATTGAGAGACGGAAGTTTTACTGCTTTATTTGCTTTTGCTATTAGTTACTATTTCAAGTAGGTTAGAACAGTCAGCATGGGTAACTTTTTGCGAGGTTGGAACAAAAAAGTATTCGGGGAAGGGTGGAACACGCTCTTACTGTTCGTCATAATATAAAGCGTGTTGCACCCTTTTTATAATAGGAGCTATTAGTTACTATTGCAATCTAAACATTCCTTAATTTTTACGTTGTAACATTGCTTATCGTCGGAGTCTGATAGGAGTGGCGATAAGCTACATAGTATTGGTGGTAGTTCGGGAACCTAACATCTTCATGTAAAGGTTGGTGCCCAGGGCGACTCGCATTTGCTTAGGCGAATTCGGCTTCGTTAGTGGAAAGTCCCGTTGTATGGCCACTTTATCGAAATCGCAAATGAAATCGCGAAATTGCGTGCGAAATCTAGGTACTCTCTTCTCGCCTTCCCGTTTCCGGGCTTTCATTTCGTTTTCGCGGGCTCGTGGGTTGGAATTCATGCCAGCATCTTCGGCATCATAATCCGATCCATAACGATTTTTTTTTTTCTTTAACTTCATGATGAAGGTTCAGAAAATCCCGCCAGAATTTTTGTCACGTCGCGTCCAAAGATGGGCGAATCGACCTTAACGAAAATCAAATCATATATGGTTATAGTTTAAAAATCAGAGGTGACAAAAAGCACTGATATCTAAGGTAATCAGATAACGTGATTATTACTGAGGATGGTTGGTGGTGAAGATGAAAAAGTTGGATTTTAGAAACGGAAACTGGAAGGATGTAAATTACAAATTCGAGCGGCCGATTCGTAAGATGGAGGGTTTGGAATCCGAGTCCGGATTCAGCCTGACCAGCAGATGATTCGAATCCTACCAAAAGGACAGATCCGGATTCGGATTTGCCCATCTCTGGTCGCGTCTCCGTTCGCCGGATAGAGAGGCCAATTCTTTCTAAGTATTCGCATTGTGCTGGGGCTACGAAACGGATTCTTCGAGCAGTGCGAAAGAAAAAAAGCAGAAAAGATTCGCGTTCGGCGGGCACTAAGTTTAAAGCCGCTTTCACATTGACGCGACGCTGCGGTGCGTCTGCCTTTATCTTGTGCTGCGTACAGGTTTCACGCTGGATGTGTATTTACGTTTTCCTTTCTCGATTTCTTGCGCTGAATTCTCGTTTCTTTCATCATTTGAAGTTTTTCTTCATCGTTAGTAGGTTTTCTCCAGTTTGCTTTCAAAAACTTCCGTTTTCACTGAAAAGGCTGATGCATTGCGTTTTATTTGTCTGCGTAAGCTCTGCGTTGCGCCACCGCAAGCGCGACGCAGAGGTTGCGTTGCTCAGTGTGAAAGCCTCAAAGCGTCAGTGTGAAAGCGGCTTAAGGCGAAACTGTGAGCCGATTCAGGTCAGGAAACGGTCGATCCTTTAAGGCGAAAGAACTGCAGTTAACTGGTATAGAGGAGAACTGCTGCTGTCGGTACCGCAGAAGACCTTTGTTGTTACTAGCCACTGTGTGCACTCATAAATAGCGTAAGTTATCTTTCAATTCTGCGTAACGTATGATTCCTGATTGGTGCTGACTAAAGTTGACAATCATTGAAATATGTAAGGTTGAATTTTGTAAATTGACACCTTATGTATAATTTAAATCTCTGCCTTCGGTTTTGCGGTTGGTACCGTGAAACACCCTTTTTGTTGTTATGTGTAAATAATGGTACCGTTTGGGTGTAATTAACGCATGATTTCTACTTAACCGATCGTCTTGAGTATAGACGAAGAACGTGTCGGAAAGCTCCGAAACGAACGAAAATGCTGATTTTGGCTCAAGTAATGCAGCAATAATGCAGCATAAAATTCATCGAAAAATTCAGCAAGAATGAAAAATTTTACGCTGAATTTTCAAGAAGAAACTGGGGAGTACGGCGATTCTCTCAGTGTTTTCGGCGGCAAACATAACAAATTCAAATAGACAACTGACAATTCGGCAAACATTCCGAATTCTAAGACAACTGGCGATCATGGCCGACGAAGAAAGGAAAGATAAGAAGATAAGAAGGTTGGATATCAGTAGCTGATCCATTTTGTCAGCTTTATACAGCTAATTCTTTTTTCTTCTTCTTCCTGACTTAAATTTTGGTATTCTAGAAGTGTCAGAGAAGAAGAAAAGGTAACAGCTTTCGGACGAAAACGAAAAGAAAATGCAGCATTAATGCAGCATGTACAGCACCAAAAAGCTTTCGGACACGTTCGTAATTGAAGAAAGCGTGTAAGACTGTATTTTGTAAACTGACAGTGTTGTGGGTTATTTTATGTTCTTTTGCACGGCACACTTTTATACGTTCCATCTTTTCAGTATAAACTCAATATCATAACAAAAGAAACAAGTAATATAGAAGACATATTGTCCTAGACTAAGGTGCCTGTTCCGGCCTCCTCAGTATAGTTACCGCTACCTCAGTGGTTCCATATTATAGTTGACGGTGCAAAACGGATAAGTCAGCTACATTTTATTAGAGCTATATTTCGGAACTTCAAATTGCCCATACATGCTGCGGACAAGTTTCCATCTTAGCGGGAAAGAAGAAGAAGAGACAGGTGACTCCAAATGAAGAAGAATCTCTACCCTTTCGACTACCCAATCGAACAGCAAAAACAGCAGCCGTGTCTATAATGAAATCACAGCACCAGCTGTAACTCCGACCAATTTTCAGAGAAGAAGTTCATAAAAGCAGATATTTAAGAAAGAATCTTTAATGTTTTTACCACAAGTTCTTTTTCCAGCTTGAGCGGCTTGAGCCTGAAGAGGACCCTTGCCAAGAAGGGCCGAAATATAGCTCTAATAAAATGTAGCTGACTCATCCGTTTTGCACCGTCAAATATGATTCGCGGTCAGATTTGGCCGAAGGACATTCACGTTCCGTATTCCGCCATACAGGTTGGACCAAGGATGGCAGCACGTATCTACGCCTGCTATTTGCATACGAACTCACTTGAATCTCGATATAATAGTATACCGAAGACATATTAAAACCAATTGCCTCGGTAAAATGTTACCAAATGACGCTGCAAAATTCGAAACAGCGTGCTAGCGTGGTCATTCAGAGCTTGGTAACACTGGGCTCATTCCCTGCCTTTTGGGTTGCAAAAATAGAAAAAAGAAAAAGAACAAGATACAACTAATTCTGAATGTTGTCGTTTCAAATTTAGGAGATCATTTAGAGTAAAACAGCGTCTATAATTATGTTACAGGAACCCTAACTGACCCCTAATTGCAGTCCGCTCATTATCCCCAAGCTGTCACAAAGCCCATCAAATTTCACGTCCCCTAGGGATTTTCACTTGTTTGTCAAATAGGCGGCTTTTTGAGCCCAGTGTGAACAAGCTCTCAGTACCGCTGTTCTTAACTTTACTGCGTTTTTTGTGTCAAATGAAGCTGATCGCGAACCCACCCAAAGTCAACAGCTTCAAGTCAACTGTACGAAGGACGGAAAAAAACGAGGAAGGGCAGGACCTCTGTTCTGATGGTTTTGTTCTTCTTCCTCAAGACTTAAGCCCTGTTCTGATTAAAGACAAGAGCCCTGTTCTGATTCACAAGGAAAAAGCAGTAGCACTGGTTTAGGAACGTTAGCCTTATTGAACAAACAAAGCTCCGACTACATGCTTAGTACTGTCAACGAACTAGGCTCCGACCTTTTGGACAGGGCGCATCTTCGGGAAAATTTGGGACTATTTATGACGACTATGGATGGCCGGCTGAGTGACGGTAATACTCTTGATGACTAACTCCTCCTGTCGATTGAGAATCGCCCTGTACCTAGCGGAAGAGCCGGGGCGGTATCACAGCTGCTCCCAAACATCGCCGTGATTGGTTAACACAGGATTGAGTTGTTGAGTTTGAGTCGGTTAGTGCTACGTTTTCTCGTTCTTCCCGAGGATCACTGGCGTGTTTTGGACTTAGTCATATAGAGTATAGCCAAGGCAGTTTCCCATTACCAAAAGTCTGGTAACTATTATCATGAAAATCTGGAAGGGGTGGCTTGACTATGCGGAAGCCCCGGACGTCTGGGAATCTGGGAGGTGAAGCCTGGCTTTCAGAAGTCTCTCTACATTTTTCTAGAAGAAAAGTTGTAGCCCTTGGATCGCTGAACAAAAATATATCTTGAAGAAACTTTCATTCAACCCGATTTGAACTAGATCACATGTGAATTTGGACCAAAATTCGTGTAATCCGATTGTACCCTTGGTTTCCAGAGTAGCTAGCTGCAGAATCATCCTGACAAAAAGGCTCAGTTTGTATTCCGGTTCGAAACATTCACGATCTTGTCGTAGGCTAAGTCATAAAATCAAAGAACGAAAATCGTGTTGTAAATTATGTAGCATTGTAAATAAAGTTATTTAGCGGCTCCTTGATGTTTTGATGATGATAAATTTGATCACTGAAGACGGTAACCAAACCAAAGGTTTCATTTAAATTAGTGCGGGATTCTAAGTAAGCGTGACGTCACACCTATGTGATCTATTTAACCCCAGAACTCGAAAAACCGATTATTCCTATTGGTGAATATATATTAGAATCTACATATATAGAGGCCGAGCGTCCAGCAAGATGTCGGTCGCAATTACATTTGTGAACGGTCCTAGGGACAATCAAATCCTATGTTAGGTCCTCAAGGTCCTCAGAATTTACCTCCCGATTATATAGTATTCGGCATTAATATATAGGACACCAGCTCTAAATTACACGGATGGCCAAAAGGGACTGTCAGGCCGAGCGGTTATGGTGGGTTTACACACTGCGTAAAATCCGGCCGTATTTTGAAATCCGAGCGTATTTTACGCACGTTTTGAGCTTGAAAACATTTCTAGCAATACGGACGTATTAGAGAAATCGGTCCGTTTTGTATTTTTTATTATTATTATTATTATTTATTTGAATCCTTCAAAACTGAAGAGTAATGTATAAAAAGGAAATATTTAAATACGAGTAATGTATAAAAAGGAAATATTTAAATACGTCCGTATTGTTAGAAATCTTTTCAAGCTCAAACGTTGCGTAAAATACGCTCGGATTTCAAAATACGCTCGGATTTCAAAATACGCTCGGATTTTACGCAGTGTGTAAATGAACCATTAGCCGAGAAAATATACTACTACTGGCCGTTACACCTTACTTTTGAGAAAGTTTTCTCAGTCTTACTATAGCATGGAATCCAGGCACCTCTATCGTTCAAAGGGAGTAGCTCGAGAGCTGCAGAAGGTCTGAAAATTCTTTCTAGACAAACTTTTTGTGCTGAGAACGAAAATCGTACCGCACCACTCCGCACCGATGTAGGTCACCAACTTTTTAGCCTATAAAGGTAGTTTGGCCTATACAGACGAATTGTATAAAAAAAAAATCCTAGCGGGACCGCATAAACTAAATCCAACAAATATTCTGAATCCTCTTTTTGTGGGTTATCGAATGGAGTATTTTTTATTTTTGTAAACTTACCTATTTTTCTTAGAAATGCCTTAGAAACCAAGAAAAAGCGAAAATTCTTTAACTTTTTAAAGAAAATCGTAATTTTTCTCGGAAAAACTTCCAGCAAACTGGATATTTTTATTATTTCATGAGAAAGATAAGCTCCTTACCAATCGTTTGAGCTATTAAAACATCAAAAATATTTAGTTTAAGAATATCTGGATTTTCTTAAAGCAGAGCATCCACGTTTTCATAAACAAGTGACATTGGAAATTTGTATCGAAATATATTAGTTTGAAGGCAAGGTTAGTGTTAGTTTTTGACGTGGAATCCAATTATGACATTAGTTTATCTGGTGGGATGCATATACATCGTATAGGCCATATAACATAAAGGCTGAATAGCCAATAATGACCAATCCGTCAAATCTCTTAAACAAATTTCGGAAAAAATCCGAAACTGCGTTTTCTTTATTATTGCACTGGAAAGAGAAGCTCCTTGCCAATCGTTATTCTTTGAGTTATTAAACTTTAAAAAAAAATCGAAGGATTTCTGGAAATTCTGTAAGCAGAACATCCAAGTTTTTGTCAATGAGTTACAGTGGAAATTTTAGACTAAATATATTGGTTTGACGGTAGGTTTAGGGTCAGTGTTTGACGTGGAATCTAGTTATGACATTAGTTTCTGTCGTAAGATAGTATAGGTCATATAGGCTATCAATAGCCTATGCGTTATATAAATATAGGCTCAACAGCCTATAATGAACAAGTCTCCGCAAAACTAAGTTTTTCCCACTCCCATATGTCATTTTTTTGTGCTGATTCCAAAGTTGTCATCAATTCTAGCATCTCATAGGCTATTCGCATATAAATCTGCTTGCTCTAGCTTTAGCCATGATAACTGCGCCATTTGCGCAGTGGGGGTGCAAGGAAGCAAGAACTGCAGTATAACGATAACGTGGGAAACGTTCCTTCACATTATAAATGTGGTGGTGCTCAGAAGAAAAGAAAACTATCAGCATTTTTGCTGATATTTCTATAGGACCACTCTAGTCTTCAGTCCGCTTGCCGTAAAGAAAATCAATGACTATCCCTAACAGACAATGATAATGCAACCGCAGTCGATCCTTTAGAATAGCCCGTCATACCTCTACAACATTTATTGGCAGCTGGAATACGTCCCCGAAGACTAGCGCAACTCCATAGTGGCCCACCCCCTCCCCTTAGCTATCCTACTGCAAAGCTTCAGAGATTTCAGACAGACGCACAAAGCTTGTTTCAGAACGAGCATGGGCTGCACGGACCAGCACTTCTCTCTTTGCCAATTCTTGAGCACAGGTTCAAGCATCAACAGGAAATTCTTCATCTACTTTGTTTCTGAATTCGACTGAGCAAAGAAAGGCACTTTTCAGCTGGGAATGCAGGAAAACGGGGTAAACCCTATCCTGGCATGCTATGACCAGACTATGGTAAGAGGTGAAACGGTGCAGTCAATGCAGTTCTTGATAGAAGAAGGCGTCCGTCAAGGTTTCATCCTCTCGCCAGCTCGTGCGTCACTGATTCGATACTAAAGGATCATGGATAAGTATAAGGGGGTGGAGAGGCGTCGCAAGTACATTATCATTTACCGTTGATGAAATACTGAGACTCTAAGAAGTTCCAGAAAGCAACTGTAGTCTCGTCAATATACTACCTATGATAACATAAAGTGAGCGCCGCAGGCGAAATTTTGTTTTGCTTTTTCCTGCCAAATTTAATTTCTATCCAAATTCTAGCTTTTATTGTTTCGAAATCTCAATCCTAAACCTGGCTTAAAACCCCCGTCAAATGACGCGCCACAAAATAGAAAATATTACGAAAAGTGCTGTAGGCGGAGTTTGCGAAATATTTATGATTAAATTTTCTTTTGGGATCCAAAATAAAAGTAAGGACTATCGATGATATCACAGATCATCCCTTTTGTCTGCGACCAGTGCTTCACTCGACCTCTTCTGAGTTTCGAGATTCGTGGTAACGTTCGAATCCTGGCAGTTACAACGAATAAGTTACCGAATCCCAGTTATTATACCGAATAAGTTTAGACCGATAGCGTGTTCGGGATCCTGTATAACCACCGTATCCCGGTTATTATACCGAATTGTTTTGGTATCGAAAGACTACCGAACAATATTCATATTCGGTATACTTTCGTCGACTACTTATAAAATTTTCTTGCCCTCCTAAAGACCTCCTTCAAATTTACGTTAGTTTTATCAGACCTATTCTTGAATACGCTTGTCCTGTCTGGCACTTCGGGCTCTCTTCAGAACACACATACCGTATCGAGAACATTCAAAAAAGGGCCCTCATGATTATTAACGGGGAGGGTAAAGTGCCCTACAGTTACCTACTAAAAAGGTTCAAACTCGCTACCCTGGAAGAGAGACGAACTCGCCTTAGCATCGATTTCGGTATCAAAACCCTATCTGTTCCCCGATTACGTTATATTCTCCCACCCCCCTATTCTCCTGTACGTACTAGACCCCAGCGGGAGAAATCCCAGAAAATCCCTAAACTAGCCCCTGTGGCCCCTCTTCACGAAAGATATAGAAGGAGTTTTGTTCCAGCATTTGTTGAGTTGTACAATAACCGATAAGTTAGTCCTTTTTAGTGTTTTTTTTACCTTCGTGACAAAGTGTTATGTGATTCCTCATTTTGTATGACGAAAAGGTCAAATTCGGCGGTAACGCTGTGACAGATACTTTTGAAAAATAAAATTCTATTCTATTCTATTCTGAAACTGGAACAAAGTCAGGATTCGTTGTTAACTTCCTAATCCTGGAAATTATACTTAATAAATTACCGAATCCCAACCATGATACCGAATAATTTTGAACCAATAGCTTATTCGGGAGTCTGTGTAACCACGGAATCTCCATAAATATACCGAATAGTTCAGGCATCGAAAAATTACCAAATGATTGCAGTAAATTCTCTCACCAAATTCGTGATAACTACCGAATACTGCCAACTATACCGAATCCCGATCATTATACCGAAGAGATTTATACAGACAGCCTATTTAGGATTCTGTATAACTACTGAATCCCCGTAAATCGAAAAAATACCGAACAATTTTAGTCCCCCCCTTGCGACGCCCCTGGGTGGTAAGTCATTCCAAACCTTTCCATCGTGTTTCCCTCGATTATACCAAGGATTCAATCTCCTCGCTGATTAAGTCGAACGCGCACAAAAACATACTAAATTTTGCTTCAGACTACGAGGGCCTTGTCCTGTCGATACTTTTAATATGGCCCAAAGCTTCGCCGCTGAAACCCGCAGAAGCACGTGGGCTCAGTGCGTTCTGCCATAGATGCCTGCGATCCATACTCAAAATGAAACCTGAGGATTACAGGTAATGAGGAAGTGCGACAAGTGGCAGATCACACCGACTTATTCTGTCGACCCCAATCAGAGCCAGAAGACCAAGACTGTTCTTGCACGTACTCCGACGACCTGATGTTGCTCTGTCCAAATTATGGTGCGAGTCAACCACTCCCCCCCCCACCTCCGAGTGTGGAAGAAGTGAACGGGTGGAGGGGGCAACGAAAGCCATTGCTTCTGACGGTCAAGGCGGACCTCGAACCGATTGTAATTTTTAGGAATGGCAGAGACTATAGAGACCCAATGGCTCGCCCTGATGACGAAGCCAGTCGTGCATGAATGCGATGGGTGGCACACATTCTGCTGCTCGTGAGCTACCCCCCCCCCCCCTATTTTTGAACGATATCGCGGTCTGGACTATACTTTTCAGACCTGCTTTTATTTTACAATATATTACGCCATCTAAGTAAAGAATTTCCAACTAAGGTGTCGGACCTATCAAAGCCACAAGATGACTATGAAGTGGCTAAGAATTTATTAAGAAGAAGAAGGAGAAAACATCAGAAGCAGGAATTTGGTCAGGCCACAAAAATACTTTTGATCCCTTAGTTGGTAAATTCCTGACTGGACCGAAATGATCAAAATGCCACTGTTTGGTAAATCACAGAAGAACCCAGCAGACATTGTTAAGGCCTTGAAAGAAGCGATTGTGTCCCTGGAAAAGGGGGAAAAGCGAATTGATAAGGTTAGTTTTTTGCATTAGATTAAAGCCACTCAACAGCATAAGCTTTGACTTAATTCCAAATCATTTCTTCCTGAATAAAAAATTGACAGAGGTACTTGTTACAAGGATTTTTGTTACTTCACATAAGAAAACAGCAAAGCATGGATAGGTAACCTATCCATGCTTTGCACCTAGGTAAAGCATAGAATGAACAGAGAAGGATTCAGGCACTGATCCAACAATTCAAATCAGAACCTTGTTTTATTTGTCATGTCATCTGCTCAAGAAAATAAAAGAAAGAATAGCCAAAAGTTGTGAAATCTCAAAACTCAGCTGCAGCTAGCTTTTAGTAATGCTGTAAACTTTTGATTAGACAAATTCTAGTCCAAGGCTTGCTAAATTTTTGCCATAAAGCCATAAACTGCTAGGTCAATGCAGGTCAATGCAGTCTAGTACACTAGCCCCTTTTCAGGCACGGTGCTCAAACTTCTAGCACCATGCCTGGGGGCTAGACGTTCAAGCACTGTACCTTGGATTTCATGTATGGTGCATGGATTTCAGTATACAGTGCATACATCAAAAACACAGTTTCTGTCATAACAACCACACCTGTCATAACAACCGAGCACCAGCTCGGACAGGGCTGAAATTAATACCATGAATTAGAGAAAACAAAGACAATCCTTTATATATTTTTCACAACAAAAACAAAAGGGCTCGGCTGATGACAGATGTGGAAATCCTCATTTCCTTTTCTACATAGTCAAGGGTTTTGCATGCAAAGTGTCCTGTGCCTCAGCTTTTTCTACCTAGCAGCCAACCAGAATATCGGCTCTTGGGGAATAGATAGGGAAATACATAGAAAATAGATAGGGTGCTGTTATGTTTTTCTCTCCATCATCATTAGAGCCCTTTTGTTTTTGTTGTGAAAAATATATAAAGGATTGTCTTTGATTTCTCTAATTCATAGTAGTAATTTCAGCCCTGTCCGAGCCGGTGCTCAGTTGTGATGACAGAAACTGTGTTTTTTCTGTATGCACTGTATACTGAAATCCATGCACCATACATGAAATCCAAGGTACAGTGCTTGAACGTCTAGCACCCAGGCATGGTGCTAGACGTTTGAGCACCGTGCCTGAAATGGGGCTAGTGTACTAGACTGGGTCAACGTTTCTGTTGAAAAGGGCTAAAATAGTCACTGGCTCCAAATTGTTTGACAATAAATATTCCTTCAGCCCAACCTGATTGCAAATCATGTTTGAAACTGATAGTGCAAAAGTATGCAAAGATAGTGCATGATCGATGGTGAACCATCACTCTGAACACATTAAATGAAAACACCACTCTTTTATTGGGCATTTTATCTCAGAATTCTTTGTTGCATACCTATTTTGCAGGATCTTACTGCATCTTTCGGACACTTTTCTTGGCCATTATGCAAGGTTCCAGCTCAACCTTTTCAGTAAATTGACTTTTCATTGACGGAACTGTAATTGCCTTGGATCTGAGAGACCTTATAGGCATTTAAGTCATTTTCAGCTGACAGAGTCTCGTTGCCTTGGATTAAAATAACCTTGCAGGCAACTGTTTCCATCACTGATGACTTCAAATCAAGAGGTCCATATCAGGGACAATATCCAGCCACCAACAGCTGCCTGGCCTCCAGCCCCCTGCTGGAGAGGGGTAATTTTAGGTTAGTGTGCAAGAGTTGCAGCAAGAGTAGCAAGGCTACTTTGGGTCATTGGCTACTTCACTTTCCTTTCCAGGGGGCTAAAGCTTATTGCAAACCATGCTACAAATGCAAGCAAACTAAAGCAAAGAAAACACAACAAAAGCCAAAAGTACCAAGCATAACTACCAACCCCCAGTGGCAGTACAAGGACGTCACTTATCACTACCCCCTTTACTCGGTCGCATTTTATCTGTGTTCAACAACATAACCTATTTGGACAACTGGATTGCGCCTGTCCGTGACTAAAAGCATATCTAACAATTATTTTACCATTGGTGAATTTCCGAAAGCAGTCTGAGATGGCTATTCCATGTCCAAATATTAAAACAGGGGCACCCCCTTCCATGCCAGAAAGCTTTTATTCACATAGCAAAACAAAATTCTGGTACAGACGAAGAAACCTTGCAATGTTCTGCTCTTCCATCCAACCCAGTTCATAAAGCTGTCAATGCAGTGCTGTCCTGGCAAACGTCAAAGAAGAAAAATAACATAAATATATGTCTGAATTTCTATGTTTTACCTTAGGCTAATCACAACACTTATTCTCTGAAATACATTATTTCAATTAAAGAGGCTATTTTTATTTATCAGGAGATGGTTAACTTGTTGAGTTGGTAGATTAGTACAAACTAATACATGAAAACAATAGAGTATATCAGTGAAATCACAAGAAGTTTTTTGAAAAATTTCTTTGGACTGTGAGTTCCCTTCTCTTACTCTTGAACTATCTAATGCTCTTTGCCTCCATTCTATGATACTTGTTAAAGAACTTAATGCAATATACTAGGTCATTCCAGAAGAACTGACATCAATCTTTTTTCTTCCTTTTATGATATAGGGTAGGCCAGAAACGCAGGCCTCAGAAGGCCCATTTTTTCAATCCAAATTATAATTGATTATGAGTCATCACTCAACACAACTGATGAAAACACCATCTATTACATCTTGTTATCAGATTCTTCTCAACTAAAAAGCTATCTTCCTAGCAGTAGCCTACTATTGGGTATTTGTCCAGGCAGAGAAAAGAGTAAAGAGGTATTCAAAAATGAACACTAAAATTCTATCTTCTGTTGGGTGCCATCCACCTGACTGCCAGGAACAATCATTTGTTATATTATTCATGTGTGAGCTGCAGATAAATTTTAGGATCTGTAAGTCTGAGGCTTTAGGATAACCGTTGATGCAGCAAATATAAATTAGTGGTGTGGGAATCCAGTAATCTTTGATTTCTTTATTTCCTGTTCCTGGCCAGAACATCAGGGACAGTATTTTAGTCTACCATCCTTCTTGAGCTGTAGAAATAGTTTGTGGTCTTTGTTCAAGCTGTATATCTACGGTGATGTTTTATTTGTGTTTATTTTGTAGTGCTTAATAATTCATTTATGTTAAGCTTAGCTTGTCCCCATTAGTATACATATAATACATATCTAAGTAACTAGCATTACTCCACTAACACAAAGGAAAATAAGCAGATTATCAGACTACACATACTTTTAAATTTCTTTAGCATCTGTACGCTACCTGATTCAGCTATTTCAACTGGTAAACTTTTCCAAGGTTCTGTGACTATATTGCTGAATGAACAGTTTCTTCTTCTTTTTAATTGATATTAATAATTTTGACAGGCTCAGGAAGATGTAGCAAAGCAGCTGACTGCCCTCAAGAACTTACTGATGGGCACAGAAAGTGGTGAATCCAGCGACATCATGCTATCCACACTAGCCCAAGAAATGTATACTGCTGGTCTTCTAATTCTTCTAATCAACAATTTGGGGCGAATTGACTTCGAATCCAAGAAGGATGTTTGCACTGTTTTCAACAACATTTTAAGGAGGCAGATTGGCTCCCGGCACCCGACTGTGGATTATTTGGTGTCAAAACCTGATGTCCTTTTTACCCTGATCCGAGGGTAAGAACTTTAACCTGTTTTAACTAGAAAGTTTGCCTAGTAGCCCGAGAAAGAGGACCCTTGCAAAAAAGGACCGCAATATTGCTAGAAAATCTCAGCTTATATTTCCGTTTAATGCCGTTACGTATGTTTGTTGTCCGTCTGTGACAATGTGGCTCAGAAAACGGTTTGCTATGAGTGCTTCTTTCATCCTAGATGTGTTTTCCCTACTAGCTCCTAGATGATTGGTGTCCTAGCCTTTGGATAGAAACAGGTTGACCAAGAGTTCTTGCGTATTCGCATGGCAAACCGAGGCGAACCTATAGGCGTATTCTCGCCGTTCCCCGAGGACTCCTAGGGGAATCAAAGGGAACGGAGAGAATAGAGGAAGTAATCACACCACGCGGACTCCATGTACGGAAAGCAACGAGAACGCGGGAAATGCTTCGAAAATACATTTTGTCCGAAAATAAAATAAGCAATTGACAAAATCATTCTGAATTCACATTGTTTTTGGTTTTGTGCTTCTGGTTGCTTTTAACTAATTTTATATTTTACCAACACCAGCAAAAATTGATTCCTCTCTGAATCTGGAAGGAAGTCCTTTTTGATGATGGTGATGGTAATCGGAGCATTCCCTGCCCCTGGGGACTAGCGAGAATACGTGAGTCTCCGGGACAAAGCATAACGCGGGGACTCCTCAAGTGGAGTCCTCCTGGAACGGTGAGAATACGCCTTATGTCATTTCTATCGAACAGAGGTCAAGCAGTTTTACTTTTACTTCTCAGAACGACGAGAGATTGGACAAACTTAGAGCCACGCAACAGTTTGCCGAGACTGGGGGTACCGAGAGTGAGGTTTATTGCGGACCACTTGTTTTTTGTTGTTGTTGGAATACATTTCTAGTCTATCTAAGTATAAAACATGAGGTACTGCAGTTTTGGGTGTTGAAGAATGAATAGAGTAAACGCGATAGGCCCACTACAGTTTTGGGGGGTTGGTGAATCGTAGTCGTAGCCGTCACCTGCCTGTCAGCCAGGATAGGCCTACTACGATCCTAAAGGGTGTCATGATGCAAGGCTTTTCACTTTCTGTATTCGTCCTACCACCTGAAAAATCTTTCCTTTTTGTGGCCAAATTCGACGCAAGATAAATTTGGAGAGAATTTGGGAGAAGTATTTAAAGCAACATACCTCTACTGTACTTGATAATTCGGCGCTTCTGGTGCTTTCAATAACTTGTGTTGGGTCTCTCAAAGATTACAAACCAATCCCATCTGTTTTCGGCCTAGCGCGACCCCAGTGGTTGTGATGAGAAACACGGAAGATTTTGCAAAACAGGTATTTCTTACCAGTGACCTCATGGAAACCAATAAGCAATAGCCTAGATCTGCCTCGAAAAAAGCCAGTTACAGTAAATGCAAAATCAGGCCTAGTGCCGTTAGGTTAAAAAGGTTGACAAGAAGCTTTGAAGCGTCAGAAATGAGAATAGATGGAAAAATAGAACGTAGGGTCAAATATATATATATATATATTCAAGCCATGGATAAAGTGGATACCTGAGCTACGATGATTTGGCAGCTTCCAAATGCAAAAAAAGCTCAAAGCTTTGACCGCCAAGGATATCATAGCTGACGTATCCGTATTATCCATTGTTTGAATACAGGTTTCCCAGTCAGTTTGGTCTAAAGGAGTATTTAGGGTGAAATAGTAGGCTACTCTAGGCTGAACAACATTTTTCGTGTGTATTCGATGATGGTCTTTATTTTCATATAGCGTGAATGAACGAATTTATTATCCATAAAAAAAAATAATACAATAGACAATTGTTGCGTTTTTGCAGATACCATGGTATCTGTTACCACGGTAAATGGATCTGCAATTAGTCGTTTTTGCAGTTACGGTTGCTATGCAAAAAACGACGACTGCCAAAATTGGGATTTTCGAAGTCATCCCAAAAGAAAAACTTATCTCCAATCACATCAGTAAGTGGCAAACTTCCTTTGCACCAATTTGACAAAAGCGTAGGCTCTATTGGTGGTGATGAAAGTGAGAAGACTTTTTCAGATACGACAATCAGTGACCACGGTAACTGGCCAGATAACACGATAACTGCAAGAACGCCTTTTGTCTGTGTTATCAAATACCACGGTAACTGCAAACACGACTTTAGGACGTGGTATCACATACCATGGTATCTGCAAAACCGCAACTAATAATAAGATCATTGATAAAAGAGTGGAAGATTTCAATCTTCCGCTAGTAAACTTAACCATAAGTCTTCCCTCTTCGTGTAATCTGCAGTTATGTTTCTGCTGTGTTTGTATGAGCTCTTGACGGGTAATAAATAAATTGATTGATTGATAATGAATTCTAGGTATGAACACCAAGAAATCGCACTAAACTGCGGCGCTATGCTTCGAGAATGTGCCAGGCACGAAGCGCTAGTGAAAATCGTAATTCACTCAGAGGAATTCTACAACTTCTTCAAGTTTGTGGAAGTATCAAACTTTGATATAGCCTCCGACGCTTTCCTGACTTTCAAGGTATGTTGATATCCCGGTTGTTTAACTGTGCACAAGTTAGTACGAACGTGAAGGGACATAAGAGTATAAGGTATGAAGGGAAGCTGATCATTCATTGCGAAAGAAACAAGGCCAAAGGTGTGGATGGGATCCCAAAAATCTAATATTTGATTCGGACAATTGAGTCTTGTCTTCGCCAGATCCAGTCTTGGACAGGCTAATCATCAGAGAAAACCAAGTTCAGATATACCTCTATAAGCCATATCTATTTTGACGATACTGACCTTCCGAGCGAACTACTAGTCCAGCAAAAAAAAAAAATACAGAAACAAAACCAGCGTACCTCCTTATCCCTATAAAGAACATCTAATCAACTTTGAATAAAAGTTTGACTTAAAAAAAAATCCGGTTGTAATATTTATATGTCCGGGTAAAAAAAACCATTGTCATAAACCGACTCAGCCTCTCTTCTTACCCCTTAATCTGTCATCTAATCGAACTTTTGCTTTTAACAAATTTTCCGGTTTTGGCCGGATTCCGGGCGAACTAGTTGTCCAGCGAGAAAAAGATTTTCCCCATCGTGTTCGGCTTGTCTTTTTACTCATAAATCAAACATTTACTCAACTTCAGATTAAACTTTTACTTTTAACCAACTTTCCGGTTTTCGCCGGATTTCGGGCGAACTACATGTCCGGGTAGAAAATTGTTTTCACATAGTGTTCAACATGTCTTCTTGCCCTAAATCGAACATCTAATCAACTCGAAATCAAACTTCTGATTTTAACAAACCTTCCGGTTTCGGCCGGATTCCGGGCGAACTACTTGTCCGTCGAGAAAATGGTTTTCACCATCGTCTTAGGCATGTCTTCCTACCCCTAAATCGAACATCTAATCAACTTCAAATCAAACTTTTACTTTTAACAAACTTTCCGGTTTTGGCGAATTCAGGGCGAACTACTCGTCCGATGACAAAATAGTTTTCACCATCGTGCTCAGCATGTCTTCTTACCCCATAATCGACTATCACATTAGCTGTTCAAAATATTTTGTTTGCCCCTTAATTTGAACCCCTCCCCCACCCCTAAATGTAAGGCTACAAAGCCCATCTACGAACTTGACTGGTCCGACGACCCGACGAATCTTAACACCAAGTTTCATCAAAATATCTCATTCCCTTCGAGAGTTATCGTGCTTACAGACGGACGGACAGGTTGGACGGACAGACGGACAACTTTTGCGTTGTCATAGGTATCCACTTACGTTTTGGGATCCCAAAAAACAACAACAAGATTTGTTCTTGATCAGCTAAAGGATTTGTTCTTGATCAGCTAATTAGCCCTCTTAGATGATACGTGAGGGAAAAGTATAATTTGCATGTTTCGGCATCACTTCCGGCAACCGTCGTCTGCGAAAAACAAAATAAATCGTAAATTCCACAACACTGCCAACAGAAAAGCGATGCGGAACCAATAAACCACAAATCGATGTGCAACTAGAGACAAGAAGAACGATGCGGATCCAACTGCATGCCAATCAAAATGTGAATATAGTATTCTCACAAGTAGCCTACACAAATTTGGACTTGACGCTAGTTTTCAGGTCACGACTTTTAACTCATATTTGACAGTGTGAAACGGGTACTTCAGCTACATTTTATTAGAACATTAATTCGTTACCTAAATATTTACTAAAAATGCCACCGTGGACACGCAACAGGTACCTAATAAGAATATCCAACCTGATAGAACCCAACGAGGCTGTAGTTAAGCTAGTTCAGAATTGTTGGAACGGCCGCACACCCGTGGTTACCAGTACTTTGTGCCAAATGGATGACCAATGATTAACTCGCCGTTTGTGTTTTTCTTCAATTGTACTGCTGTATACATTTTCTCATTGATCGTTAATTATCTTTTCTCTCTTTTGTTCTTTATTTCTTTTTCTTCCATTTACTCCGTTCTTGTTCAGTTTGAATGTAACGGGTTATAAAGAAAATACATACATACATACATTCCCTGTTAAAATGAAGTTAAGAAATGGATTCAGCATGTCTCCTTTCCCCGATACCGAATCTTTAATCGATTTCAGAAACAACTTTGAGCTTCAAACAAATTTCCAGTTTCAGCCGAGTTCGTGATGAACCATTTGTCCAGCAAGAAAACTAAGTTCAGATATGTATTCAGCAGACCTCCTTACCCCCTCAATGAATATCTTATTAGCTTATAAAATATACATGTTTTTACCGTCGTTTTACCCATTTGCCAACTTGACCTCCTTACCTCTAAATCAACTATCTCAATAGCTTTTAAAAAATATTTGTTTTGCCCCTTAATTTGAAACCCCCTCCCCCCACCCCTAAATCTAGGGCTACAGAGCCCATCTATGAACTTGATCTTGACCCAAAAGAATCCTCACACCAAGTTTCATCAAAATATCTCGTTCCCTTCGAGAGTTATCGTACTAACAGACGGACAACTTTTGCGATGTCGTTGGTATCCCCCCACTTACGTTTTGGGATCCCAAAAAGCGCACAACTTTGCGAGACTTGGTAGGTTGGACATATTTCAACTTTTCGGCAAGGAGTTTGCGAGAACTATAACCGACCAGCTCTTCCAAAGATCCACATCGCTTCTTGTGATCATTCTGCTCTTTATCTTTTTGGAATCTTTCCCTCTCTTAAATAAAGAGATATAGCGGTCGTCCGTGTTCCATAATTTCCGATAGTGAATTCTTGCGCTATTTGCACATTCAAAAAGGCATGAAGTCGTAGATTAATTTTCAGTCACAGAAACAAATAAAACACAATTTACATAGACAGCTCTCGGTTCGGTCGGAACCTGCACCCCGCACCTCGGTCTTTTTTGTAGGTGTTAATATTTAGATGTTAAACAGTTAAGAACTTCAATGTTTTTTGTTTGAGAATTAATTTGTACTCATATCATATCAAAGACCTTAACAATGGGAATGACGGGAAACTCAGCTGAAATCGCGTTGTGAAAGATGGAGTTGCCCGCCACCTTGTGTTCTTTGTGTAATTTCAAACGTTGAACGTGAGTTTAAAAGGACAAAGAATAGTGGCGTTTTTGATCGCCGATGAAATTTCACCAGTAGACGAAGCGAGTTTGCCAATTCGTGCTTATATACTGTTTTCGATAGCCGATAGCCTTTGGGGTTCGCAGTTGTTTTTGGGTGCGCAAAAACGGGATTTTGTTTTGCTGGCACTGTACTTCTGTTATAAGATAAACTACACATTGGATAGGTCTACTCAGATTGGACTTCAAAGAGGCTGTTCTCATAACGCAGAACATAAAGAACATAATCCTCACTTCCCTCCATTTTTGAAAGAAACGCCAAATCGTCAAACGAAATCCCAACGTCGACGGCAAACGGCGAGTCCTCGGCCGATCGGCGATGGACAGGAATTTAGGCGATAGACGTTAGCCGATCAGAACAAAAACAGAAATTAAGATATACGTCTACGGCAATCGGCTTCCGGCGAACGTCAAAAACGTTCAGACGGCTACGCCATCGCCGAACTAATCGGCGATCAAAAACGCCACTAATGTGAACAAACCAAAAGGATTTGCAAACAACAGCACGTGACACATTTTTTAGAGCAATCGGTCGAAATGGCAAATACGAAATATATGAGTGATAACACTGACTTTAATGGAAAAACCACTGATAAACCATACAAAACTGAAAGTTTATTTTGAATTGTGGAGGAGTCAAGGGGAAAGATATACGTGCCGTGGTAGGGCGATACTATCGATGCCTATCGCGTGGAAACGCCAACCATTAAAAAAGAAGAACAAGATCGGTCTAAATGTCAACAGAGCTATACAGCTACTGTAATCGGCTTCCGGCGAACGTCAATAACGACAAAAAGTCAGACGGCTACGCTGATTAATGTCTCTAATGTGAACAAACCAAGAGGATTTGCAAACAACAACGCGTGACACATTTTTTAGAGCAATCGGTCGAAATGGGAAATACGAAATATATGAGTGATAATACTGACTATAACGGAAAAACCACTGATAACCATACAAAACTGAAAGTTTTTTTTTGAATTGTGGAGGAGTCAAGGGGAAAGATATACGTGCCGTGATAGGGCGATACTATCGATACCGATTGCCTGGAAACGCTAACGATTAAAGAATAAGAACAAGATCGGTCTAAATGTCAACAGAGCTATTATTTTATCGATAGACCAACCGCAAACAATCCACTCTTGCGAGCGCTGTAGTAGCTTTCGGTTGTCGGTCTTCACCGTTTTTTTGTGGAGCGCATAACTCTTAAACCAGTGCAGGTATCAAGTTCAAACTTGGGGTCTAGTTGTGCCTTTTGGGGCTTGCTCAGTGAATAATATTCATAACTTGGCAAGGGCTGGACATAGGACGATGAAATTTCCTGTACTTGTAGATCCTAGGGCTGGAAAATTACTTTTAAAGTTGCACCTCCTCCACCCACCCCGTTCGTGGGCAACTGAGCCCAGATTGCTGAAGGGTAAAGTTTGTGACTCGCGACAGGAATCTACATGTATCAAGTTGAAACTTGGCTGGCTTGTGAGCATTGGGGTCTCTTTTTGCTTTTTGAGGGTCCAAAACCCCACTCCTACTTGGTTCAGGCGCAATTGGGCCCGGATTGCCTTCCTTGTGCTTTTAGATCTTAGGTTTGGGAATATGTATATGCGGAGTTGAACCACCCTGCTAGTCCTACACCCCACATTCATGGCCAAGTGGGCCGAAATTACCCATCAGTTAAGTTTTCGACCCGTCTCTCTAATCAAACTCTCAAGTTGGTATACTTCAGGATATATACGTCTAGATACGCATTTGGTGGGTCCTGCTCCCCCCCCCCCGACCTTCCGTTCATGTGCAGTTGGGCCCAGATTTCACATGAGTTAAGTTCGTCTATGACAGGTCTCAAGTTGTGGATTTTGGTGTAACAGCAACAAAAAAAGGAAACACGCGACATACTTCAGTCCTTAATGAAAAGTTGGAAACTGGACGGTTTTGTCATATGATCGATGATATGTCGTTCTTTATGAAGTTGTGACGAAGGGGGTATTGGGCTGCTATTATTTTTGAAGTGCCATATAGCGATCGCAGTTTCTGTCCATCCGTCGGTCTGTCCCGGTTTTGCTAGTTCGGGCACTTCCAGATAAGCTAGGACGATGAAAGTTGGCAGGGCTTATCAGGGACCGGACCAGATTAAATTATAATCTAGATATATTATAATCAGATAAAACCCCGATCCGACCATCTGGGGGGGGGGGGGGCGGGAGTGGTGGGAGGGGGAATCAGGAAAAATTAAGTATTTTTAACTTACCAACGGGTGGTCGAATCTTAATGAAACTTGATATATGGAAAGATGTTGTGTCTCAGATCTCCCATTTTAAATCCAGACCGGATCCGGTGACGTTGGGGGGAGTTGGAGGTGGAAACCGGAAATCTTGGAAAACGCTTAGAGTGGAGAGATCGGGATGAAACTTGGTGGAAAGAACAAGCACAAGTCCTAGATACGCGATTGACATAACCGGACCGGATCCGTTCACTGTGGGGGAGTTGGGGGGGGGGGGGGTCCGAATTTCTAGTGATGAAGCGAGTTCGGTACTTCCTGATCTACTATGACGATGAAACTTGGCAGGCCTGTAAGGGACCCGAAGAGGTTGAAGAGAATAGTCATTTCTTCGATCTGACATCTGGGTGGGGGGTGGGGAATCTGGAAAGTGAGATATTTTTTTAACTCGCCAAAGGGTGATCGGATCTTAATGAAACTTAATATATAGAAAGAGCTCCTATCTCAGACGCCGCATTTTAAATCCGGATAGGATCCGGTGATATTGGGGGGAGTCAGAGGGGGGAACCGGAAATCTTGGGAAACGCTTAGAGTGGAGGGTTCGGGATGAAACTTGGTGGGAAAACAAGCACACGTAGATATGTCATTGTCATAATAGGTCGGGATTCGGGCATTGTGGAGGAGTTAGGAGGGTGGTCCGGATTTCTAGTGATCGCGCGAGTTCGGTACTTCCTGATGTGCTAGGACGATGAAGCTTGGGCATGTCAGAGACCCAAACAGATTGACTTGAGAATAGTCCTTTCCTCGATCCGACCATCATGGGGGGATTGGTGGGATGGTGAATCCGGGATCTAGTGGCATGGGCAGCTATTGTACGGGTGATCGGATTCAAATCAAACTTGATATATAGGAAGACCTCATGCCTCAGAAGTCCCATTTTTAATTCGGACCGGATCCGTTGACAACGCGATGAGCTGGAGGGGTGAACCGAAAATCTTTTGAAACGCTTAGAGTGGAGGTATCGGGATGAAACTTGGTGGGAAGAACAAGCACAAGTTCTAGATCCGCCATTGACATAATAGGACGGGATTCGGGCACTGTGGGGGAGGGGGTAATATCTAGTAAGCGCTCGAGTTTGGTACTTCCTGATGTGCTAGGACGATGGAACTTGGTAGGCATGTGAGGGACCCGAATAGATTGACATGAGAATAGTCGTTTCCTCGATTCGACCATCGTGGGAGGAGTGGAGGGATTGGGAATCTGCAATCTAGTCGCATGGGCAGTTTTGAACGGGTGAATGGGCAAGTGGAAAGAGCTATCGTCTCAGATGTTCAATGTCAGGTCCGGGGAGGAGTGAAGGAAGGGGGAATCCGGAATCTTGAAGTATTTTATAACTTTCCAACGGGGGATTGGATCTTAATGAAACTTGATATTTGGAAAGACACCGTGTCTCAGCCGACCTAGTTCAAATCTGGATCGGATCCGGGGTTTTTGGCTGGAGCCGGAGGGGGGAACCGGAAATCTTGGGAAACGCTTAGAGTGGAGTGATCGGGATGAAACTTGGTGGGAAGAACAAGCGCAAATCCTAGATACATCGTTGACATAAGCGGACCAGATTCGGACAGTATGGGGGAGTTCGGGGGGGGGGGGGAATTCTGGATTCGCAAGTTCTGAACTTCCTGATGTTCTAGGACGATAAAGACGCATTAGAGAACCAAACGGGCTGACTTGAGAATAGTCGTTTCCCTGATCCGACCATCATGGGGGTTGTGAAAAGGTTTTGACAAGCACACGGATGTACAAAATAGGATGCACGTTGGACAGTGCCGAGTTTTGATTATGCGACCTTGATTTGTTATTTGGCGTCCGGACAGTATCCGGCCAAGGTGAGGGGGAGGGGAGGGGTGAGCGGGTCTCGGATATTTGCAGATAGGCTCTGCTCCGATTCCAGTCAAACTTGATGGACGGGAAGAGGGCAGAGATGCGACATTTATGTTTCCGAGTCATATTCAGCCACGGTGGGCGGAGTTGAAGGGAGTCCCAGAAACTTTGTGGCTCGCATAAGGATCAAACAAGTGGAGTGATCTGAGTGAAACTTGGAAGATACAGAGGTCATATGCCCTAGATTACATATTTTAAGGTTCGAACCGGATCTGACCGCGGTGGGGGGGGGGGAGATTTACGGGAAGTTCCCCCAAAAATGCTCAGATTCAAGTGAAAGATAGGTGGTAAGAGAAAACGCTTCAGATGATTCATTTAGGAGTCCTGACCAGATTCGGCCGCAGTATGTGGGGAGTTGGAAAGGGTTACCGGAAATCTTGGGCACGTCTAGGGACATAGCGAGTGAATTTCTTGGGTTGAAACTTAGAAGGTTGACGATGGCTTGGAGATGAGTCGGAAATTTTCAGACTTGAGTGAACCTAGATATCCTAATTCTAGGTCCGAACCGCATTTTTGGATGGCGGGGTGTTTTGTGAAGTTCTCTTCTACTTTCTTGTACCACCTACTCGTAACAAGTGCCATATGAGCTCGTAGCTCTTGTTTTTATTGCACTTGTTCCTTGCTAATTGAAATGAGGTTTAAAGGGTCGAACTGGCGGGCAAGATATTCAGTATTGAAACTGAAACCGTTCTTGCAAGATATTCAAGATCTCTTTAGATTTCTATATGCGGTTACATTAAAGCCTTTAAAGTGGATGATTTCAGATTAGGTTATTTCATATTTGTTTGGTTATTCGGGACGTGAAATGTCGGTTCGAACGGAATTGGTATGTAAGATGTGATAAATATTTTACTCTCACACTCCACGTCTGAGTGCTGCGCACTTGTTATTTGTGACAAGGCGTTACAGTTATCTCTTCTGTTTCCTGTTTGGTTATTCGGGATGTGAAATATCTCGGTTCTAACGGTATTTGTATAAGATGGGATAAACATTTTACTCTCACACTGCACGTCTGAGTGCTTGCTCACTTGTTATTTGTGACAGGGGGTTACAGTTATCTCTTCTTGTCAGACGACAAGATCCTGTTTCGTGATTAGCTTTTCCTTCTTGTCAGCAATCTTGTCATAGACAACACATAGAAAATCGATGTCTTGGGAAACGGCAACTGAATCTATGCCTCGAGACCGGTAGCAGACTTATTTCGCACCCAATCTATAACGAGTTTCTCCCTCCCCCATATCGTAATGTAAAGGAAAGTCAAGAGAGAGTAGTCTCTACGAAGGTCCCAAAATTCCAAATAGTAGCGGCCAAACACAGCCGTTACCAAAATAGTTTCATACCAAAGATTGTTGAAATTTAAAGCGACCAGAAAAAAATGGTCTTTCTACAACGCACAATGATAACCACCCCTACTGCCACTATGAATGTTCAAAACCACAAAAGAACACCGCCAAACAGTGGGCAAATAAAATAAAAATAAAAAATTTCCTAGGTTTGAAATAATTTGGTCTGGACTAAATCTCAACCGATTATCCTGGACAGCCGTTGTGGCGCGTAAAGAGCCAAGGATCAAAATAATAATTTTCATCTAATGATCCAACTGTTTATCACAAAAAAAAAAAAAAACAAGACCAGTGTGGTACCCTACTTCTGAAGACATAACAAAAATAATAAATTACGTCTTATAATTATTTCCTAATCAAACTTGGAAAATTTTTGTCATCTGGAAAAGAAGACGCTCTGCGTGGTTTTTTTTTTTCTCGAGCCAAAAACCCAGCAATCGAGTTCAAATCTAAATTAACTAGTAGCTTGCGATCAGTAAGAGAGTTTAACAGAATGTTTGGATTAGGTCTTTAAATAGCCTTTGACCATTTTTACGTACTTTTAAATGTAACTGTACTATTGACACTATTGACATTGTAATGATAGACCGACCCACTAATTTTGGTTTTCTTACCGTGAAAGTGTTAGCGAATAAATTACTATCTCTTTATATTGGGTTCTCCACTATAAACTGTAAATAACTGTAAACTGTGTTTTATTTCTGACAATTGTCAGAAGAGGCGACCACCGTAGCAGATCTAAATAAAACGGCTTTAAGGCCGAAAAGTAAGACAAGTCATTTGAATCTGATAACAGTGGTTATTTTCAAACTATACATGTATTTTGCACCCATAAATCTGTTGTAAATATTGAATTTGCTTTCATTAAAGTTTCGCTGAAAAGCCAACTTACTTTGGTGTCATTTAATTGAACACGCGGAACTATTAGAATTCTGCAAAGGGATTTTTTTCTTTTCCACTATCTGCTCCAGTTATGACGTTTAGAGTATCTGCGGCCGTCCCCGCAACGTAAATTCTATTATGACGCGGGAAATTTTAATCTCAACACAAACGCGGCTTTGTAGTGGGCACTGGGGAGATTGGTGAGGATTGCTTAGTGCCTGAACAAAAAAAAAAATCACAAATCTTTCTCGTAAGGCATACACCAAAAATTACAAGCGCATAGAGGTACCACAAATTACACGGAAATTCCACTATTTGAAAATCGATTGTTCGTGAACAACGAAGTAACGCATTTTCAGCGGGTCTCCAAGCCAACTTCACGAATAAGTGATGGGTAACAAGATTGTCCTATCCCAGCCCTTTTTGGTTAAACTTTAAAGGACACCTGAATGAAGAGCACCAAGTATCATCCCATCTGTATGACATCCGTTAACATTGCCTGCAGAAAATCCAATCCAAATACGAAATAGTGTTTCCAGTGTTACCTGTCCTTATTTCAGTACCGAACAATTTTAGAAATGAACAAATGTCTCCAATCAACCCTTCTTCTGGAATATTTTTTAACCAGTTAAGCCCAAACGTATATCTAGAAGAAATTCCAATACGATCCGGCCATTGCTGTACAAGATTCGAATTAATTGCGCTTTTTGTCTTGGAGTCTGCATGTGCAGACCTCCAGAAACGAACATCCCTATTTTGAAAACGTCTCGCTCAGGAGAAGAATGCTCTCCGTGGCCATGTCTGTGAATGCATTCTCCATAGTGTGTTCAAGTATAGTTTCATTGTTCAGGTGTCCTTTGATACTGTCAGCGTGTTCCATCCTACTTACCGTAGTTACTACGCATGACGTCACGAATTCTGGTTTTTTGCCGTCAAGGCTGGAACGATTTTTCTATTTTCCAGCCGGATCTCACGCCAGGGGCGAATCCGACCAATCACGTTACAGAGATGCGTAGTTACTACGCTTACCACGCTCCCGAGCATGGTAAGCAAATAGTAACTATTAGTTAGTATTCCGACAAGGTTGGAACGGTCAGCGTAGTAACTTTTCGTGAGGATGGAACGGAAATAGTAACTAATAGTAACTCTTGTTAGAAGGGTGGAACACGCTCTGTGTTGACTTGGAATGCAAATTCAGCTATGAAAGCCATTTTTCTGCTTCCCTACAAGTGAGGATCAAATAAAAAGTGGCTTTTATTTTTAGGAGGTTGTCACCAAGCACAAAATGCTCTGTGCTGACTTTCTTGAGAACAATTATGATAAGTTCTTCACGAATTACCAGCAACTCCTGCATTCCGAGAACTACGTCACGAGACGGCAAAGCTTGAAACTGCTTGGCGAACTGCTGTTAGACCGCCACAACTTCACAGTAAGTGCCAACAGATAAAATAGTTGTGTTTTTGCAGATACCACGGTATCTGATACCACGGTCTAAAGTCGCTTTTGCAGTTATCGTGGTATCTGGCCAGTGGTCATGGTATCTGATACTCAGATACCACGGTCCGACCGTGGTATCTGAAAAGTCATCTCACTTTCATCAAAGTTTGTCGAGTTGCTGAGAAAGAAGTATAGCACTTAGTGATGTAACTGGATATCAGTTTTCCTTTTGTGGTGACTTCGAAAAGTGCTATTTCGGCAAAAGTCGTTTTAGCAGACCGTGTATCAGATACAACCGTGTATCAGATACCACGATAACTGCAAAGACGACTAATTGCAGATCCAGTTACCGTGATAACAGATACCATGGTACCTGCAAAAACGCAACTATTATTATTATTAACATCATCGTTGAATTTCTGCCAAATGCTGTATATCGGGTCAAATGATAGTCTTAAGTTGCGGCTATTTTGCTATTATCTAGGGAGGGGGGGGGGCTGGTATTTACAGAAAGGGAAATAAATAGTTCAGATCTTGGAGGGCTTTGGAAGGGAGTTATGGAGGATGGCACTCGTGAGTTTAATGATCAGGAGATCCAGGTTTGGCACGAAGATCCCCGTACACACGATCCTTTCTAGACACCTTGCACCGCGTAGTGTTTTCGGTCGGGGATTTGAAGATGACTGACTGTTTAGAACAGATCTGATTTCAACAAATCACAAGAAGGCTTCGGCAGGTTTGCATAATCGGTCTTCGTCATCAGTAACCTTCCCGATATTAATAAGGGGGGGGGGGAGGCTGAGACGTTCCGGAAAGAGCCAAACACCGTAAGTGTGAAAATTAGTGTAGTGCGAATGTGGTGGGGGGAAATAAGATTTCCCGCTCCGCTCCCGCTTCCCGCTCTTTCGTGCGATTTGCAGATGGCACTAACCGCTCGCGCTCGCCGTCGTGACTCATTATTGTCGACTGACTAGTTAGTATAATTCATTCCGGTTTGTTTTAGTCGCGGATCGGCAAGTGGTCCGCTACTAAAATCAGCAAAAGATCGGGAAACAACTCTTGGACAACTAAGGCAGTGGTTCCCAACCTTTTCCGTACCTTGTACCCCTAATCAAAGGTTCGAAAACTTCGCGTACCCCCTTTTTCAGACCGTGAAAAGACGATATTTATTATCTTAAATGATACAGCATATGTGTGTAGAAATATATACAAAATCGACAGTTAGAGGCTACTTTGTAGCCAAAATTTTGTCAAATCACGGCTCGATGTCATTAACTGCAATTTTTTTTGTACAGTCAGCCTTTCATCAATCTGCATCGCAAACATTTTTTTTTGCTTGATTCGCCACCTGAATGAGAAGATTACTTGCAATGTCTTCGATTGTTTTTAAACAAAATTATTTGACACAGGAACAGGTTTTACTGCAATGGGCTAGATTGTTGTGGAATCAACATTATTTAAATTTTTTTTCATGGCCCAACCCAAGGGCTTCATTAACATCCAACTATCTATCATTATTTTTTTGACTTTCAATATGGCTTATAATCAGAGGTGTTACGCAGGGGTCGGCAACAACCCTCCCCCTGAAAGTGATCGGCGCGAAGCGCCGCTATTCCTCGTAAAAACAGTATTTTTTTTTTAGACAGTCCGTAAAAAGACCAGCCAGTCAGTAAAAATACCTTGCCCCCAAAAAACATTTTAGCTGTGATGCCTCTGCTGGTAATATTAGTCTTTTGGCTATCAAAAATGGGTGAGGTGAGAGTTTGAAGCTACAGAGTAAAACGATTTTGGTACCTTCGCGTACCCCTTGCAAAGGTCTCGCGCACCCCCTAGGGTACGCGTACCACCGGTTGGGAACCACTGAACTAAGGGATACGAACCTAACACGTAATATCTATCTGAACCCGTATGTGAACTGCTTAAATAAATTTCACTTTGGTGGGATCGCTGTTCTAGTGGCGTACTCCTATCTGATTATTGTAGCTGCTTGCAAACTATGTTCCTAAGCTCCTTTGCAGCTCATAAAGTATTGGCCTAGTAAGTTGACGGTCCTGAGTTCAAATCCCGGCTTAGGAACAATTTTGTCTGTCAATTCACTACTTAAAAATATATTCATTTCAACTGGTATACCATATCTTCCGCATATCAGCATGTGGCTAAAGAAGATTTGCATACCCAGAGCAAGGATGCATTGCTAAAAGGGAAAGATAGATGTTACTACACGGTAGTGTTATTAGTACTTGGTTAAAAGTTATGGAACTTTAATTAACAATTAACGAAATTTTAAATTTAATTTAAAACTAGACCTACGTCGCCTGAGCAACGGGAAGTTTTGCGAGAGCAACACTTCTTTTTTTTTCTTCGCTGTCGGTTAATGCTGAAGTTGTCAACTTGTCGAAGCTTTTAAAACCGGATGTTCTTAAAAGAATAATCACATGTTCAAAAGCTATTTCTTCAGCGTTGTAAAAACAACAACAGAAGAATATCGGAAGAAGGGACTAAATTGACTTTGCATTCAGTTGAACTTTATCCTTTGCAATCGTAGACATCGTGACGAATGAAAACTTGGAACAATATCTTATATAATCTAGTTGGTATTATAAAGCTATCCGTAACTTTTCAGGATTAGAATGCCATATATTACACTATTAATTATTATGAAACTACCTCATTGTTTTACATTATCGTTTGTACCCGTTGCGTAAACAGTTAATCCTAGGTTACAGCGATAGACCATCGACACAAACTTTCTTACCGTCAGATTTATAGAAAGCGAATACAATGTGCACCAATTTGCAAAACTTTCTAGCCCCTGGTGAACCGATTCCTACTTACAAGTCCCTCTCCCGTGATAGACGTCAAGATCACCGAAAACAAGTAATGGGTACACCAGCTAGCAAAAGTTGGAAACCCCTCGTCGTTGAAGATGATTGTAGCATGACAGCCGATTATTACTTACAAGTCACTTGCATATCTTACCATTGGGAAGCAAATTGTTCTTACCATCGAATAAACCGGAAACAAATAGCAGGTGCACCAACTAGCAAAAGCTGCAAACCCCTCATTGCCGAAGATGATTTTGAGCCAACAGCCAACTGTTGCTTACAAGTCCCCTACATGTCTCACAACTGGTATCGCTTATTTTTGGTTTTAGTCTGTACGTTACTACTGAAGTTGTCAACCCCTTGAAACTTTCAAAAGGGGTGTATCTCATGAAGGAATTTTGATGACATATACTTTGATCAGCTCATCAACGGCTGTCGATTGCCGTCGAAAAAAAATTCTACCTGTCTTAGTTCAAAAGTTGACTTTTTTGCCATAGGCCAACTTTCTAACGTCACCACTTAGAAAGGAGCAAAGGATAAGCTCTAGTTTCTTTAGCAATGAGAGCTTTTAAAGTTTAAGAGGCACATCGACAGCATTTCTTTCCCGCTAACCCAGTGCAAAAAAAAACGAATGATAAACTCAGCTGAAATCGCGAACAGACGGATAGAAACAATAGATGGCAGCTCTTTCGGACCCGTGGGAAAAAGCCACTTTTTTGTTTCTGTAGATTTTTCTATTTATCACTCAAAGAAGAATTATTGGCTGTGTGACCGGGTAACTGCCGCATATATTTAACACTTATAGATTTGAGTCTATCTTCAATTTGAAACTGGTGCCTGCCTGCTTGCGTGCTAGAACGGGTTTTCCACTCGAAAGCAGAAACACGGTTTGATGAAACGAAAGGTTGGCTGCACAACTTCAGATAGTCCTCTCTGACATTGCTATATAACTCCACTTCACTTCGCACACCGTAGGCTCTGGCTCGAGGACAAGCAAAAACCATCCTTTTTGGACCTAGGCAAGATTTCTACGGAGCTTTCCAAAATGTGATGTCGTATTCTTCAGTCCGGCCTAAGGTCCACACTTTCCGTAAAAACAGATTAGACCCTTACCAGTTACTAGAAATAAAATGAAATCGGCGGCATAGAAAAAAAAAGGACAAAACCAAAGTGTTGCTCTCGCAACAGAATTAACAAACTCTAATGAACAGCGTAGGCCTTCCAACAACACTTTATCAGTCGGAAAACAAGCTAAGCGGAGTAATCTTTCTTTGCAGGTAATGACCCGGTACATCTCCAATCCTGATAACTTGAAGCTAATGATGAATATGCTCAAAGAAAAGTCAAGGAATATCCAATTTGAGGCCTTCCACGTTTTCAAGGTAAGAAATATAATAGTGATTATCTAGCCCAGTGCCCATACAAAATTACGCTAAAAAAAAACCCACTTGATCACACTTGTTACGGTATCATTATCTTCTAGAAGATTCACTACTTGATGAGTTTAAAAATCTTTTTTACATGAACAGGCAATTTCAGGACTATAAGACCGGTGGTGTTATATAGTGGTCCAATCTTTCTGCCAATTCAGTTCAATTCAGTTTATTTTCAAAAATTCGCTCACGGACGAAGCCGAACATTGAATTTCTTCCGTCATGTATAACTTAACAATTAACTAATGTTAAAACAACTATAATGAATGTTATTCATTTGGTCAATGTACATGTATCTCACAATAAAACTCTTAAGTAAAACCTTCAATCATACGTAACATGTTAACTTATCAAAACATCTATAAACAAAACTCATAATTCGGTCAAATTCACCCCAAACTAAAAACTAGACAATATCAAAAATTATTATATTTACAATTCAGGAACAACACACACAAAAATACGATTAAATTATGGAGGTGGTTCGGAATGCCCGTTAAAAAGGTCAGTGAACGAAGGAACGAAACTTATTCTGTATCGGTCATGGGAACAGAGTACTGGCTGCAACTTTGGAACAGGCTGGGCAGCAGCTCGTGCCGGTCTTGGCATAATAGGTAGATATGCAGGGGGGAGAATTTCTCGTAGGCCAGGGCTCTCCAACTTTTTTAGACCAAAACTGAAACACAACTTTTTTCGGTGCTGTGCTAACAATTCTAAATTAAATATTTTCAACAGTTCGAAATATGGGACTTTAGGGGACTTCGAGGCCACAAGGAGGGCTCGATACTGCACCCGTTCGAGTATATCCGCCTGATCCCGGGTCAACCCGAAATGCCAAACAAGGTTTGGTTCTTCTATTCGTCATACAGGTATAAAAGTATGGAATTCATTGCCCGAAACTGTTAAGAGTGTCCGAAGAGACAGGGCTCTCAAAAGGTAATATGTTATCTAACAATTTTATGTCTTCTGTGTGATTTGATTTTATTTGATTCGTTTTTGTGTATGTTCGGAGGAAGAATTCCGCACACTCACACACCGAAAGAGCTATACTTTCATCCTCATCACTGCAAATAGGACAAAAGTAGGATACTTGTATTAAGTGAGGAATTTTGAGAACGAGAATGGATGGAAATAATACTGAAGTAGAATAGTAGTCTCAACCCCTTCGAGAGTTATCGTGCTAACAGACAGACGAACGGACAAACTTTACGAAGTCAAAGGTATCCCGTCACTAACTTTTTGGGATCCCAACAAGTAAATAAATGATGATTGCAGATATTTTGACTGCAGTGTTTTCGTATTCATTTTTACACTTCAGCTTTGAAGGATAACTACAATAATAGTGGTAGATAAGCTCCTCCCTCTTATAAGTTCCGCTCCGTGGTGCTTACATCATTTCAGATGCAATTTAATAACGATAATAATAGTAATAACATAAAATTCGGCTAACGGGTTTCGCCTCTACATTATAGTCAGGGGCACCACAAGTACAGTAAAGTTATGGTGCTTAGCATGGTTATTTAAGTTCGGAAGGTCCAGTTGTTGGCTAAAATGACGCTATAAAACCTATAACACATAACTCAGATCGCCTAGAAAATGTCCAAAAGAGAGCCATGATAATCATTCTGGGTGATCATAATATTACATACGAAGAGGCTCTCATTAAACTCGACATTCCTATTTTATCTGTACGTAGAAATACGCTTTCAAACAAATTTGGAGCTAAGATAACGTGTTGTCCCCAGATGGCCCATCTATTCCCCCCCCCCCCTCTCCCGTCTTCCGTGCGTCGGTCCAAGAGGAATACTGGCAATCAGTTTTCCCCATATCCCGCTAATTTTTCTACCCAATATTTACGTAGTTTCATCCCATCATTTATTTCTGGTAATTTCTTATAAGTGTATCAGTTAATTTGTTTCTTGTGTGTCTGTGTATTTTGTAAATTTGTATTCCTTTTCTAGCTGTTAGCTATTCGGATTAAACTTGATTGATTGATTAATTGAAAAATAATATGTTCTTATGAGACCTGAAGGAACTGATGTGACTCACTGACATTTTACTATTTAAGTGGATGAAATGGCAAAGATTAGAGTTGGCTAACATCCAAAGAAGCTTACTTCTATTGTAATTATCCATTGTGACTTTAGCATGTCAAGAACCAATGATCATATAGAAAGAAAACACCAGAAATAATTACATGTCAGGAAGCGAAGCATATTGTTTATATAGTGTTTTTTTTGTTTAGTTTAGTTCAAGAAATGCTATATGGGAATCACACACGAACCACTAAATCTTCACACTAATGTAAAGAACTAAAAATTAACCAACAACAAGTCCATCACTCTACTTTTTTATACAGCTTCAGAGAAGGTTGTAAAATTCAAAATCAGTTCTGTTCAGTTTTATTGCAACACCAATTACGGACCCGCCGAATAGCGGGTGGTAAAGTCAAACATAAACTAAAGACGAATCAAAAGAATGAACATGGAATGAACGTGGTCAATTTACGTATACAAATCATGAAGGCAAATTAGCCGAAAAAGTGTCGCTAGCCGAAACTCGACGGGGGGGGGGGGGAGGGTGCCGCGTCAACCATTTCGGCTTTTCGTCACATATGTTATAGTAAAAGTCTTTATATGGCTGCACGTGTTGAAGCAGTATCCCCAAGCTCAGGGGCGGTTTGAATCAGTTTAGATTATTTATTGCTAAATTACATAATAACCCATCATGATAGGTAACCGCCTATGAGAAGACATAAATGCACTGGCACTGGGCGGCTACCACAAACTACTTTAACTTAACTTAAACAATAAATTAATTTCATTTAAACACAAATTAATCATTTTTTCAGTATACCACAATATACCATGTCAATATACCATGAAAGGCTGGGGCATGGGAGGGAAGACTACCTTAAAATATACGACTTGAGGATGTCCGGTAAGGCTCAAGAGTCATACCAATTGAAACAATGGCCAGGAAAAGCCACATGTGGAAATAGTACGAATTTCAAGGAACACTAAATCCAGTTTTATTAGCTTAAAGGCAAGTCGTTTGTAATAACAGGAAATTGCGGTACGCCGGAAGCACGGTGTTTAGTAGTGGGAGAGAGTGGAAGGAAGGGGTTCTCACGGGCTTCCTGCTCCCCATATACTGAACCACCTCGGCCGAGTTGGTCTCGGGTCGGAATATATTACTATTCTGGCCCGAGAACTACCCGGACGAGGTCCATTCGATTCTTGAGAAGTGGTACAGGTAAGCCCGACCCGCAGCAGCTTCTAGCGACTATTAATCAGATATGACGAAAATGAGCGCCGGAGGCGAAATTCTAGAAATATGCATTTTTTGGCAATCAGTACTTCCCCCAAACAAATTCTAGCTCAAGCCCCGAAAGTCCCAGTCTTTTATGTTCAAAGGCCTTTAAAGTAGGCTAAGGGCCTATTTTATCATAGATCTGCCCGTCTTTCTTGTTCACGGCATCCGAACGGCGTGAGAAATTTTGCTGGAAGTCCGCACATGACGGATAAAAATGCTTCAGTTCCACCTGTTCGATCAACGAGAACAAAAGAGTCGACTTGTTCTTAATTCACGGTTACAACAAAAAATAATACGATACTAAAATAGACCTATTGGCATGGCACAGAATAAATTGTTTTACAACCTGGGTTAAAACCGGACGCTGCGTGGTGAAATTCATGATTTGATAACTGCCTTTTCTATTCAGTCATAAGACTGTTTTATGAGCAAGACCAAAGGTTTCGATGGGACCCCAAAAATTCAATATTTGATCCAGACAATTGGATCTTGTCTTCCCCAGATCCAGTCTTCGCCAGACTCCTTGAACATTTTTACTAAAAATTCAGAAACAGATTAAGGCCAAAAAGCTAATCATCTGAGAAAGCCAAGTTCAGATATGGATTCAGCATGTTTGGGTTTACCCCTGTAAGTCATATCTGTTTTGACAAAATTTCCTGTCTTACTTCTGCCAATTTCCCGGTTTCGGCCGAATTCCGGAACCACCTGTCTGGCAAAAAATAAGAAAGCTAAAAAAACGAACTCAGCGTATCTTCTTTCCCCTATATCGAACATCTAATCAACTTTAGATTATAATTTAACTTCTAACAAATTTTCCGGTTCCAGCCGGATTCCGGGTGAACTGTATGTACGGGTAAAAAATGATTGTCATACACGGATTCGGCATCTCTTCTTACCCCTTAATTGAATGTCTAATCAACTACAAATGCCTTTAACAATTTTCCGGTTTTGGCCGGATTCCGAACTACTTGCCCGGCGAGAAAATGGTTTTCACCATCGTGTTCAGCATGTTTTCCTACCCGTAAACCGAACATCCAGTCAACTTCAAATTAAAATTTAACTTATAACAAATATCCGGTTCCAGCCGGATTCCGGGCGAACTGTATATCCATGTAAAAAATGAGTGTCATACACGGATTCAGCATCTCTTCTTACTCCTAAGTCAGATATCTAATCAACTACAAATACTTTTAACAATTTTCCGGTTTTGGCCGGATTCAGGGCGAACTACTTGCCCGATGAGAAAATGGTTTTCACAGTCGTATTCAGCATGTCTTCCTACCCCTTAACCGAACATCTAATCAACTTTAAAAAAAACTTTTACTTTTAACAGACTTTCCGGTTTGTGCCGGATTCCGGGCTAACTACTTGTCCGGCGAAAAATGGTTTTCACCATCGTGTTCACCATGTCTTCTTACCCCTAAATTGAACATCCAATCAACTTCAAATAAAACTTTCACGTTTATCAAACTTTCCGGTTTTGGCCGGATTCCGGGCGAACTACTCGTCCGACGAGAAAATGGTTTTCACCATCGTGTTCACCATGTCTTCTTACCCCATAATCGACTGTCTCTTTAGCTGTTCAAAAATATTTTGCTTGTCTCTTAATTTAAACCCCTCCCCCGCCCCTAAGTATAGGGCTACAAAGCTCATCTACGAATTCGACCTTACTCTTGACCCAACGAATCCCCACACCAAGTTTCATCAAAATATCTCATTCCCTTCGACAGTTCTCGTGCTTATATACAGACGGACGGACGGACAACTTTTGCGATGTCATAGGTATCCCTCCACTTACGTTTTGGGATCCCAAAAACTGGGAACATACGATTAAAAGATCTCTTCATATGCAAAAGACTAGAAACAGGCCGCCCCTTTTTGTCATTCATTGCTTTGGCATGTGTTACGTCATGACGATCCTCTGCTAGCATGTTATGTTGCGCTATTATGGAAATAAAGAATATATTTATTTATTCTGGCAAGCTCGTAACATACGACCGAGAATACGATTCTCAAGTCATATCTGACAGGGCAAGACGGGAGCGTGTGATTCTGAACTCTCACACGCCCAGGCCATACAGTTGTCATTTTGAAAGAGAATTAAACATACGACAGAACTTGGTGCGTCCCCTTTGTTGAACCGCCGCTGTCCAAGCGGGATGTCAAGTGAGGTTCTTGGAGAGACTGAACTAGTCTTACCGAATTCACCGGGCGCACTACCATCCCCAGATTTAGCTTTTCTGGGTGAGCGCCCAGTTAAGCTCATTATCTGTGATCGGACGGTTGCAACACAGTTTCTTGATGAGCCTGAACTAGCCTTACCGGCTATACCGGGCGCACTACCAGCCCCGGATTTAGCTTTTTGGGATACGTGCCCAGCTTAGCTCATTTTCTGTGAACGGGCGCCGAGTTTCGGTTATTTACTCTGACTGATCTGCCGACGCCGCTGGGGGTAAAAGACAGTGTGTGGGGGGGGGGGGGGGTAAAACGATAACCTACTAATTTTTATTATCTAGGGAAACAAAGGAGGGGACGAAATCATAATGGTATCTTACATGTCGACACAAAACTGCTTAAAGGGTAGGGGCTGCAATGGTTTGGAAGCTTGTCTTTGGGGCTGCCTCGCCCTTTCTGTACAATTCAGTTTAATGTTTCATTCAGAAATTCCGAAAAATAGCACTAGTCCCGTCTGTAATCACAAATAGGCCTTTCAGTAAAATATAAACAAAAACGAATTGAAATATTTAGTGAAATAAGGCACAAACTGGTCAACCTGGAGTTTTGGCTCATGGCAGTGATGAACTATCGAAGCAAAGATGCTGACGACGCATTAAAATTTTAGCTCTGTCAATAATAATATTAATAAATATTCCTTCAGCCGAAGCTGACTGCGAATCATGCTTGGCAGTGCAAAACGGATACGTCAGCTGAATTTTATTAGAGCTTTCTGCCCTTCATCGCAAGTTTCCTCTTCAGGCTCAAAGCCGCTCAAGTTGGAGAAATGAACTTGTAGGAAAACCACAGGTTCGAAAAAACAAGAGCTGAAAGCTCATATGCCATTTGTAAGATTAGGCGGAATCGGAATTGGAGAATTGGAGTAACAACAAAACTGACGCCATCTAATGTACGAATTACAAACATATATTATCAAGTAGCTTCGTAAACAGCAGGCGCTGATAGGTAGCCTACCTAAATTCCAAAGATCGAGAATCCAGTTAAAGCAATACGATACGGATTTCACCAGTACGATGAGTAAAGAAGCTAAGACGACCCCAAAGGTTTACTTCTGAATTTCAGCAGTACGCGAGTAAAGAAGATAAGACAACCCCAAGCGTTTGACCAGATTTGCGGTGCCCCCCCCCCATCCAGTGATCAGATCCGCCACTCCTTCCACGATGGTCAAGTCGGGGGGGGGGGGACTATTTCCATATCAATCTGCAGGTCCAATCACCCGTTTGGCTATAATAAAGGCTATATATTTTACTAGATTTTCCGTCCTAACTTGTGCGGAAGCGTTTCACGGGATATCCGGTGCCCACCTACAGCCCCTCCCCAGTCCCCCCACGATGGCCGGGTATGAGAAGTGATTATTTCCAAGCTAATCTGGTGGGGTCTCTGATATGCCTGCCAAGTTTCATCGTCCTAGCTTATGCGGAAGCGTTTCTGATCATTTCTGGTGCTCCCCTCCTGCCCCCCCCCCCCCAGTTACCGGATCTGGTTCGGATTTTAAGCTGAACATCTGAGACACTGGTCATTGATGCTTGTCAAGTTTCAAGCATGTCCAATTACCCCTTACAAAGTTATGTATATTAGTAGTTTCTGGATATTCCAACCCTTCACCCCCCCCCCCCACGATGGCCGGATCGAGGAAGTGATTTTTTACAAGTTAATCTGGTGGGTTCCCTGATATGCCTGTCAAGTCCCATCGTCCTAGCTTATACGGAAGCGTTTCACAGCATTTCTGGTGCTCCCCTCCTGCCCCCCCCCCCAGTTACAGGATCCGGTCCGGATTGAAACTGAACATCTGAGAACATTTAAGTTTCATGCAAGTCCGATTACCTGTAATGGTTCCATTAGATTACGTTAGTACTCGTACTAGAGGAGTTTCATTCTCTGTGAAGAAAGAATGAATGAATTTTTTACTTGCAGCCTAGTAATAAGGCATTTAAACAGTAGGCTACATACAGAAAAAAACGTAAATGAACGCTTAACAAGAAAAACAGAGGGTACACAAAATCGACAACGACAGTAAAAGATAAATAAACGCAAAACAAGAAATTCACAACGAATCACGAAAAGAACAATAAATTTACTGCATTAGCTGGTGCATTGGGCAATGGGCAGGAAGGTGGTTGAATGATGGCAGAAGATGTTCACTTATTTCTTTTAGCTTGACAGTTGGGTCCAAGACAACAAAAATTCTCCATGATTCGGTGATTGCGCATGCGACGAGGAAAGTACAGAAGAAAACGAAGATATTTGTACAAGAGCTGTAAGCTCATATGGCACTTGCAAGCACATGTAGTAAGAAATACCCCAACAAGAAAAAATTAAGGGGGCTGAAAATTCAACCTATGGTTTCACTTTAAATATAAAAACTGGAGACAGAAATCAAAAGGAAACAAGAAGGAAAAGAAAAACCAGGAATGCTGGGTCAGATGGAAGTATTCGATTAAGATGCGCCAAACTTGCAAGGCCGGGTCAGAGGATGGAAGTGACGGTCAAAAGTTTTTTTTCACTTTTTGGTTAAGATTCGCACTTTAAGGGTGCTAAAAATTAATTTCTAAGCAAAACCGTTGAGGCAAAAAGGTTCATGTACTCATGGCGATCTTGAAAAAGTAAATTTTGCTTAAAGAGTATTATTTGTATTTTGCTGTTAAGATGAGTTCTTTAAGGAATGGTTGGATCGGAGAAGTGACGATGTCCAGCAAAGTTGTATCGTCCTATCACATCTGGGAGTACCTTAACTCACGATCACCGGAATTCCGGACACCCCCCTACAGCCCCCCCCCTCGGTACCCGAATCCGATCCAATTATGTCACTGATGCACCTAGGACTTGTGCCTGTGCATCCCACCAAGTTTCATCCTGATCGCTCCACTCTATGCGTATCACAAGACTTCCGGTTCTCGAATCCACCCCCCCCCACCCCCACCCCCACCCACCCGAGTTCATTGAATTTGGTCCGCACTTGAAATGGGATATCTGAGACATGAGTTCTTTCAAGATATCAAGTTTCATTAAGATCCGATAACCCGTTCGAAAGTTATGCATGCCACGCCGTCTCCCCCTCCCCCCAAGACGATCGGATCGGGCGAGTGACTCTTTCCAAGTTAATCTGGGGGGGTCTCTCATATGCTTGCCAAGTTTTATCGTCCTAGCCCACCTGGAAGTACGTCAACTACGGATCGAGAGCTTGTGCTAGTTCTTCCCACCAAGTTTCATCCCGATCACTCCACTCCGAGAGTTTCACACGATTTCCGGCTCCCCCTCCGACTCCCCCTCAGATTCATCAGATCCGGTCCGGACTTGAGATGAGACATCTGAGACACGAGGTCTTCCCAGGTATCAAGTTCCACTAAGTTCCGATCACCTATTCGAAAGTTACGCATGTCCCTATTTTCTGGATTCCGCAACCTCCCCCTCCCCCCACGATGGTCGGATCGGGCAAGTGACTATTTCCAAGTTAGTTTGGTCGGGTCCCTAATATGTCTGCCAAGTTTCATCGTCCTAGCATATCTGGAAGTACCCGAACTCGCAAACACCGGACTAATCCACCGACCGACAGACCGACGGAAAAGTGATCGGTATATGGCACTTGGCCGGAAGGCAAGTGCCATAAAAAACATCAACGCATTCTGTTTACACTCCAGATTAATATTTCGTGATATCTTCTAGGTATTCGTCGCCAACCCCAACAAACCCAAACCCATCCTCGACATTCTTCTCAGGAACCAGGAGAAGTTGGTCGACTTCCTCACAAACTTCCACACAGATCGGTCAGACGACGAACAGTTTAATGACGAAAAGGCCTACCTAATTCGACAAATCCGAGAGTTGCGTCCCAGTGAACAGTAGTGTTATCTAGTGATGAGTTTAGGTACTTGAGAAGTCTGAGGTGAGGATGATTCCGTCCACGTAAGTCGCCACTTCTTCTTCTTCGGTAGGTTTATAACCCTCTATAGACGGTAGAGATAGTATGTTTAAAAAGTCTCGAAGATTTGATCATCACACATAGCGTGACATGGGGGTGTTAACCGTTTAGATAATTTTGCCTCGAGCCGAGATCGATGTTGCTGTAGCCTTTTACTAACTAGCGACTGTAGTGGTTTTCGAACTTGCTTCACAAGCTCTTGGCAAGGGGTCCTCGTCAGGCTGTCAATCTTCAGGGTCAACGTCGGGGAAGGAAACAAACCTGCAAGTTAAATCAATTGATTAGAGAATCGGTATTTAGAGCCAAAGGTCTTGGGTTCAAATCCCGCTCAAGGAGCAATTTTACATTTCAGTTCATTTTTTATCTTGAAGATTTGAAGGGCTCGAGCCGTTTCTCAGAGCTCAAAACCTCAAGCCAGTACTGGTTGTTGAGAAACGGAATAATCGGGTATTCAGTTCTTCTTTAAGGACCATTTCGGAACTCGAGAAACGATCATGGTGCGTATCTTCTTAGCCAATATAGAAAGTTACTTGTAAAGATAACTAAAGAAAATTTTGCTTCGCCGCCAGAGGTGTTATAACAGGTAACGCAATGATGCGCAGTTTCAACAGACAACACTTGCGTCGTAACCTATTGTGATTTTGAAAACACTATGCACTAAATTTTATGCATAAGAAGCATCGCGGAGAGGGCCGAAAAACCGCCGAAAACCCATCGGCTGACTTTTCCGATGTCATGACGACAAACAATAAAGTTGGCAGATACTTTCTTTGTTGCTTTTCGGTTCTTCCTGCCATTGCTTGTTATCTATAACATTTAAACGTATAACGTTTTCAGAATCACAAGAGATTACAGACCAAGTGTAGTCTGTTGAAACTGTGCATCCTTCTATTACCTGTTATGAAACTTCTGACATGAAGCTCCGTTATTTCCACTTACTGAGGTTTTCAGCACCTCAAACTGCCCGAGCTCGGGAATATGATAAAACGCAAATCTTCAACAGCATTATCTTCTTGACCTCTGAGAAAAAACTTGGCAAATGGCGCAAGTTCATGCCGTTCGGTGGCAGCAGCGTCTTTCTCTGTAGATGTAGAATTGGCCATATTCCTGTTCAGCGCTTCCAAGCGGACTAGTTTCTGTTAATCCCCCCATGCCTCACGGTCATCATTTGGATCAGACATGGTAAAATAGATCCACAGGTTAGTGAGTGGAAAACCTGTCATCAGTGTCCCAGGTTAATGGAGGTTTTACATATGTTATAGCAGCAGAAAGAGAAAATGACCCACTACCCTATCGATTGGACTTTTTACTATGTCTACACAAGTGTTGGTTAGACATAGTAAAAAGTCGAATCCATAGGGTAGTGGGTCGCTTTCACTTTCTGCTGCTGAAACATATGCAAAACCTCCATTACCTGGGACACAGATGACAGGTTTTCCACTCGCTAACCTGTGGATCTATTTTACCATGTCTGATCCAAGTGATGACCGTGAGGCATGGGGGGATTAACAGAAACTAGTCCGCTTGGAAGCGCTGAACAGGAATACGGCCAATTGAAGGTGAAACAGGCGGCATCAAGGGCAAAAAAGACCCACTCAGATTTTGGAAAGTGAAGGCTTTCTGGCGAATTAAAGTTTTCTTCGCTCTTGCACTGATTGGACCCTAGTAAATTGCACAACCATTGTCACGTTTCTCCTAACAAGGTGAGGATTTGATTGAGGCTTTTACCTTGGATTTTGAAGGAGTCGTGCGTGTTCGAAAATAAATCTTTCCGACAAGGCTGCGATTTGGATTTGAGAAACCAAGGAACGAAATCCGAGGGCAGGAATACAAATCTACGAGTTGCGATTTGAGAAAACGAAGGAACGAAAACTGAGAGCAAGAAACAATAGTCTACTTCGTAAAGATGATGCCTGTAACCATCTGAATGCTGTGAGCATGCATTCTGCTTTATTGGTTGTTTCTCCATTTCCTATTGGCGGAGCCAGTTGTGTATGGGATGTAGGATCACAAGGATTATTGGACAGAAGCGGGCCAATCAGGTTGCGCTGGAGTAACGCTACAAGTCTCCAGCCATTTAGAGTGCCTTCCGGGGAAAGCTTCCCTAAAAGGAGTACTCTTCCCTTAAAATCTGGGAGAAACCATTACCAGCGATCTCTCTGTTTGTCGTGAGCATAATTGCACCTCTGTTTCCGCAAAATTCTAACGCTTACCAACATTATTCACAAATAATAAAAAATTCAGATTGACCAGTCACAGCAACAAGTCTTTCAATCTCGTCCTCTCATTAATTTTCAGTAGATCAGTTTGTATTGACTAGGTTAGGGGACACACCTTTTCCTCTAGGAAGTACGGTGATTTTTAAGCAGAAAAGAATAAAAATGAAAGAAACCGATAATGCCATTGCCAAATATCAAGAACAAATAAGCCAATAGAATAGGGCTTTGGTCCCATGCAGCGATTAAGATACCCCGACGAAACTGAGCTGAGCTAGAGGTATTTGCTGAGCTTTGAGTTGCTGCCCGTCTACTTCCCTCTTCGCAGTTGCGCATATCAGAGGAAGTAGTGCAGGAGGCGCGCTGATCCGCTCTGCAGCCCGTCCAGACAACCAATCGGTTTTTACTTTGGAAATTCTTCGCCGGGGCTTTTCTGCGGTATAGCTCTTTGTAGGGCTAACGAATTGTGATGTTGCGCAGCTCGTACCCTCCGCTCGTTTGCATCGGGCAGGGTACAGGCTTATTCGACTCCGCGGGGTCAGATAGGGAGACGGAGGTCTGGTGCTTAGCTACAGTTTGGTATATTTTATTGATATACCAGCCAAATGCTTTCCTTTCCATTTGTTTTTTTCGTGAAGATCCCTTTTGGGCATGCCTAACTGGGTGATTCCAGATCGCGCTACTAGATGACCCCCCAGTCGTACCTTCTCCTGATTGTAGACTAGCGGCTTGGATGGGATGATCTCGATCTTTTAATTACTTGATTTAAGTCCTTTAAGTCGACTAGTACTTCTTTTCTGATGCTCTTTTGATCACTGAATCATCGTTGTCAGTTCAGCTATTCTTGTTTTGGCAATGAGCGGCGTTGCCGTAATAGTGGCAAATTATGGAGCGAATCGTAACAGAAGAAGAAGACCTTGTGGTACATCTGTCGTGCTGGAGAGGAATAATGATGGCACTTACTTGTGGAAAAAGGGATGACATCCGAGCCTCAAGTTATTGAATTGTTATCTTTTGTATAAACGGCCCAATTAATGTAGATTTTATTTTTGTTGTATGGAATTTCCAAGTGTTTGTTACTTAGCTTATATTAACTGCTAGTTTTGCCGTATGTTCACAGCGCTTATTCTTCCGCAAGCTCTTCCCCGAACTGCATATATACATTAACAGGAAATTGAGCATGGACTGGGTGGGAATTTTACAGCGCACCGGGCGGTTCCTCAAGGAATCTCTTTTAGCACGTGTCTGGCCAGTTTCCGGCAACATCGGTTAGCTTAATTTAATATTCCAAAGGCCTAAAGTATTATATATGTTCCTTCAGCCCAAGCTTGCGAATCATATTTGAGGGGGAAAAAGTCAGCTACATGTTTTAGAGCTATATTTTGGCCCTTCTTGGCAAGGGTCCCCTTCAGGCTCAAGGCGCTGAAGCTGGAAAATGAACCTAGCTCTAATAAAATGTAGCTGACTTATCCGCTTTGCACCGTCGAACCTACAGTATTCCTTCAGCCCAAGCTGACAGCAAATCTAATTTGATTGCGCTAGACTGATGTTTAAGTCTAACGTCTAACGATGTTTGGGACCTTCTTGACAAGGCTCCTCCTCAGGCTTGGGCTGTAAAGACGAGCCTCTGAGCGCCATCAAATACCAAAGGACCAGCGTTGGCCGCTTGGTCGCTTTATACTCCATATAGTAAGTAAGTAAGTAATTAGTATATTTCTGACCCAGCGTTTGAAAAGCGGAGTATGAAAATAAAATAAAATAATGATTTATTCAAACAATGTTTACAACTGATAAACATTATATGTTTACAACGGATCCGTTGTAAACATTGCTTGAATAAATGTTTCAAATTCAGCTTGGGCTCAAAGAATATTTATAAAAGAATTAACTAAAACACAACAAATATAGCATACATGTTTCATCCATTGTCCAAGAATGTAGAGTGTCATGTAAGACTAAGTGAATGTAGACTTAGTACAAGTCACGCCTATGAACCTCAAGAAGAACGAGAAACGTCGCCCGAACGATGACTCAAATCCTGTGTCAACCAATCACTGTGTTTGTTGTGAAGAGGTGTGGTGACGCTTCCGGCTCTTCCGCTGGGTACGCGGCGATACGCGTAATGACCATCTCTCCCTGCCGATGCAGAATCTCCGGGTGAAGAAAGCCAGAAGCGGTATCGTAGCTGCTCCCAAAGATCGACGTGATTGTTTACAGGATTTGAGTCCTTGAGTTTGAGTCGTTACGGAGACGTTTACTCCTTCTTCCTGATGATCACTGGCGTGTTTTGGACTTTGTAATATAGAATATTCTTCATCGGCTCGTGGAGTTAGTCATCAAGAGTGTACTGAATCGAGAGCAGAAGGTGTCAGTGATTGGTCCGACACATGTCTTGCAGGTGCCAGGAACCTCACTAGGAAACCGCAAGGTGTGCGTGTGTTCGCAGCTGTTTTGGAATGGAAGTACTGCCAGGACCGTTAGTACGTCATCAGTTCTTTCAGGGAAAAAATAAGATTTCTTCACATTTCCTGGACGGAATTCGTGAAATTAAGAAAATCAATCCGGAAAACCAGAATATTTCATCCCAAGCTGGGTAAAGCCAATCATATGGTAAAGATGATTCAATACGGATGCGTTCCCACACGTCAGTCATTTAGGGCTACCAGTATTTGCTTTGGTAGGTTGTACCTACCATGATCAAGAGCATGTTTTTTTTTTCAATCGTGACCGCGGTTAACCTTAAATTTTGAAAATAAAAAGCTGAGGTGACTTGAAAATTGTGTGTAGGATATGTGAATGTGCTAAAAATAGCAGGGGGGGGGGGGGGAGAATCATTGATTTTCCACTCTCGGGCTTTTGCGTAAATTACTAAAAGAGGAAACGAATTCTGAATCGGTAAGCTTCTCAGGACGTTGGTTAACTTCGGGCCGTGCCTTTTTCACCACTTACTGTAATAAAAGTCAACAAATGAACCGAGTGCAGTTCCTTAAACACAAGGCGCAGTTGATACAGCTTTTTTTCTTCTCAGCATACTAACGAACGTGATTCTCATTCTCTCTGAATTGCTAAAAATTTACAAACCCTTTACCCAAAATTTACAAAAAGGGGCTGTTGGCCCCTTTTGTCTTTATGAGAAACACGGACAAACCTGCATAACGGGTGTTTCTGACGATTGAGCTCCTGGACATTAATTAGCAGGATCCTGATTTCGAACACAGTAGATCCTTCAGCTTGATATGATCCTTGAGCTTGAGCCTCGAAAAGAGTAAAGCACGGCAAGTGCAAAAATCAGCGTAGTGAAGTAAGGGTAGGTGAAAATGACACAGGAAGTTCGCAATCTCGGAAACGAGAATCGACGGAATAATGAAGGAAGTAGAATCAAGCAATAATAGAGATAACAAGGATCCTTGAAGGTTTCCCTAAATATCCGAGCGAACTTTTCGCCAAATTTTTTGTTTTCAGTTAACCAAACATTGAACCGTTCGAAATTAAACAACCGCCCCAAGTAACACGCCTCTACCATAATCCAGTTGGTTTCTTGGTAAGAATCCGTGAAAAGTATCTCCGTCTTTCTGAACGGATCTGGAATGGATGTTTCTCGATCTCCATTGTTTCCTGGAGGCTAATAAAGATCCGAGCAAAGCAAGCATCGTTGTCCCACGCGCCAGTTGTATATGCCTACGGTATCCTAAAATCATGGGAAGGAGCTCTAGTCAAAATTGATTCGGACTCGGCTTCCCGATGAAAAATTTGTATGGTTGTAGTACGAAAACGTTGCATGTAATAGTATATAATAGCGAAGAATACTATCATTTAATGTGCCTCAGACCGGTCCAATCTTATGTAGTAGTATCCAGTAGCATCATGTCTTGCCATAGTAGCATCCGGTCTTGCTAATAGTAGCATATAGTAGTAAGCAGTAACACGGTAGCCTTGAAGTAGAAGCACTCAGTAGCATCGTTAGTACTGCATGCTACTTTTTCGTACTGCTTCATGGTAGTATTTTGAGATAAATTTTTCATCGGGTTGGCCGAAGAAAATATATTTGTCCAGAATTGTACACATCACATGCGGGATCTTGTGTCAAATTTGTAAACAAAAAGAGAAAGTTAACCAAGCTGGGTACAAGGGCGATGCTGGTGGTCCGGCGCCGCTGGCTTATCTGCCGTGACGTAAAAAGTCAATCTCCACTCCGTACGTGAAACTCGTGAAAGTGGATTTGACAAAGCCAGCTAGAAGTTGTAAAGTCTCGGCGACTTTCTGTTCGTTATGCGAGGGGCGGATTCTCGGTTTGCGTTTTGGAAAGCGGATGCATCAGACGGCCTTCATAAAATCTGGTGACGCATTGCCGCCATATGTGCTGGAGAAACAACAACAATCACACGTTAAATCTTGATATAAGTTATCTGAAGGAGGAATAAGCGACTAGGCTTTCGGTTTGGTTCGTATTAGCCCCGGGAAAAAACAGTCAGCACTGAAGTCGGAAGCCAGAATTGACAAACTTGATGAAGTTTGACAAAACCGAGTTGGGCACAGAGAGGCATTTTAAACAGCTTTAAGCATGGCAAGCATAATAGTTGATAATAGCAAAACAACCCTGGTTAAACTTGCACCAAGCAGTATGTATCGTTGCTTACTTTATACTAGCGCATCTAGCGGCAAAAAGTAACTAATCCAGAGACTTTTAGGAAGTCCCGTACACCAGCGATGTAAAAAGCGGAACCGGACTACCCTATGGCGCAATTTACGATCGGAATTTCTGTTTTGGGAAATTAGCAGTACTGTTGAAGCGTTCGTGTTCTTTTACCATTTATGCAAATTAGTAATGATTAGGCTTCGCGTTAATTAACTAACCTGTCATCTCCGCGGCTTGGTTCCGTTTAATAGCACGGTAAACAATGAGGTCAGAGTTCAGACGTCACCAATGCCATTTGGTTTCAGCTTCAAACCTTACTTTGTTCCTGGAGCAATGTTCACTGCTTCTTTTTTTGCTCGGAAATTATTACCATTGGATCATGTTTGGGTTTTAGCCATGATATTTATTTTCAGAGTAGTATTCAAAGAACACAAACATAAATCTTAGGCTAAATGACCGTACTATGTTAAAAAAAATACTTGAGAACTGGCATAATGCTTCGAAAATTTTGATGTCGATAGGAAAATAGAGCTGAAATGAAATGAAGGTTAAAAGTTTAAAGCAATATTTTGTGTTTGCTGACAGAAAAGGGATAACAAAACTAACGGCGGTGAGTAGCCCAAAGCGTAGAAATTACAAAATAATGGAAAAGATGCCACGCCTGTTTAAAAAAAAGAATGAGTCGATCAGTAATAAAGATGCGACGGTCCTGTAAGTACCATCCAAAGAAGCATACCTCTACACTCTACAAAGTACATCCGAATAAGGATTAAGGTTAACTGCAGTATTTGCTACTGGGATTATTCTTATCTTTACGGAGGTAAGATTAATACGAAACAGAGATAAGATGAATCCCAGTAGCAGATACTGCAGTTAACTTTAATCCTTACTCGGAGATACTTTGTACAGTGAACTGTGTAGAACGATGACTCGTCATACATCGAAACTTCTCTGGACAGACATACTCTATGAGCGTGTTCCATCCTACTTACCGTAGTTACTAAGCATGACGTCACGAATTCTGGCTTTTTGCCGTCAAGGCTGGTACGACTTTTCTATTTTCAAGCAGAATTTCATGCCACGGTCGAATCCGACCAATCGCGTTGCAGAGATCCGTAGTTACTACGCTCCCGAGCGTGGTAAGCAAATAGTTACTATTTCGAGAAGTTTGGAACGGTCAGCGTAGTAACTTTTGGTGAGGTTGGAACGGAAATAGTAACTAGTAGTTACTATTTGTAGAAGGGTGGAACACGCTCTATATGACTAAGTCAAAACACGCCAGCAAACCTTGAGATGAAGGAGAAACATCACCCAAACGATCCTAAAACTTGATTCAGAACCTATATCAAGCAATCAACAATCTGTTGTAAACATTGTTTGAATATATGTTTCAGAGTCAGCTTGGGCTGTAAGAATATTTACAATCAACAAAGTTTGTGCGTATCGTGTAGCGTCAGTGATGTTTCTAGCTCTTCGCTAGTCACACGGCGATCCGTCATCGACACAAAGAGCGTGTCCCACCCTTCTAACAATAGTAACTATTAGTCACCATTTCCGTTCCAACCTCACGGAAAGTTACTACGCTGACCGTTCCAACCGTCTCGAAATAGTAGCTATTTGCTTACCATGCTCGGGAGCGTAGTAGATGTGGTAACTACGGATCTCTGTAACGTGATTGGTCGGAATCGCCCGTGACATGATATTCTGCTGGGAAAATAGAAAAATTGTTCCAGCCTTGACGGCAAAAACCCTGAATTCGTGACGTCATGCGTAGTAACTACGGTAAGTAGGATGGAACACGCTCAAAATCTGTGCGTATCGCGTCAGTGATGTCTCTGTCTCTTTGCTAGGCACACGGCGATCATTCATCGATACAAAGAGCGTGTTCAACTATTAGTTACTATTTCCGTTCCAACCAAAGTTACTACGCTGACCGTTCCAAGTTCCAACCGTCTCGAAGTAGTAACTAATTACTTCCCATGCAATAGCTTTACATGCTCGGGAACATAGTAAGCGTGGTAACTCTCATCTCTGTAACGTGATTGGTCGGATTGTCCCGTGGCATGATATTCTGCTGGAAAATAGAAAATCGTCCCAGCCTTGACGGCAAAAAGCGAGAATTCGTGACGTCATGCGTAGTAACTAAAGTAAGTAGGGTGGAACACGCTCAAAGAGTTAGTCATCAACTATATCAGGGTCTGTCTTCGCATAATCGCATTCCTGCCAGAATTTTCGGCACCATCATCAGTTTCAGACTGTTAAGTTAATACATCTTCAGCTTCGTAATGAAAGTGAAGAAATACCGGCATGGAAAACCGGCTTGTCTGTTCGGAGCATTACTAGAGGCGATTGCTAACAGATTTCTAGAAATAAACATTAGATGACGTGTGAGAGAATAACGCATTTTGTTCATCAATCAGTCACAGTCAATAACATGTTTAAGTCTGCACATACTGCACTGACTGTGCAGCCCTTCTTCGCAGTCGAGAAGACCCTGACACCGAAGATGTAATGTTTTTGTCCTGTCGTTACGGTTGTTAAAAAATACAAATTCGACGTCTGCAGGAAAGTCCATCGTAGTTGTTGCTCTGTTTGTGAAGTAGGGGTATACGATGTCCGTCAAGTGCACTTTCAGCCTATAGGTTTGGGATGGGCGTAGGCAATTTACGTTTCCGAAATGTGGTGTGAAAGAGGAAAATAAAAGAGGCCTAACTCTATGAACTTGTTTTGAACTTCATTAACGTTCAGTTTTTGTGTTTGGAAGTTTTGTTTTGTTCTATCTGTACTAGAAATGCAATAAATTGATACTTGTACGAAGTTGCCCCTCCCCTTCCTCCTATGATCGTAGAAGTCCGGATCAAATCCTGAACCAAACCCAGTTAATCCTAATCCAGTCTTACGCCTCTGATTGGTGCAAACACACCCTCTTTCGTGAGTCACCATGAATACCAGCATTTCAGGCCGTCTCTGGTGTTTTGCCACAAGTGTCCGGTTTTTGGGATCCCAAAACGTAAGTGGAGGGATACCTATGTCATCGCAAAAGTTGTCCGTCCGTCTGTAAGCACGATAACTCTCGAAGGGAATGAGATATTTTGATGAAACTTGGTGTGAGGATTCGTTGGGTCGTCGGACCAGTCAAGTTCGTAGATGGGCTTTGTAGCCCTACATTTAGGGGTGGGGGAGGGGGTTTAAATTAAGGGACAAACAAAATATTTTGAAACAGCTAATTTGATAGTCGATTATGGGGTGAACAAACATGCTGAACACGATGGTGAAAACCATTTTGTCATCGGACAAGTAGTTCGCCCGGAATCCGGCCAAAACCGAAAAGTTTGTTAAAAGTAAAAGTTTTATTTGAAGTTGATTAAATGTTCGATTTAGGGGTAGGAAGACATGCTGAGGACAATGGTGAAAACCATTTTTTCGACGGACAAGTAGGTCGCCCGGAATCCGGCCCAAACAGGAAAGTTTGTTAAAATTAAAAGTTTTATATGAAGTTGATTAGATGTTCGATTTAGGGCCAAGAAGACATGATGAACACTTATGTGAAAAAAATTTATACCTGGACATGTAGTTCCCCCAGAATCCGGACAAAACCGGAAAATTGTTAGAACCTTATGTTTTATTTCTAGTTGATTAGATGACCGATTTAAGGGTAAGAAGAGATACTGAATCCGTGTTTGACAATCATATTTTACCCGGAAATTTAGTTCGACCGGAATCCGGCCGGAGTCGGGAAATTTGTTATAAGTTAAATTTTTATTTGAAGTTGATTAGATGTTCATTATTGGGGAAAGAAGATACCCTGAGTTTGTTTTTGAGCTTTCTTTTTTCGCCGGACAAGTAGTTCTGGAGTTTGGCCGAAACCAGGAAATTGGCAGAAGTGGCAGGAAGTTTTTTTCAAAACAGATATGACCTATAGGGGTAAACACACATGCTGAATCCATATCTGAACTTGGTTTTCTCAGATGACTAGCTATTTGGCCTTAATCTGTTTCTGAATTTTAGTTGTAAAAATGTTCAAGGAGTATGGCGATGACTGGATCTGGCTAAGACAAGACCCAGTTGTCTGGATCAGATACTGAATTTTTGGGATCCCATCGAAACCTGTGGTCTTTTTCTCTTATAACGCGTTTTTTGGTTCACCGGTGAGTTGACGAAAACTTCTCCTCCGTAACTACTCCTCCCGCAAAGCCGGGCTCCCGAGCAGGTTCTGGTTAGTCGGCACCAGTGAAGTAAAACCGGACATCGGTTAGTTCAAAAACGAGTTATAAGACTGGTGAGTAGTCACCGGTGGATGCAAAAACGGCGCAGCTAGTGTTCACGTTTCCAGGAAGAACAGAAATACACATGAAAGGAGACGTTCAAATATTCCTAAGGGTTAATCTATCCCATGTTGATGTTTATAACTCTGTGAAAGAAAATCGGTACTAGTACCAAGAAAAAGAAGACAACGGAAACTCCGTGTCGAGGGGTTGCCCACTCTCAAAATCGGTGTAAACCGGGTGGTGGGTAGGTGTAAAGGACAGCGCCCACTAGCGACTTTACGGACGGGTTTTTAGAACTGACTACTCACGGATTGCTCTTAGGCCGCCCGAACCTCCACAAATAGGCCCTAAACAGAGAGTGGTTAAAACATTTACTGTATTTAAACTAGAGCTTCTTCTTATTCACAACTGCACACACTTCTAGACTTTATACTAATTGTCGCAGAACTCGAAAAGTAGACCCACATTAACTTCAAACCAATGTAACAACTTATCTATTACACTTAAATACGAAAAGACTTCAGTTACTAATAGTAATATAAAAGAAGATAATTTCATACCGAATACTTTTCTACAAAACATTATATTAAACAAATAATAAGTTTAATTCCATTGATTAATGTGACTTTGATAATTCGATTTCTGTGACAGTGGGTGGCACGCGTTTTTGAGCAAGAGGCGGGCGGGTGGCCCGCGTGGTGGATGGGTGGCGCAGTGGGCGGCCCCTCGCTCCGTGTTTGGTCCCATGCTCGACCAAGGATATCCGACAAAACTGAGCAGCGCAGAGCTAGCTTAATTGCTGAGCTTTCAATTGACGCCCATCTGCGACCGATCGACTTCAAAAGACCTTAGCAGGCGTGTATGCCCCCCCCCCCCCTTCTGCAGCGCGCCACGTGTGTCGTCACAATGGTAGACAACCAATAGTCTGTTTACGCTCGAATTTTCTTCTCCTGCGCTCTACTGCGATGAGCTCTTTGTAGCGCTAACGAATTGTGATGATCCGTAGCTCCGCTCGTTTGCATACGTCCTTCATAAAATCCGATGACGAATTGCCGCCAGACGCGCTAGAGGAATAATAACAATCACACGTGAGATCTGGGGATAAGTTATCTGGCGGGTGAATGAGCGATTAGGCTTTCACTTCATATCGAGTCGCGCATTAGCCCCGTGGAAAAGAAAGCCAGCACTCAGCACCGAAGTCGAAAGCCAGATATGACAAACTTGATGACGCTTGACAGAACAGACTTGGATAAAGCAAAAAGAGGGGAAGAGGCATTTTAAACATTGTTATACATGGTTCGGCCTAAGAGGGATTGAAAATAGCACCTGGATAAACGTACACAAAGAAGTAACGTGTCATTGTTTTCTTTACGATAGCGCACCTAGCGGCCAAAAAAGCACTAATCTGAGAGGAAGGATACGTCTGTCAGTATTCACGTCCAAGTATGCATGACAACCTAAAGCATTTGATGTGTGGATCTGGAAGCATGAGTGAACTTGGAATAGGATTATCTCGACGAATGGATGATTGCCGAAGTAAGAACGGAAGTGTAAGTGACTGAATTGTTTCCTTAATATCACGTAGTTGGGTAGCCTAGCCCATTTGAGATAGCTGCCTGTCGAGGTTGTATTTATGATTTAGTCGGGAACCAGACATACATGGCGGCCTTTTGGGGCCAAAAATACTACCCCCTAATTTTCTCTTGTCTTGTCTCGGACGTCCGATGATTTTTCGGTCTAATTTGGAAGAATAGTATTGGACATTTGAGCCCACTATTTTAAAGGATTTCAGAGTAGAAGTTCGGAACTTGTAACTTCTCAAAATTCTGAACTTCTACTGCCACTTCGGAAATGTCATATACTTGTTGCAATATACGGCGAAAGATCAGTCAACTGTACCAAGACTACAACAAATATTGTTGGCTCCAAAAGCCCACCATTGTCATTCAGGGGGGTAGCTTGAGAGTTGCAGAATGTTCGAGGAATTCTTCTAGATCAATTTTTCGTGCCGAGAACAAAAAACTTCCGCACCACTTTGCACCAATTTAGGTAACCCACTGTTTGGCCTAGAAAGAAAGATTAGGCCTATAAGGACCAACCGTATAACAACAAATTCTTAGCAGTACCATATCGAATGGTGTATTATAAATTTTTTTGAACACTTTATTTTTCTTAGAAACTAAGAAAAAACGCGTTCTTCTACCTGATTTTTCTTACCTAATTTGTCATTTTTTTTTTCGGAAAAACTTCCAGCAAACTGCTCAAGAAAGATAAGTTCCTTGCCAATCTTTGAGCTATTCAAACTTGCGAAAAAATTGATTCTGAGAATTTCTGGAATTTTTTCAGGCAGGACATTCACGTTTACCAATGAGCGACAGTAGGAATTTAAAACGAAACATAAATTCCAAACGAAACAATAAGTTTAGGGTCAGTTTTTACATTTTTTTTTTCTTTGTAGGTTACAAATATGCGATTTAGCATAAATGCTGAATAGCCTATAATGGAAAAATCTTAGGGATGAATACTTTCTGCAAACGCAAGTGAAGTGCGAAAGTCTAATTCACGACTGGAAATTAAAATAGTACCGTAAGAGTAAAAACGGTATCAAATCGTCGGGCCAAATGTGAGAGAACCGTCCAAGACCTTAGGCTATACATTTTCATAAAGTGGCTGATTTGGCATTCGCATGGATGTTGGAAGATGAAATGCACAGTGGGGCGGTATAAGATTTACGAAGGCAGTGTTAAGGATGGGTGTTGTATGGTTATAAATACAAGATGGGGTGGGATGGCTCAGGTCTGGGAAGAGAAATCCGAACTTGCAAGCGCGAACCCCTGCGCTTACAACTCTTGTTTAATTGTTTGGCTGCATTCTTCGGACTGTCGAGCTGTTTTGTAAATTGATTGCGATGGATTTTTTGTGTCATCGAGGTTTCATTTTCGTTTTTAAACAGTAGCCTAATAATAAATAACGATAATTACTCACGTATAGGAATTTTTCATAGTCGTCAGTTTAACTTTGACCCCCAGTTTCGAAAGTACGATCTCATCTGTGATTAGTCTCGAACCTGTAATCTTTACCTTTGGTCCAGCACTTCTGAACTATAGCCTACCATCCCTGTACTGAGCATGTGGGGTCTTTAACCCATCTTGGGTTTTCGCCACTCACGAATTACCAAGTGTTGGTAATGATGGGTATAGCGAAATGTGGTCGACGGTAGGACGATTATACTTCATACCCTTCCAAGTTGATCATAATCACGCTAAGCAATGGTCTCCGTATGTAACAGCTACGTGTGTCCATTTAGAGATGGGTAAGCGTGAAATGTGCTTTAGCGTCAAGCTATATGTTGTCCTTGTTATCTGTTTTTTAGACACCGAAGTTGGAGGATAGTTTGAGGTTTCTTTGTCGCGACCGCCTTCAGGCAACCTTGAAGTCGATTAGTGCTTTGATATGGAAGTAAGAATATATGCATATGAAGGTAAGAATTTTCACCTTGAAATTTCGGGTTAATATAGTGGCAGAGTATAGTAGTTTTAGTTGTTAATGCTGCGGTCATGGCGGATTACATAATCCGTAAACATCCGTTTGAACCGAGGTTGGATGTCCCTACTATACCACAAATCCGAAAGAAGAAGTTCATTCGATGAAATCGATTATCTGTGGATAGCAGACAAACCAAGTAACGCGTTTTTGCCTAGTTTTCAGGCCAATTAAGTAATTAAGTGAAGTGGAATTATAGACTGTCGGAAATCAGCTCTATTGGTTAAACTTAAAAGACCATCTCACAGTACGCTATTTCTGCTTAAAAACAAAATCTTCTCTCCGCTTGGCTATCCGTGCAAGCTTTTAGTGGAGTGTTCCTTGGAACAATCCACTATTGCCAGTGATGTAGTACCTTTTGGTTGTCTCTGTATTTTGTGGAGCTCATAACTCATGAACCAGTACAAGTAACTGTAAGTAACCAGTAACTGGGCCCAGATTTCCTGCGAGTTAAGTTCGTTTATGACGTGTCTCAAGTTCAGCTCTTGTGTACTTGTTGATGTATGTGTATAGATGCACATTTTTGGTGTAACAGCAACAAATAAGACCACGCGGCGTACTTTAATCGTTAATGATGAGTTGGAAACCGGGCGGTTTTGTCATATGATGAGGATTTTGTCAGGTGATCTGATCTTGATGAAGTTGTGAAAAGGGGGGCATCAGGCAATAAAATAATTTGGTTTTAGGAAAAGAGGTTTAAAGAGTCGGTCTGGCCGGCTCATTATTTTTTTATTATTGGGGATGTGAAATGTCTTCGTTCTAACGCTGTTTGTACGTAAGATGTGATAAATATTTTACTTGCACACTCCATGTCTGAGCGCTTGCGCACTTGTTCTTCCACCAAACTATCATAAGAACAATGCAATTGCACAAACCTTCACTTCTTTCAGGTTATTAAGTGCAAAGTCTGTAACCCCTTTGTCTCTCCCGTCAATGCATTCCGTTGTTTTGCGACGCCGGTTCAAGGTCACTACACTGACACTAAATAGTACACAAAACATGATTGACACAGTACTCGCTCTCACAATTAGTCAGGGTTTGTACCGGAGAAAAACCAAACCGAATTGGGTCACTTCTGAATCAAATCGACGAGAAAAACTAAATCTTGGACGCCGGGATTCTCAAATTCCTTTGATAAGCAGTGGACTGACAGACAAAAATGCCCCTTCTTCCGGGATTTGAACCAAGGATCTTAGGATTTCTAGGCCAGTGCTCTAGCGCTGACCTACTGAAGGGCGAGTGAACATAGTTCGCAAACCACTACAATAGTCGAATAGAACCTGTCCACAGGAACAGTGATTCTGCCGAAGGCATATTCATCTATGTAGTTCACATCCCCATGTCTTTGGGACTGTAGTTCATTGTCCACGTCTTAGCGGTTGGGCACTTGTTTATATATTGCCCTACATTGGAACTCATTTCGGACGAGAACAGAGCTGAAAATGAAAGAAGACGTTGATAGGGATGTACTTACTATATTCTATGCCCGTATTTGAGAATCACAGATGTTACATAGCTAACTTTTAAGTGATGAGTCATTGTGCTTATCATGGAAGTGAATTAAAAATCCTGGCATCAAATGACTGTGTCCAGTGGTCAGCAAAGGGGTTTCCATTTACGAGCTGGAACCCGAAGGACGTGAATGTATGTGCATTTTTTTTTCTCAGTTTTATGGCACCTCATGGAAGAAAAAGGTTGATAAGCTAACAGACAATCAGGCTCATTTTCCTCGGGTTCTGACCGGACGATCGATACAAAGCGAGAATAAATAGTATTTCCGGATTCACCGTTCTTTTCCGGGTCCACCAACCTTTTCAACCCAATGTTATCGACACCGTTTTGTTTTACGGTTTGACCGGATTCCAGTCACAGTACTTGTTCGGGGAAAAAATGACGTTCACTATTAAATTCAGCATTATCTTCCCATTATCGTTGCTCCAATTGACTTCCGAAAACAACTTTTCCAGCAAGTTTCCGATTTCTGCTGTTTCCCGGGCGAACTAATTATCGAGTAGCAATACTCACATTTGGATTGGGCATGTGTGTATGCCCTTATACGGATGTCCGATCGACTTTAGAAGGAACTTATACTTCTAAAACAAGTTTCCGGTTTTTGCCGGATTCTGGCCAGTCTACTTCTCTGGCGGGAAATTTAAGTTCACATATGGATTCAGGACGTGTTTTTAGTGGAGTGTTCCTTGGAACAATCCACTATATACATCAAGTTGAAAGCTGGTACAACTGTTCTTGCTGGAGTCTAGCTGTACTTAGTAGGTGTCGCACTCCCACATCCACCAGGTTCAGGGGCAATTGGGCCCAGATTGCCAACTGAAGGGAGATCATAACCCGTGAACGATCACAGAGATAACGTTGAAACTTGGTGAGATAGTGGAGTTCATAACTAGTAAACCATGACAGGCATCGATTTGAAACTTCGTATTATTGTTGGGACTGGGATCTGGTTGTACCACACTCACCTGTTTCTGGGGCAATCGGGCCGAAATTGCCCCGTGGCTAAGATCTAAACTTTACCTTGGCTGGAGCTAGAACGACCAATTGTCTTGTACCTCTGGCTAGCAGAAAATCTTGAGACTGCACCTCCCCCACCATCATACTTTCACCATTCCTCGGTTTCAGGGGCAAATGTGCCCAGTTCATAGCTTGCAAACCATGGCCAGTATCAAGTAGAAACTTGGAATGATTGTTGTCATTGGGGTCTAGATGTGTACGTTTTTGGTTAGGAGGAGGAGAATCCTGCTTCGAACATCCGGGCTTTTCAGACACTACTAGGGGCAGATTCGTCAGTGACTAGTTTGCGTAACAAAGACCACAATTAGTACGACAATGAAATTCCATTTCTTTACGCTTTCTGGGCTCTTGAATATAATTTTTTAGTTTCACCTACCCCACCCTTCTCGTTCGTTTGCAACGGGGCCCAGATTGCCCATGTGTTAGTTCGTGAACGAGGACACTCACCAAATTAAAATCTCGCATACTTTTACAGCACTTTTCGTAAGATACGCATTGTGTTTGTTTGGTTTCATGTTTTGCAAAGGGTTTGAGGTGTCAATTAGTCACAAAATCTGTTTTCGTGTTAGGAAGTGTGATGAAATGGGATCCGAAACCTTATGATTTTGACAGTGTTTGAACAAGGTATAATAAGCGAAATATATTTCAAGATTGATGAAAGTAAAGCCAGTAGTGTATTGGAACAAGCCTATGGGGTTTATACGAAGCAAAAACGGAAAGACATAGATGGACAATACTGTGATTGGAGACCGAATTATGATTTAAGCGAAGGGATGGCCTTTCTAAGTGAACTAACATGTGTTTACACGTGGAAGGTGTCAGATGAGACGCACTTCGAAAATTTATGACTTAGACATTAGGGTGTTCGAGAGAGGTAGTAAACGAAGTGTATGGAACAAACCTACATTGTTGATAGCGAGCATAACTGATTATATTAGAGATGGCCTGAGGCGTGTCTGGAGATTCTTTGAGAGCTCAATTGTTGGTGTCACGGACAGCTAATATTAAACGCTACGGGAAGGGAGAAATCTAAGTCAGTTCAATTCATTCTTTTATACTCCACGTCTGAGCTCTTGCGCACTTGTTACGTCTGTATCGACGTTCTAGTCGACCAACGTCGAACCTTTAATTAATTTCAGATACAACTTTTACTTTTACCAGTTTTCGATTTTGGCCGACCTCGGACGAACTCTTTTTTTTCGAGAAAGGAAAATTTAGAAACGGATCAGCATGTTTCCTTTCCCCTATATCGAACCTTCACTTTTACGTCTCTGAAATTTCCGCATTTTGCCGGATTCCGGAAACTGCTTTAGTGTCAACTTGAAAAAGCATTTGTATGTCCCTTAATCTAACAAGAGCTGTAAGCTCATATGGCACTTTCATGGGTTGGATGTGTTGTATGATCAAAAGTAAGTTTCGACTTTGCGGTAAAGATGCATACTCGGTAAAGAGCTAGAACTTCATTTGTAATCAAAACCCTGGAAGCAAAAATGATAATGGGCTCATGGATATCGTGAAAATGTATATTTTGCTTGTAAGTATTTTTCTTACTTTGCGGTCAAGATTGATACTTCAAGAAATAATCGGATTTGGGAAGTAGTAATTTCTAAGCCAATCTTGCCGAAGCTCTAATATTCCAGCGAAGTTTCATTGTCCTGGCACATCTGCAAGTACCTTAACTCGCGATCACCCGAATTCCACCTAAAACTCCCCCCCACAGTGCCCGGAGCCAATCCGGTACTGTAAATGATTTATCCAGAGCATCTGTTTGTTATTCCCACAAAGTGTCATCCCGATCTCTCCAGTCGAAGCGGGTCACGTATACCCCCCCCCCCCCCTAAATAGTTGTCAGACATTAAAAATATTACCAGAGAAATGCCCTCTGTTCAGTTATTAAATTACTCGAATCCTCCGTTCAAAAGTTACGCATGAATCAGAATTCCAGTTTCCTCCCCCCCCTCCCCCCCCATGATTATCATATCCAGGAAATGTATTTCCAAGTCAGTTTGATCGGGTCCCTGATATGCCTGCCAAGTTTTGGCTGGCTTTACTGTCACAGAACTCGAATTACCAAAGTCAGATTAATCAATGGAACTAAACCTATTAATTGTTTAATATAATGTTTTGTAGAAAAGTATTCTGTGCGAAATTATCTTCTTTTATATTACTATTAGTAATTGAAGTCTTTTCGTGTTTAAGTGTAATAGATAAATTGTTACATTGGTTTGAAGTTAATGTGGGTCTACTTTTCTGGTTCTGCGACAATTAGTATAAAGTCCAGAAGTGTACAGTCATTGACAATTATGAGAAGCTCTATTTTGATTACAGTAGGTGTTCAATCACTCTCTATTTAGGGCCCCTATTTTTGGAGGTTCGGGCGACCTTAGAACTGTCCGTGAGTTGGCAAAGGGTTACCAGCTCTAAATCCCGTCCGTACAGTCGCTAGTGAGGCGCTGTACTGGTACGTGAAATGAAGTCTCAAAAGTGGGATACCAACTTCTCCCAGGCCTGAGATGGTTCTTTGAGAGTCGCTAGGTAATTTAGCACCAGTACTTCCACTTTGCAGGATTTATCCTGAAATTCAGGATTTTTGAACCTCTGCAAGATTTTTGAGAATCCACGATTTTTGGACTTCTAAAGGATTTTCCGGATCCTTTCTTTTCTCGAATGCCGACTGGACGAACCATGTACGAAACGTAACCATAATAGAAGCTCTATGGTAATTCTTCGTCCGTTTTTGTCGGTATGGATTTTGCCACCCGCCTAAAAAGACCGCGGAAAATTTGAAGCTGGAAACATATGAATTGAAAAATCTGTGATTTACCTGGACTATTCTACCACTTCGAAATAGTTATTAGCGGGATGGCGGTAAGCAAACTCAAAGACAATTGTGGTTACTTTTATTTTGTTTTGAGCTATGCTTTGTATCTAGGATAGTACTACTAGCCTTGCTGGACAGGAGAGAAAGGTCGAACCATTTTTATTTTCACTTGATCATAAGCATGGCTTACATATCAAAGTAGTCTATTTGGTGCACATAATTAGTCAATCTAGAGCATCTAGTGCATATATAGCATTACATAAAGTGAACAGTAGCCTATCATGAACCAGTGTTTGGATGCATGAAATTTTCCTCCTTTTTTGTGGCATTCCTGGTAAATGGTAAATAAAAATAATGCGCTTACAGGACCTTTGTCAGTCAACCCCAACCTCCAGGTTTTTTTATACCCTATGCCAAATGCTGGATACATCTAGCATTTGGCCTGGGATAGCCTATGCTCAATTCTAGATACCCTATGCCAAATGCTAGATACCTGTTGGTACCCTAGCCCTGACCTGCCATACTAAAGGTGACTTCTGATTGGCTAATTTCCAAGTTTCACTCAAATAATCAATATTCTCTTGAGTAAGAGTATCAGCATTCAGCACAGTGATTCCAAGATTAGGCATAGGAGTATGCCAAAAGCTAGATGTACCCGGCATTTGGCATGTATTTGCTACTGGGATAAATCTTGTCTCTAAAAATATAATCTTATCTCTAATTCGGATTAATCTTATCTCAGTAGAGGTAAGATTAATCCAAGTAGCAAATACTTCAGTTAACTTTAATCCTTACTTGGAGAAACTTTCTACAGTATAGGGTATCCAGAAATAGTGGGGTTTGTGGTAGATCGACCTTAGTTGTCCAGATGAGTTATTAAAAATCTCCAAAAGTAAATAAGTAATGTGAACCACCCAAACAGGATAATACACATCAGAGTACCCTGGGGTCTGCCTTGAGTATCCTACTGAGTCCTAAATCTTCATCTGCGATGCTTTGTTTCCCACATATGGTGCATGTAGCAGCCAAATAAGACATAGATGCACTAAGATTGAAAAGACTACATAATCCACCAACTTAAGATCCTTCAAAAAATCCTAATTCTGTTGTTTTTATTAAATATTTTAAAAAATAGTTCCGACTATGTTACCCAAACTCGGAAATCCCTGGGGCTTAGACACATTATGGCACTTTAGCCTTTCTCTTCCTTTTCTGTGGCATTTCTGGGTACCTCTATTAGAGTCTCACACTCAATCTACTGTTCAATCAATCTACAGAATCTGTAAGCTACCGGTTCAAAGTTTTGATTTAAACAAAGTATTTTACAGAGCAATGATGTTGACAGCTCTGATGATTCTGTGGTTGAAATGGACGAGGAAGACGGGTACGATACAGAAAAAGAAAAAGGCGCCCAACCTTCCCGTCTGAGAAAGCAAGTTCCGGATGCTTAAAAAAAAGTGCCACAGAAAACGAAAAGATCGGTCAGTTACCTGAAAGAATGGGAAAATGATTTCAAGCTAAAGGATTGGCTCAAAGGACCTAAATCTAAGGGAGACCCAGCCTTTTGTGTCTCATGCAACGCATCAGTGTCTTTTGGTTGTAAGAACGACTTGAGCAAACATGCATCTACTGCAAAACATGTCTCGAAAGCGAATAATTACTTGAGGGCCAAAAAGATGCATCCGAATATTTCGGGTTTTGCCAATGTTTCTCATGTAGATTCAGTACTTCTTGCAGAAGCTCGTCTGTTAGCTTTCATCGTTGAAAACGATTTGCCGTATTCCATCATAGACAAGCTCGAGTCTCTCATAATTCCATGCCTTCCAAGCCCATTATGCAGACCCTCAAGATAGGGAAGCAAAAGGTTACCAGTATTGCCAGGCAAGGACTAGACCCCTACTTCCTGACGAAACTAGTCGACACCCTTAAAGAGACCACATTTTCTATCGTCATCGACGAGACTACGGACGTTTCGACATCGAAACAGCTGGCGATTTGTGTCATGGTTTCAAATGATTCCTTCGAAATAGAGGTTGATCTGCTAGACATTGTTGACTGTCCAGATGGCAGTGCTGCTTCCATCTTTTCCAAACTTGATCAGGTTCTGTGTGATTTGAATGTCCCTCGTAAGAACTGGATAGGATTCTGTTCAGACACGACAAATGTAATGATGGGCGAGAATAATTCGGTGGCAACTATGATCAGGAGCAAATACCCATGGGTGAAAGTCATTAAGTGCTTCTGTCATATGATGCACTTGGCAGCTTCTTATGCATGTAAAAAGCTACCAGGGGAGCTCGAGGATCTCATGAGGGGAGTCTACAATCATTTTGCACATAGTGCGAAAAGGCAAAATTCACTTAAGGATTTTCAAGATTTCGCTGAGTGCAAAATGCACAGAATTCTTGCCCCAGGACAGACTCGCTGGCTGTCTATCAAGCAGTGCATCGATATGGTACTTGAACAGTGGGTCCCTCTGCAGCTGTATTTTACAGCGCTTGCTTTCGAAGACCCATCTTCCACAAATCAACTCCTCCTTGAGAGTTTCAGAAACAAGTACACGAGGGTGAGGTTTGAGTTTCTGAGCTAAGCTATGCCTTGGGTGTCATGACCTCTTTCAATGTGCTATTTCAGAGCGAATCGTCGTTGTTCCATCGACTTCGGGATTAAACCGAGAACATTATTCGGAATTTTGCAGCCAACTTCATGAGTACACATTATGTCAAGTCGGTTGATGTGCTAAAGATCGACGTCGATCTTACCAATGAGTATGTGCCGGACAATCAGGTATATCTTGGGGTTGCTGCCGAGTTTAGTATGTTGGACATCATGTCCTATGACTCAGACGTATCAGATGCGGAACTTTTGGACATTTACGTCTCTGCCCGAAACTTTTACAGGGAATCGATCAGGCAGATCCAGCAGAGATTTGTTTTTACCGATCCGGTGTATGAAAACGTAAAGGTCATAGACCCGGAAAGGGCTCAAAATCTACAACCTAGAACCATTGCTCCCATCCTAGCTGGTGCTATCCCGAAGGATTGGTCACTTTCTGATATTGACGAAGAGTGGAGGGCCCAAAGCATGGTTTCTCTCCCAATGGAAATGGATATTTGTGCGGTTTCCCCTCTCGAGTACTGGAAGTATGTCCTAGGTATTCGAACACCCCTTGGGAAACTACGGTTTCCTAATCTGCGCAAAGTTCTAAAGCTATTCTTTTCCCTTCCCTTCTCAAATGTTATCGCCGAACGTCTGTTCTCAGCTTTGAAGGAGATCAAAACGGATACAAGAAACAGTCTTTCTGCAGAGACACTGAAAGCCACGATTCAGTGCAAGTACGGCATGAAGAGACACAAAATTAGCGCAGAAACCCTTGAGCTGATGCGGTGCTAAAAAAGAAAATGCTAGCTGTGAAAGCGAACCCCACTGCTGCCGAAAGCCGACAGCTGCTTTCCATTTAGAATGCTTCAGTTCTGTTTTGAGGCCTTCTGTTGTTGTGGTAAAAATCTAGTTGCTTAAGTGCTAAAAAGCTATTTTCTTATCTAATCAGGCTGCTTGCCCAAAATCTGTGATCAAAAGCTTTGTTTAAAAAAGCAATCTTAGTGTAATTTAACAATATGTTTACTCTTTTTCATTAAAAAACAAAATAAAAAAAACTGAATTATGTTTCTCTATTTGAAAGCTGTTATTCTGGTTTTGTCACGCATTCTTGTCAACAGGGTGCGTGTGGTCAAAGAATCCAGTCCCCACTACTCGCCAGGTTAGCTTTGTGTTGAGTTGTAGAGAACATTTTCGTCTGGTGTAAAATCAGTGACAAACAACGTTTTAGCTTTAGAAGCACTTAGATTTCGGAAGTCGTTCGGTTTTAAAATTCATCTAATACACAAGCAAAATTGAAACAAGCATATACTGACCAAAGATCGAGCCAAAACGGGCTTTAGCTAACTTGTATGCAACGTTTACACGTACAGGAAAACTTGGACAGAATACGGTCTTAGTGACAAGCTTATGTTCACACGCAGAGGGAAAAAATAATTTTTCAAACGAGAAAATCTGACATAAATAAATTCACCAGCCAGCCAACAAAAAACTATTTTGATAGCATTGATGACATCAGTAGCCTACTGATGACTGCTGCTATCAGAAGCTAGTTAGTATTTTTGTGTAGTCTTTTTTTCCAGCGCCGCCGATGAGATTCCTTTCAAGTAGACCAGTATTTATTCCAGCAATGTTTTCAACGGATACATCAGCTAAGATTCTTCATAAGTTACAGGTTTGTTTCTTTCCCCGAAGTTGAACAAGAGGACTGAAAGCCTGACGAGGACCCTTGCTAAGAAGGGCCGAACTATCGCTTATGAAGAATCTTAGCTGATGTATCCGTTGAAAACATTGCTGGAATAAATATTTCAAAGTCAGCTTGGGCTCAAAGAATCTTTATCGACCAGCATTCCTTTTACTCGACCGGATTTCTTGTCCGTGTTAAACGCTCCATTAGTAAAACGCCTACTTTTATCTGCCTTGCAGCAAAATGTCTTTTATCAGCCACCCAAACGATATCTTCAGCTCTTTTTTCTTTGTATCTGCCAACTAAAGTATTGACGATCATCGCGACAGCTAGTATGGAAACGTTGTTTTTTTGCTTTTCCGGCAGGATTTTTGGCAGGATTTTCGGACTTTCGGAGCAGGATTTTTCAGGATTTTCGAGGTTCCCGGCAGGATTTTCGAAGAGGAGCAAGTGGAAGCACTGTTTAGCACTAACGTTATGCTAAGGTGTGCTGGTACTTTGTTAAACCACCTGTCTCTAGCTGGCATTTATGTGCCGCAGAGCTGATCCTTCGTGATCGACTGTTATTTAGTACCGCCGATTTTGAAATTGGCACCAGAGCTCAGTGCTTCCACTTTTCGATTTCAATTTTCCCGTGTTTAGGTCTGATTTCTCCCTAGAAAAAAAAAGGATATTTGCCCTAGATTTCCACAAAATTTACATAGAAAAGCAGTAATAACAAAATAATTGTTATTTTTTACTTCAGATGATAAAATATAACATCTTTTACACCAACGAGAGTACATAAAAAAGTTCAAATAAGTGTCATCTCCAGCACTTTATCGCACGTAGCGTTTGCCTTCGTCTTGAAGCCAGCGACAACATTTGGTATGCTGACAGTTGATGAAGTTTCATTTTCGTCATTCACTGGTGACCCCACTCAGGTCACCAGTGAATGTGTTACATGAGCTGTTTTTAGGATCCCAAAACGTACATGGAGGATCCCAAGTGGAGGGATTCCTATGACATCAGTCTAGTACACTAGCCCCTTTTCAGGCACGGTGCTCAAACGTCTAGCACCATGCCTGGGTGCTAGACGTTCAAGCACTGTACCTTGGATTTCATGTATGGTGCATGGATTTCAGTATACAGTGCATACAGAAAAAACACAGTTTCTGTCATCACAACTGAGCACCGGCTCGGACAGGGCTGAAATTACTACTATGAATTAGAGAAATCAAAGACAATCCTTTATATATTTTTCACAACAAAAACAAAAGGGCTCTAATGATGATGGAGATGAAAACCTAACAGCACCCTATCTATTTTCCATGTATTTTCCCTATCAATTCCCCAAGAGCCAATATTCTGGTTGGCTGCTAGGTAGAAAAAGCTGAGGCACAGGCCACTTTGCATGCAAAACCCTTGACTATGTAGAAAAGGAAATGAGGTTTTTCACATCTGTCATCAGTCGAGCCCTTTTGTTTTTGTTGTGAAAAATATATAAAGGATTGTCTTTGATTTCTCTAATTCATGGTAGTAATTTCAGCCCTGTCCGAGCTGGTGCTCAGTCGTTCCCCGATTCGACCATCGGGGGGGGGGGTGGAGGGAGGGGGAATCCAGGAGGTTCGTTTAACTTTGGAACGGGTAATCGGATCTTGATTAAACTTAATATTTGGGAAGACCTCATGTCTGGGATGTCCCATTTCAAGTCCGGACCGGATCCGATGAATGTGTTCGGGGGAGGGGGGGGGGACTGGAAATCTGACTATGATCACAACGAACCCACGAATTGGCAAATTCCTACTTTCACCCTCTGAGCCAGCCTTGCAAGTGCCATATGAGCTTCAAGCTATGGTCACTGTATCCGATGAACCGGATCCGATGAATGTGTGTGGGGGAGGGGGGGGGGGGGTGGACCGGAAATCTGACCATGATCACAACAAACCCACGAACTGGCAAATTCCTACTTTCACCCTCTGAGCCAGCCTTGCAAGTGCCATATGAGCTTCAAGCTGTGGTTACTGTATGGTCTGTATGTGCTTGAGTGTGGGGATATACTGGCGTGGTAGCCTGATCAACCGATGACCTGTTTTCGTTTCCGAACAGACGAACTGGTGCCCCTCAAATATGCAACAGCTGATCCGGGACGACGATGTGTCAATCTGCAGAGGCCGATACATGCTTATGTGCCCAGCCTAAGATTCAGGTGCTCAGACGCACTTGACCGACCAATCAGTGTACCCAAAAATGAGCCGCCCGTCTTACCCTCTGAGTGAACGCCCTCAGATCATCGCGACATTCTTTTCTCCTCCCATCAGATACTACGTTCAGTGAATTCACTGCCATGCCATTGACGTGGCGAAAAGCCAGTTTCATTAACTGAAGTGGTTCGGAAGGGACTGCACTATTGTCAGAAAATCTCACGAAGTCATTCCTCTTTTCTTGAAATCTCATGACGTCTTTCCATCGGCAGAAGGCCTTAAATCATTGTAACGTTTCCAGTCCTTATCCAGCATAGATTGCACGCCAGCCAAAACCCAGGTCTTACAATGGTCGATTCCCCAAAGTTGAGGCGCAAGAGCTAAAGGCATTCCGTGTCGGTATCAAAACATCTCAACCACAGACGTGTAGCGGGACTGCACAGTTCGCCTTATCTGCGTTTTAGTGCTCGAAGCGGAATAGTTTCGAAAAGTCTTCTCATTGTCAACACTTGTGACAGACCTTACCTTAGACCTTAGTTTCTTCAGAGCCACCGGTGGCGCACAAAGCCTCTATCACATTGACGTGTCGTTGCGATGCGTCGCGCATGCGTTTATCTTGCGTTACATACAGGTTGCGTAGCGTATCTTTCACACCTGCGCGAGGACATGTCACGCTGACGCGAATTTACGTTTTCCTTCTTCGGTTTCTTCTACCAAATTTAGTAAGGTTTGAATCATTATTAGTAGGTTTTTCTTCGTCATTATTAGGTTTTTCTCCAGTCCATTCTTCACTGAAAAATCTGATGTGTAACGCGTTGACGCAACGCAAGAATAGAAGCTGGTTCCGTTCTTGCGTTGCGTTTTTTTACTCATCAGCTTGTGGATCTATATTACTACAGCTGTCACAAATATCAGTACAAAAGCTTGGTACAAAAATAGAAGCTTCTGAAACTTTCAACCCTAAGTAAAAAGTCTCCACAACACTGTAAACAAAATCTTGCAGGATTCGCTACTGGGATTAATCTTGCCTTTACTGAGATAAGATCATCTCTAATTCAGGTTAATCTTATCCCAGTCGATATAAGATTAACAGCCGTAGCAAATACTGCAGTTAGCTTTAATCCTTACTCGGAGAAACTTTTTACAGCTGAGATGGGACATCTCAGCTTCCCCGCACATCACGGCCTGTCCTTTCTTCTTTAGTGCCTCAACTCTTCAACTAAATGCCTCAACTCTTCAACTTCAGTACAGCAGTAAGGAATAGAGGGCACTCAAAGAAGATCAGCAAACCATCCACTACTACCCAAGCTAGAAACGAGTTCTTCACAACTCGAGTGATCAACAACTAGAATTCCCTGTCCGAGGATACTGTCAACGCAGAAACGTAGATGCTTTCAAAGTTAAGTTGGACAAGGAATGGTCGTCAAAAGCCTGGAAGTACGAATGGGATGCAGCGGAGTCAGCAACCAGACATTAGCTGTCTACAAACTAATTAGAAATTCCAATCAAAAAATCTTCACACCACCAGCGACTCTACAGGAGCATTGTCACCTTTGTCGCTGGACGATGCGATTAGTTATGTTATTACATAACTAAATTACCTTGAGATGAGCATATATCGGCCTCTGCAGATTGACACATCGTCGTCCCGGATCAGCTGTTGCAGATTTGAGGGGCACCAGTTCGTCTGTTCGGAAACGAAAACAGGTCATAGGTTGATCAGCCTACCATGCCAGTATATCCCCACACTCCAGCACATACAGACCATACAGTAACCACAGCTTGAAGCTCATATGGCACTTGCAAGGCTGGCTCAGAGGGTGAAAGTAGGAATTTGCCAGTTCGTGGGTTTGTTGTGATCATGGTCAGATTTCCGGTCCACCCCCCCCCCCCCTCCCCCACACACATTCATCGGATCCGGTCCGGACTAGGTATAAAGTGGTATAAAGTGATTGTCATACACGAATTCAGCATGCTTTCTTACCCGTAAATCGAACACCTAATGAAATTCATATAAAACTCTTACTTTTAACAGATTTTCCAGTTATGGCCGGATTCCGGGCGATCTACTTGTCCGGCGACAAAATAATTTTCATATTCGGATTCAGCATGTTTCACTATCCTTGAATTGCACCTCTAATTAACTTCAGAATAATCTTTTATTTTTGACAAACTTTCCGGTTTTGGCCGGATTCCGGCCGATCTACTTGTCCGACGAGAAAATAATTTTCATATTCGGATTCAGCATGTCTCCTTACCCCTAAATCGGATATCTAATCAACTTCAGATAAAACTTTTACTTTTAACAAACTTTCCGGTTTTAGCCGGATTCCGGATGAACTACTTGTCCGGCGAGAAAATGGTTTTCATATTCGTGTTCAGCATTTCGTCTTCCCCGTAAACAACTATCTCATTAGCTTTTAAAAAATATTCGTTTCGCCCCTTAATCTGAAATCCCTCCCCCTCCCCAAAATATGCAGCTATCGGGCCCATCTACGAACTCGACTTTTCCCTTGACTCGAAGAGTCCTCACACCAAGTTTCATCACAATATCTCATTACCTTCGAGAGTTATCGTGCTGACAGAAGGACGGACGGACAGACGGACAACTTTTGAGATGTCACAGGTATCCCTGCACTTACGTTTTGGGATCCCAAAAACCGAATATTTGTTCTTTCGTCAAACATATCTATATAGGACATAACTATAACAAACATAACCTAAAATTTCGCTTTTACATAGTCAAATATTCAATAATTACACAAGAACAAGAATTACAACAAATTAAAGCGCTAAAATTCAATAATTAATATAATAAAGAGGAAAATAATTTAAAATTTCGCGTTGAAAAAAGTCACAAAGGAGGGGACAAAACTTCTTTCGTACCGCGCATGAATTGCCCGAATGGGTTTGGATCTTAGGAACCGGTTGTGCTGCCAGTCTCTGTGGCCTTATACGGTCGGGAATGTGGGGCGGGGAAAGGATGTGCCGATGGTTGGGGTATTCCAGTAGTTGGTCACCAAACTTGGTAAAAAGTTGGTGTCTGCGGTTTGACAAAGATGCGAGACCAAACTCGTTAAGAAGGGAAAGGTACGGGATTTTGGGGATTTTGATACTATTAGTAAAGACCGGTGCTGGATCCTCTCGAGGCGTTGCGACTGCTCCCGTGTTAAACCGAAATGCCATACCGTGTTACTGCATTCTACTGCATGCTACTATTAGCAAGACTGGATGCTACTACAGCAAGACAGGATGCTACTGAATACTACTGCTTAAGATTGGCCCAGTCTGAGGCACAATAAATGATAGTATTCTTTACTATTACATATAAATACATGCAACTTTTTCCTACAACTATCATACAACTACGCAGGCTACAAGTTTTTCATCGGGTGCTAATAAGACTTTAGACCGTGGTATTAAATACCCTGGTATCGACTAAAACGCAACTATAGAGACATGCGTCCTAGGCCCGCGATCCGGGGAACGTGAACTGTCGAACCAACCGGCGTCTCTTTTCAGATCTATGACTAGCAGTACCAGTCACTGAGCCAACCGGGGAACTCCCTCAAGCTCTCCAAGAAATCTCGCCAGAACTATTTGGCGTTTAACACACCACAAATCGTATCGTTACGGGATGATCATAAAATCACCGTTCAAGACTCAGAAGAGTGACATTAAACTCCCAGGTATTAAAACTACGGCGAAGGAGTTACGTTTAAAAGTACGTTCTAACTGCCAAACTGACGTGCTTTCGATTTATAATAATAATAATAATTTTATTTTTCACCCATAAAAAAGCACATGGCATAGACGGAGTATGGAAAAGAAAGAAAAGAAGAAGGAAACACTATAAAAAGAGGAAACCAAACACAACATAGAGACTACGACAGCTTTTGGCTGTATAAGCATGTGGTTGTCTGCCTCGAGATTTAATTATGCTACAAGTCTTTCTTACACCCCCTTTAAAGGAATTAATTTGGAATCCCTCTCGCGTTTGCAATGTTTACAGTTGACACCCCCCCCCCCCCTCCGAGTCGACAGTTTAAACTAGGACTCAGTTCGACTGTGTGGACACTCTAGTGGCGCTAATGGAAGTCCCTCATTTCTGCTATGTCCCCATTTTCTCATTACAAATACTTGTTTTATTTATATATTTATTTTATAACCTTATTTTATAGAGACAGAATAGCTGTACAAACATTGAACAAAAACAACAAACTGAACAAAACACTGAAAATGTTATTTTTCAGTGTTTTGTGGTGTGTTAAACGCCAAATAGTTCTGGCGAGATTTCTTGGAGAGCTTGAGGGAGTTCCCCGGTTGGCTCAGTGACTGGTACTGCTAGTCCTAGATCTGAAAAGAGACGCCGGTTTGCTCGAGAGTTCACGTTCCCCGGATCGCGGGCCTAGGACGCATGTCTCTATAGTTGCGTTTTAGGAGATACCGTGGTATTTGATACCACGGTCTAAAGTCCTATTAGCACCCGATGAAAAACTTGTAGCCTGCGTAGTTGTATGATAGTTGTACGAAAAATTTGTATGTATTTATATGTAATAGTAAAGAATACTATCATGTATTGTGCCTCAGACTAGGTCAATCTTAATCAGTAGTATTCAGTATTATTCTGTCTTGCTGTAGTAGCATCCAGTCTTGCTAATAGTAACATGCAGTAGAATGCAGTAACACGGTATGGCATTTCTGTTTAACACGGGAGCAGTTGCAACGTCTCGAGAGGATCCAGTACCGGTCTTTACTAATTCCCCAAAATCCCGTACATTTCCCTTCTTAACGAGTTTGGTATCGCATCTTTGTCAAACCGTAGACACCAACTTTTTACCAAGTTTGGTGACCAAAACTACTGGAATACCCCAACCATCGGCACATTCTTTCCCCGCCCCACATTCCCGACCGTATAAGGCCACAGAGAATGGCAGCACAACCAGTTCCTGAGATCCAACCCATTCGGGCAATTCATACGCGGTACGAAAGAAGTTTTGTCCCCTCCTTTGTGACTTTTTTTAACGCGAAATTTTAAATTCTTTTCCTCTTTATTATATTAATTATTGAATTTTAGCGCTTTAATTTGTTGTAATTCTTGTTCTTGCGTAATTATTGAATATTTGACTCTGTAAAAGCGCAATTGTATATAGTTATCCGGCTAAAACCGGAAAGTTTGTTAAAAGTAAAAGTTTTATCTGAAGTAGATTAGATATCCGATTTAGGGGTAAGGAGACATGCTGGATCCGAATATGAAAATGATTTTCTCGTCCGACAAGTAGATCACCGGGAATCCGGCCAGAACCGGAAAATTTTTCAAAAATAAAAGTTTAATCTGAAGTTGATTAGAGGTTCGATTTCAGGATAGGGAAACATGCTGGACCCGAATATGAGAATGATTTTCTCGTCGGACAAGTAGATCGCCCGGAATCCGGCCATAACCGGAAAATCTGTTAAAAATAAAAGTTTTATATGAATTTCATTAGGTGTTCGATTTACGGATAAGAAGGCATGCTGAATTCGTGTATGACAATCATTTTATACCTGGACACATTTCACCACGAATCCTGCTGAAATCGGAAAATTTGTTAAAAGTTGAAGTTTTATGTGAAGTTGATTATGGATATATTGGTGGAATGGATACGCTGAATCTGTTTTTGAACTTCAATTTTTTGCAAGACAAGTAGTTCGCCCGGAATCAGGCTGAAACAGGAAATTTGGCAGAAGTAAGGCAGGAACTTTTGTCAAAGTAGACATGACGCAGGCTATCGGGGTAAACTCACATGCTGACTCCATATTTGAACTTTGTCTTCTCCGATGATTACCATTGGACCACTACAGGACCCGATTGTCTGTAAATATTAAATTTTTGGGATCCCATCGAAACCTTTGGCCTTGTTTGTTAATACCGTAAGGAAAGTTTTTCGAATAATAAAGATTGATTGATTGATTGACGGTAGCCTTGACATTGAAATATGTAGTAGCATCAGTTCGTACTGCATGCTCCTTTTCGTACAACTTCATAATACTATTTTGAGATGAATTTTTCATCTGGCAGTTACCGTGGTATTTGATACTACGGTATCTGGCCAGTTTCCTTGATAAAATGACCGTGGTATCTGAAAAGTCATCTCAAGTTCATTATCATTAACAAGAAGCTAGGTGTTTGTCGAATCGGCTGGTAGGAAAGAACTTTAGTACTCGTGATGTGAGTGGATGTGCAAAGGGTAACAGGAAAAACGACAGTATGCACATCCACTTACCGTGGTATCAGAGACCATGGTATCTGCAAAATGCCGAATTATGTCTCACCTCCGGGTACGGATGAAACTGCGAAATATTAGTGGATTTTTGTTATGCACTTAGTAAAAAAGAGCGCAGTAAGAAAATTAGAGAAAACACATCAACAAAGATTTTGGTGGTTTGGTACATTTCCATAAGAAGGTCAATAAGAAAGATGGATCCTTGCTCGTTTCCGCCACTAATTTAACAGACGCCAAGTCATAAAACGTCACTTCTCTTTCATATATCTGACAAAACTATTTTGCACTTAGTTAAAAACCCGTGACGTTATTATTTTGTTTTTTAGTTGATTCATACTTGCCTTTATAATTGTCTCGCCTCTTTTAGGCTACTTGCCTCAGCACATGTACGCAGATAGTTCGTGGAACAACGCATGCCTCAGTTAGCCACAGACTCAAAATTTTAAAGCACCATATTTGGGGCAGGTGAGACTGTCCTGTGCCAAAAAATACATGTTTAACGTAGAAGTTAAAATTGAAAATCGTACCGAATTTTCAGGCTTTGGATTTTTATATCCGTCAAGAAAGGTGGTACGTCCACAATGGGAAAGGTCATCGATTAGTCGCGTTTGTAGCTTCCAGCAATATATCCCAGTTCAGTTTGGTGATTTGAGTCTGAAAGGATAATGGTGACTGTTATTTGTTGTGTTATATTAGTGTGTTATTATATTATTATATTGCGATATTGCCTCGAGCCCAGTCTTTCTCGAGTCCAAATCGGCTCTCAATGTTGTCATTACATTGGTAGTGAAAAGAACTTGAACCCTGGTAACGAGAAGATTTGTGGTATTTTAAATGCCAAACAGTTCTGGCAAGATTTCCGGGAAAGATTGCTGGGAGTTCCGATTGGCTCCATAGTCCTATAATTTAAAAAGAGTCGGCATCGTATGTGGGCTCCTCGGTCCAGTTGAACCTATCCTGTGTCCAAGAATATAAATTTAACTGGGAAGTTTCAAACCCTCTTGTTTTATTTTCATTTGTTAATATTTTATTTTTCCCTTTACATGGGGAAGACGAACTTGCTTCCACCAGGATAACTGTTCCTGGAGCTCGTTCCGCCTGGCGATTGTAGTGGTTTGCGAATTCGAGGGGTGGCTCACTCCTAACGTTGCTATACAGTAAGTGCCAACGGAGGAAATACGAGAGTAACACCTTGTGATGGCCCAGTGGCTAGAGGGTTAGCAATCGACCAGAGAAACATTTTATAAGTAGTGAACTGATAGACAAAAATGCTCCTCAGCCGGGATTTGAACGCAGGACCCTCTGCTTACATGGCAGTCACTCTACCACTGAGCTACCGAGGGGCTTGTGAACAGAGCTCGCAAACCACTACAATAATTCTGGTAGAAGCCGGCCATAGGAATAGTGATCCCGCGCGAAGGCAAATTCATCTAACCAGTTCACATTCTCATGTCACTAAAATTAATTCTATAGATGGTACTTTTTGGGATCCGAGAACGTAAGTAGAGGGATACCTATGACGTCGCGAAAATGTCCGTCTGTCCGTCTGTCTGTAAGCACGATAACTCTCGAAGGGAATGAGATATTTTGTTGAAACTTGGTGTGAGGATTCATTGGGTCAAGGGTAAGGTCAAGTTCGTAGATGGGCTCTGTAGCCCTACATTTAGGGGTGGGGGAGGGGGTTCAAATTAAGGGACAAACAAAATATTGTTAAACAGCTAATGTGATAGTCGGTAATGGGGTAAGAAGGCATTCTGAGCACGATAGTGAAAATCATTTTCTTGCCGGACAAGTAGTTCGTCCGGAATCCGGCAAAAACCGGAAAAATGGTTAAAAGTAAAAGTTTTATTTGAAGTTGATTACATATTCGGTTTAGGGGTAAGAATACATGCTGAACACGATGGTGAAAACCGTTTTCTCGCCGTACAACTAGTTCCCGCGGAATCCGGCGAAAACCGGAAAATTTTTTAAAAGCAAAAGTTTGATTAGATGACAGATTAAGGGGTAAGAAGAAAGGCTGAGTCTGAATATGAGAATCATTTTTTACCCGGGCACATAATTAGTCCAGAATCCGGTTGTAACCGGGATTTTTTTTAAGTCAAAGTTTTATTTAAAGTTGATTAGATGTTCTTTATAGGGATAAGGAGATACGCTGGATTCGTTTCTGAATTTCCTTTTTTTGCTGGACTATGAGATATGGCTTATAGAGGTATATCTGAACTTGGTTTCTCTGATGATTAGCCTGGCGAAGACTGGATCTGGCGAAGACAAGACCCAATTTTCTGAATCAAATATTAGATTTTTGGGATCCCGTCGACACCTTTGGTCTTGTTACACAAGGGACTTGTACCGTGACCAATACCATAACCAATTTTTCGAGCAAAAGGAGTGGGTTCAAATCCCGCAAGAGGAAGTTTTTCCTTTCACTTTCACTGCTTATATTGTTACGGCTTCCTTCATTGTGTGCCAGGAAGGGCGTAGGAATCCCTAACGAGAAATTCGACGGTCTGCAAGTAATAGAGAGATTGGGCCCTATCCGAGGAAAACGGATATTTCGGGGTAAAACGGGTATAGGGCCTTCGACTTTAAAACTAAATTATCGGTATCTGGTCATTATTCTGAGTCAGAGACTTGCTAGAAATGTTAGTTAGACTATTCCTTGATTGTATAATTCGATTTTTGCAAAAGGTTTTCCATGGAAGTGAGAGCTTGAAGGCTTCGAAGTTTTCAAATCCTATTGGTTGGTTATGATCTGCGATTCAGAAATCAACCTATAGCAACAGGTTTCTTTTCGGTAGTGAATGTTCTGATGAAACTTCCTACAAAGCTGTGATTATACAATTAAGAAAAAGCCAGAGAAAGGTTTCCAGTTATTTACAGACTAAGAATAGTTATCAAACATGGATAATTCGGTCTCAAAGATGAATTTTTTCATTGGGTAGGCTGTAGGCTGCAATCTCTCTATTGGAGCTGTTTCCGTGCTCACAAGTTCGATGGCCGAATGGTCAGAGCGTTCGCAATAATCTTGATGACTATCTCTCCTTGCCGATGCAAAATATCCGGCCTCTCCGGGTATCTAGCTGAAGAAAGGCAGAAAGGGTGTCACAGCTGGTCCCAAAGATCGCGGTGATTGATTGACACAGGATTTGAGTCGTTGAGTTTTAGTCGTACTGTCAGGCTTACTCCTTCTTCCTGAGAATCGCTGGCGTGTTTTGGACTTAGTCATAATAATAATAATAATTGTATTTGAAAAAGCCCGAGGGCCATATACAAGTACATGTTATTAATACACAGAAACGTCAATCAACATACAACTAATCTACGGAAAGCTTTCTATATTCTAACGCTCTAGACACAAACCTACAAATCTTACTAATCGCCTGGGCGGATGTACACTTCAGGATACCAGGGAGTGTCGGGATATACCCACCAAAAATCTCCCTACGGAGATCCGAAAGCTCTTGGCACCGGCTTAGAAAATGGCCAATATCCTCATCTTCACCACCGCAAAGGGGACACGCATATTTCCCATCCGGACTCTTCTTATTCCTATCAAACACTTTTTTTCTACCGTGGAATGGTAGGCAATTCGCCCTCAGTTGGATCCAGTACCTCAAATAAATCGCGGGTAGATTAAGCTTAAAATAAAATTCTGGTTCGAAAACTGTCTTCACCATACTATAACTTCTAAGGGTATCCGATGAAGAAATAATTCCAAGCCATTTCTGTGTTTCCTGGTCTTCAATAACTCTCAGTACTTCATATATGAAACCTGGAAATTGATCAGGAGGGCCCAGTCCAGCATTCCAAATATACGAAAGTCCAACCTCATCAAGTATGGATTTGACTTGGAATGGCCATGATTTTATTTTCCCTGCACTTATAGAGTATTGAAGCCAAAGGTCGCGGATTCGATCCAGCACGAGGAGATTTTCTCTTGGAGTTCACTTCTTATAATGTTTCGACTTCATTCCGTGGAGGAGGGAGCAATCCCTCACTTGTAATTCGAAGATCTGCGAGTAATTGGAGTTGTCTCCATGATCTCGCCTGGACCACTGCTGTTCTTGACACAATCTAGATATGCGGGAGCAGCGGTAGTACAAAAGAGATGCTTAGTCTCTTTTCCGAAGATTTGGATTGAACTGGCAGTCGGACTGGAGAGCTCCAGTGAGTCGCATCTCAGTAGGCTAGTTTTATGAAAGAGTTTATGAGAAAAGATCGAGCCCTTGTGAGTAGTTTTGTAGTGGTAATTGCGAAGTTCAACAGTGCTGTGACACGATAATTACCGAATTATCCCTTGTCACTGGCTGTTTGTTTTCGCTGATGTTAGCATGCTCCACTTTTTTTATTTATTTATTTATGACCCGCTTTTTGCGTAACAGCGGAGTATGAATAAAATACAAAAGTAAATTATACATATTAAAAAACTTAAACAAAACAATGTAAATAAACACGACACCATTCTTTTCAACTGTGTCTGTACATGTTCAAAAGTAATCGGACAGCGGTGGGGGTGTGACGGTGACACAACTGTTTAGACATCTAATCTGAGATTTGCCCGAATCAGTCTCAGAGTGTGTTAACGGAATGCATATGTCTTAAAGAACTTATCCACACCTGACAAGCTGCATGTACTCACTTGAATCAAGTAAATAGAATAACGAGGAAAAATTTCCCCCAGTGTAACGGTTACAACTTTTCACTGCGTAGACTCCGCCTGACATAGTAGTCGGCATGGTAGAGCACGGCCAAGCTTCATTTGGCATAAATAACGCGGCAATACTAGAAACAGTGCTAACGACTAATCACGCTCTTTCACATTCCGCCGCGTTATTTGCGCAAATGAAGCTCGGCGTCGGTCTTTGCGGACTACTTTGTCATGCGGAATCGACGCAGTGAATAATCTTTAACTACCAGACAGAGGCATTTTTTTTAGGTACCTCTTCGTTCTTTTACTTTATTTTTGGGATTCAAGTGAGTAGGCTACACATGCAACTTTTCAAGTTTAAAATGTGCATTAAAGAGGAAGCTCTTCTGTTTAAACCAGCCCCTCCTTGTATTTCATAAAACCTGTAACCATTTAACGATCGTGGCCTAAACACAGATGAAATAACGCGTTCACTTTCTTCAGGTTGCTAGTTGCGATTGCAAGTGTATAGCCCCTTTGCTCAACACCTGCATTCAGTTTTTGCGACTCCGGGATTCTTAAATTCCACATCCCGAATCACCATTGATAATTCTGAGACATCTCAGAGCTTTAAATATTAGCATGTATGAAGTTCATTCTTTGGAGTGTTTTCAGTGTCTCTTTTCATTTTATTTTTATTCTTGCGCGACGCCTGTTGCTGTGCGGGAGAATAATCTTTCAGGCCTGAAATCTTGTCTCGTGTCGACGGTGACCCATAAAAGGTGGTATGTTTGTATCAAGCATAGAAGTTTGCGGTTGTGTTAGGATTAATCCGTCCAGTTTTTCATTCTCTGCACTTTTTGTTTGTTTGATTCCTTCAAAACTGAATAGTGAAGCATAGAACTTTGAACAACAACATATCAGTCAATCTCACACACTGTTATATAAATATAAACATCTGACGAAGCCTAAAACCAAATTGGCCCACTAAAACTACAATCAAGTACTTCAGAAAAAAATATCAAAATAAACAACCTCATCAGGCACTTTTTTGTGAGAAAAGGAAAAAAAACTTGTGTATTGTCAGTCTTTTTATGAAAGTTTTGCATTTTACTATTAAGTTCCATGCCGTACTTATTTCATCTGGGCGATTTGTGGCAATTCTAGTACAGCAGACTTCTGTCTACTTCAGAACGAAAATCAGCTAAAATTGGATAGTGAAAGTTACAGCCAGATTTGCGTGACAGATTCATTGGAAAGTGAAGTTTGATAATTAACCCTTTTTTTTCAGATACATTATTGCGTAGGAGTGGTCTGGACGGGCAGTGGTTATCGCTGGACAATCGGGATTGTAGAACTGGACAATAGACGAGTTTTCATAGGGGTGTTGGACTTGTGTGCTGTTATTGGTGCATTTTGAAGCGCGCGCTCTCGGAAGATTTTTAACTAAGTGCAAAATAGTTTTGTCAGATATATGAAAGAGAAGTGAAGTTTTATGACTTGGCGTCTGTTAAATTAGTGGCGGAAATACGGCTCGATGGGAGGTCAGACAGCTAATCGCTAAATCCAAAGTGAAATACCGGACAAAGTGAGGTCACGAGGTCAGGTCTGACACGGCAGTTCAGTGCAAAGCTGAGATAAGCTTGACAGCATACATTATGTACGATATCCGACTTACTCAGATCTTGTGAAGACCTACAGCACTGGAAGTTTGTTTGTAAGGGGAAAAAGCGAATTACAAATGATTTTCGGGAAACTCGAGGTCACATCTGGATACGCCTGTGCGATTGGCTTACCTTTACATTAGCCTGTGTTCAATCTAAGAAGTGTCACAACGAATGCTAAGTGCTGAAAGTGTAATGATATGGAACTGAACCGAACTTCGTCTGAAGTTCAAGTGGCAATAGAAACCGCTGGCTATGGCTTCCTGTTCGTTTTGGCTATCAGTGGAAATCTTCTCGTTAGCTGCACACTCCTGAGAAGAGGGCAGCTTGACACGCCATCTAACAGGTGAGCGGAGATTTAGAGATAACCTTTTCCTTGGCGCTTTTTCCGTGGGGTACAAACTTGAGGCGTTTAAATCTTACTGATCCATTCGCTGTTTTCCAGTTCAACTCTGCTCGAGCAAACTACGACCGGAAACGCTATTGCGAGTTGACGCGTACAACCCGTTGCCAAAACAAATATTTAAAATAAAAAACCAGTTCAGCTTAGACAGCTAGTTATAGAACCAAAATAAAACATGGCCTGCTAATATTCGTTCTCCTTCTGTTTTCTTGAAACCACCTTTCCCCACCTTTCGCCATTGTTTCATTTTGTACCTACGACTTTTTAGCGCTTTTTCGGCCTGACAGAGTTTGCCAGTTGCGCAACAAAACTCAGCGGAAAGGCTTGAAGGTTTTGAAAGACATGGTAGACAATCGCAGGTCTATATTCTGTCTATATACGGTCTATATACCACTGCGTGTTCAGTTTTCAAAAATTGTGCGTCCAGCCGCCGCGTCGGAGAACAGGAAGGCTGGACAGAGTTGTCAAGTGCTAACAGGGAAATCGCTCATTTCACGTCAAAAGCAATGGTATTTCAAAATAAGATATTTCTGAGCCATTTCATTGTGAAAAAATCATTTCTAGTAAGAGTTGTGCTTTAAGAAAAAATGATTCTCTGGGGATGTTTCACAGCTACGCCGTTAAGACAGTCTCTTAAAGTCAAATTATTTATCTTAGATTGAAGACACTGAATTATTTTGACTCCGCTTTTTCACCTTGGGTTCTTGTAGTGACGTTCAGAATAAGCGCTGCTGGCCAGACATGACAAAGTTCATCCCTACGCGGAGAATTTGAATTTCAACAAAAGCGTGTATGTCAATGGCTGATGAAGCGAGGTCACATCTGAAGAAAGCCCACTATCGTATGTGTGACCCCAAAAAGATTTGTTTTCAGGAAGAATAGAAAGGAAGAAAGAAATAGTTCAGTCGATAGAAATCGAAGTAGTGTATTTATATCGGGTCTTCGCCTATTTAAGTGAAGAAGTGACCGCTAATCAGACTTTCGTGTCTCAGTCCTGTTAGGTTAAACTTTTAGTAATCACGTTTACTTTCGGTTTCTTTCTTGTTCAGCTGGCAAAAATCATAGATTTTTATATTCCCGCAGCTTTTTCATCAACACTTTATAAATCGCCGTTAGGAAGGGTCATTAAACACCAGCACGTACCTATTAACTGTCATCTTAGAATGACGTTTACAGATTAAAAGAGATAACTCGCAGAACCAGTAACTAAAAACTGAAACACACACCGTATTAAGAACGACATGCTCAGTAGTTCATTAAACTTTTATTCGGCTCCATTAAACGGAAATTGAATGGAGTAGGCACAACCCGCTGGTAATGTGGCCTGCAGGGTTCTGAAATGGGATCCTCCCTTACACTTGATGAGCAGTGACAAGCGTACCATATTGGGGAAGTCATTTAATGGATATTTTACTGATTGAAGAGTGAAGCTTAATGTGTCTCAAGCACTAACAGCTGCCAGGAATGCCTCTTTTTTTAACACCATATTTAAAATAAACAGGTCTAAAATTAAATCTCACAGATGTGGGATCGAACCCTTCCGGAATTGATAGAGCTTACCAGGCGTGAGTAAGCCGTCCTGATGGATCAGCCTCATGTAAAAATTGCAGATCGTGTAGTTTCATCGCTCGGAGGATGAAAACATTCATTCAAGCCTGAATCGTGTTCAAGTTCGAGTTAAAGTTTTTAATTTCTGACACTAAACTAGAAATATATCAAACAAGCATTGTCAGAGATGGGCGAATCCGACCATGAAAGGATTCGAATCCGAATCCAGGGCTAGGTACGAATACGATTCCGAATCCCCCATTTCATGCTGAGGATTCGAATCCGGATCGAATCCGACCTTAACAAAAATCAAATCATAAACGTAGGTTATAGTTTAAAGATCAGACGGGGCAAAAAGCATTGAAATCTAACGTAATCGTATAAAGGGACAGATTACTGAGGATTGTTGGTGGTATAGAACAAAAAGTTGGATTGCGTAAGCCCATTGTAAAAATTGGGAAACGGAAACTGTAAGGATGTAGACTAGAAATTTGAGCGGATTCGTAAGATTGAGGCTTTGGAATCCGAGTTCGAGTCTGAATCCAGCCTGACAAGAAGACTAATTGAATTCGAATTTAAATCCGGTGAAATTTAAATCCTCTGACTGTGGAGAATAAAAATTATTACATTCAATGCTTATTAATAATATCAATTTCCAATGTACTTAAATGAAAACTAACACCAGAAACAAGGGCAGACTACTCTTCCAGATTTAGCCGTATATAATCATTTGACATGAGTAAGCGAGAATGCGTACGGTACAACTGAAACCAGCCACACACACAAGACAATCATTGACCTAACCATTCACACTCTATTAAACATTCCATTTTTCCGATAATAAATTTCATGATCAATTTTATTTTAAACTTAACAACTATTTTTTTTTTTTTTAAATTAAAAATCAATAGTTCTTTTCACCTGACAAGCGATGGTTTATAATGGTTGGAAGCAAGGACAAACCGTTAAGGATGGAAACATTCGTACTAGTTTTTCCAGACCTCGAAACAACTGGTCAGTCAATCAATCAATTAGAACGATGTCATGCAACAAAAATACTTAAAGGACATTCGATAACAACAAAAACAAGGATAGACTAATCTACCAGATTAGCCCTTCAGCCAAGTAGGCGGGCAACGAAGCAAAGCGTTTGCTACAATTGCTACACGACTGACGAATCGGGATTTTTTCGCCATCTACTTTTTTGCAGTAATAGCTCCTGGCGTACGCTTTCTCAGTTCTTCAATCGTCTTGGTCATCGAAACGCCTGTTTGCATCCGTGGAAATAACTAAGCCCCTTCATTATTTATCTCCACTGCTGTTATGTGTTTTCAAACACTAAACTTTAATTTTTAACAGAAATGTCTGATGTACATGGAACCGCAATCGGCCTTTTTTAGTGCACCTGGAAAAAATTTGTTATGAGGATCGCACCTAAGTCTGAGAATCTGGAAGTAAATAACGTCAACACACTTCATGGTCTTCTTGAGGTACCTTCGTTTACTTTTCACTTTCATTTTATGTAATTACGGACATAAACAAGACCAAAGGTTCCAAACGGATCCCAAAAACTGAAAATTCCGGGCCAACTACATGCAGAGCAAAAGAGCTGTTGACATAGAGGGGCGGACAAAGAAGCAATCGATCCAGATTTTGGGCGGAAACAAAGTCCAGAGATGGATGATGAATGTTCTTACCCCTGATATGAACCTCTAAACGAATAAAGAATGTACTTTTCTTTTTACCGAATTTCCAGTTTGGCTGGATTCCAGGTAAACTTCTTGTCCGCTGAGAAAGTTAGTTCTAGATGTGGATTCAACATGTCTTCTTACCATATATATCAACTCTCTCATTGAGTTATAAAATTTCGGGTATATTTCCGATTTCGGCAGGATTCGGGGCGAACTACCTGTCCTGCCAGAAAATAAAGTTCAGAAACGAATTCAGCGTGTCTCATTATCCCTACATAGAACCTCTAATCAACTTGAGATGAAACTTTTACTTTAAAAAAAAATCCGGTTTTGGCCGGATTCTGGGGTGGAATAATTGTCCGGCGAGAAGATAAATTCATATCGGGTTCAGCTTGTCTCCTTACCACTAAATTAACTATCTCATTAGCTATTTAAAAATATTTAATTTTCGATCCTTAATTTTCAACCCCCTCTCCCATCCCTGAATATTGAGGCACAAAGGCCATCTATGAAGTTGGCTTAGAGGTAAGCAGACATCATCTGAACTTTTTCTTAGCTGATAAAAAGTTCGAACGGAATCCTGCAAGAACCCTAAATGTCTTTCCGAAGTTGATAAGAGACACGCCATAGGCCCAAAGAAACGTACTGAATCCATTTTTGAGCGATTTGTTTTCCGGAAAACTAGTTCAGCCGGAATTTTCATCCCAAAACCGGAAATTTAGGAGAATTAGCCTTAAGTTTTTTCTTCTGAAGTCGATTTGAAACAAGAAATGAGTAAAAATAATACATGCTGAATCCATATATGAACTTTTTTTTTTCACCGGATAAATTCGTCCTGAACCAGGAACTGGAAATCCGATAGAAATCTAAGCTAATTCTTAAAGGACATCTGAATGAAGAGTAGGCTACCAAGTATCATCCCTATCTGTATGACTTCCGTCAACATTGTCTGCAGAAAACCCAATCCAGATACTAAATAGTGTTTCCAAGCTATGATTTTTGCTCCATTTTGCATCTGTCCTTATTTTAGTTCACGAACAATTTCAGAAATTAACAAATGTCTCCAATCAACTCTTCTCTGGAATGTTTTTTTAACCAGTTAGGCCCAAACGTATATCTAGAAGAAATTCCAATACGATCCGACCAGCGCTGTACAAGATTTGAATGAATCGCGCTTTTTGTCTTGGAGTCTGCATCTGCTAACCTCCGGAAACGAACATCCCTATTGTGAAAACGTCACGCTTAGGAGAAGAATGCTCTCCGTGGCCATGTCTGTAAATGCATTCTCCATGGTGTGTTCAAGTATGGTTTCGTTGTTCAGTTGTCCTTTAAACCTCTTTTCAATTAGCACGGTAATAACAATTGCAATATACCAAATTGTAGCACCCTAATACCCTCCTCGTCACAACTTCATTAAGAATTCAAAATGAAGGCAAGAGTTCATGCTAAATTGATGTCAGTTCTTGAATTTTTTCAGCGGATCAGTCTTTATTCACTTTCAGGTTATTCCTGACTGTTGTATCTTCTTTGAATTACTGTGGTACGATCTGAGTCGGATATATGAATGTTCGATATCGTATTATATTTTATTTTGGTCGTACTCTGACCTAGGGACAAGTAACACTGTTACGGAAGACAGAAAATCTACAATACACCTTTGGGATCCCATCGAAACCATTAGTCCTGTTGTATTGTCGCTGTTACGCAAAAAGGAGTCAAGCGACCGTCTTTTTGGGATACAAAAACGTAAGTGAAGGGATACCTATGACATCGCAAAACTTGTCCGTCCGTATGTCTGTCTGTGAGAATGATAACTCTCAAAGGGAATGAGACATTTGGATGAAACTTGGTGAGGGTCCGTTGGGACAAGGGAAGTGTCGAGTTCGTAGATGGGCTCTGTAGCCCTGAATTTAGGGGTAGGGGAGGGGGTTTAAATTAAAGGACAAATAAAACATTTTTGAACAGCTAATGACATAGTCGATTAAGAGGTAAAAAGACAGTCTGACCACGAATATGAAAACCATTTTCTCGCCGGACAAGTAGTTCGCCCGGAATCCGGCCCAAATCGGAAAATTTTAGGGGTAAGAAGAGATGCTGAATCCGAATATCACAGTTATTTCTTAGCCGGACACATAGTTCGTCCAGAATCCCGCTAAAACCGGAATTTTTTTTATAAATTAAATCTTCATTTGAAGTGAATTAGATGTTAGAGATAGGGGTAAGGAGATACGCTGAATTCGTTTTTTAGCTTTATTTTTTGTCTGTGATCAACTCTCGAAGGGAACGAGATATTTGGATGAAACTTTGTGTGAGTGTTTTGTGTGACATTTGGAATCCGGCCAGAACCGGAAAGTTTGTTAAAAGTAAAAGTTTTATTTGAAGTTGTAAATGTCCGATTTAGGGGTAAGAACAGCCGGTCCCGTATACCACAATCATTTTTTAGCCGGACATGTAGTTCGTCCGGAATCCGGCTAAAACCGGAAAATTTGTTATAAATTTCTTCATTTGAAGTGAATTAGATGTTGGATATAGGGTTAATGAGATACGCTGAATTCGTTTTTATGGCACTTGAGCTTACTCAAGTGCCATATAGCGATTGTAATTTCTGTCCGTCAGTCGGTCTGTTGGTCTGTCGGTCCCGGTTTTGCTAGTTCGGGCACTTCCAGATAAGCTAGGACGATGAAACTTGGCAGGCATATCAGGAACTGGACTAGATTAAATTAGAAATACTCGCTTCCCCGATCCGACCATCTGGAGGGGAGTGGAGGGAGGGGGAATCCGGAAAAATGAGGAAAAATGAGATATTTTTAGCTTACGAACGGGTTATCGGATCTTAATGAAACTTGAAATATGGAAGGAACTCGTGTCTCAGACCCTCCATTTTAAATCCAAACCGGATCCGGTGACATTGGGGGGAGTTGGAGGGGGAAACCGGAAATCTTGAAAAACACTTAGAGTGGAGGGATCCGGACGAAACTTGGTGGAAAGTACAAACACAAGTCCTAGATACATGGCTGATATAACCGGAACGGATCCGCTCACTTTGGGGGAGTTGGGGGGGGGGGAGAAGTCCGAATTTGTAGTGATCCCGCGAGTTCCGTGCTTCCTGATGTGCTGGGACGATGGAAATTGACAGGCATCTCTGGGACCCGACCAGATTAAATAGGAAATCGTCAATTCCCCGATTCGACCATCTGGGGGGGGGGAGTGGAGGGAGGGGAAAGCCAAAATTTGAGGTATTTTGATCTTGCGAACAAGTCATCGGATCTTGATGAAATTTTATATTTAGGATGACCTCGTGTCTCAGACGTCCCACTATAAATCCGGACCGGATCCGATGACACTGGGGGGAGTTGGAGGAGGGAACCGGAAATCTTGAGAAACGCTTAGAGTGGAGGGATCGGGATGAAACTTGGTGGGAAGAACAAGCACAAGTCCTAGATACGTCATTGATATAAGCGGACCAGATCCAGGCACTCTGGGGGAGTTGGGGGGGGGGGGGGTCCGGATTTCTAGCGATCCCGCGAGTTCGGCATACTTCCTGATGTGCTAGGGCGATGAAACTTGGCAGGTGTGTCAGGGACCCGAACAGGTTCACTTGAGAACAGCCGTTTCCCCAATCCGACCATACTGGGGGGAGTGGATGGATGGGGAGTCCGGAATCTAGTGGCGTGTATAACTTTTGAACGGGTGATCGGATCTTGATGAAATTTTATATTTAGGATGACCTCGTGTCTCAGACATCTCACTTTAAATCCGGGCCGGATCCGATGACACTGGGGGGAGCTGGAGGAGGGAACCGGAAATTTTGAGAAACGCTTAGAGTGGAGTGATCGGGATGAAACTTGGTGGGAAAAACAAGCACAAGTCCTAGACACGTCATTGACATAACCGGACCGGATCAGGGCACTGTGGGGGAGTTGGGGTCGGGGTCCGGATTTCTAGCGATCCCGCGAGTTCGGCATACTTCCTGATGTCCTAGGGCGATGAAACTTGGCAGGTATGTCAGGGATCCGAACATATTGACTTGAGAACAGCCTTTTCCCCGACCCGACCATCGTGGGGGGAGTGGGTGGATGGGGAGTCCGGAATCTAGTGGCGTGCATAACTTTTGAACGGGTGATCGGATTTGAATGAAACTTGTCTGGTGAGCTATCGCCTCGGACGTTCAGTGTCACGTCCGGGTCGGGTCCGATACCTGTGGGGATGGAGGGGGGGGGGGAACTCGAGAAACTCTAAAAGCAGAGGGATTGGGACGAAACTTAATGGATGGAACAAGCATTAGGCCTAGATGAAATTGAAGGAGCCAGATGGTTTCGGGGCTCTGTGGGGGGAGTTGGAGGGGTTTCCTGGAATTCCGGTAGTCGTGAGTTAGAATAGTTCCAGATGTAAAACGACAACGAAACTTTGCAGGCATATTAGCGACCCGAATTATCTTGACTTAAGAACCTGACACAACATACCCCCGGAAACTCCCGTTCCTAGATCTGAGCATTTTTTGGGGAGCACGAGAAGAGAAATATGGAAATTGACTTCTATAAATTGCAAACGAGTGGTCTGATTCGAGTGAAACTTTATGGGTGATACAAATCGATGGCCTCGACATGTAAAACATGCGTTCGAACCATATGCGACCACGATTAGGGGAATTGGGGGTGGGGGGACCTGCACAAAAACCAAACGGATGGACCGAATGAGATGCAAATTCGACAGTGCCGAGTTTATGCGGCCTAGATTTGTTATTTGGCGTCCGGGCCGAATTCCGCCAAGGTAGGGGGGGGGGGGGGGGGGGTACTGGAAACTTGCAGATAGGCTAAGCTCCAATTTCGGTAAAACTTGATGGACAGGCACAGGGAATTAAGAGATTGGGCCCGAACCGGCTCCGACAACGTTGGTGGGAGGGGGGGGGGAGGGAACTTTCCAAAAATGCTCAGATTCGAGTGAAACTTGATAGATGGTATAAAAGAAGATGCTTTAGGTGGTCGATTTTTTATATTCCGAACCAGATTCGGCCACGGTAAGTTGAGATAGAGTGGGTACCGGAAATCGTGTAGCACGTCTAGGGATCAAACAAATGGATTTATTGGGATGAAAGTTTGAACAGTCATGTGCATTTGCTACAGAAAATCGAGACGATGCCGGAACTGCTCAGAAATGAGTGAAACTAAATATCCTATTTCTATTTCCGAACCGCATTTTTGGATGGCGGGTGTATTTTGTGACGTTCTCATCTACTTTCTTGTACAGCCTACTCGTACAAGTGCCATATGAGCTTGTAGCTCTTGTTAGCTTTATTTTTTCGCCGGACAAGTGTTCGTGGGTCAGAAGACAGGTCGTAGATGGGTTCTGTAGCTCCCGAACGGCCGACATCCAAGCTGGATGTGAACTCAGTTTATTGGTGCACTTAACTGGCCTTACTGATTTTATCGGAAGCACTGCCAGACCCCCATCTGGTTTCCTGGTTAACCCCCCCCCCCCCCCCCCTCCTCATCAAAATACATATGTCGTTTAGGGTAAACACACATGCTGAATCCGTATCTGAACTTGGCTTTCTCAGATGATTAGCTATTTGGCTTTAACCTATTTCTAAATTTTACTAGTAAAAATATTCAACCAGTCTTGTGAAGACTGGATCTGGCAAAGACAAAACCCAACTGTCTGTATTTAATTATATGAGCTATTCAGGAAATAAACGTTGTTATTATGTTATTATGTATCGAATATTAAATTTTTGGGATCCCATCAAAACCTTTGGTCTTGTTTAAAATGAGTTGCTGGTGCTAGGGCTATGGAATTTAGCTTGCATCTACTGTAATTTTTTCAGGCCACTTGCCTTCCGGCCAAGTGCCGTATACCCATCACTTTTCTGTCGGTCAGTCGGGTGATCGCGAGTTAGGGTATTTCCAGATGTGCTAGGACGATGAAACTTGACAGGCATATTAGGGACCGGACCAACTAACTTGGAAGTAGTCACTTCCCCGATCCGACCACTATGGGGGGAGTGGACGGAGGGGAATCCGGAATATTGACGTATGTCTAACTTTTGAACGGGGAATTGGATCTTAATCAAATTTGATATTTGGAAAGACCTCGTGTCTCAGATGTCACACGTCAAGTCCGACACGGATCCGGCAGCTTTGGGGGGTGGGGGTGGAGGGGGGAACCGGAAATTGTGTGACATGTTCAGAGTGGACGGACCGGGATGAAACTTGGTAGGAAGAACAAGCACAAGCCCTAGCTACGTAGTTGACAAGACCGGACCGGATCTGAGCACCGTGGGAGGAGTTGGAGGGAGGGTTCCGGAATTTCCGATGATTCTGGGTTAAGATGCTTACGCATGTGATAGGACGATGCAGCTGGGCAGGCATATTAGGGACCCGACCGAACTAACATGGAAATAGTCACTTCCCCGATCCGATCATCGCGGGGTTAGTGGATGGAGGTGGAATCTGGAATATTGACGCATGTCTAAGTTTTGAATGGGGAATGGGATCTTAATGAAACTAGACCTCGTGTCTCTGATGTTACACGGCAAGTCCGAAACGGATCAGATGACTTTGGGGGTAGTTGGAGGGACGGGGGGGGGGACCGGAAATCATGTGAAATATATGTTCAGAGTGTAGTATTGACAGGCGAAACTAGCAGTCCTGATCTGCGATTTTCTGTCTCAGCCAGGAAAGGCAATGGGCGGGTGAGAAGCCATCCTGGGGCTTTCGGACACCCTTCTTGTCGCCTTCCCCAGACTACTCCTGATATCAATTTCAAGCTGTGTGTACTAGCATGTCTAATAGGATCGTGCACCTAAACCCCGCTCCAAAACGAACAGATGGCACCGCCGAGACTCGAACCCAGGCCTCTGCAAGAATAAAAAAAAAACCTTGAACCAGTACCTTGAATCCGGTATGCTGGCCACTGAGGCAGGACGGAACCGAGCGTACAAAGCCGCAGCCACAGCCGCCGAGTGCTTATAAGTTGTGTATATGGCCACTGGCTTTTAAATACACGTATATATGTATATATATATATATATACAATTCTGCTAAAAAAAATAAGTATGTCATGGGTGCTTTAACGTTTCAGACCAGACTATTTGCGACAGGTCTACGGAACGCTTCTGGAGTTTTGCAAGAGATATCTTCCTTCTAGAACATTTTATAGATGGGGCTGTCGCTTCGGTGGCTCGTGTACCGTTTCCTGAAGACTGCCCCAGTCTTTTTTTGCGTGTTTTTGTCACGTCAACTAGATATTTTGAACGATAACGAAGAATTCCCGAAGCCATGCTATCGTTTATCAAGCTGTCAGGAAAAGGAGCTGAATTCTATGATCATTATTTGTTTAGGTAGTAGGCTACCTAGAGTCAGAGAGCTGACTTAAGCGGCCTCTGCAGCGAAATGAGGAGGTTGCCGATGGCCTCAAAATACGCTGTTTCTGCTTAACCCGATGAAAAATGTGTAGCCTGCGTAGTAGCATGGTAGTAGTACGAACACGTTGCATGCAGTACTATGTAATAGCAAAGAATTATATCATTGAATGTGCCTCAGACTGGTCCAGTCTTATGTGGTGGTATACAGTAGCATCCTGTCTTGCCATAGTAGCATCCAGTCTTGCTAATTGTAGCATATAGTAGTATGCAGTAACACGGTAGCCTTGAAGTAGAAGCATGTAGTAGCATCGTTGGTACTGTATGCAACTTTTCGTACTACTTCATAGTACTATTTTGAGATAAATTTTTCATCGGGAAAGGACCTGTCTTAACTATAATACTAACGCAACGTACTTCCATAATCATCCATATATTTCTAAACCCGGAGACCCCAACTTCGTACGGTATATTCTAACCCCTCTAACAAAACCACGCTGATTTTCTCACTTGCCGTGTTTTGCTACCTTCGTTTTGCTACCTTGTGTATCATCCTGTCGACGGTTGTCTGCGAGAAGTTTTTCCATCAGAAAAAAACGGTTATCTAAATTGTTTCCCTGTTTTCGCTATAAGGCAGCGGGTCTCGGAAAAGGCTTAAAACAGCCAAAACCGTGGGTTGTAGCCTAGTTTTAAAGTATTCAAATATTTAAAAAAAAAACCTGTAGGTTCAAGAATAAATATGTGCGAGGGGTCCTTTAAACTCAACTCGTTCCCTGGTTTAGATTGACATTTCTGTTTCTGTGTTATTGTCTTGTTCATGAGGTATTTTTTTCTTCCTTTGTATTTTTCTATAATTCTCTAAGAGTATTCTTCTATTTCAGTCTGTCAAAAAATGTGTGTGCATTCCTTCGTTTCTTGAATATCAGCAACCTTTTCCACGCCCTTTGTTTCATCCATATTTGTTTTCTTTATTTTTGTCTGTAATAAGCGACGTGGGTGGGAAGATGGAGGATGATTGGTTAGTGCGATTCATCCGGATGTTAGTGCATGCATCCACCTGTTTACTCGTATTATCTGTTGTATGGGAAGGGTACTTTGTAGTTGGTATATTAAAGGTCACTTCAGGTTTATAGGGCAAGCAATTCACACTATTGAAAAATTGTACGAACTCTTTATTTCTCGCCAGAGCTTGTCTAATCTAATGTATGTGATAGTTCGGTCATGAAGAAAAGATGACTTTGAACCAAACGCCTGCAGAGCTAGCAAGAAAATGCTCATCGTGTCTTTGAATCTTTAAACCTGTCAACAACGTCCTATCAATGAAGACTTTTTTTGTAGACTCGTGTTCAGCCTGACCTCCTCACATAGTCTACTGTTGATTCTACTGGTGCCAGGAGTTTTTATGTCGGTATGGAGGAGCAGCGGATTCTTCAGCGAAAGCTGGTGCACCACCTCAGCGTTTGCGACTGTTCTTATTTTGGTTGCAGGATCGTTGACCCTTGCTTCGATCTCTGTGGACAGGTAAGTGTCTTCACCTTTAGTGCCAACGGGAATCTGTGTCCTTCTTAAGACAGGAATCACGAGGTCGTCGCAAACATCATGGAATGAGTTTGGAATTAGTTCAGTTTTCGTTCTTTCAAGGGTATTTTGTTTGTTTCTTTTTCTGTGTGCGCTCGAGCTCTCACCTCAGCAACGGAATTCATTAAAGCACACGTCGTACTCATGATACTGATTCATTCTGCTTCAGTAATATTTCTATCCATTCCACTATGTAGCGAGTTGTCCTTTAAAGATATATTTAAGTTTATAAATAAAAATAACCTTGAACCTTGGGACTTCTTGATTTGCTCGACACAATAGAAAACAAAACACTGCAACCAAGAACATCCATGTTCGCGAGGTGGTGGAACATTCATAGTTAGCATTATATACCATAGACTAGATAGGCCATTAATTCACAGACACAAACATTCTAACCTCTACAATAACGAACATTTCGTGCTTTGAAGTGTTGGGATCAAACTTGGATGGTGAACACGCGCTGCCCTTCATAATAGTAATACAAATAAAATAATGCAAAATGTAGGTCGTTGGCCTCTAGAGAAATGCAGGAATATACTGACTATCATAATAATATACTTAAATATACCACAGAGAACATCCATGTTCGCAGGGGGGGGGGGGGGGGCTGGAGCATTCATAGTCGGCATTATACTAGATAAGCAAAACCATAGACTACATAGGCTATTAATTCACGTACAGAAGCATGCTAACCTCTACAATAATGAACATTTCGTGAACTGGTTGTTCAAGTCGAAGTGATTGGGATCAAACTTGGATGGTAGACACACCCTGCCAATTGTAATAGTAACAATAATAGAATAATGCAAAAATATAGGCCATCGGCCTGAAGAGAAATGAACGAATATACTTACTAACAACACCCCAGTTCGAACCCAGCTATCGCGATGGTTCAGTGGCACTTGGAGCTTTATGAGCTTTTAAACCGAAAAATACTGTCGTTAAAATCAGGGGAACCACCACAGACAGACGCTTTGGAACTGGACATTTCCCGGAAATGCTCCGATTCGAGTGAAACTTGATGAGAATGCTCTGTAGCGTTCTGAACGATTCTATTGACTGAACAGAGTTCCCAGTTCAGTTGTGAAGGGAGTACATATAGTTTTTTTGTTAAGCCTGAAGCGGCCTGGCCTATACAAAAGGCTGAGTGCACTTAATAACCCAATAAAATATTGATGTTTAGGGCGAAGTTCAGTCATCGACCAGTTATAATTCATTTATAGTAGGTAAGGGTTAAGGAAACCCAAAGGCACCCATCATTTGTCGGAAGGTATCCAGTGTTAGGCTTTTGATATCCCGGAATCGGCCATTTGTGGTAGACTGAGATGCTCCAAGCTTAGTTGCTCTGAGTAGATTTTCTTCGCCTCGAAAAGGCTGATATCCGTTTCATGATTTTCATTTCCCGATTCTTCCCAAAATCTTAATTCCCAATCAGCAGAGAGCTACTCTTCTTTCGCATGCTGTGTCGTAATTACTCTGAGGATGTTTCCGGCACGTTCCCCAATCTCTGGAAAAGTTGTCCAGTTTTTCCTGTCGGTTAGAGGCGAATACTCTCTATTTCGTTTCTGTCAACTTTCCAAGTGGTCTAAGCAAACAGTGGTTCTGAATTTAATGGGTTGAACATCGTAATTCTCAGCCTTGAATCCTTCTGTATTCCTGAAAACTTTGGTATTCGTATGATATTCTTCATGGACCATATTTTATCACGATCGGCTCTTTTCGAACTCAAGCGTTGTCTCCTGATTAATGTGTCCGGCAAGCATGGCTTGATAGATCTCACCTTTGTTTCTGTTAATGTCCGGGTGGTCTTAGCAAATTGGCTTGGAACGGTGGTTAAACTCGCAATGAAATTTAGAAGATAATCTTGTAACCAAGGCCGTATCCAGAGGGGGGGGGGTTGACCCCCCCCCCCGAAACACACAAAAATAATCTTTTTTACAGGCTTTCCCCTCTGACCTATGTATTTTTTGTGCTTTTTTGTCCGATCCGCAGGCAAAAAACCCTCCGAAAGGCAACCCCCCCCCCCGAGAAAAATTCCTGGATACGGGCCTGCTTGTAACCTTTGTTGAGTCTATCCGAAGACCAAGGGGGGGGGGGGGTTAGAGGGAAGGAGCATATCCCCCTATCCCCATATGTGAGGCCCCTGTCCATGTTACTCCTATTCACAAATTTGGCTAAAAGATCCGTGATCTATTTATGATGGAGGCTAATTCCCACATGTCCATTACCTTTAGAGCATTAGAAAGTCCTTTTTTCATGGTCTCTGGAGTCGAAGTTTTCATCCTGAACCAACAACTGTATTTGTGCCACACATCGCACTACATAGTGTTTCTAGTCGGAGATGTCGGATATGTGTCTAGTCGGATATGTGAGATCGTGTCTAGTCGGATATGTGGGATCGTTGACCAGAATTACACACGGCTTTGTTTGTTCTTAGCCTTTTTCCATGTCCCTCGCCTTGGATAACAATCTTGGTATTGCATAACCAGTCTCCAGACGAACAAGTTTAAATAATGGTCGGGCTCATGATACGTCACGTAAAGAGAATACAAGTGGCAAGCTTGATTGATAATCAGTATATTGCTAATAGAGGAGGTAGGATACACTACGAAGTGAAGAATCTCGGGAACGAGAATGGATGGATATACAATAAGTAGAAGTAATTAGTATCATATGTACGACGTGTCCTATAATGACAACTCACTTTTCTGCAGATATGCTAACTACCTTGAGGGAAAAGTAGAAAGTTATTCTTTCAATGGCGCTTAAAAAGGTGCTAAACTTACTCCACCTCTGCAGTTGCTCTGGTGACTGCTTTTCTAGCTGGAAAGCCTCGGACGGCGGGGGAAGTCGTTCATGCAATATTGGACTTGTACCTGTTTTACGATCAGGCTCTATGTCTCATCGTGGCATCCACCAAGTGACGACATGTCTTCTTCCACCCATCGCGGTCCTGCTTTACTGGCTCGGTTAGAGTTAACCATGAGGTGTGCGGCACACTGTGTGCCCAATGGGGCACACCCACACTGTCAGAAGTTTCATAACAGATTGCGCATAACACTTTCAAGAATAACACCTTTTCACTTAGAAATAAAGTCTTATGACCTATTAAGTTTATACTATTTCGTGCCTAGATCTCCAACAACCCCTTCAATACGTAAAAATACTACACTATCAGAATACATAACGACAACAGAAAGATGCGCGGTTTCAACAGATAACACTTTGGGATGTTATCTGTTATGTTTCTTTCGTTCCCGTTAGTATTTTTACCAATTGAAGTTATATTAAAAGTGTTGTACGCTATCTGTTATGAAACTTCTGACAGTGCAGTATGGCGTCTCCCATACTTCCGATGTCCGCAGTCGGTTCTAGGTCCGGCTTGACTGTCAGAAACCATGTCTTACGTTGGCCTCCTGTTCGCACCGGGGATGAGGTTGACATGAGGCATCGTCTGAGTAGAGCATCTTTAGGTTGTTGGAGTACGTGGCCGAACCATCTTGGTCTTCTATCTTTGATTGTTTTCTTAAAGATCTTTCAAAATCGTCTTCGATTGTTTTCTAGCATTCACGCAACCATAAAAGATGGTTATTAGCTCTCCTGTCTTTGGGAAGCGGCTCATGTTTTCTAGAACTGGGCAAGACAGATATTCCTTCGGTCATTTTGATTTCCAAACTTTGATTTACTGACGTTATTTTCTGCATCACCCTTGCCACGATCGCTTCTTAAGAGACAGCCTGATCTCCTGATTAATGTTCCCGGCATGCACGGCCTGACAGATTTGTCAATGTTCCTGATGGTCTAGACAAACAGTGGCTCTGATTTAATGAAACCTTCAGAAGAAATATTGAAGTCTTTAATTTCAGCTATCCTTTCTTGTCGAGAGGGTTTGTGGATTCCCGAAACTTTGATTTTCTTTCGGGTTTTTTTCATCAACAGCTTGCGCTATTTTTTTAAAACGCTTACAGATATGCTTCCTTTGAAGTTTGAACAGTTCCTTCAGAGTTTTACGTCTTTGGTTGTATTAGAAAACAAAGAAGAGAAAGCAAATTTGAAATCAGCGAATTTTTTCAGCTTTCTTCTCACATAAGCCGTGTTTCAGTCCATTTTCCCCGAAACTTTGATTTTCTTTCTTGTTTTTCATCAACAGGTTGCGCTGTTTTTGAAACGCTTAGAGATATGCTTCTTTGAACACTTCCTTCAGTTTTTTACGTCCTTCGTTTTATTAGAAAACAAAGAAGAACAAATAGCAAATTTGATATCAGCTGATGGTCTAGACAAACAGTAGCTCTGATTTAATGAAACCTTCAGAAGAAATATTGAAGTCTTTAATTTCACCTATCCTTTCTTGTCGAGAGGGTTTGTGGATTCCCGAAACTTTGATTTTCTTTCGTTTTTTTTTCATAAACAGCTTGCGCTATTTTTTTTAAACGCTTACAGATATGCTTCTTTGAAGTTTGAACAGTTCCTTCAGAGTTTTACGTCCTTGGTTGTATTAGAAAACAAAGAAGAGAAAATAGCAAATTTGAAATCAGCCAATTTTTTCAGCTTTCTTCTCACATAAACCGTGTTTCAGTCCATTTTTCCCGAAACTTTGATTTTCTTTCTTTTTTTTCATCAACAGGTTGCGCTGTTTTTTCTAAAATGCTTAGAGATATGCTTCTTTGAACACTTCCTTCAGTTTTTTATGTCCTTCGTTTTATTAGAAAACAAAGAAGAACAAATAGCAAATTTGAAATCAGCCCAACAGCCAATCCTTTCAGTTTTCTTCTCATATAGACGTATTTCATTCCATTTTTTTTACTTACAAATCTGTTACTTCTTCTGTTGGGAAAAGTCGAAAGATCGAGCAGTGTTTCTGTGAACTTCACACGGTTCGGTAATATGTCTGAACGCCGTCTGCCGCTTATTTGTATTCTGTCGCTAATATATGGATAGTCCGCACTCAGTAATTTTTATTAAACTGTCAACGGTCTATTGTAATACTTCGAGAGCTGACAAAACGGAAGAAGAAGCAGAAGGAAATAGGGGCCAAATATTTCAAAATCCAGATGACCTCTTATGGATTCTGCAAAATAAACATGTTAAGTGTTTTTGCAATTAACTTGCTGAGTATGATTTTGTGTGACCGTTCAAAGTTAGGGCGATCATCAAATTAAGAGACCTCTTACTATTTGTTACTTCGGACGTAATTCAACTTCTGACGGTGCAGGAAAGACACCTCCAGCAGGACGCGAGGGCACTCACATAAACTGAAGCAATACCTTAGTAAGAAATTGGAGTGGTACAATTTCTTTGCAAACCGGGTTGTGCACCTGTCGAACTCTTTAAAGGACCCCCCCCCGGGACCCGTTTAGTTGTAGCGAAAACAGGGAAACAATTTACATAACTGTTTTTCTGATGGAAAAAGCTCAGAACCATCGACAGCGTGGTACACCCCGAAGATAGCAACATACGGCAAGTGAGAAAATCATCGTGGTTTTGTTAGAGGTGTTAGAATGTACCGTACGAAATTGGGGTCTCCGGATTTAGAAATATATGGAGTGGTTACGGAAGTAGGTTGCATTAATATTATAGGTAAGACAGGTCCTTCAACGTGGAGACAGTGGTGGCGGAAATAAGATCGACTAAAAAGAGGCAAGGCACGGTTCGACACAGTATAGGAGGCGCGAGTACTAAAAAGAGGCGCCAAAACTAAGAGGTCTCTTTCAGGCTTCAGAGTGAGGGGCGGGGACAATGTTCTAACGTGTCTTCTTTTAGGCTCTGGAGTTGTGAACTGGAGTCTGAACTCTCACTTACTTGTCTACGTCTACTACTTGCTATTCTCTGTTTATTACTCGTGCCTCCTGCACTATGCCATGCCGTGCCGTGCCTCTTTTTAGAGCGTGTTCCACCCTACTTACCGTAGTTACTACGCATGACGTCACAAATTCTGGCTTTTTGCCGTCAAGGCTGGAACAATCTTTCTATTTTCCAGCGGGATATCATGCCACGGGCGAATCCGACCAATCACGTTATAGAGATACGTAGTTACTACGCTTACCACGCTCCCGAGCATGGTAAGCAAATAGTAACTATTAGTTACTATTCCGAGAAGGTTGGAACGGTCAGCGTAGTAACTTTTCGTGAGGATGGAACGGAAATAGTAACTAGTAGTTACTATTGGTACGAGGGTGGAACACGCTCGTAGTCGATCCCTGGCGGAAACAACAGATTCCTTCACGAAAAGGGTAGATGACAGCGACTAGAAAGGCGTGACCTCGAAAACAAACTACAGGGACCAAGTGTTAACTTCCACATCGTAAGCACCGGTGCCGGCACCGATGTCAACAGGCTTCACAGCCTTGTCGCTAGAAAGTGTGATTTAAATTTAAGTTAATCGCATCTTTTCAAGACAAAGGTATTCCTCCAGCTCAAGCTGACTTGCAAATCATATTTGATGATGCTCAATGGATAAGCTAGCTGAGATTTATTCTGGCAATATTTCGGCTCGTCTTGGCAAGGGTCCTGTTCAGGCTCCATCTGGTAAAAAGATGATGCGAAAGTTTTTTCCAGAAAGAATTTTGCAACTTCGAGCCAAAGCCTAAATTGTTCATTACTGTAAATGATGACTCGGATCCGTTTTCGTTGGGTAGGGTAAAATCTCTTCATTGCCTCGCTTTTTGCTTTGAAGCTAAGCTGATTGGAGTGTGCAGAAAGTTTTCGTCTAATAATTTTGTCGTGACCAAAAGCAATCCTTTCGTCGGAACATTGGAACCTCATTTGTGAAAGTACGTTTCTTTTTTTGGATTTCGGAAATTTATTAGTATACTTTTCATCCACGGAGTAACGGAAAATAAATCTTTGAAGTAAATAAGTCTGGAATCATAGTGGTTCACAGACCAAGGGTCCATGATTAGGTGTTCCTGACTTGATTATCCAAGCTTTCCGCTATATATGTATCTTTTCTTATAGACGGCCATTTTCTTTTATTTTTTGTCAGGCAATAAATGACATTACAAGGCCTTCGTAAGGAAACAACTAGTCGAAATAAGCACTGAGAAGCTAAAATATTACACGGAGATATGTATACGTCATTTATTCAACATTTCAATGAATGCTGGCATTAAGCTCTTTCTACAACGCTCGGTTCTCGCATTGATGAGATTAAGAATTAAGAAGATTGTGTGCTTCATCTCGATTAATCAGAATCTTTTTTTTTCTTCCAATATTCGTTATAGTAGCCTGGGATGTCAAAACGTTTAATAAAAGCATGAAATAAACACATTATAAGCACTATTGGGTTATATTCACTGTCATGATCTTGTCTGTTATCTGCTTCCAGGTTGAACAGTCTTGACGAAGTATTGGAAGGAACTGGGTGGGGGATATTGGACTGGAAATATGAAAACGTAGGAGAGATTGCAGATCATTCTCGAACTTCGTATAAAGAGCAACACGTCTGGTTGCTAAGGTTTAGAGGAAATTCCTTGAGGTTGAGAATGTAAGGCACTTTGACCTGACACAAGATAATTCTCAGGGCTCTCTCTATTGGCTCTGAAGTTGTCATCCATGAAAATCGATCTTATACACATATTTGTAAGAATGAATGCTCTTGTCTCTCCTGAAAGCCCAAGGGTCCATGGTGGGAGTAAAATATACTAAAAACAGCAATAAGAATTTCTAGTTATAATATTAGAATCACTAAAAACAAAACGACTATAGTATCTCCGCACCTTACCCCAACGGTATAATTATTCACCATCATCACGCCAGAACGGTGTTATCGATGGATTACAAAACAGTTAAAAAAGAGACAACACTAATAAATAGGAACAAGTCGAAATGTGCTGGTAGGTCTATCTTTTGGTTAAGATGAGATCGACCGGAATCCTTTAATAACCAAGAATGCAGGAGCTTATGAAAATAATCCAGATCCGAATCTCCGAAACGATAAAACGTTTGGTGAATCTTAAATTAATGTTTGACTCGGTTGGCTACATCAGACAAAATCTAGCAAAGAAATCGGAATAAAGAACCAGAGTGCCATGAACTTTGTGTGGCGCTTCCGCATTGTAGGAAGCTTCCAAGCAAGGCACTCGGAAGGATGTATAGTGCTTTTTGCGGCCCATATATTCACAGTTGTTCCGGAATTTACCATATCCTAATGAAACAAGACCAAAGGTTTCAATGGGATCCAAATTTTAATATTTGCTCCCGACAATTCGGTCTTGTAGATATTCGGTCTTCAACAGACTTCTTGAACATTTTTACTTTTAAAATTTACAAACAGGTTAAGGCCAATGGTAATAATCGGAGGTAATAACAAAGTTTGTATTTGACAGAGCAAACCGGATACGCCAGCTGAATTTCAACAAGTTCAGATATATTCAGAAATCCGTTCTGCGCTGTCAAAATATTAAGATATGATATCAGATAAGATTCAGCGTCTAGTAAGAAAATGATTGTCATGTGCGAATTCAGCATCTCTTCTTACCCGTAAATCGAACATCAACATCTTATCAAATTTAAATAAAAATTTACTTTTAACAAATTCTCCGGTTTGGGCCAGATTCCGGCCGAACTAATTGTCCGGCGAGAAAATACATTTCATATTCGGACTCAGCACGTCACCTTGCTCCTAAATCAAACCTCTAATCAACTTCATATTAAACTTTTACTTTTCACACATTTTCCGGTTTTCGCCAGATTCCGGATGAACTATTTGTCCGGCGAGAAAATAGATTTCATATTCGAACTCAGCATGTCTCCTTACCCCTAAATCAACTATGGCAAAAGCTTTCAAGAAATATTTTGTGTGTCCCTTAACATATTTGTAAGAATGAACGCTCTTATCTCCCCCGAAAGCCCAAGGACCCATGGTGAGAGTAAAAATAACAATGTCTAGTTATAATGTTATAAACACCAAAAAAGAAACGACTATAGTATCTCCGCACCTAGCCCCAAAGGTATAATTATTCACCATCGTCACACCAGAATGGTGTTATGGATGGATTACAAAACAGTTAAAGAAATAAGAGAAAAAACTATTCAGAAATCCGTTCTGCGCTGTCAAAATATTCAGACACGGATTCAGCATATGGTTTACCCTATAGCCTACGTCGTATCTCCTTCCTTCCTTACTTCTGCCCAAATCCCGGTTTCGACCGGATTCCGGACGAACCACTTGTCTGGCAAAAATTAAAGCTAAAAAAAAATTCAGCGTATCTCCTTACCCCTACATCCAACCACTAATCAACTTCAGATTAAACTTTTACTTTTAACAAATTTTCCGGTTTCAGCCGGATTCCGAGCGATCTGTACGTCCGGTAAGAAAATTATTGTCATGTACGGATTCAGCATTTCTTCTTACCCGCAAATCGAACATCTTATCAAATCTAAATAAAACTTTTAATTTTAAGAAATTCTCCGGTTTGGGCCGGATTCCGGCCCTTACTTTTATCAAATTTAAGTAAATTCTTTTAATTTCAACGAATTCTCCGGTTTGGGCCGGATTCCGGCCCTTACTTTTCACAAATTTTCCGGTTTACGCCAGATTCCGGGTGAATTATTTGTCCGGTGAGAAAATAGATTTCATATCGAACTCAGCATGTCTCCTTACCTCTGAATCAACTATGTCAATAGCTTAATTTGAAACCCCTGACCCACCCTCAAACATAGGGCGACAGAGCCCATCTTCGAACTTGACCTGTACTTCGACCCAAAGGATCCTCCGACCAAGTTTCATCAAAATACCTCAATCCTTTCGAGAGTTATCGTGCGGACAGACGGACAACTTTTGCGATGTGATGAGTATCCCTCCTCTTACGTTTTGGGATCCCAAAAAGATGTTAAAAATTTGAGAAGTTGTTTCTTTAATTACTGTATTGCTGATGTGTCTTCCAATTTCCTTTCGTAATCGTAAACTGGATTCGAATTTCAACGTTCAGGACAGTATCAATACACTCTTTCGTTCGCATTCAAATCTATTTCCCTCCACAAACATCTGTCCTCTCAGCCCATGAAATTATTAGCCAGTTTTTGGGATCCCAAAACGTAAGAGGAGGGATACCTATGACATCGCAAAAGTTGTCCGTCTGTCCGCACGATAACTCTCGAAGGGATGGAGATATTTTGATGAAACTTGGTGGGAGGATCCTGTTGATCAAAGTACAGGTCAAGTTCGATGATGGGCTCTGTAGCCCTATATTTGACGGTGGGGGAGGGGTTTCAAATTAAAGGGCAATCAAAATATTTTTTTAAAGCTATCGAGATAGTTGAGGAAACATGTTGAATTCGGATATGAAATTTATTTTCTAGCCGGACAAATAGTTCACCCGGAATCCGGCGAAAACCGGAAAATTTGTGAAAGTAAAAGTTTAATATGAAGTTGATTAGAGGATCGATTTAGGAGCAAGGAGACGCGCTGAGTCCGAATATGAAATTTGTTTTCTTGCCGGACAATTAGTTCGGCCGGAATCCGGCCGAAACCTTAGAATTTGTTAAAAGTAAAAGTTTTATTTAAATTTGATAAGATATTCGATTTGCGGGTAAGAAAACATGCTGAATTCGCACATGACAATAATTTCCTCACCGGATGTATAGATCGCTGGGAAATTTGTTAAAAGTAAAAGTTTAATCTGAAGTTGATTAGAGGTTGGAGAATTGGTTTTTCAGCTTTAGTTTTTTTGCCAGACAAGTAGTTTGTCCGGAATCCGGCCGAAACCGGAAGTTGGGCAGAAGTAAGGAAGGAAGGAGATACGACGTAGGCTATAGGGTAAACCATATGCTGAATCGATATTTGAATATTTGACAGCGCAAAACGGATATCGGAACTTGTTGAAGTTCAGCTGGCGTATCCGGTTTGCACTGTCTAACACGAACTTGGCCTTCTCCGATTATTACTATTGGCCTTAATTAACCTGTTTGTAAATGTTAAAAGTAAAAATGTTTAAGAAGTCTGTTGAAGACCGAATATCTATAAGACCGAATTGTCGAAAGCAAATATTTTAACTTTTTGTGATCCCATCGAAACCTATGGTCTTGTTCCTGAACCGTTCAATGTGCTTGTCACTGTGCAAAAATGTAAGTCTATTTGGTGTGTTTTTTAAACGATATGAAAAGAATGTAGTAATGTTTATTTACATTGTTTTGTTTAGTATTTTAATATGTGTATTTTACTCGTACTCTGCTGTTATCCAAAAAGCGGGTCACAAATAAATAAATAAAAATTGTCAGTTTTTCCGACGAAACGGACTTCTGGCCCTTTCTTAGTAAAGTAAAATTAATTGTCAGATGTCAGGTCTTTGGGATTTAAGAGATTTAGGAATTCGTTTCTTATGGATCGGTGTTTCATAACTCACTACTGACCTCACGGCCAGTGATCAATGTGACAGTCGTTTCAGTTAAATACCTCAAACAGTTCGAGAGTTACCGTCCTTACAGTCTAACTGAATTTTGTTAAAATTTAAACAAATGGGGCCGAGATTCAACAGTCTAGTAACTAGTAACACATCATTCACTCTGTTTAATTGGCCTGAAAACCTGATGCAAATACGTTACTTCGTTTGTCCGTTATCCACAGATAATTGTTTTCATCGAATGAACTTATTCTTTCGGCGTAGTGGGACCTCTATGTGCTTCTCCCTCTACGCTTGAAACATTTACCAACTACATGTGCAACTCATTGATCAGATTCCTTCCAAGACACATCCAAAAAATCATTTTCCTACTTTTCTACATGCGTGTCACTAAAAATCAATGAAGAAACCAACGAAAATGTATTTTTTATAGGCCAGCGAATATACTGAATATATAAAATAAATTTTATATATTCTATAAAAACCTATAAAAAACCATTTTCGTGGTAAATCAAATGTGGTTTACGAAATTATCTTCTACATGCGGAACTTCTCCGATGTCGCATCTTTAGCCGTGGGAATGTAGGGGTTTGTTGAGATTCAAATTCTCCGCGTCTTCATGAATTTTCTGTTGTTGGGAAAGCAATGCACACTCTGAACGTTCCTACTGGAGCTCCTGGTGAAAAAGAACAAAATCCGTTCGATGTGTCAAAATATTTCAGTGTATTCAGTATCAGATGTAAAAATAAAGTGCCTTTTCATTTAAGCTTCAAAAGACCCCTGTAATGACAATGCAACCTTCTTCCGGGGTCACTCCATCAGTTCTTAAACCCCGAGACCTGATTTTCATACGGTCGTTTCTAACCTCTCTAACGATAAATCACTGATTCTCACTATTAGCGGGCTTTGCCATTTTCGATACATTGCTTTGGTAGATTGTTTGCCAGGAGCTCCGTCGGAAGAAATAAGACCAAAGGTTTCGATGGGATCCCAGAAATTTCATATTTGATCCAGACAATTGGGTCTTGTAGATACCTGGTCTTCGTCAGACTCCACGTTTTATTAAAAGTTAGAAGCAGATTAAAAAAAAATTCAGAACTTCCTTCCGACTTTCCCAGCACAACTTAAAGCAAAATTTTCCGGTTTCAGCCGGATTCCTGGCGAACTATACGTCCAGGTAGAAAATGATTGTCATATACGGATTCAGAATGTCTCCTTCACTAAATCGGACCCCTAATCAACTTCAGACAAAACGTATACTTTAACAAATTTTCCTTTAACAATTCCAGGCGAAATACTTATCCGGAGACAAATTATTTTCATATACGTGTTCAATACGTCTTCTTACCCCTAAATTTACTATCTCATTAGCTGTGATCGCATTAGCATTAGCAAAAAGTGTTGTTCTCCCCGTTAATTTCAACCTCCTCACCCACCCCTAAATGTAGGGCTACAGAGCTCATCGATGAACTCGACCCTTGACCCAAGAAATCCTCACACCAAGTTTCATCAAAATATCTAGTTCAGAGTGATCGTGCTGACAGACGGATAGACGACAACTTTTACGCAGTCATAGGTATCCTTCCACTTTCGTTTTTGCGATCCCAAAAATGTTTGTGTAAATTTTTCCCTGTTTCTGCTATATTCAACGCGCTGGACAAAAGCTTAGAACAGCCAATTCGGTTAAATTGGTAATTTGTTTAAAGCAGAGCCTAGTTTTAAAATGATCAACTATTTTAAGAAACTGGAACATAAGTAGTAAACAGTGCTAGGCGAGCTTTAACGTTTTCTATCGTTAAATACTAACGTTAAATCTGTGTCATGTTTTTGTGGTATAGTTTTTGTCGTTGTATTTTGAACGGCGTGACAATAAACCGACTGTTAAATTCCGCAAAGAGTGTTCTTTTGCCTGGAACCGTTGTTCCAGAAATTTTACTCGAAAGGGTAAATTTTTTTAAGAAATTCAAGAAGGAACAAAATTTCGTATACTGAGTTATGGAAAAATAGAGTCACACGGTTGAAAATTCCGCCGGATTGCACCATCCGCTGTCACTGGCCGATACTGTACGAAATGTTGTGCATCCTGTAGTTATGTACCTATAGTTTATATTTATATAGTATTTTCCTGCCTGAAATCGAATCAGGCAAATTGAAAAGATTTCGACCCGATTTCTAGTTTCTTTCTCTGATCGACCGGAATTTTGAGTTTTTTCCTCACATCGATCCGAGAAAAAGACTAAAACCTGAAATCGTGTCGAAATCTGTTTCCTGTTGTCTGGAAAGATTTCAGATGAGAAATTTCCGTAAGGGCCTATGTAGGTAAATCATGTAACTAGAGTTTCAACACTGTAGGCCTATTGGCTGGACTGAAAAGGGGGAAACTAGTCAAGGCTTAGGATACCAACAAAGCCACTTTTAAATCCCTCCTCTCAATGACACAAGTGTGGCACCTATTATCTCCTTTTTGCTTCGAGTCTTTCCTTCTTTACGAACATTTGTAATTTATTTTATTTTTACTTTCAGAAAATATTTTACAATCATTAAAGTTGTAAAATTGCGTAAATGATTACAAAAAAAAACGCAACGAAACAACAAAGAAATAAAAGAAAAGCTCAACTCATACCAAGATGTGGTATTTTTGTCTTGTTCCTTTCTATTTTTTCCAACATTATCAACGTGCCAAGATTCACCAAACACTGCGTTGAGATTAAGAGTTCAAACTACAAATTTGACATGGTTAAAATTATCGCTAGCTTTAGGAGCCGAAAAGTCAGCGACCTATGACGTCGTAAATGTGTCTGTCAATGTATAGGTAGTTTGGCAAACATCCGAAAAGATCGGAAATCCGGTCATGCATAGGTTCAGTGGTGTGACAAGACTGAACCGATCCGTGCGCTTCGGTTGGTTCCCGGACACCACAGTTCAGCCGGTATCCGGTGAAAACCGAAAAATCAGAAACGAACAGAATTACCTTGTGAAGTTCATACGGGGTGGGGGTTGAACATTAGACGAACTTGTTAACCAGGAAATACCATTAAATGTCGACTTGGATTTTATAATCCGGATCTGGAGACCGGAAAGTTAGGGCCGAAAATAAGTGATAAGTAAGAAGTCGATATTGTATATGAGTCAGTATTTAATTCTTGAAGAATATATCTCACGATTGGTCGTAAAAATACCTATATTTGTATTCTTGTCAAATCCACTATGGACAGTTGCGTTTATACATAGGGAAACGATTTAGTAATAATAAAACAACAATAAAAGTTAAGACGCTAAGAAATTAAGGGCCATAATAGGTTGTCCATAACCCAGTTAATAACTAAACCTACGTTGCGGCAACCTTTGTCCGGCTTCGCCGACTAAAGTGTTGCGAGAGCAACACTTTGGTTTTTTTCCTTCGCTGTCGGTTAAGTGCTGAAGTTGTCAACTTATTGAAGCTTTTAAAACTGTATGTTCTAAAAAGAATAATCAAAAGATCAAAAGCTAGTCTTCGGCGTTGAAAAAACAACAGCAAAAGAATATCGGAAGAAGGGACTAAATTGAACTTTATCCTTTTCAATCGTAGACATCGTGACCAATGAAAACTTGGAAAAATATCTTATATAATCTAGTTGGTATTCTAAAGCTATCCGTAACTTTTCAGGATCACTAACAACAAACAGGTATCGCCTATTTTTGGTTTCAGTGTGTCCCTTACTACTGAAGTTGTCAACCCCTTGAAACTTTCAAACTGGTTTATCTTATGAAGGATTTTTGTTAAAAAAAAATGGATGACATAAACTTTGATCAGCTCATCAAGGGCTATCGATTGCCCTAACAGCAACAAAGAATGTCGGAAAAAGGGACTAAATTGACTTTGCAGTCAGTTTAACTTTATCCGTTTCAATCGTAGACATCGTGACGGATGAAAACTTGGAACAATATCTAATATAATCTAGTTGGTATTATAAAGCTATCCGTAACTTTTCAGGATTATAATACCACAGATGACACTATTAGTTATTACGAACTACCTCATTGTTTTACATTATCGTTTGTACCCCTAGGTTACAGCGATGGACCATCGATACAAACTTTCTTACCGTCAGATTTATGGAAATCGCATACAATATGCACCAGTTTGCACAAATTTCTAGCCCCTCGTGAACCGATTCTTAGTTACAAGTACCTCTTCCGTGATAGACATCGAAGTTCACCAGATAAAAATAATGGGTACACCAGCTAGCAAAAGTTGCAAGCCCCTCAGCGCTGAAGATGAGTGTACCATAACAGACGATTATTACTTACAAGTCCCTATCATGTCTTATGATTGGGAACCAAACTGTTCTTACCATCGAATACACCGGAAACAAATACCAGGTACACCAACTAGCAAGTACACCACCTAGCAAAACTTGCAAACCCCTCATCGCTGAAGATGATTTATTCCAACAATGTTTTCAACGGATACATCAGCTACGATTCTTCATCAGCGATATTTCGGCCCTTCTTGGCAAGGGTCCTCGTCAGGCTGTCAGTCCTCTTGTTCAACTTCGGGGAAGGAAACAAACCTGCTGAAGATGATTGTAGCATAACAGCCGATTATTACTTACAAGTCCCTTGCATATCTTGCCATTGGACCATCGAATACACCGGAAACAAATAACAGGTACACCAAGTAGCAAAAGCTGCAAACCCCTCATCGCCGAACATGATTATGAGCTAACAGTCGACTGTTGCTTACAAGTCCCCTACATGTCTCACAACTGGTATCGCCTATTTTTGGTTTCAGTGTGCATCTTACTACTGAAGTTGACAACCCCTTGAAATTTACGAACTGGTGTATCTCATGAAGGATTTTTTGTACTAAAATATGGATGACATATACTTTGATCAGCTCATCAACGGCTATCGATTGCCGTCGAAAAAAAATTCTACCTGTCTTAGTTCAAAAGTTGACTTTTTTGCCGCAGGCCAACTTTCTAACGTCACCGCTTAGAAAGGAGCAAAGGATAAGCTCTAATTTCTTTAGCAATTAGAGAACTTTTAAAGTTTAAGAGGCATATGTGATACCATTTCTCTATCGCAAACTCAAGTGCAAAAAACGAACGATAAACTCAGCTGAAATCGCGCACAGAAATGGATAGGAACAATTGACGGCAGCACTTTCGGACCCGTGGGGAAAAGCCACTTTTTTGTTTCTGTAGATTTTTATATTTATCACTCAAAGAAGATATGTAGGCTCGTGAACCGATTCCTACTTACAAGTCCCTCTCCTGTGATAGACATTAAGTTAACCGAAAACAAATAATGGGTACACCAGCTAGCAAAAGTTGCAAACCGATCATCGCAGAAGATGATTGTAGCATAACAGCCGATTATTACTTACAAGTCCCTTGCATATCTTACCATTGGGAACCAAATTGTTCTTACCATCGAATACACCGAAAACAAATAACAGGTACACCAACTAGCAAAAGCAGCAAGCCCCTCATTACCGAAGATGATTATGAGCTAACAGTCGACTTTTGCTTTAAAGTCCCCTACATGTCTCATAACTGGTATCGCCTATTTTTGGTTTCAGTGTACCTTACTACTGAAGTTGTCAACCCCTTTGAAATTTTCAAACTGGTGTAGCTCATGAAGGAATTTTTGTACCAAAAAATGGATGACATATACTTTGATCAGCTCATCAATGGCTATCGATTGCCGTCGAAAAAAAATTCTACCTGTCTTAGTTCAAAAGTTGACTTTTGTAGGCAAACTTTCTAACGTCATGACTTAGAAAGGAGCAAAGGATAAGCTCTATATTCTTTAGCAATGAGAGAACTTTTAAAGTTTAAGAGGCACATCTGATACCGTTACTCTACCGCGAACCCAAGTGCAAAAAAAAAAATTTATAAACTCAGCTGAAATCGTCGCAGACATCGACAGAAACAATAGATGGCAGGACTTTCGGACCCGTGGGAAAAACCCACTTTTTTGTCTCTGTAGATTTTTCTATTTATCACTCAAAGAAGATAGGTTGGCTGTGGGGCCGGGTAACTGCCGCATATATTTAACACTTATAGATTTTAGTCCATCTTCAATTTGAAACTGGTGCCTGCCTGCTTGCGTTCTAGAACGGAGTTTTCCACTCGAAAGCAGAAACATGTTTTGATGAAACGAAAGGTTCGCTACACAACTTTAGATAGTCCTCTCTGACATAGGCTATACAACTCCACTTCACTTCGCAAACCGTAGGCTCTGGCTCGAGGACAAGCAAAAACCATCCTTATTGGCCCCAGGCAAGAGTTCTACGGAGCTTTCCAAAATCTAATGTCATATTCATCAATCCGGCCTAAGGTCCACACTTTCCGTAAAAACCGCACAGTTTAGACCCTTCCCAGTTACCAGGAATAAAATGAAATCGGAGTCATAGGAAAAAAAAAAAAAAAAAAAAAAAAAAAGGACAAAACCAAAGTGTTGCTCTCGCAACACAATTTAGTCCCTTCTTCCTATATTATTTTGTTGTTGTTTTTACAACGCTGAACAATACCTTTTGATCATATGATTAATCATATGATCATATGATTAATTCTCGAGGGAGGAACTTGTTAGAAAATTAAAAAGTAAACATTTTGGGGATTTAAAGAGATTTGGAAGATTCCTTCGGATCGCTCTGTCATATCGGGAAGGTTTTTTGTAGGTTTGTTATTGTTGTTGTTTTGTTGTTATTATTTTGTATTTGCCATGGCCCTTGTGGCTTTTTAGCGCAAATAAATCTATCTATCTATCTATCTATCTATCCGTAGCGACATATCTCTTTATTTAGATGATAATTATCCGTACTTCGTAGATAAATATTCTTTGAGCCCAAGCTGACTTTGAAACATTTATTCAAACAATGTTTGCAATGGATACGTCAGCTATAAAATCATAGCTGACGTATCCGTTGCAAACATTGTTTGAATAAATGATAATTGTCCTCCAGTACTTGTTGCCCCCAAACAGGGGCGTCACTATGGGGGGAGGGGGAGACTCCCCCCCGAAAGGTCTTGAGCAGCGCCCTCAAACACAGAAGAAAATAAATTTTTAAAATTTTTAAATAAATTTCTTTTTACACGCAAGAAATCAGATTCTGCAAAGATTTCTCGTGCAAAACGCAGAAGAAATTGAATTCTGAATGCTTTTCTCGTTGGCACATCGGGTTCTTTTCGTACAAAAGAGATTAAATTTTGAATGATTTTGTCGGTCGTCGGTCGACTCGTTGCCACATCGGTTTTTATGGCACTTGAGCTTACTCAAGTGCCATATAGCGATTGTAATTTCTGTCCGTCAGTCGGTCTGTCGGTCCCGGTTTTGCTAGTTCGGGCACTTCCAGATAAGCTAGGACGATGAAACTTGGCAGGCATGTCAGGAACTGGGCCAGATTAAATTAGAAATTGTCGCTTCCCCGATCCGACCATCTGGAGGGGAGTGGAGGGAGGGGGAATCCGGCAAAAATAGGAAAAATGAGATATTTTTTAGCTTACGAACGGGTGATCGGATCTTAATGAAACTTGATATGTGGAAGGACTTCGTGTCTCAGACCCTCCATTTTAAATCCAGACCGGATCCGGTGACATTGGGGGGAGTTGGAGGGGGAAACCGGATATCTTGGAAAACACTTAGAGTGGAGGGATCCGGATGAAACTTGGTGGAAAGTACAAGCAAAAGTCCTAGATACGTGACTGGTATAACCGGAACGGATCCGCTTACTTTGGGGGAGTTGGGGGGGGGGGGAGAAGTCCGAATTTGTAGTGATCCCGCGAGTTCCGTGCTTTCTGATGTGCTGGGATGATGGAAATTGACAGGCATGTCTGGGACCCGACCAGATTAAATAGAAAATCTTCAATTCCCCGATTCGACCATCGGGGGGGGGGGGGGGGGGGGGAGCGGAGGGAGGGTGAAGCCAGAATTTGAGGTATTTTTAGCTTGCGAACGGGTGATCGGATCTTGATGAAAGTTGATATTTAGGATGACCTCGTGTCTCAGACATCTCACTTTAAATCCGGGCAGGATCCGATGACACTGGGGGGAGTTGGAGGAGGGAACCGGAAATTTTGAGAAACGCTTAGAGTGGAGGGATCGGGATGAAACTTGGTGGGAAAAACAAGCACAAGTCCTAGACACGTCATTGACATAACCGGACCGGATCAGGGCACTGTGGGGGAGTTGGGGTGGGGGTCCGGATTTCTAGCGATCCCGCGAGTTCGGTATACTTCCTGATGTCCTAGGTCGATGAAACTTTGCAGGTATGTCAAGGATCCAAACAGATTGACTTGAGAACAGCCGTTTCCCTGACCCGACGATCGTGGGGGGAGTGGGTGGATGGGGAGTCCGGAATCTAGTGGCGTGCATAACTTTTGAACGGGTGATCGGATTTGAATGAAACTTGTCTGGTGAGCTATCACCTCGGACGTTCAGTGTCACGTCCGGGTTTGGCCCGATACCTGTGGGGATGGGGGGGGGGTGGAAAACTCAAGAAACTCTAAAAGCAGAGGGATTGGGACGAAACTTAATGGATGGAACAAGCATTAGGCCTAGATGAAATTGACGGAGCCAGATGGTTTCGGGGCTCTGTGGGGGAGTTGGAGGGGGTTTCCTGGAATTCCGGTAGTCGTGAGTTAGAATAGTTCCAGATGTAAAACGACAACGAAACTTTGCAGGCATATTAGCGACCCGAATTATCTTGACTTAAGAACCTGACAAAACCTACCCCAGGAAACTTCCGTTCCTAGATCCGAGCATTTTTTGGGGAGCAAGAGAAGAGAAATACGGAAATTGATTTCTATAAATAGCAAACGAGTGGTCTGATTCGAGTGAAACTTCATGGGTGATACGAATCGATGGCCTCGACAGGTAAAACATGCGTTCGAACCATATGCGACCACGATTAGGGGAATTGGGGGTGGGGGGACTTTTGACATGCACAAAAACCAAACGGATGGACCGAATGAGATGCAAATTCGACAGTGCCGAGTTTATGCGGCCTAGATTTGTTATTTGGTGTCCGGGCCGAATTCGGCAAACGTAGGGGGGGGGGGGGTACTGGAAACTTGCAGATAGGCTATGCTCCAATGTCAGTAAAACTTGATGGACAGGAACAGGGAATTAAGAGATTGGGCCCGAACCGGCTCCGACAACGTTGGTGGGACGGGGGGGGGGGGGGTACCGGAACTTTCCAAAAATGCTCAGATTCGAGTGAAACTTGATAGATGGTATAAAAGAAGATGCTTTAGGTGGTCGATTTTTTTTTATTCCGAACCAGACTCGGCCACGGTAGGTGGAGATAGAGTGAGTACCGGAAATCGTGTAGCACGTCTAGGGATCAAACAAATGGATTTATTTGGATTAAAGTTTGAACAGTCATGTGCATTTGCTACAGACAATCGAGACGATGCCGGAAGTGCTCACAAATGAGTGAAACTAAATATCCAGATCCAGATAACCGGTTTTACGCATCTGTAGCATGAGACGCGAAAACTCTTTCGGAGCATTACGAACACGGAAAATAATGAAATATGGCAAATGCAAAGAATAGTGAGGTGTCGTTCTTGTACAGCCTACTCGTACAAGTGCCATATGAGCTCGTAGCTCTTGTTATATATAGAAATCAAATTCTGCAAAAATCTTCGGGCGCACCCGTCTCGTTGGCACATCGGGTTAGTTTTACACGTATGAAATAAAGCTCTGTATAGTCCTGTCGGGCAAAACACGCAGCAGAAATTAAATACTGTTTGGTTTCGTTGGTCGTCGGTATCCTTGTCGGCACATCGGGTTCTTTTTAAACTTAAGAAATCAAATTCTGTAAACGTTTATCGGGCGCATCCCGAAAGTTTAAGTTTCGTCGGCACATTGGCTTCTGTTTATAGGTAATAAATAAAGTTCTTTACTGTTTTGTCCGGCAAAACACAGAAGAAATCGAATTCTGAATGCTTTTGTCGGCCGTTGATATTCTTGTCGATACATCGGGTTACTTTTGTACGTAAGAAACCGAGGTCTGCAGACATTGGCTTAAAGTCTCGTCGGCAAATCCGGATCTTATTATATTATAATAAATCGAATTCCGAAAACTTTTGTCGGGTCAATCGCGAGAGTTCGATGTCCCGTCGGCAAATGGAGATTTGTCTAGAGACAAGAAATCAAATGACTGTTAAGTTTTGTCGTACGAAGACCGAAAATTGAAGAACAGATATACTTGTACTTACTTTACTGGGGATGGACACTACTTTTTTGGCGGAAAGATCGGTGATTTCAGGGGTCAGCCTTACTTTTATTTGGGATCGCAAAAAGGCGCTCTGCCCATCAGCGTTTCCACAAAATTTCGCATGCGGCGCGTTTCGTAGTATTCTCTATTTGGAAGAACGGTATTTCATTTCCTTGGCGTTTTAGTCTTGAAATTCTTGGGAGTATGAAACACGTCAAAAGCTAGAACTGAAATTTTTCCGGAATAAAATGCAGATTAAAAAAATTTCGCCTGTGGCGCTTAATTAACTTGTTCTGGGTATAGTCGCTGGAAGATTCGTTTTTTACTGCCGAAATTGTGAATTTAAATACACGAATTTTAAAGGACTATTCTCGACTGACGCATTACAGTTAGTTTTACAAAAAGTTTTGCCTGCGGCGCATTCCGTAGTGTTCTCTGTTTGGAAGAATGGTGTTTCATTTAGTCGACGATTTAGGATCGAAATTCTTGAGGGTTTGAAACACATTAAAAGCTAAAAATCTTAGCCTGCGGTGCATAGTTTAACTTATTCTGGGTACAGTCGAAGCTTAGCTTTTTATCGAAAACTGAAATTAAAAGCTGAATATGTGCATTGACATATACAAATTTACTTTAGCCCAAAATAATAATATCAGCTGATGCATTATAGTTAGTTTTACGCCGGTTCTACTCTGTGCAGGCGTGTTTTGTCGGCAACTGTGCGAGTCCGTCGGCACAAACTGGACGGCGTCCCCCCAAAGGTAAATGGGTAGTGACGCCCCTGCCCCCAAGAACAGTGTCTTTGGGGGCAGTGGCTCCTAGGGGCCTCAACCTCAGAAGTGGCCCAGCCAAGAGCCGAACTGGTAACTACACTGTAAAAAAAAAATCTTGCAGTATTTGCTACTGGGATTAATATTGTCTCTACTAAGATAAGATTACTTCTAATTTGAATTAATCTTGTCCCAAGATTAATCCCAGTAGTAAATACTGCAGTTAACTTTAATCCTTTCTCGGAGAAACTTTTTACAGTGTACAGTGAGTAAAAAAAATATAGTTGGGACGTGCCTATTTCCTTTCAAAATCTGCATGTCCATTTCGCAAAGCCAAGTGCGTTAAATATAAAAATAAATTTGTTTTGTCTGGGCCTGCTTGGGGGCAATTTCCCCTTTGAAAAGCCTCAAAGAATATCAGACAAGAAGAAAAACATTTAGCTGATGTATGGATAAATAGCTGAAAAGCTACAACTATATTTGGAAGGATCCATTTCTTTCAGTCATTGTTTTGAAGTTTTTCCATCATTTCTTCCCAACACCTTGCCAGGTTTCCATGAAGAAAAGGCGTGTCCAGTAATCTGGTGCATAAAGCCTGGCGCAAAAGTAGTTAATGAGTGGGTGGGATTAACTAGCACGTTGACATAAAGGGTCGATTCAGTTTCTCTTAGTTCTAAATAGTTTTCTCTGGTGCTGGAATGACACAGAAATAAAAGGCACAGTAGTGTTAACAGTATTATTCCTATCAACTCGTAATGGTTCGTTTGCCATTTGTCATCATATCATTGACCTCCTTCAACCTGAGGAGATCCGATTAAATGTTTGCTTCCGAACTTTGAGAGAACGTGTTCTAATGCGATGCTCGAGTTCAGGAGGTTTACAGCATTTAAAAGCCGGGAGAAAAGAAACCAAGAAATAATAAAGGAATGTACCAATCAGGCAAACGAGTTCTTGTTGACCCCAATCGCTCATGTCATTTTTCCTTTCTAATTCTTAAAATAGTTGGTTGGCATTTCAGATAGGTAGCCCTAGTCTTAGAGAATTGATCGAGTCCAGAAAATATTTTCCAAGCAACGCCTCCCTTGTTTTCAGTTCTTTCGGCTATTTTGAAATCATCTCATTATTCAAGCGCTTTTTGTGGCGTCGCACTTGAGGTCATTCTTGAAGACTCGCGAAAGAATTTTAATGAAAACGGTGGTTTTTGTGAACTATTTTCTCTCCGGAATCACGAGCTTCGATAATGGTCTCTTAGAGTTATTCTCTTCGATTCTCGTTGACATCCGACCCCCCTTTATCTTTTGTGGTTCGGACGCTAGGCAAGCTCAGGCGTTACTAGCGAAATATTTTTGGTGGGGGAAGGGCAAGGTATTTACTGACTGGCTGGTAATTTTTACCTGTTTATAACTATTTTAAATCGACTATTTGTAAGAACAAGAGCTACGAGCTCATATGGCACTTGTTACGAGTAGGCACGGCTCGGTTATGTCAATGATATATCTAGTGTTTGCTAGGTGTCTTCCCACCAAGTTTCATCTCGATCCCTCCACATATAGCGTTTCCCAAGATTTCCGGTTGCCCCCTGCAGCTCCCCCTAAAAGTCACCGGATCCGGTCCAGATTTTAAGTGGGTCGTCTGAGGTACGAGGTCCTTCCAAATATCAAGTTCCATCGAGATCCGATCACCCGTTCAAAAGTTATAAATACCTCAAGATTCCGGATTCCCCCTCCCTCCACTCCCCCCACAGTACCCGAATCGGCTCGGTTATGTCAATGATGTATCTAGTGTTTGCTAGGTCTCTTCCCACCAAGTTTCATCTCGATCCCTCCACTCATAGCGGTTCCAAAGATTTCCGGTTGCCCCCCTCCAGCTCCCCCCAAAAGTCACCGGATCCCGTCCGGATTTTAAGTGGGTCGTCTGAGGCATGAGGTCTTTCCAAATATCAAGTTCCATCGAGATCCGATCACCCGTTCAGAAGTTATAAATACCTCAAGATTCCGGATTCCCCCTCCCCCCACAGTGCCCGAATCGGCTCGGTTATGTCAATGATGTATCTAATGTTTGCTAGGTGTCTTCCCACCAAGTTTCATCTCGATCCCTCCACTCATAGCGTTTCCCAAGATTTCCGGTTGCCCCCTCCAGCTCCCCCCAAAAGTCACCGGATCCGGTCCGGATTTTAAGTGGGTCGTCTGAGGCATGAGGTCGTTCCAAATATCAAGTTTCATCGAGATCCGATCACCCGTTCAAAAGTTAAAAATACCTCAAGATTCCGGATTCCCCCTCCCTCCACTCCCCCCACGGTGCTCGGATCGGGGAAGTGACTATTTCCAACTTAATCATTTGGGGTCCCTGATACGCCTGCCAAGTTTTATCGTCCTAGCTTATGTGGAAGTGCCCGAACTAGCAAAACCTGGACAGACCGACGGACGGACAGAAATTGCGATCGCTATATGGCACTTGGTCGAAGGGCAAGTGCCATAAAAAATCGGCTCTTTTTCAGAAAAATTGGCTGTTTGTAAGATTTTGTATCGATTGGCCGACGATGTTGGAGAGCGGAGGGGTGTTAAAGCCAGGCTTCACCTTCCAGGTTTTGCCGGATTCCAGCCATCTCTTTTCTTTGACATTTATTGGGAAGGAGAAGCACATAAATAAACATAAAGACATAAAGAAAGGGTGTCATAGAGGCAAGAAAATGAGAGACACAATAAATATGCAAATGAATGCTGCGGGAAGAAAAAGGAAGAACGGTTTAGAGCGTTTTCCACCCTTTTAACAGTAGAACTATTAATTACTGTTTTTGTTCCAACCTTGTCAACAATTACTACGCTGACCGTTCCATTATTCCCGAAATAATAACTACTTGCTTACCCCACTCAAGAGCGTAGAAAGCGTGGTAAGCACGAACCTCTGTGACGTGATTGGCCTGATTACCCGTGGCAATATTTTCCCGAAAATAGAAAAGTGCGTTTCAGCCTTGACACCAAGAAGTCAAAATTCGTGACGTCATGCGTAGTAAATATGGTAAGTAGGGTGGATCTCGGAATTGCTGAAGAATGTTATCATGATAATCATCATTAAATGTTCCTTGACCCCAAGCTGACTTTGAAACATGTTTTCAAATAATGTATACTACGGATGCGGCTATGATGGTTCATCAGCGATGTTTCGGCCCTTCTTGGCAAGGGTCATCGTCGGGCTTTCAATCTTCAGGGTCAACGTCGGGGAAGAAAACAAACTTGTAATAAACAACTTAAGCTCCTACCGACTATAAATATATTAGTCGGGCAAATTACTTTCAAACACCAGTGGTATTGACAGCCTGACAGATTGACAGCCTGACGAGGAACCTTGCCAAGAAGGGCCGAGATATCGCTGATTAACCACCATAGCTGACGTATCCCTTGTAGACATTATTTGAATAATCATCATTATCATGGAAACGCGGAAGGCTTGACTTGACTATACGGAATGGCCAGATACCTCGATGTGTGGAAGCTGAAGGTAGTGCTGCCGCTTTAGGCCATTTTTATTTCCACTGGAGAAGTAGAAATCAGAGTATATTAAAAATGATTGAAAACGGAAAATGTCAGCCAGAATGCTCGTTTCGGCTTTTCTTGGGAAGGTGCCTCTCCAGGCTGTTACTGGAATAAATGAACCTGCAGTCTGGAGAAATACGAATGGCATAGAAGTCTTTGAGAGATGCTTTGAGTGGATCTGACCCCCTCAGTCCTTTGCGATTAAGACGCTAGGTCGTAGAGAGGAATGGTACCGGACATTAGGGGTACTGGCGAAAAAATGGTTCCGCTTTGTGGAAAAGTAGAAGCAAAAAGGGCACGTTTGAAGTGAGCAAAGTTTATAATGCATGTTATTTTTATAAAGGTCCTCAAAGAATCGAAGTTAAAAGAATACAAAAAAGTACAGCGTTTTCCGCATAGCGTCCGGGGTTAAAGGTGTATCCGGAGGGCCAAAGAAGTGGGCGAATCGACGCTTAAGCGACAGGACTTTAGATGAATTGACGGGTGGACGAATCGTCCGGTGCGCGAATCAGCGAGTAGGCGAATCAGCGGTCAGAAAAATCAATGGCAGGGCGAATCGACGACTGGATGAATCGGTGGATTTTAGGAGTGGACGTATTGACAGGTGGACGAATTGACGGGTAGAGCTAGTGACAGTGACCCGCGTATTCTACTGAGACACAATATGGTATTCCAGATTCGTTCGTTTCAGCCTATGACATTTGATGAATCCACTGTGGAATAAACAAGGAGACGAATATACATTTTGTTCAAGATGGCTCAGCTTGGACGAGGCAACGAATAGAGGCTATTCTTTATGGCACTTGTCCTTCGGCCAAGTGCCATATAGCATTTGTAATTTCTGTCCGTCAGTCGGTCTGTCGGTCCCGGTTTTGCTAGTTCGGGCACTTCCAGATCAGCTAGGACGATGAAACTTGGCAGGCAGATCAGGGACCCGACCAGATCAACTTACAAATAATCATTTCCCCAATCCTACCTACCCCGGATCCGGGAGTCCGGAGACTATAAAGCAAAAGCGGAGTGAAACGTAGCAAAAAGAGCGCTGCCCAAATGCGGGATCGAACCACGGACCTCTAGTAATGAAGCCAGTGTTCTACCACTGCGTCAGGACTTCATGTATTCGCGAGCGAATGCAGGACTATATATGGTTTATTAAAGTAAGACCAAGTGGTCAAAACTAATGTGGTTAAATTAAACAAATCTACTGCAACGCTTCCACATAAGCTAGGACAATGAAACTTGGCAGGAATATCAGGGAACCGACCACATTAACTTGGAAATAATCACTTTCCAGATCCGATCATAGTGGAGGGATGGGAAATCCGGAAACTATTAACGTGCATAACTTTGGAAAGGTAATCGAACATGTGTGAAACTTGACATGTGTCAAGGACAAGTGTTTCGGATATTCAGTTTCAAATCCGGACAAGCTAGTTCGGGCACTTCCACATAAGCTAGGACGATAAAACTTGGCAGGCATATCAGGGACCTCAAATGATAAGGTTGGAAATAGTCACTTCCTCCATCCGAGCACCGTGAGGGGAGTGGAGGGAGGGGGAATCCGGAATCTTGAGGTATTTATAACTTTTGAACGGGTGATCGGATCTCGATGGACCTTGATATTTGGAAAGACCTCATGCCTCAGACGACCCACTTTTGGGGGGAGCTGGAGGGGGCAACCGGAAATCTTGGGAAACGCTATGAGTGGAGGGATCGAGAGGAAACTTGGTGGGAAGACACCTAGCAAACACTAGATACATCGTTGACATAACCGAGTCGATTCGGGCACTGTGGGGGTAGTGGAGGAAGGGGGAATCCGGAATCTTGAGGTATTTATAACTTTTGAACGGGTGATCAGATCTCGATGAAACTTGATATTTGGGAAGACCTCCTGCCTCAGACGACCCACTTAAAATCCGGACCGGATCCGGTGACGTTTGTGTGGAGCTGGAGGGGGCAACCGGAAATCTTGGAAAACGCTATGAGTGGAGGGATCGAGATGATACTTGGTGTGAAGACACCTAGCAAACACTAGATACATCATTGACATAACCGAGCCGATTCGGGCACTGTGGGGGGAGTGGAGGGAGGGGAATCCGGAATCCTGAGGTATTTATAACTTTGAACGTGTGATCGGATCTTAATGAAACTTGATATTTGGAAAGACCTCGTGCCTCACCTACTCGTAACAAGTGCCATATGAGCTCGTAGCTCTTGTTTTTAAAGTTTAGTTTAATACTCTTTATTATACAAACCAACTTTTACATGCTAAACTACATGAACACACCTTTTTAACCCACTTAACATCCGTTATAAACGTACCTGATACTTCTGACTGCAGGAAAGTCCGAATTGGGGGCAGTAAGTAAAAAAAAAAAAAATAACTTTACATTAATTTCACATACTTTTCAAAAAAAGAGAAGAAAACTGAAACAAAAAGAAATGAAGGAAGAAAGCAAAGAAAAAAATAACAACAACAAACAATAAGTGCGAAACCATGCCGTCGTACCAAAATCAACCAATCATGCTATTCTTAGAAAAGCTCGACTGAAGGAGTTGTCCAGCATCCTGCAACAACTCCTGAATCGAGAAGAACGCGATAACCGTAGTATACCGCGTGTCGTGTTCATCAATTGTGTATAGAGTGATGGCTTTCCATCATTTGTCCTTTGGGGGACTGAGACATTGGACCATTTCTGTCCTGAGTCTCGGCCAAAGTTCTTGGCCAACCCCACGGAACAATATAATTATCTATTACGACATTATTCCTGCCGGAACTTTGGACGCAACATTCATGAGCCAGCTACTGAATAATTAACTTGGCCCTTCGTGGGACATCCGTGTTCATCTCCATCGAGATGGGAATGGCATGTCTGGAAATTTCCGTTCAAGTAAGTTTCATGTGACAGCAATTGGATTATTCTGGAAATTGGCCTTTTCGAAACTGCTGTGCCGCTCAGATTGAATACATTACCGATTACAGTGGCTGTTTGCCGGTAAAGCCTTTTAAAAGCTACCATCGCCCTACCAACTCTTAAAGCATAACTCTTATTAGAAATGATCTTTTCCCTATGAAATTAATAACAAAAAATGTTTTTGGAAACACCATTACTTTCCACCTGAAACTAGCGATTCTCTTGTCAGCGCTTTTCGACTATATCCAGCCTTCCTGCCCTCCGACGCGGCGGCTGGGCGCAAAACATTTGAAAACTGCACATGCCTTGGTTAAAAAGTGGGAAAACTAAGCAAATAAAAGAAGTAATAAACGGAAGATTATCACATCCTTATGTGTGAAAGAGTTGTCAGCGGACGTTGAGATTCCGGCAAACTTTTCGTGGGTGACGGGGAAACTTGGCAAGGCCGAAAAGCGCTAAAAATCGTAGTTAACGAATCGAAACAATGGAAAAGGTGGGGATTTTAGAAGCTTATAAATCCATATAGGAGCTAAGTAAATTATAAAAGGCAGAATAAGCAAGGAGTCGCAGTCGAGACAGTTTCTATTCCGATATTTTATCTTACGTAACTCCTTTGAAAATCGGCCGGGATTCACGAAGATGACAAACTCTTCTGTTACAGATGTTTATAATGAAGCATCAGTGGACTTTCAGGAACTAATCTGCTTAAAGGACACCTGAACAATGAAACCATACTTGAACACACCATTGAGAATGCATTTACAGACATGGCCACGGAGAGCATTCTTCTCGTGAGCGTGACGTTTTCAAATAGGGATGTTCGTTTCTGGAGGTTTGCACATGCAGACTACAAGACAAAAAGCGCAACTCATTCAAATATTTTACAGCGCTGGCCGGATCGTATTGGAATTTCTTCTAGATATACGTTTGGGCTTAACTGGTTAAAAAATATTCCAGAAGAAGGGTTGATTGGAGACATTTGGTCATTTCTAAAATTGTTTGGCACTGAAATAAGGACAGATGCAAAATGGAGCAAAAATCATAGCTTGGAAACACTATTTCGTATTTAGATTGGGTTTTCTGCAGGCAATGGTAACGGAAGTCAGACAGATAGGGATGATACTTGGTACTCTTTATTCAGGTGTCCTTTAAAAGTGCAGTGTATAAGGCACATTGGACCCAACAATGCACGGAAGATAAAATTTTGGAAATTTGGTTGAAAGGAATGTCTTATATTAGAGAATCGTAACAGGGGACGAAATTATTTGTTCTTATCGTGTCAAAGAAGAAACTGGTGTATTGCTGCATTTTTGTTTTCTTCGGCATATTCTCTCTTTTAAAGCAGATACTCCCAGGATATTGCCCTCGTGGCAAAAAGGCTGGCATGGTTTGTTGAAGTTCGCGGTTCTCTTTGTTTACTTGCTTACGTAATTGCTGAGTAATTACGCTTAGGATGTTTCCGGCATGTTTCCACAAGCTCTGGAAAAGTTTTCCAGATTTTCTTGTTGGTTAGATGCGAAGCACTTTCCTTTCGGTCAATATTCCAGTGTTCCAAGCAAACAGTAGTTTTGAGTTTTGAGAAACTGGGTTTTGAAAAAAAGAAAACTTTGAGAAACTTAAGATTTTTAGGATGGGATATATTAGCTAATACCCTTTCTCATTACTAAACTACCTTAAAATATAATCGAAAAGGGCTGGGATACGACAATCTAGTTACCCATCATGTATTCACTTGAATTGGCTTGAAGATCCGCTGAAAATGCGTTACTTCGTTGTTCCGCTATTCACAAAAATCGCGTTTCAAATAGTGGAATTTCCGTGTGATTTGTTATACCTCTATGCGCTTGTATCTGTGTTGTATGCCTTACGAGAAAAATTTGTGATTTTTTTTTTTGTTCATGCACTAAGCAGTCTTCACCAAGCTCACCAACTAGGGCAGATGATGGAAAATAAAAAATCCCTCAGCAGAATCCCAGTAATTCAGTGTATTCAGTTAAATGACAAAAAAGTAAGCTGGCTTTTCAGTTGAACTTTAAGTTGAACTGAAAAGCCAGCTTATTTCTGTCTATGTGAATTATTTTGACTATTTTGAGGGATGTTTTTTTTTCGCAATAGGCTCTCGTAGTGACATTGGAAGTATGGATGGCATCCCGACAAGACCAAATTCACAGTTAGACTGCGCACTTAGTTCGGATTTCATCGAGGACGTTGTTTTCGGGGGGCACTAAACTTTAGTGACGGGACACCTATGACTTCGTAAAGTTTGTTCTTCCGTTTGTCCGTCTGACCGAGTGTCAGTCCGTCCGTCGAAAACTCTCGAAGGCTTGAGATATTTTCCATAACTTGGTATGAGTATTCTTTTGGTCATAGATGGACCTTATAGCCCCATATTTAAGGGCGGGAGAGGGGCTTAAAAATAAGGGGTGAAAATAATATTTTGTTAAACTAATGTGACAATCGATATTTAGGTACGGATGCATACAGAGTCCATATCTGAAACTTATTTTCTCGTGGAATCCGGTCAAAATCGCAAATTGCCTTGTTAGGAAAAAGATCGATTTATGAAGTCGATAGATTTTCGACATAAGGGTAAGAAACATTCCGAATCCATTTATGAAGTTTAATTTTTGCCTGACACGTAGTTTTCCCGAAATCCGCCAGCACCGGAAGTTCGAGAGTAGTTCAGTTTTTCTGAGGTCGTATTAATGTCGAAATAGGAGTAGAGAGTAGGAGTAGAATTAACAGTCAGACGAATTTGGTGCAGTTGTTGATCCTGAATATTTGCAATTACATAGATTTTGACAGATCTTTCACTCAGAGTAAAAATCGTTTTTATGAAACTTGCAGTTTCGCTCAAGTTACCTTAGCCTCCTTTTTGTTGCATGCTGCAGGTCCACTTCTCGGCCGATTCTGGACTCATTCTTTCTACATCCGTTTTTGCACTGCAGTGCTGACGAGGAAGACGGCAGCGCTTCTCGAGAATCACGGGCTTGCTCACCGACCAAGTCCATAGCCTCGTTTTTGTTGCATGCTGCAGGTCCACTTCTCGGCCGATTCCGGACTGATTTTTTCTACATCCGTTTTTGCACTGCAGCGCTTCCGAGGAAGACGGCAGCGCTTCTCGAGGATCACGGACTTGCTCCCCGACCAAGTCCGTGCTTCCCTGCAAGATGCTGCAGCGCTGCCGCTTCAACCAAGAAGAAAGTTAATCCAAAAACACATATTATGCAAAAGCAAAGAAGTGCTGGAGCAGCGATGCGGCAGCGCTATTGCAACAAAAACGAGGCATCGAGGCTCTTGCCTCCCTGCAAGGTGCTGCAGTGCTGCCGCTTCAACCAAGAAGAAAGTGAATCTAAAAACGCATATTGTGCAAAAGTAAAGAAGTGCTGCTGCAGCGATGCGGCAGCGCTATTGCAACAAAAACGAGGCTCTTATACCAATCACTTTTCGGTCTGTCTATCTGCTCGTCGGTCTGTCAGGCCACTGTTCTCGAGTTAGGGTACTTCCAGAAATGCTAGGACGATGAAAGTTGGCAGGCGTATTATCAATCAATCAATTTTTATTTAGAACCCTAATTAGGGACCCGACCAAATATAGCTTGGAAATGGTCAGTTTCCCGATCTGAGCACCGTGAGGGGAGTGGAGGGAGGCGGATCCGGAATAGTGACGTATGTCTAACTTTTGATCGGGGAATCGGATAGTAATGAAATTAGATATTTGGAAAGAGCTCGTGTCTCAGACTTCACACGTCAAGTCCGGAATGGGTCCGGAAATCGTGTGACACATTCATAGTGGACAGACCGGGATGAAATTTGGTGGGAAGAACAAGCACAAGCCATAGATACATAGTTGACACGGCCGGACTAGATCCGAACACTGTGGGGTGAGTTGGAGGGAAGGTTCCGAAATTCCGCTTATCCCGAGTTAAGATGTTTACACATGTGCTAGGACGATGAAGCTGGGAAGGCATATCAGGGACTCGACAATTCTAACTTAAGAACAGTCGTTTCTCCGATTTGACCATCGTGGGGGGAGCGGAGGGAGTGGGAATTCGGAATCTTGAGATATGTCCAACTTTTGGAACGGGTGAGCCTTTGGAACTTTTGAACTGGCGATCGGATCTCCATGAAACTTGATATTCGGGAAGAATTCATGTCTCAGATGTCCAGTTTCAAGCGCGGAGAGGACCCGATCAATATAAGGGAGTCGGGGGGGTGGGGGACATTTTGTGACACACTTTGAGTGTAGCGATTGGAATGACACTTGTTGCGAAGAACCAGCATAAACCCTAGATAAATTCAGAACCGGACCGGATTCGGGCACTTTGGGGGGAACGGGAGGGTGGGGGGGGGGGGGATTCCGGTGATCGCGATTTAAAGTACTTCCAAATGTGCTAGGACGATGAAATTTGGTTTGAAAGTTAGAGACTTAACAAGATTGGCTTCGGAATTGTCACTTCCCAGATCCGACCATTCCTTAAAGTACTCATCTTAACTGGGTAGTATAAAAAATACTTTTAAGCAATCCACATTTTCATGATCCCCATGAGCTCATGATCATTTTTGTCTCAAGGACTTTGCTTGGAAATTAATTTCAAGCACCCTTAAAGTGCGCATCGTAACCGAAAAGTAAAAAAAAATACTTTTGAACAGACTATATATATTCATGATCCTAAAGGGCCCAGGATCATTATTGCCTCAAGGGTTTTAATTGCAAATGAATTTCCAGCGCCCCGAAAGTGCGCATCATCACAGCCAATACTCTTGATGACTATCTCTCCCTGCCGATGCAGAATCTCCGGGTACCTGCGGATGAAACGAAGAAACGGTGTCGAAGATGCGCTGACTCAGGATTTGAGTCGTTATGTTTGAGTTGTTACGGACACGTTTACTCCTTCTTCTTGAGAATCACTGGCATGTTTTGGACTTAGTCATATAGATTATTGTAACAATAAAATACTTTCTACCAGACGATAAATTTTCGTGATTTCCAAGGGTCCATCATCGTTTTTATCTCAAGGGTTTTGCTTGCAAATGATCACAACAGACCGACGAATTTTCAAATTCCTACTCTTATCCTCTTGCCCAGCCTTACAAGTACCATATGAGCTTACAGCTCTTGTTTGGGAATATACTGTAAAAAAAAAAAACTCCACTTTCAGATAACTTAACTTGCAGTATGTTGCGTTCTATCAGTTTAATCCCCCATCGGATTTTAACTGTCCGAATTCGGATTTCAACTCTCGCAGTTCGGAATAAAATATCCGAATTCGGTGATACACAACTACTAAAGTCCGATGTAGGAGAGACTTTTTACAGTGATAGCAGAGCCATTTTAGTCATTTTCATCGAATTTTAAGGCCTGTTAAGTGAATCTTAATCTGGATCCTTCTTATGTCAGCTAGTTTCGGTAAACTTCTGAAGTCGGGCTCTAGGTGCGTTTATTCTGCTTGAAACCAACTCTCTCTCTATTCATGATGTCTGACATTCCCTAATGTGAAAAAGCTTAACTCTTGTAAATATGGTTGAAAGGGATGAGTTACTCGGATATTAGAGAACGACTGTTAAGGATAAAACATGTATTGTTGTTATTTAATATCCTAAATAGTATCCAGGACTGTGCCTCTTAAAGTTGAACTGAAAAGGGCTGAGATGGGACAATCTAGTTACCGATCACTTATTCACTTAAAGAGGCTTGAATACTCGAGGAAAATACGTTCCGTTGTGAGGAAGTAAGTAAGTAAGTAAGTAAATAACGAATTTATTTCAAAAAACCACTATCATGGCAAAGCCAAATTTGGGTATTACGTCAAGTATAATGCACATTTTATAGTCTATACAGTTAATCATCAATTCGTCATCACAGACCTATTATAGTATATAAATAAAAACCAAAAACAGAACACGGACGTTGGGATAATATCACAGACAGGTACCACCATCATTATAAATTTTGGCGAAACTCGGAACGAAGCTTTTTTGGTACCGCGTAGGACGGCCGTAGATCTTCTGAACGTCGTATTAGAGCAAGTAGTGGAAATTAAAAAAATCCCTTAATGCAATAATGCAGTGTACTCAGTTAAATGATACAAAAACAATTTAGGTTTTCAGTTAAACTTTAAAGATTTGCGGTGGAATACGAAGCTTATAACCTCGATGTTGGTTCAGGGATCCTGTTCAGCGCAGTAGCTTAATAAGGGAGTATATTCGGCTTTTAAAACCCTAAGTGGTCTGAGTTCAGACCGGTGTGAGCCTGGTTAGTTTGTACGAAAGGAACTTCAGAATTTTACCACCTTGGTGGATAAATGAAACAGATCGAGGATCGAATCATAGGATTGTCCTAGTTGGTAGGTTAAAACGAACCAGGTTCGTTTCTTCCACTCCCAACATTGTTGCTGAATTTCGAGCCTGACGAGGACCCTTGCCAAGTAGGGCCAATATATCACTGCCAAAGCATCGTATCTGACGTATCCTCCTTATCCGTTGTTCGAATCTATGTTTCCCAGTCAGCTTCGTCACAAGGACTATTTAGCCATCGGTAAAGTTTGTGTTGCGTGACTAGCAAATTCGGCTCGGAGCTAGGGATAATTTAAAAGGCAGGATAAGGAAATAAGGCCAACTTGGGTATTCCTTTTTTCTTCAGTCAGTTTTTGATTATTCTTGCATGGCACTTTCATCTTCGCTCAAGTGCCCTATATCGATCACTTTTCAGTCAGTCTGTCAAGGCCACTGTAGGGTACTTCAGGAAGTGCTAGGACGTTGAAACTTGGCAGGCATATTACGGACCGACCAAACTAACTTGGAAATAGTCGCATCCCCGATCCTACCACCGTGGTGGGAGAAGAGTGGAGGGAGGGGAATTCGGAATATTGACGTATGTATAACTTTTGAACAGGGAATCCGTTCTTGGTCCATGAACCTTGACATTGAAAAGACCTCATGTCTCAGATGTCACACTTCAAGTCCGGAATGGATCTGGTGGTTTTGGGGGGAGTTGGCGAGGGGGGAGTTGGCGAGGGGGGGGAGAGACCGGACATCATGTGACATGTTTGGAGTGGACGGATCGAGACGAAACTTGGTGAGAAGAACAAGCACAAGCCCTAGATACACAGTTGACAAGACCAGACCGGATCCGAGCCCTGTGGGGCTCGACCCCTGGGGGGAGGGTGGGGGCAAAATTCCGGTGATCTCGCGCGTTAAGATGCTTAAACATGCGCTAGGACGAAGAAACTTGGCAGGTATATCAGGGACTTGAAAATTTTAACTTAAGAACAGTCAATTTCTCCGATTTAACCATCGCGGGGGGAGTGGAGGGAAGGGGAATCTGGAATCTGGAGGAATATCAGACTTTTGAACGAGTGACAGGATATTAATGAAACTTGGTATTCGGATAGAACTCATGTCCCATTTCAAATGCGGTTGGGGTAGTCGGGGGGGGGGGGGGGGGGGGGGTGAAACGCTTAGAGTGAAAGCGATTGGGATGATACTTGGTGGGAAGCACAAGCAGAGGTACATCAGTGACAGAACCGGGACGGATTTGGACACTCTGGGGAGAGTTGGAGGGGGGGGGGGGTCAGAATTCTGGTGCTCTCGAGTTAATGTACTTCCAGATATGCTAGGACGATGAAACTTGGCTTGAACGTTAGAGACTTGACAAGATTGGCTTATATTAAAGTACTTCAAGTACTCATGTCCAAAAAATACTTTTAAGCAAGATCTACGTCTTCATGATCCCCATGAGCCCACAATAATTTTTGCCGCAAGGGTTTTGCCTAGAGATGAATTTCTAGCACCCTTAAAGTGCGTGTCTTAACCGAAAAAAAAAAAAAAGCATACTTCTGACCAAACCATATATATTCATGATCCTAAAGGGCCCAGGATCATTTTTGTCTCTAGGGTTTTGATTACAGATGAATTTTTAGCGCCCTTAAATTTTTAAGTGAAAAGAGCTCGGCTGGGACAGGACAATCTAGCTACCCTACTTAAATTGGCTTGGAGACCCGCTGAAAATACAATACTTCATTATTCCGCTATTCACGAATAATCCATTTTCAAATAGTGAAATTTCCGTGTGCTTTGTGGTACCTCTGTGCGACTGTATTTTTGTTGTACGCCTTACCAGAAAGATTTATGATTTTTTGTTTGTTCAGGCGCTAAGCACTCTTCACCAAGCTCACTACAGCCCACTGGAAAGCCGCTTTGTGTACAATTTAAGTTGTGCGGACGGACACATATATTCCGAACGTTATAATTAGAGCAGATAGTGGGGAAAAAAATTCCTTAGCAGAATCCAAATTATTGTTCGTTTAAATGACGCAAAAATAAGTTGGCCTTAGAGTTGAACTTGAAAGTGCGCATAATCACATCTGCTGAATTTTTCGATGTCATGACGACAAACAAAATTGTCGTCAAAATTGTTGTCGTTTCGTGTTTCCTTGCGCATCCTTGTGTTATCTGTTATGAAGCTTTTGACAGTGTAGCTCTTATCAGGGGCGTCACGACTGGGGGGAGGGGCCGCCCCCCCCCCCCCCAATGTTGTTGGCCAGTCGTTAAAAAAATGACCGTTGATTATTTCAGGAAAACAGTCGTTTTTTCCGAAAATTGGTCGATTTTTCGTGAAAATAGTGGTTTTTCTGAAAATCAGTAGATTTTTCAAAAATGTTGTTGAAAACAGTCGTTTTTACTGCAGAAAAAGTTGGTAAAAGTTACCAGCCAGTCGGTAAATGCCTCGTCCCCCCCCCCAAACATTTTGGCTAGTAACGCCTCTGGCTCTTATTTTCATTTCCATGCTCATTTATTACATTTCTTCATTACTGTTTAATACCATGGCCCTCGGAATTTTAGTCCAATATCCTTTGGTCCTCCTCGTAATAAACTATTACGTAAGCTTGGAGATATTTGGAAATATTTCAGACTCGGATTTCTGATCGTCATCTAGGATACCGTAGCTAAGAAATCTCTTCTTGTATCGAAGCAGGATCTCTCTTTCTGGATTGGTTCGAGAAACTTCATTAAGTCTTAATTAGCCTATGCATTCCGCTTCGCTGGGTTTTTTTCCACTTCATTTCTTGATGATAATGTTCCCTTGCAAACTATATTGAAGATTTTAGAAAACAATAAAGAGGATCTTTGAACCGCTTATCCTGTCACCGTCCTGTATCGGACACTTTCCGAATTATCAATTTGGAGAATATTCTTCATTTGAAACGTTTAGGGCTTCGACGCTTGAGCTGAAGGAACACTTACCAGTGGCATGGGGGCCTGGCGGCCCCAGAGGTACCCATGACAAAACACTGTAAAAACTAGTTGACGAGGCTGAAAATCGAATGTGTATATACTTTTTTTTTTAAATTGTGTTATCGCATGTGTTTTATATTTGTTTCTATTTCTTTCTTTTGTATTCTATTTCCTCCTTCGAAAATGGCGCGTGAAACATAAATTACTTTTTACTTACTTACTTAATACAATGTATCTTTTTATACGAGTCTTCGTGAATATATTGTTTACTTTTCGCTCGTATGCTGCTACTCATTTAAATATTTTCGTTTGCAGCTATGTAAGACTTATGTGGAAGAATGCGAAGGGGGCCCGGGACGACACTGTCCCCCCAGGTTTCCGAAAAATTACGCCTTTGATACCTGCGAGTAGACCCCCCTCCCATGCTGTGCAAGACTCTGCCTGTAACGGTCAGGGTTGCCACATCAAAAATATTTAGAGAGTGACTTTTGGCCCAGAACAGAGAGTGAATTGGGAGTGAAATATATTTTCATGAAATGTTCTCTTTTGGTCGTAATCGCCTCTGTAAAAATGACACATCTTAATTTTACTTCCATGAAAAAAACTTGAAATAGTCCCTTCTGGTCGGAATCCCTGCTGCAAAAATGACACATTTGGTAATTTTCTGAAGTAGAGTGATTTTTATGTCATACGTAGGACAAGAGGGACAAAAATAAAATAGAGTGACAATTCACACTATCGTGCGACATGTGCAACCCTGGTGACGGTCCGCAGCGTGTTCTTTCGCCTTCGGACTTTCAACAAGAACTGGGACGTTTCCCTACCCCACCTTTCCTCAAGGATGAGACTGCTAATTCTGGAGGACGCGATTGTCTCTCTTCCGTCAGCTCAGTTTGTCATTGTCATGTTAAAGCTAATCAATCTGTTGAGCTTGACATATTACAGCCGATTGTAGCTTGTACTTGACTGCTGTATTGCTCCGATAATGGATGTATGAGTTGCTGTTGGCAGAAGTTTAGGTTTAGGTCCGACAGACTGCATGTCGGCGTCGCACGCGCGGATTGAAGGGCCAGTGACAGTGATTTCTTCTTACCCATGGTTCTCACTGCTGCGATTTCGCGCAAAATTCTTCGTCATGCGACATATAACCCAAATCGTGCGACAAGCAACGAACAACTTTGCGTTTTGTCGCAGTGTCGGATGCGTTGAAATATTTCAACTGATCCGACATAACGAATGCGATTCTTGAGGGGAAGAAAAAACAAAGACTAGTTAATTTTCAAGACTAAAAATTACTCTACCTTGGTCTGACTGTAATCCTAGGATGGCTAAATGCAAAATATCTTCTGAATAAAACCGTATTAACCTGTTCTGAACAAGATGACATATGGGGTTTGACTGAAAATTTCATAATGATGGGTGGTATTCAGATGGGTAATCTCCCAGCATCTTCAGACTCTGTTTCCCCATGGGTTTCTTTGTCCTTTTGCAGAGTAATCTCATCGAAAAAAAAATTATTTTCCATTTGCGTGTCCGCGCGGTAGTGGGTACGTCTATGCGATTCTGTCGCACGTCAGAACATCAAAGAAAAACTCATGTCGCACACGTGTGTCAACCATGTGTCTCCCGTTGCCTTTTCTTTCTAAAGTTCAGAGCATCGACCTCCTTCCCTATATCGACTTATAGAGTCTTATAGATTTTCAGTCTTCACCAGATCCCGTCATAATTGTTTACCCTAGTCAGGGGCGTCACGGACTGGGGAGGGGGGAGGAACGCCCCCCCCCCCCCCCCCCCCCCCCCCCCCCCCCCCCGAATATTGTCGGCTAGTCGGTAAAAGATAGCCCGGTCGGCGCGAAGCGCCGCGATTTTTCGTAAAAACAGTTGATTTTTTTTCTTAGAAACATTCAATTTTCTTAAAATTAGTCGGTTTCTCGAAAAAATAGTCGATTTTTCTTAAAACAGTAGTTTTTCTTAAAATCAGCCGAACTTTCGTCAAAACAGTCATTTTTTTTCTCAATGATAGTCGTTTCTATCTATCTGCAGAAACAGTCGGTATAAATTACCAGCCGGTCGGTAAATACCTCCTCCCCCCCCCCAACATTAAAAAAAGATTTTGGCTAGTAACGCCTCTGACCCTAGTAACTAGCCTATATTACGCCGGAAATAACTACAGGATATACTGACATATTCTAACTCTTCAACATTCAAATTACAGACAGTCAAAACCGCTCGTTTCAAGCTATTATAAGAACTGTTGAAATTCCGTGTTTTGCCGGATTCAGGGCCGAATATCGGACCGGTAAGAAAACCAAGTAAAGTATCGTGATCCAGCATGTTTTCTTACAGGTATTATGACACTCTAATCGGTTTCAGATACATCTTTTACCATGAATAAACGTCCGGTAGAGTATTTGCGGGATTCTGGACGCACTAGGCGCGAAAACAAACTTAATATGTAGATTCAGCATGTATTATCAAACCTGTAACCGACTTCAAAAAAACTTACTTCAGGAAAATTTCCGGTTTCGGCCGGATTCCGGTCGAAATACTTACACTTTTATGTTTACCAAATTTCCCGGTATTGACCGTATTCCTAGAGGACTATTGTCCGACGAGGAAACAAGTTTCAGAAGTGGATTAGCATTTTCCTTAACTCCCAATCAACTATCTAATTAGCTTTCAGAACACAATATTTTCGTCCCTTAAACCCCTACGGTGCGCATCTTCTATCTTGACCTGTACTTCGACGCGAAAGATCTTTACACTAAGTTTGAACAAAATGCCTGAACCCCCTTCGGGAGACGGATGTGCGGATAAACTATATGAAGTCACATATTTATCGTCACTAACCTTTTGCGAATCCAAAAACAAGACAAAACTGTGATGCGCATGCTTTAGGGCAACACAGTAACAGAGCTTGATTCTGTTCTTGCGCTGCATTATACTGAACGAATGAATGAATTATTCCCAAAATTCCCACGGTGGGAAAACAAAGTAAACAAAAAATTATACTCAGAAACTCAATATGTACACCAAAAAGAGGGAAACCTTACTCCAAAAAACGCTCCTGATGCTCTATAGTCTGCTTGATGAGGAACCTCCCAAGACGACGAAGGTCTCCAAAATTTGTCTTCCCCATATCTTAACCAAATCCTCATCTTCCATCCTGTCATGCCCCAAAATCTCTGTTCGCAAATCTTTTAGCTCAACGCAACTACCCACCAAGTGAAATATATCCTCCCCCAGTGAACCACACATGGGGCAAAAGTAAGGACCAGAACGTAACTTAACTTTCCCTATGAAGTTTCTTCTTTCCCCCAATGGGAAAGAATCCGCCCGCAGACTTACCATCCATTTCAGTTCCTCTGGTCTAAGCCCCGCTTTAAAACAGTTCCCCCCACCCCACCCCGTGCCTGTTTAGCCAAGACGTACCACTTCAGAGAAGAATTCCGTACTCCATAATTTAATCTCCTGGTCTTTTAGCCTATCTTTTACTACCTTAGCCATCTCCCCTAATGGATATGACAGCTCTGCTCCCTCATTCCACAGGCCACCTTAACTACAAGCTTCACTTATTTTTTTAACTTGTCGCAGCCACGCGTCAATTTTAGGACCATTCGAATATTTCCATATGCTTTCAGGAGCCTCACTCTGGGCAACTTAACAATTTCTACCAATAACGTACCATATTAACTAATCTTCTACTACGCAACGACAATAACCCTAAATCTCCTGTGATAACTATCCATTTGTTCTTATGCTTACTCCTAACACACTCTTGAAATACTGCAAATGGATTCCTTCCAGTTTCTGCCTTGCTGGAATCCCCAAATTTCGGAGCCGTAATTCATGCAGTGATCTATTTCGTTGAAAACGACTGCTTGTGCATTCTCATGTCCTTTATTTTCGCCAAATCACTAACGGCTATTGCCCCGCTTCCCTTTAACTTAACTCTATTTGTTTCCCAAATTTACCATTATAAGATAATCTAACACCTAAAAATACAAATTAATATACAAATTCCTTCCGTCCTGAATCTCCAAAACTTCTCCTTTATATACTACTTTTCCCCTCTCCCTCACTTTTCCACCTTTCTGCTTATTTGTAAGGTACTGCAATTTTTCCTGAGATTCAGCACACAATACTACGTCATCAGCAAACAAAAGGACACATAATTGGCGAATATCTAATCTCAACAACGGGGAGCGGCAATCCACCAGATAATCATGAAAATCGTTAATACACAGAGACAATAGCCTCGGAGACAGACAAAAGCTTTGTTTCACTCCCATAATTAATAAAATTATCCCTGAAAACTTCCCAGCCACCCTTACCACAAACTTCGTTACTTCATCCATTGAAACTAATAACAAAACAAAAGGATGCGGTAATCGCAAATTTAATAATTCTTCCATCATGAGAACCCTCCTAACATTATCAAACGCCGCTTTTAAATACAAAAAAATACAACATACAACCTCCCGCTCTTTTCCTAGTATATTTTCTTATTAAACAGTTCAAGACAAAAATCTTGTCTATCGTCTATGTCTATACTGTAACCTTTCCAGAACCCTGCCTGCACCGGGGACAGTATATCTGTACTTTCCAACTTTCTGCTCTAATATGAATTACTGTACTAAATATTTTACCCCAAATGAATACAACGGTAATTGGCATGCACTATCCTACTATCCTTCTTAAATATCAGGACTACTAACAGGGGCGTCGCAAGTGCATTTTCGGTGGGGGGGGGGGGGGGGTGCAGAGCCAAAATTTTACCGAATCTTTCAAAAATTTGACCGAATCCTAGAACTAAGAATTCGAGCTTTAAATTATGGAACAGAAACGATTACGTAGGAAGAGTAACAAGAAAAGGCAGAATGAACGACGATAAGCCAACTATTAGGCGGAGTTTTGGCGAAGCCCGCATGGAGAATATGTTGCCGGGCATGATTGCAGTAACAGCTACTATCTATTATAGCCAATAGAAAATTAAATCGAGCGCCGCAGGCGAAAATTTTCAAAATTCATTTATTTTTGTTGTTGTCGGCTATAATTTAACTGCTTCTCTTACAAATTCTATCATTTACCGTTGATGAAATACCGAGACTCTAAGAAGTTCCAGAAAACGGATGGAGCGACGTTCCGGCAGCAGCAGCAACTGTAGTCTAGTCAATATACTACCTATGATAACATAAAGTGAGCGCCGCAGGCGAAATTTTGTTTTGATTTTTCCTGCCAAATTTAATTTCTATCCAAATTCTAGCTTTTCTTGTTTCGAAATCTAAATCCTAAAACTGACGCGCCCTTCCAAAAAATAGAGAATATTACGAAAAGTGCTGCAGGCGGAATTTTCGAAATATTTATGATTAAATTTTCTTTTTGGGATCCAAAATAAAAGTAAGGACTATCGATGATATCACAGATCATCTCTTTTGTCTGCGACCAGTGCTTCACTCGACCTCTTCTGAGTTTCGAGGTTCGTGGTAACTTCCGAATCCTGGTATTTACAACGAATAAGTTACCGAATCCCAGTTATTATACCGAATAAGTTTAGACCGATAGCGTGTTCGGGATTCTGTATAACTACCGTATCCCGGTTATTATACCGAATTGTTTTGGTATCGAAAGACTACCGAACAATATTCATATTCGGTATACTTTCGTCGAAACTGGAACAAAGTCAGGATTCGTGGTTAACTTCCTAAACCTGGAAATTATACTTATAAATATAAATTACCGAATCCCAATCATGATACCGAATAATTTTGAACCAATAGCTTATTCGGGAGTCTGTGTAACTACGGAATCTGATAAACATACCGAATAGTTCAGGCATCGAAAAATTACCAAATGATTTCAGTAAATTCTCTGACCAAATTCGTGATAACTACCGAATACTGGCAATTATAGCGAATCCCGATCATTATACCGAAGAGATTTATACAGATAGCCTATTTAGGAATCCGTATAACTACCGAATCCCCGTAAATCGAAAATTACCGAATAATTTTAGTAAAGGCCTCCGGCCCAAATTTTACCCAATCTCAAAAAGGTGGGGGGTGCTGCAGCCCCCGCAGTCGGTAAATTCCTCGTCCCCCCCCCCCCCAAACATTTTGGCTAGTAACGCCTCTGGAGACATGTAGGGGACTTGTATGCAAGAGTTAACTGTTAGCTCATAATCATCTTTGGCAATGAGGGGTTTGCAGCTTTTGCTAGTTGGTGTACCTGTTATTTGTTTCCAGTGTATTAGATGGTGAGAACAATTTAGTTCCAAATTGTAAGACATTCAAGGGACTTCTAAGTACTAAACGGCTGTTTTGCTACAATCATCTTCAGGGATGAGGGTTTTGCAACTTCTGCTAGCTGGTGTACCCATTATTTTTATCCGGTGAACTTGATGTCTATCACGGAGAGGGACTTGTAAGGAAGGATCGGTTCAGGAGGGGATAGAATTTTTGCAAATTGGTGCACGTTGTATTCGATTTCTATAAATCTGACGGTAAGAAAGTTTGTATCGATGGTCTATCGCTGTAACCTAGGATTAACTGTTTACGCAACGGGTACAAACGATAATGTAAATCAATAGGTAGTTTCGTAATAATTAATAGTGTCATTTATGGTATTTTAATCCTTAAAAGTTACGGATAGCTTTATAATACCAACTGATTATATAAGATATTGTTCCAAGTTTTCATCCGTCACGATTGAAAAGGATAAAGTTCAACTGACTGCAAAGTCAATTAAGTCCCTTCTTCCGATATTCTTTTGTTGTTGTTTTTACAACGCTGAACGATTGCTTTTGATCATGTGATGATTCTTCTGAGAACATCCGGTTTTAAAAGTTTCTATAAGTGGACAACTTTGCATATAACCGACAGCGCAGAAACAAAGACAAAGTTTTGCTCTCGCAACACTTTTGTCGGCGAAGACGGAGAAAGGTTGCCGCAAAACTTCACGTTGCCCAGGCAACGTAGGTCTAGTTAACCCTTTATACTCGCTCCTAATTTGTCTGTATCGACAAAGGTTCCTTTCTAAGTCAGGGCTACTACTACTTTTCACTAGCGTCAGTGCCTCCACCACCTTTACCTTCCAATTCACACACTCCTTATCAACAAACTTTCCTCTGACACCACACTTCTTTTTGCCTCCACCGTGCTCTCTAGCCTGCTCCTCTCTTCATACTGCACCGCCTCTTCAATCCTGTACTCTTTTCCTAATCCTACACATTTCTCTAACTTTTCCTTGGGCTTCATCTAAGGCAACAGGAACCTCAATCCTCTTTTCCAGACCCTCTTCTACTACAATAGGTCTTCTAATTAACAAAATCCTTCACTAGATTTGGTCTAGGCTTACTTACTATCAGTCTAGGAACTATACTATCAGACTCAGGAAACTCAACGTAAAGGGCAATCGGAACGTGATCCGAGCCCACAGCTTGTGGAGTACTTTCAAATCCCGACTTATTGGCCACAGAGCTAAACTAACCAACCCGTAATCAATCACAATACCCCCCCCCCCCCCCGAAAAACAAGTGAAATCTACGCTACCTCTGCGTTGCGTAGCCTTAAGTAGGACTTGGAGCTTGCGTGACTGGTTGTGAAAGGTCAACGCGTCATTGCATCAGTGACTCTACTTCACCATTCATTTATCTATTTTTTTCTTTCCAGGTTTATCGCAATTGTATACCCGATGAAGTATGGAACAGTCGTCACCAGCGCCAGAGTAGTCGGACTTCTCTCTGTCGTCTGGGTTGTCGGCGCCGTCTGCGCCATCCTACCTCTTGTCGGAGTGACCAGGTAAATAATTCTAAGTGTAAAACGTGTATATAAGCGTCGTATGGAAAGCTTGTTAAAGAGGGCCTCGGGGCTCTCAGTAGTTCGTTATATCTGTAAATTTCCTCCACGTATCATAAACTTACAAAACTGAATAGAAGTTCACTTTTGTTCCCGGTCACAGTTGTCAAACTGTTACATAGTGCTATCGTGCATCCTTGCATCACGTACGGTTGTTCTGTTTGGGCAAGTAATTTCTTGGTGAATTATAAAAGAACCCATATAATACAAAACAAAGCGCTGCGTCTCATCGGAGAATTTCAAAATTGTCAGAATACTGCGGAGTGTTTTATAAAGAATGGGATTTTGAACGTACGTGAGCTTCGTGTTTACCAGCTAGCGATTTTTGTTTTTCAAAGTGTAAATAAGGTAAGCCCTGAGTACTTTTATGATTTTTTTTAACTCTAACTCGTTTTATCACCCTTATTTTACCCGACATTCAGAGGATTTAGCTCACCAGAGAAGAAATACAACAAGAGCAGGATTTGTTCTCAGGAACATAGGTGTGAGTGTCTGGAATGACCTTCCAGAATCGGTCAGAGCGGCTTTAAGTCTGGCATCACTCAAGAGAATGGTTAAATCCCATTCTTTGAATAGGAAAGAAGTGTGATAAGAGGAAAGGGTATTTATTTAATGTTATTAATTTTTTTTTGTACCCGCCCCCCTTGGGGTAATGAAAGAATGATATAGCGGATTCATGGTGGTTAGAATTGCGGCCACAATCAGGATTCTTTTGTCTTAAAGTGGCCGTTAATGGTAAATTGTTTGTTTAATTTATAGATTTTTTTTTTAAATTAAAAAAAAATGTCTGTAACAAAAAAATGTCTTCCCAGGTTGCTCCTTGCAAGTGGCGTTTTTTCGCCCCCTGAATACAGTCGGCGACGCCAGGATTCTTGTACTCCTTCTATGCCCAGAATGAATCGTCAGTGAATAATTAGAAATTTCTTCATCTTCATCGGGATAACGTTCCAGATTACGCAAATAGGCAGCGTAGAGTCATGAACCGTTAAGCGGAAAGTTTTTGGAAAATTGTTCTGCGGAAAAACAGAAAAGTGGAAAAGTTTTTCAGATGCCACAATAGAATGCAAGATAATTCCAAAACTTAATGGCCACATAAGTTGGGGACCGTTGGGCAAAGCAGAATGAAAAATGGGGAGTTCAAGTGATCGGTTTGACTTACCAAGGAAATTTGAAAACCAAAGCAAGCGTCGGCCCGAGTTCAAATCCTCGCCGAGGCGCTCGACAGTCTTCGGAGCCGGTGATCTAGTCGTGTACGAGTTACGACTATCACTGTCAGAAGTTTCATAACAGATAACACAAGGATGCGCGGTTTCAACAGATAATGCGTAACAGACAACACTTCGGATGCTGTCTGTTGTGTTTCAAAATGTTATGCATAATAAGCGTTACCATCAGGAAGAGCCAAAAAACCGACAAAAAGCATCTGCTGAGTTTTCCGACATCATGCGAATAAAGAATAAAGTCAGTAGATGCCTTTTTGGCATTTTTTTTGTTTGCTCTTCCATAAAATTTCATGCATAACGTTTTCAAACACAACAGATAACATCCCAAGTGTTATCTGTTACACATTATCTGTTGAAACCGCGCATCCTTGTGCTATTTCTTGTGAAACTTCTGACAGTGTAGCCGCAGACGACCCAGTGGTAAAACTGGTACCACGGTAAACGGGAACTGCCAGATGGTTTGCCCCCAACCACGTATCGCACTCCTGGCCGAGGAAGAAGCAAGATCGGCACCTGTGCTATACGAACCTTTTAAGCGGAAGTTTGCTTTACTTGCTTGATAGACTGAGTATTTTGGTTGGTTACTGATTTTCCTGTTCTACGTGTGGGCTTCTGGGCGACATTAGCTCTTTTTACTTTTTATTCCCAATCAGCAAGGCCTCCTCAGATAAGAGAAAGAGAAACGGATTCTCACCACTACCATTCTCAGATCGGCACATCCTTGAAGTAGAACGAACGAGTGAATGAATCTACTTCACAAAGAATCCTTGGGCCGTGGCAAATAATAATTCATATTCGACCGTAAGACCATACATACCCGCGTAGCAATTTTTTCCGCTTTAGACTATAGATTTGACACCAGCCTAAAACGACGTCTCCTTCTGCTTCGGCGGCATCAGTTTTAAGTTACCTAACTAACAAAATTTGCTTTCTAACAGAATTTACTTTACCCAATCAATCTTTAAAACTATCAAATGAATAATTTCATTACCATTAATAGATTTCACAAAACTGTTAGTTGGACAAACTTTATAAGGTTTGAAGCCAAGCTGACCATTCATTACGAAAGAAATAGAAAACCGTGATTTTCGGGGTTTTTTTCAAGGCCTCCAAAAAAAAAACCGAAAATCACCGTTTTCTATTTCTTTCGGGACAAACTTTACTTTAACCGACCAATCTTTAAAACTGTAAGTGAATAAATTTACCATTAACCTACTGTATAAAATGTTATATTTGAAACCTGATAAAACGATCGATCAGAAGAACTTAATCTTATTCTGTGCTCCATTGTAAACCTGAAGAAACGGCCGAAATTTTTACAATCACAAATCATTCATCTTGCATCATATTCAGCAACCACACTGTCAGAAGTTTCATAACAGATAACACAAGGGTGCACGGTTTCAACAGATAATATGTAACAGATAACACTTGGATGTTATTTGTTGTGTTTTAAAATGTTATGCGTAATAAGCGTTACCATCAGGAAGAATCGAAAAACCGCCAAAAAGTATCTTCTAAGTTTTCCGACATCTTGACGATAAGGAATAAAGTCAATAGATGCTTTTTTGGGCTCTTCCTAACAAAGCTTGTTATGCATAACGTTTTCAAACACGACAGATAACATCTGAAGTGTTATATGTTACGCATTATTTGTTGAAACCGCGCATCCTCGTGTTATCTGTTATTAAACTTCTGACAGTGCATACTTCACTGAGGACATAGTCTCTTTATACCTTTCTTCTCCATGCACTCACACGTTAAACGAACGACCCTTTCAGTGGCACTACCGTAAATGGTACGAAAGTAAGGTCCGCTCTTCCTTTTAGCCGTTACCAATACCTTTTCGCCAGTGTGCTACACGAAAAATACTCGGAGAAAAATAAATCCGCTTATCCGCTAGACTGAGCAGTTCGATTGGCCCCTGATTTTCTGATTCGACATGGTCTCCAGGGATACTAATGGCCTTTTCTGATTCTGTTACGATCAAAATTGAAGGAATCGCTGTAAAAATCGACCCGCATAAGATAAAGGGAAACCTATAAGGCCCTAAAACATTAACGAAAGAAAATAACCTGAAAAAAGGAGAGAAAGAAGAAGAAAGTAATATGGTTTTATTTGTTCCTTATTTAAAGTAAGATTCTTTTTTTGTTCTTTATTTTCCGTTGTTCAGGTAAAAATTTCGCTTAGTGGTTCATTGACTATGCGCTGATGAAAGCGTGAGTTGGAATGTTATCGTAGAGATTAAAGGACCCCTCTTACTTATTCCGCCCTTTCTGATATACCTTCTGAAGCTCTCGGTTATTAGCTTTGAAATGCCCGCCTTTCACCATTGTTTTGTTTTGAGCCTACAACGTTTTGTTGCTTTTTCGTCCGTGCCGAATTTTGCGTCACATAACGCAAACTTTGGGTTCGTCGACAACTCTTTCACACATAAAAACTTGTTATTGTTTTTCCTGTTGGAAGACACGGTAGGCCATTAGGTCTACCTTCTGTTTTGGACTTTTTTCTTTTGCTTGTTTTCCCACATTTTAACCATGGCGCGTTCACTTTTCGAATATTTTGTGTCCAGCCGCCGCGTCGCAGAGTGGGGAAGCTGAATTGAGTCGACAAGCGCTAACAGAAAAATCGCCAATTTCACTCCGCAAGTAATGATTTTTCCGAAAACCGATATTTCTGATCCATTTCATCGTGAAAAGAACATTTCTAGTAAGAGCTGTGTTTCAGCCGGTCACAAGCTTAGCTTCTCGTGCCGCAATATTTCTTGTACATCTGTTTTCCTTGTTATTTTAATGTATCATCTTCATTATTGGGTTTTTAGTATTAAATAAAGAAATGGAAACTTAAATGAAAGGTAGAGTGGATCTTTGGTTGCAGGGGGATGCTACTACATTCGCTAGTGTGTGAAGTAGGTCACAAGAACTTACAGTGCGTGTTTCGCCCTACTAACAAAGGTAACTATTAGATATATATTTGTCCCAGCCTCGTGAAAAGTTACTACGCTGACTGTTCCAGCCTTCTCGAAATAATAACTAACTAATAGTAACTGTTTTCTTACCACGGTCGGGAGTGCAGGTAAGCTTGGTAGCGGGTTGTCGGCGAAATGTCCGCAATCGAGACATCCGCTGGCGAAACGTCCCAAGCGAAACACCTCCATGACAAAACGCCCCATGGCAAAACGCTCCCATGACAAAACGTCCCCGTGGCGGAACGTTCCCATGACAGAACGTCCCCGTGGCTAAACGTCACCACTTGAAACGTCCCCATGCAAAATGTCCCCATGGCGAAACGTCCCCGGCTAAAATAAACCAAGAACCAAACTATGATAATATTTTTATTTATTTATTTTTTTTTGGGGGGGGGGGGCAGATTTAATTATTTAAATCAGACCCGGCATCCTTTTAGAGCGGACTACTTTAAGACCTGAGCATTAAAATGAAAGATTAAATGCCTAGATGTACAACTTAAATATTATCTCTAGCAAAAGAAGGTTCACTCAAAAATATCCACCATAACGGCACCACGCTGATTTTTGCATTCTCCTTGTTTGAGTATTCTAATCAGAACAGATTCTTCGAGGAACTTGAAAATAAAAATACTGGTTAAGCCTGTTACTTTAAACGAAATAAAACTAACCTACTACTGATCAGTTAATAAACCATATATTTTGAAGGGAAACGGTGCAGCAAATCTGAAGCAACTGGTCCCATGTCCACCCTTTGCTGCCTGTAAAGAATGTTCTTACGTCTCTAATGCAAACTCTGAAGTGTTTCAACTCTGGCATGCGACTGAAGACCAAGGCGGACTTAAAAATCTTGGGGATGTTTTTTTATGGGGTCGTTTTGTCGTGGGGACTTTTGGTCAATCTTGCCGCGGGAACGTTTTGCCACGGGGACGTTTCGCTGGGAATGTTTTGCCTTGGGGACGTTTCGTCGGTAAGCCGTGGTAACTTAGAATCTCTTTGACGTGATCGGTCCAATTAGCCCGTGGCAAGATATTTTGCTGAAAATAGAATAATATGTTCCAGCCTCGACGCTAAGAAGCCAGGATCCGTGACGTCATGCGTAGTAACTAAGGTAAGTAGGGTGGAACACGCTCACTACACTGAGTCTAAAATGACCGTGTTCCAGCCTACTTACCATACTTACTACGCATGACGTCACGGATTCTGACTTCTTGTCATTGAGGCTGGAATATATTTTTATATTTTCAGCAAAAAATCATGCCACGGGCTAATCCGATCAATCACGTCAAAGAGATTGGTAGTTACCACACTCACTACGCTCCCGAGCGTGGTAAACAAATAGTTACTATTTCGAGACGGCTGAATCGGTCAGTGTGACGGGACGAAACCCGTTAACGAGGTGGAACGAAAAAAGTAACTAATAGTTATGTACTGATAGTAGGGTGGAACACGCCCAATAATTCTGTATAATCAGTGGTAAACGCTGCAATGTCAGAAGCTTCGTAAAGTTTAAAGAAGGATGCGCATTTGAAAGATATTAACAGCTAACTTCCGACAACGAGGTTGATATCGGAAAATAAAATCGAGATGGCCATTTAAAATAACCTGTCCGAGCCGAAGGCAAGATAGGTTATGCAAAATGTCTACCGACTGCAGGGAGGCTGATACTCTCAACTGGCCGTCAAAGCTATTCGGATGCCAACCGAGATAGAGGTGTGTTAATTATTATAACTTTTTCGAACAGCATTTTTTTTAATCTTCTTCGGTAGTGCTTTTTTGCTACTTTGGTACGGATAGTTTTTAGTGAAGTGATAACCCTAGCCTATTTAGACCTCTGAAAACGACTACTGTTCTGACCCAGGCACTTCTGTCTCTTTCAATAACGTCTTTAGCCTACAGACATCTTTTACATTTGTTGCGAAGCTGGTGTCATCTGACGGCGGACTTTAGATAGGGATAAATTAGCTGAAATCAGGGTTGCAACTGGTCGCAAAATGTTATGATTTATCACAAATTTTTGCTTCTTCGACAAAATGAACGGTAACTTTATCCTTACCAAAACACCAAAAATTAAGCACAAAGCTTGGAGCAAATAATTATGAAGACGACAAAGCGAGATTTCCCGTTAATAGGTGGTAGAAATGACCCAGTTTCATAGGCGTAAGAGTCTCACAGGCGCCAGAAAGTCAAAACTCACAGGTTCCGTCAGAGAAAAGTGGCAACACTGCTCTTACTAGAAGAAAGGATATTTTGACGACAAAATGGTTCAGAAAGACCATTTGTCAAAGTAGCAGTACTTTTCCCGTGAAAGAAGGGATTTCCTTGTTCGTATTTATCGACTCGCTGCAGACTTCTCTATTCCGAAGCGGATCTTCGACGCAAATATTTGAAAGCTGTGCGTGCCGTGGTAAAAAAAAAGAAGAGACAAAAGTGGGAGAAGCCTATCAAAGAGAGGGAGCCTGGATTTGCCAGGAAATGCATTATATGGAACAGAAGATAGATCTGTTGGCCTACCATGCCTGCCAGAATGAAACACAAAATATTGAAGTTTGATATTATCTTGCCCTTTTTCTTGACATAGTTATCGGCGTTTTGGCAAAGCTGACGCCGCTCGACTTGTCAACACCGCTCCGGCTATACAACTTTCCATGGGGACGTTTTCGCGTTGATGGCTGTGGTCCGCGCGGTCGACCACCCGTCGAGCTCGACAGACATTTTCGCGTGGATGCCGTCGATCTATTTGTCACTTTCGCGTTTACGGATGGACAGGTGAACGGGCCATCCAGCTCAACGGACGCCTCCCGTTCAACACCGCTCCGAGGGCAGCGTTGAGCTGAACGTGTATAGAAAAAAGGTCTGCACAGATTATGACAGAAACAAATGTGGACCTTCCCACTCTTATTCTCCCATCCAGCTGAAAAGGCATTTACGCTTGGACCGAACCCATCTTCCTTACCAGTTCAACTCCCGATCAACATTATCATTTTCGCTTAGATGGGGTCAGCCATTCAGCTCTATAGCCATCACGAGCGAAAATGTCCCCCAAGGTCACTTTCCACTTTGGCGCGGAGCACCGAAACATCGGTGGAAAATGAACCGAGTTTTAGCCGAAGATAGGAAAATAAGTTGTCTCTTCAGTTAAACTTTAACCACTTAAATCCTTTCAGCTGAAAACCTTATCCCACGCAGATTTTTGTTTCAGAATAAAGGTTAAAACAAAATCGGATTCACTGGAAGTTGTAGGTTAAGACTAAAGCTCTAGGTCGGTTGATATCTTGTTTTCTTCCCTAACAGTTCCGGACTTTAGCCTCGGGCGGTTCTCAAGAACAATCTAGCCATTGTTTGAGTATTTTCAAGGGCTTTGTTTACAGCAGCTATTCCTCCGTAGAAACGGAGAAAATGCTTCAACCAAAAGCGAAAGGGGGGAACTAGCCAATAGCCATGGCCATGGATTCGGATATGGCGGCTCTTTTTCTCGAACACGTGCCATTTCGCCCAATTCTTCGCACAAGAGCGCAAGTGGTTTCCGAGGGGTTGCCCATTCCATGGCAACTGCTGTACACCCTTCCCCGGCACCGACCGAAGTCAGCGGTGCACGCTACAAATTTGGCTATTCAATTTTAGACGCTTCTAAACATGATTTTAATGTGGTAACACGTGGCAACTGGTGTAGTCTGGTGTCAGCCGGTGCCGGTACCGGCCGGGCACTGGGCACATGCTGTACTCTAAATCGAGAGTGGGCAACCCTTGGTGGTTTCTTCAGCTTCCTCGAGTGTCCTCTTGTGTTGCGGTGGTGGGATGAGGCGTGGAAACATCACGAATCTCCATGAAACCAACGTTGGGAGTTTTAGGCTGACCAGACTTTTCGAATAAGTTTTCAGTAAGGGGACGTTTTCGCCTAGATGGCTGTAGAGATGAACGGGTGATCCCATCCGCGCGAAAATGAGAAAACCGATCGGGTATTGAGCGGATGAGGAAGATGGGTTCCGTCCACGCGAAAATGCCCATTCAGCTGGATGGGAGAATAGGAGTTAGAAGGTCCACATAATATCCTCGTTCAGCTCAAAGCTGCCCTCGGAGCGGTGTGGAACGGAAGGCGTCCGTCAAGCTGGATGGTCCGTTCACTTCTTGATCCTTACACGCGAAAGTGACAAAAAGATCGACGGCATCCATGCGAAAATGTCCGTCGAGCTCGACGGGACCAGAGCCATCCATCGAAAACGTCCCCTAACAGTGGTGATCCTTCATATAAGTATTATTTTCTTCTAGGTTTCATCATCGCGAAGGAATGCACACTTGTTGGATAAGCTGGACGTCCAGTTACCTCTACACTGGTATCATTTTAACCATTTCCGTTCTGCTGCCACTTCTAACCATGCTCGGTGCATATCTACGAATTCTGCGAATCGCAAGAAAAAAGTGCAAAAAGATAATTGTAGGTGCGTTCACCTCACCACCTAAAACGATCTTAACGGAACGCAAGTACTCAAATGTGGGCGACATGTACCCTCCTTTAGACCATGTTGCTGAGCTTGGAAAAACTTGTTCAAATGACGGAAGTGGGCGGAGCATAGAAGGACTCATGCGCGAGGGGCAAAACAGCCATTCGAGTAGTTTATCTTTCGCTATCACACAAGACATATCAAATGATCATACTGACGAACTATTTAAACAGTTGACTTTACGAAAATATTACGAATCTCAAGCTTCCGACGGTATAGTCAACCCCTTAAAATCAGACCTTTCGGCCGAGGCGTTTTTCAGCCAACCAGACGCTGCCAAACCGAACCCACCAGTTAGAATGAATTCGATTGGAGAAAAAGTGTGTGATCCTGAGAGGGACAGGCCGTCAATTGGTCGGCTGAGCCAGCTACGTCATAAGCTATCAATGACGGGTTCGATGAGGAAGGCGTCCTGGGGCACTGTTGTCACGCACAGTTCGCCGACGAAGGGAATTTGGACTATTTTCTTCGTTTTCGGTGGATTTTTTCTGACGTGGACAACGCTGGTGGTTGCCGCCCTGTGGGAGGTATTCAGCTCGTCAAAAGTTAGTACTTTTTGTATTTTTGGGGGCGTGATTCCAGGGATAAGCCAAGGGTCTCCGCGAGGATTTTATTCGCACTGAGCGGTGAGCTTGTGAAAGAAAATCCAGTTATCCAAGAAGCCAACATAGCATGAGTGTTCCAAATTCTCTCTTTCTTCCTCTTTTTAGCAACATTAAAGGATCTCTGAAAAACGCTGCAATGAAATTCACTTACAAATCACTAGTATACTTAAAGTTTAACGGAATAGAGGCTGAGACCCAACAGTCTAGTTACACAACACGTATTTGAAAACCCGATTAAAATGTGCTTGTACATCATCCACAGATAGCCGATTTCATCAGATGAACTTATTCCTTCGGATTTTTGGTACCTATATGTGCTTGTCCCTCTACGCTTGAAATACTTACCAACTATAAATGTAAGCCATTGCCGAAAACTAAACTAAAAATGTCGGCTCCCTTGCAAGGCATATCTTAACATCATTCTCATCGTCGACATACCCCACAAATGTCGGATATACAGGCCTTTGTTGAAATTCAAATTCTCCGCGTCTTGACGAATTTGGTTTGTCGTGTAAGTGGCGCAGACTATGAATGTTATTACTGGAGCGGGTGGGTGGGGGGGGGGGGGGAATTGCAAAACCTCTGAGATGAGTCTAAACATTTCAGTGTATTCAAGTATCAGTTGTAAGATTAAGCTGCCTTTGCAGTTAAACTGTAAATAGGTTTAAGAACCTGACGAGCATAGCCTACGTTAGTTGCGTTTTTGATCGCCTGTGTAAGTTCCCCTGTGAGTTCGCCGTTGAAGCTCAATTTCTGTTTTTATAGTCAGTTCGCCTGACGCCTTCGCCGTCTCAAGACGCAGGTGAACCAAAACGGAAAATAAGAATCCCGGCAAATCTTTCATAAAATCGCCTAAATAATTCAATAAAGGGTAGTTACATTTGACAGTGAAAAGGCAATTCTTGTAGTTGAAATATACAAGTTGTAATCACCCGTTTTAAACACACTTTCCAAGACTTTCATTTTGTTGAGTTAATTTATTCATGACAGGCGAAATCGGACCAGGAACTGTGTCTGCGTCACAGTTCGCATTTTCACTCGCGTGTGTTGTAGAACTGAGAACTGAAACGGTCTCCGTTTCAGCAAAAACGACAATTAAGCAAACTGCGAACTCGGAAGGTGACCGAAAACGAGATAAGAAGAACTGAGATCAGGACCGACAATCAAAAACGCAACAGTTGGTAACTCCGCTATTACAGAATACACATTTTCATCCGCGTGAAAATTTCTTTCAAACTCGCAATATGATCTGTAGTACATCAGTGCTGGTAGAAGTATTTGGCAACAAAATATCAAGTTGCGAAACAAAGAATTGCCCTTCAAAAAAGACGGAAAGGGATCAGTCATAACTTATTTAACAATCGGAAACAAAGCACCCACGGCGATATTCCGCACTAGCCATGGCATGGAAAGAAATACCTCGTTTTTTATTTATTAAAATCACAGTGCATGAGTTATTTGAGTTTATTCTTGTCGATAACGTCAGTATGAGACACTCGCTGCGAAAAATCGATAATCCCTCAACACAGTCAAAATAATTCAGTCTGTTCAGTGGTCTGTTCGGGTGCAATATGTAAAATGTTGTCTTTTCAGATACACTGTAAGAAGTTTGCTTTCGCAACCGATTACAAGTAAAATGTAGCCTAAACTATACAATATGAAAATAGAAAACGATTCAACCACCCGTCTCTGTAAATCTAACCATCGTCGTCACTTTACGGATGACATCCATTACAAGCGAGGAAGCATTGGATCCTTCCTCCTCCCAGAAACGCAGTAATAGTATCCGATAGTAGATGTGTTCGTTTTCGTCGTTCGGTTCGCCATTCCAATCGTCGTTTTACTGTAAGCTTTTTCTTTATAATGCCTTCCTGAACGGCATTGAACTGCCGAGCGTTTTGTTCGTCGTTCCTGAACCGACGAACGGAGGCGGAAAGTCCGTTTCAACATCTCGACTCAATATTCAGGTGCGAATTTCAAAATTCGCGAAAAACAAACTAACTAAACTTCTATAAACCAAGTTTTCAAACAGTGAGCCTGTTATGATAAGATAAGATAAGATTTTATTTGCGCTAAAAGCCAACGGCCATGGCAAATACGTATATAACAAAAAAACAACACCACACACAAAAAATATTAAACTCCTGTAAGCACCTATCCCTATGGGCTAAAGCTACCCTGAGGAACCTCACCAGCTCTTTTATATTTCCAAAACCGTTATTCTATATTACACCACACATCCATTCTTCATCCATTCCCCTTCCGTTCACACCAAAAATTTCTAACCTAAGTTCACTCAAACTTTCGCATTCACACCTTAAATGCTTTAAATTCTCGTCCATGCTGCCACACATCGGACATGAATAAGGACCGGACCGACCCTTTGCCCTCCCAATATACCGTCTTCTCTCCCCCAGTGGCAGACTGTCTGCCCTACAACTAATCAAATCCCGTGTTTCCTCCCTTTTAAGACCCGCTTTAAAATACACTTAAATCCATTTTTGTTCTTTCCTGTGGCTCCTGTTACAAGTATTAGTTAGTTCGACTTTTAACGTTTTCGTATCTAGTTCGTTCGTGAAACGACGTTTACAGCGTGCCAAAGAAAACACTACTATGAAAAAACTAAAACGACGTTTTTTGTACCGACAACGACGAACGACGAAAACGAACGTGACAATAAGTTCCTAACCAAGGCAGCATTTGCTTGTTCCTTTCTCTACCTTCAGCCTGAAGAGGACCCTTGCCAAGAAGGGCCCGAAATATAGCTCTAATAAAATTTAGGTGACGGATCCGTTTTGCGCAATCAGGGTTCAACAACAACTTTACTATAAAAAAAAAATCATTCCGGCTTGACGACCGGTTACAAACAAAGCACATCGCTTGAAACACGCAGCCAGTACACGTTTACTACCATATTATATAACTAATCAAACCTTCACTAAAATAAGCTAAAAATGAACAATTAATTTTCAGAGATGGTACTGACTGATCAGATACTGTACTGACGCGCCTAAAAACTAAAACGATTCAGTACTGTTCTACTGAAGGTTCGGTGTTTATTGCAATAATAAAAGGTATCACAAACGTTAAGCATTGCTCAAATAGGTGTAATAAGGATATTACGGCGTCTGCAGTTTATGCTTATACCAAGAACAGATTATTTGTTCTTGCTTATACTCGAGACGTGCTGTTCATGCTGCAGGAGAGTAGTAGATATTGATCGTATATTGTCCTGATACGTAGAGCCAATCAGGTCACTTGTTTGGTATTTTCCAGTGAGCCGAGAAGAAAAGGTGACATCGCCAGAGTTGCCAAGAGTAGCAAGAAAGTTTTACTTTGTTGAAAGTCGAACGAACAAGTTCTTCAAAAGAATATGTTTTGTTCTGTTTGACCGCTTTTTCTTAGTTAGTGGAACAGCGTTCTCCATGTGTCAATTTTAGTTGTTTTGCACATAAGGAATGTTTCAACTTGTTCATAAAATAGTACTTGTCCCCAAGAACAGAAAACCTTTTCAGATCTTTAGCAGCAAGAATAATTTCCACCCTTGTGGCAACCCTGAACATCGCATATAGCCTAGAAAAACCTTAAAAGACACGTCGTTCTTGTGATTGTAATTCCTTCTACTTCAGTAGTATTTCCATCCCTTCTCGTTCGCGAGATTCTTCACTTCATAAGTGTATCCTATCCTAAATGTATTAGCAATACACTGATTATGACGCTTGCCGCGTTTGTTCTCCTTACGTGACCAATCATGCTCCCGATCGCTGTTTCCGAGGTGCATATACGTCCGGTGACAGGTTATTCTAATTTTGCCAAGATTGACATCCAACGCAAGACACATGGAAAAAGGATAAAAACAGCCAAAGTCGTGTTTAATTTTCTGTACGTAAGCGTGGCTAATTTGTAAAGTCGTCAACCATTTCCAAACAACTGAGCAGAAACACTGTGCAGTGCGAGGTGCCCTTTAAAACTTCAGTTTGAACGTTCCATTCGAAACAATGTCTTAGACAAGCACTGCATAAAAACTCTGCGACTTTTCACGATTTTTTGGATTTTAAAACGTAATTGGAGGGATACATATGATTAGATTAGATTAAATTTTTATTTTAGACATGTATACAAAACATTTTACAGCACCTGCTAAGAAAGCCCCAGAGGGTTTGTTGGCCGCAGGTGGCAGTCTTCTCTATTCTACATAATGTGGTAACATTATTTTTACATTATTCTAAATGCCATTCATACACGCAAAAGTTGTCCGTCCGTCTGTAAGCACGATAACGCTCGAAGGGAATGAGATATTTTGATGAAGCTTGGTGGGAGGGTTGCTTAGGTGAAGGGAAAAGTCGAGTTCCGATATGGGATCTGTAGCCTTACATTTAGGGGTGGGGGTTCAAATTAAGGGACAAACAAAATACTTTTAAACAGCTAATGAGATAGTCGACTAAGGGGTAAGACATGCTGAATACGAATATGAAAACCGTTTCCTCGCCGGACAAGTAGTTCGCCCGGAATCCGGCCAAAACCGGAAAGTTTGTTAAAACTAAAAGTTTCATTTGAAGTTGATTAGAAGTTCGATTTAGGGGTAAAAAGACATGCCGAACACGAATATGAAAACAGTTTTCTGCACGGGCAAGTAGTTCGCCCGGAATCCGGCTGAAACTGGAAAATTTGTTTTAAGTTAAATTTTTATTTGAAGTTGATTAGATGGCGGGTTTAAGGCTAAGAAAAGACCGGTTGAAACCGGAAATTTTTTGTAAGTTTAATTTGAAGTTGATTAGATGTTCTTTATAGGGATAATGAGTACGCTGAATTTGTTTCCGAATGGTTCTTTTTTTTGCTGGACAAGCAGTTCGCTCGGAATTCGGCCGAAACTGGAAATTTGGCAGAAGCAAAGCAGGAAGTTTTGGTCAGTGTCATCAAAATAAATATTGCTTATTGAGGTATATCTTAACTTGATTTTCTCCTATGATTGGCGTGGCGAAGACTGGATCTGGCGGAGACAAGACTCAATTGTCTGGATCAAATATTAGATTTTTGGGATCCCATCGAACCTTAGGTCTTGTTATTTTACCGTTCTCATCTAAGCTTTATAGTACTTAATATCTAGACCACCCTCTCGCCGATTTTACGGTGCCGACCGTCCGTTGATTTCTAAGCCTTGCTCTGCCACATGAACTGATGAGAAAAACGCATTATTTCCCTCCAATTGCCCCCGAATCCGCTGCCCCTCTTTTTCCCTTACTTCGAACTTCTCCCTCCATCAAGTACCGAATCGGGGAATAATTTGGTAATCACAGCGTATGGTCCCCGGAGAATGGGAAGCCATTTACGAGAACATCGATCTTATTTCATTCCTGACACACTAATCTAGAGTTTCCCTCTGTCTGAGAGGAAAGGGGAGGACATCATTCTTGCTGCTGGGTGTTAGAGCAGATGTAAGCCAATTGAGGAAAAGTTTTTGTTTGACTTCACAGAAGAAAAGCAGTACTAATCCTCCCTAATTACTCCATCCCATCGAATTTGCTATATACTAGTTCAGTGCTTTCAAGCGGACTCATTTCTGTACTTGTATACGGAGTGAAATAGAATTCCGTAAGTTGATGAGTAAAAAATATGCAATTTGCTTCCCGAGCGTTGGAAGTTTAGCACTGTCTTGTGTGTGGAAAGTGAAAATTAATATTTTCTACCCATACGCTTATGGACCCATCTTTTACTACCGTATATCAAAATGGGGCAATGGGGGTCTTCTAGAAAAGTGAGCCCTGGGATAAGGCGACTTACGTGGATTTCTAGCCACCATAAGGGTATTTGTCTGACCTCTACCAGAAAGTACTCTTTCTGAGACCCTTCGGTATCCCTTGTCACGAGTGTGTTTATGGCCATCTTGAATGAAAGACCGTTTTTTTGTAGTCGAGAAACATCAGTAAGTGACACCAATGACTTCGTAAAAGCTAACTGTCCGTCCGTCTGTTGGTTTTCACGAAAACTGTCAAAGTAGTTGAGATATATATTGACTTAGTCTGAGGATATCTTGGGTCAAAGTACAGGTCTAGTTCGTAAATGGGCCCGGTAGCTCTATAGCAGTGGTTCCCAACCTTTTCCGTACCGCGTACCCCTAATCAAGGTTCAAAAAAATGCGTACCCCCTCTTTAAGAACGTGAAAAAGACGATAGTTATTTTGCAAAAATATATACAAAATCAGTGAGGCAATCACTAGAGGCTGCTTTGTAGCAAAATTTTTGTCAAATCTCGGCTCGACGTCAGCCTGTTTCTGTGTTTGGTTTTGATATTCTCCGTGCTTTCATCAAGCTGCATCGCAAACTTTTTCGTTAGCTTAATTCGCAACCTGAATGACATGATCACTTCCAGTGTCTTCGATTCTTCTTGAAACAATGCCGTTTGACACAGGAACAGATCTTACGGCAGTAGGCTAGCTGTTTTCGGATCAAAATTATTTCACTGACTTTCACTAGGGGTTGTAATTAGAGGCGTCACGCATGGATTGACACCACCCATCCCCCCAAAATGGTCGGTCAGACGATTAAAAAGGAAAGAGTCGGCGCGAAGCGCCGCGATTTAAGCAGTTTAAACAGTCGGTAAAAATGACCTGTCAGCCAGTACCTTGCCCCTTAAGATACATTTTGGCTGGTAATATTTGGCTTTAGGCAATCAAAAATGAGTGAGGCGAGATTTTGAAGCTACAGACTTAAATCAACCTTGGTTCCTTCGCGTACCCCTTGCAAGGGTCTCGCGTACCCATTGGGGTACGCGTACCACCGGTTGGGAACCACTGCTCTATAGGGTGGGGGAGAAGTTTCGGATTAAGGAGGAAACAAATATTGTGTCAAGTAAATATGATAGTCCATTCAGGGATAAGAAGACGTGCTGAATCCTAATCTGAACTTCGTTTTCTAAACTGACAAGTAGTTAGTCCAGAGTCCGGCAAAAATGGAAATATGAGAGATGTAAAAATTTAATGCAGTTGATTAGAGCGTCGGTAGATAGGTAAGAGTGCACCCGAAATCTATATCTGAACCCTTTCCCCGCCGGACAAGTAGATTTGTCCGGCGAAAATTGGAAATTTTTAAGAAGTAAAAGTAGCCTACGTTCTGAAGTCGATTGGAACGTTCGCATAGCGGCAAAAATACATGCTGAATTCAGGATTTTTTTTCAGGATTCAACAACTTTACTAAAAAAAAATCATTCCGGCTTGACGACCGGTTACACACAAAGCACATACATGCTTGAAAAACGCAACCAGTACACATTTACTATCATATTCTAATCAAACCTTCACTAAAATAAACTAAAAATTTATTAATTAATTTGTCAATTGTCCCCTCTCGTCTTCCAAACCCTCCACTCACCAACTACCCTCAAGGAGATGTTTCTTTAACCGATTTTTAAACTGCGGTACACTTTCAGCTTCTCGAATTGAGTCTGGAAAAGTATTCCAGACCACCGTACCTGGTTGCCTTGCCACATGGCTAGAACGAACCGTAAATATATTCACATTTTCTTCCTGAATATTCTCGTATGGATTGACCGGTTGAAATCTGGTCAAAACTGGATGTTTACGAATGAACACGATTGTCTGATACTCTTTTTGCTAGAGTGTTTACCTGGTGGATCTGGTTAAGTGGTCGGTTAAGATGATTGTCAGATGCGTACGTGGTTTGGCAAATTGCGAATATCTGCAAGACCCGATGGGGCTGCATTAGAAAGAAAAACAAATAAAGTTAAGCGATGTTTCGCAGTAGGCTAATTCAGTTCAGTTCAGTTTATTTCTAAAACGGGAAGCAAGCCGAAAATTTGTTCAAACGTCAATAAAGATATATATATATATACATGTACAATTATTAGTCAGTACTTTAAATAATTTCAGCAAAACTAATCTTTTAACAAATTAAGAAAGGGAAGTAACCTCAGGTACACAATGACGGAAAAATTTAGTCAATTACGATTCGAAAACTCAAATACGAAATACAGTCGGATATAAACATAACCGATAATTATAGCTATAGTTGCTGTTGCTTAATAGCACTGGCATATGTAATCTGTCTGTACTTGTGTAAGTAACGGTGACAAGCTAAAAGCTTAACGCTAAATGAAATAATAAAAAATAAAAATTAAAAAATTAAAAAACGAGGGAACAAAGCTTCTCAGATAACACTTGGCCCAGATTTACCAAAAATGTAGAAAATTTGCGATGTTAGGGTTTCCCACGTTTTCGAATGGTTGTATAGATCCGGATCATAGGAGCCTTGAGTGAAAGGAAACTAAAAATAGACGTGACCTTAGTGCTTTAAATGTAGGTTTCGCCCGTCTGTAGGCTAAACTTTTTCTAGTCATAGTTCCCACCGCGTCCGAATTTTGCAATCGTTCCCGAACGTTCGTAGGCGCATCCGGATATATACTTTGTTCATAAAGACTACGGATTTTCTTGACTTAAGATTTAACTTACCGTATGATACTATCATTTAGTATGTCCTTCCGTCTCATAATAACTTCACACAACATCGGTAAAAAGCCGTGCAGAATGCGATTTAAGCATAGATAACGTTTCTCGAATAGATGTGCAATACACTCCTCTGTCCCACAGGAAGTTATATTATGACAATTACTTTGGTAGAGGCTGTGACGTTTTTGATGGTGCAGAACTGATAAGTCAGCTACATTTTATTATATATTTTGGCCCTTCTTGGCAAGGGTCCGCTTCAGGCTCAAGTCTTTAATTGTTTGTCCACAAGTTCCTTTTCCAGCTTGAGTGGCTTGAGCCTGAAGAGGACCCCTTGCCAAGAAGGGCCGAAATATTTAACAGAATGTAGCTGACTTATCCGTTTTGCACCGTCAGATATGATTCGCAGCCAGCTTGGGCTGAAGGACTTACGACCTCGTATCATACGAAGCCGTATCAGCCTCCGCAGATGTTCAGCGAGCGCTTTTCCTCAAAAACTGAATTCCTCGAGCATTTTTCCTCAAATACTGAATAGTAGAAGCTTACCTTCGAAAAATAAATACAAAAAAATTCTTTCAGTTAAAGAAACACAAACAAATACTTAAAAAATTATATAAAAATCAAATAAAAAGAAAGAAATGTTGAAAAATGACAGGATTCAGGATTCAAAAACTTTAATAAACAAAATCATTCCGGCTTGACGACCGGTTACAAACAAAGCACATACGTGCTTGAAAAACGCAACCAGTACACATTTACTACCATATTATATGACTAATCAAACCTTCACTAAAATAAACTATAAATTTATTGATTAATTTGTCAATTTGTCCTCTCTCGTCTTCCAAAACCTTCACTCACCAACTACCCTCAGGGAGATATTTCTTTAACCGATTTTTAAATTGCGGTACACTAAATGAGTCGGAAAAGTATTCAAGACCACCGTACCTGAATGCCTTGCCACATGGCTAGAACGAACCGTACTTCTTGGCTCACTTACCAGGTCTCCAGCATGCCTCGTAGCATGTCCGTGATAAAATGAGTTAAAACGAAAAAAATACTAAAAACATCAGGCGCGAAGCCATTCAGACTCTGAAACACAAAAATACCAATTTGACAGAATATCTTACTCTCTTAGACAACCAGCCATAGCCCTAGGTCATACCTTTCACAGGCAGGTTTACACTGAAAATACAGCTTGTCAACTGAGACAACATCCTACTATCCCTTGCTTTCCAAAATCTAGTTATTCAACATTGAAACAGTGACAGAACATCTTACTCTCTTAGACAATCAGCCTTATGCCCGAGGTCATACCTTGTCACAATCAGATTTCCACTGAAAATACAGCTAAAACAACATCCCACTATCCCTTGCTTTCCAAAAGCTAATTATTCAGCATTGATCACTTACTGTCTTTGATCTTGATTTTTTTTTTTTCAAGAGCCAACGCGTGGTTTGTTATTGTTTACTTTTTATTTCCACGACCCCTAGACTAGTCATTTCAAAGATCTATCGTAGGCTTTCACGACCGCTAAATGGCATCTGAATCGCCAAAAGAGTAAAAGACTGTATTGGTAAGTGCTTGGGTCCCAACAGTAGTAATTTTAGTAGGTCTACAGTAGGCTTGGGTTGCTAATTTACTAAAATAAATTCCCTACCCCATTAGCAAAAAAGTACAATAAAAGAAGATAAGTCCTACCTATAAAAATATTATATTAAAAAGAGTTGGAATAGTTAACATACCTCCATCTCGGTTCATATCAGAATAACAACCTTGACGGCCATTTAAAAATATCGACCTCGCCGTCGGCTCGGTGGATTTTCAGTGACTGTATCGGTGTTATTTCCCGATATGAACCTTGATGTCTGAAGTTAACCTTTAATAATTTTTCTCGAACAGGTATGCAATGCGTATCTTCCGATGTCCCACAGCAAGTTATATTATGATAATTACTTTTGTGGAAGTTGTTACGACCTCGTATCACCCTCCAGAGAGGCTGAAACGAAGCCGTATGAACATCTCCACAGATGTAGCACTTTTCCTTAAAAAACGAATCCATCGAGCACCTTTGCTTAAATACTAAAAAGTAGAAGCTGACCTCCAAAAAATATATTAAAAATAATACTTTCAAACAATACTTTCGTTAAGGAAAACACACAAAAATACTTAAGAAGTTATGTAAGAAATAAAATTAAAATAAATGTTGAAGATGACAGGACCTAGGTCATACTTTATCACAGTCAGTTTTCTACTGAAAATACAGCTTGTCAACTGAAAGAACATCGTACTATCCCTTGCTTTCCAAAGGCTAGTTATTCATCATTGAACAAATGACAGAACATCTTACTCTCTTTCCAAATCGCCAAAAAAATAAAAGACTGTATTAGTACAAACTTGGGTCCCAACAGTAGTCATTTTAATAGGTCTACGGTAGGCTTGGCTTGCTACTTTACTAAAATAAATTCCCTACCCCATTAGCAAAAAAGTACAATAAAAGAAGATAAGTCCTACCTATAAAAATATTCTGTTCGAAAAATGTATAATAGTTGTCATACCTCTTTCTCGGTTCATGTAAGAATAACAACTCCAAAGCCATTTAAAAATATCACCCAAGTCGTCGGCTCGGATAGATTATTCTCAATGGCCGTCTCAATGTTATTTTCCCATATCAACCTCAATGTCGGAACTTAACCTTTAATAACTTTTCTCGAACAGATATATAGTGTATATCTTCTTATGTCCCACTGGTAGTTATATCATGTCAATGAGTTTTGTAGAGGTTGGTACAATATCTTATCAGACTTCAGAGAGGATTGTACGAAGGCCAGAAGTTCAGCAAGCACTTTTTTCTTAACTACTGAAAAGTTGAACTTTCAGAAAGAGAAATAAAAAAAATACTAAAATAATCCAGAAAAATTCTGAAAAACATTCGAGAAAAACGTTCAAAACTGAAAGGAAATGTCGCTTTCCTAGCCAACCACCCTGGGACATCCCTTGTTACGATCAAATTCCTAATGAAAATGCAACTGTCAACTGAAACAACATTACTTCCAGCTTACTTCAGCTCATTTCCTCTACTATCCAAAAGGCAGCTGTTTAGCAATTTCCACAGTCTGTTTCCTTGATGTTGCTCTGATTAGACAGTACATTAATAGAAACTTCAGTGTTGCCACTTCTTCTGATCGAACATGTGACTTTTGGCTTTTAAGCCAAATCTCGCTTTATCCTCTTAATATTTATACGCCTCAACTTTTATGCTTAGGTTTTGCATTTACTGGTAAGGAACCGGTCGCAGAGTTCTTGATCGCTTTGTCGAAGAAACGAAAATGTGTGACAAATCACAGAATTCTGCAACCGGTGGCAACACCGGTTAAGGTTGGTTAATGCTATCTCTCTTGATAAATTCTATCTATCGAGCCTTCGGCTCGGTGGATATTTTCCCAAAGCTCATAGGCTTTGGACCAAGCTCTTAGGGAATACTTAAAATATAAAAAAAAACATGACTACCTGTTATAAAGCAGATTGTAACTGTTGATACCTGTTCGAAAAAGTTATAATAGTTAACATACGTCCATCTCGGTCGACATCGGAATAACAATCTCGACGGCCATTTAAAAATATCAAACTCGCTGAGCTCGGCTGAAATTTTTCATAACCTGTCTCGCCTTCAGCTTGGACAGGTTATTTTCAATGACCGTCTCGGTGTTATTTTCCGATATCAACCCCGTTGTCTGAAGTTAACCTTTGATACCTTTTCTCGAACAGGTATGCAATGTATATCTTCTTATGTCCCACAGGAAGTTATATTATGACAATTACTTTTGTTGAGGATGTTACGACCTTGTATCATCCTCCAGAGAGGCTGATACGAAACCGTAACAGCCAGAAGCTGACCTCCAAAAATATGTTAAAAACATTACTTTCAGTAAAAAAAAACACAAAAAAATACTTAAAAAATATATATAAATAAAATAAGAAGTAAAATAAATGTTGAAAAACGAGAGCTCATACCTTGTCACAATCAATTTCCACTGAAAATACAGCTTGTCAACTGAAACAACATCCTACTCTCCAAGAAGGTAGTTAATGAGCACTTAAAACTGTCTTTGAATGAAAGATATATTATAATTTTGAAAGTGATGAAAGATATATTATAATTTTCAAAGACCACGTGGTATCCAGTGTTGCCACCTTTTTCTGAAGGAATTTGTGACTTTTGGCTGCAAAAATTTTTTACATTCTGGCGCCTACGAAATTCCGCCTTATTTACCAACTAATAGCTAGAAATCTCGCTTTATCATCTTTATTATTATGTGCCTAAGCTTCATTTCTGTATTATCTGTCAAGATTTAAGGAACCGGTCGCAGAATCCGGGCTCACTTTTCGAGGAATACCAGAATATGTGACAAACATCAGAATTCTGCGACCACTGGCAATACTATCATCGTAAAGCACGTTTTCGCCTGATTTCAAATTTCTTGAGCGAAGCAATCAAATCTTCTGCAAAGCTGTCGCTATCAAATATACTAAATGCGTGTGAACATACTAAAAGCACAGTCCGAACGTATTTAAACCCTGGTCACACTAGGCTGAAAAACGCCATAGATTTGAGGAGCAGAGTCTACTGTTTTGTGCAGAATCGCGAAATGTTGTGCTGTCACCCTAGAGGATTTCAAACTACAGTATCAGAATCTGGTGAATCTCTTGATTATTTTTTTTAGCAACCCCGAAAAGCTCTTTTTTCTTGGATCTAGTGGTCGAAAAATACTTCGGTGCCGGATGCTTCGAATAAAAAAGCCTAGTGTAGTTTTACCAAGCTCTTAGGGAATACGTCATCAGTTAAAATAGAAAAAAACATGACTATCTGTTATAAAGCAAAGTTATAAAGCAGATTGTATGTCGATACCTGTTCGAAAAAGTTATAATAGTTAACATACCTTCATCTCGGTTGATATCGGAATAACAATCTCGACGGCCATTTAAAAATATCAACCTCGCTGCGCTCGGCTGATATTTTTCATAACTTGCCTCGCCTTCGGCTCGGACAGGTTATTTTCAATAGCCGTCTCGTTGTTATTTTCCGATATCAACCTCGATGTCTGAAGTTAACCTTTAATACATTCTGAAGTATCTACTGTGGTGATAGATAGTCCTTAAGCCTAAGCTGACTGTGAATCATATTTGACGGTGCAAACGGACGAGTCAGCTACATTTATTAGAGCTATATTTCGGCCCTTCTTGGCAAGGGTCATCTTAGGCTCAGGCCCCTCAAGCTGGAAAATTAGCTTGTGGAAAAAGATTAAAGAATCTTCCTTAAATATCTAATTTTATGAACTTCTTCTCTAAAAATTCCAGATCAGTCTTTTGTTGAAGCTATTTTTCTTCAAACAGCCATTTTGAGGTATGTCCGGAGCATTATTATCGTCTCAGCAATCGAGTTGCGCACTGGGCTCTGTGGGGACTCGACTTGGTAACGTGCACAAACAGTCTGATGCGATTTTCCTCTTTCGCACCGAAATATTAAGTATGTGTTGTCGAAGCGAATTTTAAACCCAATCGGAATTTGTCTTATATGTCTAGAATTGCTATAGACAGTATAGACAGTTAGGTTAGTAATTTTGAAACCTTATGCATTTTGTAAGTAGTGAACTGAAAGACAAAAATGCTCATCAGCCGGGATTTGAACCCAGGACCCTCTGCTTACAAAGCAGGCACTCTTACGATTTGAGTTACCGAGGGGCTTGTGAACAGAGTTCGCAAACCAGTACAATAGTCTGATAGAAGCTGGCCATAGGAACAGTGATCCCGCCCGAAGGCAAATTCGTATAACCTGCTCACATCCCCATATCCAGAAATTAAAAATAACACATAGGTGGCACTTTAAACAAGGGACTTGTACCGTGACCAATAAACCAGAAACTGTTTAAATTTTATGCATAACAGGCATTGCCAGGAAGAAGCGAAAAACCACAGAACAAGCATTGGCTGACTTTTGTTTGTCGTCATAATATCGTCATAATACCAGGCAGCGCACGGAGTTACGGGAAAAGGCGGGGAACCCAGGGTCCAATTTTTTTAACGATCCGCCTTTTCCCGTAACTCCGTGCGCGGCCTGGAGCTCTATCCCAGGCGCACCACTTGGTTTAGGGAGCTGCAGCAGTCAGATTATTTTTACAGAAACCACAGAAAAAGCATTGGCTGACTTTTGTTTTTCGTCATAATATCAACTCAGCAGATACTTTTCCGCCGGTTTTTCGCTTCTTCCTGTCAGTGCTTGTTAATTCAGTTCAATTCAGTTCATTTTAATTTCTACATTCCTTAAAAGAAACAACGAACATAACGCTCCCAATAAGGGTACAACCATGTCGTGTGCGGGAGCGCACAACTTTCACTCACTCACAACAAACGATAACATACTTCTTAACGATAACATTTTTCTTTTCTTATACTCCATCAGTGACATTTTTATGTAAAGATGGGTAATAAATATATTCATTCATTCATTCATTCCTTCATACATGTCTCGTCTTAACGTTCTCTTTTATTTTTCTTTAAATGCGTAACATTTAATGCATAACTTTTCAAAATCACAAAAGATTACATCCCAAGTGTTGTCTGTTGAAATTGCGCATCCTTGTGCTATCGGTTATGAAACTTCTGACAGTGAAGTATCTTAGGTAACAAATTAAATGTTGGAATTTTTTTGTGAATGATTAAACCCCTTCGGCATTTCAAAGCTACCATCTACAGTTTCTTTTAAAGTCCTGACTGGTCACGGGAATCTCGGCCCTCTTGCATTGGCTAGCACCTTCACAACCCCGGTAGCGTAGATCATTCCCCAGGGCAGGGCTTGCGGCAAATCTGCCGGTAAGCACGTAACTCCTCTCTCTCTTCTTCTATAGTAGCCTACAAAATAACGTCTTTACCTTGTCCTATTTGTTCCCTTGCGATTTCGCTCCTAATTTCCGGCATAAATGAGTTTTATGACGAAGATACGGCAATTACTTGCTCATAATTCACCTTCATTTCCCGGAACCCGCTGCGATTTTCCCGAGATTTTTCGAAAATGGGAAACTTCTTCCGCCCACATAATAGTATCGGGAATTTGAAACTGTTTCAAGCTAGACCCATGGATCCAGTACGGATAGCTTTATGATCGCGAATCCTCCGAAGGGTTGCTCAATCCCAAAACAGGTGTACATTAGTAGGGATAGTTCTGTTTTATACATTATTTGTACTCCTCAGGTCTGAGGGAAATAAATGAATAAATATAAATAAATTAAATGTCCAACCAGTGCCCATGGCAGGTTATACAGTTGTTGCTCGGTCTTCCCGCTCCCTTAGATCTTTTCCACCCAGTCGTAAAATAGTAACTATCCAACGAATAATTAAAAGTAAAATTAGTCACACCCAAGAAAGGGCAAATATTCCTTGAGCCCAAGCTGACTTTGAAACATATATTCAAATAATGCATAAAAAGATATGTCGGCTACGGTGCTTTGGCAGCAATATTTCGTCCCTTCTTGTCAAGGGTCCTCGTCAGGCTGTCAATCTTCAGGGTGAACTTCGGGGAAGGAAACAAGCCTGCAATCAATTGATTCGTCAATCAAGAGCATCGTAGCTGACATATCCAGTTTATGCATTACTTGAGCATAAAGGACAAAGACGCTAAGTTACAACTAAAAACAAAATAATTGAAGTATCCCTCAATTGAAAGAGCATCTTTCAAAGAAGAGATCTATCAATATAAATTGCAATATTTTATTAGTAATTAAGTGATCAAACAACAGCACTAAAAGTTTCCGCAAACAATATGCTAACCCGATTCGTTGTGTAAGATTTATATTTAGTCTCTTTGATTCGTATTTTTTATTTTATTCCCCGAGTTTATATATGTATCCGAGGTATCATAACTTATAGACATATGTTAAGTGATCTATATATTACTGATATATATATATTGATATACGTATATTAAGTGATCGATATGAAATGATTGATATTTATTACCTTAAAAGCCCAAGACAAAATACGGAATATAACTAAAAGAGACAAAGAATTCTACGGAAAAAATTAAAGAATTAATTAAGAATAAGCTATCTTCTATCCAGTTCACTGAAAGATGGACCAGACAGAGCAAATAAAAATACCCATTCACACATGAAGAAAAGAGAACAACCAGAACTAAACACTAGAAAAAAAACTTCCAGTTTAGGGGCGGCTTGGAGGTTTTTCTGCAAACTTAGAAAACAATTTATGTGCAAAATCAAGGGTATCTTGACAGTTGCATCTCTCTCGAAGCTTCCCGTTCCTGGGGACACACCTTTTGTGGATTTTAGTTGAGACTCAGAGAGTTAGGCTAAACCTAATTTCAGAAACGTGTTTCCGCACGTGATCATGGTCTCCTGAATCTTTGCGAAAGTCGGATCCAGCATTCACCTTTGTCTGCCAAGGTCTCCGCCTCCCTTAAAGTTTAACTGAATAGCCAAATTGTGTTTGTATGATTTGATTGAATATATTAAATTATTTGGATTGTGATAAGGTATTTTGTGTCACTGTTTATTCTAGTATGAGGTTCGAAATATCTATTGCCGTCCTCACCACAAAAATCTTACTATGACACTGAAATTTGAATCTCAACACAAACACGGCTTTTCAGTAGCCAGTGGTGAACATGGTGAGCATTGCTCACTGGCTGCACACTTATTTTTCATAAATCTCTTTCGTCAAACAAACAACACAGGTACAAGCGCATAAAGGGAACCGCAAATTCGACAGAGAAAGTCCACTGTACGAAAATCGATTATTTATCGACCTATTTATCCAACTCCCAACCCTGGACGTGTTAGTCATACTCAGATTTTTAGCTTCTGCTTGGTACAACCACAAATACAGCCAAGATTTCGGGCATGAGATATAGCGACATGTTTTAATCAAGAACAGAAATAAAACCGAAAGATTAAAAGCTTTTCGTTCAGTAATACTAAAGTCAAGGAACTATCGCATAGTAGCCTATGTACGAAGGTGTAATTTCGGAAATGAGATTCTAGTACCAGTTCCATATGGTCAGCAAGTAACTTCTAGCTGTTATGAATCTCTACTCACAGTCTGTCCCTCTCTTAGTTCGGTGTGCGTTGTGAATCAATGATTTTCTTTGGACGTAAAATCCTTCCGTCTATCCAGAACCACACTATCCTACGCCCCTACGGCAATGGGATTCTAAAACCATCTATATTAGGTCTGAAAGTAACTTCTAGCTTTTATGAATCTCTACTAATAAATCTTTCCCTCCGTTTGTTCCGCGAACTTCGTGAATCACTGGTTTTCTTTCGATATTGAATCCTTCCGTCTGTCCAGAACTGCTGTCCTACGGTGCGATGCACCCGTAAAGAATCGTCCGCGTTTGCAGCTGAAGCTGGAGACAGTAAAGCAAAAATAAACAGTCACCCTAATACTTTTCGCCGTTTTTCATTTCCTTTTTCAGTACAATATAAAATAAAATGCAGTAGAAAAAGCTTTCGCCTCTAAATAACTATGAGAAAATTGGAATAATCGTACTGATCGGACTCAAACATCCCATCTAGTAATGGCAGTGCAAAAATCTTTGTGCCGGCGTTTGTATTATTTTATATATTAAATGTGTAAGTGCTATATCGAATGAAGTTTAGCCGGCAAAATTATCTCGCTATCAAATTTATCTGAATAAATCTTACTTACATGCTCCCCACCACCCGCTCACCACTTTCACCTTATGAATGTCTCCGGGTACACCAGAGGGGTACACCTAATCCAATCTTAGCCGAACTCACTGTTGATATTAGAAGCTTTTCATCCAGCAATAATCGAGTCAAAGAAGAGCCGCCCACCTTTCGCAATATAAATATCTCCCGGAGGCACTTATATCCAGTCTGGGATCGACTAAAAAGAAGCACGGCTCGGCACGGCACGGCACGACACGACATAGTGTGAGAGGCACGTGTACTAAAAAGAGGCACGAAAACTAAAAGGATGCCGTGCCTCTTTTTAGTCAATCCCATCCAGTCTTAGTCTGTTATGTGTTGGTGTTAGCAGTGCCGTCACGTATGGGGGAAGGGACCCCTCCCACCCACCCCCAATGTTATCAGCAAGTCGGTAAGAAATACCCGGGTCGGCGCGAACCACCGCGACTTTTGTAAAAACAGTCGATTTTTGTCTTGGAAACATTGGTTTTTCTTAAAACAGTTGGTTTCTCTTAACAATCAGTCGTGTTTTCGTCAGAACAGTCGTCTTTTTCTTGAAAGCAGTCGTTTTTTTCTGCAAAAACCGTGGGTAAAAATGACCAGCCAATCGGTAAATACCCCCCCCCCCCCCCCCCCCGAACATTTTGGCTAGTGACGCCTCTGGAGGTAGGTCACCACTATTAAAGTTTGACCGAATAGGTCTGACACTCGGCAGGTCTAGTTACACATCACTTATTTACTTAAATAAGCCTGCAACTCCGATAAGAATTCGTTACTTCGTCTGTCCGCTATCCACAGATAATCAGTTTCATCGAATGAACTTGTTCTGTCGGATTTGCGATACCTCTGTATGCTTGTCACTCTACGCTCGAAATAAAGGTAAAAAAAAAAGAGTAAAAATGCAGATTCCTTGCAAGACGCATCTTAACATCATTTGCTTACTTTCTTGAGCCGCGATTTTTTCCTAGCTTCTTTAGCCATGGAAAAGCGGGCTTCTGTTGACATTCACATTGTCCGCCTCTGGTTGAATTTTCGGTTTTTCAGGCGGCGCACATTCTGACCATTACTACTAGAGCGCCGGGTGAAAAAACAGAAACAAAATCCCTTACACGATTTAAAATACTTCGTTGTATTTAAATATCGGAAGTAAAATAAGTTTCCTTTCCAGTTACACTTTAAAAGCGTTCCATCCAGCATTAGTCTATCAAAAGAGCACCCGCTAGATGCATGCGAAAGTATTTTCAAAAACGTGTTTCTACTACCATGCTCCCCACCGCCCACCATCAGCTCTTTCGGAAAATGAACATCTCCCGGATGCACTTATCCAGTCTTCGTCTATGTTGGTCTAGCTCCCCACTATTAAAAGCTTTTCCATCTAGTAATCTCCGACACGTTGTCTAGCAACCAAAGAACACGTGTGATGGTCTAATTGTTTAAACGTGCTTGTTATTCCGTGGTCCCGGAAAAACCATTCCGTTGGGCGGAAAGTCCAAAGTGGTTTTGCATCCTCGGGGAAAGAAGTCGGAATTGTTTACCGATCAGAGGCGTATTACTCTGTATAAGAAAAGAAGTTTTCTGGACGGTTTCTCTTGGTGGTTATTCACTGGCTGGCTCGTGCATACTTTAGGGATTTACGACACCCTTATCTGTCAACGGTTCTTTTGAGGAATGAGCGGTCGAGGAAATCTGATGATTTTACTGTCATCACTGTCCGTCATGGCCGAGTGATCAGCGCGCTGGATTCTAATTTTCCTGATTCCTGATCCCTTCCTGGTTCGATTCTCGGTGGTGGGGGGGGGGGGGGGGGTTGCGATGGGTGTTAGTGGCGATGACAAGCCAAAATCCACCAAGCCTCAAATGAAGACGAGCTTCACAAGCTGCCTGGTGAAATTTAGGGAAAGGGAAAGTTGTGGGAAAGAGAAAGTTGTGGGAAAGCGCCAGGATGACTTTCCCCAACAGCCCATTTCGTTTCCTGGTTGAGGGTAATGAATCGGGGAACAATACAGTGCTATGTATGTCACCTAACTTTCGGCCCTCCATTACTTTTGTTTAATCGTATTATTAAATATTTTCGGATAATCAGACCTGAACCTAAGGGAAATCCTCGCAGTTCACAGTGTTTCTGCTAAGACGATACCATTAACCACCTTTTTGGACAGTGCCAAGAGCTTCCTTCATTCGGTTTAGTTGGGATGGGATGGTTGATAGTGTTTTCTTCCCTAGTATCTTAAAGTCTACAAATAAAAGTATAATTCGCGAGATCGTTTTTTGTTTTGTTTTAAATGCATTAAAAGAATAAACAAGTCTGCGTTTCTATTTCTATTTGTATGAATTTTTGTTGGCGCCCTAGGCGTCTGTTGTATGACCGTATTTGGCTTTCAATAGATTATACTAAACCTGGACATGGTTAGAATTACAAAAAATTTAATAGGATACGAACAACCAGAGGCGTTACTATCAAAAATGTTTGGCGGGGGGGCTAGGGGTTTACCGACTGGCTGGTAATTTTTACCGACTGTTTTTGCAGAAAAAAAAAAACTATTTTCAAGAAAAACTGCCGTTTTCAAGCAAAAAATGACAGTTTTGAAAAAAAGTCGACTGATTTTCTGAAAAACCGACTGTTTTGAAAAAAAATTAACTGATTTTCAGAAAAAAATGATTGTTTTCGTTAAAAAATATCAGCTGTTTTGACCGACTGGCCGAAAATATTGGGGGGTGGGGCTTCCACCTCCCCAGTCGTGACGTCGCTGTGAACAACAATCTCTTACATGTGATACACCTAAAATGCCTAAAACTGACACAGTTCAACTGATTGTTACTCTGCGTCACTCCAATTTTTTCTAAGGGAACGGGGGATTTGGTATCTGGTGTCTCACACTACAAGGCACAAATGACATTAAGAGCTCAAAAGAAACTATACAATTTTAATTTTAATTTTTTATCCTTCTTTTTTGGGCGTTTTTTCTCGTTCAACTTTCAATCAACTTTGAGCTTGTGTGTATGCGTAGGTTCTTCCTTGTCTCCCGAATATTAGGTAGGTAGGTAAGCTACTGATTTTTTAACCCGCCATTCTTAGAAAGTGGAGTAAGGGAAAGAAAAATAAAACATAAGAAATAGACTAAATTTTCAATCTTCTGCCAAGAAGCAGGGGATAACTCGTGCGTTGGTTGGGCCCAGTTGTCCATGATTTTTGAAAGCAACGAGGAAACATCCACAAGCGTAACATTTGCATCTTGTATTTTGAACTTCTTCTTCAATGTATGGTTATGACATATTTTTTAAGAGTTGAGCAGGTGCTTCGCGTATTTAAAACAACACGATGCCGTCTTTTTGATTCGCCGAACATGAGTGACACCAGAGCCTCGTTTTTGTTGCAACAGCGCTGCCGCATCGCTACTGCAGCACTTCTTTGCTTTTGCACAATATGCGTTTTTGAATTCACTTTCTTCTTGGTTGATCGGCAGCGCTGCAGCACCTTGCAGGGAAACACGAACTTGGTCGGTGACCAAAGGTTCGTTCCAGCTCTGCCCGAAAGTTACTAAATAGTTACTTTTCAGTCACTTTCACCGTTCCAGCTCGTCAAAAAGTTACAGGGAGCACAAGGAAGATCGTTACTTCGAAGTAACTTTTTGTAAAGATAGTACCCGACCGTCTTTAGCACTTTCACTTTCCAAGAGCCTCAGAAGTGAACTCGGGGCAGCAAAATCAGACAAGGTGTAATTGCTAAAATAAGCAGGAAATTATTATGTGATCTTCAGCTGTACTTGGCCTTTAGCTTCTCTTCAAATATGATTTGCTGATTAACCCCAAAGTATTTTTTTTGTAAACCTCGTTGACGATTTACCGGTCGGTTTGGTGACTTGCTTGGGACTGTGGCAGGAATGAATTTGAAACGCCTGTAACTCAGATGGCAATTTTTGCACTATATAATATTAAGTTTCAAATTAAACTTAAATAATATTGTCCATTAAATTTCTCAGAGTTATTTAGAGGCGAAAGCCTTTTCTGTTGCTTTGTATTTTAGTGTTGTCATTATTCTATATATTGTAGGAGAAAAAGATAATTGACTTATGAACCTTGTTAACCACCTTTGAAATCATTGGCTTCTAGATAGTAGAATCTTGGGCGTTCCATTCGTTATAAAGACTAAACATTGTGCTAACAAATTTGCTCGGGAATAAGAACGACTGTTGCGATTCTGGCTAGGAAACAATTATAGTTAAAATAAGGATTTGGCGACCAAAAAGACACAACCGGAATAGAGACAGAGAATTAACGGGCACATAGTCAATGTCACTGCTCCATTAGCTCCTCTTCTCCTTCACTTGAAGAATATGTTTCAAAATAATTACCAAGCCGTTCTTTTGCAGCAAAACCAAATAATTTTGTTCTGTTCATCCTTCCCCATCTCTTCTTGAATTCAAGAAACACGCGCTATCTCGTCCTGTAGTAACTCGTCCGTTCCAGGTAGTAGTTAATTTCTGACGTCACACGTAGTTACTCCGAAGTAACTCCGAAGAGGGGCTGGAACGAACCCCAAGTCCGTGATTCTTGAGAAGCGCTGCCGTCTTCCTCGGAAGCACTGCAGTGCAAAAACGGATGTAGAAAGAATCGTCCGAGAAGGGAACCTGCAGCATGCAAGAAAAACGAGGCTCAGTCACGAGATGGTACAGAAGGAGTGCAGAAGCTGCCGTACAAATTTCTCAAAGCTTTAAGCCGCGTTCACATTGACGGGTATTTCCCACTAAGCTACGCAACCTGTGCGTTGCGCTTGTGGCGACGCAACGCAGAGCTTACGCAGACAAATAAAATGGAACGCAAGAGTAGAACCAATTTCTATTCTTGCGTTGCGTCGACGCGTTACACATGAGATTTTTTAGTGAAGAATTTAAGTTTTTGAAGAGAAACTGGAGAATAACCTACTACTGATGAAGAAAAACTTACTAATGATGATTAAAACTTACTGATTAATGAAATAAATGAAAATTTCGTAGAGGAAGCTGAAAGAGGAAAATATAAATACGCAACTAGCGTGACATGTTCTCGCGCAGGTGTGAAAGATACGCTACAAAACGCAAGATAAACGCATATGCGACGCGTCGCAACGACGCGTCAATGCGAAAGCGGCTTTACGGTTATAGCGTTGGGGACGATACTCCCGTAGGTGGTACGGATAGATTTACAAACTTCTTGAACAACTAAGAGCAAAATTTTAACGATGAAGATTTGAATGTTATGCCAAGCCATCGTAGAGAGTCTGTGATTGGACGATGAAAGATCCTAGAGATGATCCCACGGACGTACCGGCCCTGGTCTGAACCTACAACTTGGGTGGAGTGTCGGTTCACAAATGCCCTGAACCCACAACTCCACCCATCACCTCCACCTTCACCCCATTTAACTTTTTTAACCACCTTACTAAAAGGATCCGATTCCGGCACTCAAAGTGGCTTAAATTACCCATTCAGTCTCTGGTTTCCCAGGACATATCCATTACTCCTTCTCTAATTTAGATCACGTTCTTATTTTTTCATTAGCGATGTGCTTTTAGTGGTCATCGCATTTCTTTTCTTTCGTCCCCACGAGTAGTTATATAAAGGGGGTTCTAGCTCACCATCCCCCCAATTTCAAAACCCCATTTTAACATCAATTTCTTAAATTTTAACATCCTTTTTACCAAATTATCCCCCTTTTTAAGAACATTTTTATTTTCTTACTTCCAAAATAAAGGATACAAGAAATGAGAATATTACCCTTTACTACATATAAAATACTACAATATACTACTACTTCTTTTTTTTTACATTTTTCATTTTTTTATTCAAATATTACTGAGTAAACAGTTCTAAATCCACATATGTTTCTTTGTTCTTGTTTTCGCGTACAATCGGTTGCAAAACTAGATTTTTCTTTAAAAGTAATTCGTTAGCAATGGCATTATATTTCTGTGTTATAAACAAATCACAGGGTTTGTCATTATGATTAATAACTACAACCAACTTATCACCATATTTTGTCTTAGCAATTCTCATTTTAACAATAGTATATTTCAATCCAAGAACTAGTTCTTCTTTCCTGATTGTCTCATTGTATTTATTCATTCTGATTGTATTCAAGACTTCCTTTGCGGACTCCATTTATTAGGGGATGATTTTATTAAATAAAAATCCAGACTCACAAACTCACATACATATTTTTGTTAATAATACCTAATGTAGCTTTTCTTTCATAATATATAACACAGTAAACATTATATGGTACGGGTTGATTATCTTTCAACGTTAAACTTATTTCAATATCAGCAGTTGTTCCATTATAAATATTTGACTCGTGTTTGGAAACATCGAAACAGAATAGTGGATATACTTCTTTAAATTCTTCTATACTAACAACACTACCAGTATCAAATGCTAATTGTTTATAACCCAAATGTATGAACCTATTGTAAAGATTTGAGTATTTACATTTGTCATCGCTAAAATCACATTTAAGTGGTTCTTCGGAATATTTATCCCCATTAATTCTAAGTTCTATGTCTGTTAAATTCATATGATCAAACACCATATTATTCATTAATTGATTGTTATGCTTTTCATTTTTCTGTAGCATCACAACTACTTTTGTTGGATTGTTTCTCTCAGATATAACTTTCCAAGTGTGTTCCTTATTTTGACTAACATCGCTTTTATAAGTATTACATGCTTCCCACATCAGATTATGCTTTTTATCCTTAGCAAGACCCTTTTCTAATTCACTCATCATTTCGATACTAGGAGCTACAATAGGGATCTTCCAGGATAAATACTCGATTACTACTTTGAAATTAGTATTTCCATTTCTTATAATCATGTTGTTATCATCATTTCTTCTTAGAAATAATTTATGCGATGCACCTCTGAAGAATCGTTTGTTTCCTTTCAGAAATCCAAACAATTCTGATAATGGTAAATACATATTTACTAATTTACTGCTCTTTGTTCTGTTATATCTTTTTTCAAATCCTTTATTATAATTATTATTATTTCTCAAACTGACTGTTCCACCCCCTGCTGCAGCCCCTGCTACTACTGGAGTTGCAGTAAACGAAGCAATAACAGGATTAATTTCTTTTCCTTGATTATAATCCTTATACCAGAAATGATTTCTTGCTGCACTTCTAGAATAATCATCAGAGTATTCAATCAACTTTGTAACGGTAGTTGTAATACCAACATGATTAATTTTTTCAACCGATTCATCGTTTATTACATATTCAGCGGTACTGAATAAATTAAATCCATTATTCGTTAAAGTAGCAATATCGGTTGCAGCTATATTATCTCCATTTTCTTTCACTATTCTTACACTAACATCAAGATAACTTTCACTTGGATAAAACCAGGAATCTAATTTCTTCGTTACGAATTCAAACTCTGATTTATTAGATACATTCACATCTGTTTCTCGAATTTCTTTAAATTCGTATCTTACCACTGTATCATCAACAAGCGGTTCATCAAAAATGTTCCATTGCGGACTGATAACTTTATTTACTGCCATTTATATAAGAAAGAAATTATTAAATAAAACTTATTTCAGAATCTTTAATCCATTTCCAGTCATTAACGTTTTGATCAAGTCCTGACTTCTTTGATTTAAAATCCTTTTATTTGTACCGATAAGATCCTTCATCGATTTTTTGTTTCCAATTACATCAATGAGTTCTTTCTTGTTTACATCGATCAGATCTTTCCCATATTCTATTGCTCTGTTTTTCAACAACTCAAATCTCGGTTTAATAATATTATTATACATTGACATAGCCCCATCTTTTATTTGTTTTGCTGACGTTTGAAATAACTGGGAATTAACAATGTTTTTGAATACACTACCGATTCCACTTCCATACTGCTTTTTATAAAGTAATCGCTTATTATTAATCAACATTTATAGGTAAATAATTTTATTTCACTAATCCTTTAAGCTTTTCTTAAATGCAGTACGTATCCAACGTTATCACCATTCAAATCGATAGGTCTTCCCAACTGATCAGTAATTGTCATTCTCAAGGAGTAAATAAAGTCTTTTGTATTAATAGGAAGGTAGATTAATTGTCTAGGATTCTCAACAATTTGACAACCCGGTTCTGTATTCGGAACAAATGTCCAAATGACATCTGATTTACTTTTGTTTACGATAGAACTGTTTACAAGAGAGCAGTGAATTTGAATTTTATCAACGCTTCTTGTTATATTCGGAAGCTTTGTACCTTCATTGATTTTCTTAGATATCTCACTATCCTTCTCAAATCCTAAAATCTGACACAAGTCACTATTAAATCTAAACACATATTTTTCTTGTAATAGTATGACAAATCTCATAGATGCTGGATTGGATGAAATTACAATAGGACATTTATCTTTTGGGGTATCAAAATACTGACACAAAAAATAATTCAAACAATCATCGTTATACATCCCATTAGGAATAGTAACATTCATCCATTCTGTTGCATTATTATCTTCATCTTTCCTGTATTGAAATGTATTATTTCCAAATTTATCACTTATATTATGCCATGAATACCACAAAGTACACTGATTCAAACCTATTTCATAATCCCAATTACGATTCAATTCGATTGGTTGACTAAATGTTATATCAATGATACTTTCATTACCTTCAATGTTTAACAACACCATTTATTAGAAATAATTTTTATATATTGAATTGTAATTTCTCTTCGTAAGAAATTTATTTCGCATTAACGAATCCAAAATATCAATAGCTTCATTTCTCACCTCATCAGATGTATTTCCGTTTACTCTGCTACCTATCAAAGTGTATAATTTTGAAATCATTTCATCACAATTCATAAATACACCAGTTCCTTGTTGGTTGACTAATGGGGAATTAGTTCGAATGCTGGTTAACCTCTCCTTGTATTCTCTTATAAATTCAAGGATTTCATCATAGCTAGAGTAACCTTTACCTTTTTTCCCGCCATAACTTTGACTTAGAGATGTCAAACGTTCTAGAGCCTCATCTATATCCGTATGATGCTTAATGTAATACGTAGGCATTTTAAAATAAGTATCAGTGCCACCCCGCGATTCTACATGTTTTAAATTAATCTGATTTAACAACTCTTGGGTAATATCTTTATTCATATCAACGGATAGTGGTCCTAAATTGGGAGAAGGTTCTAAAGCGGGTGCTCGACTCACTTCCTCTGAAGTAGTGGTCTGTAAAGCTGTTTTAAATGTATCACCTAATCTGAGAAACCGTCTTCTTGAATTATTATCACCTTCCTGTAGTTTATTAATTATCGTTTCAGCGTTCTCTTGTAATTTTTTGATGGTGTCTTTAGTGTTTTCTTTTTGTGCTATAATAACTGGAGCGTTTAATTCTGAAGCATATTCCCGAAATCCTGCCTTCTCCATCTCATTTTGCTGAACCTTGCTTCTCTGAATTTCTCTGTTCTTCACTATATCCGATAACATATCACTCAAGCGTCTTGAATCCATTTATATACAAGTAATTTTATTTCATAATAAATTTTGAAAGTTCTTTTTCATAAAACCCTCCTTGAATTAATTCCCCACTTTTGTCAGATATTTCATAAGTAATGGGAATGGTAGGTCTGATGGTTGCTATCTGAAATACCTCATCCGTATAATTAGGTAAATATCCTTTATCGAAAATACTTTTTTCTTTTTTAATTCTGACTAAATCCCCTACTTTGACGTTTCCTGTGATTTTGTAGTCATCTACTGGAGGAAACAGAGCACTAAAAACCTTTTTCTGATTAACCTTTTTACTAGCATCAACTGGTTTCATTTGTATTGAACGGTGGTACGAGTTATTATAATTACTCACAAATAAAGGTAAAATATCAATCCAATTAGTAGTGTTATTGTGAGTGAAATATTTCCATAACTTGTCTTTCAGCGTTCTATTGAATCGTTCTACAATTTGCGCTTTCAATTCGCTTTCAGATGCAAACCAGTGTATATCGTTATTTTTCAAAAAAGATTGAACATTTCTCATCACAAATTCTTTACCTTTATCAGTTTGTAGTTTCTTAGGAATTCTTTCTTTAAATATAACACTGAATGCTTTTATTATTTCAGCACCCGTTTTGTCTTTCAGAGGGACACACCAAGCATATTTACTAAAGCAATCAATAACAGTTAAAATGTAATTTGTTTTATTATTTTCTTTTTTATATTTCTGCATGTCAACTAAATCAGCTTGCCATTGCTCATCAACATAGTGAACATACACTCGCCTCCTTTCAAAGTTATGATAGGAAGGTTTGTGTAACGTATACACATTCTCATTTTGCAACACATTTTTTATTTTATCCTTGGAAACCTTAACACCATTTTCTTTTAATTTTCTGTAAATATCATCCACACCTGAATAATTAGAATAATACGTCTTTAAAATATCTGTTTCTGCGTTGAGGTTTTTTTTAAAAAGCGATTTTTCCTCGACCCGCAAATAACACAATTCCCTTTCAGCATTGGAACATTATTTTTTTGTGACACTGCCTTAAACATTGATTCAGTGTCAGTGCTCTTTTTACATTTCATACAATAAATCTCCATTTATTAGAAAATAATTTTTATAAACGAAAAGCTACCAACTTCATTTTGCGCTTAATGTAGGAAATACAGTGAAGTCCACAGTTTACTTCGTCTATATTTTGGACAGCAAGATTTTCATAAGCTATTTTTTTCTTTGAAGTTCTTAGATATTTAACTATTTCTTTTCCTGGAGGAATACCGAAAGAATCGAAAAATTCGACATAGGGGGATTCAGGTAGATTACAATAGGCAACCCAATGTGTTCCAGGCATTCCACGTTTGTCATAGTTGATTACACCACATTCCGAATCGTTTATATGTTTGGGTAGCGTATCTAAAGAGAACACACCTCTAAACTGTGGTATACTCCCTAATGCATCCATAATATCAAAATTGGTTAGAGGTCCTACTTTACTTTTGCTTCTTTTTTGATGTCCCCGTTTTTTGACTTCCTAGGCCTTCCACGTACCCCATGACCGACAACTTTTTGTGTTCCAGGAAGTGTTAGCGCTCCACCTGTGTTGACATCATCGGTTTTTTCCTTCTTAGGTCTACCACGTACACCATTACCGGTAACTTTTTGTGTTCCAGGAAGTTTTAGCGCACCACCTGTGTTGGTCATTTTATCCATAATTTTCTTACCAGCGAATGTACCCAAAGCAGCAGCACCACTTGTTAAAGCTGCCTTACCAAGGGTAATTGCTAGCGGTATTAAAAATGGAAGTAATCCACCTTTTTGAATCGCTTCTCTCATCTGCTTGTATGATACATCAATATCACAACCCTTATTATTCATTTTACATGTTTCAATTTTATCAATTTGTCGTTTACTTAAAAGTAACTTGACTGGTTCCCGTTCATTTTGTCTACTATGACTAACACGTATCTGACATTTTTGTTTAGCATCAAAACATTTCTTCAGCTTTCCTTTCTGAAGCTTTGACAAATAAACTGTATACTCCATTGTTTCAACCATTTATTAGGGAATTAATTTATCATATAAATTTTATTTCTTTAGTTTAGTTTTCATGAAGTCTTCTGTTTTCTTAACAAAATCTTGATCAACAGGTTTTTGCTCTAAAAGCCTTTTTAAAATGTTTACGACTGCTCTTTCAATACCATTGATATGCAGATTTTGGTCCAAATCATTTGAACCAATAAAACTGCTAATTTTTTGTTGGTTTTCGAGCTTTTTCTCAATACTTTTCCTAAGGTCAAGAAGCTTTTTGTCAATACTTTTGCTAAGGTCGCCAATCTTCGTTTCAATACTTATGCTAAGGGCTTGTTGGTTTTCGAGCTTTTTGTCAAAATCTAAAAGATACGTAGTTAACGTTCCTAAATTAACAGCATCATGTTTGTTTCTAGGATCTTGAACATTTGTGATAACTTTATTCCCAGCATCAAGTTCTTTATCAGTAACCTGAATTGTTGGTTTTACAAATAATCCTTTATCTTTGATCCTTACCATTGCATTGTCAGGAGAATCATCTACCAAGGTTAATCTGTTAATATCTTCGCTAAAATATTGATTGGCTTGCACTTGTTCTGCAGTTATTTGTTCTTTAAACTGATTCAAAATAATAGTCATCAACCTTAAGCTAATCGCATCCTGATCTGCTTTGGCATCACCTAAATTAACAATTCGCCTATCCTGTAGGTTAATGTTACCGTTTTCGTCAGTAACTACCTTTACATTCGATTCGTTACTAACCTTTTTTCCGACACTACCAAATTTATTCATTTATTATAGAAATAAATTATCCGGTAAATTTTTCAAAGTTTTTCCTGTACTTAAGGGTTTTATCTTTTATTTTTAAATCTATGAAGAAAAAACCGTAGCCCTTGGTTGCAGTCTCGAATTGTTTGAGAAATTTTTCATCGTCTATACTGGATACATGGCTTTGTCTTATTAATTTTACTTCTTTTGGATTAGAACACTGAAAGAATGCAAAATAATTGCACTGGAGTCTTACCACCTTTGGCGTTTTATGATAGCTTTGAGACAAGTAAATAATTGAGGCATTTTTCTTTCTTCCTCTTATGAATAAATCTTCTATTTTCTTCTGGTCTTTTTCAGTGACAAAATCGTCAAAGATAATCAAGTTTTGGTACTCAGGGTCTAAGTCGTCCACATCGACAATATCATCAAGATTGTTACTTACTGTTAAGACTTTCGATTTGCATTGTGACTCCAAAGTGGTTAAATTGGTTATAAGGTCTTGATATTTATCTTCTTCAAGATCTTTAGCATACAAGTATATTCGGTTGAAACAAAGATATTCATAAATTAAATTCAAAAGAAGGTTAGTTTTCCCTGTTCCAGAACTTCCACAAATTAATAATCTAAATGGCCACTGAGGTGCAAGGTCGTGCTTATTCTGATAAGTGTTCTTTTCACTAAAGTCATAGACTTTGATTGGAGCCTTTTCATTCATTTATTTAGGAAGAATTTTTCATTATAAGATTTACTTGAGTATTTTAAGTATATACTTGATTTTTTGAAGTAGGTACTTGAATTTTTTAAGTAGGTACTTGAATTTTTTAAGTAGGTACTTGAATTTTTTAAGTAGGTACTTGAATTTTTTAAGTAGGTACTTGAAGTTTTTAAGTAGGTACTTGAAGTTTTTAAGTAGGTACTTGAAGTTTTGAAGTAGGTACTTGAATTTTTTAAGTAGGTACTTGAATTTAATGTTTATAACCTAAAGGTAAAGTGTGTATTTTATCGCTTGTTACTATCCTTTTATCATCCTTAGGATCTAACGCTTTTTTATTCTGTTCTTCTAGAAACATATTGTGCTTGTATGATCTTAAGTTATACTGGGTTATAGAAAGGTTTTCCGTTTTACCAAACAGTACATCCTTATAGTTTTGAATCGTAATTTTATCTTTAACTATATTGGTTTTTATTCCTTTCAGTTTTTTGCTAGCTTTTGAAGGGTCTTGGTTGTCCTTTAAATAAGCATATACCTTTGATCGTAATCCAACAAACTCTGTCATAACCTGTCCACCTAATTCATCTTTCATCATTCCTATCACTTTCTTATTTACACTAGGAAACCCATATGGATTATCTTTCGCATAATCAGATGTATCGAACCTCTCATTCAAATCTTGTTTGATATCTTCATAGAAATCTTCGGTTCGAATGTCGTATATGAAAGAATCAGTGTCCATATAACACAAATCAATTTTATCTCCATATTTAGGCTTCATATAATCATAATGGAATTCATACATCAATAACTTGGATAGTTCTAATACAGCAAAGCCGATGTACATTGGTTTGTCTAATTTTATCTTTTCCTTTGACATTCTTGCTACTGAAAAGTTTTCACTGAATATTATTTCAGATTTAAAGTTGGGTTTCTTTATTATTTTTTCTCTTGTTGTATCATCCGTTATTATTTCCATATCCGCTCGCTTCCTTACGTTTTCCATAGTTTTTCCAAAGCAAGCATTATTCATAAGCTTAAAGAAATCCTTTTCAAAATCATTTGTACCTTTAGTTCTAAGTGCTGTGTTGTGGTCTATATATCCGTTTAAGTAAGCACTTTCAGTGAATCCTAGTATTCTGTGTACTCTTTTCAATATCAAACCTTTTTGTAAATAGAATTCTAGGTTCCTGTGGTGAACTACATAGTTAGTTTTATCTAATACTGTGGTACATAGCTTACCGTTAAAGTGTTCGGGTGCTAATGGTAAATCCTTGTGTAATTCGTGTAGTTCTTTTGGATATTCTAAGTCTACCTCATATATAGCACCCACATCTTGTCTCACCGACTTAATCGTAATCACCGACTTGATATGACTTTTCAGATGGTTGTAATACTCGATTGATTCATATTCATTCCTTTCTTTCAAATCATCCGGTATGGAAATGAATTGGAAATCATTCGCGGGTAAATTCTGCGACATCGCCCACCCATATAAATTATTTTTATCCAAATACACTAAATAATTAGATGGCTTATTCTTATTATAATCACTTGTATATTTATTATTTGCTTTTGCGTATCTTTTTATACATTGGGATACACCACCTCTTATTCCTTTTTCTATAAAGGTATACATGTCTTCCTTTGAGAATAACGGCAAGTCTACTTTCGAATGCTTTAGGAAAGCATCCCATGTTAGTCCTGGAGCTGAGAAGTAATGAAGTGGATCCAGATCATAATTATGTATACACACATTTCTGAAATTCTCCACAACGTCTGATAGAATTAACACATCACTTTTTAGGTACAACTTGGTATAATCAAGTAATGTTTCACAGTTAAATTGCTTCCATATAGATACCGCTCTTTTATAATCACTTTTGTCAATACCTTTCCCCGTCAACCTAGAATAAAAGCTTTCTATTGGTGGTAAGTTTGTACAATTCATTTTATCGAAACTATCCACGAATTCATAGGGATACACACCTTTTTTAATTATTTCTTTGAATTCATCGTCATTTTTGAAGCTGTTAGATGTGTACTTGAAATTCTGTCTTAGATGATTACAAGGTACTTTGCAATCACATGTTGCTAAATTTGCTGATAGTTTGTCTAAAGATGAAGCCATAAATCTAATTGAATCTATAAACCGCATCTCATATTTTATTTCCGTATCCGTCTTTCTTATACTTATTGATTTCGAGAATGAGATGAAACTTTCTGCACTTTCAAAAATTCCGTTATCAGGTATCAATTCTCTAACAAATAAATGAGAGTCATATTTTGATAAATTATGCATTACTACCGGGATATGCCTAGGAATCCTGTATTTCATATTACATTCAGCATGAGCAAATCCCCTATCTTCTCCTGTCATGTGGTCGTGATCAAAGTGAGGATTTTCAGTAATTTCAGTTGTACAGATGTGACAAGTCTTATTAGTTAGTTTATTCCATTTATTCACAATTTCTGCATTGGTATAAGTATGGTTTCTTTGTCTGCTTTCATATTTGTTTGCAATTTCTGTGGATACTTTTGTAACGGTTTTAACAAAATGTTTTGCAGCGTCTTCACCGAAATAATCGTAGTATTTGTTCTGGTTTGTATCAAAGGAACAGCATACCTGAAATCCGTAAGCAAATGGCTTCTGTTTGGCCACTTTTATTGTTTTCTTCCCGTTTACTTGATTGTACTCTTCGTTATAAGACTCAAAGTCGGCTATTATGCAATAAGGTACTTTCATTTGTTTTGCAATATTTTTATATTGTATACTTGAACCTTCAGGAGGCATTATAATATCAGGATCTTCGCAATTATTTTTACTTTCATGTTTTTCAAAGCATTCTTCCTTCTTAAAATGCCTTCCGCAATAAGTGCAGAGGTATGTCTTTGTTTTCTTTTTAGATATTTGAGGACCAACTAATCTGCTCAGATCCTTTACCAGTACATAATGATTATCGAAATATAATAAATTAATAACATGTTTAGCTGTTTTGCCATTGATTGTACTTTTTAGTATATGACTTCTGATAATTTTCTCTTTTTCAATTTGAAATAAACAAATCTTAATGTTGTATCTATTTTCAAATTTGTGTATATCTTTAGTATCCATTGGGAAGTTGGTAACCCCTTCGAAATCAAATTGGTTCTCATATTGCTTATATTTCGAAAGTCTCTCAGCGTTGTCCTTGGTTGGGTATAAATGTGCTAAGATGGACCAAAGAAAGCATTTTTGATCTAAATTTTTTATATTTATGCACGCTTTTTTATTTTTTACGAAATCTGGTAGTATTTTAAACGTTCCTCCCATGTAAGATTCTATTCGTGTCATCCTATAATCAATTCCTTCATACCGACTAAATTGTAGCCCAGATCGAGGGGTATTACTTAAAGAACTCAGTCTCTTGTTATTATCATCCAAATGATTATGAGTAAGAATGCTATTTTTATTTAAAATCCAAGAAGTACTGTTGTAATATACTACTACTTCTTCATCATTCTCCTGTCGATGGAAAATAACCCGAGTTACAAACTGAACTCTATATTGATTTATTTCGTTCATTCGCCGCTGTATATCTGCGAAAGTAAAAGCAATAAGAGTATGCTCGTCAACTCCATTACCTTGAACTGAAACGTTTACAGTGAATATATTCTCACTTTCGCTAAAAATAGTAGGCTGCTGTTCTTCTTCAGTTCTAAATAAATGATCAGGAATTAATTTTTCTACTTGGATTTTTTTCTTATTTATGAAGAGAGTTGATAAACCAATTGGTTTCTGTCTACTGTTGTCACGTCTTTCTGTTTGATCTCTTATGATATCTCTATTTTTCTGTACGGAATCTTTATGTTTGGTAATAATATTATTATAGTATTCTCCAACTCTTTTTAGTACTTCTTCTCGGTTTCCGCGAGTTGATAGGTTCTTGTTTTTCAGAAATTTCTTTAATTCGCTTGTCTCTTTTTCTTTGTTATCATTGTATTCTTGTTTTAGTTTTGTAATGGTGATATTATTTTCTTTTATCTCATCTTCCAGAATGGTTCGTAATCTCGGTTCTGGTTTGTAGTCGGATGGTCTGTTCTTATTATGAGTTCTTTCGTTTCTGCGTTCAATTTTAATTTTATCTTCAGCTATCAAAATATACTTATTAAGATGGTTTATTATATTATTTGTTATTTCATGTTTCTTAGCTCCATTTGTTTTGATTTTATTAATTTTCGCATAAGTCCGCAGTTCATTATATGTGTATAGCGATAATCTTTGTATAACCGCTTTGTTGTTTGATATAACCTTTTTACAAAGCTGAATAACCTCTGCAGTATTCATCATTTAATAGGGGAACATTTTTATTAATAAATTTCCCAGTCTGCGTTTTCTCAACCGTAAAGAAAAGCACTGGTTTTCCAAATCCTTTACTATGTATTTTCCGACGCCCTTATGGGTTTCGCACATGCTTTACTACTAGTCACGGGTTTCCTTTATTCTTTACTACTCTTGACGAAATCGGCATTTAGTTACTACTCTTAACGAAAATCCGCTTTTGGTTACTACTCTTGACGAAATCGGCATTTGGTTACTACTCTTTATTTTGTTAGAAATATTTTTCGAAACAATTTTATTATATTATAAATGGAAGAATTAGAAAAGAAAATGTATGTTTACCGTCGCAGTTACAAGTACTACAATCGTATAAGTAATAGCTTACTTGTATCCAAATTCCTCTTTTCAGCAGCAGGAATGTCTGCGTTTCTAGTGCTACCGCTAGCTTCTTTAAGTTTGGGTGCTGTTATCATCGAAATAATTGAAAAGCAATTAAGCATTGCTGATAGAAAAGCAGAATTTAGGACTATTTATGATTTTTATACTGAGTTGTTGTCAATGCTAAAATGCGGACAGTTAACAATTGAGGAGGTAATTCAGAGAGAAACAGAGATGCGTAAAACCTTTCGATTTTTTCCTCGCGAAAAATACATGAAACAAGTCCGTCTGAATGGCTATAAATATTGCAAGAATACATCAATAGTTCAGAAGAATGTTCCACCAGTGTGACTCTTCACACATAACCACCACCTAGCAACAAAATCTAGCTTATAACTCAATCAATTTATTGAGAAAACTTAATTCAACATTTATAGACTCAGATTATCAAAATCAATCAACACTTCATCGGATAAGAAAACTTGCGCAGGATGCTCCTTGAGTAATGAAGACAATATCTCATCCTCTTGGATCGCTTTGCGAATAGCTTTTTCATTTTCGACGATGCAATAGTACCCTTTCCCACAGAAAGCTATTCCAGGATATTCGCGGACTAATCCATACAACTGAAGATATCTTCTTATTGTTGATTTGCTTTCTCCATATTTCTTAAATCGTTCTTCAAGAAAACACTTGTGCAGATTCTCAGGGTTGTCATTGAACAGTTTTTGCATGTACGCATACACTTCACCTTTTTTCGCTTTTAGTAACACTGATAAATAATCCAAATACACCTCCACTTTATTTAAATCAATAATTAAACGTTCTGCTTGTTCCAAACTGACTCCACATATTTTGCTGCTCAGCACCTTCTTGATGCTTACGTCCACTTTGAAGTTTCCAAACCTTCGCGAAGCATGTAAATTCGCTTTAATATCGGCTAAAAACTGCACGCTCTTCTCTTTTTTCTTGTCAACAGAGGAACACGCTGTCGTACGGTCTTCACCTTCGACTTCATCTGAGGCTGTGACTACCTTACTCCACAGCGAAAGGAATGTTTCTTGCTCCGATTTCTCCAGTTTGAACAACCCATTCATATACTTTTTCGGAATGGTTGCTGTTTTCTTCTGAATACCTTCGCTGTTCATCTGAAAATAAAAATCTTTTAACGACCTTGATGATTCCTTTACAGAATTTTTGAAGACCATTTGATTCCTACTTCATCTCGTGTGACACGCTTCGCAACATTATCTGACCCAGATAATTCCTTTACAGAATTTCCTACGTCATCTCGTGTGATGCGCTTCGCAACATTATCTAACCCATTAAAAATTCTTTACAGAATTTCCTACGTCATCTCGTGTGATGCGCTTCGTCATCTGATAACTCGTGTGGTATATTTGATATTTGCGTAATTTTTTGTTTCAGACGAAGCTATTCCTATCTACCTGGATATCCTTGTTTTTATCGCTAGAAAACTAAAAATACTTACACTGGAAATTTTTTCTTTCTTCAACACCTTCTTAATCTCAACTTGTTTACAAATGTCTCCTTAACCAGATGCGCGACACTATATATATTCGCGAATCTTCTCCGCCGAGTCTTGCTATCTGCTGGAGGTGACGCATCTAAATATTCGAGAATATTCGAGAATATTTAGTGTGACGCATCTCTCACACCACAGGTGTTACGATCTGCCGGTAATTAGGAGCTTTGGATTTTTATTTAATAAAATCATCCCCTAATAAATGGAGTCCGCAAAGGAAGTCTTGAATACAATCAGAATGAATAAATACAATGAGACAATCAGGAAAGAAGAACTAGTTCTTGGATTGAAATATACTATTGTTAAAATGAGAATTGCTAAGACAAAATATGGTGATAAGTTGGTTGTAGTTATTAATCATAATGACAAACCCTGTGATTTGTTTATAACACAGAAATATAATGCCATTGCTAACGAATTACTTTTAAAGAAAAATCTAGTTTTGCAACCGATTGTACGCGAAAACAAGAACAAAGAAACATATGTGGATTTAGAACTGTTTACTCAGTAATATTTGAATAAAAAAATGAAAAATGTAAAAAAAAAGAAGTAGTAGTATATTGTAGTATTTTATATGTAGTAAAGGGTAATATTCTCATTTCTTGTATCCTTTATTTTGGAAGTAAGAAAATAAAAATGTTCTTAAAAAGGGGGATAATTTGGTAAAAAGGATGTTAAAATTTAAGAAATTGATGTTAAAATGGGGTTTTGAAATTGGGGGGATGGTGAGCTAGAACCCCCTTTATATAACTACTCGTGGGGACGAAAGAAAAGAAATGCGATGACCACTAAAAGCACATCGCTAATGAAAAAATAAGAACGTGATCTAAATTAGAGAAGGAGTAATGGATATGTCCTGGGAAACCAGAGACTGAATGGGTAATTTAAGCCACTTTGAGTGCCGGAATCGGATCCTTTTAGTAAGGTGGTTAAAAAAGTTAAATGGGGTGAAGGTGGAGGTGATGGGTGGAGTTGTGGGTTCAGGGCATTTGTGAACCGACACTCCACCCAAGTTGTAGGTTCAGACCAGGGCCGGTACGTCCGTGGGATCATCTCTAGGATCTTTCATCGTCCAATCACAGACTCTCTACGATGGCTTGGCATAACATTCAAATCTTCATCGTTAAAATTTTGCTCTTAGTTGTTCAAGAAGTTTGTAAATCTATCCGTACCACCTACGGGAGTATCGTCCCCAACGCTATAACCGTAAAGCCGCTTTCGCATTGACGCGTCGTTGCGACGCGTCGCATATGCGTTTATCTTGCGTTTTGTAGCGTATCTTTCACACCTGCGCGAGAACATGTCACGCTAGTTGCGTATTTATATTTTCCTCTTTCAGCTTCCTCTACGAAATTTTCATTTATTTCATTAATCAGTAAGTTTTAATCATCATTAGTAAGTTTTTCTTCATCAGTAGTAGGTTATTCTCCAGTTTCTCTTCAAAAACTTAAATTCTTCACTAAAAAATCTCATGTGTAACGCGTCGACGCAACGCAAGAATAGAAATTGGTTCTACTCTTGCGTTCCATTTTATTTGTCTGCGTAAGCTCTGCGTTGCGTCGCCACAAGCGCAACGCACAGGTTGCGTAGCTTAGTGGGAAATACCCGTCAATGTGAACGCGGCTTAAAGCTTTGAGAAATTTGTACGGCAGCTTCTGCACTCCTTCTGTACCATCTCGTGACTGAGCCTCGTTTTTCTTGCATGCTGCAGGTTCCCTTCTCGGACGATTCTTTCTACATCCGTTTTTGCACTGCAGTGCTTCCGAGGAAGACGGCAGCGCTTCTCAAGAATCACGGACTTGGGGTTCGTTCCAGCCCCTCTTCGGAGTTACTTCGGAGTAACTACGTGTGACGTCAGAAATTAACTACTACCTGGAACGGACGAGTTACTACAGGACGAGATAGCGCGTGTTTCTTGAATTCAAGAAGAGATGGGGAAGGATGAACAGAACAAAATTATTTGGTTTTGCTGCAAAAGAACGGCTTGGTAATTATTTTGAAACATATTCTTCAAGTGAAGGAGAAGAGGAGCTAATGGAGCAGTGACATTGACTATGTGCCCGTTAATTCTCTGTCTCTATTCCGGTTGTGTCTTTTTGGTCGCCAAATCCTTATTTTAACTATAATTGTTTCCTAGCCAGAATCGCAACAGTCGTTCTTATTCCCGAGCAAATTTGTTAGCACAATGTTTAGTCTTTATAACGAATGGAACGCCCAAGATTCTACTATCTAGAAGCCAATGATTTCAAAGGTGGTTAACAAGGTTCATAAGTCAATTATCTTTTTCTCCTACAATATATAGAATAATGACAACACTAAAATACAAAGCAACAGAAAAGGCTTTCGCCTCTAAATAACTCTGAGAAATTTAATGGACAATATTATTTAAGTTTAATTTGAAACTTAATATTATATAGTGCAAAAATTGCCATCTGAGTTACAGGCGTTTCAAATTCATTCCTGCCACAGTCCCAAGCAAGTCACCAAACCGACCGGTAAATCGTCAACGAGGTTTACAAAAAAATACTTTGGGGTTAATCAGCAAATCATATTTGAAGAGAAGCTAAAGGCCAAGTACAGCTGAAGATCACATAATAATTTCCTGCTTATTTTAGCAATTACACCTTGTCTGATTTTGCTGCCCCGAGTTCACTTCTGAGGCTCTTGGAAAGTGAAAGTGCTAAAGACGGTCGGGTACTATCTTTACAAAAAGTTACTTCGAAGTAACGATCTTCCTTGTGCTCCCTGTAACTTTTTGACGAGCTGGAACGGTGAAAGTGACTGAAAAGTAACTATTTAGTAACTTTCGGGCAGAGCTGGAACGAACCTTTGGTCACCGACCAAGTTCGTGTTTCCCTGCAAGGTGCTGCAGCGCTGCCGATCAACCAAGAAGAAAGTGAATTCAAAAACGCATATTGTGCAAAAGCAAAGAAGTGCTGCAGTAGCGATGCGGCAGCGCTGTTGCAACAAAAACGAGGCTCTGGTGTCACTCATGTTCGGCGAATCAAAAAGACGGCATCGTGTTGTTTTAAATACGCGAAGCACCTGCTCAACTCTTAAAAAATATGTCATAACCATACATTGAAGAAGAAGTTCAAAATACAAGATGCAAATGTTACGCTTGTGGATGTTTCCTCGTTGCTTTCAAAAATCATGGACAACTGGGCCCAACCAACGCACGAGTTATCCCCTGCTTCTTGGCAGAAGATTGAAAATTTAGTCTATTTCTTATGTTTTATTTTTCTTTCCCTTACTCCACTTTCTAAGAATGGCGGGTTAAAAAATCAGTAGCTTACCTACCTACCTAATATTCGGGAGACAAGGAAGAACCTACGCATACACACAAGCTCAAAGTTGATTGAAAGTTGAACGAGAAAAAACGCCCAAAAAAGAAGGATAAAAAATTAAAATTAAAATTGTATAGTTTCTTTTGAGCTCTTAATGTCATTTGTGCCTTGTAGTGTGAGACACCAGATACCAAATCCCCCGTTCCCTTAGAAAAAATTGGAGTGACGCAGAGTAACAATCAGTTGAACTGTGTCAGTTTTAGGCATTTTAGGTGTATCACATGTAAGAGATTGTTGTTCACAGCGACGTCACGACTGGGGAGGTGGAAGCCCCACCCCCCAATATTTTCGGCCAGTCGGTCAAAACAGCTGATATTTTTTAACGAAAACAATCATTTTTTTCTGAAAATCAGTTAATTTTTTTTCAAAACAGTCGGTTTTTCAGAAAATCAGTCGACTTTTTTTCAAAACTGTCATTTTTTGCTTGAAAACGGCAGTTTTTCTTGAAAATAGTTTTTTTTTTTCTGCAAAAACAGTCGGTAAAAATTACCAGCCAGTCGGTAAACCCCTAGCCCCCCCGCCAAACATTTTTGATAGTAACGCCTCTGGTTGTTCGTATCCTATTAAATTTTTTGTAATTCTAACCATGTCCAGGTTTAGTATAATCTATTGAAAGCCAAATACGGTCATACAACAGACGCCTAGGGCGCCAACAAAAATTCATACAAATAGAAATAGAAACGCAGACTTGTTTATTCTTTTAATGCATTTAAAACAAAACAAAAAACGATCTCGCGAATTATACTTTTATTTGTAGACTTTAAGATACTAGGGAAGAAAACACTATCAACCATCCCATCCCAACTAAACCGAATGAAGGAAGCTCTTGGCACTGTCCAAAAAGGTGGTTAATGGTATCGTCTTAGCAGAAACACTGTGAACTGCGAGGATTTCCCTTAGGTTCAGGTCTGATTATCCGAAAATATTTAATAATACGATTAAACAAAAGTAATGGAGGGCCGAAAGTTAGGTGACATACATAGCACTGTATTGTTCCCCGATTCATTACCCTCAACCAGGAAACGAAATGGGCTGTTGGGGAAAGTCATCCTGGCGCTTTCCCACAACTTTCTCTTTCCCACAACTTTCCCTTTCCCTAAAAATATCACCCAAGTCGTCGGCTCGGATAGATTATTCTCAATGGCCGTCTCAATGTTATTTTCCCATATCAACCTCAATGTCGGAACTTAACCTTTAATAACTTTTCTCGAACAGATATATAGTGTATATCTTCTTATGTCCCACTGGTAGTTATATCATGTCAATGAGTTTTGTAGAGGTTGGTACAATATCTTATCAGACTTCAGAGAGGATTGTACGAAGGCCAGAAGTTCAGCAAGCACTTTTTTCTTAACTACTGAAAAGTTGAACTTTCAGAAAGAGAAATAAAAAAAATACTAAAATAATCCAGAAAAATTCTGAAAAACATTCGAGAAAAACGTTCAAAACTGAAAGGAAATGTCGCTTTCCTAGCCAACCACCCTGGGACATCCCTTGTTACGATCAAATTCCTAATGAAAATGCAACTGTCAACTGAAACAACATTACTTCCAGCTTACTTCAGCTCATTTCCTCTACTATCCAAAAGGCAGCTGTTTAGCAATTTCCACAGTCTGTTTCCTTGATGTTGCTCTGATTAGACAGTACATTAATAGAAACTTCAGTGTTGCCACTTCTTCTGATCGAACATGTGACTTTTGGCTTTTAAGCCAAATCTCGCTTTATCCTCTTAATATTTATACGCCTCAACTTTTATGCTTAGGTTTTGCATTTACTGGTAAGGAACCGGTCGCAGAGTTCTTGATCGCTTTGTCGAAGAAACGAAAATGTGTGACAAATCACAGAATTCTGCAACCGGTGGCAACACCGGTTAAGGTTGGTTAATGCTATCTCTCTTGATAAATTCTATCTATCGAGCCTTCGGCTCGGTGGATATTTTCCCAAAGCTCATAGGCTTTGGACCAAGCTCTTAGGGAATACTTAAAATATAAAAAAAAACATGACTACCTGTTATAAAGCAGATTGTAACTGTTGATACCTGTTCGAAAAAGTTATAATAGTTAACATACGTCCATCTCGGTCGACATCGGAATAACAATCTCGACGGCCATTTAAAAATATCAAACTCGCTGAGCTCGGCTGAAATTTTTCATAACCTGTCTCGCCTTCAGCTTGGACAGGTTATTTTCAATGACCGTCTCGGTGTTATTTTCCGATATCAACCCCGTTGTCTGAAGTTAACCTTTGATACCTTTTCTCGAACAGGTATGCAATGTATATCTTCTTATGTCCCACAGGAAGTTATATTATGACAATTACTTTTGTTGAGGATGTTACGACCTTGTATCATCCTCCAGAGAGGCTGATACGAAACCGTAACAGCCAGAAGCTGACCTCCAAAAATATGTTAAAAACATTACTTTCAGTAAAAAAAAACACAAAAAAATACTTAAAAAATATATATAAATAAAATAAGAAGTAAAATAAATGTTGAAAAACGAGAGCTCATACCTTGTCACAATCAATTTCCACTGAAAATACAGCTTGTCAACTGAAACAACATCCTACTCTCCAAGAAGGTAGTTAATGAGCACTTAAAACTGTCTTTGAATGAAAGATATATTATAATTTTGAAAGTGATGAAAGATATATTATAATTTTCAAAGACCACGTGGTATCCAGTGTTGCCACCTTTTTCTGAAGGAATTTGTGACTTTTGGCTGCAAAAATTTTTTACATTCTGGCGCCTACGAAATTCCGCCTTATTTACCAACTAATAGCTAGAAATCTCGCTTTATCATCTTTATTATTATGTGCCTAAGCTTCATTTCTGTATTATCTGTCAAGATTTAAGGAACCGGTCGCAGAATCCGGGCTCACTTTTCGAGGAATACCAGAATATGTGACAAACATCAGAATTCTGCGACCACTGGCAATACTATCATCGTAAAGCACGTTTTCGCCTGATTTCAAATTTCTTGAGCGAAGCAATCAAATCTTCTGCAAAGCTGTCGCTATCAAATATACTAAATGCGTGTGAACATACTAAAAGCACAGTCCGAACGTATTTAAACCCTGGTCACACTAGGCTGAAAAACGCCATAGATTTGAGGAGCAGAGTCTACTGTTTTGTGCAGAATCGCGAAATGTTGTGCTGTCACCCTAGAGGATTTCAAACTACAGTATCAGAATCTGGTGAATCTCTTGATTATTTTTTTTAGCAACCCCGAAAAGCTCTTTTTTCTTGGATCTAGTGGTCGAAAAATACTTCGGTGCCGGATGCTTCGAATAAAAAAGCCTAGTGTAGTTTTACCAAGCTCTTAGGGAATACGTCATCAGTTAAAATAGAAAAAAACATGACTATCTGTTATAAAGCAAAGTTATAAAGCAGATTGTATGTCGATACCTGTTCGAAAAAGTTATAATAGTTAACATACCTTCATCTCGGTTGATATCGGAATAACAATCTCGACGGCCATTTAAAAATATCAACCTCGCTGCGCTCGGCTGATATTTTTCATAACTTGCCTCGCCTTCGGCTCGGACAGGTTATTTTCAATAGCCGTCTCGTTGTTATTTTCCGATATCAACCTCGATGTCTGAAGTTAACCTTTAATACATTCTGAAGTATCTACTGTGGTGATAGATAGTCCTTAAGCCTAAGCTGACTGTGAATCATATTTGACGGTGCAAACGGACGAGTCAGCTACATTTATTAGAGCTATATTTCGGCCCTTCTTGGCAAGGGTCATCTTAGGCTCAGGCCCCTCAAGCTGGAAAATTAGCTTGTGGAAAAAGATTAAAGAATCTTCCTTAAATATCTAATTTTATGAACTTCTTCTCTAAAAATTCCAGATCAGTCTTTTGTTGAAGCTATTTTTCTTCAAACAGCCATTTTGAGGTATGTCCGGAGCATTATTATCGTCTCAGCAATCGAGTTGCGCACTGGGCTCTGTGGGGACTCGACTTGGTAACGTGCACAAACAGTCTGATGCGATTTTCCTCTTTCGCACCGAAATATTAAGTATGTGTTGTCGAAGCGAATTTTAAACCCAATCGGAATTTGTCTTATATGTCTAGAATTGCTATAGACAGTATAGACAGTTAGGTTAGTAATTTTGAAACCTTATGCATTTTGTAAGTAGTGAACTGAAAGACAAAAATGCTCATCAGCCGGGATTTGAACCCAGGACCCTCTGCTTACAAAGCAGGCACTCTTACGATTTGAGTTACCGAGGGGCTTGTGAACAGAGTTCGCAAACCAGTACAATAGTCTGATAGAAGCTGGCCATAGGAACAGTGATCCCGCCCGAAGGCAAATTCGTATAACCTGCTCACATCCCCATATCCAGAAATTAAAAATAACACATAGGTGGCACTTTAAACAAGGGACTTGTACCGTGACCAATAAACCAGAAACTGTTTAAATTTTATGCATAACAGGCATTGCCAGGAAGAAGCGAAAAACCACAGAACAAGCATTGGCTGACTTTTGTTTGTCGTCATAATATCGTCATAATACCAGGCAGCGCACGGAGTTACGGGAAAAGGCGGGGAACCCAGGGTCCAATTTTTTTAACGATCCGCCTTTTCCCGTAACTCCGTGCGCGGCCTGGAGCTCTATCCCAGGCGCACCACTTGGTTTAGGGAGCTGCAGCAGTCAGATTATTTTTACAGAAACCACAGAAAAAGCATTGGCTGACTTTTGTTTTTCGTCATAATATCAACTCAGCAGATACTTTTCCGCCGGTTTTTCGCTTCTTCCTGTCAGTGCTTGTTAATTCAGTTCAATTCAGTTCATTTTAATTTCTACATTCCTTAAAAGAAACAACGAACATAACGCTCCCAATAAGGGTACAACCATGTCGTGTGCGGGAGCGCACAACTTTCACTCACTCACAACAAACGATAACATACTTCTTAACGATAACATTTTTCTTTTCTTATACTCCATCAGTGACATTTTTATGTAAAGATGGGTAATAAATATATTCATTCATTCATTCATTCCTTCATACATGTCTCGTCTTAACGTTCTCTTTTATTTTTCTTTAAATGCGTAACATTTAATGCATAACTTTTCAAAATCACAAAAGATTACATCCCAAGTGTTGTCTGTTGAAATTGCGCATCCTTGTGCTATCGGTTATGAAACTTCTGACAGTGAAGTATCTTAGGTAACAAATTAAATGTTGGAATTTTTTTGTGAATGATTAAACCCCTTCGGCATTTCAAAGCTACCATCTACAGTTTCTTTTAAAGTCCTGACTGGTCACGGGAATCTCGGCCCTCTTGCATTGGCTAGCACCTTCACAACCCCGGTAGCGTAGATCATTCCCCAGGGCAGGGCTTGCGGCAAATCTGCCGGTAAGCACGTAACTCCTCTCTCTCTTCTTCTATAGTAGCCTACAAAATAACGTCTTTACCTTGTCCTATTTGTTCCCTTGCGATTTCGCTCCTAATTTCCGGCATAAATGAGTTTTATGACGAAGATACGGCAATTACTTGCTCATAATTCACCTTCATTTCCCGGAACCCGCTGCGATTTTCCCGAGATTTTTCGAAAATGGGAAACTTCTTCCGCCCACATAATAGTATCGGGAATTTGAAACTGTTTCAAGCTAGACCCATGGATCCAGTACGGATAGCTTTATGATCGCGAATCCTCCGAAGGGTTGCTCAATCCCAAAACAGGTGTACATTAGTAGGGATAGTTCTGTTTTATACATTATTTGTACTCCTCAGGTCTGAGGGAAATAAATGAATAAATATAAATAAATTAAATGTCCAACCAGTGCCCATGGCAGGTTATACAGTTGTTGCTCGGTCTTCCCGCTCCCTTAGATCTTTTCCACCCAGTCGTAAAATAGTAACTATCCAACGAATAATTAAAAGTAAAATTAGTCACACCCAAGAAAGGGCAAATATTCCTTGAGCCCAAGCTGACTTTGAAACATATATTCAAATAATGCATAAAAAGATATGTCGGCTACGGTGCTTTGGCAGCAATATTTCGTCCCTTCTTGTCAAGGGTCCTCGTCAGGCTGTCAATCTTCAGGGTGAACTTCGGGGAAGGAAACAAGCCTGCAATCAATTGATTCGTCAATCAAGAGCATCGTAGCTGACATATCCAGTTTATGCATTACTTGAGCATAAAGGACAAAGACGCTAAGTTACAACTAAAAACAAAATAATTGAAGTATCCCTCAATTGAAAGAGCATCTTTCAAAGAAGAGATCTATCAATATAAATTGCAATATTTTATTAGTAATTAAGTGATCAAACAACAGCACTAAAAGTTTCCGCAAACAATATGCTAACCCGATTCGTTGTGTAAGATTTATATTTAGTCTCTTTGATTCGTATTTTTTATTTTATTCCCCGAGTTTATATATGTATCCGAGGTATCATAACTTATAGACATATGTTAAGTGATCTATATATTACTGATATATATATATTGATATACGTATATTAAGTGATCGATATGAAATGATTGATATTTATTACCTTAAAAGCCCAAGACAAAATACGGAATATAACTAAAAGAGACAAAGAATTCTACGGAAAAAATTAAAGAATTAATTAAGAATAAGCTATCTTCTATCCAGTTCACTGAAAGATGGACCAGACAGAGCAAATAAAAATACCCATTCACACATGAAGAAAAGAGAACAACCAGAACTAAACACTAGAAAAAAAACTTCCAGTTTAGGGGCGGCTTGGAGGTTTTTCTGCAAACTTAGAAAACAATTTATGTGCAAAATCAAGGGTATCTTGACAGTTGCATCTCTCTCGAAGCTTCCCGTTCCTGGGGACACACCTTTTGTGGATTTTAGTTGAGACTCAGAGAGTTAGGCTAAACCTAATTTCAGAAACGTGTTTCCGCACGTGATCATGGTCTCCTGAATCTTTGCGAAAGTCGGATCCAGCATTCACCTTTGTCTGCCAAGGTCTCCGCCTCCCTTAAAGTTTAACTGAATAGCCAAATTGTGTTTGTATGATTTGATTGAATATATTAAATTATTTGGATTGTGATAAGGTATTTTGTGTCACTGTTTATTCTAGTATGAGGTTCGAAATATCTATTGCCGTCCTCACCACAAAAATCTTACTATGACACTGAAATTTGAATCTCAACACAAACACGGCTTTTCAGTAGCCAGTGGTGAACATGGTGAGCATTGCTCACTGGCTGCACACTTATTTTTCATAAATCTCTTTCGTCAAACAAACAACAGAGGTACAAGCGCATAAAGGGAACCGCAAATTCGACAGAGAAAGTCCACTGTACGAAAATCGATTATTTATCGACCTATTTATCCAACTCCCAACCCTGGACGTGTTAGTCATACTCAGATTTTTAGCTTCTGCTTGGTACAACCACAAATACAGCCAAGATTTCGGGCATGAGATATAGCGACATGTTTTAATCAAGAACAGAAATAAAACCGAAAGATTAAAAGCTTTTCGTTCAGTAATACTAAAGTCAAGGAACTATCGCATAGTAGCCTATGTACGAAGGTGTAATTTCGGAAATGAGATTCTAGTACCAGTTCCATATGGTCAGCAAGTAACTTCTAGCTGTTATGAATCTCTACTCACAGTCTGTCCCTCTCTTAGTTCGGTGTGCGTTGTGAATCAATGATTTTCTTTGGACGTAAAATCCTTCCGTCTATCCAGAACCACACTATCCTACGCCCCTACGGCAATGGGATTCTAAAACCATCTATATTAGGTCTGAAAGTAACTTCTAGCTTTTATGAATCTCTACTAATAAATCTTTCCCTCCGTTTGTTCCGCGAACTTCGTGAATCACTGGTTTTCTTTCGATATTGAATCCTTCCGTCTGTCCAGAACTGCTGTCCTACGGTGCGATGCACCCGTAAAGAATCGTCCGCGTTTGCAGCTGAAGCTGGAGACAGTAAAGCAAAAATAAACAGTCACCCTAATACTTTTCGCCGTTTTTCATTTCCTTTTTCAGTACAATATAAAATAAAATGCAGTAGAAAAAGCTTTCGCCTCTAAATAACTATGAGAAAATTGGAATAATCGTACTGATCGGACTCAAACATCCCATCTAGTAATGGCAGTGCAAAAATCTTTGTGCCGGCGTTTGTATTATTTTATATATTAAATGTGTAAGTGCTATATCGAATGAAGTTTAGCCGGCAAAATTATCTCGCTATCAAATTTATCTGAATAAATCTTACTTACATGCTCCCCACCACCCGCTCACCACTTTCACCTTATGAATGTCTCCGGGTACACCAGAGGGGTACACCTAATCCAATCTTAGCCGAACTCACTGTTGATATTAGAAGCTTTTCATCCAGCAATAATCGAGTCAAAGAAGAGCCGCCCACCTTTCGCAATATAAATATCTCCCGGAGGCACTTATATCCAGTCTGGGATCGACTAAAAAGAAGCACGGCTCGGCACGGCACGGCACGACACGACATAGTGTGAGAGGCACGTGTACTAAAAAGAGGCACGAAAACTAAAAGGATGCCGTGCCTCTTTTTAGTCAATCCCATCCAGTCTTAGTCTGTTATGTGTTGGTGTTAGCAGTGCCGTCACGTATGGGGGAAGGGACCCCTCCCACCCACCCCCAATGTTATCAGCAAGTCGGTAAGAAATACCCGGGTCGGCGCGAACCACCGCGACTTTTGTAAAAACAGTCGATTTTTGTCTTGGAAACATTGGTTTTTCTTAAAACAGTTGGTTTCTCTTAACAATCAGTCGTGTTTTCGTCAGAACAGTCGTCTTTTTCTTGAAAGCAGTCGTTTTTTTCTGCAAAAACCGTGGGTAAAAATGACCAGCCAATCGGTAAATACCCCCCCCCCCCCCCCCCCGAACATTTTGGCTAGTGACGCCTCTGGAGGTAGGTCACCACTATTAAAGTTTGACCGAATAGGTCTGACACTCGGCAGGTCTAGTTACACATCACTTATTTACTTAAATAAGCCTGCAACTCCGATAAGAATTCGTTACTTCGTCTGTCCGCTATCCACAGATAATCAGTTTCATCGAATGAACTTGTTCTGTCGGATTTGCGATACCTCTGTATGCTTGTCACTCTACGCTCGAAATAAAGGTAAAAAAAAAAGAGTAAAAATGCAGATTCCTTGCAAGACGCATCTTAACATCATTTGCTTACTTTCTTGAGCCGCGATTTTTTCCTAGCTTCTTTAGCCATGGAAAAGCGGGCTTCTGTTGACATTCACATTGTCCGCCTCTGGTTGAATTTTCGGTTTTTCAGGCGGCGCACATTCTGACCATTACTACTAGAGCGCCGGGTGAAAAAACAGAAACAAAATCCCTTACACGATTTAAAATACTTCGTTGTATTTAAATATCGGAAGTAAAATAAGTTTCCTTTCCAGTTACACTTTAAAAGCGTTCCATCCAGCATTAGTCTATCAAAAGAGCACCCGCTAGATGCATGCGAAAGTATTTTCAAAAACGTGTTTCTACTACCATGCTCCCCACCGCCCACCATCAGCTCTTTCGGAAAATGAACATCTCCCGGATGCACTTATCCAGTCTTCGTCTATGTTGGTCTAGCTCCCCACTATTAAAAGCTTTTCCATCTAGTAATCTCCGACACGTTGTCTAGCAACCAAAGAACACGTGTGATGGTCTAATTGTTTAAACGTGCTTGTTATTCCGTGGTCCCGGAAAAACCATTCCGTTGGGCGGAAAGTCCAAAGTGGTTTTGCATCCTCGGGGAAAGAAGTCGGAATTGTTTACCGATCAGAGGCGTATTACTCTGTATAAGAAAAGAAGTTTTCTGGACGGTTTCTCTTGGTGGTTATTCACTGGCTGGCTCGTGCATACTTTAGGGATTTACGACACCCTTATCTGTCAACGGTTCTTTTGAGGAATGAGCGGTCGAGGAAATCTGATGATTTTACTGTCATCACTGTCCGTCATGGCCGAGTGATCAGCGCGCTGGATTCTAATTTTCCTGATTCCTGATCCCTTCCTGGTTCGATTCTCGGTGGTGGGGGGGGGGGGGGGGTTGCGATGGGTGTTAGTGGCGATGACAAGCCAAAATCCACCAAGCCTCAAATGAAGACGAGCTTCACAAGCTGCCTGGTGAAATTTAGGGAAAGGGAAAGTTGTGGGAAAGAGAAAGTTGTGGGAAAGCGCCAGGATGACTTTCCCCAACAGCCCATTTCGTTTCCTGGTTGAGGGTAATGAATCGGGGAACAATACAGTGCTATGTATGTCACCTAACTTTCGGCCCTCCATTACTTTTGTTTAATCGTATTATTAAATATTTTCGGATAATCAGACCTGAACCTAAGGGAAATCCTCGCAGTTCACAGTGTTTCTGCTAAGAAGATACCATTAACCACCTTTTTGGACAGTGCCAAGAGCTTCCTTCATTCGGTTTAGTTGGGATGGGATGGTTGATAGTGTTTTCTTCCCTAGTATCTTAAAGTCTACAAATAAAAGTATAATTCGCGAGATCGTTTTTTGTTTTGTTTTAAATGCATTAAAAGAATAAACAAGTCTGCGTTTCTATTTCTATTTGTATGAATTTTTGTTGGCGCCCTAGGCGTCTGTTGTATGACCGTATTTGGCTTTCAATAGATTATACTAAACCTGGACATGGTTAGAATTACAAAAAATTTAATAGGATACGAACAACCAGAGGCGTTACTATCAAAAATGTTTGGCGGGGGGGCTAGGGGTTTACCGACTGGCTGGTAATTTTTACCGACTGTTTTTGCAGAAAAAAAAAAACTATTTTCAAGAAAAACTGCCGTTTTCAAGCAAAAAATGACAGTTTTGAAAAAAAGTCGACTGATTTTCTGAAAAACCGACTGTTTTGAAAAAAAATTAACTGATTTTCAGAAAAAAATGATTGTTTTCGTTAAAAAATATCAGCTGTTTTGACCGACTGGCCGAAAATATTGGGGGGTGGGGCTTCCACCTCCCCAGTCGTGACGTCGCTGTGAACAACAATCTCTTACATGTGATACACCTAAAATGCCTAAAACTGACACAGTTCAACTGATTGTTACTCTGCGTCACTCCAATTTTTTCTAAGGGAACGGGGGATTTGGTATCTGGTGTCTCACACTACAAGGCACAAATGACATTAAGAGCTCAAAAGAAACTATACAATTTTAATTTTAATTTTTTATCCTTCTTTTTTGGGCGTTTTTTCTCGTTCAACTTTCAATCAACTTTGAGCTTGTGTGTATGCGTAGGTTCTTCCTTGTCTCCCGAATATTAGGTAGGTAGGTAAGCTACTGATTTTTTAACCCGCCATTCTTAGAAAGTGGAGTAAGGGAAAGAAAAATAAAACATAAGAAATAGACTAAATTTTCAATCTTCTGCCAAGAAGCAGGGGATAACTCGTGCGTTGGTTGGGCCCAGTTGTCCATGATTTTTGAAAGCAACGAGGAAACATCCACAAGCGTAACATTTGCATCTTGTATTTTGAACTTCTTCTTCAATGTATGGTTATGACATATTTTTTAAGAGTTGAGCAGGTGCTTCGCGTATTTAAAACAACACGATGCCGTCTTTTTGATTCGCCGAACATGAGTGACACCAGAGCCTCGTTTTTGTTGCAACAGCGCTGCCGCATCGCTACTGCAGCACTTCTTTGCTTTTGCACAATATGCGTTTTTGAATTCACTTTCTTCTTGGTTGATCGGCAGCGCTGCAGCACCTTGCAGGGAAACACGAACTTGGTCGGTGACCAAAGGTTCGTTCCAGCTCTGCCCGAAAGTTACTAAATAGTTACTTTTCAGTCACTTTCACCGTTCCAGCTCGTCAAAAAGTTACAGGGAGCACAAGGAAGATCGTTACTTCGAAGTAACTTTTTGTAAAGATAGTACCCGACCGTCTTTAGCACTTTCACTTTCCAAGAGCCTCAGAAGTGAACTCGGGGCAGCAAAATCAGACAAGGTGTAATTGCTAAAATAAGCAGGAAATTATTATGTGATCTTCAGCTGTACTTGGCCTTTAGCTTCTCTTCAAATATGATTTGCTGATTAACCCCAAAGTATTTTTTTGTAAACCTCGTTGACGATTTACCGGTCGGTTTGGTGACTTGCTTGGGACTGTGGCAGGAATGAATTTGAAACGCCTGTAACTCAGATGGCAATTTTTGCACTATATAATATTAAGTTTCAAATTAAACTTAAATAATATTGTCCATTAAATTTCTCAGAGTTATTTAGAGGCGAAAGCCTTTTCTGTTGCTTTGTATTTTAGTGTTGTCATTATTCTATATATTGTAGGAGAAAAAGATAATTGACTTATGAACCTTGTTAACCACCTTTGAAATCATTGGCTTCTAGATAGTAGAATCTTGGGCGTTCCATTCGTTATAAAGACTAAACATTGTGCTAACAAATTTGCTCGGGAATAAGAACGACTGTTGCGATTCTGGCTAGGAAACAATTATAGTTAAAATAAGGATTTGGCGACCAAAAAGACACAACCGGAATAGAGACAGAGAATTAACGGGCACATAGTCAATGTCACTGCTCCATTAGCTCCTCTTCTCCTTCACTTGAAGAATATGTTTCAAAATAATTACCAAGCCGTTCTTTTGCAGCAAAACCAAATAATTTTGTTCTGTTCATCCTTCCCCATCTCTTCTTGAATTCAAGAAACACGCGCTATCTCGTCCTGTAGTAACTCGTCCGTTCCAGGTAGTAGTTAATTTCTGACGTCACACGTAGTTACTCCGAAGTAACTCCGAAGAGGGGCTGGAACGAACCCCAAGTCCGTGATTCTTGAGAAGCGCTGCCGTCTTCCTCGGAAGCACTGCAGTGCAAAAACGGATGTAGAAAGAATCGTCCGAGAAGGGAACCTGCAGCATGCAAGAAAAACGAGGCTCAGTCACGAGATGGTACAGAAGGAGTGCAGAAGCTGCCGTACAAATTTCTCAAAGCTTTAAGCCGCGTTCACATTGACGGGTATTTCCCACTAAGCTACGCAACCTGTGCGTTGCGCTTGTGGCGACGCAACGCAGAGCTTACGCAGACAAATAAAATGGAACGCAAGAGTAGAACCAATTTCTATTCTTGCGTTGCGTCGACGCGTTACACATGAGATTTTTTAGTGAAGAATTTAAGTTTTTGAAGAGAAACTGGAGAATAACCTACTACTGATGAAGAAAAACTTACTAATGATGATTAAAACTTACTGATTAATGAAATAAATGAAAATTTCGTAGAGGAAGCTGAAAGAGGAAAATATAAATACGCAACTAGCGTGACATGTTCTCGCGCAGGTGTGAAAGATACGCTACAAAACGCAAGATAAACGCATATGCGACGCGTCGCAACGACGCGTCAATGCGAAAGCGGCTTTACGGTTATAGCGTTGGGGACGATACTCCCGTAGGTGGTACGGATAGATTTACAAACTTCTTGAACAACTAAGAGCAAAATTTTAACGATGAAGATTTGAATGTTATGCCAAGCCATCGTAGAGAGTCTGTGATTGGACGATGAAAGATCCTAGAGATGATCCCACGGACGTACCGGCCCTGGTCTGAACCTACAACTTGGGTGGAGTGTCGGTTCACAAATGCCCTGAACCCACAACTCCACCCATCACCTCCACCTTCACCCCATTTAACTTTTTTAACCACCTTACTAAAAGGATCCGATTCCGGCACTCAAAGTGGCTTAAATTACCCATTCAGTCTCTGGTTTCCCAGGACATATCCATTACTCCTTCTCTAATTTAGATCACGTTCTTATTTTTTCATTAGCGATGTGCTTTTAGTGGTCATCGCATTTCTTTTCTTTCGTCCCCACGCAAGGGGGGGGGATATAGAATGATAATGTGGACAATGGTCGACAGGATAGAAATGTTGACTTGGTAATTCTCGTTCGCCAATGCTGCATAGAATGCATGCACATGACAAACCATGCGGCGAGCAGTGTAATAACAGTAATGACAAACATGTAGTAAGTAAGCTTTCTCATTTATTGTTGTGTGGATTAAGGTTTAGGCTTGATAGGAAAATTGACACAATAGCAAAGGCTTAACAGTTAATAGCTGCCACCAGGGGCCACAATAATAGGCAACAAAGAACCTGACAAAAAGATGTGCAAACAATGAAAAAGACATGCGAACAAAGGTAGTTATAGAATAGAACAGAATAGAATATAATTACCGAAAAAAGCCCGAGGGCCATGGCAACAAAAAGTGTAAAAAAAAATGCACTCACTTACATAACTAACACACATCTCCTATTCTAAAAATCTCCTTCTATGCTCCATCGCAAGCCTCAAGTAACGTCCAAGTATATTTACATTAACAAAACATTCATCCTTCATCACCCTTACCATCCATTCTTCATTAAACACTCTCTCACCAAATACCTCCTTTCTCCATTCATTCAATTCCACACAATCACACATCAAATTCACTACCAATTCTCTCGTTTACTTTACAAATATATTTTCTCCTTGCCCCAAGTGGTAAACTTAGAGCGTGTTCCATCCTACCTACCGTAGTTACTACGCATGACGTCACGAATTCTGTTTTTTTGCCGTCAAGGCTGGAACGATTTTTTTATTTTCCAGCAGGATCTCACGCCAGCGGCGAATCCCACCAATCAGGTTACAGAGATGCTTAGTTACTACGCTTACTACGCTCCCGAGCATGGTAAGCAAATAGTAACTATTAGTTACTATTCCGACAAGGTTGGAACGGTCAGCGTAGTAACTTTTCGTGAGGATGGAACGGAAATAGTAATTAATAGTAACTATTGTTAGAAGGGTGGAACACGCTCTTAGTGACACAGTTTGAAATTACCAGACTTAAAGTTCAATGGGCAGATCAAACAATCATGATGCCACATTACCACCCCCTAGAATACAATGTTACATCAGAAATCAGCAGATTCCTAGACAAGCTATTTTCGCTAGTAGAACGTTACGGCATTTTTTGCTGACTGCCATACTCCGGTTTAATAGCTTCGACAGATATAAGCGGACTTTCTTTTTTCTTATCCATTCGTTGTTATGTATACTCCGGATCATTTGTATTGTTGACAAACGCTATTTGTATTTGTGACAAACAGTTTTAACTGAGAATTCCTTGTAAGCTCTGGAACCAACTGCAAGTAAGTCGGTTATATTTGTAAATATTTTGGCAGTATTGTAACTTTACATCCAGAAAACAAAACTTTTCTTTGATACTACAAACAACAGAAGTTTCATCAGACAACACTAGAGCAATCTGACAGCTATAGAGACAGTTTATTTTAGCAACCTTGTCACTCCATCACTGAGCTCATTGAAATTATTGATTTTTGTACATGGCCGGGAGTTTTTGAATTTCCGCGCCTTGCAATAACATGCTCTGAAATCATCTCCGCCGAGACGCCGAAGAGGTAATGACAAGCGATAACGAGAAAACGGCTTATTTTTGAAACGCTCTCTATTGGAAGTCAGAAATTAGTGTGTGTGAAGCATTTTATAAGAATTAGAGCATAGTTAGTGCCCATTATGCTTTAAAGTTCAATGTGTTGGTCAATCTATCCCAGTTTGACGATCACAAGCTAGAACGCATGCTTGCGTCTGACCTGAGCAGATTTTTGGACAGTCTCCTTTCTCTGATATCTTTCTCGTCTTGCCTAGTTGCCATCTTCAATATAAATTATACGTTGGACAAGGGTCAGCGTAAGTTTTCTAAGAACGTCTAGTAGATCGTTTTAGTGGAGTATTCATTTGTGAAAAATCCACTCTTGCGGCCGCGGTAGCCGGTTTTTTGGTTTTCACTGTTTTTACTGGAGTTCATAACGCGTGAACCATGACAGGCATCAAATTGAAACTTGGTGCACCTGGGGGTACTGGGGTCTAGTTATGCATTTTGCAGCCCCCCCCCCCCCCCCACAATCGCCCGGTTAAGGGGCACTAGGGCCCAGATTGCCCAGTGAATAATGGTCGTAACTTCACCAGAGCTGGATATAGGGCGAAAAAATTCTTTGTACTTGTAGGTCCTAGGTTTGGGAAAAATAGGTCTATAGTTGCCCCTCCCCCATCCAGGTGGTTCATGGGCAGCTGTAACCAGATTACCCAAGAGTAGCCTAAAGTTCCTGACCCGTGATAAGAATCTACAGGTACCAAGTTGACACTTGGTAGGCATGTGGACATTGGGGTCTCTTTTTTCTTTTTGGGGGTCTCAAACCTACTTCCACTTTGTTCAGGGGTAATTGGACCCAACCAGTTTCAAATGTTTTTTAACTTGACAGTAGCTGGAGATGAAATTCGTGATGTATTTAGATCTTCGGTCTGGAAATATAATTTTGGAATTGAACCACCTCAACCACCCTCCTACCCTTCACTTTCATGGGCAAGTTAGCCCAATTTGCCAATGAGTTATTTTTTTTTTTTACCCGTGACTCGAATCAAATTCTAAGTTGTATGCTTGAAGATAAATAGGTCTAGATATACATTTTCGTGGGTGCCGACCCAACCACCACCCTCCCCCGTTCATGGACAACTGGACCCTGATATTTACGATATGATCAGTTCGTGCATGACAGTCTTAAATTCAACTCTTGTATACTTGTGGATAGATCTGTATAAATGTGTATTTTGGTGTAAGACCACGCGACGTATGGTATGCGATCTTAATGAAGTTGTGACGAGGGGGGTATTAGGCTGCTACAATTTGGTATATTGCAATTGTTATTACTGTGCTAATTGAAAAGAGGTTTAAAGGACACCTGAACAATGAAACCATGCTTAAACACACCATGGAGGATGCATTTACAGACATGGCCGCGGAGAGCATTCTTCTCCTGAGCGTGATGTTTACGGGATGTTCGTTTCTGGAGGTTTGCACATGCAGACTCCAAGACAAAAAGCGCAATTCATTCAAATCTTGTACAGCGCCGGCCAGATCGTATTGGAATTTCTTCTAGATATATGTTTGGGCTTAACTGGTTAAAAAATATTCCCGAAGAAGGGTTGATTGGAGACATTAGTTCATTTCTAAACTTGTTCGGTACTGAAATAAGGACAGATGCAAAATGGAGCAAAAATCATGGCTTGGAAACACTATTTCGTATTTGGATTGGGTTTTCTTCATGCAATGTTAACGGAAGTCAGACAGATAGGGATGATACTTGGTACTCTTCATTCAGGTGTCCTTAAAGGGTCGCACAGGCTGGCGAGACATTCGAGTATTGAGATTGAAATCGTTCTTGCATGATTATCTTTGGCTTTTTACATGTGGTTTGTTTACATTAAAAGCATCTAAACTGCCTGAAAAACTTCATCTTCACCTTTCCTTAAGTGGATGATTTCAGATTAGGCTAATGCAATACTTGTTTTGGCTATTGGGGATGTGAAATGTCTTGGTTCTAACGCTGTCCGTATATAAGATGTATATAACATTTTTTAATTTAATTTCAAAATAAATGAGGCTCAACATTTCATGCGCGAGCAAATTAATTGACACTTGTCATTAACCTACAACTAAAACATATATACAATTGTCATAGAATAAATACAATAATTCAAGTAAGGTTGTTACAAGGTGAACTGAGGCACAAAACTATTACGGTACCTTTCAGTTTTACAAGCGACAGGTGTGAGTTTTGGTACTTCCATAGCTGCTTCTCTTGGAGGTCTGGTTCTTTCCGGTTTAAAGGGTGGAGGAAGGATGTTTTTGTAGAAAGGATGGGATAACACATTTTACTTTAACACTCCACGCTTGAGCGTTTGCGCAATTGTTTGCTTATAAATAACTTGCATAACTTCGTTTTAAATTGACATCTTTCGATCGGCAATTTTGGATAACTGAAGCGCCTTTGCGGTCCTGGAACTTTTTAAGTCTATACTCTGAAGAAGACGGCAGGATTTTCATGCCATTTTCGTGAAGCGCCGAAATGAGGTCTCCTCTAATTAAGCTAAATGGGACCGGCTTGATTAAAGTCTTGGAAGTGATTTTCATTAGGAGCTTTGGCGGGAATTGCTTTGTCATTTGCTAGGATAGACGATAAACTGCGAAGCTGTAGAGCTGAATTGCTCACGTTAATACCATTGTTTAAAGACGGGCTCAAAGTTGCTATTTCTTCTTAAATCCAACCAAAGCCTACCTCTATTTCCCAACAATCGGTCACCAAAAACAAGACCAAAGGTTTCGATGGGATCCCAAGAAATCAATATCTGATCCAGACAACTGGGTCTTGTCTTAGCCAGATCCAGTCATCGCCAGACTCCTTGAACATTTTTACAATTAAAATTCAGAAACAGATTAAGGCCAAATAGCTAATAATCTGAGAAAACCAAGTTCAGAAATGGATTCAGCATCTCTTCTTACCCCTAAATCGGTTATCTAATCAACTAGAAATAAAACTTTAACTTCTAACAATTTTCCGGTTTTGGCCGGATTCCGGGCGAACTACATGTCCGGGTAGAACCATCGTCTTCAGCATATCTTCCTACCCCTAATCGAACATCTAATCAACTTCAAATAAAAGTTTTTCTTTTAACAAACTTTCCGGTTTTGGCCGGATTTCGGGCGAACTGCTCATCCGATGACAAAATGGTTTTCACCATCTTGCTTAGCATATCGTCTTACTCCATAATCGACTATCAAATTAGCTGTTTCAAAATATTTTGTTTCCCTCTTAGTTTGAACCCCTTCCCCCACCCCTAAATGTAGGGCTACAAAGCCCATCTACGAACTCGACTGGTCCGACAACCCAAAGGATCCTCACACCAAGTTTCATCAAAATATCTCATTCCCTTCGAGAGTCATCGTGCTTACAGACGGACGGACGGACAGACGGACAACTTTTGCGATGTCATAGGTTTCCCTCCACATAGGTTTTGGGATCCAAAAACCCACTAAAACCCACGCCAGTCGCTTTTATTCAGAAAATGCTTGTCGAAAACGTTTATTTCTTATAGATGGTGGTCACAGTAAACATCATACCCCAACAGAAGAAAAATATATTTGAACATGGAAATTTACTTTCGTGTTTGTGCCAGAAGAAAGCTGAAAGAGTTGGCTGTTAGCTGATACCTTTCCTTTCTATTTGACAGTTTATGAGCAAGAAACAAAACCAAGGTACTGAAACATTTAGAGGTGTTCAAATAAGCATACCTCTATTGTATGTGGAAACTTTTCGTTCCACCAAAGTGTCATAAGCGATGAAAATACTGTACATGCGTTCACTCTTTCGCGTAACTGTGAGTCTCTAACCCCTTTAACTTTGGATTCTGTGCCTAGTTTTGAGAATTATTATAAGTGGAATTCCCAGTCAGGATGGGTGGAATCTGTATCGTCTGTCCGAATTATTATTTTTGTTTATTACCGCAGAAAGGATAAAATTGCCACAACTATACTCCTCGGATCCTTTTGTCATCGTAACTCACATTAACTTCCGTGAAACAAAGCCTTCGTGTTTGACCGTAGTTTCAAGCAGGGGCGTCACGAGGGGAGCTGGTGGGACGCACCCCCCCCCCTCCCCCATTGCTGTCGGCTAGTCGGTAAAAAAAAAAAACGAGTCGGCGCGAAGCGGCGGGATTTTTCGTCATAACAGTTGATTTTTGTCATGAAAACAGTCGGTTTTTCTGAAAATCGTTTGGTTTTTCTGAACATCAGGGGATTTTTCTGAAAATCAGTCGATTTTTTTTCAAAAATGTAATTTTTGTTGTTGAAAACAGTCATTTTTTCTGCAGAAAAAGTCGGTAAAATTTACCATCTAGTCGTTAAATGCCTCGTCCCCCCCCCCAAAAAAAAAACATTTTGGCTAAGATAAAGTTGTGTGTTATGTATTGCATAATTGTTACTTTTATACTTATTATTTGAGTCCCTCAAAGTCGAAGAGTGAATGTTAAAATTTAAAGGGATCGACTAAAACCAGGAAGGGAAGGGAACGCGAGAAAAGCAGTAAGGCATACTAACACCAGGAAGGGCATACTAAAACGAGGAAGGCTGTCGCCAGAATTCAATGCTGCGAAAAACTGGAAAGCCGCACCGTTCTCTTCCTCTGTTTAGTATTCTTTGAGGGGTCGGCAACTTTTCAAATTCAAAGTTCACCATCCCGTCCTCGTTTTAGTATCCTGACATGGGTAGGCAATAAGTTCAGTGAGGGGTCTGCAACTATAAAATTGTAAGCCAAATTTTTCATTTCTTGTTCTGACGGTAGGCGACTAATATTTCAGGGGTCGGCAACTGTAAAAATTGTAATCCAAATTTTCATTTCTCGTTCTGACGGTAGGCGACTAATATTTCAGGGGTCTGCAACTATAAAAATTGTAATCCAAATTTTCATTTCTCGTTCTGACGGTAGGCGACTAAAATCCTCCAAGTCCAGCGAGGGGTTGGCAACTAAGATATTTCAAGTCCACCATTTTCTTCCTCGTTTTCGTACCTTGAAAGTACTAAAACGAGGAAGGAAATTATTCTTCTTTGAGGGGTCGGCAACTATCAAATCTTAAAGTCCACCATTTTTTTCATTGTTTTAGTTGCTTTTCACTGGTAGTACCCTAAAGTACTAAAACGAGGAAGGAAATGGTGAACTTGAAATATCTTAGTTGGTGACCCCTCGCTGGACTCAAGGATTTTAGTCGCCTACCGTCAAAACGAGAATTGAAAAGGTGAATTACAATTTGTATAGTTGCCGACCCCTCACTAAACTTAACGCCTAACCATGTCAGGATACTAAAACGAGGAAGGGGTTGAATTTTGAATTTGAAAAGTTGCCGACCCCTCAAAGAATACTAAATGGAGGAAGGGAACGGTGCGACTTTCTAGTTTTTCGCATCATTAAATTCTGGCGACAGCCTTCCTCGTTTTAGTATGCCCTTCCTGGTTTTAGTATGCCCTTCCTGCTCTTCTCGCGTTCCCTTCCCTTCCTGGTTTCAGTCGATCTCAAATGTAAACATATCAACAATTTTTATACATAAAAATTGTATGCAACCGAACTCTCAGCCTCGCATCCTCCATGAAAAAGGAGAAAGTGGCGGATTTTTTTTTTTTTTTCTGAAACTGAACACCCGTAAGATCAATCCTTTCTATCCTCACTTTATTTCCCCAGACCCACCCTAAGACTGTGCTCAACGCTCTGTACCTGGGAGTGGTCTCACTTATTCTGACGCCCCTACTTGGCCAATGTATTAATATCTACTTTACATTTTTTTTTTAACCAATTTGATTTAGCACATCATGAAGGCTTTCAAACTTATTTCTAAACACATCTCAAAAAGTTTGACAATGCAATTAATGACATTGCAACCCTAAGTTATTCCCGAGGGGTTGCGCACTGGCCCATTTCGTGTACACCATGAGGCAGAGGCAGATGAGGCACGTGAGGCAGGCATGAGGCACGTGAGGCAGACATGAGGCACGTGAGGCAGACATGAGGCACGTGAGGCAGACATGAGGCACGTGAGGCAGACATGAGGCACGTGAGGCAGACATGAGGCACGTGAGGCAGACATGAGGCACGTGAGGCAGGCATGAGGCACGTGAGGCAGGCATGAGGCACGTGAGGCAGACATGAGGCACGTGAGGCAGGCACGATGAAAATACAACTTGCGTAGAATTGAAGTCATCGGACCAAAAAATCTTAGCAATGACAGTGTCAAAATGTCGCAACAATTTTGTTTGATATTACATATTGATTAAGCAATTCGTTTGTGGCGAATCTCTGAAAGTACCCAGTACCGACAGTACTGTTCAGGCCACAGAGTATCATGATAGTAATATAAGAGGTCTAACTCGCCTATCTTGCAATGTAACGGATGGGACGGAAAAATTCCCGCGCGCCATCTGCAGAAGATTCTCATTTGACCCTTTGATTTTGGCCTACATTTGACGGTTCGTTTTGACACCATAGTCATTGAGTGTGAAACCCTGACTGGTTTTACAGTAGACCCAGGGGCATCACGAGCCCTTCCTTGTAGGGGGAGGGGGTGGGGAGGGGCAGCTCCAAGATTATACCAGAATTGTCCGAGATTTTACCTTGGAATTTACCGGAATTTCTTTAGATTCCTACGTCAATTCTTTGAAGTTTATTCACTGCCCAGATCTTAAAATATTTTTCTTCATCCGGAGAATGGGGGGGAAATAATCATTGAAAACATGCATCCATGTGCGACCCTGTATTCAGCCGAACGCCGAAACTTTGGTTGCCTTCTTAGCCATTTTTGACATGTTATTATGGCACTTGCCTTTCGGCCAAGTCCCATATAGCGATCGCAATTTCTGTCCGTCCGTCGGTCGGTCCGGATTTTGCTAGTTCGGGCACTTCCACATACGCTAGGACGATCAAACTTGGCAGGCATATCAGGGACCCCAAATGATTGTTGCATCACTTCCCCGATCCGAGCATCGTTGGGGGAGTGGAGGGAGGGGAATCCGGAACCTTGAGGTATTTATAACTTTTGAACGGGTGATCGGATAGCAATGAAAAACTAGACCTACGTTTCCTGGGCAACGTGAAGTGTTGCGCTTTGGTTTTGTTTTTTCGCTTTCGGTTAAATGCTGGATTTGTCAACTTATCGAAGCTTTTAAAACGGTTTGTTCTAAAAAGAAGAATCACATGATCAATTAAAAGATATTCTTTAGCGTTGTAAAAACAACAATAAAACAATATCGGAAGAAGGGACTAGATTGAATTTGCGGTCAGTTGAACTTTATCCTTTTCAATCCGTAGACATCGTGACGGATGAAAACTTGGAACAATATCTTATATAATCTAGTTGGTATTATAAAGCTATCCTTAACTTGTCAGGACTAAAATACCATAGATGACGCTATCAGTTATTACGAAACTACCTCGTTGTTTTACATTATCGTTTGTACCCCTTGCGTAAACAGTTAATCCTAGATTATAGTGATAGACCATCGATACAAACTGTCTTACCATCATATTTACAGAAATCGAATACAATGTGCAGTAATTTGCAAAAATTTCTAGCCCCTCGTGAACCGATTCCTACTTACAAGTCCCTCTCCCGTGATAGAAATCAAGTTCACGGGAAACAAATAATGGGTACACCAGCTAGCAAAAGTTGCAAACCCCTCATCGCTGAAGATGATTGTAGCATAACAGCCGATTATTACTTACAAGTCCCATGCATGTCTTACAATTGGGAACAAAAGTGTTCTTACCATCGAATACACCGGAAACAAATAACAGGTAGCATAACAGCCGATTATTACTTCCAAGCCCCATGCATGTCTTACAATTGGGAACAAAAGTGTTCTTACCATCGAATACACCGGAAACAAATAACAGGTAAACCAACTAGCAAAAGCTGCAAACTCCTCATTGCCGAAGATGATTATGAGCTAACAGTTGACTGTTGCTTACTAGTCCCTTACATGTCTCACAACTGGTATCGCCTGTTTTTGGTTTCAGTGTGTACCTTACTCCTGAAGTGATCAACCCCTTGAAACTTTCAAACTGGTTTATCTCATGAAGGATTTTTGTTAAAAAAAAATGGATGACATATACTTTGATCAGCACATCAAGGGCTATCGATTGCCCTAACAACAACAAAAGAATATCAGGAAAAGGGACTAAATTGACTTCGCAGTCAGTTGAACTTTATCCTTTTCAATCGTAGACATCGTGACGGATGAAAACTTGGAACAACATCTCATATAATCTAGTTGGTATTATAAATCTATCCGTAACTTTTCAGGATTAAAATACCATAGATGACACTATTAATTATTACGAAACTACCTCATTGTTTTAGATTATCGTTTGTACCCGTTGCGGAAACAGTTAATCCTAGGTTACAGCGATAGACCATCGATACAAACTTTCTTACCGTCAGATTTATATAAATCGAATACAATCTGCAACAATTTGCACAAAATTCTAGCCCCTCGTGAACCGATTCTTACTTACAAGTTCGTCTCCCATGATAGACATCAAGTTCACCGGATAAAAATAATGGGTACACCAAGTAGCAAAAGTTGCAAGCCCCTCATCGCTGAAGATTTTTGTAGCATGACAGACGATTATTACTTACAAGTCCCTTGTATGTTTTACAATTGGGAACCAAATTGTTCTTACCATCGAATACACCGGAAACAAATCACAGATACACCAACTGGCAAAAGCTGCAAACCCCTCATTGCCGAAGATGATTATGAGCTAACATATATCGACTGTCGCCTATAATTCCCCTACATGTCTCACAGCTGGTATCGCCTATTGTTGGTTTCGTGTGTACATTCCTACTGAAGTTGTCAATCCCTTGAAACTTTCAAACTGGTGTATCTCACGAAGGAATCTTTTTACCAAAAAACGGATGCCATATGCTTTGATCAGCTCATCAACAGCTATCGATTGCCGTTGAAAAAAAAATTCTACCTGTCTTAGTTCAAAAGTTGACTTTTTTGCCGTAGGCCAACTTTCTAACGTCACCACTTAGAAAGGAGCAAAGGATAATCTCTAATTTCTTTAGCAAGGAGAGAAGTTCTAAAGTTTAAGATGTACATCGGATACCATTTCTCTACCGCACACCCAAGTGCAAAAAAACGAATGATAAACTCAGCTGAAATCGCGAACACAAATGGATAGAAAAAATAGATGGCAGCACTTTCGAACCCGTGGTAAAAAGCCACTTTTTGGTTTGCTGTAGATTTTTCTATTTATCACTCAAAGAAGATATGTTGGCTATGGGGCCGGGTAACTGCCGCTTATGTTTAACACTTATATTTAAACCAGATTTTAACACTATATTTACCAGATCTTTTTTAGATTTTTAACCAGATCTAACACTATATTTAACACCAGATTTTAATCCATCTTCAATTTGAAATTGGTGCCTGCCTGCTTGCGTGCTAGAGCGGAGCTTTCCACTCGAAAGCAGAAACATGGTTTGATGAAACGAAAGGTTGGCTGCACAACTTCAGATAGTCCTCTCTGGCATAGGCTATATAACTCCTCTTTACTTCGCACACCGTAGGCTCTGGCTCGAGGACAAGTAAAAACCATCCTTTTTGGCCCCAGGCAAGAGTTCTACGGAGCTTTCCAAAATGTAATGCCATATTCATCAATCCGGCCTAAGGTCCGCACTTTCCGTAAAAACCGCACAGGTTAGACCCTTACCAATTACCAGGAATAAAATGAAATCGGCGGCATAGAAAAAAAAAAAACAAAAAAAAAAACAGGACAAAACCAAAGTGTTGCTCTCGCAACACAATGATGTTTGGAGAGATCTCGTGCCTCAGATGACCCACTTAAAATCCGGACCGGATCCGGTGACTTTGGGGGGAGCTGGAGGGGGGAACCGGAAATCTTGGGAAACGCTTAGAGTGGAGGGATCGGGAGGAAACTTGGTCGGAAGAACAAGCACAAGTCCTAGATACATCGTTGAGAGAACCGGACCGGATTCGGGCACTGTGGCGGGAGTTTGGGGGGGGGGGCGAATTAGGTGATCTCGCGAGTTCGGTACTAGGACGATGGAATTTGGTAGGTATATCAGGGACACGAACAGACTGCCTTAAGTATAGTCGTTGAGTAGTCTTTTGAATAGTCCTGAGTATACCTAAGTCTGTCAGAGATAATTTACCAGGGTTTATTAAAGGCATTAATCAACTAACAAGAAATATTTATTTTACCTTTCAAATAATCCGCATGGACAACCCAGTTCAAATTTCCCGAGGGGATAAGAAGCTCCCTCTCTTTTTGTTATTCATCACAGATCTCGTAGCTGAGCGAAAATTTTTCAAAAATCCCTAAACGTGTCACCAGAACGGGCGATGAGGCACGTGAGGCAGGCATGAGGCACGTGAGGCAGGCATGAGGCACGTGAGGCAGGCATGAGGCACGTGAGGCAGGCATGAGGCACGTGAGGCAGGCATGAGGCACGTGAGGCAGGCATGAGGCACGTGAGGCAGACATGAGGCAGGCATGAGGCACGTGAGGCAGGCATGAGGCAGGGAACTTGTACACCATGAGGCACCAGCGCGCAACCCCTCGGTTATTCCTCAACTAAATTATTTGTCCGATCAACCGTTATTAACAAAGAAACGAATTGACAAATTAACAATGAAAACAAAGAAAAGGTACACCAATAAAATAAAAATTAAACAATCTTCGTGATGATGTAGTTATATAATCTAAACGTTTGCCCGAGAAATCTCCACAGTTAAAACCGACCTTGTCCAGTCTTCGCGGTCAACAACGGACAACCCCGGGGTTACTACTGGCTAAAGGGGTTTTCAGATAAGATAGGATTTTATTTGCTTCCGGGAGCCAGCGGACAGGGTAAATCCGTAAAGAATAAACACAAACAGACAAAAATGAAAACAATGATGATATCTGTACTGAAAAAAAAAAACGAAGGCCATATACAGTAAAATAAACAACTAATGAAGACAAAAATAAACTGCTCAACTCAAGTGTTGTATGCACAAAATTAGAATAGATCATTCCCATAAAATAATGAACCCCTCAAATGCGAAAGCTCCCGGAAGCTAGATCCACACTTGACTACCTTGAGGAACCTCACCAACCGTTGTATGCAAACAAAATAGCTCATCCCCATGATTCATGCTGCACATCCATTCTTCATTCGTCGCCCTTTCATTCTCTCCAAATATTTATAATCACTCAAACTCTCATATTCACACATCAAGTGCCTTAGGCTATCGTTCATAGTAACACAAAATGAGTCAGCTCTCTCGTAGTGGCAGATTGTCTGGTGACTGGTAGTCTGTCTGAAATGTTAGTTTAAAAATAGAATTGCTGGAAATTGAATTTTGAAAGCTAGAAGTTTGTAGAAGAATTATTTGAAATCACTCTGACAAGAAATTACCTTATCATAGTAAACTGGTTCATACATATCGCTTTCCGAAAATACTTCTGAAATACTCTTGATGACTATGTCTCCTCGCCGATCCAAAATCTCCGGCCTGCTGCTCCCAAAGATCGCCGTGATTGATTGACACAGGATTTGAGTCGTGGAGTTTGAGTCGTTACGGACACGCTTACTGCTTCTTCCTGAGGATCACTGGCGTGTTTTGGACTTAGTCACATAGAGTATTAGCGACGTTGTTATTGGTGCTTCCCATTCTGGTTGGACGCAAAATGTTTGAAAGTCGTGCGCACCGCGGTTAAAACAGAAGGGAAACCAAGCAGAGAAACGGAGACCGAAGCGCAAGATAGCCTACAAATGGCTAGCAAGTTTTGTAAAAATGCACTTATTTTTTAAAGATTTATTGTCGGGCCTTGAAGCTTTCGGCGAACGTGTTCCGTGGTTGACAAAATCGGGTCAATCCGAACAAGACTAAAGGCTGCGATGGGATCCCACAAATTTAATATTTGATCCAGACAATTGGCTCTTGTCTTTGCCAGAATCTTGAACATATTTGCTATTGAAATTTGTAAACAGATTATTTAGCAAATGGCTAGTCATCTGAGACAACCAAGTTCAGATATAAGCCCTATCTATTCAATCAATCAAGTTTAATCCGAATTGGTAAAAGCTAAAAAAGGAATACAAATTTACAAAATACACAGACACACAAGAAACAATTTAACTAATACACTTACAAGAAATTACCAGAAATAAATGATGGAATGAAACTACGTAAAAATTGGGTAGAAGAATTAGCGGGATATGGTGAAAACTTATTGCCAGTATTCCTCTCGGACCGACGCACGGAAGCCAGGAGGGGTGGGGGGAATAGAAAGGTCATCTGGGGACAACACGTTATCTTAGCTCCAAATTTGTTTGAAAGAGTATTTCTGTTTTGACGATACTGATCGATACTATCTTCCTGCTTTACTTCTTCCAACTTTCCGGTTTCGGCCGAATTCCGAGCGAACTTTTTGTCCAGCAAAAAAAGAAAGTTCAGAATTAATTCAGCATATCTCCTTATCCCTATAAAGAACATCTAATCAACTTCAAATAAAACTTTTAACTTATAACAAATTTTCCGGTTTCAGCCGGATTCCAGACGAACTACATGTTCGGTAAAAAAAAATTATTGTCATACACGGATTCAGCGTCTGTTTTTATTTCTAAATCTGTCATTTAATCAACTTAAAATAAAACTTTTGCTTTTAACACATTTTCCGGTTTTTGTCCGGATTCCTGGCGAACTATTTGTCCGGGGAGAAAATAATTTTCGCACAAGTGTTTAGCTTGTCCTTCTTATCCCTAACTTTAACATCTAATCAACTTCAAATAAGACTTTTGCTTTTAATAAGCTTTCCGGTTTTCTCCGAATTCCGGACGAACTACTCGTCCGGCAAGAAATGGTTTTAATCATCGCGTTCACCATGCCTTCTTACCCCATAATAGACTATCACATTAGCTGTTTATAAATATTTTTGTTTACCCCTTTATTTGAACCCCCTCCCCCACCCCTAAATGTAGAGCTACAGAGCCCAACTACGAACTTGACCTTACGCTTGACTCAAAGAACCCTCACACCAAGTTTCATCAAAATATCTCATTCCCTTCTTGAGTTATCGTGCTCACAGACGGACGGACAGACGGACAACTTTTGCGATGTCATGGGTATCCCTCCACTTGCGTTTTAGGATCCCAGAAAGCGCTAAAAAATCCTAGGAGCAAAACGAAACAGTGGCCAAGGGCCGGGATTTCTGAAGCTTATACTTCCATAGAGAAACTCGAAAAGGTAGATTAAGTAAGAGGGGTTCTATAAGTAAGCTTTTTGCAAAGAGTAGTAGTTGTAGTTAAAAGGTCCAAGAAAATATTAACGTTACCTAGAGGAGGATTCGTAGCCCAAAAAGTAAGATAATCAAAATGTGTGTCGAAAATACGTCGACCATTACGTTTCAAGTGTTAAAATACTTGAACACATACAATTATTACATAAAAGAAAATAAATCACTTAGAATTCACTTGTTTTTTGTTAATCTTCTCAGAGAAATATGGTACAAAGGAATTCGAATACCGGTTTGTGCAACACTTAACTGGCACCAGGAGATCCCTTTCCTAGGTATGCATTTTAATTTGACGGACCTTATTATTTCCATTAATGATATATTGCTTATCACGTTTACGACTATACACTAAAACGGAGGAATTAAATAAAACAGAAAACTAAAGAAAGAAAGTTGAACACGAACGGCAGTAACATAAACTAGACCTACGTTGCCCGGGCAACGTGAAGTGTTGCGGCAACCTTTGTCCGGCTTCGCCGAAAAAAGTGTTGCGAGAGCAACACTTTGGTTTTGTTTCTTCGCTGTCGGTAAAGTGCTGAAATTATCAACTTATCGAAGCTTTTATAATGGAATGTTCTAAAAAGAATAATCACATGATCAAAAGCTGTTCTTTAGCGTTGTAAAACCAACAACAGAATAATATCGGAAGAAGGGACCAAATTGACTTTGCGGTCAGTTGAACTTTATCCTTTCCAATCGTAGATATCGTGACGGATGAAAACTTGGAACAATATCTTATACGATCTAGTTGATATTATAAAGCTATCCGTCACTTTTCAGGATTAAAATACCATAGATGACACTATTAATTATTACAAAACTACCTTATTGTTTTACATTACCGTATCGTTTTTACCCGTTGCGTTAACAGTTAATCCTAGGTTATAGCGACAGACCATCGATACAAACTTTCTTACCGTGATATTTACAGAATTCGAATACAATGTGCACCAATTTTCAAAAATTTCTAGCCCCTCGTGAACGATTCCTACTTACAGTCCCTCTCCTGTGATTGACATCAAATTCACCGGAAACAAATAATGGATACACCAGCTAGCAAAACCCCTCATCGCTGAAGATGATTATAGCATAAGCTTTTTAAACGGAATGTTCTGAAAAAATTAATCATATTATCAAAAGGTATTCTTCAGCGTTGTAAAAACAACAACAAAATAATATAGGAAGAAGGGACTAAATTAACTTTGCAGTCAGTAGAACTTTATCCTTTTCAATCGTAGACATCGTGACGGATGAAAACTTGGAACAATATCTTATATAATCTAGTTGGTATTAGAAAGTTATCCGTAACTTTTCAGAATTAAAATACCATAGATGACACTATTAATTATTATGAAACTACCTCATTGCTTTACATTTTCGTTTGTATCTGTTGTGTAAACAGTTAATCCTAGGTTAATCCCCCGACACAAACTTTCTTACCTTCAGATCTATAGAAATCGAATACAATGTGCACACATTTGCAAAAATTCCTAGCCCCTCGTGAACCGATTCCTACTTACAAGTCCCTTTCCCGTGATATACATTAAGTTAACCGAAAAGAAATAATGGGTCCACCAGCTAGCAAAAGCTGCAAATCCATCATCGCAGAAGATGATTGTAGCATAACAGCCGATTATTACTTACAAGTCCCTTGCATATCTTACCATTGGGAACCAAATTGTTCTTCCATCGAATACACCGGAAACAAATAACAGGTACACCAACTAGCAAAAGCTGCAAACCCCTCATTACCGAAGATGATTATGAGCTAACAGTCGACTGTTGTTTAAAAGTCCCCTATATGTCTCATAACTGGTATCGCCTATTTTTGGTTTCAATGTACCTTACTACTGAAGTTGTCAACCCCGTTGAAATTTTCAAACTGGTGTATCTCATGAAGGAATTTTTGTACCAGAAAATGGATGACATATACTTTGATCAGCTCATCAATGGCTATCGATTGACGTCGAAAAAAAAATTCTACCTGTCTTAGTTCAAAAGTTGACTTTTTTGCCGTAGGCCAACTTTCTAACCTCACGACTTAGAAAGGAGCAAAGGATAAGCTCTAGTTTCTTTAGCAATGAGAGAACTTTTAAAGTTTAACAGGCACATCTGATACCGTTACTCTACCACAAACCAAAGTGCAAAAAAAAAATTTATAAACTCAGCTGAAATCGTCGCAGATATGGACAGAAACAATAGATGGCAGCACTTTCGGACCCGTGGGAAAAAACCACTTTTTTGTCTCTGTAGATTTTTCTATTTATCACTCAACGAAGATATGTTGGCTGTGGGGCCGGGTAACTGCCGCATATATTTAACACTTATAGATTTGAGTCCATCTTCAATTTGAAACTGGTGCCTGCCTGCTTGCGTGCTAGAACGGAGCTTTCCACTCGAAAGCAGAAACATGGTTTGATGAAACGAAAGGTTCGCTACACAACTTCAGATAGTCCTCTCTGACATAGGCTATACAACTCCACTTCACTTCGCAAACCGTAGGCTCTGGCTCGAGGACAAGCAAAAACCACCCTTCTTGGCCCCAGGCAAGAGTTCTACGGAGCTTTCCAAAATGTAATGTCATATTCATCAATCCGGCCTAAGGTCCACACTTTCCGTAAAATCCGCACAGGTTAGACCCTTCCCAGTTACCAGGAATAAAATGAAATCGGCGCTATAGGAAACAAAAAAAAAAAAAAACGAGGACAAAACCAAAGTGTTGCTCTCGCAACACAATTACTAATCTAAATTTACACTAGACCTACGTTGCCTAGGCAACGTGAAGTGTTGCAACAACCTTTGTTCGGCTTTGGTTTTGTTTCTTCGCTAACGCGGAAATGCTGAATTTGTCAACCCATCGAGGTTTTCAAAATGGTATGTTCCAGTCCATGAAGAATCTCTTTCTTCACATGGTTATCCTCAGCGTTGAAGAAAAAAACAACAGAATACCGGAAGTAGGGACTAAATTGGCTTTGCAGCAAGTTGAACTTCATCCTTTTCCATCGTAGACATCGTGACTTGTGGAAACTTGGAACATTATCTTATATAACCTAGTTGGTATTATAAAGCTATCCATAGCTTTTTAGTTCAAAATACCATAGCGGTCACTCTACTAATTATTGCGAAATATATCGTTGTTTTACATTATCATTTGTATCCGTTGCGTTAACACTCAATTCTAGGTTACAGTGAAAGACCATCACCATAGACCATTCTAGCATCTAATGAAAATGACAATGCTTTAGCAACCGATCTTGAACGACGACATGAACCAAACTTTTCCTATCTTCAAAAACACCGGAAACAAAATAGGTACGCTTACTAGGAGAAGTCGCAAGCCCCTCGTCGCCGAAGATGAATATGGAGTAATCGCCGATTGTTAGTTACAAGTCCCTGACTTGTCTCACAGTTGGGTTCTGCCTGTTCTTTGTTTGAGTGTGTACCCTAACACTAAAGTTGTCAACCCCTCAAAGACTTAATTCTAAGTTACAGTGATAGACCATGAGGACTAATTTTCTTACCCTCGTATTTATAGAGATCAAATAAAATGTGCACCAATTTGTACTAGTTTCTGGACCCTTATGAACCCCTTCTAGCAACCGATTCCTACTTACAAGTCCATCTACCCGTGATAGACATAGTACTAAATTGTTTTCAGTTCAAATACACCAGAAACAAATGATTAGGATTAATAGGTACACCAACTAGCAAAAGCTACAAGCCCCTCGCCGAAAATGATTTTGGTCTAACAGTCGATTTCTGCTTACAAGTAAAACAAAACAACAGAAAATCCGAAGTAGGGACTAAATTGACTTTGCACCCAGTTCAAGGTTCAAGGTTTTTTTATTCTTACTTTATATAATACATAAACATTAACAGTACTATACTCTGCACTTACAATTATTTGAGGGTTTGAACCGGTGAGAAGAAAAACATCGAATGGTTCAAACCCTTCCATAAAAGAAAATCAATAAAACGAAATCGACCGAACACTGAGTAGAAAGATCACCGCACGACATCGCCAACACGAAGCGAAATCAATCCAAACAAAAACAACAACAAAAATGAGGGAAGGGTGACTGAAAACCAGTATCAATAGAGGAAAACACATAAACAAACTAAAATATTAAAGTTGAATTTTATCCTTTTCCATCGTAGACATCGTGACTCGTGAAAACTTGGAACATTATCTTATATAATCTAGTTCGTATTATAATAGATGCCACTCTGCTAATTATTTCGAAACTATGTCGTTGTTTTATATTATCATTTGTATCCGTTGCTTTAACACGGTCGGAAACCTCTCACCGCCGAAGATGGCTATGGTATAACAGCCGATTGTTACTTAAAAGTCCCTGACATGTCTCATAGCTGGGTTCCGCCTATTCTTTGTTTTGAGTTTGTATCCTACCACTAAAGTTGTCAACCCCTCAAAGACTGAATTCCATGTTTCAGTGGTTGACCAAGGAGACTAGTTTTCTTACCCTCTGATTTATAGAGATAAAAAAAATGTCCACCAATTTTAACAAGTTTATAGCCCCTCATGAGCCCCTTTTAGCAACCGATTCTTACTTACAAGTCCATCTCCCCGTGATAGACATGGTAGCAAATTGTTCTCAAGATCAAATACACAAGAACGAAATAATAGGATTAATAGGTACACCAACTACCAACTTTGCTAACCCCTCATCACCGAAGATGATAATTGTGTAACAGCCGATTGTCGCTTACAAGTACCCTATATTTCTCACGATTGGGATCGGCCTATTTTTGGTTTCAGCGTGTACCTCACTACGGAAGTTGTCAACCCCTCCAAACTTTCGAACTGTTGTATCTCATGAAGGAATTTTTGTACCAAAAAACAGATGACATATACTTTGATCAGCTAATCAAGATCTATCGAATGCCGTTGAAAAAAAAATCTATCTGTATTAGTTCAAAAGTCGCCTTTTTTGCCGTAGGCCAACTTTTTAATATCACCACTTAGAAAGGAGCAAAGAAGAAGCTCTAATTTCTTTCGCAGTGAGAGAACTTGTAAAGTTTAAGAGGCCCATCTGATATCATTTATCTTCCTCATTCCCAAGTGTAAGAAATGTAATGATAAACTCAGCTGAAATCACGAACAGAAATGGGTAGAAAACAGTAGATGGCAGCACTTTCGACCCGCGGGAAAATTACACTTTTTTTATTCTGTAAATTTTTCTGTTTATCACTCAAAGAAGATGTATTGGCTGTGGGGCCAGGGAACTGTCGCACATATTTCGCACTTATGGATTATAGTCCATCTTCAGTTTAAAACTGGTGCCTGTCTGCTTGCCTGCTAGAACGGAGCTTTCCACTCGAAAGCAGAAACATGGTTTGATGAAACGAAAGCTTGGCTGCATAACTTCAGACAGTCTTCTCTGACATAGGCTATACAACTCCACTTCCCCCACAGTAGGCTCTGGCTCAATTACAAGCAAAAACCATCCTTTTTGGCCCCAGGCAAGAGTTCTACGGAGCTTTCCGAAATGTAATGTCATATTGATCAATCCGGTCTAAGGTCCACACTTTCCGTAAAAACCGCATACGTTAGACCCTTACCGTCGTGTAGTAATAAGACGAAATCGAGCGACAAAGAAAAAAAAAAAAAAAAAACACGACAAAACCAAAGTGTTGCTCTCGCAACACAATTGCTGAAGAACTCCTCATGTACACGTTTGACCGACAACTCCGCATTTCTACTGATCAAGCCAGGCTAGTGACTGGAGCTAGCCGAGGCGTTACCAGCTACAATGTTTGCTAGGGGACCAAGATATTTTACCTACTGGCTGGTCATTTTTATGGACTGCTTCTTTTCACCAGTAATTAAACATGAATAATTACCGCCGGATTTGCCGACTGAGACCGCGGCAGATGCCGTGTCAGCATTTTCATATTCTTTATTTAGTGGCCCTGTCAGAATAAGTGTCCAACAATCCCCCCCCCCCCCCGCCCGTGCGTGACGCCTTTGGAACACTTTACTTTGTGCTGAAAGATTCTTCTTTCCTTAGGATGTCCCATATGCACTTGAGAGCATTTCCTTAGCAACAATAATTGCCGGATCGGCAACTCATCCGGTCCTCTACGGCTTGTACGACCGTTCTATCAGAAAGCATTTGAAAATACTCTTCTGCGTTAGAAGAAACAACCGATGCCAGAGTTTCCGAAGAGGGTCGGCCAAATGGTCAGACACATCTGGTAAGCTTTTTGTCAACGTTACCGTAGCCAGAAGATGTCAGTTGTGTACAGAGTTTAGCGGATTCATTATCTGAGTTTGAATCAAGGGACATTTCAGCCCTTATTGGCAAAGGTCCTCTTTATGCTCAAGCTAGAACTAGCTAGTTTGAGGCTGTTCAAGAAGAGCCGAAATATCGCTCAGCTGACGCATCCGTTTAATGCAATAAACTATGATCCGCGGTCGCTTTTGGGCAGAGCAAATAATACTAGTAAGTAGCGTCAAGACTTAACAAATTTGATTCAACGATACTAGCACAGCTAGTGATAGAGAACGTCCCTACTGAAGCTCATTCAGTCGTTCACCAACCCCTTGTTCCGATAACTTCATATTGTGAACATTGCAAAACAAAATATACAGGCTTCGTTGTTTCCTTGGTGTCTGCAGACAGCACCTTCGCTTTACTAGAAATTTTCAAACCCGCAAGTTAGCTTTAAATGCAGCAAGCGTAGTGGGCGGCGGTACAAGTATAGCCCGTTTGCGAAGCAGAACGCATAGGTCTTGGCGGTACTCCCTAGTGTTATTTTGCCCTGTTTTTTGGTCAAGTTTGGCTAAAGGAATATATATATGCTACAGTCCTTTTGTACGAACATTAACCCTTGTTTTCTCGGGAAGGGTACTACCAGTATTCCTCACCCAGTCACAGCGAGATCGTTAAAGTTCTACTGAAAAGGTTTGAGAAGGGAGAGTCTAGCTAGTTACTCCTCCCTTATTCAGTTAAAGAGGCTTGAAGAAACGATGAAAATGCGTTACATCGTTGCGCCGCTATTCACGAATAACCAATTTTCGAATAGTGGACTTTCTCAGTAGGATTTGTGGTACCTCTATGCGCCTGCACCTGTGTTGTATGCTTGACGAAAAATTTGATTGAGGCATAAGCGATCTTCACCAAGCTCATCACTGTGCACTGAAAAGCCGCGTTTGTGTTCAGATTTAAATGTTCTGCGTCATAGTAGAATTTGCGCCGTGGAAATTCTGAACGTTATTACTGTTAGAGCAGATGTTGGAAAATTCAAAAATCCCTTAGCAGAATCCAAATAATTCAGTGTATTCAACTAAATTCGGCAAAAATAAGATGGCTTTTCGGTTAACGTTTAAAATTGCTGGAAACCAATTCTAGGAACTTTTTCCACTTCAGCGCTCCTTAAGGATGTAACTACCACTGGAAACCCTACTCCGAGTTGACGCGTCACCTTCTATCGACTGAGATCGGAAACCAATTGAAACAGTTCTAGGAAATCAATTACAAAAATAAATTTCGCAGATGGGTGTTATATGCAGGAGTTAATTGTACCGTGACAAATAAAACACTTTTTGAACTGAATTTAGATGTCGGGACTCCAACGCCTCCAGTACCTTGTATAACCTTCTATCTGCGTAATATCTATTTAATCCCGTGACATGGGGATGTGAGCTGCTGAGTGAATTTGCCTTCAGACAGGATCGCTGTTCTTATGACCGGCTTCTGTCTGACTATTGTAGTGGTTTGTGAAAGATCCTGGCCTCAAATCCCGGCTGAAAAACACATGTGTCTTTCAGTCCGCTATTAACAATCAGCGCTCTCACCGGATTTAAGGACAATTGGTCATATTCCTGTTCGGCGCTTCCATGCGGACTAGTTTCTGTTAATCCACCTATGTCTTACCGTCAGCACTTGGATCAGACATGGTAAAATAGATCCGCAGGTTAGTGAGTGAAAAATCTGTCATCTGTGTCCCAGGTAATAGAGGTTTTGCACATGTCTCAACAGCAGAAAGTGAAAGTGACCCACTGCCCTATACTATGGATTCGACCTTTTACTATGTCTACACAAGCGTTGGTTATGAGGCAATGGGGTACTAACAGAAACTAGTCCACTTGGAGCGCTGGACTGTAATCAGGCCAATTGGAAACTCGACTCCGAGGCGGCGCGTAAAACTCCTCACCAAAACAGGACTGGAAACTAAAGTAGTGGTCAAATTCAGCCTAGATGACCTGGTGAAAAAAAGCCGAATAACCAAATGTGGGATTGAATAGCTTATCATAATAAATGACAATAACCATACCGTCAGAATCTTTTCAGAATTTTTTTTTTTTAAATTTAGTTTTGGAGGTCAGCTTCTACCCTTCAGTATTTGCGGAAAAGTGCTCGGTGAATTCAATATTTGAGGAAAAGTGCTCGATGAACGATGAACATCTGCGGAGGCTGTTACGGCTTCGTATCAGCCTCTCTGGATGATGATACGAGGTCGTAACAACCTCCACAAAAGTAATTGTCATAAAAAATTTCCTGTGGGATATAGGAAGATATGTAGTGCATACCTGTTCGAGAAAAGTTGTTATAGGTTAAATTCAGACATCGAGGTTGATATCAGAAATCACACCCGAGACGGTCATTGTAAATAACCTATCCGAGCGGCAGGCGAGGTAGGTTATGGAAATATCTATCGACAATATTATAAGTTGTTTCGAAAGGACATGACACGATGCCAGCAGCAGCAAGTACGGCCTTGCTATTTCTTAAAAGCGGCTGCGTATAAATAGAAAAAAAGAATGCGGGCACTTTATGGCACGAGTTTTCAGTGTGAATTTGTACCCGAACTGCGTAGAAACGTCACTAGATATCATCTTGTCAGTCACTTTTTCGATATTAATCGTGGTCACTCCTTGTTTTAATTGATGACTGCCTAGTATGGTTCTTGAGTGGTACGTTTATCATTAGAGCTTTTCCGAACTCTGTGTGTCGATTGCGTGCTTCGGTCACGCTGGTGATAATTGTGCTGAAGTTTTCTGTGTTCGGATCATTGCTGTCTAGTTTATATAAATAATATTTTGTTTCCTGAATAGCTCATGTTAGCACTGGCTAGCGTCGGGCCTGCACACGGTTTCACAACATTAAAAGTATTCAGAAAATAACTTTGAGAGATCCACAGATTACAAGTAACGGTTTAAATATACAACGGTGTATATAAATTTAAGGGTAAGAATAACTTAAAGCACAACTCTTACTAGAAATGAACTTTTCACGGTAGAATGGCTCAGAAATATGTTCTTCGAAAATACCATTACTTTCCTCGTAAAAATAGCAATTTTGTTGTTAGCACTTGTTGATTCTGCCCAGCCTTCCTGCTCACCGACGCAGTGGCTGGATGCAAAATATTTGAAAACTGAACACGCTGTTGTAAAAAGGGAGAAAAACCAAGCAGTACAAAAGAAGTCGAAAATAGAAGTTAAATTTTTATCTGAAGTTGATTAGATTTTCGATAGGGGTGAGGAGATACGCTGAGCTTTGGTTTTTGCAAGAAAAGTAGTTAGCGGGGAATCCAGTCGAAACCGGAGATTTGGCAGAAGTAAGGCAAGAAGATTACGTGTAGCCTAGGGGTAAATACACACATGCTGAATCCATATCTGCACTTGGTTTTCTCAGATAATTAGCCATTGGCCTTCTCGCGTACCCCTAATCAAGGTTGGAAAAGATTGCGTACCCCCTTTTTAAGAACGTTGAAAAGACGATAGTTATTTTCATAAATGATAAGGCATCTACAAAAATCTGCAAATCTGCAAAAAATATACAAAGTCAGTGAGGCAATCACTAGAGGCTGCTTTGTAGCAAAATTGTCAAATCTTGGCTCGACGTCATTAGCAGCATATTTTTTAATGTCAGCCTGTTTCTGTGTTTGGTTTTGATGTTCTCCGTGCTTTCATCAAGCTGCATCGTAATCTTATTCGTTAGCTTAATTCGCAACCTGAATGTCATGGTCACTTGCAATGTCTTCGATTCTTCTTGAAACAATGCTGTTTGACACAGGAACATATTTTATGGCAGTAGGCTAGCTATTTTTGAATCAAAATCGTTTCACTGACTTTCACTAGGGGTTGTAATCAGAGGCGTCACGCATGGGTTGACAACACCCATCCCCCCAAAAAGGTCGGTCAGACGATTAAAAAGGAAAGAGTCGGCGCGAAGCGCCGTGATTCTTCGTAAAAGCAGTTTAAACAGTCGGTAAAAATTACCTTTTTCTGACATTTTTCTAAAGCAGTTTCGATTGTAAAAATTACCTTTTTCTGACATTATTCTTTCCGTTATATCCAAACTAGTGTAGATTTATCTTTTGTATATAATTAGTGTTAATATGGACGAGAACCACCAAATCGGCTTGACCGTTGTATCGCTTTTGAAAATAAAATTGAATTGCACTGGACATTTTGGCTGGTGATGCCTGTGCTGGTAGTATTTGGCTTTAGGCAATCAAAAATGAGCGAAGCGAGATTTTGAAGCTACAGACTTCAATCAACTTTGGTTCCTTCGCGTACCCCTAGGAGGGATCTGGGGGAGATCTGGAGATAAGTTATCTGACCGGTGAATAAGCGATTAGGCTTTCGCTTCATATCGAGTCGCGCATTAGCCCCGTTGAAAAGTCAGCCAACACTCAGCACGGAGTCGGAAGCCAGAAATGACGAACTTGATGACACTTGACAAAACAGAGTTGGGTAAAGCAAAAAGAGGCATTTTAAACAGTTTTAAACATTGTTAGGCCTAAGAGGAACTGAAAATAGCAAAACAAACCTGGAAAAACGTACACCAAGAAGTAACGTGTCATTGTTTTCTTTACGATAGCGCACCTAGCGGCAAAAAAAGAACTAATCTGAGAGGAATTTCGTGAGGGGCGTATTGTGCTCACAGCTCCCACAGAATCAATTCCGTAATTCCGATAGAAATATTGGGCTTGCCTACAAACGGAGAAAGAGATGAACGTTTCAATGCGTTTTCGTTCAGATTCTACTGGGAATCTGGGATGCGATTGCGAATTCCTGACTAACATTGCGCAATGTACCGGGAATAATAGAGTGGACTAAAGCGACTAGGGATGAAGAATAAAGCAGTCCTGTAAACCCAGTCAGTACTAGCAAAAATGTTGCCGAGTTGTTTTTTTAACGACTGACCGACAGCATTGCGGGGAGGGAGGGATAAATAAACTAAAAATTGAAGCCACAATTTGTTATTCTTTTTGAAATTGTGCTAAGTTCTGTCTGGGAATTTGGGATGCGATTGTGAATTTCTGATTAATATGGCACATTGTAACGGGAATAATAGAGTGGACAAAAGCGACAAGGTAGCATTGCACTGCGGGGAGGGAGGTGGGGGGGGGGGCAAATAAACTCAAAATTGAAGCTAAAATTTGGTATTCTTTTGAAATTGTGCAAAGTTCTGCCTGCATCGTCCTAAGTGTCAGGCTACAACGTTCCAAGAAAGCAGTGGTTCTTATAATTTTCACAACCGTTCAAAAGTATCCCGGCGGAAGAAAAGCAATATTGGGGAAAGAAATTAGAAATCCCAGGAAAAGAATTTAGTTTATTCGTTCTATCAAAATTTGACAAGAATTTGCTTTCTTAATTCAGTATTTCAGATCGACTGTTTTAATGGCCAATACCCAAACAAGGTGGCCCAGGAATCTGGGAAATTTGGGGCAGTTTGTCACACTTTTTTTTAGTTAGGGTACTTACAGATGTGCTAGGACGATGAAACTTGGCAGGCTTCTCAGTGATCTGACCAAACTAACTTGTAAATAATCAGTTTCCTGATACGACCATCTGGGGGGGGGGGTGGAGGGCGTGGAAATCTGGAAAATTGAGTAGTGCGTAACTTTTGAACGGGTAATCGGATTGGAATGAAACTTGATAACTGAATAAAGGATATATCTCTGATGTCCCATTTGAAGTCCGGACCGGATTCTGTAGCAATGTTTTTTTTTTGGGGGGGGGAATCTCGAGAAGCGGTTAGAATTAAGGGATCGGAGTGAAACTTGCTGGCAAGAACAATTTTCTGCTCCAGATAAATCGCTTACACAATTGAACTGGATCCGGACTCTTGCGGGTGGGGGTGGAGGGGAAATTCCCGGAATACCGGTGATGTCAATTTTGGGGATTTTCGCGACGAAATTTGGGAGGCATATCGGGGTAGTAACCGAACAAGTAACTTGGAAACGATCAGTTTCTCGATTCGACCATCTGGGGACCGACCATCAAGATTGGGTGGAGGGCGGGGGAATCTGGAAAATTGAGTAGTGTGTATCTTTCGTGAGTGGGGGGGGGAGAAACGGAAATCTCGAGAAACGGTTAGAATGGAGGGATCGGATTGAAACTTGCTGGGAATAACAAGCATCTCCCCTGTCTGCCCCAGATAAATCGTTTACACAATTGGACTGGATCCGGACCCTTGGGGGTGGGGGGTGTAGAGGAGTTTCCCTAAATTCCGGTGATGTCAGTTTTGGTGATTTTCGCGGCGAAATTTGGGAGGCATATCGGGGATCCGATCAAACTGACTTGTAAATAAATATTTACTTGATCCGATAGTCTTAGGGGGAGTGGAGGGAGGGGGAATCCGGAATATTGAGTCATGCATAACTTTGGAACGGAATCAGATTCGAGTGAAATTTAATAACGGAACAGAGGACATGTCTCTGGTGATAATGTTCATGTCCGGACCTTATCCGACAACAGTTGGGGGGGGGGGAGACAGGAAAATACGTGACTGGCTGATACTGGAGTGATTGGGATGGAACTTTGTGGGAATAACAAACAGATGCTCTGGATAAATCTTTTTCAGAACTGGATTGGCTTCGGTGACTCTGGGGGGGAGTTTGAGGGGGGGGGGAATTCCGGTGGTCACGAATTAAGGTACTTCCAGATGTGGCAAGACGATGCAGTTTTGCTGGAATATCAGACATTCGACAAGATTGGCTTAGAAATCGCCACTTTCCAAGTCCGACTATTCCTTAAAGGACCAATCTTTACCACAAAGTAAGAAAATACTTTTAAGCGAAATATACATTTTCATAATCCCGATGAACCCATTATCATTTTTCCCTCAACGGTTTTGCTTACAAATTAAGTTCCAGCTCCCTTAAAGTGCGCATCTTAACTGCAAAGTCGAAAAGTACTTTTTATCAAATGATTCATCTCAACTTATGATAGTGGATTCAAGAGCTATGAGGGAGTCGGGAGGGGGTGATCGAAAATCTCGACGAACCTTGGCAGGCATATCAGGGACCCGATTAATCTCTGACAGAGCACTTACCTACTACATACAATTGCAAGTGCCATATGAGATTACAGATCTTGTTTGTTCTAGTTCCGATTCTGTTGTTTTTGTTGTTGTTCTTTCTTTTTATTTTTTTGGTAGTTTCATGTTGTTTTTTGTATGGTCCTTATGTCTTTCTGTCTTACTTTTTCCTATTTTTTTGTCTCTTTGTCTTCTTTCTCTTTTCGAGTGTCTAGTGGGTCATAAATAGACTATTATTATAATTATGTTATGGTTTGTGATGAATTCAGTCGGAGGCACGGAATTTATAATGTGTAGAAGTGTCCAAAGAAGCCTACTTCTACTGTAGGCTACCCTTCTGCCGAACTTTTCAGGCTGAATGGGCGAGATTCAAGCAAAACTGAGCTAATACCATTCAGTTATTTTCCTTCTCAATAACCAGCGCCATCGCCATTCCGCCTATTTTCGGCTTTGCTTTCATAGTTGTTTTGCATGCTTTTGCTCTCTAACCAAACCTAATCTTCCCAATGGAGAACGTTTCTTCACAATTAAGCCCCGCCTCTCGCATCGTGTGTGATTGGTTCAGTCGGAGGTATGGTCGAAGCTAACGTTATTCGGTCAGAGCTAACGTTAGACAGTCAGAGCTAACGTTAGGCGATGGTAGTCATAGCGCGTAATCGGTAGTGTGGTTTCACAGTCGAGATTGCGAGAGTAATAGCACAGGAACTGATATGTTTTTTTCTTTTTGAACCGGAATGCCAAACCGTATGCACGTGGCGAGGAATTGGAAACGGTTAGCTCTTCAATGAATATTTAAAGAGAGAATCTTGTATTTCAGATTGTATGTATAGCCGTCATTCCAGAGATGGCTCTGGATTCGGTTTCAACAAGAATGCGACCTCTTTGTCTTCTGTTCCGTCTACCAGTAACGGATTCGGGTGCACCCCGAGGGAGAGCACGAATTCAGTAGTAAGGAAGCCCAGTCAAGATTCAGGTAAATGTTAGTTGCGGTTTTGCGGATACCGGAGTATCTGATACCACGGTCTAAATTCGTTTTCGCAGTTACCGTGGTATCTGGTATCACGGTCTAAAGGCGTTTTTGCAGTTACCGTTGCATTGGCCAGTTTTTTTGTTGTTTTTTTTCAATTCAGTTCATTTATTCCCAAAATTCTGATAAAACAAAATGCACAGGATTGTTAAATTACAATTAGGTTAATTCACCTTAAAATTACGGATAATAAAAGGCACAAATGAGTTAAAATAGTGTTCAGTGCTATGAGCGGGCGGGTTCATTAGCTGAGCTTTCTTAGCTGCCCTTGAAATACTCCTTGTTGGGCGAGTATCCATTCTTTTTTCATCTTCGGGTGGCAGGATCTCACGGTGCATTTCCGAGGCAAGTCACTTTAGTCCGAATTTCAATGTGAGATCGGGCCGACGCGAAGCAAGGGTTTCCATCCCTAATCCTTCCAGTGCTTATTGATACGATTTGTATTTATCCGCCAAAATAATTTTTCAAGACCTTTTTTGAATGGTTTCCAGCCGATCGGTTTGCTCCTGGTTCAGTCCTGGATGCCACACGGGGCGGCAGTATTCGAGCAGTGGCCGTATGTAAACCATGAAGCAGTGGGCCAAGACTGTGGCACTCAGTCCAGACCTCTTAAGGTTTGCAAAATCGTGGTATCTGATAATCAGATACCACGGTCCGACCGTGGTATCTGAAAAGTCATCACACTTTCATCAAATTGTGTCACATTGGTGAGAAAGAAGTTTAGCACTTAGTGATGTAACTGGATATCAGCTTGTCTTTTGGGACGACTTCTAAAAGTGCTATTTCGGCAATAGTCGTTTTTGCAGAGCAACCGTGTATCAGATACCACGGCAACTGCAAAAACGACTAAGTGAAAATCCAGTTACGTAGTATCAGATATCATGGTATCTGCATAACACGACCGTTGCAATCATGCACATAATAACTCCATGCATTCAGTATTTTATTCAAACAATGTTTACAACGGCTACGTCAGCTACGATTCTTCCTACGATTCTACGATTCTTGGGCTCAAAGAATATTTATCTACGCATTCAGTATATCGTTCGAGAATCCAAAGGAGAGATACCAAGTTCCAAGCACATCTGTGCGATTTGCTTAAGGTGTTTTCCCACGAGGCCACGATCCCACTAAGAGTGTGCGTGGCCCGGTTGTGGCTCGAAAAGTGTGTTTTTGCGGTCGTTTGTGTGTCTCAAGCGTGCTTCTGTGACCAACAAGACTATGTGGCTCTCTTCATGGCTAAATTTCGACAAGCATCTGCCGAAGCGATTTTTGACTATTTGGCTCGAATTAGTTGGGAAATTCAAATTTAGCGGCAAAATTAGGTCGAAGCCACAGAAATCAACTACTTTATCAAACATATAGACATAAAACTGCAAACAGTAAGGACGTCAGCCTGAAGTTCTATTAAGATTTTGTATGGCTTTGTTTTTAGTTTCAGATATTTGAAATTACCAGCAAAAAGGACAAAAATGGCGTTTCCACGAGTTTCTAGTTGTGGCTCGACTGCGTGGCACAAAATCGTGTTTCCGTGACAAACTAAGAGACAATTTTCTAGCAGCATGACAAGCGTAAATACGCACTTTAAGGACTTAGGGGCAAATTTGACATCTTCTTCCAAGGGAAAAGTGACACCTGTTGCCAAGGGATTTTTTTTTCCCGCCCCCGTTCGGGTCTTTCCGCCGGAGAGGAATCTTCCTAGTAACAAGGGAACATTGAGTTTGCTGCCTCTTAGAAATCGATCACCGGCCGTCTTTCTAAACAAAAATCATTTATTTACATCCATCAGCGGCGGTGCTTTTCGAGTGCCGAAACACTGACTAGTAACAAAGATGTTTCTCGTCACTAGGAATCGTGAATCATCAGCTCGTAAAAATCTAATCTTGCAAAGGCCGTCTATCCCGTGCCTAGACATAATACGGCAGTAGAGGTGTGTTTTAATTTGGATGTCGCTTAAAGTGCATGTGCAAGCTTGTACTAGTTAATCCCGGTCCAATGTTCAGATTTTGCTTCATCTAAACTCACCGTCGGTTATGGCCCGACGTGAAAGCGAGACAGGATTCTGATGATAGCGACACATTTCAATCAACCAAGAAAAACAAAAATCCTTCAAAATATTGAAGCTTGTGGCAAAGATGTTTCTAGCTGTCATCGCTACTTATCTGGTAATCTTGGCACTAAAGGCGGGATTCCAGCTACCCCCCCCCCCCCCCCCCGGACCCCCGCCTCCCCCCCCCCCCCCCGACGACAACCCCCGACCAAAACCCTCCGACATGTTTATGAAGAGTATATATAAAGGCGAGTGGCCAGCAAGCCGCCGTGATACGTTTACATTTTACTCTCATTTCTTGAGAAATTCCTCAAGTGCTCGCGGTCCAAATTGCTGTCTTTAATAAGATTTTCTAATTTCCTATAAATTTGCATTTCGGGGGGGGGGGGGGTAGCAACCGGGTACTTTTCTCTGGGGGGGTTTGGTACCGGGGGGGCGGGGGGAGGGTCTGTACGATGTGTTTCACCTGGACCCCTAAGGGTGGGGATAAGCCGTCAGCGGAAGGTACAGGTATTCTAGTATTTAACACTTCACTAAATGTTTCACTACCTTGATTCATTCTTGCTCATAAAACAGTTAAATGGTTAGCAAAAATTACAAACTTTGATAGCAACTCTTCCAGCTTTCTTCTAAGATGAATCTTTTTGCAATTTGATTTTTACTTTAAAATATTCTTCTTCCTGTATTGCGGTATGCTGTTTAGTTTGAACGCCGTCCTCTTGGTGAAATTACGCTTATCAGCAGATGCAGAAGAAATACAGGGAGATATTTCAAAACGGTGGGTATTTGCTACCCTGAAGACGATCCCTGCCAAGAAGGGCCGAAAATATCGCTGCCAAAGCATAGTAGCTGACGTATCCGTTTTATTCATTGTATGGTTCCCAGTAGCTTGTGCCCAAGGAGTGTTTATCAGCTAAATGAAGACATCGTTAGGCAAATAAGCAGAAAGGTTCCCTGGATCTATTTCAAAGTGAAAGTATAAAAAATCAACAATAAAAACTCAGCATACTTGGCTGTGTCCAATCCAAAGGATGCTGGCTTAGCACGCGATCCCGTTTATCTCAATTATTCGTTGACACCATTCACTGTGAATTAATTACTTCGTTATAAAGCCGACGAATTTCAGAGGAACTGACTGCCACCAACTTTAGTCATATTTACAACACCTAATAATGAACACATGCATACAAGTTATGATAATAATATTCATTTATAATTATATTCAAACAATGTTTGACTATATGTTTCAAAGTCAGCTTGGGCTCAAAGAAAATTTATCATTTATAATAAAAAGAAATGTATAAGAGCAAACGCAACTAATGTTAGTCAAAATTACAACACCAAAAAGTTAACACATATGTAATATTTATTGTATTAATCATGTGAAAAAATAATACATAGGCTAAATTATTAGAAGATGAGCATTCTTTCAGCCCAAGCTGACTGCGATTCAAAGTTGACAGTGACAAAATGATACGTCAGCTGACTAGAGCGACATTTCGCACCTTCTTGGCAAGTGTCCTTTACAGGCTCAAGCCACTCAAGCTGGAAGGGAACTTCAGCTGACGTATCCGTTTGCCGCTATCAACTACAATTAGAAATTGTAACTAATTGATACATATGTGATAATTATCGCAACATTGACAATAATTATCAAGTGTAGTAATAATAATAAATACAAAATAATTAACGAAGATGAAATTAGTATTGTCATAAATACAACACTAAATAATTAACACAGAGAATGAGGGAAGCCTAAGAGAAGGTTGATAAAGCTCACAATTTGGTTGTGCAACATCCGAGAGAGAGACTTGAATGGTCGAGTCGGTACACGGTCGAATCGTGACAATTCGCTCAACAAAGGTAATTTCCTTGTACACCACTAATTGCGCTGCCGAATTTTCATCCATTGATCACATTTCCTAACGAATCCCCTGAGGGAATTGCCCTTAATTTCTTCGAAAATTCGACATGAAAATCGTTGATAAAACTGTTATTTTCTAGGCGCTATACTCCCCTCGGACACAGAGGAACACTCGGATTCCGGCGACCGGAAACAGAAATTCCCCCGGAAATACAACCGCCGGATGTCTGCGCCACCGGAGTTGATTCTCCAGAGTCGCCAGAAGGATCACACACAGTCCCTCCTTAGTGAGTCAATCCCCGAATGCTCCCCCAAGCATGAGTGTAGCCCCACCAGCACCACTGCCCGATACTGCAGCCCTCTTAGGGCTTATAGAACTGCGTCCCCTAGGGATGACCTTGCGAAGTATCACAGTTTGGAAAGTGTGCATCTGCATCCCAACGAGCGGATACAGTTGGAAGATGAGGGGTTTGAGAACGATTCGACATTTTTGTGAGCTCTTTAGGGCACAATGTAGCATGACATATTAAGGAACTGAGCTTTCAGCGTAGCCGTCCCTGCTCTAAAGTGTGGGGACTAGGTTCGTCGGGAAACTGCGTGTTTGGATCCCAGTCAGTGGGAATTCTTGGTAGACGAGGGTTTGAGACCGCTTCGATATCTGTGTGATCTGCAGCTGTTGATTTCGTTCTGAGACCTGAGAGTCCGTTGAGCACGACATCCTCGTTCACAGAGTGAGACTTCACACCCTTGATAGATTTAAGCTCTGGTAGTCGTTTAAGAACGGTTTTATAAACATTCCTGTTCATTGACATGAAGATGAACACGAAATATTAAACGCACATATTTGCAAAGAATCCCAAGGCCAGCGATGGTCATGTTGCGAGATCGGTTGCCTGATCGTGACTAAAAACAAACCGGAATGAATCAGCTGACTTGTGTATCCAACCTTGACATAACAACAGTGAGGCGTGAAGACGAGTGCGAGGCGTTCGTGACTTCTGCAAATCGTAGGAAAGACAAATGTGATGTCCCCTTGAAGAGTTGTTACACTCCAAAATTCAAAGGCCAGAACCAGCTTGCAGTCACAACAAATCTAACCACCCTGAACAGTGTGCATTTGAATCGCTGCAAAGGAAACCTTAGTAAAGGATAATTCCAGTTATAAGACTCTGTGATGCCTTGCAAGAGTGTGCGGTTTGTCCCCGGCCCCTACATTGTTCAGTGACCACTCGAATTTTAAGGTGTGTGCCCACTTCATGAATTCTGTGCAACTTGTGATACTAATGGACCTTGTGTGAGGATAGTGGGATTGCGGCTTGCGTGACCATTTTGCAATTGAGCATCATCCCTATTTGAAGAATTTGCTATGTGTGCACATAATTCTGTGATATCCCAGATTGAGTGGTGTGTATTGGTGTTGCTGTGGATTACATAGGATGAAGTTTGTATGCCGTGAGCGTCACCCAGATCACTTTCTCTGTTGGTTGTGTGAACTGGTTTGCCGTTCTGGAGCTTTCAGGTGAGATCAGAAGTTTATCAGTTAGGACTAAGACCACATTTGATGAATTAGCTGAATCTAATCCGCAATAAAAACAAACGCAAATTTAGCTGAGATTTATTCTAGTGACGTTTCGACCCTTCTTGGCAAAGTCCTCTTCAGGCTAAAGCTAAAAAACGAACCTAGGAATTCTGCTCTACCTATCTCGGCGCACGAGGAACGCTTGAAAACTTCTCCTCAATTTGTGTTCTCAGACTGGAAACTTACCTGTCCACGACTCCATGAATTGATTCTAGTGACTAACCTTTATGGAAAATATTTTTTGAGTATTTGTTACTATTTTATATTTCTTTGTCCTTCTCTACTGCGCTTATGCCCTAGGGCAGTGCGTCATAAATCCTTCATTCCTTCGTTTTTAGAGCTTGCACCTGAAGGGGACCCTTTCGAAGAAGGGCCGAAATAAAAGCTTGGCTGACTCATCATTTAGCGCCATAAAATATGATTCACAGTCAGCATGGGTTGAAGGAATTCTTAGACCAGGACCCGCGTGACCGAAAGTCCACTGACTGTTTATTTGCTGCTGTCGTTACCGCCCACACCATATACGATCTGGATTTGTTCCGTGCAAGGATCTGTTTCTTGCTGAAATTGTTCATTTTCGGACCTTGTCACATGCACCGATTCCCCACTACCTGCAGAACGTTTTTACTCGCAATCAACAGCTTCTGGTCTAGCAAACTCAGCTTCTACTAACTACTCTATTCAGTTGTTCAACTCGAAAGCTAGGGAATGTTTTCGCGTGGATGGCTCTGGTCCCATCGACTTCCCGCCGAGCTCGACGAACATTTTCGCCTGGATGCAGTCGATCTTTTTGTCATTTTCGCGTGCACGGATTAACAGCTATCAAGCTCGATGGAGGCCTCCCGTTCAAGCCCGCTTCTAGGGCAGCGTTGAGCTGAACGTAGATAGAAAAGAAGTCTGCGCAGGTTGAAGACAGAAAAATGTGGACCTTCCCACTCATTTGCTCTCATCCAGCTGAATAGGCATTTTCGCTCGGAACACCTCTTCCTCAGCCGTTCAACGCCCGATCGATTTTCTCATTTTCGCGTGGATGGGATCACCCATTCAGCTCTACAGCCATCAACGCGAAAACGTCCCCATATTAATTTTATTCTCTTCCTTAGAGTATCACTGGACAGTTTGACCGTGGGTAGATACTACTCTCGGTAATAGGGAGAGGTTTGCTAGATCGGAAAAGTGTCCGGTGCAATACACATACATATTATGTCATGCCATACCGCGAAGCTCGGAGTAAGCAATCACTGCAGCGGTTATATAGCCGTAACTTTCACTGTCGGCAGTCAATAAAAGAGTTCTGCGCAACCCAGAAAGCTTGAAGAGATTAGTATCCGTTTTAACATATGAAATGTGGGTCTTCAGGTGTGAGAATTGATGAATGCCTACCACGAAAGTAAGTGGCATTGGCATCACAGGTACGCCGGGTCCTTTAGGGTAGTGGTTCCCAACCTTTTTCGTACCGTGTACCCCTACCAAGGTTCGAAAAGATTGCGTACCCCTTTTTCAGAACGTGAAAAAGACGATAGTTATTATCATAAAGGATAAGGCATAAATGTGTAAGACTGTACACAAAATCAATTCAGCAAAATTTTGTCAAATATCGTCTCGACGTCTTAGCGGTATATTTTTTACAGTCAGCCTGTTTCTGTGTTTAGTTTTGATGTTCTATCTGCTTTCATCAAGCTGCGTCGCAAAACTTTTCGTTAACCTAATTCGCAACCTGAATGACAATTTCTTCTTCTTGAAACAATATTGTTTGACACAGGAACAGATCTTACAGACTTAGGCTAGCTGTTTTTGAATCAACAGTATTTCACTGTCTTTCACTAGGGCTTGTAAACTAGTTGACAATACCCATCCCCCCAAAAAGGTCTGCCAGATGATTAAACGAAAAGAGCGCGAAGCGCCGCGATTTTTTGTAGAAGCAGTTATTTAAAAAAAAAAAAAAAAAAAAAAAAAAAACAGTCGGTCAGTAAAAATACCCTACCCCTTAAGGCTGGTGATGCATCTGCTGGTAATATTATGCGTACCACCGGTTGGGAACCACTGCTTTAGGGCACAAGTCGCAGTACAGTCACGCTCCACATAACATGCTGACATGGATCCTACCTGGCTCCCCGGCGGACAGTGCTTCATGACAAAATAGACAAAGTATAATGTAAAAAGTATCATGCAGTACGAACTGACGCTACTACATTCGTATATGTCAAGGCCACCGTGTTACTGCATTGTACTGCATGCTAGTAATTCGCAAGACTGGATGCTACTGGTACTACTGCTTAAGATTGGCCCAGTCTGACAGACATTAAATGATGATATTCTTTACCATTACATATCAATAAATGCAACTTTTTCGTATAACTATCATACAACTACGCAGGCTACACATTTTCATCGGGTACCTACCTACGGGCCCCGCTCCTTTCAAAAAACCCAGGACAACAGATCACACTAATATTGACATTGTATTATTGTTTAATACATATCAATAATAAAAATCATTTATTATTCAATCCCGTGAAGTGGGGATGCGAACTGCTTAGACGAATCGGCCTTCTGCGGGATCACAATTCCTATACCCCGCGACTATTGCAGTGGTTTTCGAAATATGTTCACAAGCCTTTTGTAGCAGAGCAAACTAACTCTAGACAGTACCGCGCAAACTTTGAAAAAGTGACACACAGTCAAATTGCAGCAACACTAGCTCCACTAGCGGATACGAACATCCCTACCGAAACTCAACCAATCGCAGAGCAGAATTATTTTGCTCTGACCAATCGTCAACAAGCGATGGCTAGAATCTACGTCCGCCAGTGCACGCGAACAAAGCGACGGAGGCCCATTTTTTATGCATGGGAAGGATCAATCAATCAAACAATTTTATTTTCAACCCTAATGGCACTACGTTATTTGCTAGAGTTATTTTGCTCTGCTGTTGTAGCTTAGTGGGGGAGCAATGGTCTTATATTAGTCGTGTTTTTGCTAATACCATGTTATCTGATACCATAGTAACTGATCTGCATTTTGTCGTTTTTGCAGTTATCGTAGTATCTGATACCACGGATGCTTTCCAAAAACGGTAATTGCCGAACTTGCGCTTTAGAAGTCGTCCCAAAAGAAAAACTGTTATCCACTCACATCAGAACTCACATCAGTCAGAACTTCTTTCACACCAATTGGACAAAATCCTAGGCTCTTGTGCTGGTGATGATGAAAGTGAGATGACTTTTTCAGATACCAGGGTAGCTGGCCAAAAACATCTTTTGGCCACGGTATCAGGTGCTAACTGCAAAACCGGCTTTTGAACGTGTTATCAGATACCATGATATCTGCAAAAACACAACTATTGTAATCAATAGTCACCTCAATTCCACCTGAAAAGCACTTTAAATTGTCTTTCGGTTCGGATCATTAGTTTAGTTTTGTGAAATGAAAATCGGTTTAGTGAAGTGTTGGTTTGTAAACCAGAACTATGTTAGGAAATAATTTGTGAGGTGGGCCCATAATTTCGACCGCCTAAGGTGGGTCAATCCTGCACTGTACGTGAAGCTTCTCTATCGTAATGTCGTTTTTTCTTCTAGGTCGTCTGGATGAGAGAATCCAACATATTTGATGTACAAACCTTTCAGATCGAATCAGGAGTATTTTTGGCACTGACCTTTTCTTGTCGACTTTTATACTTTCCTAACCGGATTATGGATTGTCCTTCTTTGAATAAAGCATACTCGTAAAGAACTGTGACTTCTCTACCCTTTCCCTTCTTTCTTATTCATTTGCCACCCACGCCCCGCCAACACTTATTTCTGACCTGATACAGAGAGTTGGAACTATTCTTGGTGGCCTCGTGATAAATCTTTTTGAGTAACTCCACCTGTTCATTCAGTGAAGTCTCCGCGGGGACACAAAGGTTAAGTAAACCGACGTGTCAGAAAATGGGCGAGAAATCATTATTAGTTGATAAAAGTCCCAACACCAGTGCGCCACGGATAGCCCGAAGGGGAGGGGGGGGGGGCTTTACAAAAAAATTGGCACTACACTGTACAAAACATCTTTTGCTACTGGGATTAATCTTGTCTCTAAAAAGTAACAAGACCAAAGCTGTCGATGGGATCCCAAAAATCTAAGATTTGATCCAGACAATTCGGTTTTGTCTTCGCCAGGCTAATCATCAGAGAAAACCGAGTTCCGATATTCTATCTACCTATCTATACCTCTATAAGCCATATCTATTTTGACGATATTGACCGAAACTTCCTGCTTTACTACTGCCAAATTTGCGGTTTCGCCCGAATTCCGAGCGAACTACTAGTCCAGCAAAAAAAGAAAAATTCAGAAACGAAGCCGGCGTATCTCCTTATCCCTAGAAAGAAATCTAATCAACTTTAAATAAAGTTTTGACTTAAAAAAAATGCGGGTACAACCGGATTCCGGACTAATTATATGTCCGGGTAAAAAATGATCATTATATACAGACTCAGCGTCTCTTCTTACCCCTAAATATATCATCTAATCAACTTCAGATAAAGCTTTTACTTTTAACATATTTTCCGGTTTTGATTTTCCGGTTTTGGCCGGATTACAGGTGAACTAGTTGTCCGACGAGAAAATGGTTTTCACCATCGGGTTCAGCATGTCTTCTTACCCATAAATCAAACATTTAATCAACTTCAAATGAAACTGTTGCTTTTAACCAACTTTCCAGTTTTGGCCGGATTCCGGACGAACTGCTTGTCCGGCGACAAAATGATTTTCACAATCATGCTCAGCATGTCTTCTTACCCCTAAATCAAACATTTAATCAACTTCAAACGAAACTTTTACTTTTAACCAGCTTTCCGTTTTTTGCCGGATTCCGGACGAACTACTCGTCCAGCAAGAAAATGGTTTTCACCATCGTGCTCAGCATGTCTTCTTACCCCGTAATCAAACATTTAATCATTCGGCTTCAAGTAGTTTCCCGTTGACATGTAACATTGCTCCAAGATTCATGTGACTGGTGGCCTCCTATGGAATAAAATTAACATCAGATGGGACAACTATAAGTAAACAGATGGCAACTTCAAATGAAACTTTTACGTTTAACAAACTTTCCGATTTTTGCCGGATTCCGGACGAACTGCTTGTTCGGCAAGAAAATGTTTGTCACCATCGTGCTCAGCATGTCTTCTTACCCCATAATCGACTATCACATTAGCTGTTTAAAAATATTTTGTTTGTCCCTTAAATTGAACCTCCTCCCCCACCCCCAAATATAGGGTTACAGAGCCCATCTACGAACTCGACCTTACCCTTGACCCAAACAATCCTCATACCAAGTTTCATCAAAATATCTCATTCCCTTCGAGAGTTATCGTGCTTACAGACAGACGGACGGATGGACGGACGGACAACTTTTGCGATGTCATAGGTATCCCTCCACTTACGTTTTGGGATCCCAAAAAGATATTCTTATCTCGAATTCGGATTAATCTTATCTCAGTAGAGATAAGATTAATCCCAGTAGCAAATACTGCAGTCCGGGTCAAAGGCAAGCCGAGTCGTTTAAACCAAGTTTCATAACCCCGTTATTTCGGAGACATGATTCATGATGGCAGCAATGAATCGGGACTTGTGTTTACACAGAAGGAATCAGATTCTGCAAATCAGTTTGAAGTTTCAGTTTTCGTATGAAGTTTCACTGTAGTTTGACGTACTTTTGTTTTAGTTAGAAAGTCCAGTGTGCCAAATGGACAAATAAAACGGTACAGCGAATCGGAATATTTTTAAACATAAAAATTCAAGTCCGAATCTGTAAGCTTCTGTCGGGCGAAGATCAAATTTATGTTACGTCCGTAAATCCGGATTTCGAGCCTGTTTTCCTGGTTGTGTGTCTGAGTGAGCATGTCTTCAACGTGACATAAGATTAATCCCAGTAGCAAATACTGCAGTCCGGGTCAAAGGCAAGCCGAGTCGTTTAAACCAAGTTTCATAACCCCGTTATTTCGGAGACATGATTCATGATGGCAGCAATGAATCGGGACTTGTGTTTACACAGAAGGAATCAAATTCTGCAAATTAGTTTGAAGTTTCAGTTTTCGTATGAAGTTTCACTGTAGTTTGACGTACTTTTGTTTTAGTTAGAAAGTCCAGTATGCCAAATGGACAAATAAAACGGTACAGCGAATCGGAATATTTTTAAACATAAAAATTCAAGTCCGAATCTGTAAGCTTCTATCGGGCGAAGACCAAATTTATGTTACGTCCGTAAATCCGGATTTCAAGCCTGTTTTCATGGTTGTGTGTCTGAGTGAGCATGTCTTCAGCGTGAAAAATACTTTTTTGGTGTAAATTTGGAACAAGTCTACTTTGCGTCTACTTTGTTTTCGATAGCCACTATTTTGCCAATTTTTTCGCCGGACAGATTTGTGATAGCTGTTCTTTACTTTTCACTGGGATCTCAAAAAGGCGGTCTGCACCTTGGGTTTCACGAAATTTCGCCTTTGACGCATTTCGTAGTATTCTCTATTTAGAAGGACTTGTCATTTATTTGGCGATTAGGCTTGGAATTTTTAGGTTTGGAACGCATTAAAGGCTAGGATTTGTATGGTAAGTATAGTTAATCTTGCCAGGAAAAGAGAGATTAAAAAATTTCGCATCCGGCGCTTGCTTTGATTTGTCCTGGATGCGGAAGATGGAATCTTTCCTCTTTAGCGAAAGGTAAAACTGAGTTTGTGAATTTTTGTGTCAAAAATTTTGATTACAAGAATAATTCCAGCTGATGCATTGTGCAGTTAGTTTCACACCGGTTCCATTATTAGTTGGCAGGGGGATGCGCCGTTGCCGCGAAGCGGTTCATTTTTATCGGTACGTGCGAGTCGTATATTGTGATCCAGAAGTTTGTTGAAATGACGGGTCTCTCCCTCCCCCCCCCCCCCCCCCCCCACCCCCTGGGCTGAGTGCCTCGAGCCACACCTGCAAGTAGCAGCATTCACAAAATAATCTGTGGTTAGACTAGAGCAGCCAAGGACCCTGGTTGCATCCCGTCTATCCTTGCAACTTCTGTTTAGTTCTTACAGATCTTCCTTTGTCAACTAGGTCTTTCATCTAGACCAGATAATTCGCTTTCGTAGTAACTTCTTAACTTATACGCTTGTATAAGTTAAAGTTTTATTTGAAGTTGATTAGATGTTCTTTATAGGGATTAGGAGATGCGCTGAGTTCGTCTCTGAATTTTCTTTTTTTGCTGGACGAGTAGTTCGCTCGGGATTCGGCCGAAACCAGAAATTTGGTTGAAGTATAAAGCAGGAAGTTTGTCAGTATTATCAAAACAGATATGGCTTGTATAACTCTGTCAGAACTTGGTTTTCTCTGATGGTTAGCCTGGCGAAGACAAGACCCAGTTGTCTGGATCAAATATTAGATTTTTGGGATCCCATCGAAACCTTTGGTTTTGCTATTTGAGCCTTATGTTGGCGAACCCCCATCTTCTTGGTTGAAGGTGCTGTTTTGGGTTTTAGTTTTTGGTATCCCAAAACGTAAGTGGAGGGATACCTATGACATCGGAAAAGTTGTCCGTCTGTCTGTAAGCACGATAACTCTCGAAGTAAATGAGATATTTTGATGAAACTTGGTGTGAGGGTTATTTGGGTCAAGAGTAAGGAACTAGAATGCAGAAACAGTTTTCCTCTCCGATTTTCTTCTCGCCCATTTCCATTAAAAAAAACGGATTAGAAGAAGTTAGCTTTGAAAGTCTGATAACGATTTTACTGAACATTGTTACTTCTGACGCGGCCAGTTGTATTGCCCGGCTGGAATGAGTGCATACTAAGTCATTCTTATTAACATGCATAGTTGCAAATGAGACTTTGCTGCGAAATTGAAGTTCTTGTGGCAATGGAATTGTCTAGGTTTCCAGATGGTTGTATGGAGTACCATACTTAAAATGTTTACGAAATATTTCCCATTGTTAAAGTTTAACCGAAAAGGGCTAGGATACGACAATCTAGTTACCCATCACTTGTTCACATAAATAATCTTAAAAACCGGTGAAAAAGCATTAGCTTGTTTTTCTCCAAATAATCGATCATCCCACTGTGCTTGCCGCTCGTCACGTTCCTACTCTTCCACGAAAGTCAACTGTCCTGACGTATTCCATTGTCAAGAACTTCACCCGCTCAATGTTAGAACAAAATAATAAATGAAAGCAAAAGACTCCGATGCAACCCTGCGTGAAGAATCAAGATGTGTTTATCACCAGTGTGTCATCTAGTAAGAACAAGACCAAAGGTGTCGATGGGATCCCAAATAATATTTGATCCAGACAATTGGGTCTTGTCTTCGCCGGTACAGTCTTCGCCAGGCTAATCATCTGAAAAAACCAAGTTCAGATATACCTCTATAAGCCATATCTATTTTGACGATACTGACAGAAACTTCCTGCTTTACTTCTGCCAAATTTGCGGTTTCGCCCGAATTTCGAGCGAACTAGTCCAGCAAAAAAAGAAAATTTAGAAACGAACACAGCGTATCTATCTAATCAACTTTAAATCAAGCTTTGACCTTAAAAAAAATCCGGTTACAAACGAATTCTGGACTAATTATATGTCCGGATAAAAAATAATTAGTCCAGCAATAACTAGTCCAGCAAAAAAAGAAAATTCAGAAACGAACCCAGCGTATCTTTCATCTCTAACATCTAATCAACTTTAAATCAAGCTTTGACCTTAAAAAAAAATACGGTTACAACCGGATTCCGGACTAATTATATGTCCGGGTAAAAAATAATTTCATAGACTCAGTGTCTCTTCTTACCCATAAACCTGTCATGTAATCAACTTCAGATGCAACTTTTGCTTTTAACATAATTTCCGGTTTTGGCCGGATTTCAGGCGAACTATTTGTCCGACGAGAAAATGGTTTTGACCATCATGTTCAGCATGTCTTCTTACCCTGACATCGAAGATTTAATCAACTTCAAATGAAACTTTACTTTCGACCAACTTTCCGGTTTTTGCCGGATTCGGGACGAACTACTTATCCGGAGAGAAAACGGTTTTCAACATCGTGCTCAGAATGTCTTCTTACCTCTAAATCAAATATTTAATCAACTTCATATAAAATTTTTACTTTTAACCAACTTTCCGGTTTTGCCGGATTCCGGACGAACTACGTGAGAAAATGGTTTCATCATCATGCTCAGCATGTCTTCTTACCCCCATAATCAACTATCACATTAGCTGTTTAAAAATATTTTGTTTGTCCCTTAATTTAAACCCTCTCCCCCCCCCCCAAATGTCGGGCTACAGACTCCATCTACGAACTTGACCTTACCCTTGACCCAAACAATACTGACGCCAAGTTTGAGGGGGAGGGGGAGTACCGGAGTTCTTCTGATCTCTTTTCGCTCCTTATCTTCGTGGTCTTCGGCTGAGTTTCTACCGAGACTTCACGGTCCTATATCCTCGGAAATGACTCATTTACTGAATGTCCGTAGCCAACAAATTGAAATGAGGGCGCGGTAAAGTGCGGCATTTCCTTTTGGGGCTGATGCTGTCTGTAAAATCTCTTTTAGCTTCTGAGATAATCTCAGTGCTCGTGTGACTGCTAGTAGTCGTTTCCTTTCTTTCATAGTCAAGAATAAGCGCCAAGTTTACGTTTGCACGGCCGCACAAACGGCAGCTTTCATCTTGGCTAATTTCTACAAATGTTGGCTTCAGTATTAGTGTCTGAGCTTTTAGACGATCATACAGTTTATAGACAACTTGTCTCGTTTGGACTGCTATGGAGACAGGTAGGAATTGCCTGCATCTTGTTCTTCTGGTGTAAGTCAGAGTTAGTGAAGAGCCATCGTGGAGGAACGTTCGCAACATGTTATCGAAAAAAGAGAGTCACCCCCTTGACTATTTGGAGAACGTCACCCCGGTGACGATCGGCAAATCAATAAGGAAATCAGCGGGAGAGAACCCAAAGAAGAAAAAGCTGAACTCATGCTAAGGATTCCTGATTCTGGATGATCTGGATTCCTGATGATGAATTCTTGATTTGGTTGCTGCCAGACTTCTATAGCCTTGATTATAGTGGGCTGCTTCTACTATTGGGTATTCAAAAGATGGTGAGTCTTCGAGCAGCTTCACAGGAGTTGTAGTGCAACCCGAAGAGATCACCCCGGACTATCCTAGTCTAGTCTTCAGATTGTGCCTAACCATGAGAGTGTTCCAACCTTTCATTTTTGTTCCTACGGCTACATCACAAAAAGTTACTAGGCTACACTGGCCGTTCCAACCTTCTTGAAATAGTAACTAATAATAACTACTTGCTTACCATGCTCGGGAGCATAGTGAGCATGGTAACTACGAGTCTACCATGCATCTCTGCACATCTCTGTAACTTAATTGGTTGGATTCTCCAGGGGAATTAGATTTTGCTGCAAAATAGAACAATCATTCCAGCCCATGTTCCAGCCTCGACGCAAGAAGCCAAAATTGTGGCAGGTGAATGTGTATTCTTGCGAATTCAATTTTAGGTTGGAACATGATTGCAGTGCTTCCACTCCTCCCGATTTCTCGGGAGATCTCCCGGCTTTTTTGGAAATCTCCCGACCAAAATTTTCTCCCGATAATCTCCCAATTTTTGTAATTTTGCCGAAATTATAATAAGGTTATATTTCGGTCCGAAAATTTCGGTCCAGAGGCCCAAAGTTTTGCTAAAATGGTTCTGCATTTTTTCGATAGCACGACTATTCGATATATTTACGGGGATTCGGTAGTTGTACAGAATACTAAATAGGCCATCGGTAAGAAAAACTTCCGTAATCGGGATTCGGTATAGTTGCCAGTATTCTGTAGTTATCACAAATTTGGTGCGAGAATTTACTGAAACCATCTGGTAATTTTTCGATGCCAGAACTATTTGGTATACTTATGGAGATTTTGTTTGCCGAAATTATAATAAGGTTATATTTCGGTCCGAAAATTTCGGTCCAGAGGCCCAAAGTTTTGCTAAAATGGTTCTGCATTTTTTCGATAGCACGACTATTCGATATATTTACGGGGATTCGGTAGTTGTACAGAATACTAAATAGGCCATCGGTAAGAAAAACTTCCGTAATCGGGATTCGGTATAGTTGCCAGTATTCTGTAGTTATCACAAATTTGGTGCGAGAATTTACTGAAACCATCTGGTAATTTTTCGATGCCAGAACTAATTGGTATACTTATGGAGATTTTGTTGTTACATGGAATCCCAAATAAGCTATCGGTTCAGAACTATTCGGAATAACAACTGGGATTCGGTAATTTGTTCATTATAATTGCCAGGATTCGGGAGTTACCACGAACCTCGAAACTTGTAAGAGGTCGAGTGAAGCACTGGTCGCGGACAAAAGGGATGATCTATGATTTCATCGATAGTCCTTACTTTTATTTGGATCCCCAAAATAAAGTCTAATCATAAATATTTTGAGAGTTCCGCCTGCATCGCTTTTCGTAATATTCTCTATTTTCTGGAAGGGCGCATCATTTGACTAGGGTTTTAAGCCGGTTTTAGGATTGAGATTCCGAAACATTAAAAGGTAGAATCCAGCAAAATAAAATCTCGCCTGCGCTGCTCACTTTATGTGATTATGGGTAGTATTGACTAGACTACCCTTGATGTTGCTGCCAGAAAGTCGCTTCATCCGGTTCTTGGAACTTCTTAGAGTCTCTGCATTTAATCCACAAAACAATGATAGAATGTGTAAGAGAAGCAGTTCAGTTTTAGCTTACAGGAAAAAAAAAACTGGATTCTGAATAAATTTAGCCTGGGGCACTCGATTTAATTTTCTATTTTCTTTAATAGATAGAGTTGTTGCTGGAATCATGCTCTGCAATATATTCTTCCAGTGGGCTTCGTCAAAATGCCGCCTAATAGTTGGCTTATCGTCTTTTCATGCTGCCCATTAATGTTAAAAACAACCACCACCGATCAACCGAGAAGGCAGAAAGAGATCTACACGAAGTGGAACTCAACGCCATTCAAACCTTATGATGATGATCTTCCTACGTAATCCTTTCTGTTCCATAATTTAAAGAGGATTCGGTAAAAATTTTTAGAGATTGGGTAAAATTTTTACTCTGCACCCCCCCCCCCAATGAAAATGCACTTGCGACGCCTCTGCTGACGCCTGAAGGTTGCTTTGACAACTAGAGCTAAATTGTTGGAAAAATGGTAAAGTGACGATTTAAATCCTCTACTTTCGATCTTCCTACTGTCCCCAAGGTGATAAAACGTCAGGTTTCCGGTCAAAATCTAAACCAGTCTAACAATAACTTCTTTTAAAGAAAAGTTGTTACAAAATTTTCAGCATTCAATCAAAGTGAAACTCTTATGATATCCGTGGTAAGCCTTGTAAAGTTATCTTTTTTACTCAGCCATCTGGGGGAGCCCAACCAAGCGATCTGATTGGCTCTGCATAAGACAAAGTAGAGCTAGGGTCTGGTCTCTTTAAGGGCAGTTCTGACGGTCTAGAAAGCTTTGCGAGCTTCTGCGCCGGCTGTTTTAGCGACTTTGGCTAAAACTCACTTCTCTTTCCAGAGCTCTTCTTACACTCCGCTAGTTTTCGCCAGCACTTGGAAAGTTAAGCCACTTCATGAGTGGAAAGTGATCTTGGCAAGTCAGTGAAAAGTTGTAAATGTTCAACTGAGGCGCACCGACTTCTCGTATTTTCTTGCACTCAGTGGATTCTCAGTTTGCTTTTCGGAAAGCGAATCCAAGATATCCACCAGTAATAAGAAAGCCAGAATCTGCCAAGCATAAAGGCACAAGAAAAAAATAGAAAGTTGTTGCACCTTTACAACTTCTCACTGGCCAAAATCATTTTCCACTTGTGAAGTGGATTAGTTACAAGGCTCTCTGGGATGAAAATAAAAACAACACAGACAGGTTATCAGTCTTACCAGAGTTCCTGCTGAACCAGTAATTAGTATCACTTATGATGCTTGGGACCAGCACAAGTAAATTGTAACAGTTATGGCACCAAAATAGCAGAATAATAAGGGGGAGGGGCTAATTACTTGTTACGGTGGCCTCTGGCATAAAATAATAACAAGAATTGTAGCCGAATAGTTCAGTAGTTCAATAGAATTCTCAGATCTCTGTTATAGCTTCTCAATTTTCAGTCCTTGTAGACAGCTCGTCTTGCTTCTTTGTTCTCGCTTTTTAGAAAACACTAATTTAACCACCCTTTAAAACCTGCTTAAAGGGGTATACATCTGCCTTTTATTGACCAATCAGGAAGGAGGATTGAGAATTGACTAGCGAAGCAACTTCTTGATTCTGCAGAATCAAGAAGCTTCCCCTTCTCGATTCGGAGAAAACACTCGGCTCGGCTAGCCTAGGCATGCTTGTCAATGGTGCTTACTTGTGTAGTGCCCTGGCTTTGCTGATTTGATCAAGGGGGCTTGCTTTTGAGGCTTGCTAATTTGCAAGCCAAAAATACCCTTGGTCCTGTTGATGTGAGATCACCTGACAAGCATTCACATTCTTCAGTGGGGCTTACCTTTGTAACATCCTGTGTCCATCCTGGATCTGCTGATTTGATCACGGGGTTACTTGTGAAGCCTGGAGTCCCATACAGATTACCATTTTTGATTTTTCATGGTTCTCGCCTTTGATAAAAAAAATAAAAAATAAACATGTTTATACAGAACATCCACCCTTGTTGACCAGTCGGAACGGACAATAGAGAATGAGATTAGAGACTTGACCACCAAAGCAACTTCTCAGTTCTGCAGAATTGCAAAACCTTTCACATTCTTGATTCAGACGAATATGCAAGAAAAGGGAATTAGCGTCTTCTTGAATAGTAAATAAATACAAAAAAAGAGAATTGTGGGAAGAATCCGACTTGTTGCATGATGAGAGGACATAATCAAGGAGATTTGGTGAGCTATGTGATATTCATGTCTTGGAAGTTCTAAATTTTTTAATGGTTTAGAGGATAGATTTAAAGTATTATCGATGCCAGGAGCATGCCAATGCACAGATTTGTTAACCCCAGTGTAGGTAATTGTAAGATAAATGTCAACGCTATAGCTACCAAAACGTAATTTGCAATCAACAGTGAAAAATTCTGATTGTGCTCTGTTGCAAACATTTTCTGTTATCTGGCAGCTCCACAAGGGAGTTTAACATTGCCAGACAGTAGGGCTTGTTTGTACTGCAATTGCACTTTACAGAGACAACTTAAGAGTTGTTTGTTCTTCTCTGATGTTTCGGGATAGGGTTGTGTTTGAGTGTTTCCAGTAATACAAATTCTGGTTGGATTGCTGATGGTTAAATCAGTATCCTGTTTTCACTTATAAAATCTGGTACATGGTTCAGTACGATACTGAACGCTGGGAAGAGATGCATTTGTTACGTCCACATGCCTTGCCTGAACTGACAGTGATGGCCAGACTTGTTTTCAGTTTATCCCAGCGATATTTTACTTATTGATTCTGGAGAGGTACCGGACTTCACTTAAATATTTAGCCATAATCTTTCTCATAAGGCTCAAGCATGCCATAAAACCAAATATCCATGCAATAATTCATCTTCCTCTTTTGTCATAACAAAAATTTTATTTTGTTTTTTTGTCTTCTTTTGAGATTGTGAGCCGGTAAAAAAATAACAAAAACAAGTATGAGATATAGTGGAGCACAGATCTAATGACCAAACTAACTAGTAGCATGCAGTGATATTCAGGTCTTGTTCCAGATTGTTCTTCGAGAGCGAACGAGGAGTACTCCCGAACACCGAGTTTGTCTTCGAAGAGCTGTCCCCTTCGTTTACGCCGGATAACGCTGACAGAGAACTCGAGAACTTTGAACTTGTACCTGTTTTGGTGAGTCTCTGATATACCGTGGTTCCTCTTGTGGAAATTTGAATAGTGGTGTGAAAATGTGAACAGCGATGGGTAGAGACTCGGGTAGAGTAGTTACTCGAATCTCATCTTCATTAGCTTCTGAATGGTTACTTACTTGTTATCTCTACTGCCCTATCTAGCTCCTGCTAGATTTTCGAGTCTGATCATTTGTTTGGGTTCATCCCCTTACTTGTTCTTTTTAGCAGCTTACGGTTAGCATTCTGCACTTCTTTTCGGGTAAAGTGTTAAATTTGTTTTCGGTAGCATTGTTGTCTTCCCGTTATTTACAGTGATTCCGGATCTTGATATTACCCTCCCATCTGAACTGCGTAGGAAAATCTTTCTTTCGATGCTATGTCAGACGCTTGTTACCCAATGCCAAACACCAGTCATTGTAGGTACCGTAACTCTAACCTACTCCACTATAGATTGATACGAATTCTGACTGAGTGATTTCTAAACTTCACTGGACGATGAGTGTTTTGCTGAGTCAGGGTATCCAGCGATAGGCATATGGTATGCTAAATGCTGGATAGAACGAGCTTTTGGCATACGTTAACCCAAAATCAAGAGGTTGTGGTAGACTAGGCTATATTCTGAATGAATGGACCTATTTCCCTAGTTCAGTAAATAACTAATCATGTTCTCTCTTTACAGGAAGCAATCTCAGTCATTTTGTCTCCATAGTTCAAAACAACAAGCTGCACAATCACACTGGCATGGATGCATTACACCAGAAAATTGTAAGAACCCATACATCTTTACAGTAGCCTAGCTTGCATGCAACTAAAGTCCATGTCTAAAGTCGATCGGATAAATCGCACTGCTATTGATCTTAAAAAGGCTTTCAATTTAGTCAAGCTTGCCTACCTTTTTTACAAGCCATTTACGAAATGTAATGTAGAATATTTTTAGTAAGAATCGTCGCTAGTGTTAGGCTATATCAGATAGGACGCAACTGCTAAATATAAATCAATCTATTCCGAATGTCTCCCGGTTTTTATGGCACTTGCCCTTCGGCCAAGTATGGCACGGCTATATGGCACGTGCTATATGGCTATATGGCACGGCTATATGGCACGTGCCCTTCGGCCAAGTGCCATATAGCGATCGCAATTTCTATCCGTCCGTCGGTCTGTCCAGGTTTTGCTAGTTCGGGCACTTCCAGATAAGCTAGGACGATAAAACTTGGCAAGCGTATCAGGGACCCCAAATGATTAAGTTGGAAATAGTCACTTCCCCGATCCGAGCACCGTGGAGGGAGGGAGAATCCGGAATCTTGAGGTATTTTTAACTTTTGAACGGGTGATCGGATCTCGATGAAACTTGATATTTGGAACGACCTCATGCCTCAGACGACCCACTTAAAATCCGGACCGGATCCGGTGACTTTTGGGGGGAGCTGGAGGGGGCAACCGGAAATCTTGGGAAACGCTATGAGTGGAGGGATCGAGATGAAACTTGGTGGGAAGACACCTAGCAAACACTAGATACATCATTGACATAACCGAGCCGATTCGGGCACTGTGGGGGGAGTGGAGGGAGGGGGAATCCGGAACCTTGAGGTATTTATAACTTTTGAACGGGTGATCGGATCTCGATGGAACTTGATATTTGGAAAGACCTCATGCCTCAGACGACGTACTTAAAATCCGGACCGGATCCGGTGACTTTTGGGGGGAGCTGGAGGGGGCAACCGGAAATCTTGGGAAACGCTATGAGTGGAGGGATCGAGATGAAACTTGGTGCGAAGACACCTAACAAACAATAGATAAATCATTGACATGACCGAGCCGATTCGGGCACTGTTGGGGGAGTGGAGGGAGGGGGAATCCGGAATCTTGAGGTATTTATAACTTTTGAACGGGTGACCGGATCTCGATGAAACTTGATATTTGGAAAGACCTCATGCCTCAGACGACCCACTTAAAATCCGGACCGGATCCGGTGACTTTTGGGGAGAGCTGGAGGGGAGAACCGGAAATATTGGAAAACGCTATGAGTGGAGGGATCGAGATGAAACTTGGTGGGAAGACACCTAGCAAACACTAGATATATCATTGACGTAACCGAGCCGTGCCTACTCGTAACAAGTGCCATATGAGCTCGTAGCTCTTGTTTTTACGGAGTACCGCAAGGTACAATTTTAGGTCCTTCACTGTATCCAACATAGCATTTAACACAAGGATGTGCATCCATGTGTTTAGTCGGCAGCTAGATATTTGTTTATCTATTGCGTGACTTTACAACCTTTACCTCGCGTGGAAGAGACAGTCGGCATATAAAGGCTGATCAGATCTACTGCATCTCGGGTAATTCATAACTGTATTTTCCGCGTTTTCTCACTGTATAGGCCTACACTATTTACGGTCTATTTCCTAACAGCCTCCCCGTCATTGTCAATAACTAAGACAGACTAAAACTACTTTATTTAACTCTTCGCCACACATTTTTTTTGCTCTCGCTGGATTCTTTTTTTTGTTCAAGTATAGACGAATTTGTATTTTAGTAAGAATTGGACACTATCTCAACCTGAATCTTCCATTCCTTTTCACTGGCACTGGTCTATTGTGGCTCAAAAAGAGTGTTTCCGTAGTCTTTTGTGCGGCTCACAAGCGTGTTTCCGCGACCAAAAAGATTTGTGTGGCTGCCGTTGTGGCTCGAATTCGACAAACAACTGCCGAGGTGATTGTCGATTTTGTGTCTCGAATCTGTCGTGGAATTCAAGTTTAGCAAAATAATGTCAAAACAAAAAAATTAACTACTTTCACTAGCTTTTAGACATAAGGATCCTTTTTGTACAGGACGAAAGCCTGAAGATCTGTTTATTGAGATTTTACCTGAATTTTATTTTAATTTCCGACAATTGAAATTACCGCCCAAAATAGACGAAACGGCGTTTTCGCGAGTCTCAGCTTGTGGCTCGACTGTGTGGCCCACAATTTTGTCGCGGAAAAACGCCTTTAGTTTATTTGGAAATCTTACCGAAGGTTTTCTTCTTTGAAGTCTCTTGTGAGGCCGCAAGTCGCGGCTTGTTGTTACAAGCTTCTGTCCGAAGAAACGTTCATGGTTAAGGAGTGTAAGCGCTTCTTTCCTGAAGGAAATAGCTGGTGAATTCAGACAGAACTTTTATCCTGCGGGATGGTTTTAAATAAGGCAATAAAAACACAAATTACCAGATGGTCGTGCTTGGTAGGGATCTCAGTATAAAGTAAATGTTCACAGAAAGCGTTTAGTGATTATTTGTTGTCATTCAACCTCTGATATTAGGGTTGAGTAGGCCGTATGTAACCAACAAGTAACTCTGGAAACTTCCTTGAGAAAAAGAAGTAGCTTCTACTGTCAGTTAGTGTCTTCCCAAGTAACAGTTTGTCTTTTTTAGCTGGTCAGCGACATTGATATCCACATCGTACATCAAACTGTGAATGGGAAGCTTGTGAGAAAGTTCCGAAACCTGTGAACTTCTTCTAACACAAAGACTGGACTTGTTAGTAAAAGTGTCAAGTGTCAAGCTGGAGAATTCAGTGTGTGAGCAGATGTTTATCAGAGCACAAAGGGCACGGAAGTTTGTTCTTATTTGCTTTACAGAGGCTTTGGAAATCTGAAAATTGTTTAAAGCCATCTATCGTGATAAGCGACGCCCGAATTTACCGGAACTGAGCTTTTATGTGAAGGAGGCTTCATTATCAGTGATTAGTGAATTAGAGAATTTTCATGAATCGGAAATGTTTTGACGAATAGGAAAGCGTTAAGGAGTTTCATTATTTGTTTCGCTGGTGCTTCCGTGTGGAAAGAGTTAGAAAGAATAGAGAAGCCTTGAGGGAGCTAAGGTTACTTGTTTCATTAGTGCTTTTTGACTTGACTATTCTTGTTAGGGCACTTGCGGACTTCGACAAATGCTAAATAAATCGATGATGTCTGTCTCCATCCGTCATCCGATCCATATCCGATCATGTTTGGGGGGGGGGGGGGGTAAGGTCTGCCACATGGGTAAAAAACATACGGATAGAAGATAGGGATGAAACTTGTATGGCCTAGATGATCGATTTTTGGGTCACGGCCGGATCCGAGTTTGGTGGGGGTGTAGTCTAAGAGGGATACAATAAGTGCTCCTATTTGAATAAAATTTGGTGAGTGGTAGAAGCAAATTCTCTAGATGTGACAGTCACTTGTCTAAACTGTCTCCGACCACGTGGGGAAGTTGGAGGGGGAGTCCCGAAAATTTGTTAAACACCGTTGGGATGGAACTTGGAGATTATAGTGGTCATATGGAATAGGTATGTTATTCCGATGTTCAGACTATGTCTGAACTCGATGGGAGGACTTGCAGACCGGAAGTGTTCTGATTTCAGTAAAACTTGATGGGTGGGAAGAGCAAATGCCCTGGATCTGATGTCTGGATGTCCGATTCGCTCAGTTGAAAGGGGGCTTATTTGACGCGTAAGGATCAAACCAGATGAGCTTTCTGTGATTCTAACATAGCAACGTCCGTGGCATGCCAGATCGTAGCCCCTGTTTCTTCAGCGAGGCTTATTGACTAGTTCGAGGTAGGCCCAGTTCAAATTTTGTACCGTGTTTGATATTAAAAGCTTATCCGAAACTATATGTTTATATGATAGGAAACTCGTGAAAGCACTAGGCTGCATTTCGAGTGCCAAATAAGCTGCTATATAGTTGTCTCGCAGTTCTTCGAGCATTTCTCTGTGGATTCAAGGATTTTCAGTTGGGTTCTCGCCGTCTGTAAGCTCTTGTACTGAATTTAAAGTGCCACTGGTACTAAGAATGATCAAGGTAAAACTTTTGTTTGTGAAGACTTTACGTTATCGGCGTTTACACATACAACAAGACCATAGGTTTCGATGGGACCCGAACGGGGAATATTTGTTCATCTTTCTAGGACAGACAATCGAGTATTGCAGAGGTTCGTTCTGTACCAGCCCCCAGACAGATCTCGTAATCTTCGTAATAGACCATTAATCAGATCCACAACACTAAAAAGTTTCTCGGAATAAGGATGCAGTTTTTTTTACTAGGATTAATCTTATCTCTTTTGGGAATTAATCCGAATTAGGGATAATCTTATCTCAATAAAGATAAGGTTAATCCCAGTAGCAAACACTGCAAGATTTTTTTTGACAGTGAAGGTAAGGCTTTTTAGCGAAAAGAATATAAAAAATCAGGTTCATTCTTAAACATTCAAGATCCCGACTTGACTATCAACCTGAGGAGAGAAGAAATAGTATTTCTCGGTAAACTGTGTATTTTTTGGTTTGACTGGAATCCAGTAAAACTATCTGTCCAGTGAGAAAGTGAAGTTCATGTATGGATTCATTATGTCTTCTTACCTCCTATGCCGAACCTCAATTCAAATCAGAATAAAAGAAATCCACAAACTTTCGCTTGTTCCCGGATTCAAGACGAACTATTTTTCTGGTGAGAAAAAGAAGTTCAGTTGAGGATTCAGCGTGTCTCCTTACCCTTAACTTGACTGTCGCATTAACTTGAACAAATATTTTGTTCATCTCTTAAAGGACCCATCTCGCTTATTCTGCCTTTTATAATATATCTAGCTCCCTTGTGGAATTTTAAGCTTCTAAAATTCCGACCTTTCTTCATTATTTCGTTCCGTGCCTACGACTTTTTAACGCTTTTTCGGCCGTGCCGAATTTTGCCCGTCACACAACGTGAAGCTTGCCGGAATCTTCAATGTCCAATCAGAATCTGTCACACATAATGATATGGGAATCTTCTGTTTTTTACTTCTTTTGTTTGCTAGTTTTCCCACTTAACCACGGTACGTTCAGTTTTCAAATGTTTTGCGCCCAACCACCGCGTCGGTGAGCAGGAGTGCTGGATAGAGTCGACAAGCGCTATCAAGAAAATCGCTTATTTTTGGTGGAAAGTAATTGTATTTTCGGGAAACACTTTTCCTGACCTATTCCACAATGGGAATATCATTTCTAGTAAGACTTGTGCTTTAATGCCGAAACCCCTCCGCCACCCCAAAATATATGGTTCCGGGCCCATCTGTGAACTTAGACTGTACGTTTGACCCTACGAACACTCACACCAAGTTTGAACAAAATCTCTCAATCTCTTCAAGAGTTATCGTCGTGATAGACGGGCAACTTTTAAAAGTCATAGGTCACTTAATTTAACGAAGTGAGGGAAACCTCTGGAACTCGTACTCTGAAAATTGGGGGAAGGGGGGATAGCCTAATTTATCGGTTAGGAACATAGATTCTCTAATCGGTCTTGTTGGCTTGCGATCTGTCTGCTCACATACTGGACGACTTTTTAGCGCGAGACTCTTTCATGACAGGTTCGTGTTCTCGCCTTGACCAAAGAGGCTGATGGTTACATTTTAGCAATGAAAGTCTTTCATCAATAAACTAAAGGAGCTATGATTTTTGGTCATGTAAGCTATCCTAGACCTCCAATAGATATTTTTTTCAGTTTTAGGCTTCGCCCCCCCCCCCCCCACACCCTTCGTGGAACACGTTTTGTGATTTCGGCGTAAAAAAGTCGCTAGATGGCTCTTCAAGGCGTACTCAGATACCAAGAACTGTCAAACTGAAACAGGAAAGCCATACAAAATAATGTTTATGTGACTGCCATTGTACTGTTTGTAAGGTTAGATACCAGCCAGTTTCAAGGCTTACTTGCTGAAGGAAATAAGTTTATTTCGAATCGTTAGCGCCACCTATATTCATTTCTTTCATGTCAAAGACTAACCTACAGATGGCGCTGATTTGTCTCGCTCACTTCAGCCCAGGCCTTACCTTTCAGACGTCCCAGGCTTCCGCATAGTGAATTTTCATGAAATGATGACAGCTGATTTTGTTATTCTTTAACCTTTCCTAGATTCCCTTTCCCAGTTCAAACATCTCCTACAAATTACATCCCAGCCCAACTGTCAATCACTTTCCCGTTTCTTCCTACATCTGCATATTTGTTGTCTCTCGAACCGGTTGCCTCTCTGGTACCTTCCAGACATCCGGAATCTGGGGTGTCCAACACCCCGGACTTCCAGACGTTTTTGACCTGGCTTCACCTTTCAGATCCGTCTTGACGAACGGCTTTCTGGTATCCGGAAGAAAAATCTGGAAGATGAAGCCTAGACTTTTAGCAAACTTGACATTTGCTGATACTGAGAAAAAAAGGGTGAAGTCGGTTTCTTCCCTTTTATTGTGGGTTTTTCCACAATTTTTATCCTCAGTCCTTCGTCAGTAGGACCTGTCGCCATGCGATACGTTTTCTCTCCTGCTAGCAGTTCAAACGCAGATTCGCACAGCAAACTTACTAAGCATCAGTTTCAGGAAGCCGAACTACGAAAGAGAGACTCGCAGGAATAACTTTTATTGTACATAATCTTGACTTGAAAATTGCTCTGGAGAATCAGAACCTGAAAACACAGGCGTGCACGTTTCCGGTTGGGAGTGTTAATCAATAACATACAGCAACACCGCTCAACGTGAACTATCAGTAGGGGACAATTATTAGTATGAATATACTGCAGGACAGAACACTTTCACCTCTAAGGATCACAAAGGTATCAGAGAGAGTAGATGACGCAGATAGTAAGAATTTGGTGGCTCTCCTTTGGATCTGGTCATGGCTCCAATATCGTAATTGTAGTAAGTTCTGACTGTACAGCTTGGCCATATAAATAGTCGGACGAAGCAGCGGCTTGAATATCAGCAGGAACAAACCCTCTTGCTTGAATGTAAAGTTTCTTTGATCATATGCCTGCCAAGGATTTTCAAACGCAACAATGCCTCACTAATCATGTCAAAATTGTTCCATAATCACACGACAACCGTAGACCGTGGCGATTTGACGGCTGATTTTGTCAATGCTCTACCAATATTCGGAGGAAAAACGGCTACTTTGAAAACTAGGCAGCGACCGTTTTCAGTCCTACGTCCGTGGAATCCAGAAGAAGCAAGGCACTGAACACAGTTTACAAATTGCAGATTCTTTCCTGGAAGCTGATTAATTCTCTTGTATCACGCTTGTCCACCTGAAAAAGAAGGAGGGTTAGTTTAAATATTCTCTCAAATGAGCATCACAACCTTACCGGGCGAGAGGAGTGATAAGTTATGCATTCCCCAATAACGAACCGCTGGATCTTACTGGGATACTTAGCATTTCGGATTTGTCTATGAACATTGATAGCTTTTTTCGTGGTAGATAAATCGTGATCAATTTACGAAAAGAACAATGCTGCTTCTAGCTGTTATCCAACGTACTGCAGGACAACTCTGTAACAGGTCTTGCCGGTCTATCCAGTAGAACTATAATGGTGACAAGACTCGGGGTAGTGGCCTAGAAAAGAGCGAACCGCGACAGACGTAAGAATTAGTGAAATACCGCAGGGTGGGTATGAACTACGGTAAGAAAGGGGATCCACGACTCGGCTTTCTTTTACCTACAAGTTAAACGAAGACGGAAAATAATAGCTGTATAAATAAAGTTGTGGAGGTCTGAATCAGCATGACAGTAAACTAAACAAGACCAAAGGTGTCGATGGGATCCCAAAAATCTAATATTTGATTCAGACAATCGAGTCTTGTCTTCGCCAGATCCAGTCTTGGACAGGCTAATCATCAGAGAAAACCAAGTTCGGATATACCTCTATAAGCCAGATCTATTTTGACGATACTGACCGAGACTTCCTGCCGATTTCCGAGCGAACTACTAGTCCAGCAAAACAAAAAAAAACCAGAAACAAAACCAGCGTATCTCCTTATCCCTATAAAGAACATCTAATCAACTTTGAATAAAAGTTTGACTGAAAAAAAATCCGGTTACAACCGGATTCCGGAATAATTGTATGTCCGGGTAAAAAACCATTGTCATATACCGACTCAGCGTCTCTTCTTACCCCTAAATATATCATCTAATCAGCTTCAGATAAAGCTTTTACTTTTAACAAATTTTCCGGTTTTGGCCGGATTCCGGGCGAACTAGTTCTCCAGCGAGAAAATGATTTTAACCATCTTGTTCGGCATGTCTTTTTACCCATAAATAAAAGATTTAATCAACTTCAAATTAAACTTTTACTTTTAACCAACTTTCCGGTATTCGCCGGATTCCGGGCGAACTACATGTCCGGGTAGAAAATTGTTTTCACATAAGTGTTCAACATGTCTTCTTGCCCTAAACCGAACATCTAATCAACTCGAAATAAAACTTAGAATTTTAACAAACTTTCCGGGTTCGGCCGGATTCTGGCGAACTACTTGTCCGTCGAGAAAATGGTTTTCACCATCGTCTTCAGCATGTCTTCCTACCCCTAAATCGAATCAACTTCAAATAAAACTTTTACTTTTAACAAACTTTCCGGTTTTGGCCGGATTCCGGACGAACTACTCGTCCGATGACAAAATGGTTTTTACCATCGCCTTCAGCATGTCTTCCTACCCCTAAATCGAACATCTAATCAACTTCAAATAAAACTTTTACTTTTAACAAACTTTCCGGTTTTGGCCGGATTCCGGACGAACTACTCGTCCGATGACAAAATGTTTTTGTCATCGGATTTTCACAAGATTTTCACCATCGTGCTCAGCATGTCTTCTTACCCCATAATCGACTATCACATTAGCTGTTTCAAAATATTTTGTTTGCCCCTTAATTTAAACCCCCACCCCTAAATGTCGGGCTACAAAGCCCATCTACGAACTCGACTGGTCCGACGACCCAACGAATCCTCACACCAAGTTTCATCAAAATATCTCATTCCCTTCGAGAGTTATCGTGATTACAGACGGACAGCCGGACAACTTTTGCGATGTCATAGGTATCCCTCCACTTACGTTTTGGGATCCCAAAAACGTAAACGTAAACTAAAAAACGTACCCCTTTCTGGGACGACCCAATCACAGAGAATATAGAGGCTTTTCCACATTTCGAGCAACGCTTCATAAGCATCCCTCATCATACAAGGCGGCTTGACCAATGAAAGATAAGTTAGCTACCTTGTGTCATGTTTAATCTCAACTTATCGGGGACCGTCATACGTTATATTATAGCTTGCTATTTGGATAGGCTAGGTTTGCTATTATAGTTAGTTAAGCAAACATCATGAGCATAAGGCACTAATTTAGATAGTAGTACAAAATTTATGATGATATTTAAATGAAACGTCGTACTTATGATAGCAATTCATTCTACTTCAGTAGTATTTCCATCCATTCTCATTCCCGAGATTCTTCACTTCGTAAGTGTATCTATCTCCTTTGTTGGCAATACAGATTACGCTTGCTATGCTTGTTTTCTTTGAGCGTGTTCCACGCTTCTAATAATAGTAACTATTAGTTACTCTTTTCGTTCTAACCTCGTGAAAAATTACTACGCTGACCGTTCCAACTTTCTCGAAATAGTAACTGATTGTAACTATTTGCTTACCACGCTTGGGGGCGTAGCCTGCGTAGCACACGTGGTAACTGCGAATATCTGTCACCTGATTTGCCTGATTAGCCAGTCTCATGATATTTTGCCGAAAATATAAAAATACGTTTCAGCCTTGACGCCAAAAAGCCAAAATTCGTGACGTCATGCGTAGTAACTAAAATATGTGGTCTGGAACACGCTCTTTATGTGACGTATCATGCTCCCGTTCATTGTTTCCGAGGAGCATAATCATCCGGAGACCTGCTGTGCAAATTTTACCAAGGTTGTCATACCTGGCAACGATCATGGAAAGCGGCTGAAAAAAAAAGACTGGAAAAAAAGAAGGAACAATGTTTGCTCATGGCAAGAATGCCAACTGTGGTACAAGTGAACTGATTCCAAAATGCCATATGGCAAAAGTCTTGGAAAGGCCAGACAAAACAAAAGAAAAATTGAATTAGTTTGTCGGTAGGAGCCCCATATCGGGATAGAAGCTTACCCGATCGAAGGCACATGTTACAGAACTTTTATTGTTTCTCCAACAAATCTCAACAAGCGAGAGATCATCCGCGTAATTCCACAGGTCGGAAAATGAACTCCTTGCCAGGAGGAGAAACAGTGAAGGACCTAAAATTGTACCTTGCGGTACTCCGTAAAAAAACCCGGGAGACATTCGGAATAGATTGATTTATATTTAGCAGTTGCGTCCTATCTGATATAGCCTAACACTAGCGACGATTCTTACTAAAAATATTCTACATTACATTTTGTAAATGGCTAGTCCAAAAGGTTGGCATGCTTGACTAAATTGAAAGCCTTTTTAAGATCAATAGCAATATGATTTATCCGATCGAAATGGACTTTACTTGCATGCAAACTAGGCTACTGTAAAGATGTATGGGTTCTTACCATTTTCGGTGTAATGAATCCAAGCCAGTGTGATTGTGCAGCTTGTTGTTCTGAACTATGGAGACAAAATGACTGACATTGCTTCCTGTAAAGAGAGAACAAGATTAGTTATTTACTGAACTAGGGAAATAGGTCCATTCATTCAGAATATAGCCTAGTCTACCACAACCTCTTGATTTTGGGTTAACGTATGCCAAAAGCTCGTTCTATCCAGCATTTAGCATACCATATGCCTATCGCTGGATACCCTGACTCAGCAAAACACTCATCGTCCAGTGAAGTTTAGAAATCACTCAGTCAGAATTCGTATCAATCTATAGTGGAGTAGGTTAGAGTTACGGTACCTACAATGACTGGTGTTTGGCATTGGGTAACAAGCGTCTGACATAGCATCGAAAGAAAGATTTTCCTACGCAGGTCAGATGGGAGGGTAATATCAAGATCCGGAATCATAGTAAATAACGGGAAGACAACAATGCTACCGAAAACAAATTTAACACTTTACCCGAAAAGAAGTGCAGAATGCTAACCGTAAGCTGCTAAAAAGAACAAGTAAGGGGATGAACCCAAACAAATGATCAGACTCGAAAATCTAGCAGGAGCTAGATAGGGCAGTACAGATAACAAGTAAGTAACCATTCAGAAGCTAATGAAGATGAGATTCGAGTAACTACTCTACCCGAGTCTCTACCCATCGCTGTTCACATTTTCACACCACTATTCAAATTTCCACAAGAGGAACCACGGTATATCAGAGACTCACCAAAACAGGTACAAGTTCAAAGTTCTCGAGTTCTCTGTCAGCGTTATCCGGCGTAAACGAAGGGGACAGCTCTTCGAAGACAAACTCGGTGTTCGGGAGTACTCCTCGTTCGCTCTCGAAGAACAATCTGGAACAAGACCTGAATATCACTGCATGCTACTAGTTAGTTTGGTCATTAGATCTGTGCTCCACTATATATCATGCTTGTTTTTTTTTTTTCTTACCGGCTCACAATCTCAAAAGAAGACAAAAAAACAAAATAAAATTTTTGTTATGACAAAAGAGGAAGATGAATTATTGCATGGATATTTGGTTTTATGGCATGCTTGAGCCTTATGAGAAAGATTATGGCTAAATATTTAAGTAAAGTCCGGTACCTCTCCAGAATCAATAAGTAAAATATCGCTGAGATAAACTGAAAACAAGTCTGGCCATCACTGTCAGTTCAGGCAAGGCATGTGGACGTAACAAATGCATCTCTTCCCAGCGTTCAGTATCGTACTGAACCATGTACCAGATTTTATAAGTGAAAACAGGATACTGATTTAACCATCAGCAATCCAACCAGAATTTGTATTACTGGAAACACTCAAACACAACCCTATCCCGAAACATCAGAGAAGAACAAACAACTCTTAAGTTGTCTCTGTAAAGTGCAATTGCAGTACAAACAAGCCCTACTGTCTGGCAATGTTAAACTCCCTTGTGGAGCTGCCAGATAACAGAAAATGTTTGCAACACAGCACAATCAGAATTTTTCACTGTTGATTGCAAATTACGTTTTGGTAGCTATGCGTTGAGATTTATCTTGCAATTACCTACACTGGGGTTAACAAATCTGTGCATTGGCATGCTCCTGGCATCGATAATACTTTAAATCTATCCTCTAAACCATTAAAAAATTTAGAACTTCCAAGACATGATATCACATAGCTCACCAAATCTCCTTATGTCCTCTCATCATGCAACAAGTCGGATTCTTCCCACAATTCTCTTTTTTTGTATTTATTTACTATTCAAGAAGACGCTAATTCCCTTTTCTTGCATATTCGTCTGAATCAAGAATGTGAAAGGTTTTGCAATTCTGCAGAACTGAGAAGTTGCTTTGGTGATCAAGTCTCTAATCTCATTCTCTACTCCAGATTATCCTTCCTGATTGGTCAATAAAAGGTAGATGTAAACCCCTCTATGCAGGTTTTAAAGGGTGGTTAAATTAGTGTTTTATAAAAAGCGAGAACAAAGAAGCAAGACGAGCTGTCTACAAGGACTGAAAACTGAGAAGCTATAACAGAGATCTGAGAATTCTATTGAACTACTGAACTATTCGGCTACAATTCTTGTTATTATTTTATGCCAGAGGCCACCGTAACAAGTAATTAGCCCCTCCCCCTTATTATTCTGCTATTTTGGTGCCATAACTGTTACAATTTACTTGTGCTGGTCCCAAGCATCATAAGTGATACTAATTACTGGTTCAGCAGGAACTCTGGTAAGACTGATAACCTGTCTGTGTTGTTTTCATTTTCATCCCAGAGAGCCTTGTAACTAATCCACTTCACAAGTGGAAAATGATTTTGGCCAGTGAGAAGTTGTAAAGGTGCAACAACTTTCTATTTTTTTTCTTGTGCCTTTATGCTTGGCAGATTCTGGCTTTCTTATTACTGGTGGATATCTTGGATTCGCTTTCCGAAAAGCAAACTGAGAATCCACTGAGTGCAAGAAAATACGAAAGTCGGTGCGCCTCAGTTGAACATTTACAACTTTTCACTGACTTGCCAAGATCACTTTCCACTCATGAAGTGGCTTAACTTTCCAAGTGCTGGCGAAAACTAGCGGAGTGTAAGAAGAGCTCTGGAAAGAGAAGTGAGTTTTAGCCAAAGTCGCTAAAACAGCCGGCCCAGAAGCTCGCAAAGCTTTCTAGACCGTCAGAACTGCCCTTAAAGAGACCAGACGCTAGCTCTACTTTGTCTTATGCAGAGCCAATCAGATCGCTTGGTTGGGCTTCCCCAGCTGGCTGAGTAAAAAAGATAACTTTACAAGGCTTACCACGGATAGCATAAGAGTTTCACTTTGATTGAATGCTGAAAATTTTGTAACAAATTTTCTTCAAAAGAAGTTATTGTTAGACTGGTTTAGATTTTGACCGGATTTTATGCTAGACTAGGATAGTTCAGGGTGATCTCTTCAGGTTGCACTATAACTCCTGTGGAGCTGTTGGAAGACTCACCATCTTATGATACCGAATAGTAGAAGCAGCCTACTATAATCAAGGTTATTCTAGAAATTTTCGTTAGGAAACTCTTCAGATCCAGGAATACCTGGCAGCAACCACATCAAGAGTTTAGCTTCTTCTTCTTTGAGTTGTCTACCACTGATTTTCTGTTTGATTAATCATTCCGTTTGATTCAGGTCATCACCCATTTTTCAAATCGTCAAACGGGTGACCTTCCATTTCGATACCATGTTGCCGGAGCATGGTTAATGTTAGTTATTGTAATTAGTCCAATCAGCCCTCTGCACAATATTTTGCCAAAAATGCAAACTGTGTTCCAACCTCGATGCCAAGAAGCTAGGATCCCGTGAGGTCATACATAGAAACTACGATAAGATGTTCCTTCAGCCCAAGCTGACTGCGAATCATATTTGACGGTGCAAAACGGATAAGAGTTCATTTTCCAGTTTAGCGGCTTGAGCCTGAAGAGGACCCTTGCCAAGAAGGGGCGAAAAATAGCTTGAACAAAATATAGCTGACATATCCATTTTGCACCGTCAAATAGAAACTACGGCAAATAGGGTGGGACGCGCTCTATGTATGCATGATGGGTCACTTAAGGGAACTTTAGAAATACGTGGTAGGACAGTTTGTATTTGACAAAAAATTTACAAACCCACCAAAACAAGTACTGAAACGAACAATCATGCAGTGCTTCCACTCTCTTTTTTTGAAAATTAGGAACTGCTTCGAAAAAACCAGGAGATTTTCGGGAGATAATCATAAGAAATCAGGGGGAAAATCGGGAGTTTTAAAACAGTGATTATGTCTGACAAAGCAATTTTAGAGTTAGCATTTTTACAAAAAAGGCATTGAGTAACTGCATTCAACTTGTTAGCATGTGAAAATACTCATATAATTCCTCGTACTTCTAGTTTCGATGCGTAAATGACACATTTTAGTATATGACTAGTTTCATAGCCATGCTGACAGAAAACTTCCGATTTACACCTCTCAAATTTAAAGGACACTTGAGGTCTACTGAAAATTTCTCTTTCCGTTTCCGTAGAGGCCACCCTGGCTTCTACGGCTTCCCCAGATTTTGCAAATTTCAGAAACAACGCGGATTTCTGGATTGAAAATTACTCGATTTTTCTGTGCAGTTTTACGAAATGGGTGCATCCCGTGAGAAATGAAAATCCATTGGAAACCTGACCTTTTATCACCTTGGGAACAGTAGGAAGATCGAAAGTAGAGGATTTAAATCGTCACTTTACCATTTTTCCAACAATTTAGCCCTAGTTGTCAAAGCAACCATCAGGCGTCAGCAGAGGCGTCGCAAGTGCATTTTCATTGTGGGGGGGGGGGGGGGGGTGCAGAGTAAAAATTTTACCCAATCTCTCAAAAATTTTACCGAATCCTAGAATCCTCTTTAAATTATGGAACAGAAAGGATTACGTAGGAAGATCATCATCATAAGGTTTGAATGGCGTTGAGTTCCACTTCGTGTAGATCTCTTTCTGCCTTCTCGGTTGATCGGTGGTGGTTGTTTTTAACATTAATGGGCAGCATGAAAAGACGATAAGCCAACTATTAGGCGGCATTTTGACGAAACCCACTGGAAGAATATATTGCCGAGCATGATTCCAGCAACAACTCTATCTATCTAGTTCTGGCATCGAAAAATTACCAGATGGTTTCAGTAAATTCTCGCACCAAATTTGTGATAACTACAGAATACTGGCAACTATATCGAATCCCGATTACGGAAGTTTTTCTTACCGACGGCCTATTTAGTATTCTGTACAACTACCGAATCCCCGTAAATATATCGAATAGTCGTGCTATCGAAAAAATACAGAACCATTTTAGCAAAACTTTGGGCCTCTGGACGGAAATTTTCGGACCGAAATATAACCTTACCATAATTTTGGCAAAATTACAAAAATTGGGAGATTATCGGGAGAAAATTTTGGTCGGGAGATTTCCAAAAAAGCCGGGAGATCTCCCGAGAAATCGGGAGGAGTGGAAGCACTGCAATCATGTTCCAACCAAAAATCGAATTCGCAAGAATACACATTCACCTGCCACAATTTTGGCTTCTTGCATCAAGGCTGGAACATGGGCTGGAATGATTGTTCTATTTTGCAGCAAAATCTAATTCCCCAGGAGAATCCAACCAATTAAGTTACAGAGATGTGCAGAGATGCATGGTAGACTCGTAGTTACCATGCTCACTATGCTCCCGAGCATGGTAAGCAAGTAGTTATTATTAGTTACTATTTCAAGAAGGTTGGAACGGCCAGTGTAGCCTAGTAACTTTTTGTGTTGTAGCCGTAGGAACAAAAATGGTAACTATTAGTTACTATTGTTTAAAGGTTGGAACACTCCAGTCTAGTACACTAGCCCCATTTCAGGCACAGTGCTCAAACGTCTAGCACCATGCCTGGGTGCTAGACGTTCAAGCACTGTACGTTGGATTTCATGTATGGTGCATGGATTTCAGTATACAGTGCATACATGAAAAACACAGTTTCTGTCATCACAACTGAGCACCGGCTCGGACAGGGCTGAAATTACTACTATAAATTAGAGAAATCAAAGACAATCCTTTATATATTTTTCACAACAAAAACAAAAGGGCTCTAATGATGATGGAGATGAAAAACCTAACAGAACCCTATCTATTTTCCATGTATTTTCCCTATCTATTCCCCAAGAGCCAATATTCTGGTTGGCTGCTAGGTAGAAAAGGCTGAGGCACAGGGAACTTTGCATGCAAAACCCTTGACTATGTAGAAAAGGAAATGCGGTTTTTCACATCTGTCATCAGCTGAGCCCTTTTGTTTTTGTTGTGAAAAACATACAAAGGATTGTCTTTGATTTCTCTAATTCATGGTAGTAATTTCAGCCCTGTCCGAGCTGTTGCTCAGTTGTTATGACAGAAACTCTGTTTTTTATGCATGCACTGTATACTGAAATCCATGCACCATGCATGAAATCCAAGGTACAGTGCTTGAACGTCTAGCACCCAGGCATGGTGCTAGACGTTTGAGCACTGTGCCTGAAAAGGGGCTAGTGTACTAGACTGGAACACTCTCATGGTTAGGCACAATCTGAAGACTAGACTAGGATAGTCCGGGGTGATCTCTTCGGGTTGCACTACAACTCCTGTGAAGCTGCTCGAAGACTCACCATCTTTTGAATACCCAATAGTAGAAGCAGCCCACTATAATCAAGGCTATAGAAGTCTGGCAGCAACCAAATCAAGAATTCATCATCAGGAATCCAGATCATCCAGAATCAGGAATCCTTAGCATGAGTTCAGCTTTTTCTTCTTTGGGTTCTCTCCCGCTGATTTCCTTATTGATTTGCCGATCGTCACCGGGGTGACGTTCTTCAAATAGTCAAGGGGGTGACTCTTTTTTTTCGATAACATGTTGACGTTCGAGTGGTTGATCTTGCAGTAGCTGCTGCTCTATCGGCTTCTTCGTTGTGGCGGATGAATGCGTGGCTATATACATGCTGAAAGGCGACGTCCCGTCCTTGAGACTGGAGCTGGTCTTCAGAAGAAAATCACGATACCCACAAGGTGCCAGCGACCCTTATTCAGGACCTAAGGCGAATTCAAGACCTATGGCGAATCGATGGGAACGGCGACAATAGAACAAGTCACTCTGAGCGGACTCTGCTTACGGAAAACAACGAGAACATGGGGAATGCTTCCAAAATGGATTTTGTTCAAAAAAAAAAAGAGCAGCTGACGAAATTGGTCTGGATCCACTTTTTGTTTTGTTTTGTTTATTCTGATTGTTTTAACAAATTTTACATTGCACCAACACCAGCAAAAACTGATTCCCCTCCGAATCTGAAAGGAAGTCCTTTTAGATGATGGTGATGATAATCGGAGCATTCCCGTCCGTGGGACTCGCCAGAATACGGGGAGTGAGTCCCCGGGACAAACGAATCCGCGGGGACTCCTCAAGTAGAGTCCTCGAGGAGCGGCGAGAATACGCCTCTAGCCTTATCAACCACCCTCGAAACCATATCAGTAATTGCTAGGTGAAGCCCAGTTAGATTAGTATCATCTGTTTTTTTGTGGATACGATGTATCAGCTGGAGTGAGGATTTTTTCCTGAATTTTTCCACAATACTTCGTCTTTCTGTCACACTGTCTACTATTCTGAGGCTATATTTATACCTCAATGACATGCAGGAAAGAAGAAGCTGAAGAATAGAAATTTTACAAATTCTAAGGAAACAGGTTTACGGTATGACTAATATGCGATTAAATGAGGGTGCATCACCCTTAACATGGAAATTTGTGAAGACGCGGAGCTTATCACCTATCCGCCCCCACCTAAAATTAGATAACTAAGAATCTGTTTTTTATTTTTCAACTTGAGATTGAGGTTTATGAACATTTCATATATTTTATAGTTGCTGAAGTGGAATGGCTGATCCTTTGAGCCTCTTGCGGCAGTACAATGTTAACAAAAAGGAGATAATTGAAAGAGACAGCCAGATAATCTTTGGAGAGTTTTCATGGCCAAAAACTGTCAAGACAAACTATATTGTCTGGGGGTAAGTAAAATATTGGATATTTAGTAAATTTTTACTGACATTATTTCTGCTTCTCACAGATAGTCTACAGTACAGCTTCATTAGACACAAATCTTTTTTTTACTTAACTTTACCTTTTTTACTTCTACTCATACATTAGACACAAACCTTTTTTTTACTTACTGGAGCCTATACTATTTCCGTCAGAAGTAAACCTGTCTATTCCATTGGTCAGCTTTGGTTTTCTTTTTCTTACCACAAAAATTTTCCAAAAAAGGTCAACAATACCTCAAAAGAAAGCCATCTTCTTCTTCTTCATCCTAGGTTTTCTTACGAGAAAATACTGGGTTGCCAGTACATGATTTTCTGTGATGACCCCAAAATTTTCTAGGGACTTTGTTACCGTTATGGCTGGTCATCTGAATTTTGTTTCAGTCACATAATCATTGTTTAACCTAGATACTTGGAAAATATGAAAGCGAACTGTATAATTGTTAGAAACAAACATGAATTCAATATTTGAAAAACATTTAGTGTTTTAAACAGAGAAGATCTTTGTCTTTTTGGCCTGTTTTTGACTTATAGAAATTGACGTCGACTCTCTTGTACTGTAACAATACGGGATGCTGTGATTCTATTTTCGTCACAGCAGTGCCTAAATATCTGAATTTAGAAAGATTTATCAGTGAATATGATTTTAAACACACATCTTTCAACAGGTTTAACTATTTTAGACAGGTTGTGGTGCATCAAAGGTACATCTAAGCTAGAAAACTAATTCCATCGGGTGCTGACGGAAATAGAAACCGTCGAAAATAGTATAGGCTCCAGTAACTTTACCTTTTTTACTTATAGTATAACTATTGCAGAATGGCACTGTTTTGCTCAGCTAAAAAGTAAAATGAAAAGTAATATTTTTTTTCTGCTAAGATACTTTGCTACATGTTGAAATTGTTACTTTCAATACTCCTCATATATTTTTTTGTTCTGTCACCTCTTTTTCTTCTTCTTTTTCTTCTAAAAAAGACCTCTCCAGCCTAAGTAGGACTCCATACAGCAACAGTGAAAACCACAAAATGAGCTACAGGAGGAGTATCCAGCCTTGGACAATATTTCACATTTCCAAAGAAGTCTTCAGTCTCAGAATGATCTTCAGGATAATCCAGGGATAATCTATGGTATCTGGCTTAAGAAGGAACTAACACATATGACAAAAATACTATATTGAAGCTAATTGAATGGTTTGCATAGTAGACAAACAAATGTTGCTTCGATGTCTCTAGTTAAATATATATTTATTTTTAAACATGATTACTTCGTTGTAACCTTACAACATGATGAAAAAGGTAGAGTTAGCAAAGTCCATCGCCAGAAAATCCTTTTTCAAAGCAGAGTCAAAACAAAGAAAAGGCACAGCATTTGAATATTTTTGGACACTTGACTTTGAAAAATATCAGCTTGAAGTTTTTGCCTACCGACCAGCCGCCCAGAAATGCCCAGTACCAACAAATGGGGCATTGGGCCAGTCATACACAAATCCTCAATTTGTGGGCATGGTGCCTATACATGGGGGCACCATGCCCTGGAGCATGGGTATGGTACCCCTGTGAAATTTGGTTAAACTGAGACTGGCTACATACCTAAACAGGGTCTTCTTCCTGTCCTGGATCAAAAGATACCTGATTTCACTTTCTATCCAACCTCATTTTCCAATATTCAAAATGTCAGAGCACTTCCAAGATACATAGAGTTTTCTGGGGGCCACTTCTTTCCTAGTGGGTTTACTCTATCCCTATCCAGGTAGTTGCCACTAGGTTACTCAATCCTTCTCCAGGTTGTCGCAGCTAGTTTACTCTATCCTCCTCAGGTAGTCACCGCTAGGTAGAATGGATGATGTAAGCTTTTAAATTTTCCTCCTTTGGGAATTAAATTTCCTTTCCTTCCAAATTCCTAAGATTATTTGCCTATTGTAGTATTTCTTTTGAGTTTAGGGAGTTTCGATAACAATTTTCAACATAGTCAAAAAAAAATCACTTAAAATAAATACAATAAATGGCAAACAATCTAAAGGAAATATTTGCTAAATTTAACAGATTGAAAAGCTTGTCTTACCCAGGCCTCATCCATGCTACCTAGCAGTAGTTTTCTGAAAAAGGATAGGATAAACCCACTAGAAGAGAAGTGGCCTTCAAAAATCTCTATGTATCTTGGAAGTGATCTAACATTTTGTAAATTGGAAAATGAGGTTGGATAGAAAGTAAAATAAGGTATCTTTTGATCTAGGACAGGAAGAAGACCCTATTTAGGTATGTAAACTGTCTCAGTTTAACCAAATTTCACAGGGGTACCATGCCCATGCCCCAAAGTTGAGGATTTGTGGATGACTGCATTGGGCGGTAAAGCCAGCAGTGCTTGAAATGTCCAAGAGAAAAATGGAGAAATGCCCATCAAATCATCACCCCTGCACATGAGAATCATCCTAAGCTGGGTTGACACAATGCGAGTTTCAATGGAAAAAGCTAGATGAGCTTTGTCCTGCTAAAAGCTGGAAGAGTAATGTCCGGGCGTTGGGCTGCAATGGTGGCAGTGTTTGAAATGCCCAAGCAAAAAATGGAGAAACTTCCACTAAATCACCGCCCGTGGTAAAATTCACAAAAATTCAGATGTAACTATTTCAGGGCTTGGGGGATAAGATGGCTGAGCTTGATCCCACCAAGCAAAAACCGAGAACTACCAAATCTTCACCCAAACTAAAATCTATCAAACCATTCCAGAAATTTTCATTGATGTTTATCAGCTGATTAGTGATAATAGTTATTATAGGTTTCTTTCTGAGTCATAAAAAGAGCCAGGGATGCGCTAGAGCCTTCACTGATGCCACAAGACATCTGGTCTGATTTCACTGGTAAGGCCTGCCTCTTTCAAAACAGTACTGTCTTTTATTGCTATTATCACTGGTGGTGATTTGGTGGGCGTTTCTCTAGTTTTCACCTGGGCTTTTCAAATACTACCGCCCTTACAACCCAACATTCGGACATACTTAGCTCATCCAAAAATTCTCGAATTTTAAGTTGGGCGGTGCATGGTTGTTTCTCCATTTTATTGCTTGGGCAATTCAAGCACTCCCTCCCAGTGCCCAGACATAGTTACATCCCGATTTTTGTGAATTTGGATGCTGGCTTGATTTGTTTGGCGTTTTTCAGATTTTCGATTAGATGTTTCAAGCACTGTCACCCTTACCACCAAACGCCCGAACTTAACTCATCCAGCTTTTTGCACTGAAACTAGCATTGTGTCAACCCAACCTAAGTTTCTCCATTTTCCTGTTGTGCGTTTAAAGCCCTGCCGCCCAAGGCCCCATGCCTTAGTATTGGGCGTTTCAGGGGGGGTGGGCGGTGGGAGAAAACTTCAAGCTGGTTGAAAAAATTCATATTTTGCCTCTTGACTGTCAGGACAGCATGTAGCCTACATTTTATTTTAACATTTTCGCGGCAAAAATTGAGGTAGTGTAAAAACGAGGTCAGGCACCCCTCCTGTACTCTAGCTTAAGTAAGGGTAACATGGCTGACTTAACTAAGATTTGTTTGAATTAATAAATCTGTAGATCTAAGTTAGTTGATCTGGTAGATGAACAGGATCGGTCCAGTCAGGGTCCAGGTTCAAGTTCCCATCCGGAGATGTGCATGGTCTGAAGACAGGATACCTTACTATTTGAGTCACCTATATATTTGTGCCACCCATAGTAAACTGTGTAAATAAAGACTAAATTCAGTGTTGCCAGATAGGCTTGTTTCCCGCCCCATGGGCTTGTTTCTGTGGGCTGGGGCGGAAGATTTGTGCGATGGGCGGGAAACGAGGGGGGGGGGGGGGCTGGAAACTTTTGACATAAATAGAAACCAAACAGATAGGCCAAATGGGATGCAAGTTGGACAGTACCGAGTTTATGCGGACTAGATTCGTTATTGACGTTCGGGCCGGATCCGGCCAAGGTAGGCGGAGGGGGGGGGGGGGAATCGGAAGTTTGCTGATAGACTAACCTCCGATTTTTCTCAAACTTGATATATTTAGAAACTATCTTAGCACAACACATTTATTTACTTTCTTCATTTACTCCGCTTTCTGATAACGGCGGGTTATAAATAAATTACTTACTTACTTATTACTTATAACTAAATTCAGTTTCTTACAAATTATAAATCATCATCATCATTTTATTTATAACCCATCACTGAACAAAACTGGGCGAGGCCCAGAAAGACGGAGTAAAAACCAAGAAAAAAGAAAAAAGAAACAACAAAAAGGAAATAACAGACTTCGATAACTACGAACTCGAAACAAACAGAAATGACCAAAGATGGAGTGACTCCTGACATTCAGTAGAGAAATCACTAATACGCTTCTCAATAACTCCCGCTGGGCTTACCAGTCGATATTTTCTCTGCAGAACAGAATTAGCCTACTTGTCCACGCTGGCAGTCCCATCAAATACTTTGCAAATTTAAAATAAAGGTAGTGAACTTGCTTCCTCTTGCCACAATTAAAAAAAGACCAAACAGGAGCAAGAACGAGTAGGTGAGGAACTGTTAGTCTATTATATAACTGAGCTCGATGTGCTCTACTCGGATACGAAACGTTTGAAGCCAGGAATGCATATGCGGCGCGGATCTTTCGAGCATAATTTTTCAGTGCTAGGTTTGCAGTTTCTTTCAGATTCGCTCCAATAGGCATACCCAGGTAAGACTGCTAGCGAAAGGAACTTCAGGGCCCGATAGACTTATTGAACGTCTGTTTCCTTTGTAATTAAACGGTAAAACAACTGTCTTATCAGTGTTAAAACTCAAACCGATATCCTTATACTCTTCTTGGAGACGCTCAAAAGTCGAAGAACCATCCTTGGAAGGTGCAAGATTCAGTTTATAATACACATATAAATAAGTCCAGATATAAACAGACCAAAAAAGAGAGGTTCCCATTTTACCGACAAGATTTTTCCCAGTCATTGTATCCAAAAATTAAAAACAACCGATATCAGGATCTCGATCCGATCATCTGCTTGATTTCCCGACAAGGCTTTGTTGGTGTCATCTCCGCACCAACAAAAAATTCTGATATCTAGAGAAGAAGCTTCCGGGCTACCGACAGAGCTTCTCTCGGTATCAGAAACTGTATGAGGAAAGTGTTCAGTCAGAGCTCTTGCCGGTACTGAGAACGGAATCCGTGCGCCGTCTCCGCGTAGACAAACGCTGCCGATTTCCAAACAAGAAGTTTCCTGAGATTACCTAAAGACCTCTTGTCGGTACTGAAAACGGAATCCCTGCACCGACAGAAGTTGCCGATTTCCCTACAACAAGTTTCAAGATTTACCGACAGAGCTTTCGTCGGTATGAGAAACGAAATGACGAAACTGTTTGTCAGAGCTCTTATCGATACTGAAAACCGAATCGCGCACCGTCTCCGCACCGAGAAAAGCTGCCGATTTCCCAACAAGAAGTTTCCTGGCTTACCGACAGAGCTTGTGTTGGTATCGGGAACGGAATGCTAAAGCTTGCCGTGCCGACAAACGCTGCCTATTTCCCAACAGGAATTTAGGCTACCTGTTTTGCCGACAGAGCTTTTGTCGGCATAAGAAACGGAATGAAAAGCGAAGTTTTAACGAATTTACCGACATAACTTTTCTTGGGGGGGGGGGGACAGCTGACCCCCACCCCCTCACTAGATTTGCCACTGAGCTAGCAGAATAACGATCTATCTCCCTCCTCCATGTTAACATGCCAAGGCAAAACCACGTATCTTGTGATTATGTTTTATTGGCCATGATACAAGATTCATTAAAAAAAGAAAACATTATGATATTGAAGAAATGATAAAATGTGTATATATGTATCTATAGCCTTAGCCTATATATATATATATATATATATATATATATATATATATATATATATATGCGTTATATATATATATGCGTGTTATAATAACACGGTTTACGAAACGCGAACACGCAAGGGATTTGTTACTTTTGAGATTAGCAAGATAGCAAACGTGGAGCTAACAGGATTGCAACATGTCTGAGCAATTTAGCCTGCTCAAAGAAGCTCATAACAGAAGTGACATAAAATCTGTAACCCGGTAGTGCGGCTGTTCTGTGGGATAAAACCAGAATGTTCAGAATCTTGCAATGATTCACACATGCGCGAAAGATGCAGAAATATCTTCACCAGACATTCCTAAGCGACCATCGATTCAATGCATTCGACAATGGAACGTAACATAAATGGCAGCGCAGTTTTTTCTCAAACTCAGTGGTTTACAATCAACAGCCAGGCGTCGTGTGATCCTTTCTCTTGTTGGGGTTGTTCTCATTTGTCACTCTGACTTCTAGGACTGGAAGCTTCCGAAGGACTTAGTTATCCTTAGGGACAACCAAAACCTGGAAGTGCCATGGAGGAAAGTCCGTTGGGTGCGGTTGTGTAAAGTGCCATTCTAGCTACGCGTATCCAGAGGAAAAAAGGGTCTACTTTAAGGAGATGCAAAAGTGCATCCACTTTTAAAATTGCTATTTCTAAAGTAAAAAAAAAGAAGGACCTAATGAATCTTTGTAGAAAGAAAGGGATACGAGTGCAATGTTGGTGTAAATGCGAGAATCTGAAGACTGAAAAGAATAACAGCGAAATAATATCACCTGAAAGCTGGACTTTACCATTGTAATTTCATTTCAATTTAGTATCCAAGATAATCGGTTCTTCCTTGAAAGTTTTATATTATAGGCTTGTGGTGGACCAACAAGGCCGAAATTTTTGAGGAAAGCAGGAGGAATAAGTAAAAGTTATAGTTTCCTCGGGAACCACGACAAAAAGGCCTAGCTAATATCGAAGTTTCAAGGTCATCAGTTATTACACCCTGGAAACTATTCATTTTTTTTTTAGTCTCCTTAAAAGTTTGGGCATCCTTGACTAAAATTCATAGTTGTGTTTTTGCAGATACCATGGTATCGTGATACCACGGTCTAAAGTCCTTTTAGCAGTTATCGTGGTATCTGGCTAGTTATCGTGGTATCAGATATTCAGATACTGCGGTCCGACTGTGGTAACTGGTCGTGGTATCTGAAAAGTCATCTCACTTTCATCAAATTTTGTCAGATTGGTGAGAAAGAAGTTTAGCACTTAGTGATGTAACTGGATATCTGTTTTTCTTTTGGGATGACTTCGAAAAGTGCAATTTCGGCCATAGTCGTTTTTGCAGAGCACCCTGTATCAGATACCACGATAATTGCAAAAACGACTAATTGCAGATCAAGTTATCGTGGTAACAGATACCATGGTATCAGCAAAAACACAACTCATATTTTAGACAGCAGACAGCATGGAACAGCAAGCAACAGCATGGAAGTTTCAAGGTCATTAGTTATTACACCATGGAAACTATACATTTCTTTTAGTCTCCTTAAAAGTTAAAAAAAAAACTGATACGTGGTTTTGCCTTGACACCGACGATATCTTGGCATCCTTGACTAAAATCCATATTTTAAACAGCAGACAGCTTTGGCTGTTAAATAATTTTATCCTAATGTCCTTCAGATAAGAGAAAGGCGTGGTGCAATGTTCATCTACCATTACCTATTGAAAGACTCCTAAAATCTCTTCTGTACGAACAAACAATTCTCTGGGCAAAACACAGTTAGATGGTCTTATCTTTCTACCATCAATATCCGTGTTACAGGGTCAAGCCTTTCAGTTGTAGGATACGTACTGAGACAATATGGAGTTCATTGCCTAAAACTGTAAGATATTCAGAAGAGAGAAAAGTCTTTAAAGTTTAACTGGAAAGGGCTGAGATACAAGAATCTAGTTACCTATCACTTATTCACTTACAGAGGCTTGAAGACCTGATGAAAATGCGTTACTTCTTTGCTCCGCTATTCACGTGTAATCAGTTTTCAAATAGTGGAATTTCCCTGTCGGATATGCAGTACCTCTATGCGCTTGTACCTATGTTTATGCGTGACGAAATATGTTTACCTAAGTGTTCACGCAGTGGTCACCTAACTGACGACTGACCACTGGAAAACCGCGTTTTTGTTGAGATGTAAATTTTCCGCGTCCGCAATTTTGCGTTGCGAGGACAGCAGTAGATATTCTGAAGGCCATACCAGAGCAAATAGGAAAAAAAATAAATTCTTTAACACAATCCAAATAATGTAATGTATTCAATTGAATGATACAAAAATAAGTTGGCCTTTCAGTTAAACTTTAAGACTTGAAAGAAAAAGACTTTCTCATTTGGAGTCTAAGTTGACTATAAAGGAAATGGATTGGCTAACATTAGGTCACATCGATACTGAAGGACTACATCCTGATTGGTTTCTGAAAGACTAGGCTACACTATCCCAGCTTATAACCTTGAGCCATGCCATGATCAAGGATTGTTCAAGAGTAAGTGTTACTGATAATGATAAGCTTACGATTCTTATTCCAGATCTGGAAAAGACAATGCTCCAAAGCAATACTATACATTGGAGTGTCTGCTGTACCTTCTAAAGAATATTCATCTTCAACATCCAACTTACGTCAGACAAGCAGCTGTAAGTTTAATATACTTCTTCATTAATGAAGGTTCCAGTTTGAACTAGAGGTCATTTTTGAAATTTTAATGCGGCTGTTGTAGTTTCCATTCTGCAATCACCTGAAAAAGAGGTATGTTCCCGTTAGTGCTCCAGCAACAATGTGAACTGTACAGTACCATAGGCTATCTGAAAATTTATTCGAGAGTATTTTATTTGTAGCTCATCGTAACAGGGTTCGGTTTCCGAAAACAGTTATCAGACTATGAAGGTCGCAGCGAGGCGCTATGGCAACCTAGTTTTAGCAAAACATGAAGTTGTATCAATGCTTACAACAAATTATACAAGGCTTCGTCTGTTTTTAGCCTCTTTCCGTGTACCTTGCCTTCGATGACAAACGTGGCAAAATTTGCATAAACGGCTCTGACCAATAAGCTTCTCGGAAACAATTATCGGGAGCCTGAGATGTCACATAAAGAGAACAGACATAGCAGTCGTGATAATCAGTGTAATGCCAAGAGAGGACATAGGATACGCTTATAAAATGTAAGATCATCAAATGTAACGAGATTAGACGGGCAAAGGGGTCTAAGAAGTATGGGCACATAAAATTAAAGACGTGTTTTCCTTTACAGGCCGAAAATATCCCAGTTGTTGTACGTCCGGATCGTAAGGATCTCCTTGCATACCTCAATGGGGAAACAACGACATCTGCGAGCATCGACAAGTCAGCTCCGCTGGAGATACCTATGCAGGTAATACCCCGGGGTTGACCCAGTCTACCATAAACCCTGATTTTTTGTTTTGTTTTAAATGTTATGCCAAATGTCGGGCAACCCCATAGTGTGGAATAACCAGTCGTCCGTTGGTAATAATAATATATATTGGCCAACTGGACGTCATGCCGTTAACCCTCTACAAAATTCTTAGTTTACGCTTCTGTAGCGTTTACACGGACAATAAATCCCGTCGAGTAGAAAGGAATTCCGGTCAACTTGAAAGGGTTCCGTTCGTGAAGACGACTAGGAAAAAAGTTCAGCGGGACGGGAATTCCTTTCATGATAAAAGGAATTTCTACTTGAAAGTAATCTCGTCGGTGGCGCTGGCAAAAAGACAAACAAAAAGTCTAGCTAGCTTTTGAGAGCAGCAGTCATCAGTACTGATGTCATAAATGCTATCAAGACATTTTTTGTGAATTTATTTTTGTCATATTTTCCGGTTTGAAGAATTATTTTTTTCCCTCTGCGTGTAAATATAATGTTTTCGCCAAGACGGGATTCTCTTCAAGTTGTCCTGTTCTCGTAAACGCTGCATTCTTCTAAATTTGCACAAGGAGAAAATGTCACTTGAATAATATTACATTATTCTAGTACATAATATGCGTTTTTGGATTCACTTTCTTCTGGGTTGAAGCGGCAGCGCTGCAGCATCTTGCAGGGAAGCACAAACTTGGTCGGGGAGCAAGTCCGTGATTCTCAAGAAGCGCTGCCGTCTTCCTAGGAAGCGCTGCAGTGCAAAAACGGATGTAGAAAGAATCAGTCCAGAATCGGCCGAGAAGTGGAGCTGCAGCATGCCAAAAACAAGGCTTAGGTTTGTGGAGCAGATTACTCTCTCTAGTAAGTTTAAATACCATGTATCAAATGCTGGGTAGGGTAAAAAAATAATAGTATAAAATCAGAATATCCTTTATAGCAGCCAGCCATAGATTGGTTTACGGTGTCCAGCATTTGGCGTGAGATAGCGAGTTAGACCTCAGCCATTCCAGACTCTGGTCAAACATTTTGTATAGCCTATGCAAAATCAGAGACTTGTTGTAAGAATTGACCGGTTATGATTAAAAGTCTGCTTGAATTGAACTAAACCCTCTGCCGAAGCATTTTTCTTGAAAATCTGAAATGCTTGAGAGCACTGTCATAAGTTATAACACGAGGATGCGCGGTTTAAATAAATGCGTAACAGATAACACTTCGGATGTTATCTGTTGTGTTTGAAAATGTTATGCATGAAGCTTTGTTAAGAAGAGCCAAAAAAAGCATCTACTGACTTTATTCCTTATCGTCGCCATGGCGGAAAACGCAGCAGATACTTTTTGGCGTTTTTTTCGTTCTTCCTGATGTTCTTCCTGATTCCTGATAACATCCGCAATGTTATCTGTTACGCATTATCTGTTGAAGCCGCGCATCCTCATGTTATCTGTTATGAAACTTCTGACAGTGTGTACCTTTCACAACTTGCGTCCGGCAATAATTCAGCACTAGCCTACTATTAAATAAAATGTATATGCTATCATTTAAATTAACCCCCAACAGTCGCATTCCACCTGATTCCAGGAACAAACATTTTGCCTTGCATTGTCTGAATGTCTTTGTCTGCAAACGAGTTTGTCGGGCCGAGAGACGGCGTAAGATGGCAAGAATATGAATGCCCAAACCAAAAGTAAGACAGTTATTCCGAAACCGTTTCTCGTGCCTTTTTGTCGCTTCTTGATTTTGTCGGCTGGACCTTTTTTGTCTTATCTGAGGACCTGAAATTTCAGTAACGTCTTTCGTGGTAGAGATTAAAAAAAAATTCTTTATTTTTCTACGTATTTCTAATATTCAGATCGGAAAACGGGCGCAGGTTCAAGTCCTTGTGACCGTTTTCTTTTGCTGCGGTCCCCTTTTTGGGCTAACTCGTACTTCAGTGTTGAAAGTGGAAAAGATTCTTTTGTTGCAACTTCAGTATAAATAGTATGAATTTGTGTTTACCGAAAGATGCGCAAAATATAGGATATATGTAATACATAATAGAGTGTAGCCTAGATATAGAACGTATCCGAAAGCTCCGAAACGAACGAAAATGCTGAATTAATTCAGCATTTTATGCAGCATTTCGCTTTCGGACTTAAATTTTCGCTGAATTAATGCAGCATTAATTCAGCATAAAATTTATCGACAAATTCAGCAAGAATGCTAAATTTTCATGAAGAAACTGAGGAGTACGGCGATTCTCTCAGTGTTTTCGGCGGCAAACGTAAGAAATGCAAAAATACAACGGCAAACATACCAAAGTTAAGACAAATGGCGATCATGGCCAACGAAGAAAGGAAAGATAAGAAGGTTGGATATCAGTAGCTCATCCATTTTTTCAGCTTTATACAGCTAAATTTTTCTCTTCTTCTTCTTCCTGACTTAAATTTTGGTATTCTAGAAGTGTCAGAGAAGAAAGAAAGGTAACAGCTTTCGGACAAAAAAAGAAAAGAAAATGCAGCATTAATGCAGCATTTACAGCACCAAAAAGCTTTCGGACACGTTCACAACCTTTTGTAACCTGTTTTTACTGTCATCCAGTTAACCGACCTGCAGGATTTCTCACTATGAGCGTGTTCCATCCTACTTACCGTAGTTACTACGCATGACGTCACGAATTCTGGCTTTTTCCGTCAAGGCTGGAACGATTTTTCTATTTTGCCGTAGAATATCATGCCACGGGCGAATCCGACCAATCACGATTGAGATATCCGTAGTTACTACGCTTACTACGCTCCCGAGCGTGGTAAGCAAATAGTTACTATTCGTTACTATTTCGAGACGGCTGGAACGGTTAGCGTAGTAACTCTTGGTGAAGTTGTGAAGTTTTTTGAAGTTGAAGGTGAAGTTTTTTCGATTTCCGGTAAATTGGTCGCATCTACAAACAGGAAAAAGCTGTAGAAAAACAGAAATGGAAAAAAGCTATAGAACAAAAGTATTATGAAAAATTTGTTTGTTATTTATAGCTAAAATGTAATAGGAACATGTTTTTTTTAACTGTTCTCTAAAGTGTTTCTTTTTACAACAAACTAAGAACTTAATTACAGCTAAAAGCTAAGTGTTTCTGTGTTCTTTTGTCAAAAATAATGAAACTGAACCTTCTGCTTTGGACGGCCGGCCATTGTAAGTAATGCAGTTTTTGGGATCCCAAAACGTAAGTGGAGGGATACCTATGACATCGCAAAAGTTGTCCGTCTGTCCGTCCGTCTGTAAGCCCGATAACTCTCGAAGGGAATGAGATATTTTGATTGAACTTGGTGTGAGGATTCGTTGGGTCGTCGGACCAGTCAAGTTCGTAGATGGGATTTGTAGCCCTACATTTAGGGGTGGGGAGGGGTTTCAAATTAAGGGGCTAACAAAATATTTTGAAACAACTAATGTGATAGTCGATTATGGGGTAAGAAGACATGCTGAACACGATGGTGAAAACCATTTTGTCATCGAACAAGTAGTTCGCCGGGAATCCGGCCAAAACCGGAAAGTTTGTTAAAAGTAAAAGTTTTATTTTAAGTTGATTAGATATTCAATTTAGGGGTAGGAAGACATGCTGAAGACGAAGGTGAAAACCATTTTCTCGACGGACAAGTAGTTCGCCCGGAATCCGGTCCAAACCGGAAAGTTTGTTAAAAGTAAAAGTTTTATTTTAAGTTGATTAGATGTTCGATTTAGGGCAAGAAGACATGCTGAACATTTATGTGAAATCAATTTTCTATCCGGACATGTAGTTCGCCCGGAATCCGGCCAAAACCGGAAAATTGGTTTTATTTCTAGTTGATTAGATAACCGATGTAGGGGTAAGAAGAGATGCTGAATCCGTGTGTGACAATCATATTTTACCCGGACATATAGTTCGACCGGAATCCGGCTGAAGTCGTAAAACTTGTTATAAGTTAAATTTTTATCTGAAGTTGATTAGATGTTCATTATTGGAGAAAGAAGATACCCTGAGTTCATTTTTGAGGTTTCCTTTTTTTCGCCGGACAATTAGTTAGTCCGAAATCGGGAAATTGGCGGTAGTGGCAGGAAGTTTTTCTCAAATGATTAGCTATTTGGCCTTAATCTGTTTCTGAATATTAATTGTAAAAATGTTCAAGGAGTCTGGCGATGACTGGATCTGGCTAAGACAAGACCCAGTTGTCTGGATCAGATATTGCATTTTTGGGATCCCATCGAAACCTTTGGTCTTATTTTTTACGTTGTAACCTGGTAGAGAAGGGTTTTAGTACAACTGAGCAAAATACTCGAAAAATAAAAAATGTGCCACACTTTTAATTTTTTTTTATTATTTTCTCGACTTCATTCTTTACGCCCCTCATAAAATACCTCTCAGATTAGTTCTTTTTTTGGCCGCTAGGTGCGCTATCGGTTCAGGTTCGGGTTCTTTTTCTTTTAATATCAAAAATACATTGTGACAATATATTTTGATCACTGGGGGCCGGCAGGGATACGAGCTCGTTAGCTCGAAATCGTAAGGAAAACAATGACACGTTACTTCTTGGTGTACGTTTATCCAGGTTTGTTTGGCAATTTAAATTCCTGTTGGGCCTAATAGCCATGTTTAAAACTATTTAAAATGCCTCTTCCTCTGTTTTTGTTTTTCCCAACTCTTTTCTGCCAAGCGTCATCAAGTTTGTCATCTATGGCTTCCGACTTCAGTGCCGAGTGCTCGGTGACTTTTCCACGGGGCTAATATGCGACTTGATATGAAGCGAAAGCCTAATCGCTTATTCACTCTTCAGATAACTTATACCAAGATCTCACGTGTGATTGCTATTGTTCCTCTAGCGCGTCTGGCGGCAATTCGTCATCGGATTTTATGAGGGACGCATAGTTCGCACCCAGTACTGTACATCAGTAGCTGCGTTCGTTGCACTCCGGGCTGTCTCTGGTTTTTAGTCACCTGTGTCCGGTTCTTCCCTTAAAACGCGTTTTTTTGGTTCACCTGTGAGTTGATGAAAACTGGTTAACTCCTCGCTGAAGCCGGGCTCACGAGCAGGTTCTGGTTAGTCCGCACCGGTGAGATAAACTGGACACTGGTTAGTTCAAAAAGGGGTTATAAGACTGGTGAGAAGTCACCAGTGGATGCAAAAACGGCTTGTAAGAAAAACCGGAGACCACCGGTGAGAACTCGCGTGACAAAGAACGCAGCTAGTATTTGCTATGCTTGAATATATTATTCCGAGGGGTTGCTCACTCGAAAAGCGATGTACACCAATTGGCGCGTGCCGCGGTGCCGTGCCGTTACCGCGCTGAGGTGTACACCGGTGGCGGAGAGAGAGCAACCCTCGTATTATTCGGCGCCAATGAAAGTTAGGTAACGTCCGAGTAACAAACAGTAGAGGCAGTACAGCAGTAGAGGTCTTTGGACACCTATCTAAATTATGTCCACCCTTTTTTAGTATTTCACCTCTAGAACAGTTAGTGGGAATGATAAATTAAGAACTTAAATATATTCTAAGAGCCAAATCTTTCGGGTTTCTTTAGGCACAAATAATGAAATCAGACTCGTTTTATTTCGTCAGTTTTTATTTTTGAATGTTATATTTCTTTCGTTGTGGATACTTCATACGATCAGGGAGTAATGCAAAACTGTTGAAATACCCGACCTCGTACCCGACGCTGTAATTTTGCTGTTTAACGGTACAAAAGCAAATGAGCTAAATACTGAAAAAATAACAGTTAATTAATTTAATTTAACTTTAATTTACTTAAATTATTCTTTGCACTCAGTATTGTGCACGAATGTATTTTAAGATGCTCAATTTACCTATAGCGACTTTGTCGCGGTTTAGGTTGGAGCGGAGGAAATATTCTCTTTAATTTTCTTGGCAGAAACTTTCACTTTTAAATGAGGGAACTTGTACAACCTCCGTGTATTTTGCTCTAGTAAGGTCTCATATCTTCTTGTCGTAAGTGATCTGGCGGGCCGAGGGACGGCGTAAGATAGCAAGAATATGAATCCCCCAAATGAAAATACGACAGTTACTCCGAAACCGTTTCTCGTGCCTTTTTGTCGCTTCTTACTTTTGTCCGCTGGCCTATTGTTTCTCATTCTATGACCTGAAATTTACGTAATTCCAGATTAGAAAATATTTGTTTGATTTATCTAGGCATTTCTAACATCTAAAAATGGAAAGTCGAGCGCAAGATCGAATCCTGGCGACCGCTTCCCTTTTGCTATGGAACAACATTTATGTATTTTGGGAAACTCGTGCATTTCGGCGTCGAATTGGAAAAAACAGATTATTTTGTTACAGCTTAACAATAATTTTGCTGTTTAACGGTACAAAAGCAAATGAGCTAAATACTGAAAAAATAACAGTTAATTAATTTAATTTAACTTTAATGTACTTAAATTATTCTTTGCACTCAGTATTGTGCACGAATGTATTTTAAGATGCTCAGTTTACCAATAGCGACTTTGTCGCGGTTTAGGTTGGAGCGGAGGAAATATTCTCTTTAATTTTCTTGGCAGAAACTTTCACTTTTAAATGAGGGAACGTGTACAACCTCCGTGTATTTTGCTCTAGTAAGGTCTCATATCTTCTTGTCGTAAGTGATCTGGCGGGCCGAGGGACGGCGTAAGATAGCAAGAATATGAATCCCCCAAATGAAATTACGACAGTTACTCCGAAACCGTTTCTCGTGCCTTTTTGTCGCTTCTTACTTTTGTCCGCTGGCCTATTGTTTCTCATTCTATGACCTGAAATTTACGTAATTCCAGATTAGAAAATATTTGTTTGATTTATCTAGGCATTTCTAACATCTAAAAATGGAAAGTCGAGCGCAAGATCGAATCCTGGCAACCGCTTCCCTTTTGCTATGGAACAACATTTATGTATTTTGGGAAACTCGTGCATTTCGGCGTCGAATTGGAAAAAACAGATTATTTTGTTACAGCTTAACAATAAGCAGTATTAATCACCCTTGTTAAAGTATTATCGACCGTCTGAAAGTGTAATATCGTGATAGATATATCATAAATAATATAGTAAATACCTTTTATAACCTATTAATTATCCTTGGTACGATCGGCGGCAATATCTATTGATCATAGTTATGCGCATGGGCAGGCTCGTATCCAGGAATTTATTTCGGGGGGGGGGGGGGTGTTGCCTGCGGGTCGGACAAAAAAGACATAGATCAGAGGGAAAAGCCTATAAAAATGATTATTTTTGTATGTTTCGGGGTGGGGGGGGGGTTAACCCCCTACCCCCCTGGATACGGCCCTGCGCACGGGCCTGTCAGTAACAGTATCCCTATAATTAGTTTCCTCGATCTCCGCTAGATGAGACGCAACTACGCTATGAATAAAACAAAACGGGCTTCATTGAAGTATTTATCAAAGAAACATTTATGGGCGAAGTAACGAGTCAGTACTCTAGGTGCCTTTTTGGGAAAACAATCGGTTGGCTTACTACTTTGAGTGTAGGACTACACATGCAATCAGTAATGTCAAGATAGTGTAAACGCGTAACATTCCGCTTAAAATAAAGTTTAAACACTGTGACAGGGCCTAGTTCCACTCTGCTTTTTATGGCACTTGCCTTCCGGCCAAGTGCCATATACCGATAACTTTTCCGTCGGTCGGTTTGTCAGTCCGGTGTTTGCGAGTTAGGGTACTTCCAGATGTGCTAGGACGATGAAACTTGGCAGGCTTAGTAGGGACCCCACCAAACTAACTTGGAAGGAATGAACCTGCAATAAATAACTGAAGCTTCTACCGACTATAATATCCCGTTCGGAGAAATTAGTTTCAAAGGACACCTGAATAAAGAGTACCAAGTATCATCCCTATCTTTATGACTTCCGTTAACATTGCCTGCAGAAAACCCAATCCAAATACGAAATAGTGTGTCCAAGCTATGATTTGCTCCATTTTGCATCTGTCTTTATTTCAGTACCGAACAATTTTAGAAATGAACAAATGTCTGCAATCAACCCTTCTTCTGGAATATTTTAACCAGTTAAGCCCAAACGTAAATCTAGAAGAAATTCCAATACGATCCGGCAGAGGTGCTCCGAGTCCGCTGTGATCGAGTCCGAGACAAGACCGAGACCGAAGTGACGCTCTCGAGTCAAGACGAGACAGAGTCCGCGGAAAAAATCGTTCGAGACGTTACCGAGTCCGCGAAGTGTCTCGCGACGTCTCGAGACCGAGTCACCCCCCCCCCCCCGAGTCCTAGATGACGAATGAAATTTGATACTGTACCAAGGGCAAGGCTGTATCCAGGGGGGGGGGAGGGTTAGCGGGTTGAACCCTTCCCCCCGAAACATACGAAAATAATCATTTTATACGCTTTTCCCTCTGTTTTGTATTTTTTTGTCTGACCCGCAGGCAACCCCCCGAAATAAATGTCTGGATACGGGGAGGGGGGGGGGGCTAGGGGGATTCACCCCCACTCCTCCCCGAAACATACGAAAATAACAATAATGCGTAGATGGCACTTTACACAAGGGACTGGTTAGATGAGTTTGCCTTCGGGCGGATCACTGTTCCTATGGCCAGCTGCTACCAGACTATTCTACAGGTTTGCAAACTCTGTTCACAAGCCCCTTGGTAGCTCAAATGGTAGAGCGCCTGCCTTGTAAGCAGAGGGTCCTGGGTTCAAATCCCGGCTGAGGACCATTTTTGTCTTTCAGTTCACTACTAATAATTTGTATAGGCTTTTCCCTATGATCTATGTCTTTTTTGTCCGACCCGCAGGCAACCGGTCCGACCCGGAGACGTCAATTTCGCTTTGAATTTGCTGGTCCGAGACGTTTCTTGGACTCGAACCGGATTTCGAGACGAGTCCGAGTCTTCCTCTACAAAGGACGAGTCCGGGTCCCAGAAAAAGATGTCTCGAGACGAGTCCAGAGTCCGAGTCCACCACCTCTGCGATCCGGCCAGCGCTGTACTAGATTTGAAGGAATTTCGTTTTTTTTCTTGGAGTCTGCATGTGCAAACCTCCAGAAACGAACATCCCTATTTTAAAACGTCACGCTCAGGAGAAGAATGCTCTCCGTGGTCATGTCTGTAAATGCATTCTCCACGGTGTGGTCAAATATGGTTTCATTCTTCAGGTGTCCTTTCAATACCGCTGTAGGGATTTTTTATAGTGTAATTACTGTTTCAGCACAGGAAAAATCAGAGTCTCCAACTTGCATCCATTCGGGAATAAATGAAGTAAAGAATATACGCCCTTCCTAAAAATCCGATGACAAGTTGCCGCTAGATGTGCTAGAGAAATAATAACAATCACACGTTAGATCGTGGTATAGCTTATCTGAAGGGGAAATAAGTGATAAGGCTCTCGGTTAAACCCGAGTCGGGCAATAGCCTCGTCGAAAAGTCAGCCTGCAGTCAGCACTGAAGTGGGAAGCCAGAATGGACAAACTTGATGGAGTTTTACGTAACAGTTTTGGGTGGAGCACACATATTGGCTGTCACACTCTTGGTCACACTGGGCTGAAAAAGCCGCCTATTTGACAAACAATTGAAAATCCCTAGGGGATGTGAGATTTGATAGGCTTTGTGGCAGCTTGGGGATAATGAGCAGACTGCAAATAGGGGTAGATAGAGGATAGATAGATAGAAAGTTTATTGTAAAAATCGACTATCGTGGTTATAAACCAAATTTGCGATTATGTCAAACAAACAGAAAAAATTACAATATATGTATCTAATGTCAGTACGCTTAAAAATTCACGCTTCGTTAAAATATTTCACGAACTCGGGAATAAAATATATATATATTTTATTTATAATTATTGTCAAACAAACAGAAAAAATTACAATATTTGTATCTAATGTCAGTACGCTTAAACATTCACGATTCGTAAAAATATTTCACGAACTCGGGACTAAAACTGTATCTAATGTCAGTAGGCCTACGCTTAAAAATTCACGCTTCGTTAAAATGTTTCACGAACTCGGGAATAAAACGGTTTGCATATCTGGCGTGTTTTGTAGGTACGGAACAGAGCTTGGGAACCTTAGAACTTACCACTCGTTCTGGTCGACTTCTAACATTTTGATAGGGGGGAGGGAGGATTTAGGAGTGACGAGGATGAGATACCATGGCTTAACCGAAGTGTTCTTACCTCCTTTCTGCGCTCCTGCAGTGTTTTTTGTTAAAGTGTTTTAAAAGGTACGAGTAGGGAAGCTTGGGTCCACTATGAATAATAAGAATAGCCCGTATTCTTTCTAATTTATCTCTTTGTTCCTGCGATAATGAAAAATGCTAAACGGGTGCTGCGTATTCCAGGATGGGTCAGATGAAAGACGTATAAACTCGTAGTAGGTGACACTGGGGTATTTTCATTTTTGAAAGAAGTAGGGGTCAATTAGGGTTGCTGTAAGATAATTATACACGCTGTTTTTCTCTAATTGATCTCCTGAATTTAAAACGACAACATTCAGAATTAGTTGTATCTTTTTTTTTTTTCTACTTTTGCAACCCCAAAAGCCAGGAAATGAGCCAAGTGTGACCAAGCTCTAAAATATTTTAAACGGTTTTAAACATGTCCAGGCCTGAGAGTCCAATGTAAAAGAAATTGAAAATAGCCAAATGGACCTGGTTAAACACCACGAAGTAATGTGCCGTTGTTTACCTTATACTAGCGCATCTAGCGGCAAAAAAAGCACGTACGAAGGAGTTTTAGAAAGAACGTATATATGCACGGACAAAATTTAACGACTTGACCTGTATGCTGTTTGGAGAAAGGCTTGCCTGAAGGAACTGTCCAAGTTTAAATTTGTAAGAACGCGACAAGAAGTGAAAAAAATAGTGATGTTTTCATCAGTTTTTTATGGAGCGATTTCTTGCCAACTTTTTTTTTTTTTAGGGATTGAGACAGAGGGTTGTGGCCTGAGTTTCAGCCAGAGTTTTGGACTACCCCACGCCATAATAATATATCTGTTTTAGGTGAAGAGAAGTGCGGCTGCGCTGGCTCCATCTCGCGACGACGAAAGCGGCGAGTCCTCTGCGAAGAAACCGCGTTTTGAAGATGGGGCTGTTCAGAAGGTCAAGGACCAGTTGGCTGCGAAGCTCGACGCCCCTAAGGATGCGGCAGTCAGCATTGACAGGTGAGACAGTTTTTATTCCGAACCGCTTAAAGGACACCTCGCACTACATATGTAAGTAATAAGTAAGTAATTTATTTATAACCCGCCGTTTTCAGAAAGCGGAGTAAATGAAGAAAGTAAATAAAACACATAAACATACACAAAAAGACACTTAATTTCAATCGTCGGCCAGGAAGCAAACTGTATAATGTATGTATGTATGTATGTATATTCTTTATAACCCGTTACATACAAACTGAACAAGAACGGAGTAAATAGAAAAAAGAAAGAAATACAGAGCAATAGAGAGAAAAGACAATTAGCGATCAATGACAAAATGTATTCAGCACTACAAATGAAGAAAAACACAAAGGGCGAGTTAATCAGTGGTCACTCATTGGGCACAAACTACTGGTATCCCCGGATGTGCGACCGTCCCAAAAACTTTCTGAACTAGCTTATCTACAGCTTCGTTGGGTTCTACCAAGCTGAATTGTCTTATTAGGTACCTGCTGCGTGTCCACGGTGGGATATTTGTAAATATTTTAGGTATTCTACCGATTAAAACAGAGTGTTTCTGCTCGAAGCTTCCGAAAATGTAGGCTATGAGAACTCCGGCAGTCAAAGCCAAGGCAGTACAGCTGCTGAGGACACCGCGAACGCGAGCGGACGCGCACTCTCTGATCTGAACGTGTTGAGCACACATTATTTCAGACCCATCTGGAACTTCAGAAAACTTACCACTCCTCCTTGAAAGTTGGCCGTTTGCAACAAGATATAAGGCCGATTTCACTTGCTTTTGGACTGTCGCGTTTGCCTACCCCGTTTGGGGGTAGGACCCCAAACGGCAAAGACCGCAATACCCACAAGTGTATCGAGTTTGAACTTGATACTTACACTGGTTAACGATTGAGTTATGCGCTCGACAAAAAACGATGAAAACCGAAAGCTGAAAGCTGCTACAGCGCCTGCAAGAGTCGACCGTTCCAAGGAACACTCAACTAAAAACTGAAAATCTCGTTTTTTATTTTGTTTAGAAGGTGTGAAATCTTGGAAATGAGTGGATTACAATTACGATTACAATTTCATTTATTCCCAAAATTCTGATAAAACAAAATAAACGGGATTGTCAAATTACAATTTGGTTTATTCACATTAAAATTGCGACGGATAAGAAAAGACACAAATGAGTTCAAATAGCGTTCAGTGCTATCTGTGGGCAGGTTCATTAGCTGAGCTTTCTTAGCTGCCCTTGAAATACTCCTTGTTGTGCGAGTGGAACGGAACGAACGAAACGGAGTCGATGGAACGATTGAAGACGTACAGTGAAGCAGGAGGTAAGGCCCTTTGACGAGTATCCCCCCCCCCCCCCCGAAAACAAAATCTAAGCTGCCCCTTCCGCTTTCTTTAGATCATTATCAGAAGCTCTATCCATCGAAAAGCTGGCGGCTATCAAAGCCAAGGTCCTGGCCAACAAACGCAAGACCATCCGTGTGGGAGATGATGTAGGCAGTTCAGAGATCCGAGGGATGCTCGATGACGTCGATGTGACGAAAGACATCCTCTCAAGGGAGAGGCAATGGCGGACGAGGACCACGATTCTGCAAGGACCGGCTACAAAGGTACTGTCCTGACTTGATCATTGCCCGTTGAGTATAAGCGTGTCCTTCCAAGGACTCCACGGTCCGAAAATACGGGGAATGCTTCCAAAATGGACTTTGCTCAGAATTTTTTTATTTTTTTAGGTGACTTCGGCTTACACCATTATTACTTAAAACAAAATATCGTAATACAATGAAAAAGGTGCCTTTTTCTCAAAATCAATTTTAAACCTTAATTAGACTCAGCATGATCTTAGAAATTTTCATTAAGACCATCCATACAATTTGTTGGGGGGGGGGGTGGAGGGCGGGGGAATCCGGAGAATTGAGTAGTGTGTAATTTTCGAATGGGTGATCGGATTGGAATGATACTTCATAATAGATGATATATCTCTGCCGTCCCATTTGAAGTATGGACAGCTACGGGGAGTTGGGGGGGGGGGGGGACCAGAAATCTCGAGAAACCGTTAGAATGGAAGGATCGGAGTAAAACTTGCTGGTAAGAGCAAGCAGCTGCTCTAGATAAATCGTTGACACCATTGGACTGGATCCGGACACTTAGGGGGAGGGGAGGGCTGTTTCCCACAATTCCGTTGATGGCGGTTTTGGGTTTTTTCACGACGAAACTTGGCAGGCATAGCAGAGACCCGATCAAACTGACTTGGAAATAAAAATTTCTAGACCCGATAAGCGTAGAGGGAGGGGGAATCCGGAATATTGAGTCATGAGTACCTTTGGAACGGGTGATAGGTTTCGAGTGAAATTTAGTAATTGAACAGAGGTCATGTCTCGGGTGATCTTTTTCATTTCCGAACCGGATCTGACATTAATGGGGGGGGGGGATACGTTACCGGTTTTCAAATAATATATACAACGGATACGTCAGCTGCGATGCTTCATCAGCGATACATATATTCAAATAATGTATACAACGGATACGTAAGCTACGATGCTTCATCAGCGATACCGGCTTAGAATCGAGAGCTCGGGATGGAACTATGTGGAAATAACAAACAGATGTTCTTGATAAATTATTTACAGAACTGGATTGGTTCCGGGCACTGTGGGGGGGGGGGCGAATTGCCGGTGATCGCGAATTAATGTACTTCCAGATGTGCTAGGACGATGAAACTTGGCAGGAATATTAGAGGTTCAAGATTGGCTTAGAAACCGTCATTTTCCGAATCCGACTGTTCCTTAAAGTACCAATCTTGACCGCAAATTTAGAAAATACTTCTAAGCAAAATATACATTTTCAGGATCCCCGTGAGCCCATTATGTTTTCTGCCTCAAGGGTTTTGCCTACAGATGAAGTTCTAGCTCCCGCATCTTACACTGTAAAAAGTTTCTCCGAATAAGGATGCAGTATTTGTTACTGGGATTAATCTTATCTCTATCCGGATACAGTTAATCCGAATTAGGGATAATCTTATCTCAGTAAAGACAAGATTAATCCCAGTAGCAAGTACTGCGAGGTTTTTTTTTTACAGTGTAACCGAAAAGTAAAAAAAATACTTTTGACCAAACCGTATATACTAATGATCCCTCAAGGGCTTGTTAGCGTTTTTGCATCAAGGATTTTGCTTAGAGACGAATTTCTTTAAAGTGTGCATCATTATGGCAAAGTTCAAAAATAAAATACTTTTTACCAAACGATACATTCTCGTAATTTCAAAGACCATGATCATTCTTATCTCAAGGGTTTTGCTTACACATGATCAGAACAAACCGACGAAAAGGCATATTCTATATTTCATCTTCTTAAACACCCTTGCAAGTGACATATGAGCTACTAGCTCTTTTTAAAAAACAACAAGAATGTCAGAAAGTCTCAGAATCGATTCCCCTTCCACTCTGAAAGGGAGTCCTCTTTGATGATTTTGATAATAATCGGAGCACTCCCCGACCCTGGGGACTCTCGAGAATACGGGGAGTGATTCCCTGTGACAAACAAAAACGCGGGGAGGAGTCCTCGGGAAAGGGCGAAAATACGCCTTATGTCAGATTGGGAAGCTATGACAGGAGGGATCCGGGCGAGATCACATTTCGTATTGCCGGCTTCGATCTGACTGTGTTAAAGCACAACCCTTACTAGCAATGATTTTTTTCCTATGAAACAACCAGAAAATCGGTCTTCGAAAACACCATTACTTTCCACCTTAAATTAGCGATTTTCTTGTTAGAGCTTGTCGACTCTATCCAGCCTTCCTGCTCTCATTGCGGCGGCTGAGCGCAAAACGTTTGAAAACTAAAGGCGGCGTGGTTAAAAAGTTGTAAAACTAAGCAAATAAAAGAAGTCAATAAGAGAAGATTGTCATATCCTTATATGTGAAAGAGTTGTTAGCGGAACATTTAAGATTCCGGCAAACTTTGCGTTGTATGACCGGCCTAAACTCGGCACAGCCGAAAAAGTGCTAAAATTCGTAGGCACAACAGTGGAGAAAGGTGGGAATTATAAAAGCTTATGCTTCCACTATAGGGAGCTAGGTATATTATAAAAGGCAGATTTTTTTTTTTTTTTTTTTTTTTTTTAGTCAAACACGTTGAATAAGCAAGAGGGGTTCTTTAAGGGTTTGCGAACTGTGTTCGAATCCTCTGTGTGGCTCAATGGTAGCGCCTGCCTTGTAAGCAGAGCGTCCCGAGTTCAAATCCCGGCTGAGCAGCATTTTTGTCTTTCAGTTCATTATATGCGAGACGGTTATAACACCATCGAACACTAAGGAATACTGTTTAAGGATATGAGGATACTATTGAAATGGGAAGTACCGGTACTTAAGTAAAAGACGAGACATGCATACGCTAACGGGCTTTCTTAATTCGTTGAGTAATAAAAGCCCTAGCCCAAGGCATTAACGATTGGAACAGAACATACACGTATAGCAGTATGAGATTTTAGGACGGTTACATTCATTAAAAAAAAATTGTTGAAAATAGTGTAGACCAAGCCGATAACTGATTCTGGTCATGCAGTAAGTATGTACAAAAAATTTAGACCACTCTTTTGTAGTGTCTTACATATTTTTTTTTTTTTTTGTAAGGCTAGGTGGACAATTGTGTGTTGTAAAGTTTAGTTATTTATCAGATATATTTAGTATTAGTGAATTGCAGCACAAGTCCTTAGGACTTTCTTTTTGCTGCAAAGAATATTATAATAAAAAAGAATCCACGAAAGATGCGTCGAAGCTACGGTACATGCAACAATCGCATTGGCTAAAGTTCCGTTGGGCAGAAGCTGTAATCTTAATCATTCTTTCTCTTATCGGGGGGGGGGGGGGGGGAGGGGTCGCCATCTTGCATGTTTGGCCCAATGTTGAAACTAAGTTTTTCACGGTGATTCGAAAGGGTTTCTAATATTTTTCGAACGGCTTGTAGAGTAGAGAACTTCTGATGTCCTTGTTAAAGTTCCTCGACATGATAATTTGTCATCTTTTCAATTGTTCGGCTGCATTTTAAGTTGGTTTGCTCCAATATAAGTTGATTGTGATGTAGATTAACCTGTCGTTTTTTGTTTTTTTTTCTACAGTTCTGTTGTATAAACCGAGGTGTTGTTTTAATTGTGTAATTCAGAAATCAAAATGGCGGCTGATTTAATACTCGCACGGTATTGCGTATTGGCCGCAACAATTGGTTATTTCCGCCCCGTTTTCGCCTAATCCTCTGTTTTCGGCACCGCCAGCAGCAACTAATATTTTAAGTCACGTCCGGCAGGTATCCTGGAGAAACAAGACCAAAGGTTTCGATGTGATCCCAAAAATTGAATATTTAGAGACAATCGGTTCTTGCAGAGGTCCAGTTCTAATCATCGGAGAAGACGAAGTTCAAATATGGATTCAGTATGTGAGTTTACCCTTATAGCCTGCGTCATGTCTACTTTGACGAAAGTTCTTGCCTTGCTTCTGCCAAATTTCCCGTTTCAGCCGGATTCCGGGCGAACTACTTGTCTTTCAAAACAAGACCAAAGGTTTCGATGGGATCCCAAAAATTCAATATCTGATCCAGACAACTGGGTCTTGTCTTAGCCAGATCCAGTCTTCGCCAGACTCCTTGAACATTTTTACAATTAAAATTCAGAAACAGATTAAGGCCAAATAGCTAATCACCTGAGAAAACCAAGTTCAGATTTGGATTCAGCATGTGTGTTTACCCCTATAAGTCATATCTGTTTTGACAAAAACTTCCTGCCACTTCTGCCAATTTCCCGGTTCCGGCCGAACTCCAGAACTACTTGTCCGGCGAAAAAAGAAAGCTCAAAGACGAAATCAGGGTATCTTCTTTCCCCAGTAATGAACATCTAATCAACTTCAAATAGAAATTTAGCTTATAACAAATTTTCCGATTCCAGCCGGATTCCGGTCGAACTATATGTCCGGGTAAAATACGATTGTCACACAGGGACTCAGCATCTCTTCTTACCCCAAAATCCCTTATCTAATCAACTAGAAATAAAACTTTGACTTCCAACAGTTTTCCGGTTTTGGCCGGATTCCGGACGAACTACATGTCCGGGTAGAAACTTGTTTTCACATAAGTGTTCAGCATGTCTTCTTGCCCTAAATCCAACATCCAATCAACTCCAAATTAAACTTTTAATTTTGACAAACTTTCCGGTTTGGGCCGGATTCCGGTCGAAATACTTGTCCGTCGGGAAAATAGTTTTCACCATCGTCTTCAGCATGTCTCCCTACCTCTAAATCGAACATTTAATCAACTTCAAATAAAACTTTTACTTTCAACAAACTTTCCGGTTTGGGCCGGATTCCGGGCGAAATACTTGTCCATCGAGAAAATAGTTTTCACCATCGTCTTCAGCATGTCTTCCTACCCCTAAATCGAACATCTAATCAATTTCAAATAAAACTTTTACTTTCAACAAACTTTCCGGTTTGGGCCGGATTCCGGGCGAAATACTTGTCCGTCGAGAAAATAATTTTCACCATCCTCTTCAGCATGTCTTCCTACCCCTAAATCGAACATCCAATCAACTTCAAATAAAACTTTTGCTTTCAACAAACTTTCCGGTTTTGGCCGGATTCCGGGCGAACTACTTGTCCGATGACAAAATGGTTTTCACCATCGGGTTCAGCATGTCTTCTTACCCCATAATCGACTATCACATTAGCTGTTTAAAAATATTTTGTTTGTCCCTTAATTTCAATCCCCTCCCCCACCCCTAAATGTAGAGCTACAAAGCCCATCTACGAACTTGACTGGTCCGACGACCCAACGAACCTTCTCACCAAGTTTCATCAAAATATCTCATTCCCTTCGAGAGTTATCGTGCTTACAGACGGACGGACGGACGGACAGACGGACAACTTTTGCGATGTCATCGGTATCCCTCCACTTACGTTTTGGGATCCCAAAAACAGATTCAGCGTATTTCCATACCATCCATATCTCCATAATCAACTTCACGTAAAACTCCGATTTCAGCAGGATTCGTGGTGAAATGTGTCCATGTATAAAATGATTGTCATACACGAATTCAGGATGCCTTCTTACGCGTAAATCGAAAACTTAATGAAATTCGTATAAACTTTTACTTATAACAGATTTCCCGGTTATGGCCGGATTCCGGGCGATCTACTTGTCTGGCGACAAAATAATTTTCATATTCGGATTCAGCATGTTTCACTATCCATGAATCGAACCTCTAATTAACTTCAGATTAATCTTTTATTTAAATATTCTTTGAGCCCAAGCTGACTTTCAAACATTTATTCAAACATAATCTTTTATTTTTGACAAACTTTCCGGTTTTGGCCGGATTTCGGCCGATCTACTTGTCCGACGAGAAAATCATTTTCATATTCGGATTCAACATGTTTCCTTACCCCTAAATCGGATACCTAATCAACTTCAGATAAAACTTTTACTTTTAACAAACTTTCCGGTTTTAACCGGATTCCGGGTGAACTACTTGTCCGGCGAGGAAATGGTTTTCATATTCGTGTTCAGCAATATTTGTTTCGCCTCTTAATTTGAAACCCCTCCCCTAAATATGCAGCTATCAGGCCCATCTACGAACTCGACCTTTCCCTTGACTCGAACAGTTATCGTGCTGACAGACGGACGGACGGACAGACGGACAACTTTAGCGATGTCATAGGTATCCCTCCACTTACGTTTTGGGATCCCGAAAATGTAGGCTACGCAAAAACCGCCTGTTCGTATAGTCGGACTTTTTTCAGTAAATCAATCAAATTTTATTCCAAATAGGTTAGAGCTAGAAGAGGTCGATAAAATATTTATGAAATACTTCTCTACAACAACAAAACGAACATAAAACTGATTTCCAGTGTTCCTCTTCGACCGGCGCACGGACGACGAGAGGGACCAACTTTTATTTTTATTTTTTGTAGACGTTCGCCAAGAACATCTTCAACATTCTGCAAGTCGTCAAAGCGAAAGAAGAAGGCAGGGGTAAACCACAGCAACCAGTCGCAACGGCGATTCCGACTACCCCAAGAGCCCAGCCACAACCCGCCTCCTATAGCAGATACCATCAAGAAAGCTTCCGAGTCGATAAAGGTAAAAATGTATACAAAAATGGTAATCAATAGAATAAAAAAAAAAAAAAAAAAAATAGAATAAAAGATATAAACATAATCAATAATAAAAAAAAATAATAAATTAACAGATTTTACCTTGTGTGATTTTAACAGCTGCCTTGAAGGACTTCCCATACTATTTACTATGTTCCAATATTTTACATAGTTGAGCACTAAGCTCTGCTTTGTGTTTAGTGGAAAAATTACTGAGGTTCTTAAAACAAAGTAGAGAAACGTGGGGAGTGTAAAAATCAGCGTGGTGTCGTTAGGGGGTTTAGAATGTACCCTGTGAAATACGGGTCCCCGAGTTTACGAATGGATGGAGCCGTTGGAGCGGTTACGGAAGTAGGATTTCTTTAGTAGGCCTATTTTTTTTCTTAATCGGATAGGCCCTACATTCCGTGGCCACGAACGGTACGAACTGAAAGGAAACTCTTTTCGGTTTCTACCGCTATTCGCGTCAGATTTCCTTTTCGGTAGCGCATATAGTTTGGAAAAGTTAAGTAGTTCGTTTGGTTTCAGAGACAGATTTGTTCAAATTACATACTTGTTTTCCCTTCGAGTCTCAACACCGTTCTGTCACGAGTCTCTTCATTCTACCTTCAATGAAGGCTGCGATATAGCTCTTATAACCTCAAAACAACAACGCGTATTTTACTTCTAATGCAGAGGATTTAAACTATTTTTTGTTCCAAATGCTTGCGTTTGCGTAAGGATAAATAGACCATGACGCTCCGTAACGTAATGTTTTCTTTAGATATGTTTGTATGTATGAATTTCAGACGAGAAGCCCGAAGTGCCATGGTCCAAAAGTGAAGTGCAGAACATAATTAAATACTTTTTGAAGTACAAGACAAAAACTAACTATATAATTAAAACACTTTAAACCCTTCGTGAAAATATCCAAGCTGGGATTTAAGAACGGGTCATTGCAGTGAATGAAAACCATTTTCTAATTCGAAATGGTTACGTCGGCTGCCTACGCAAAAGCTTTTTTTTTTTTTTTTTTTAATTATCAAGAGCCTATAACATTCAACGGCATGTTCCGGTTTTTGTAACGAGGTACATTTTTTTCACGAAGTTTCATGTGCTTGTTCAGAATGGAGCAAATTTGCTAAAGGACTCTTCAACTACAGTATTTATAATATTTGAATACTTTGAAACGTGCTTTCAACAAATAAAATGGGTTTTGGCTGTTTTAAGCCGGTTCCGAGATCCGTTGACTTATAGCGAAAGCAGGGAAACAATTTACGTAACCGGTTTTGGGATCCCAAAACGTCGCAAAAGTTGTCCGTCTGTCCGGCCGTCTGTAAGCACGATAACTCTCGAAGGGAATGAGATATTTTGATGAAACTTGGTGTGAGGGTTCGTTGGGTCGTCGGACCAGTCAAGTTCGTAGATGGGCTTTGTAGCTCTACATTTAGGGGTGGGGGAGGGGATTCAAATTAAGGGACAAACAAAATATTTTGAAACAGCTAATGTGATAGTCGATTATGGGGTAAGAAGACATGCTGAACACGATGGTGAAAACTATTTTGTCATCGGACAAGTAGTTCGCCCGGAATCCGGCCAAAACCGGAAAGTTTGTTGAAAGTAAAAGTTTTATTTGAAGTTGATTAGATGTTCGATTTAGGGGTAGGAAGACATGCTGAAGACGATGGTGAAAATTATTTTCTCGACGGACAAGTATTTCGCCCGGAATCCGGCCCAAACCGGAAAGTTTGTTGAACGTAAAAGTTTTATTTTAAATTGATTAGATGTTCGATTTAGGGGTAGGAAGACATGCTGAAGACGATGGTGAAAACTATTTTCTCGACGGACAAGTATTTCGCCCGGAATCCGGCCCAAACCGGAAAGTTTGTTGAAAGTAAAAGTTTTATTTGAAGTTGATTAGATGTTCGATTTAGAGGTAGGAAGACATGCTGAGGACGATGGTGAAAACTATTTTCTCGACGGACAAGTATTTCGACCGTAATCCGGCCCAAACCGGAAAGTTTGTCAAAATTAAAAGTTTTATTTGGAGTTGATTAGATGTTCGATTTAGGGCAAGAAGACATGCTGAACACTTATGTGAAAACAATTTTTTACCCGGACATGTAGTTCGTCCGGAATCCGGCCAAAACCGGAAATCTGTTGGAAGTCAAAGTTTTATTAAGAGATGCTGAGTCCCTGTATGACAATCATATTTTACCCGGACATATAGTTCGACCGGAAATCGGCTGGAATCGGAAAATTTGCTATAAGCTAAATTTCTATTTGAAGTTGATTAGATGTTCATTACTGGGGAAAGAAGATACCCTGATTTCGTCTTTGAGCTTTCTTTTTTCGCCGGACAAGTAGTTCTGGAGTTCGGCCGGAACCGGGAAATTGGCAGAAGTGGCAGGAAGTTTTTGTCAAAACAGATATGACTTATAGGGGTAAACACACATGCTGAATCAGAATCTGGTGATTCTCAGGTGATTAGCTATTTGGCCTTAATCTGTTTCTGAATTGTAATTGTAAAAATGTTCAAGGAGTCTGGCGAAGACTGGATCTGGCTAAGACAAGACCCAGTTGTCTGGATCAGATATTGAATTTTTGGGATCCCATCGAAACCTTTGGTCTTGTTCTGATGGGAAAACTTCTCGCAGACAAGCGTCGACAGCGTGATACACATCGAAGGTAGTAAAACACGGCGAGTGAGAAAATCAGCGTGGTTTTGTTAGAGGGGTTAGAATGTACCGTACGAAATTGGAGTCTCCGGGTTTAGAGATATTTGGAGTGATTACGGAATTAGGTTGCGTTATTATTATAGGTAAGACAGGTTCTTTAAGAGCATTGAAGGCCAAATATTGATTTAATATTTATGTTAAGTAATAATTTAAACAAATAAAAAAGTTAAAAAATATCTTTCCCTATCTTTTCATTTTTAAACTTTTAATTATTAATTCTCTGAAAACCTGAAATCCGGTATTCATATGACCGTGGTCATACCACGATAATCCGTCCGTGGCCGAGTGGTTAGCGCGCCGGACTCGCAAGTGAAGGGTCGCATGTTCGAGTCTCGGTAGTGCCTACTGTTTGGTTTGGGACGGAGGTTAGTAGCGTAACCGTGTAAGACAAGCCAAAGTCCACCCAGCTGGGTACCTGGAGAAACCCGAGGAAGGTGACAGGAAGGGTGTGTGAAAGCACAGGATGTCTGGCCCCCAACCCCCCATTGCACTTCCTGGCTGAGGGCCGAGAGTCGGAGATCAGCACCGCCAGCTTTGCCTGTCAAGGCTAGTGCTGATACCTTTACCTTACATTTTTTTATACCTGAAATCCTTAAAAAAAAAGGTTACGAATGCTTTACCCAACTCTTGCCTCTGTTTTTAGAAACTGAAGGTTTCAAAATCGACACGATGGGCTCCTATCACGGCATGAACCTAAAATCAGTAACCGAGGGATCCCAGCCCCGAAAAGGACCAATGCCCCCTCCAGCAACAATCCCCGCAAAACCAACGCAGCAACCCCAGAAGAGAGTCTCCAAAACTCCAATTATTGTCATACCAGCGATTAAATCGCTCATCACGATGTTGAATGCGAAGGATATCCTTCAGGATCTGAGGTAAGAAGTGTGGGATCTTTTGCTTAGTTGTGTTTGCACCCCCTCGAACAGCAAAATTAGTTCTCCAAAGTGTTGCAAAAGTTTGCATCAATTGCGCTTTTGCTGTTCCCACGGTAACTGGATGTGCAATTAGTCGTTTTATGAGTTACCCTTGTATCTGATACACGGTTGCTCTGCAAAAACGGCTGTTGCCGAAATTTCACTTTTCGAAGTCATCCCTAAAGAAAAACTGATATCCAGTTACATCACTAAGTGCTAAACTTCTTTCTCACCAATCTGACAAAATTTGATGAAAGTGAGATGACTTTTCAGATACACAACGGTCGGACCGTGGTATCTGATTATCAGATACCACGATAAGTGCAAAAACGCCTTTTCACAGTGGCATCAGATACCACGGTAACTGCGGAAACGCCTTTAGACCGTGATATTAGATACCATGGTATCTGCAAAAACGCAACCATTACTTCCGCAACCTTCCAAAGTATCCCAAGAGGAGGGAATGAAGATTAAAAAATAAAAGGAGGCCAAACTAAATGGATCTGATTTCATTCCTCACTTAAGAAGAAAGCTGAACACTTAGCAAAATAAAAGCGGCGTAGGCTACACATAGTCCTATTAGATTTCGCATCTAAAAACATATGCAGGCGAAATTTTGTCTTACTGTGGTAAAACCTGCATTGGTAAAACCTCATTTAGTCAAACGAGAAAAATTCGTATCCAACTGCGGAAGTCGGACTCTTTGTGTGCACGTACCTTAAGTTCTTAATTTGTCATTCCCGTTTGACTGTTTGAGAAGCGAAATACCAAGCCAAGGGAATCCAGAATTTGCAGAAGTTGTAAGCCTGCCTCTGCTGTAATAGAAGTGCGACGCAAAAAATGCAAACAAAAAAAAAGCAAACATCCGTTTTGGGGGATGTGTGTTACGATTGTAGTTATTACAGAGTTGTTATCGGTGTGACGTTAATATTTTTGAAGATTTTCTAATCGTATTCATATTGTTTCGCTTCTTAAACTTCTTTCTGTCTCAGACTGCGGGTTTTATCGTCATTATCAGCCAACTGTCGCAAGTTTGACAACATTTGCATCTCTGTGTTTAAGTTGGCAAGTATTTGCAGAGAAAATATGTTCCGCCCTGGTTCCGCCCTTTTCGGTGTCATCTTGTCGTTATAGAAAAAAATATACATAAAACGCAAAATGGTTTTATTGATGGACACACAAGGATGTATATCGGCGTCTCGAATGTTGTCTACGGTTCGCAGATGATTCAGGTTACGACGGTTAAGTGTTGTCTTTCGTGGAGCCTAACACAGAAAATCTTTTCAGTACAGTCTTGTTAAATGGATAAAGTATTACTCCTCACCTTTGAGGGATATAATAATAAATAAAATGAGACAATGTAGAAAAAGAAAAGGGATGAGAAAAAAATTAAAAGAAACTAGAAGAAAAACAAAAAACTAACAAGAAAACAAGAGCTGTAAGCTCACATGGCACTTGCAGGGGTTGAGATGTATTGTTTGATCAAAAGTACTTTTCGACTGTGTGGTTCAAATGCGCACTTTAAGGAAGCTAGAGAAAATTATTTTATTGTTGAACTTGGCTGTAATGATAGGCACTTTAAAGGCACTAGAAATTTATCTGTAAGTTAAACCCTTGTGGCAAAAACGATAGCAGGCTCTTAGGGATCAGTGGTATTTACCTTTTGGTAAAAAAAAATTTCCTTTTCGGTTAAAATGCGCACTTTCAGGGTCCTAGATTTTTTTTTTTTTTTAGCAAAACCCTTATGGCACAAATGATCATGGGTTGAGATGTATCGATTGATAAAAAGTAATTTTCGACCTTGCGGTGAAGATGAGCACTTTAAGGGAGCTAAAACTTCATTTGTAAGCAATACCCTTGAGGCAAAAATGATAAAGGGCTCACGGGGATCATGAAAATGCAGATTTTGCTTAAAAGTATTTTTCTTAATGTGCGGTCATCGTTGATACTTTAAGGAATGGTCGGATTTGGAAAGTGGTGATTTCCAAGCCAAACTTATCAAATTTTAATATTCCAGCCAAGTTTTATCGTCCTAGCACATCTGGAAGTACCACTCGCAATCACTGGAGTTCCGGACCTCCCCTCAAACTCCCCCACAGTCGCCAGAGCCTATCCGGTTCTGTAAATCATTTATCCGGAGCATCTGTTTGTTATTCCCACAAAGTTTCATCCCGATCTCTCCAGTCTAAGCCGGTCACGTATCACTCCCCCCCCCCCCAGTTGTTTTCGGATCAGGTCCAGACATGAACAAGATCACCAGAGATATGTCCTCTGTTCAATTACAAAATTTCACTCAAATCCAATCACCCGTTCCAAAGTTACGCATGACTCAATATTTCAGATTCCCCCTCCCTCTGCCCCCCCCCCCCCATTACTACCGGATCGAGTAAATTTGTATTTACAAGTCAGTTGGATCGGTCCAGATCCAGTCCAAGTAAGTAAACGACTTATCTCTAGCAGATGCTTGTTATTCCCAGCAAGTTTCGCTCCGATCCCTCTGTTCAGCTCGAAAAAGTGTGACAAAAAGCTTGAACCATATACCAACCCCTTCGACCATCGATTACACTAGCTCTCACCGCCGACGCTCATAGATTTAAGCAGAAAATGACGTCATCAACGTGCAGAGCTATACTAGTGTGAAGAAAGGGGTAGGTGTTTGACAAAAACTACTCAATTCTCAGAGTATTCAGCTTTGATCCATCTTATCTTGTTGCAGATTTCTCTGCAGTGAGGACAAGCGTGCTGTGGGGACAAAGAAAGAATCCGACCTGCTCATTCAGAGAAGAAAAGAGGGCAATTTGACCGTTCCCTACCGTTTGACCGACAACCCCCAGAAACTCTCCCCCTCTGAATGGGACCGTGTGGTTGCCGTTTTCGTGCAGGGGCAAACCTGGCAGTTCAAAGGGTGGCCTTGGAACGGGGATCCGACGTCGATCTTCGTTAATAGTAAGTTGCTTTTTTCATCTCAGTAGACCTAAAAACACGATCCGCCGCACGTACCAGAGGAACCTTACAAACACAAATATACATGCAAGTCTGTGACCTGAGTTTTTGCGGGTAGGTCTACAGTATAAAGCCCCACCTCGTGGTTTCGATGTCATATCTCGAGTTGTTAAAGAATTTCAAATAAAAAATGTTTGCATTAAGCCGAAAAAGGTTGTGCCGTAGTTTTGAATTAAAAATCTTGGAGAGACCTGGTGTACGAGAAACCCTTCTCCCTTATGCCTATCAGAGACTGGCACGTGCTGTCATCCAGCCTATTCCAAAATTAGAACTAATACCCCTTTCTCATGACCTGGAATACCTTCTCTGATAAAATCGTTTATATTTTGTTTCTTGTTTGAAATTGTAAATATTGTAACCCCTTATACAGTTTTTAGGATCCCAAAATGTTAGTGACGGGATACCTATTACTTCTTTTTTTCGGCAAAATATCTTGCCACGAGCTAATCGAGCCAATCACCTCATAGAGATCGTGGCTATCATGCTTACTACGCTCCCGAGCGTGGTAAGCAAATAGTTACTATTTGAAAAGGTTGGAATGTCCAGCGTAGTAAATTTTCACTACGTTGGAAAGAAAATACAGTAACTAATAGTTACTATTCTTAGAGGGGTGGAACACGCCCGTTATGGAAAGTTGTTGAAGCCGAGCTGGAAACTTCTGGTACCGTGGGTTTTCCTGGTAGGAAAGGAGGAAGCAGTTCGAAGATAACATTTTCTGACTTTTGGCCATGTGTTTTACTCGCTGGAAAGGTGTCGACTAAATTGTATCGTAATTCCATACAGTCATGACGTACATAGTGACGTCAAGTGATTCAGGACCCAACATAGGATTTGATCGTCCGTAGGTCGTTTTATAAATGTAAACGCGACCGGCGCCTGGTTGGCCGCACGGCTCTATATATACAGATGAAAATATATATTCACCGATAGGAATAAACTAAAATTTTTCGTTTTCTGAGGTATAATAGATCAATTGGGTATGACGTTACTCCTGTATGGAATTACGATAAAACTTGGTTTAGACCGCTGGAAAGGATCTCGGAATCCCGAAAAGGGATTTGAATGGGTTGTGTCGTTAGAAATAGAGAAAATGTTGGTAATTGAACACCTTCGAATCAGCCCACACGATAAACTAAACTCGTACTTCAACTTCCAAATGCTCACCAAAAGTACAATTGGGATGCGTTTCGTCAAACAATCATTAATCAACAACAAATCTTATTTGAACAAAAATGAATATATTAAGAAGGAACTCAACACCATGGATTATCAGTAGAAAAATGTTGTAACATGCCCTATGACGGTGTGTTTTCTCTCTTCCAGTAAAGGCATACCATATCAAGTTTGATGACATGCCGCTTGATCCAAACGTTGCAAAATGGGCTGTGACACTGATTAACCTATCCAGACAGAAGCGCCATCTTGACCGCGCCGCGCTTATGGACTTTTGGGAGACGTTAGACAAGTAAGTGGCGTTTCTAAGTTTTATATCCTGGTATGCTCCGTCGTAAACAGTAGACGAAAATTTGCTGCTCCTTGTTGATTTCTTCTGCGTCTGCTGACGATTGTTGATCTGTCTCAGCCAGGAGGAGCAATACTCTTGATGGCTGACTCCCCTTGTCGATGCAAAATCGCCGGGTACCTAGCGGAAGAGCCAGAAGCGGTATCACCTCGGGTATCACAGCTACTCCCGAAGATCGCCGTGATTGTTTGACTCTACCTACCCCGGCTCACACGGAACCGCTACCTGATCCGCCGTTTGTTAATTTCCGACCCATTGTTGACGCTTGAAGCCCTCTCCTCTGATTTGTGTTCTCCGATTGCAAAATTACCTGTCCACGATCCCATCAATGTGATTCTAAATTAGTGAACCTTTCTGGAAAATATTTGTTGTTTTGCGATTATTTTATATTTCTTTATCTTTTTTTACTGCACTTACGCCCTTGGGCAGTGCGTCATAAAAAAATTCATTCATTCATTCATTTACACAGGATTTGAGTGTTGACTTTGAGTCGTTAGTCAGACGTTTTCTCGTTCTTCCTGAGGATCACTGGCGTGTTTTAGACTTGTCGTATAGAGTATTTCAGACAGAAACGCATCACTTAAATTGTCTACAATTAAATAACGACAGTCAGCGGTGAAGCAACTAAAGTCGCCTCTCATGGCGATCGTGTTTTATATCTTGAATACTCGGAAAGATACGGTATCTACTTAGAGCGTGTTCCATCCTACTTACCGTAGTTACTACGCATGACGTCACGAATTCTGGCTTTTTGCCTACGCTTACCACGCTCCCGAGCATGGTAAGCAAATAGTAACTATTAGTTACTATTGCGACAAGGTTGGAACGGTCAGCATAGTAACTTTTCGTGAGGATGGTACGGAAATAGTAACTAATAGTAACTATTGTTACAAGGGTGGAACACGCTCTTAGATGTATCAATCAATCAAAATTTCCAAGTAGCTTAAAGCTAGAAGAGGAATAAAAGATTACGAAACACAGAAAAAGGACAATAAATTAACTAATACACTTACAAGATCAGACCAGAAATAAAGGATGGAATGAAACTTTGTAAAAATTGGGCTGAAGAATTAGCAGGATACGGAGAAAACTGATCGCCAGTGTTCCCCTCGGACCGACGCACGAACAACGGGAGGGGAGGAGGGAACATACTGCTCATCTGGAGAAAACTTACTGTCTTTGCTCCAAAATTTTTTTAAAGGGTATTTCTGCGGTCAGTTAATTTAGGAAAACCCAGGTTAATGAGAGCCTCTTCATATGAAATGTTGTGGGTACCCAGAATGATTCCAGTATGCTACTTTAGACGTTACTTAATTTAGAACGATGCAGTTGTTGACTGATTGGTCCGATGAAAACCTCAAACACCCGCTCAGATGTTCAAATTAAACTTCAGGGAGCTACTATGGCTCACTGTCAATTGATTTCTCGCCCAGGAGTTGGATGAAAATGACAATGTCACAGTTTTGCGAACTTTCTTGGGTTTTAACACGCGTAGCACCTTTCCTCCTTTTTTGTATCTATTTTTTTTTTGTTAGGCTTTTAATAAGTAGTGAAATGGAAGACAAAAATGCGTCTCAAGCCGGGATTTGAACCAGGAACCTTTGGGTTTCTAGGCCAGGGCTGTGTCACTGAGCTACCGGAGGGCTTGCGAACATAGTTCGGAAACCGAGAAGATAGTCAGATAGAAGCCGGCCATGGGAACAGTGATTCTGCCGACTGCAAATTCATTGAAGCAGTTCACATCCCCATGTCACGGGACTATGTAGAAATAGATATTCCTTCAGCCCAAGCTGGTTGCGAATCGTATTTGGCACTGCAAAACGGATAGGTCAGCTACATTTTATTACAGCTATATTTCGGCCCTTGTTGGCAAGGGTCCTCTTCAGGCTCAAGCTGGAAAATGAACTTGTGAAAAACAAGTAATGGTTCTTCCTGAAATATCTGATTTTGTGAAGTTCTTCCCTGAAAACTGCTTGGAGTCAAAGCTGGTGCTGTGATTTGATTTTGGACACGGCTGCTGTTTTTTGCTGCTCGATTGGGTCGTTGAGAGAGTAGAGATTTGTCCGCATTTTGATTCTGGAATTACAAGTTCCTTTTCCATGTTGAGCCTGAAGAGGATCCGGTTTATATTCAAACAACGCATAAAACTGATACGTCAGCTACGATGCTTTAGCAGCGATATTTCGGCCTTTCTTGGCAAGGTTCCTCGTCAGGCTGTCAATCATTAGGGTCATGTCGGGGAAGGAAACAAACCAAAAAGGTTTTTTCGCTCTTTTCGAGCCACAATCCAACAAACTGTTTGTGGGAGCAGGAAAAACGATTTTAGTGAGCCGAGCTGAACGGGGGGGGGGGGGGGATTTTATTCCGAGAAACGCTCATATTCTAGTGAAACTTGACTGGTGGTGGTGGCTTCGCCGCTGACTTGTTATTTATTCGGCGACAGTTGCGTTTTTATCCGAATTTTCCTTGCGATTCGTCTCCCAATTCTCCTATTTCACGTTTTATTTTACTATTCAGGTGAAGGGAATTTTTCTTTTCTTGCCTTTTTGTCAGAATCGAAAAAGGGGGAAGCTTCACGATTCTGCAGAATCGAGAAGTTGCTCCGATGGTGAATTCGTGATTCTCCTCTCTCCGTTCTCCTCCCTGATTGGTCAACAGAGTGCGGGTGTTAAACATGCATAAACACGTATAGCCGATTGCGGACGAGCTGCCTGTGTTTTTGTCAAAAGCGAGAAGGGAGAAGCCAGAGGAGCAAACACGGTAATTTGTACGAGAATCGAGAATTCAGAAGTGAGAACGGAGAATTTGGATCAAAAACACAACAAATGTCGATTTTCTACTAATTTGCCCGTCTGATCTAAGAGCACAGCTATCAGCAGACAGAAAAGGAACCGATTTGGAGTAGTAAATGTTCGCTTACTATTTACAGCGGACACTTTTCATCGGGAATGTAATAACAACGTCAAGGTAATACCAGTGTCGATCCAGTGTTATTCCTGAAACTTGCTCGGGTATTTAGGGTCGACACCTTAAAGTCTTCTCTGTTTGCTTATTCCACGCTCGACTCGATTCGATACCCCTTATCAAGGCCGTATCCAGGGAGGGGGTTAGGGGGGACCCCCCGAAAGGCAAGCCCCCCCCCCCCCCCCCCCCCCCCCCCCCGAAATAAATTCCTGGATACGGGCCTGCCCCTTAGCCTTCTGGGAAATGTGTATTTTCGCAGCAATTTGTTTGGAAACCGGTTACGCAACTTGACTAATTTTGGGGCATTTTAGCGAACCACCTTAGTATGGGATAAAAGAGTAGAAGACGTAACTTATTTCTGAAGTTCTATAATTAGAAAAAAAGAAAGACAAGTAAACAAACAGCGTCGTCGAAAACGGGGGGGGGGGAGTAGCTAGTGTTGCAAATCCTTTATGTACGATGCGACTGCGCCGCCCGATGAAAAATGTGTAGCCTGTGTAGTTTGTATGATAGTTATACGAAAGAGTTGCATGTATATGTAATAGTAAAATAGAACAAACGAGATTTTCGGGGTTTTTTCTTGATCAGCTAGTTACCCCTCCAAGATGATGTGCGAGGGATAAATAAAATTTCGGATATTTCGTTTTGCACTTCCGGCAAACCGTTCTCAGCAAAAGAAACAAAACTAAATCATAAAATCCATCACAATCACAACAGGAAATAGATGCGGGACGAACAGACAATAAGACGGCATGTAACTAAAACCAGAAGAACGATGCGGACCGAACGACATGTGGACAAAAATAAAATAACAAGAGATAAAATGTGCGTGTTCAAAGTGTATATGTACAAATCTGTGATTATTTACAATTCTGAATTCTGTGGATATTTACAATTTACCATCCGTCTTGGAAGGCGCAGAAGCTTTCACACAGAAAACGGCCTACTCCAAAAATCCATAATATGTTTTACCACTTTGAATAAAACCTTCCACAGAACTGCTACTAGCTGATCAAGAAAAAAAAAAACCCCGAAAATCTCGTTTTTTCTATTTTATTTGAAATGAATGGTCACCCTGGCTTCAAACCTTTTAATAGTACAGAATCCTATCATTTAACGTGCCTCAGACTGGGCCAATTTTAAGCAGTAGTATCCAGTAGCATCCAGCCTTGCTCACAGTAGTATGCAGTGGTAGCAGTTACAATTGTATGCTGTTAAAACTTGCAACTCCATATAACTAATTCTTGAATTTTTTTCACCGGGAGCTTCTTAGTAAGACGACTAACAAGTCAGTCTACCTCGAAGTTGCTGTTTGGAAACGAACTCTTTAGTTCTCCTTTAAGTCGTGTAATAATAGTATTTTCAATTTTAGGCATATGATGAAAGGCAAGAATCATCTGCGATTCTAAAGCCCACGCCGCTACATTCGTAAACCATCAGCAGAGAAGTTTGTTTTAGTAATGCTTCATCCCTTGAAAGGTCTAAGGTCCAAAGCGGAAAATTCGAAATTCTACGGAAGACTTCGGAAATTTACGGAAGAGAAAAATTATACGAATAGGCGCTGCATTTTTAAGGAGCCATCCAGCTTTGGTTTGGGTATACAGAACTCAGCACGAAAAACTAAGTAGTCACAAAAAATACAGTTTGATGACCTTTGGTGTCGGATTTGTACAGAAACATCAGTTTTAAAAAAAGGGTCGCTTGGGCCTTATGACTTCTAAGGGATGATATTTCAAAGTGTTGGGTGAAAGCTTGGAACTTAAACACTAAATATTATGCGTTTGTGCTATTTTTCTCGATATAAACTGTTTTTAGTCTTACGATATACAGGTGTATCAACCGTCCTGCTGCCTATATCCGAGGAGTTTTAGTGCTCTGCCGTTGCCTTCCACTAACTGATTGATAGGCAGTGAGGCACTTCATGGATCCTCACATAACACTAGGTAGTAGCGCCAAGAAGGCCTATGTTTCCCATGCACTGGAAACGGACCTTACTCACCTACTACGTTCGGGACAATCAAAGCGAGACAAACTTGCGATTTAGAAAATTTCTAGTGCAGCCAAGACGGTCTGCACACGTCTAGGAAACAGGGAAGGTTGTATTCTTGTTTGCTGTGTTCGGGATTGGAGAGCAGGCGCTGGTGCGCGACTGATTGAGTTTCAGGCTTCAGCAGGGACGTTTTCTATCGCTAGTGGTGCTAGTGCCACTGCGGCTTGAGTGTGTATCACTTTTTTCAAGTCTTAGTTTTACTCCTTAATGCGTATTCTCGCCGTTCCCCGAGGAGTCCTCGGGGAATCGAAGGGAACAGCGAGAACAGAGGGAGTCACTCCACGCGGACTCCGCGTACAGAAACAGCGAGAACACGGGGAATGCTTTTAAATGGATATTGTTCAAAACAAAAAAATATGCAGTTGACGAAATTAGTCTGGATCCACTTTAGTTTTGGTTTCGTTTGTTCTGATTCTTTTAATTAATTTTACATTGCACCAACACCAGCAAAAACTGATTCCCCTTTGAATCTGAAAGGGAGTCCTTTTTGATGATGATGATAATAATCGGAGCATTCCCCGTCCGTGGGGACTCGCGAGAATACGGGGAGTGACTCCCCGGGGACATACAAAAACGCGGGGACTCCTCAAGTGGAGTCCTCGGGGAACGGCGAGAATAGGCATCTAGTGTTATTTTGCTCTCTCCTAGCTCGTAACACACCCAATCGGAGAAGCTGCTTCCTGCAGCTCCTTCCTGCTTCCTGCCAGAGAAGATCAGGAAAGTCAACACATGACCTTACTTTAGGATCCCTTCAAAATCTTTGGTTGTAAAGGTTGTCACTTGCGCAACAGAGCGCAAACCAAGAACATAAAAATATCCTTTTTATCCGAGTAGAGAGCTTATGACTAGTAAACCCGTTTATTTGATTATATAAACCGATAACAAACAAACGTCCGTATAAAGAAGTACAAAGAATCACAGCACATTTTCAAAATGGAATAAATGTCATGTTGATAAAGCGATGTAAAATATCGGATTAACGAAACATATATATACCACACGGTCGCAACGCCTTACGCTTGTTCATTGATCTACTTGCTGTTGACTTTTACTACGTGACTATTTTCTGGATAATAAACCGTTACAGAAGAGCATTGATGGCTGCTGCAGAATCCAGAGCGCTGTAACATAATACTACTTCATTAACCAAGGAACTTACGTAAAGATGGAAGTTATAAAGATATAAGACTTGCGTAAGATAACCGCGACAAATAAACCTGAAATAGCTTCCCAATAGGAATGAGCCTGTGCTAGGGATTGTCGGCTAGACCCCGGCTTAAAAGGGTTAATTAAAATAAAGGATTACCGCATTGTAGGTTTCTAGGTTCCGTGGGGTTCTTGACAGTAAATCACCAGAGTGGCTTGACCGCTCGTTCTTAAAAAAAAAGTCGGCGATGGCTGCGGGTGTGAAGTTGAAGATTCCAACGGGAAGGCTTCGGTAATGAAGTGTATCGAAATTCACTTGCAAATTGCTTCAGGTTTATTTGTCATGGTCCATTGTTAACTCCCTCGCATAGACATTAGCTCGATCAACTTATTTCGAGCTCCAGCACTGATTCTATAACCCGCTTCTATATGAGCAAACTGGTGGTTTGCGGACTGTGCTCACAAGCCCCTCGGCGGGTTGCGCGTTACATCTAAGGTCTTCGGCTAACTCGCGCCAGGATCACTTCTGTCTTTCCGTTTACTACTCATAATGCCCCCCCTCCCCCCCCCCCCCAACTCCCTCACTAAGAACGGACCCCGTTCGGTCTGGATTCTACCGGCACTTCACTGCAGGCAATATTCTACTGCTAGTCGCTAATCCGTCCACCCGTTTGGCATTATTTGACCACCGTCCGCCCCCCAGCTCACGTCTGGGCACACAAATATCCACCATGCTCCATCTCCACAACTTCCTCCTCTGCTATTAAGGTGTCAGAAAGCCCTCAAAAAAAAAATGAACACTCCTTTGCTAATTTTCTCTTTGGCCAAAACAAGAATAGCGACGGTTTGGAGCCAGTGTCTTAGCATGCGGCTTTGTCCAAAGGCAGTTAGATATTTGTATGCATCAGTCTGTACATGATGCCACTGGCTTACAATTACATGAAATAGGTCGCAGTTGGGTCGGACCTCTATTCATAAAGGAGTACCTGTTCCTAGGTGGTTATTTGAAAAAAATAGCTTTTTTTGTTTTCATCCTCTTCTCTCTCCTTTCATTCTTCTGCTCTTCTTTTCCCAATCGGAAAACGGAACTTCCCCAGTGAGAGGGTGATGATGGCAGAGTTACATTTGCTCTGAAAATAGGACTCTGAGCTTGAAACTAGCCCTTTGTCCACTTCCAGACCGTCATCACTGACATCAACAGGGACGATATATCCGTATTTCTTAGCAACCTCTTGAATTACCATTATAAAATATATCCTCTTCTTTGCTTCCATTACTAGATCTCAATCTCAGCTCTAACTTGGTTCTGAGACCGTACTGGTGGTGACTCGCTTCTTGCCGGGCTGGCCTCAGCTGTTGGGATTCCGGAACTATCTGCATCACTTTTAGAAAACTCCTCCGGAGCTGGGATACGTTTCCTCATTGAGAAAAAGACATGTCCAAGCCCAACTCCAAATAGGACAGAAAGGGCCAGATATGTGTTAAAAGTCATGACAGTCAGCATGATGACGTAACCCATAGCTACTTGGATTGCGTGCAGGAATGTCTGGAGAAGATGGACAGGCCAACTAGAAGAAAAAGGATGAACAGCTGTGGGTATAAAATAGCTGTGTTGTTGTTTTTTTTCATCGTACTTTCTGCACTCTATTATTATTCTTATTTATTTACGATCCTTCAAAACTGAATAACACAACAAGAGCTACGAGACCATATGGCACTTGTTACGAGTAGGTGGTACAAAAGATTTCCGGAACTCCCCTTCCAACTCCGCCCACCGTGGCTGAATACGACTCGAAAACATAAATGTCGCATCTTTGACTTATCCTCTTCCCGTCCTGCAAGTTTGACTGGAATCAGAGCAGAGCCTATCTGCAAATATCCGAGTTCCGCTCCCCCTTCCCCACCTTTGCTGGATCCTGTCCGGACGCCAAATAACAAATCAAGGTCGCATAAACTCAGCACCGTCCAATTTGCACGTTATTTTGTCCATCCGTTTGGTTTTTGTGCATGTCAAAAGCTTTGCATGTCAGTCTGTTCGGGTCCTTGATACGTCTTCCAAGTTTCATCCTAGAACATCAGGAAGTTCCGAACTTGCGGGATCGCCAGAATTAGGCCCCCCCCCCCAACTCCCCAATCGTGTCCGAGTCTGGTCGGGTTATGTCGACGATGTGTCTGGGAGTTGCGCTTGTTCTTCAACCAAGTTTCATCTCGATCCCTCCACTCTAAGCGTTTCACAAGATTTCCGGTTCACCCCTCAGGCTTCCGCCAAAGTCACCGGATCCGATCTGGATTTGAACTGGGTCGTCCGAGACTTTCAAGATCTCATCGCCCGTTGGAAAGTTATAAATACCTCAAGATTTCGGATTCCCCCTTCCTCCATTCCTCCCCGTACCTGACATGGAACATCTGAGACGATAGCTCTTTCCACTTGCGAAGTTTCATTCAAATCCATCGCCCGTTCAAAAACTGCCCGTGCCACTAGATTGCGTATTCCCAATTCCTCCACTCCTCCTACGATGGTCGGATCGAGGAAACGACCATTCTCAAGTCAATCTATTCGGGCCCCTGACATGCCTACCAAGTTTCATCATCAGGTAGAAAGCGTTTCCAAAGATTTCCAGTTCCCCCCTCGAACTCCTCCCAATGTCACCGGATTCGGTCCGGATTTAAAATGGGGCATCTGAGGCACTAGGTCTTTCTAAATATCAAGTTTCATTTAAATCCGATCACCCGTTCAATAGCTGAGCTTGCCACTAGATTCCGGATTCCCCATCCCTACAATCCCCCACGATGGTCGGATCGGGGAAACGACGTTCTCAAGTCAATGTGTTCGGGCACCTGACAAGCCTGCCAAGTTTCATCGTCCTAGCACATTAGGAAGTACCGAACTCGTGGAATCACTAGAAACTCGGATCCCCCCCCCCGACTCCCCCACAGTGACCGGATCCGTTCCGGTTCAGTCATTCACGTATGTACGACTTGTGCTTGTTCTTCCTACCAAATTTCATCTCGAACCCTCCACTTTAAGGGTTTCCCAAGATTTCCGGTTTCCCCCTCCGACACCCCCAATATTACCGGATCCGGTCTGGATTTACAAGGGGGCGTCTGAGACATGAGGTCTTTCTAAATAATAAGCTTTACTAAGATCAGATCACCTGTTCACAAGTTAAAAATACGTCACTTTCCGGAATCCCCCCCCCCACCCCCAGATAGTTGGATCGGGGAAAGAATATTCTCAAGTCAACCTATTCGGGTCCCTTACGCGCCTGCCAAGTTTCATCGTCCTCGCAAACCAGGAACTACCGAACTCGCGGGATCACTAGAAATTCGGCCTTCCCTCCAACTCCTACACAGCGAACGGATCCGGTCTGGTTATGTCAATCACGTATCTAGGGCTTGTGCTTGTTCTTTCCACCAAGTTTCATCCCGATCTCTCCACTTTAAGCGTTTCCAAAGATTTCCGGTCCCCCCTCCAGCCCCCCACCCCCAATGTCACCGAATCCGGTCCGAATTCAAACTCGGATGTCTGAGATACGAGGTCTTTCTATAAATCAAGTTTCGTTAAGATCCGAACACCCGTTCTTATAAGTTAAAAATACCTTATTTTTCCGTATTCTCCCTCGCTCCAGCCCCCCCCCCCCCCTCTCAGATGGTCGGATCGGGGAAACGACTATTCTCAAGTCAATCTGCTCGGGTCCCTGACATGCCTGCCAATTTTCATCGTCCTTGTACATCAGGAAGCACCAAACTCGCGGGATCACAAGAAACACGGACCCCCCCCCCCCCCTAACACCCCCAAAGTGAGCGAATTGGTTCCGGTTAGGTCAATCATGTATCTAGGACTTTTGCTTGTTCTTTCCACCAAGTTTCATCCCGATCTCCAACTCCCCCCAATGTCACCGGATCCGGTCTGGATATAAAATGGGACGTCTCAGACACGAGGTCCTTCCATAAATCAAGTTTCATTAAGATCCGATCACCTGTTCGTCAGTTAAAAATACCTCATTTTTTCCAGATTCCCGGTCCCTCCACTCCCCCCCAGATGGTCGGATCGGGGAAGCGACTATTTCTAATTTAATCTCGTCCGGTCCCTGATATACCTGCCAAGTTTAGTCGTCCTAGCTTATCTGGAAGTGCCCGAACTAGCAAAACCGAGACAGACAGACCGACAGACCGACTGACGGACAGAAATTGCGATCGCTATATGGCACTTGGCCGAAGGGCAAGTGCCATAAAAAGTGTAAAACTATCAATCATTTCAACAATCATATGAATCATTCGTCATGTAAACAGATTATATTAATAAACAACAACTGACTGAAATATAAGTAGAAAATTAAACAGTACATCACCAATGCATTACTTTTCTGAAAAAAAGATAAGAGTGGTGTATACAGCCATAAATCGAATCCATCGGGTATTCATTCTGTTCTGAAGCTAAAAGATTTGAAGAAAATGAAAGTTACGTATTTAAAATTTTGCAAATTTCTGCCTTCTCTGCCACCGTGGACTAGAAATCGGTATTTGGTTAAAAAATATAATGTTACGGATGTAGTTCAAAAGTTCGGTGACCTACACAGAAAGCTTTCTGCGGATGCATTTTGTAAAATAGGCCCTGATCACGGTCTTATTCAATTTTTTGTTGAAGAGGATAGTGTTTAGTTGAAGTTCTTTTTGGGATCCCAAAACGTAAGTGGAGGGATACCTATGACATCGCAAAAGTTGTCCGTCTGTCCGTCCGTCCGTCCGTCCGTCCGTCCGTCTGTCCGTCCGTCTGTAAGCACGTTAACTCTCGAAGGGAATGAGATATTTTGATGAAACTTGGTGTGAGGGTTCGTTGGGTCGTCGGACCAGTCAAGTTCGTAGATGGGCTATGTAGCTCTACATTTAGGGGTGGGGGAGGGGATTTAAATTAAGGGACAAACAAAATATTTTGAAACAGCTAATGTGATAGTTGATTATGGGGTAAGAAGACATGCTGAACACGGTGGTGAAAACCATTTTGTCATCGGACAATTAGTTCGCCCGGAATCCGGCCAAAACCGGAAAGTTTGTTGAAAGTAAAAGTTTTATTTGAAGTTGATTAGATGTTCGATTTAGGGATAGGAAGACATGCTGAAGACGATGGTGAAAATTATTTTCTCGACGGACAAGTATTTCGCCCGGAATCCGGCCCAAACCGGAAAGTTTGTTGAAAGTGAAAGTTTTATTTGAAATTGATTAGATGTTCGATTTAGGGGTAGGAAGACATGCTGAAGACCATGGTGAAAATTATTTTCTCGACGGACAAGTATTTCGCCCGGAATCCGGCCCAAACCGGAAAGTTTGTTGAAAGTAAAAGTTTTATTTGAAGTTGATTAAATGTTCGATTTAGAGGTAGGAAGACATGCTGAAGACGATGATGAAAACTATTTTCTCGACGGACAAGTATTTCGACCGGAATCCGGCCCAAACCGGAAAGTTTGTCAAAATTAAAAGTTTTATTTGGAGTTGATTAGATGTTCGATTTAGGGCAAGAAGACATGCTGAACACTTATGTGAAAAGAAGTTTCTACTCGGACCTGTAGTTCGTCCGGAATCCGGCCAAAACCGGAAAACTGTTGGAAGTCAAAGTTTTTTTTTAGTTGATTAGATAAGCGATTTAGGGGTAAGAAGAGATGCTGAGTCCCTGTATGACAATCTTATTTTACCCGGACATATAGTTCGACCGGAATCCGGCTGGAATCGGAAAATTTGTTATAAGCTAAATTTCTATTTGAAGTTGATTATATGTTCATTACTGGGGAAAGAAGACACCCTGATTTCGTCTTTGATCTTTCTTTTTTCGCCGGACAAGTGGTCTTGGAGTTCGGCCGGAACCGGGAAATTGGCAGAAGTGGCAGGAAGTTTTCGTCAAAACAGATATGACTTATAGGGGTAAACACACATGCTGAATCCAAATCTGAACTTGGTTTTCTCAGGTGATTAGCTATTTGGCCTTAAGCTGTTTCTGAGTTTTAATTGTAAAAATGTTCAAGGAGTCTGGCGAAGACTGGATGTGGCCAAGACAAGACCCAGTTGTCTGGATCAGATATCGAATTTTTGGGATCCCATCGAAACCTTTGGTCTTGTTCTTTTTATCGTTTACTCCACTTGTACTATTATTATTATAAATAATAATAATGATAATAATAGACTGCCAAACGTAAGTGTACCTTGCATTGGCGTAGCCTATGCGAATAAATAATTAGTTGCTTACTTTTCGCTGCACACTGCTACTGCCGAGCCAGGGCTGAGCAGAAGCTGATTGGGCTGATTCTCACTGAAAGTCTTGTATACAAGTGATGCTCTCCAAGCTCGCAGTGCCTCAAAAAGGAAGGAGAAAGATGCAACACCCAGAGAGAGTCCGAGAAAACCTGTAAATATTGAGGCATTTTTGTCATCAGAACTATTACAAATTAGGCTACATTGTATGCTTGGCTATAAGTAGTATCTGTAAATAAGAATAAACTACTCAAGGGAGTTTGAGTTTGTAGGCCTGGCTATTTCAAAGACAAGATGTAATATCAAGTAAGACTGGCAGAGGCGTTACTAGCCAAAATGTTTGGGGGGGGACGAGGCATTTACCGACTGGCTGGTAATTTTTACCGACTGTTTCTGCAGAAAAAACGACTGTTTTCAACAACAAAAAAGTACAATTTTGAAAAAAATCGACTGATTTTGAAAAAACGACTATTTTTAAGAAAAACCGACTAATTTTCAGAAAAAACGACTATTTTCATGCAAAAAATCAACTGTTTTTACCAAAAATCGCGGCGTTTCGCGCTGACTCGGTAATTTTTACCGACTGTCCGACAGCACTGGGGGGCGTCCCCCCCCCCCCCCCCCCCAGTCGTGACGCCTCTGAAGACTGGAACTGTGAGTGAGTAACTTCTGAGGGAGAACCAGCAATGGGCAACAATGTATGGTTTTGTCGGGCGTCGGTATTCTCGTCGGCACATCGGGTTTTTCTTACTCGTAAGAAATCTAATTCTGTAAAGGTTTACCGGGCGCATCTCGAAAGTTTAAGTTTCGTCGGCACATCGGCTTCTATTTACACGTAAAAAAGTTCTTTACGGTCTTGTCGGGCAAAAAACAGAAGAAATCGAACTCTGAATGCTTTAGTCGGGCGTTGGTATTCTTGTCGGCACATCGGGATCTTCTTATACGTGAGAAATCAAATTCTGCCAACATTCGTCGGGCGCACCCGGTAAGTTTAATTCCCCTCGGCAGATCGGAGTCTTATTACAGATAATAAATCAAATTCCATAAACTTCTGTCGTGCCAATCCCAAAAGTTTATGCCTCGTCGGCAAATCGGGATTTTCTACACACAAGAAATCAAATGACTGCAACATTTTGCCGGACGAAGACCGGAAGTTTCGTCGGTTAATTGGGTTGGTTCTACACAAATTCACTAATTCACTTCGACCACGTTTCCCTTTTTGGGATCCCAAAACGTAAGTGAGACATCGTAAAAGTTGTCAGTCTCACGATAACTCTCGAAGGAAATGAGGTATTTTGATGAAACTTGGTGCGAGGATCCTTTGCGTCAAGTGAAAAGTCGAGTTCGTAGATGGGCTCTGTAGCCCTACATTTAGGGGCTGTTCGAATTAAGGGGCAAACAAAATATTTTGAAACAGCTAATGAGATAGTCGATTAAGGGGTAAGGAGATATGCCGAACCCGATTATGAAAACCATTTTCTCGCCGGACAAGTAGTTCGCTCGGAATGTTCGTTAAAAGTAAAAGTTTTGTTTGAAGTTGGTTAGATGTTCGATTAGGGCTAAGACGACATGCTAAGTACTGATGTGAAAATCATTTTCTACCCGGACAAGTAGTTCGCCCGGAATCCGGCCAAAACCGGAAAATTTGTTAAAAGCAAAAGTCGTCTTTGTAGCTGATTTGATGTCCGATTAAGGGGTAAGAAGAAATGCTGAATCCGTATATGACTATGAATTTTCACCCGGACATAAAGTTCGCCCATAATCCGGCTGAAACCGGAAAATTTGTTATAAGTTAATTTTTTATTTGAAGTTGATTAGATGTTGGATAGGAGATACGGTGAATTCGTTTTTGAGCTTTATTTTTTCGTTGGTAGTTCCGGAATTCCGCCGAAACCGGAAAATTGGCAGAAGTAAGGCAGGAAGTTTAGATCTGTTTAGTCGAATAGATATGACTTATAGGGGTAAACACACATGCTAAATCCACATCTTGGTTTCCTCTTATGATTAGCTATTTGGCCTTAATCTATTTCTAAGTTTTAATACTAAAAATGTTCAAGGGGTCTGGCGAAGACTGGATCTGATGAAGACAAGACCCAATCGTCTGGATCGAATATTAAACTTTTAGGATCCCATCGAAACCTTTGGAAACCTTTTGGTCAAATACTTATCGGGTGAGAAAACAAAGGTTTGCTGTAAATTCAGTATATTTATTTATAAAATATTCTTTGAGCCAAAGCTGACTTTGAAACATTTATTCAAACAATGTTTACAACCCATATAAGTCAGCCACGATTTTTCATCAGCGATATGTCAGCCCTTCTTGGCAAGGGTCCTCCTTGGGCTGTCAATCTTCTGTGTCAACGTCGGGGAAGGAAACAAACCTGTAATCATGTAAAGGTTTGCTTCCTTCCGATCCCCTACACAGGGGAATCTCCTACACAGGTGAAAAAGAATCCCCTGTAGAGGTGGTGATGTTGGGGGAAGAAGTGAGAGCAGTTAGAAAAATAAACTTGGCATATTCCAGTACAGTAGACCTTAAAAACTGTTTAAAGGTATACCAGCTCCCCCCACCCCCAACCTATCTCTTGAAATCCTCAAAAACAGGCAAAATAATTTCTGGGATTTCCTTGTATCCATGAGAGCTTTGTGGTCTAGTATGTATAATTCCTGTAGTCATAGCAATTGTATACATTATGCTTGAAGTTCTTTCTGCTTTCTTCCTGTACTTTTCAGGTTTTTACTTAGTTTCACCTAGCATGGAGAAAACCTTGAACCAGGAGAAGTCACTTGGTCAACAGATGCCACCTACCGGAATTGTTCTTTTAGACAGTTGGTAGTTGGTACTCACTCCTGATGAAGGTTAATTCCCTTAGGTAGTACGGTTCAGATGTGTCTGTGTTATTCAGTTGAGGGGTTGCTCATTTGGACAGTTTGTGAAGGATTTGAAAATGGATTTTTTTATGGATCTTCTGCCTGAAGATGACATAGGCACAAGTCCTAGGATCATAAGTGACAGAATCGGCGGATTCGGGTACTGAGGGGCGGGGGCTGATATTCAAACAATGGATAAAACAGATACACCAGCAACAATGCTTTGGCAACAATATTTTGGCCCTTCTTGGCAAGGGTCTTCTTCAGGCTCTTGAACGTCAGGAATAGTATTGGGACTTGGGCTCAAAGAGTATTTACCTCTGAAGAGGACCCTTATGATTGGCAGAAACAAAATCCCCATTTCATATTTTCATATTTCCTGCATAATAAGCATTTTCATTTGCATAGCCGGTATTCGAACTAATAGCCAAGTTTCTCTGAGACAATAATTGGGAGCCTTGTGTGTCCGAGGGGTTACCCACTCCCTGGCACCTCCTGTACACCCTTTCCCGCAATGACCGAAACCACCGGTGCCCGTCATAAATTAGGAAATTCATCGTTCGAAGCCTTTAACCATGCTTATTTTAATACCGTACTCTAACTGGTGCCTGGTGGGAACTGGTGCCGGCACCGGGAAATTGCCGTACACTAAAATCGAGAGTGGACACCCCCTCATGTGTGTCACATAGACTAAACGAGGTAGGCCTGTGTGATATTCGGTATAATGCTAATACTCCTTGGCAATGCAAATCGCCGTGTAGGGGGGCCGGAAGGGGGGGGGGGGGCTCAATTCTGTCACCCAGTCAGTAAAAAAAAAAAGGATTCAGCACGATTAGCATAATTTTTGAACAAAAATTAAAACAGTTAATTTTTTCCTTAAACAGTCTTTCAAACAGTTAATTTAAAACAGTATGTTTCTAAAAAAGAAAACAGAAAAAAAGAAAAAAGTCTGTTCTTAAAACTGTCCTTTTTTTCTTGAAAACAATGTTTTTTTTTCTGTAAAAACATCGGTAAAAATGACCAGCCTGTCGAAAATACCTCCCCCCTCCAAAAAAGTCCGACGTGCCCTTTAACGCAGTTCGGCTAAGATCTAACATCTGCTAGACCCGCTTGTCTGTAGGCTATTAAATAAATCAACAAATATTCCCCATTGGGATCCCATCGAAACATTCGGTCTTGTTCTTTCGGAAAGTACATTTTACAGTGCGGAATTCCCGCCAATCGAATTTAAAGTTTTAATCGAAGTTTTCCTGTCGGCCACCATGCAATTCCGTGGTGTAGTCCACACTATCCCCTTGCTTCTCTTCGTATTATTTCCTTTCCCATGGCAAAAATATTAGCTCGCCAAAGTATTACAACAATAGACGGTAGGATCTGAGATAAGAAAAGTCATCTTTCGAGTCTTCTATTTCCATTAAACGGCTCTGTAATTTTCCCCTTTAAATGTTGCCTTCCCTGCTCTCCTAGTGCAATAATCACTATTTACTTCCCACCAGTGGCGTCGCAAGGGGGGGGTGCGGGGGGTGCAGCACCCCCCCACCTTTTTGAGATTCGGTAAAATTTTGGGCCGTAGGCCCAAAATTTTAATAAAATTGTTCGGTATTTTTTCGATAGCAGAATTGTTCGATATATTTACGGGGATTCGGTAGTTATACAAAATCCTGAATAGGCTATATGTACAAATCCCTTCGGTATAATGATCGGGATTCGGTATAATTGCCAGTATTCGGTAGTTATCACGAATTTGGTGAGAGAATTTACCGAAATCATTTGGTAATTTTTCGATGCCGGAACTATTCGGTATATTTATGGAGATTCGGTAGTTACACAGAATCCCGAATAAGCTATTGGTTCGAAATTATTCGGTATCATGATTAGGATTCGGTAATTTGTTCAGTATAATTTCCAGGATTAGGAAGTTAACAACGAATCCTGACTTTGTTCCAGTTTCGACGAAAGTATACCGAATAAGATTATTGTTCGGTAGTCTTTCGACACCAAAACAGTTCGGTATAGTAACCGGGATTCGGTAGTTATACAGAATCCCGAACATGCTATCGGTCTCAACTTATTCGGTATAATAACTGGGATTCGGTAATTTATTCGTTAAAACTGCCAGGATTAGGAAGCTAACACGAACCTCAGAAGAGGTCGAATGAAGCACTGGTCGCAGACAAAAGGGATGATCTATGATACCATCGATAGTCCTTACTTTTATTTTGGATCCCCAAAAGAATATCTAATCATAAATATTCCGAAAATTCCGCCTGCAGCACTTTTCGTAATATTCTCTATTTTGTGGAAGGGCGCGTCATTTGACGGGGGTTTTAAGCAAGTTTTAGGATGGAGGTTTTGAAACATTAAAAGCTAGAATTTGGATGGAAATTAAATTTGGGAGGATAAATAAAAAAAAAATTTCGCCTGCGGCGCTCACTTTATGTGATTCTGGGATATTAACTAGACTACAGTTGCTGCTGCTGCCGGAACGTCGCTCCGTCCGGTTTCTGGAACTTCTTCTTAGAGTCTCTTAGAGTCTCGGTATTTAATCAACGGTAAATGATAGAATTTGTCAGAGAAGCAGTTAAATTTTAGCGTACAGATAAAAATGAGATTTAAAAAATTTTCGCCTGCGGCACTCGATTTAGTATTCTGTTCGCTATAATAGATAGAAGCTGTTACTGCAATCATGCCCGGCAGTATATTCCACATGTGGGCTTCGCCAAAACGCCGCCTAATAGTTGGCTTAACGTCTTTCATGCTGTCCTTTATTGTTACTCTTCCTACGTAATCGTTTCTGTTCCAGAATTTAAAGCTCGAATTCTTAGTTCTAGGATTCGGTAAAGTTTTTGAAAGATTCGGTAAAATTTTGGCTCTGCACCCCCCCACCGAAAATGCACTTGCGACGCCCCTGCTTCCCACGGCCCACCTGTTAAATGGACATGTCAATTCCCGCTGTGTATTCGCTGTTGTAACTTGTAAGCGTAATCAGCGTAACCCACAAACTTTGCGCATTGCCACCCTATTCCCTCCCACATTGCGGGTTTGACTGACCACCCGCGGGGTGAATTGGTACCGAATATGCGTCAGTACGCCAGCCAGATTCTATATTTTGACGAACTCGTGTATTTCTCTAATCACAGCTTATACAAATGCTGAGAAGTTTTGGAACACAAATGCTGAGAAGTAGTTGCCAGGGTAGTCGATGTCGCTGGAAACGAATATCATAGTGCGCGTTTCCACCTTTGTTGCATTTCCGAGATGTAGGCTAAAAACGGCAAATTTCGCTTATATTGACCTGTCATTCTTTATTTTTTGAAGGATGCATAGTTGTCGAAATCCAATGTTATCTTATATCATTCGAAAGATCAAATCAAGCTCTACAAGAATACGATTTATTCTCTATTATCTGATTAACTGTTCATTCTCTATTCACCATATTTGACATATAATGGTTTGAAAATATGGCAAAAATTGCAAAGAAAGACTCATAACTTGGAATTTCTTCAAGGTAACAAACTTTTTTATTCTTTAAGAAAATGAGCCGCATTTGTTTCTTAACAATTTAAGCTGCAATTCAGTTTTCTATTTTTATTTAAGAGGGGTCTGGATTTTTATGTGTGGTAGCCTACACCACTGAAGTGAGCTTTATTAGCAAGAAGCAGTATCTATATATTTTTTTACTCAAACAAAGGGTCAAATAAGCTGGAAAATAAACTTGCGGAAAAACAATTAATGATTCTTCCTTAAATATCTACTATTGTGAACTTCTTTAAATTTTGTGAACTTCTTTTCGGCTGATGACAGACGTGAAAACCTGATTTCCTTTTCTACATAGTCAAGGGTTTTGCATGTAAAGTGTCCTGTGCCTCAGCTTTTTCTTCCTAGTAGCCAACCAGAATATTGGCTCTTGGGGCACTCTACATGGAAAATAGATAGGGTGCTGTCAGTCTAGTACACTAGCCTCATTTCAGGCACGGTGCTCAAACGTCTAGCACCATGCCTGGGTGCTAGACGTTCAAGCACTGTACCTTGGATTTCATGTATGGTGCATGGATTTCAGTTTACAGTGCATACATAAAAAACACAGTTTCTGTGATCACAACTGAGCACCAGCTCGGACAGGGCTGAAATTACTACTATGAATTAGAGAAATCAAAGACAATCCTTTATATATTTTTCACAACAAAAACAAAAGGGCTCTAATGATGATGGAGATGAAAAACCTAACATCACCCTATCTATTTTCCATGTATTTTCCCTATCTATTCCCCAAGAGCCAATATTCTGATTGGCTGCTAGGTAGAAAAAGCTGAGGCACAGGACACTTTGCATGCAAAACCCTTGACTATGTAGAAAAGGAAATGAGATTTTTCACATCTGTCATCAGCCGAGCCCTTTTGTTTTTGTTGTGAAAAATATATAAAGGATTGTCTTTGAATTCTCTAATTCATGGCAGTCATTTCAGCCCTGTCCGAGCTGGTGCTCAGTTGTTATGACAGAAACTGTGTTTTTGATGTATGCACTGTATACTGAAATCCATGCACCATACATGAAATCCAAGGTACAGTGCTTGAACGTCTATCACCCAGGCATGGTGCTAGACGTTAGAGTACTGTGCCTGAAAAGGGGCTAGTGTACTAGACTGGGTGCTGTTAGGTTTTGCATCTCCATCATCAGTTGATCCCTTTTGTTTTTGTTGTGAAAAATTCGATAAGGATTGTCTTTGATTTCTCTAATTCAAAATTGTAATGTCCGCCCTGTCCGAGCTGGTGCTCAGTTGTGATGACAGAAACTGTTTTTTCATGCATGCACTGTATACTGAAATCCATGCACCATCCATGAAACCCAAAGTACAGTGCTTGAACGTCTAGCACCCAGGCATGGTGCTAGACATTTGAGCACCATGCCTGAAAAGGGGCTCGTGTACTAGACTGTGCTACCTAGCAGCAATTTTCTGAAAAAGGATAGGATAAACCCACTAGAAGAGAAGTGGCCTCCAAAAAACCTATTATGTATCTTCGAAGTGCTCTAACATTTTGTAAATTGGAAAACGAGATTGGATAGAAAGTAAAATCAGGTATCTTTTGTTCTACGACAGGAAGAAGACCCTATTTAGGTATGTGACCAGTCTCAGTTTAACCAAATTTCACAGGGGTACCATGCCCATGCTCGTGCCCCGAATCGGCACCATGCCCGGATGTTGGGGCACCATGCCCAAAAATTGAGGATTTGCATGACTGTCTCTCCCTTGCACTTTCACGGCTGGATTTAGGCGTTGCAGCACAGTCATCCTGCAGTCATTGAGGCGCCACCGGGTTCAAAGCTCTGTACTAAAAACTTGAAGAACAATCGAGAAGATAGGAGCTTGCAGAACCGCCTAGAACTAACTAGACTAGCCTAACTAGAGAACAAGAAAACAAACCTAGAACAGTTGTCACATTTAGATCTTTGAACAAGAAATCTTGCAGTCCTATTCCCAGCCAGAATCCTGAATGCATCATTTTAATTGCTGTATAGTATATGGCCCTAGAGTCAATCTAATTACCAAGGTTACTCAAATTTAATTATCATATTCTTTTTGCTATCTGAAGTTGGCACTGCTGAACAGTGTTGCCATATCAAAAATATTTAGAGAGTGACTTTTGGCCGAAAACAGAGAGTGAATTGAGAGTGAAATTTATTTTCATGAAATGTTCACTTTTGGTCGGAATCAGGCTGGAACTGGCTGGAACAGGGCTGGAATCAGGTCGGAATGGAATCACCCAAAAATCACCTCTGTCGAAATGACAGGAAATGACACACAATAGTCAATCTGGTCGGAATCTCTGCTGCAAAGCTGACAGATTTTGGTCTTTTTCTGAAATAGCCTAGAGTGATTTTTAAGTCCTAAGTAGGACAAGAGTGACAAAAACAAATGAGTGACAATTTACACTATCGGGCGACGTGTGGCAACTCTGCTGTTGACTGTCGAGACCAGTGTTGCCGTTTTTCTCTAACGCCTGGTTTTCTCTAACAACATGTGTCAAATTTCCAAGCAAAAGCCTGTAACATTTTGGCGCATACGAAATTGGTATCTTTTACCAGTTATGACTTATGAGCAGAATATGAATGACGAAAAGCACGGCACAGCTTGCCAGTTTTTTCTAATACTAAAAGGCGAACTTTTACAAATGTTAGTTGCTGACCCCTCACGGGATACTAAACAGAGGTAAGGCTTGCCAGTTTTTTAGAATTCCTAATTTCTTTCCTCGTTTTGGTACTTTCCGTGACAAGCTACTAAAACCAGGAAAGAAATGGTGGACTTGAATATCTTAGTTGCTGACCCCTCGCTGGATCGCCTACCGACAAGGTACTAAAAGGACGAAAAGGTGAACTTTTACAAATGTTGCCGACCCCTCACGAGAAACTAAACTGAGGAAAAGCACGGCACAGCGTGCCAGTTTTTTCGAATACTAAAAGGAGGAAAAGGTGAACTGTTACAAATATAAGTTTCTGACCCCTCACGGGATACTAAACAGAGGAAAGGCTTGCCAGTTTTTCCTGGTAATTCTTTCCTCGTTTTAGTTTGCCCTTCCTGGTTTTAGTATTCTTTCCTGCTTTTCTCTTGCCTTTCCTTTCCTGCTTTTAGTCGATCCCGATTTCACCGCATTCGGTACGTCCCTACGTAAATTCGGTTATTTAACGTATTTATTTGGTCACAGTCGTTAGCGTTTTCGGTTGTTCACCGGACTTTTCTCAAGTCCGTATCTGTCCTATTGCATTCGGTCAGTCCATTTCATAATGCGGTCATTAATCAGATTTCTTTGGTTCTGATTCGTGACCGAATTCGTCCATCTTTTGTTCAGTACGAGTCGATTTCACCGCATTCGGTACGACCCTACGTAAATTCGGTTATTCACGCATTTATTTGGTCACAGTCGTTAGCGAATTCGGTTGTTCACCGGACTTTTCTCAAGTCCGTGTCTGTTCTATCGCATTCGGTCAACCATTTCATAATTCGGTGATTAATCAGATTCCTTTGTTCTAATTCGTTACAGAATTCGGTAAATCATCTGACTTTTGTTTGGTCCGAATCTGTTCCCAGACTTACCATATTCGGTTGTTTTAGGTGGCTCTACCAAGAGTTTTATTCCATTCCGAAACTCGGTCGTTATACCGTTCCCGATCTGCTCCTTATTTTTTTTAGTTAGTTTTTCGGTAGTAGGAATTCATTATTTGGCTCACCCCAGTCACTGAGCTTGGTAATTTAAGTGGCATTTAGCTCTTGTTCTTTACCATTTAACGGTAGTTTCAGCTGGTTTCCATTCATTACTTAACTCATACTTACAATGACTGCAGAACTTCAGGAATAAGCACGTCTCTTGACGTGAAAACTAGCCTATTTTTGTTTGCTGTAAATTCAGAATATATGTACTTTACATCTACTTTACCCTGGACTGACCCTTTTTCGCCAGGCAGCTCTGTGGTTTAATAGGTAGCCTTGGGATCGCAAAAAGGCACTTTGATCATGAGTGTTTCCAAAAAATTTCGCCTGCGGCACATTTAGCAGTCTTCACTATTTAGAAGAAAGGTACGTCATTTACTTGACGTTTGAGGCTTGGAGTATTGGGGGGCTTGAACCACTTTGGAAGCTAGGATTTGCAAGAAAAAAGGCGGATTCAGAAAAATTTGCCTGCGGCGCTTTCATTTTTTCTGGGTACAGCTCTTCACGACGTTGTCGCTTGGCAGCAACTGGACGTCCCCCAAAGGTAAAAGGCTAGTGACGGCATATTCCTGAAAAAAAAAAAAAAGAAGTGGAAAAGCGCGAAAACACGCCAAATTTTCTCTTTAGACTTGATTTTGTACATACTAAGCAGCTTTGAACATTATAGCTTCTTGAAGGCAACTCGCTGTGTTTTAGAAACAAATTAAAATTCGGTCAATATCAGGTACCGATTCGGTCAATTTTTACCAGGTTCGCCCCCCAAACGAAGAAAGGCTCGGGACGCCCCTGCACGTACCACGCACTTTCATAATGAAACAAAAGTAGATCAAACTACCGTGAAAAGACTCCCGGAAAAAAAAACGCAGCTCAAGTCTCGTCGGCGAACTGGCGTCTTTTTGGGATCCCAAAACGTAAGTGGAGGTATACCTATGACATCGCAAAATTTGCCCGTCTGTCCGTCCGTCCGTCTGTAAGCACGATAACTCTCGAAGGGAATGAGATATTTTAATGAAACTTTGTATGAGGATTCGTTGGTTTGTCGCACCAGTCGAGTTCGTAGATGGGCTTTGTAGCCCTACATTTAGGGGTGGGGGAAGGGGTTCAAATTAAGGGGCAAACAAAACATTTTGAAATAACTAATGTGATAGTCGATTATGAGGTAAGAAGACATGTTGAGCACGATGGTGAAAGTAGTTCACCTGGAATCCGGCGAAAACCGGAAAGTTGGTTAAAAGTAAAAGTCTAATTTGAAGTTGATTAAATGTGTGATTCATGGGTAAAAAGACATGTCGAACACGATGGTGAAAATCATTTTCTCGCCGGACAACTAGTTCGCCCGGAATCCGGCCCAAACCGGAAAATTTGTTCAAAGCAAAAGTTCGATTAGATGACAGATTAAGGGGTAAGAAGAGAGGGAGTCGGTATATGACAATGCCCGTATGGAAATAATTTAGACGTTTTCAGCTGTAAAAGTAACAGAAGTATTATGGGACGCTTTCAACACGTGTAATATTTACAGCTGTTTTAATCAGCTGTCTGTAAAACAGCTGTAAGTTGCTGTATCCTACTGTATTTAACTGTTTTCAGCTGTCGCAATTACTTTCGTTTATCCAACAGGTGTCACTGAAACAGCTGTAAACGTACAGAAGTATTATGGGACGTTTTCAACAGCTGTCCCAAACACAGGTGGATATAGCTGTATGAAGTTGTAAACACACAAAAGTATTATCTGACGTTTTCAACAGGTGTCTCAAATATAGCTGTAACGAGCTGTTTTCCAAGGTCCGTGTCCGTATGAAACACAGATGATACCAACTGTGTCGTTACTGCTATGTTGTGTTGTATAACTTCTTTCGGCGGTTGCTTCTCTCCAACTTCAACTTATGCTTAATTTGCTGTGATCCAACTCAGTCAAGACTCAGGGATATTATGTATGGAGAAATATTTGCATTCTGGTATACTGATGCAATTAAAAAAATTTCAAATTATCGAATAAACGGCAGTACTCTAAACGAATTACCAGAAGACGCTTTAGCAGTATAGAGGGGGCTTCGACTGCGAAACCTGCTTCTGTATTTTGCGCTTCAAAGAAAAGAGAAGTTAGCAAAAACACGGATGACAGCTCTCGACTTCAAGCATTTCCACGGCTTTTAAAAACAGTGTACACCTCCCAAAGTAAGAAGTACAGCTGGATACGACTGTTCACAGCTATAAACAGCTGTAACATTGACGTCTATCGCCAGTAGCTGTAAATTCAAAAGTTGGAAGCAGGTGTTTCCAACTGAAATCAGCTGAAAACAACTGAAAACAGGTCAGAACAGCTGGAAACGTCTAAATTATTTCCATACGGGTGGTTTTATACCCGGACATATAATTAGTCCGGAATCCGGTTGTAACCGGATTTTTTTTTTAAGTCAAACTTTTATTCAAAGTTGATTAGATGTTCTTTGTACGGACAAGGAGATACGCTGGTTTTGTTTCTGTATTTTTTTTTTGCTGGACTAGTAGCTCGCTCGGAAATCGGCAGGAAATCGCTAGGAAATCAGTATCGTCATAATAGATATGGCTTATAGAGGTATATCTGAACTTGGTTTTCTCTGATGATTAGCCTGTCCAAGACTGGATCTGGCGAAGACAATACTCGATTGTCTGAATCAAATATTAGATTTTTGGGATCCCATCGACACCTTTGGTCTTGTTCTATCTGTAAACTCCTGTCGGGCGAAGACCAAGAATTTGTTACGTCTGTAAACCGGGATTTTTTTTTTTAATGCACTGGCAAACCTGTTTCCCTCGTTTCGTTTCTGAGGAAGTGTGCTTACAACGTGAAAATTACTTTTTTGCATTAGTTCGGAACAAATGTACTCTGTTTTCGATGGGCACTATTTTCTCACTTTTTTGATGGACGTGATTTCATGACTATTCTTTATTTTTCATTGGGATCGCAAAAAGACGCTCTGGTCCTCGGCGTTTACGTCCGTAAATCCGGATTTTTTTTTAATGCACTGGCAAACCTGTTTTCCTCGTTTTGCTTCTGAATAAGCGTGTTTTTAACGTGAAAATTACTTTTTGCTATTAATTCACAACAAATCTACGTTGTGTCCGCTTTGTTTTCTATGGCTACTATTTTGTCACTTTTTTCGACGGACAGATTTAAAATTTCGTAGCTATTTTTTCTTTTTCAATGGGATGGCATAAAGACGCTCTGCTCCTCGGCGTTTCACAAAATTTCACCTGTGGCGCATTTCATAGTATTCTCTATTTAGAGGAACGGTGTGTCATTTAATTGGCGATTAGGCTTGGAATTTTTTTAATTTGAAACACATTAAAGGCTAGAATCTTTCTATAGACAAAGGCAGATTAAAAAATTTCGTTTGCGGCGCTTGCTTTAATTTGTCCCGGGTACAGCCGATGCAAGCTTTCCTCTTTCGCGAAAGCTGAAATGTAAAGCTGAGGCTATGAAGGTATGTGTACAAAAATTTTGATTACAAGAATAATTTCAGCTGATGCATTGCAGCTAGTTTTACACCGGCTCTATTATTTGTTGGTGGGGAATGTACGCCATTGTCGCGTAGTGGCAACAGTTTTATTTTGTGGGTACGTGCGAGTCGTATATGACGATCCAGGAAGTCTTTGAAATGAGGGGCCTCACTCACCCCCCCCTGGCCTGAGTGCTTCGCGAAATGATTCAACACAACAGTGTTGAGCAACAATCAGAACTAATTAGCCTTGCGTTACGTAGTCGCGCATAATATATTTACATTTAGTACACAAATATGTTGACAGCTTCCTCGAGTGAGGGTTCAATGATTATCCAGAAAACACTTCATCTGCATTGTTGTTGCAATCCCAACACCATTAGAAAGCCCTCCCCCCTTCCTTCTCCACGATATAAGTATTCAGCCACAGCTTCCGAACTTCCAAACAGAATACGGAACCGGATGGGTCGGGCACCTTGGAGGCTCACATGCTGTCACTTTCTTTTTGTCAATGACGTTGCCGTTCTCGTCTCTGCAAAAGTTGTCCTCTGCGTTATTGTAGTTTCCAAAGATTCCGTCGCACTTCGGCGCCCCTATTCCAAGGATGACTTCGTCTCGCGCGCACACTGAAACGAAAACATTAATTTTTTTAATATTAGTATTAATTTGTATTGGTATTTGATTAATGCGTTTAATATATTCAAACAATGTTTACAACGGAAATACTTCAGCTACGATTCTTCATCAGCGATGTTACGCGTCTTGGCAAGGGTGCTCGTCAGGCTGTCAATCTTCTGGGTCAACGTCGGGGAAGGAATCAAACCCACGAAAAAAAGGAATGGAGATAGGCCTATTAAAGGACACCTGAATGAAGAGTACCAAGTATCATCCGTATCGATCCCTATCTGTATGACCTCCGTTAACATTGCCTGCAGAAAACCCAATCCAAATACGAAATAGTATTTATAAGCTATGATTTTTGCTCCATTTTGAATCTGTCCTTATTTCAGTACCGAACAATTTTAGAAATAAACAAATGTCTCCAACCAACCGTTCTTCTGGAATATTTTTTAACCAGTTAAGCCGAAACGTATATCTAGAAGAAATTCCAATACGATCCGGCCAGCGCTGTACAAGATTTGAATGAATTGCGCTTTTTATCTTGGAGTCTGCATGTGCAAACCTCCATAAACGAACATCCCGAGCGTCACGCTCAGGAGAAGATTGCTCTCCGTGGCCTGTCTGTAAATGCATCCTCCCTGGTGTGTTCAAGTATGGTTTCATTGTTCAGGAGTCCTTTAATCAGATGCGTCACGGCTGCAGAAAAACGCCCCACGACTGGGGAGTCACGGCTGCAGAAAAACGCCCCACGACTGGGGCGTTTTTCTGCAGAAAAAGTCGGTAAAAATTACCAGCCACTCGGTAAATGCCTCGTCCCCCCCCCCCAAACATTTTGGTTAGTAACGCCTCTGCCTTTAATGAAGGAAAAAGTAAAAAAAATCTTAAGGTTTTAAAGATGTGATGAAAATAAGAAATAAGGCTAATAGAGGAAATAAGAAAGAGTATTAAAAAATTAAATATAGAAAAAACTAACGGTGGGTGGTAAAGATTTCATTCGGATTGGCTCCGCAAAACGTTCAGCACTTGACTCCGATAAACAGCTCCGTCAGCTGAGGTTTAGCCTTAAGGGGACCATTTCCGTTTATCGTAGTAAAAATAATATTAATTAGAATAAGCAATTTATTGCTTTAGAACTCCGAGGGCTACAGCAAAGAAAAACATGGCATAAAACATAAAAACAAAATCACTGATATAGACTAAACTTCCAAAAAAAATATTCAGTCAAACTCCAAAATCTATTTCTGCGAGGAAACTGCCTACCCTTAACTTTAGGATCAACTAAAAAGAGGCATGGCACGGCACTATATAGTATAGGAGGCACGAGTACTAAAAAGAAGAACGAAAACTAAAAGGGCCCTTTCAGGCTTCAGAGTGAGGGGCGGGAACAATGTTCTGACGTGACTGGAGAACTCTCACTTACTTGTCTACTTCTATCACTTACCAATCTCTTTTTATTACTCATGCTTCCTGCGTCGTGCCGTGCCTCTTTTTAGTCAATCCGTATAACTTTACAATAATTACAAAACATCTATCATCAAACAGTCATGTATGATTCGCAGTGGAACAAATTAACATCAGGTCATTTAACACTCGTGTTATTTTACTCTGATTCGCAGTCAGCTTGGGCTGAAGGAATACTTATGTTCAATTTCAATTTCCACTGGTCGCAAGGGGTTATAAACTAGGAAGTTTGTAGTTTAACTTGACAACTGTTGGTAATCGAGGAGAGGATGACGTGGTGGCGATACTTGGCCAAGTCCTTGGCATGGACGAAACCATTATCGATAGCAGTAGCCTTTGTACTTTAAGGCTTTGCTTAAGCTGAAGTATCAGAGGCGTGATCTTCGGCCAGGAGCGCGATTCACGGTTAGCGGATTTCGATTTGGTCACCAGAGACTACTACTACTAACGGGAGATTCACCTTTCTCGCCCACTGATCCCCGTGATTCAGTCGGAAAGAGATTCCAGCGTCCGAAGAAATGCTTCAAACCCTCGAGGAGTAAGTAGGTTCTTCTGGGACTTGCAGTAAATCCAGTTATCTGGGAAGAAATGGCTTCAGATATTCGTAAGATATTGTCTATAAAAACTTAGTCTTGTATTAGCCGTGATTGGCCAATTGACCAAGGTACTTACAGCAGTTCATAAGTACTTTTTGTTCTTGAGTTCCTCCATAACTTCCGATCTTGACTTTTTCTTTGTTACTGCAGTAGCAACTGGAAAGAAATAGTGTCCTGTTTTATTATGTCATCAAGATAGAACAGCAGAAATGACAGTATTAGGAGTTAAATAGATACAAAATTAGTGAAGTCACATCGCGTAAATCACATCGCAGGAGATATACATTTTCTGTTCTAATATTCTAATATAGACCCCTTAGAAACCTATGGTGGGTTTCACAAAGATTAACAAGTGTTTTGACGGGATCCCAAAAATCCGGACAATAGGGGTCTTGTAGATATCTGGTCTTCACCAGACTCCTTAAACATTGTTACTATTAAAATTTGGAAACAGACTAACGTCACTGGTAATCATCTGGGAAGTAAGTTCAGAAATGGACTTGTTGGAGAAATGTGTATTTACCGCTATAGCCGACGTGATATCTACTTTGACAAAATTTGATCAAAACTTCCTTCTTTGTTTCTGCCAGATTTTCAGTTTCGATTCGATTCTTGGCGAATTAATTGTCTGGCAAAAAAATAAAGCTCAAAAAACAATTAAGCATGTTTCCTTACCCCTACATCAAACCTCTAATCAACTTCAGATAAGTTTTACTATTAACAAATTTTCCGATTTTGGTCGGATTCCGGGCGAACTACTTATCCGGAGAGAAAATAATTTTCATATTCGGATTAAGCATGTCTCGTTATCCCTCAGTCGAACCTCTAATCAATTTCAGAGTAAACTTCTACTTTTTACAAATTTCTGTTTTTTGCCGGATTCCAGGTCAACTACTTGTCCGCGACAAAAATAATTTTTAACTAATGAAATAGTCGATTAAGGGGTAAGAAGACATGATGAATCCGAATATGAAAATTATTTTCTCACCGGACAACTAGTTCACCAGGTATCCGGCCAAAACCGGAAATTTAGCATGAAGTTTTAAACTACAATGATCTAGTCGATATACGGTGAGGAGACATGCTGTTGCAGCTTTCAAACATAGTCAAGATAAATAAAAGTGTATGCGATCAGTTCACTTATCTCCAAAGTCCCAATTGGTTCAAAAAGGCAGAATGCAAACCTCATAAAATGTGTCAACCAGTTTTCGAAAAAAAAAACTGGCAAGCTGCACCGTGCTTTTCCTCTGTTTAGTATCCTGCGAGTGGTCGGCAACTACCATAATTCGAGTCCACCATTTCATTCCTCATTTTAGTACTCTAACTATGTTAATTGCCTGTCCCTGAGAAAATACCAAAACGAAGAAAGAAATGGTAGACCTAAATATGTTAGTTGCCGATCCCTCAACGTGCCTTTCCTTTCCTTTCCTTTCCTACTTGTTCCCCTTGAGTGGGTCTCTGATTAGCGTCTTTACCCTGAAGAGAACCTTTGCCAAGAAGGTCCGAAATATCGCTAGAAATAGTCTAAGCTGACTTGTCCGTTCAGCTTAGTATAAATAATATTCCGCAGTTGTTTGGGAGGAATGCATATAAATATTGGGTGGCTTTCTTTTATCCCCCTTCGCAGTCATAACTAAGCTACCACCAACTACACATCGTAGGTCGGAGTAGGACTATTTACTATTAAAGAAGGAATGTCACTTTCGCCTCGAACAGATTTTTCGGCTCGGTCACTTTCGGCTCGAACAGATTTCAATAAAAATAAGAAAGTAAGTATTTCATTTATAACCCGCCATTCTGAACAAGACCAAAGGTCTCGATGGGATCCCAAAAGTTCAAATTTGATCCAGACAATTGGCTCTTGTCTTCGCCAGATCCAGTCTTCGCCAGACTCCTTGAACACTTTTACCATTAAAACTTAGATAAAGATTAAGGCAAAATAGCTAATCATATGAGAAAACCAAGTTCAGATATGGATTCAGCATGTGTGTTTACCCCTTTAAGTCATATCTATTTTGACGAAGCAGATCGAAGCTTCCTGCCTTATACTTCTGCCAATTTTCCGGTTTCGGCGGAATTCCAGAACTACTTGTCCGGCGAAAAAATAAAGCTTAAAAACGAATTCAGCATGTATCCAACCTCTAATCAACTTCCAATTAAACTTTTACTTTTAACAAATTTTCCGGTTTCAGCCGGATTCCGAGCGATCTATACGTCCGGTGAGAAAATGGTTGTCATATGCGAATTCAGCATGTCTACTTACCCGCAAATCGAACATCTTATCAAATTTAAATAGAACTTTTACTTTAAACAAATTCTCCGGTGGCCGGATTCCGGCCGAACTACTTGTCCGACGAGAAAATAATTTTCATATTCGGACTCCAATCAACTTCATATTACTTTTCAAAAATATTCCGGTTTTCACCGGATTCTGGGTGAACTATTTGTCCGGCGAAAAAATTAATTTCGTATTCGGATTCAGCATGTCTCCTTACCCCTAATTCGACTATTTCATTAGCTTTAAAAAAATATTTGTTGTTCCATTTAATTTTAAACCCTTCCCCCACCCCTAAATATAGAGCTACATAGCCCATCTTCGAACTTGACCTTTTCTTTGACCTACAGAGTTCGCATGCCAAGTTTGATCAAAATATCTCAGCCTCTTCGAGAGTTATCGTCGAACAGACGGACGGACGGACGGACAACTTTACGATTTCATAGTTATCCCTCCACTTACGTTTTGGGATCCCAAAAAGCGGAGCAAATGAAAGAAAATAAATAAAACACAGAAACACACAGAAAAATACACTTAATCTTCAATCTTCGGCCAGGAAGCAGTGGTAAATCGTAAGATTTTTAGATATATTGCAGTCAAACATGAGGAGGGTTCTTGCGAGTTGGAACAATCGGAATTACTTTCCAACGGATGTCGCACTGCTTCGGAAAGTTGTCGAACTTCCCGACTGGTTTTCGCGCTTTGGAGAGCAAAGCAGGTTTCTCGGAAGCGATTCCAAGAAGTTAGTGGAAAGCTCGGCGGAAGCTTCCACGGAAAGTTGAATGTTTCGGCGGGAATTTTAAAAGTGTGGAAGAAAAAGGTCAATTGCGTTACTAACAAATGGAAAAAAAAACACTGCAAGCGTCATCAAGGGTTACTTCATTGGAACAAAGTAGATCAAAGGAATATCCGTTGAATTCCAGGAATCCGATCCCGTCCGATCCCGGACGGTTTCCGATTGTAGACTAAAAGTTCAACTGGGTTATTCGAAAATTGTTGCTAACAGGGGGAAATACAATCGGAAATCTCTTGGCAAACTATACTCTTCCTTCTGTGACCATTCTATTCTTTCATCTGGTGTCTATCCTGTTTTAAAGAAAAGGATATTAAAGCTATGCGATCCTCTTATTTTCGTTTTTGTAAATTTCTTCTTTTTCTCCCTCCTTGGCAAAGAAATTCAAAAATTATTAGTAATTACTCGCTACCGGATATCACGGAGAAACTGTCTGTCCTCCACAGAAAACTGTCCGAAACGGCGTACGCGCGTCTGTCGCCCTCTCATGGGCTTATTCGTCTGTTTGACTCTTAAGTTGATTTTGTTTGTATGTGTAGTGTTTTGCCTAATTATGTCTTCATATATTCTTTTGTACTCCACTGTTTTCGTCGTGTACGATAAGTCATCCTAACACTTTCAACGGGATTTAAAATGGCCAGTGACAAATGACTATACTACCAGATAAACACGGTAAGAACTATTAAAGGAACGAACAAAGTGCGACACAAATGAGTTATCATATCTTTCAGTTGCATCCGCTGGATAATTTGTTTTTATTTTGTTCAACATATTCAGGCAACATTGATCTGTGAAGTTCAGAATTTAGACATTTGTGAACAAAACTTGTTGTTAAAGTTCAATGGGCACATCAAACTACCCCAATCCCACTCTGTAACAACCTAGGAACAATGCTTACACCCTAGCTCAACAGCTTTTTCAACAGTTTCCTCTCTGTGATATTTAAAGCGTAGTTTTTTGGGCCAGTACATGCTCAATTTACTAGCTTGGACAAAGATAAAAGTGATGTTTCTTATAACACTTAGTAGATCTTTATTTTATGTATAAATCAGCTTGTCTTATTCAGATTTGAATAGGCTATTTTTTTTTAATGATTTTAGTGGCTATGTTATTTTTTATAAACTTATTGCATATTCTGGTACATTTTATAAAGCAAGTTAATCAAGCTTCACAAAACTATTCCACAAAGAAAAAAATTTAATAGGCATTTAAAACATTGACTTCACTAGAACAATCAGGTAAACTGCATATGCGGCTTGACTTATTGGTGACATCTTAAATATATCCTTTTCTATCAAGCATTGCTGGGAGTTTTTGAATTTCTTGCCACGAAATCCCAGCTCCTAAGATTTGGATTGCCGAAATGCCAGAGAGGTAAAGACAAGGGAGAACAAGAAAACGGCCGAGTTTCGTAGCGTCTTCTAAAGGAAGTCGGAAATGTTTATTTGGGAAGCATTTCATACAAAATAAAGCATTAGAAGTGTCCATTGTGCTTTAAATGGTGTCTACGTTGCTCAAGGCAAGGGAGACCGAGACTTGAAAGGCTCTATTCATAACTAACGTACACTGGGCCCAGGATAATCTTAATTGCTCTTTTCTGGATTCGCTCCAGTCTACTGGATTGCTCCTTAGTCTAGAATCTCGCGAAGAGCCTCCCATGATTCGCCGTCAGCTTGGGCCGAACCAGAGCAAAATAACTATAGAGAGTAATGCGTGAACTCTGAAAAAGTGACACACAGTCAAATCGCAGCGACACTAGCTCCGCTAGAGGACACGAACATCCTTACTGACGCTCAACCAGTTGTTAACGAGCGTTGCGCTGGCTCTGACCCAATCCTCGATGTTTGCACCTCATCTTAGACTTGCTAGAATTTTCTACGTCCGCCACTGCACACACGAACAAAGCGAGCTGGGCGGCGCTGCGACGGAGGCCCATTTTTGATGCAGGGGATAGGTCTTCTCATTACTCTCTAGAGTTATTTTGCTCTGCGCCGAAGACTACTTAGCTCCAAAATAGACGAAATAAAATAAGGATCCTTGACCTACTTCGTTCCTTCGCATTGCACACGACCGTAGCTTCCATCTGCGTCGCAAGATTCTCTGTTGAAGTTTATGCCGGGGACACCTCGCTTGTCTAAGAGCTCTTCAAGTTTGGCAAGTGCGTAGTTGATACTCTCACATCGTCTGAGATACTTCGATCCAAATTTGTCTGCTTTATCTAAAAAATAAGAGCAAAGGCTTCAGTGTGATTTCAAACCTGGCTAATGTCAGGTAGGTTAGGTAAGGTAAAATTTTATTGACAACTGTGAGACTCAAATTGCGAAAAAGCGACAGACATGCCAGTGGCATAAGGAAATGACTCGTTAATTCTGACATTTAAAAACAAAAAAATTAATTAAACTAAGATGTTATAGATAAAAACAAACTAATGACATCAGCACGAGAATTTTAGTACAAGATAATTAACAACTAAACAAACACAAATACAAATACCAACCCGGGAATTTTAGCGCAACATATATCGAAAAAAAAGAGAAAAAAGCTTGTGGCAGCAGTCTTATCGTTCTCCAATAATGAGCAAAAGTTAATCAGAACAACAAAAATATGTGAAGATGAAATCTATAAAAGGGACTTAAATCGTAAATATTCCTTCAGCCCAAGCTGACCTTGCCAAGAAGGGCCGAAATATAGCTCCAATAAAATTCAACTGACGTATCCGTTTTGCACCATCAGATATGACTTAAATCGTGATAAATAAACCTAAAATAATTCAGAATTAAATTGATATATCTCGAACTGGCTGAGGCTCATGGAGAAACCAAAGATTTAATATTATGGGGTGAGGCAGTTGAGACGATAACAATATCAAGTAGTGAACTATAAAGAGCAGATACAAATCTTCCTTGGAGAGATTTGAATCTGCGACGTTTGGCTTCTTTTGCCAACGATTTAACCACTGGGCCATCGAGCCTGACCCACGAACCTGTTGGAGCTATACCGTTGACCTGTAAGGATAATTCCCCTTCTTAAGGATGCCCGTTCCCAAACACATAAGCTAAGATCCATCCAGGTTATTTAATTATTTTACAACAAACCTCCCTTTCCAAGATTTATTTTCATGTCTTTTCCGGTGGATATTGATAATAGTTCTTCCACCCACCAATACAAATCACTCAAGTTTAAGGACCAATTCACACGGTCAAAGAGTCAATGACGTAAGATCCCTTAGAACAAAACCACCATCACAACAAGACTTCAACCAGCCAATCAGGAGTTTGTCTTTATGAAGGGCAAACTGAACGACGCGACCCAGCCGAAAGAAATTCGGGTGCGATTCGGGGAGTTTTATTTTAGCCTAAATTTATACGGTAATTTTTGTCATTGTTTTGTCAACTGACAGGGAAGGGGTTGCTTAAAAGAGGAAATGAAACTGAAGGGCATGGCACAGGAGGAACGAGTAAAAAAAAGAGACACATGTACCAAAAAGGATACGAAGGAACAGGGGTCCTGCCCCTGCAACGGCAATCCATGATATGTGAACTAATTGAGCGTGTTCCACTCTTCTAACAATAGTAACTATTAGTTACTATTTCCGTTCCAACCTCACCAAAAGTTACTACGCTGACCGTTCCAACCTTCTCTAAACAATAGCTAGGGAGTGTAGTAACTACGGATCTCTGTAACATTATTGGTCGGATTCGCCCGTTGCATGATACTCTGCTGGAAAATAGGAAAATCGTTCCAGCCTTGACGGCAAAAAGCCAGAATTTGTGACGTTATGTGTAGTAACCACGGTAAGTAGTATGGAACACGCTCACTGTCTTCCCACTAAAGCTTCTTTAAATGCCCCACTCAAAGAGTCTAAGATCTGGTAGCTCAATATATGTCTAAAGATAAAGATAGGGATTTATGTGCCCGCTTGACACCCTCTTGTGGTGGGAACGTCTTCGTTACTCCAGCCGGAGCACCATGTGTTTCTCAATTATGTAGTTCAGTGTTCTTTCGTCCAGCAGTCTGGACAGTGCCTTACGGAATACAATCCATCTTCACTCTCACTTTGATGTTCACTGATATTTGTCGTCATCGCATGAATGCACACAAAAGATCCGAAGCATTGGTTTAAGGCATATTCTCGCCGTTCCCCGAGGACTCCACTTGAGGAGTCTCCGCTTTTTTGTTGTCCCGACTCACTCCCCGTATTCTCGCGAGTCCCCACGGACGGGGAATGCTCCGATTATCATCACCATCATCAAAAAGGACTCCCTTTCAGATTTGGAGGGGAATCAACTTTTGCTGGTGTTGTTGCGATGTAAAATTGATTAAAACAATCATAGTAAACGAAACCAAAAATAAAGTGGATCTAGACTAATACCGTAATAACCTACCTCATATATTAATAACTAGCAACGGTCTTAACTCGATTATCAAGAAGTGCGGTCGCTGGCTCCGGTAAAATGCAACAATTTTTTTCTGTAAAGGATATTTAGAGAGGCGAGCGGGCAGCGAGCCGCTTTCACGCGTTTACATTTAACTCGCATGTCTAGGGAAATTTCTTAAGTACTTGCAGTCAAAACTGCTGTCTTAAGATTTTCCAGTTTGTTATATATTTGCATTTGAGGGGTATTGGTACCGGGGGGTGGGGGTCACCGGGGTGGTGAAGGGGAGGGGGGGGGGGGGGTAAAACCCTCGGTTTCACCCCTAGTCGTGTGAGGGTATATATCTCGAGAAGAAACATGCCGCATCGTAACGTGAGATTCACTGTCTATACTCACAGCAGGGTAGCAGACGTGCAAATTCCTCATTTACAGCATGGCTGTAGGTTTTAGTTGTCAGCGGGTCAACGCACCAGCAGACTCCACTGTCGCATTGTAACTCTTCATAGTTCCCCATGTAGTCGCAGTGCAATGTCACATCTTTTCTTCCAGCTTCTTGCAGCTCCACAACTTTCCGTGAACAAGCTGTGAAATAATCATCGGAATGAAAATGGGTTGCACACTTTCCGGTTAGAGGTCGAGAGAGAGAAGTGAACTGAATTTGGGAGTATTTTACAACCAAGACATTCAACTTTTTTTCCAAAACTGAGAAAGTTCCGAGTCACGTTGGCTCCTCCCCTGGGAGGAGTCAAGTAGTTACAAATGACAGGTTCACCGCCTTGGGGAGGAGCCAACTTGATCATGGTTTCTGCGACCGAGCTGCCAGGAAAAGGGGGTCCTGCATCGCTTTGAGGAGCCCCCATTATCTATCGCTCGCTCTTTTGGAGAGTGAGTGGTCCAAACACTGTGATGATTTTAGCTTCATTACTGTCGAGTACCCCACTGTGGAGCTCAGGATTGAAGTGGCGGAGCAGTATTGCTTTCCTATTTGTTCAACCAGCAAACGACGTCGCTGATCCTTTGTGCTACCTTGTACCCTGCATTATTTTGATTACGAGTTCCAGTGTATGACTAGCCCCTGGTCATTCGCAAGAGTGATAAGAGCCTTAGGAGACCAACTTTACATCCCTACAAACGTGACGAGGGAGAGACCATTTTGAGAGCTGGGATCTAGCCTACGGTGCCGAGGAAAGATGCGTTGCCAGTAAGTGATCTGCACTGCAATTCGTACGGTTTATTTAACTAGCTTCGGTCAGATATCTTTTACAATAGGTCAAATAACTTTCTGTCGGAACAGAGACGACACACCATACTGCCAATAAGACAACGGTTTTCATATCCAACTATTGTCTGTCAGAATGCTGTCGGGACACAGCTACGTATCGGCAAACGAACTAGGGCTAGACAAGTAGGTCAGAGTTCGTAACTACAGAGCCTAAAAGAAGGCACGTTAAAAGATTGTTCTTGTCCCTCACTGTGAAGCCTGAAAGGGGCTCTTGCCTCGTTTTAGTACTCCTGCCTCTTACTCTACGCCATGCCATGCAGTGCCTCTGTTTAGAAGATCCCGATGAGGTACGAACTATATAGGGTCGGTGGAGATAGGTCCTAGGTGAGCTGCGAAGGTGGACAAGACCAAAGGTTTCGATGGGGTCCCCAAAATTCAATATCTGATCCATACAACTGGGTCCTGTCTTCGCCAGATCCAGTCTTCACCAGACTCCTTGAACATTTTTACTATAAAAATTCAGAAACAGATTAAGGCCAAATAGCGGAGAAAACCAAGTTCATATATGGATTGAACATGTGTGTTAACCCCTATAAGTCGTATCTGTTTTGACGAAAACTTCCTGGCACTTTGGCCAATTTCCCGGTTTCGGCCGAACTCCGGAACTACTTGCCCGGCGAAAAAAGAAAGCTCAAAAACGAACTCAGGGTATCTTCTTTCCCCAATAATGAACATCTAATCAACTTCAAATAAAAATTTAACTTATAACAAATTCTCCGACTCCAGCCGGATTCCGGTCGAAGTATATATCCGGGTAAAAACTTTAACTTTTAACAATTTTCCGGTTTGGGCCGGATTCCGGGCGAACTACATGTCCGGGTAGAAAATTATTTTCACATAAGTGTTCAGCATGTCTTCTTGCCCGAAATCGAAGATCTGATCAACTAAAAATTAAAACTTTTAATTTTAACAAACTTTTCGGTTTGGGCCGGATTCCGGGCGAACTACCTGTCCGTCGAGAAAATGGTTTTCACCATCGTGTTCCTACCCCCAAATCGAACATTTAATCAACTTCAAATAAAACTTTTACTTTTAACAAACTTTCCGGTTTTGGCCGGATTCCGGACGAACTACTTTTCTGATGACAAAATGGTTTTCACCATCGTGTTCAGCATGTCTTCCCCCATAATATTAGCTGTTTCAAAATATTTTGTTTGCTCCTTAATTTTAACCCCACCCCTAAATGTAGGGCTACAAAGCCCATCTACGAACTTGACTGGTCCGATGATCCAACGAATTCTCACACAAAGTTTCATCAAAATATCTCGTTTCCTTCGAGAGTTATCGTGCTTACAGACGGACGGACGGACGGACAGACGGACAACTTTTGCGATGTCATAGATATCCCTCCACTTACGTTTTGGGATCCAAAAAAACAGAGCAACAACATGGATTCATCCTATCTGTCCGTCCGTCCGTCCGTCTGTCAGCACGATAACTCTCGAAGTGAATGAGGTATTTTGATGAAACCTGGTGTTAGGAGAAAGGTCAAGTTCGTAGATGGGCCCGATAGCTTCATATTTAGGAGAGGGGTAGGGGTTTCAAATTGAGGGGCGAAAAAAATATTTTTTAAAAGCTTATAAGATAGTTGATTACGGAGTAAGACGACATGCTGAACACGAATATGAAAACCATTTTCTTGCCAGACAAGTAGTTCACTCGGAATCCGGCTAAAACCGGAAAGTTTGTCAAAAGTAAAAGTTTTATCTGAAGTTAATTAGATATCCGATTTAGGGGTAAGGAAACGTGCTGAATCCAAATATGAAAATAATTTTCTCGTAGGACCAGTAGATCGGCTGGAATCCGGCCAAAACCGGAAAATTTGTCAAAAAGAAAAGATTAATCTTTTAATTGATTAGAGGTTCGATTTAAAGATAGTGAAACGTGCTGAATCCGAATATGAAAATTATTTTGTCGCCGGACAAGTAGATCGCCCGGAATCCGGCCATAACCGGAAAATCTGTTGTTTATACGAATTTCATTAGGTGTTCGATTTACGGGTAAGAAGGCATGCTGAATTCGTGTATGAAAATCATTATATACCTGGACACATTTCACCACGAATCCTGCTGAAATCGGAAAATTTGTTAAAAGTTGAAGTTTGTGTGAAGTTGATCATGGAGATATGGATGGTATGGAGATACGCTGAATCTGTTTTTGAACTTCAATTTTTTCAAGACAAGTAGTTCGCCCGGTATCCGGCTGAAACCGGACATTTGGCAGATGTAAGGCAGGAACTTTCGTCAAAGTAGACATGACGCAGGCTATAGGGAATACTCACATGCTGAATCCATATTTGAACTTCGTCTTCTCCGATGATTACCACTGGACCGCCAGAAGACCGATTGTCTGTAAATATTAATTTTTTGGGATCCCATCGAAACATTTGGTCTTGTTTTGTAAGAGTGGCCAAGAATCCAGAGATGATGCCTACCTCTACTAAGGGAACACCCCAAAATCTTTTCTGCCCCTCTTAGTCCACCCTGTGTCATTCAGTCGTAAGCTCCGCACTAGGTTGTCGTTACGAATGGTGACATCTAATTGAAAGATGCAAAAAAAGGGCTGGGGAAACGGTAAGCTAGGAATCTCTTTGTTGCGGCCTTGTTTAAAAAAAACATGAGACGACGTGAAAAAACTCACCGCAGTTCATCAATTTTCTTTCCAAATAAGCAGCGGAACCGAATATCCTCTTATTCTTCTTGTCGACACAGTAACATCGGCTTGACTCGGTTTTATCTAGACACTGGCGAGGGGAATAAGTACCGTCAGAGTCGCAGGAGACAGTTCTGTTTGTTTTTCTCCAGTCGAAACAGTTCAGTGGTTTGATGTCCGGATCTGAAATAGTCGGGAGATGTAAGAGTTGCGTTTTTGCAGATACCATGGTATCTAATACCACGGCATAAAGGTGTTTTGCAGTTATCGTGGTATCTGATACCACGGTCAAAAGGCGTTCTTGCAGTTATCGTGGTGTCTGGCCAGTTATCGTGGTATCTGATATTCAGATACTACTGTCCGGCCGTGGTAACATATCGTGGTATTTGAAAAAGTCATCTCACTTTCATCATTCTTTTGTCAAATTGGTGGGAATGAAGTTTGGACCTTTGTCATATGACTGAATATCAGAATTTCTTTTGGGTGACCTGGAAAGTGCAATTTCGGCAATTGTCGTTTTTGCAGAGCAACCATATATCAGATACCACGGTAACTATAAAAACGACTAATTGCAGATTCAGTTACCGTGGAAACTTATATCATGGTATCTGCAAAAAAGCAACTAATTTCTTTTTGTCTCAGCAGATGATTCCTTTATAAGTCGCAACGTTGCGTGCACGAGTAAGGCTTGCGAGTGGTTAGTACAATTAAAGCTTGAATAAGCCAAATCCGAATGGAGCTGGAGCAAATCGAATACTTAAAGCACACCTCACACTATTTGCTATTTATGCTCCTCTATTCTAAACTAGTTGAATGCTTTATAACCAAGCTCTGCTTTGCAACAAACTACCGACGGCTTTGGCAGTTTTAAGCCTTTCTCCATGCCTATTCACTTCTAGCAAAACCAGTGAAAAATTTACGTAGCCGGTTTTCGTGACGAGCGCAAGTGCGAACTAATTGAGTTGTAGTTAGTGAGGTTAGAATAAACCGTATTTAATTTGGGTACCCGGATTTAGGAATAGATAGAGCTATTACGGAAGTAGGTTGCGTTAAGTACAACGGGTCCTTTAAGTATAGGGAATAATAATTCTTTGAAACTACTAGAGACGGTAGAAAAGCTTCGACGCTACCGTGTTACTATATACATTATGCCCGCTCATCCTTTTGCTAAGCCAGGACCTTCATATTTCTGCTGTTGACCACTTTTATGTAAAGGGGAGAGGGGCGCTCGTCATATAATCGCAAGCAATGGTGGAAAATAACCTATCCTAACAAATATTTACTCTCAGAACTGAGAATATAAAGAACAAGACAGAATAAGCTCTCCCTCTTATTCCTGAAAATAAGGGAGAGGGAGGGGAACTCTACCTGGAATTCGTGGTTCACAGAACTTGTTGGTAGAACACGCATAGCCAGCTTGACATTTTGTTCCTTGAATCACAAGGAGCGGAGACCCGACGGCCTGGTTTCCGGACTTCTGCCTCTTGCCGGAAACCGTAGGGTCCTTTCGTTGTTCCACGTCCCCGTTGTAAAAGTCTTCCCCAGACTCGGTACATCTGATATTCTTTTCTAAACAGAATAATGTATTTATTTATTTATTGCCAGTCATAACCCGCGGCAGAAGGACTGATTCCAAAAAACAAGAGCTGTAAGCTCATTTATTCAAACAATGTTTACAACGGATACGTCAGCTATGATTCTTCATCAGCGATATTTCGGCCCTTCTTGGCAAGGGTCCTCGTCAGGCTGTCAATGTCAATCCTCTGGTTCAACTTCGTGGAAGGAAACAAACCTGTAATAAATAACTGAAGCTTCTACCGACTATAAATATCTTATTAAAGTAAATTATCTTGAAATGCCACTATAATGAAAAAACTAGTCCTGAAATTTAATTTTTGACAACGACGCTATATGATTCTTACCAGCCAGAGTATGTGAAACGCGGAGTAGTTATCTCACTAGTCGACCGAGCCATAAGAATTTGCGACAAAAATCTCCTAGATGACGAACTTTGCCACATTCGGGACGTCCTGTTTGGAAACAAATACCCGTTCTACTGGTTGAACAGATCATCAGAAGACGACTGAAGCTGCATTCATCCCCCAAAGATCCTGTAAGTTCTACTAGTAATGGTGAGGCAGAAGAAAAAAATGCCCGCGTTTACCTTCCGTACGTCCGCGGAGTAACCGAAAAATTGCCCAAAAGTTTGAAAAAATACAACATCCAAGTCTCCAAATAATCCAACCCAAAATAATTTGCTGTCCTACCTAAACTCCGGAAAAGATAAAGTCCCAAATCAATACCAAAGAGGCATTTATTCAATACCTTGTGATTGCGGAAACCGTTACGTAGGAAGGACAGAGAGAACTTTCGGAAAACGACTTGCAGAGCATGAGCAAGAAATTGACCACGCCCTCTCCAACGGACACCGTCATAACTATACTTTCAAATCTGCACTTACAGAGCATATTTTCGAAAACCCATCCCATTCAGTATATTTTGAAAAAGCCCAAATTCTTGCAACGTGCACCGGACTCCATCAAACCATTCGAGAAGCCATTGAGATAAAGAAAAACCGAGCAGGCATTAACCGAGATACAGGCGAGTACTCCCTACCGGAAACGTGGAACGGGGTTATTAGGGGAAGAAAATTTAAGCCTCAGTCCCTTATTAACAACAAAACCGAAGTCGATCAAAATGCAGAAAAAATATTTCCTGCCGTCGCCCCAATCGTGCAGCAAAAACAGCAGCTGTGTCAAAAATTAAATCTCAGCACTAGTTTTTCCGTGCAGTGATTATTCAAAGTAATAGATACAGGCAAGTACTGATAATAGAACGTAGAACGAGGTCATTAATAAAATAATATTTAAGTTTTCAGCCCCTTATTAATAAAAAAAAACGAAGTTGATCAAAATGCAGAAAAAACCCTTTCCTGTCATCGCCCCAATCGTGCAGCAAAAACAGCGTCGTTGTCAAAAGTTGAATTTCAGGACTAGTTTTTTCATTATAGTGGCATTTGAAGATAATTTACTTTAATAAGATATTTATAGTCGGTAGAAGCTTCAGTTATTTATTACAGGCAGGGTTGCCACCTGTAGCACGAAAGTGCTAAATGTAGCACTATTTCATCATGTGTAGCACTGTAGCACGTGCTACATTGAATGTAGCACTTTTTGTCTTACATGACCAAATTGTAGCACTTTCGGGAATAGTAAGGAATACTGTAAGATTTTCGTGTGCAGAAATGCGAAGAAATATCCCGTGGGGGTTACCCTTTGCACCGACCGGTTTAAAGGAATCGTCATTGTCCAATAAAATGTTTTGTTTATAGAAACTTCAAGTTTCGTCTCGGCAAAACAAAGTAGTTCAAGTTCCATAGTCTCTGTAGGGAAATGCATCACGAAAACAGAGCTTTTGTCCGCTGCAAACTCCTCACACGAGCAAAAAAAAAAGAGAAATGAGTAGCAAGCAAAACCGCGGCTAACCCTTGCTATCGCATTTGGATCTTCCTTCGGAAATTATAAAAATGGATTTCTTTTTAGACCAAAATTCTTAACATTTTTTATGCACGACAATAATCTAAATACACTTAAATACGGGCCGAGCGCGTGACACGCGCCAAAAAATTCCGACGGTAGCACCGATTATCGTTGTTCAGCACGAAGATTTGGGATTTTCCCATTCAGCGCTCTTAGCGGATTAAAGTCGGATTAGCTCAGGATACATCAGGATACACTCAGGACAAAATAATCTAAATACACTTAAATACGGACCGTGCGCGTGTCGCGGCGACAGCCGCGACACGCGCAAAGAAAATTTCGACTGTAGCACCGAAAATCTCTGTGTAGCACGGAAATTCGGGCAATTGTAGCACTCTCGCAACTGACCGTGGTGGCAACCCTGACTACAGGTTTGTTTCATTCCCCGAAGTTGAACCAGAGGATTGACATTGACAGCCTGACGAGGACCCTTGCCAAGAAGGGCCGAAATATTTCGACAGCCTGACGAGGACCCTTGCCAAGAAGGGCCGAAATATCGCTGATGAAAAATCATAGCTGACGTATCCGTTGTAAACATTGTTTGAATAACTGTTTCAAAGTCAGCTTGGGCTCAAAGAATATTTATGTAAGCTCATATGGCACTTGCAAAGGTAGGTTGCGTGGGTATCAGCAAAGATTTGCTCTGTCAAGTCGGATGGCGATTCCCGGACCCCCCTTCAACTGTTTCGAAGTATATGATAAGTACGTTCCTAAAGTTCCGTCCACATACAAGTTTCGTCATCCTAGCCTATCTGCAAGTAACTTAAATCGCATGCCACAAGATTCCCAACCCCCGCCAAGATTCAATCGCTAGTAGAAGATCTAGGACTCCGAATCGAAGTTATCATGCCCCGGTACCCCACCCCCACGACTCCACCCACATGCACTGCCCGGATATGGTCCAATTCTATAAATAATGAACATTGGGCCTCGGTTTCTTTCTCCCCGTCCCGATCCGTGTGCTCTAGGCGTGCCACAAAATCTTCAGTGCCATCCTCAGCCGCGATTTGCGAATTTAGACCCTAGCGGGGGTTAATATAAAACACTTGACACGCGGGCCCTTGTCAACTATTAATTTACATTCAGACTGACCACCCATAGAAAGTCTTGCATTCCTCAAGTTTCGGATTCCCCCTCACTCCGCTCCCCTCAGGGTAGTCGGATCCGGGAAGTGAAAAATTATAAGTCAATCTGATCGGGTCCCTAATACGCCAGCCTATGGGCGTAGTCTTTTTTCTGGGGGGGGGGGGGTATTAGCGTTGGCATTCCAACAGCGGTGAAATTGCGTCGCAGCTTCAGGCAGACTTGAATATTTCGTCTTATGAATTCTTGGTGCCACCAAGTAACAAAATTGTACCTGACAATTTTGCGACAGTAGCCACGAAAAAGAGAGTGGGAGACAGAGGGGTCTTGTTAAAATTTACTCACCAACTACGCGTCTAACGCAGACAGGGCAACAATTGGAAGGAGGACCGCCAGTTACTTGATATTCCGAATCATTTGGACAGTCACTTGGAGAGAAATCGGTAAGGCATGAAACTTTACGACAGTCTTGTGCACTAACAAAAACAAAACCAAACTGAAGTACTGTTAACAAACAAAGTACTCGAAACAACATATTTCATTTGATCAAGGAGAATAAATGCCATTTTGTGAGATTTTCCGTTATCTTTCTGGTCTGACGTCAAGGCTCCGATGACTAAGACTCTATTGTGATAAGAGATAAGCCAGAGACTAGCTTATCTACCGTGATTATTATACTACCGTTGACGACTCTTATCCTGAATCTATTCTAGTCGTATTCTGAAATCAATATGCTCAATAATTTGCAATGGTTAGCGGAAAGTTTGAATTGACGTGAAAGCATGTTTTGAACTTGTAAACAAATTCATAGCTTAGCTTAAAGTGATTCCGCGCACAATGAATAACTGTAGAGATCAATTGCCTCAACTTCGCTTGGCCTTTCACAAATTCCAAGGTCTGTCAAGTGCTGAAGAGGTTGTACTGTAGTAAACTTTTGTGTGCTCATATAATTAAATTGTTTGCATACACTGTAAAAAAAATCTTGCAATATTTGCTACTGGGATTAATCTCATCTCCACTGACATAAGGTTATCTCTAATTCGGATTAATCGTATACCAGTAGAGATAAGATTAATCTCATTAGCATAAACTGCAGTTACCTTTAACACAACAGTTTAATCCTTACTCAGAGAAACGTTTTACAGCCTAGCCAAAATCTGGGCAGACTAGCTTCTGTATAGCTTAATTGCAAAGGGAGCTCCAGGGAGCCCTCCTTCTGTTTACTTTTTTATTCTATAATAGATTCATTCTTGATTTTCGGCACTGTCTAGAGAATGATGAAGCTGTACACAGGAGGGAACAAAACTTCTGGAAATTCTCATTCTGTGCATGACTTGCAAATCTGGCACACATAATAGGCCTAGGTTGGATCTTTGGAACTGGCTGTACTGCCAGTCTCTGGGGTTTTATACTGTCAGGAATGTGGGAGGTCTCGTACTGTCAAGGAAAAGTAAGTAAGTAATTTATTTCTGAACTGCTATTTGAAAGTGGAGTATGTAAAATAAAATAAAATAATTAAATCAAACACAACAAATACAATATAAAATATTTCATTCATCATCCAGAAAAGAATTTAGACTGTCATGTGCTGGCTGGGCCCTGTTGTCGATGGCTCCAACGTAATTTCCAAAAGTGTGATGATATGTGATGGGTGAAAATAGGTAGGGTCTCTGAGTCTACTTCAAGTAGTTGATCACCTGTACTTAGTAGAAAGTATTGGCCTCACAAAGATGCGAGGCCAAACTTGTCAAGAAGGGAAATTTAGGGGATTTGGAGGTGTTTTGATATTTATTCAATTAATAGATAAAATGGATACGTCAGCTATAGGTCAGCTATACTGCTTTGGCAGCAATATCTTGGTCCGTCTTGGCAAGAGACCTCATCATGTTGTCGAACATCTGGAAATGTTGGGACTAACAAGTTGTCCCTTACGTTCAAGAGCCTGACTAGTAGCCTTGCCAAGAAGGGCTGAGATATCGCTACCGTACTAATGCATCGTAGCTGACATATCCATTTTATCCATTGTTTGAATACATGTTTCCCAGTAGGCTTGATCATAAGGAGGATTTTTATATTATTAAAAAATATAAACCCTTTGATTTGAAGCCCCCTTCCACACCCTAAATATGTGGCTTGAGGGCCAGTCTACCACCTTAACCTGTACAAATTGAACCAAATTATTCTCACACACAGTTTGATTGAAATATATCAACCCCTTCAAGAGATATGGTGCCAACAGAAGGACAGACAGACAGATAGATAGACAAACTTTTAAAAATCATAGGAACCCATCAGTAACTTTCTGGTATCCCAAAAAATCGGACCTTAGTACCAAACCCCCCCCCCCCCCCCCCCCCCTCCTAATGGCAAATATATAGGAAATTATAACATATTCTTTAAAACTTCAGTTTTGACTGCAAGCACTTGAGGATTTTCCCTAGAAATGTGATTAAAGCATACATTCATTCATTTATTTGTACTACATAGACGACATAACAAAAATATAAATCCTTGTTTCTATGAAACTGAAATTTAATAGATTTATTTTTGCTAAAATGTATAATTCCTTTGTAGTTCCACACGTTATTGATTTGGCTCCTTTTTGGAAGCTGTTTTCATGCTCAGATATGAAAGACCTGCGTAAATGTTTTTACAAATATGTAAAGTATCTGCTGAGGGTTCCACCTTGGACAAGTAATAGCAGATTGTCTTCAAAATGTGGAGTAGCAAGACCTCTTTCTGTTATTCAGGAAAAACGAGATCGCTTTAAGCGCAGCCTCAATGCAGCTCAGTAGATGCTTTACTCAGTTTGAATTATGTCAGTATGTGTGGTTTTCTTTTTAAGTTTCGTGTGTTCTTTTTATAGTTTCTGTTGACAGTGATATTCTTTTCTTTCATTTCTTTCTTTATTGTTTTTTTCTCCTTCCTCATTTAACTACTCCGTCTTTTGGTACATTTGTGCATTACGATGGGCAATAAATCTATTATTCTTATTATTAAAATGTGAACACAGCTCGCTGGCCTATATATAGCCTACTTCTCATAAAACTATATCCTGTGTGTGTGGGGGATATGTTGTGGGTTGGTTTTGCCAGGGGGGGGGATCTCTTTTCTTCTTCTTCTTCTTCTGGCTATAGTCGGCGGGATCCACTGACCCTCTGCGACTTCTTCTTTCTAGGGGAGTCACTTCTTATCGCCCCTTACCAACTGCTCGACTTTGGTTGGGACGTGGTCGGACACGGCACGCCAGTCGGACACATCCATGTGCTTATGACGGTTGTCTAAGAACTGGAAGTATCTGGGAGATCTCAGCGAAATATGATGATATTTGGGGTTTGGTGAGAGGAGACTTATAGCTGATTGATTCCTCCCACGGGAGACAAAATCTGCATAGTGGGGTTGCCGACAGCTTACAGCGGTTTTTCGGATACCAAAGTGCAAAGTGGAGGGATACCTATGACTTCGTAAAAGTTGTCCGTCTGTCCGTCCGTCCGTCTGTCAGCACGATAACTCTCGAAGGGAATGAGATATTTGATGAAACTTGGGAGGGAGTTGAAACTAAGGGGCGCACAAAACATTTGTAACTGCTAATGAGAAAGTCGATTTAGGGGTAAGAAGACAGGCTGAAGATGTATACGAAAATAATTTTCTCGCCGGACAAGTAGTTCACTCGGAATCCGGCCTAAACCGGAAAATGTGTTAAAAGTAAAAGTTTAATTTGAAGTTGATTAGATAATCGATTTAGGGTTAAAAATACATGCTAAATCCGTATAAGATAATAGTTTTTTACCCGGACAAATAGTTCGCACGGAATCCGGCTGAAGGCGGAAAATCTGTTAAAAGTAGAAATTTTATGTGAAGTTGATTAGTGGTTCGACTTAGTAGTAAGCAGACATGCTGAATCCGTGTATGAAAATCAATTCTCACAGGACAAATAGTTCTTCCGGAATCCGGCCAAAACCAAACAAATTGTTAAACGTAAAGGTTTTATCTGAAGCTGATAAATGGTCGGTTTAGTCGGAAGAAGACTTGCTGAATCCATATATGACAACCATTTTCACGGACATACAGTTTGCCAGGAATCTGGCTGAAACCTCAAAATTTGTTAAAAGTTACAGTTTTATGTGAAGTTTGTTAGATGTTCGATATAGGGGTAAGGAGATATGCTAAATTTTTCGTTTTTTGTAGGACAAGTAGTAAATTTCGAAAAAGTAAGGCTGGAAGTTCTGATTTTTAATCTGTTTCTGAGTTTAATAGTAGCCTAAAACGCTCCAGGAGTCTGACCGAAAGACTGGATATCTACAAGACCGAATTGTCTGGATCAGATATTTTTGTGTTGGTGATCCCATCGAAACCTTTGGTCTTGTTCTCCTTACTTAGCATCACGGCTGCTGCTCTTAGTCGGTAGTAGGCAACACTGGTTCTTGACTCGAAACGGGATGGTTGTATCTGAGTCAGGTTTTGCAGTATGGTCTTGGTTCTTATTCTAAGCACGTCTCTAAGGGGTCTGGCGCTTTGCTGGTTGGATGAATGGTGGTCGGTGGCCATCTGTGTGACTTTGTCCTCGGATTCGTTCCCTTTCATGCCACAATGGCTTGGTATATGCTGGAACTTCATCTCCACGTTTTGGTGGTTCAGTGATTGTAGTATGTCTCTCGCCTGTTCTAAAATGCCATTTTTTTCTAGAGGGTCATCGTAAAAATGATGTGGAATTGAAGGAGATGCTGGATGAAATACTAAGGGAAAGTCCTTCTTGTTTTGACACTCTTCTTTTCCTTGCTCAAGAATCTGGTGATTACTACCAATCAAAGCCAAATGGTTTTTCTGGTTTTAGTAAGTTCTTTTCTTATTTTATAAGGCCTAGGCTTGTGATATGACTGTCTGCTAAGAATGTTATGATGATTGAATGCTAGGTGATGCTAGACCTATGTACAGCTAGTCCGGATATGACCAGGTATGCATTCGCTTATCTCAGGTATGAATTGCTCTTTCTCATCCCCAATAATATCATCAGTATCATCACCATTAAAGAATGAATAAGTGGTGCCTATTTTTGAAACGTCGCCCATAACATAACTGCCGCCCATGTCCATAACATAAATGCTTTACAGTTGTTATATTTTTCCCTGATTCACCCTTATATGTTGTATTGTTCGTCGATATGGCTTGGTACTTTCCCTTCGGTACGCGAAGGGAATACGCGTGATTCAGGGTAATGATGTCAGAGTTTTTTTGTGAAGTGGGGAACCGGGAGTCCATGAGGTCAGTTTACATGTAGCCTAATGCCTGCAGCTGGATTATACGATTTTTATACGTTGATTTTATATATAAGTATTACAATGAGAGACTTCCGGATTGTTTTGCAGGAATATTTTGTTAGATGTTTACCAACACAATTCGCAGAGGTGTTAAATAGGGTTCTGTCATACGCCACGTAATTATACGCTGCGTTCTGTGACAAGATCGATTGAAGAGTTCCGGATAGAAGATGGTATTGATGTTAGTCATCTGTCTTACGCAGATGACCTACTTCTGATGAGTGATAATTTATAATCCCTACAAGAAGCTATTAATAGAGTGTCGTCTGCTCTTGGCGATATAGATAGGTCTAAGCATAGAGCCCTTCAAGACATAATTTGCCGTTATGAACGAAGAAATACAGCCAATCCGTGTGGTTGACGCGTGTCAGTTGTCCTGAAGGATACGTTCGAGTATCTCGGACTCCGTTATGGGAATTCCATTAAAGCCACTGAAAATTTAGTTATCGCGGCTCTCAAAGAAAAATTGCGGAAGACTTACGGAATGTTAGCACGAACTAAGGCCAATGGGATAAAAATTACGCTTGGCCGTTTATGCAACGCCATGTTCGCGCCCCATGTCTTCTTTCTAGCCCCTCTGTGGAATTCCTTGAATAAAACTGAGCGTAAACAAGTCCGTTCTAATTTTTTCCGGTACTGCAAAGATTTACTGGGAATTCCCATATGGCTCCGAATCTCTTACGTATCACAAAGGTACCGTATTTTTGAAATAAGTGAAAATATGAATGAGCTAAGCAATCGTTTCATCAATCGAAGTAGAAAACTGCACGATTTTCCACTGGCTAGCCTGGTGTAATCATGTGACAAGTTTGTTCTTGTTTTTTTTTTTTTAGTTATCGCAGCGTAATTTTGTCTCGTAGTGTTTTGTGATTTATTTTTTTCTTCTTTTGTTTCTTTACCAGCTCTTCCGACCATTTACCTTGTATTTGTATGGAGGGTTTAAAGAAAATTACAAAATACTTACAATACTCGGATACGAGGAAATATTGAGGCTCCTCGGTTAGTTTGAAGTAGGTCTTCCTTCTCCATAGAGCTTTCAAGCTATGGAATAAGCTCAGTAAAGGTATTAAGGAAATAGGTAATTTAACCAGTTTGTCTGATTTACTTATGGAGTTGCTCGGTAGGTATACATTCGAAACAGAAAGTATTGTGTAATTATCGTTTTATTGTTTTTTCTTGTTTGGAGGTTACGCAAGGTAATGTTTTATGTTAATTCTTGTTTTTTTTTTGTCTCGGTACATGGTCTCCTTCTCCATATTCTCTCTTCTTTTTTTCCTATAAGTTAGCACAGCCTCGCAGGCCTCGCTTTTGTTGTGCTGTTGAAAAAAAGAATGTTTATTTTCAATAAAACTGTTTACTACTACTACTACTACTACTGCTGAACACGGCTTTCCTCGTCAAGTAGCCTACATAGTTAAGGGCACTAAATATGCCAGCAACCCAGAAGGAGACAAGGAGAAGTACTACGAAATAAGAAACTAGAAGAATTGTGGACTAGGGACTGGAAGAATTTGTTCATGATTTCAACAAAGACGCTATAAAACTATATGTGTACATGTTGGTGAGCATAGGAGCGAGAGCTCGGAATTGATTTCGTTCTGCTTAGGAAGAGTCTAGGGGACAGTATGGATCGGGAAACGGTCAGAGTGTATTTTTTTTTTTTTTTTATTCGAATTCCAGAGATCATGATCAGTGGCCGTTCTAGAAGGATTAGTTCATGACGTCAACACACACACTATACAACTGTTTTTGTTCCTTTCTATTTTGGTGAGTATAGGTGTGAGAGCTCGGAATTTCCTGATTTTGTTCTGGGTTCCCGATTAAAAATTTATCTCAAAATAGTTGTATCAAGTTGTACGAAAAAGTAGCATGCAGTACGAACTGATGCTACTACATGCTTCTATGTCAAGGCTACCTACCGTGGTACTGCATGCTACTATTAGCAAGACAGGATACTACTGGGTACTACTGCTTAAGATTGGCCCAGTCTGCGGCCCATGAAATGATAGTACTCGATTACATATCAATACATGCAATTTTTTTGTACACCTATCATACAACCACGTAGGCTACAAATTTTTCATCGGGTAGGAAGAGTCTAGGGGCAGTAGGCTATGGATCTAGAAACTGTCAGAGTGTATCGAATTTCAGAAATCTTGATCAATGACTGTCTGTGATGTACATTTTTCTAGGTGACTTGACCACTGTCAACTACTTTTAGAAAATTATTTTTCTTTCAGTTTTGGAATATTTTCAAAAATGGATAGTTATAAACCCCGACCTCTACAACATCCTTACCCGGGCCATGAAAGAAGAAGCACTGGTCCTTTCATGCGGACAAACCAACAGGAAAATCACTGATCTATTTATGCAGATTTTCAAGATCAAGGAGGAGGATCCTGAAAGCTTTTTCTTCATTATTGAAGATTTGGTGTACAAACTTAATTTTTCAACCGTAAGTTGTAGTTTTGGGTTTTAGTTTCAGCTTTTTTTTTTTACCATATGCTACCGGGGATGATAGTGTGCTAAGTACGATACAAGCTTTTTGATGGGTGTTTTAAGGACTGGGGAAAGGATTCACTCAAATTTTTTTTTTTAGGATCCGTCGATCCTACTACTAATTCATTTCTCATTTCTATAATTTAGGGTTTCACAAGTAATTTTGCCCCCTCCCCCAACATCACTAATGTAGCGTTTACACAGACAAGAAATCCCGTCGAGTAGAAAGGAATTCCGGTCGACTCGAAAGGATTCCTTCATGTAGACGACTAGAAAAAAAGTCTAGCTGGACGGGAATCCTTTCATGATGGAAGGAATTCCGGTCCACTTGAAAGGAATCTTGTCGGCGGTGCTGATAAAAAGACAAAAAAAAGTCTATCTAGCTTTGAGAGCAGCAGTCGTCAGTAGGCTACTGATGTCATAATGCTCTCAAAACATTTTTTTATTGGCTAGTGAATTTATTTTTGTCCGATTTTCTGGTTAGAAGAATTTTTTTTTCCTCTGCATGTAAACATGCACCAAGATCGGATTCTGTTCAAGTTTTCCTGTACTTGTAAACGCTGCAGAAAGCAAATTTTGGATTTGCCATGTTTGACTCCTTTTGAGAGAATCTGACTCCCGATAACGGTTTCCTCGAAGCTCATTGTTCAGGAAGATGAGAACAAACGCTTGCATATGTTAGGACTTTGAATCAGAACCCGTATCTACCGCGCCATCTATCTGCCGCGATATGTAACCGCGTATCTACCGCGTCAAGAAAAAAAAATATGAGAAGAAAGGTTAGAAACTATTGCAATCCAGTTCACTTCAGTGTTCTTTTCCACCTTGTAAGATGTGTACAGCCGTGTAAGTTGTGTACAGAAGAGGTATGCTTATGTGAACGTTGTTGACGTTGGACTTGGCCATTTTCATGCACTTGCTGTGTCTAAAGCCAAAAACCAGTTAGCCAATATACGTAATTAAGCGCGTCTGGAAATCCTGAAAAGGTATTTTGGATCTTCATTCTACCGTTCAGACCAAAACTGCAATGTTCACATTAAGGTAATTGTTCACATAAACATACCTTTACTGTACAAAGAAGGAACATTTATCCCAAAATCAATCAGTCAAATTTATTACCAAATAGCTAAAATATAGAAGAGGTCGTTGAAGTAGTCAAAAAGACATGCAAAATATTCATGAAGACATTGACACAACAGACAATAAATTAACTTTATGAGAAATGACCTGAGGTAATTGCTGGAATAAAACTGTCAAAGAATTTAGTTGAAGAATGAGCAGGATACGGCCCGGAAATATCCGAAATATCCTACCTAGAATGTAATGCATAACTACTTCTTCAGCCGAAACTACTGGGAAATATGTATAAAAAATCACTAGCTAGGATATTACAGCGAAATTTCGTATCTTCTTGGCAAGGGCCCTCTCTGGGCTGTAGCTAACAAACGAACTTGCACTCAGTTGATTGACTGCAAGTTTCGGATCTCACTTCTGTCGGGGAAACGTTTCCAATAACTTCCAGACCCAGAGTAGTTAAAGTTTAACCGAAAAGGTAATGGATATGGCAATCTAGTTACCCTGACTTGACTTAAGTTGGCTTGAAGACCCGCTGAAAATGGGTTACTTCGTTGTTCCGCGATTCACGAGCAATCGATTTTCAAATAGTGGAATTTCTGTGTGATTTATGGTACCTCTGTGCGCTTGTATTTACGAGAAAGATTATAGGATTTTTTTCGTTCAGGCACTAACCAATCTCACCACTTCCCAATGAAAAGCCGCGTTTGTGTTAAGATTAACATTTTCCCGCGTCATAGTAGAATTTACGCCCTGGGGACGGCCACAGATATTCAGAACGTAGTAACTAGAGGAGATAGTGGAAAATTAAAAATCCCTCTGCAGAATTCAAATAATTCAACGTGTTCAACCAAATGACACACAAATAAGTTGGCTTTTCAGTTAAACTTTACAAACGGCGATAATTCGGTCTCAAATTCCAAAAATATCGTAGCCTACTTCGCAGAGTAAATTTACTTGTTTTACTTGTGTTCGGTAATACCCGTTTTTGCTGGGAAGGCTGCAATCTCTCCGTGGGATAATGGAGGGATATCGTACCAAACTACATGCAAATTTTAATTGTTTCATGCTTCACCTTTAATTGCAGGCATGTCGGTTGGCTTCAGTTTTGGGACTTCAGGAGAAAGTGAACTTGGAAGATTTTATCCTGCCCCTCGTTGGCCAAGACAAGGTCAGCATTGTTGAAGAGTTGATTGGCCCATCGCCGAAGCTGCAGAGGAACCTCGTTAAGTTCCTCGACTCATGTCTGGTCGATAGAGAAAAACTCAAAGATATGTTGATGTAAGTATCGTAGGTGAACGAATACCACGAGTGACCATCACACACTAATAATAGTAATACAAAGCAAGAGAAAAGGCTTCCGCCTCTAAATAACTCTAAACAACTTTGTGTAGTCGAACTGATCAGAGTTAAAAAACGCATCAACAATTCACTTGAAACTAGTGATCGATTCAGCATTAACCGCATCTTCGGTAAGGCTGTTCCAAGGATCAACAATTCTGTTGCCAAAACCCCACTTAAAAATGTCCTTGTGGAATCTTGATTTTGCAAGCTGCGTTCGTTGCACTCTGGGCTGTCTCTGGTGTTTTCTCACTAGTTTCCGGTTTTGGGATCCCAAAACGTAAGTGGAGGGATACCTATGACATCGCAAGTTGTCCGTCCGCTCGTCCGTCTTTAAGCACGATAACTCTCGAAGGGAATGAGATATTTTGATAAAACTTGGTGTGGGGATTCGTTGGGTCAAGAGTAAGGTCAATTTCGTAGATGGGCTTTATAGCCGATACATTTAGGGTTGGGGGAAGGGGTTTAAATTAAGGGGCAAGCAAAATATTTTTAAACACCTAATGTGATAGTTGATTATGGGGTAAGAAGACATACTGAACACGATGGTGGAAACCTTTTTTTTGCCGGACAATTAGTTCGCCCGGAATCCGGCCGAAACCGGAAAATTTGTTAAAATCAAAAGTTTTATTTGAAGTTGATTAGATGTTCGGTTTAGGGGTAGAAAGACATGCTGAACAGGATTATTAAAACCTCTTTCTTGCTGGACAAGTAGCTCACCCGGAATCCGTCCAAATCCGGAAAATTTGTTAAAAGCAAAGTCTTATTTGTAGTTGATTAGATTCCGATTTAGGGGTATGAGGAGATGCTGAATCCGCACATGACAGTCGTTTTTTTACCCGGACACATAGTTCGCCCGGAATCCGGCTGAAACCGGAAAATGAGTCATGAGTTAAAGCTTTATTTGAAGTTGATTAGATGTTTGATATAGGGCCGGTAAGGAGATACGCTGATTTCGTTTTTGAGCTTTGTTATTTTGTCGGATAAGTAGTTCCCGAAAGTTTTGATCAGTTTCGTCAAAACGAATATGACTTATAGGGGTAAACACACATGATAAATCCATATCTGAACTTGATTTTCTCAGATGATTAGCTATTTGGCCTTAATCTGTTTCAAAATTTTTGTGTTAAAAATGCTTAAGGAGTCTGGAGAAGACACGACGAAATTGTCTGGATGAGATATTAAATTTTTGGGATCCCGTCGAAACCTTTGATCTTGTTCTCTGATAACGCGTTTTTAGTGGAGTATTCCTTGGAACAATCCACTATTGCGAGCGCTGTAGCAGCTTTCGGTTTTCACCATATTTTGTGGAGCTTGAACGAGTGCAAGTATCAAGTTCAAACTTGGTTTGTGGGGACTGGGGTCTAGTTGTTCCTTTTGGGGGGTCCCACCCTCCACACCCAACCGGTTCAGGGGCAAATGGCCCAGATTGCCCAGTGAATAATGTTCATAACTTGACCAGAACTGGACATAGGACGAGGAAATGTCTTGGACGTGTAGATCCTAGGGCTGGGAAATTACTTTGTTCATGGGCAACTGGGCCCAGATTGCCCAGGGGTAAAGTTCGCCACCCGTGACATGAATCAACAGGTATCAAGTTGAAACTTGGTAGGATTGTGAGCATTGGGGTCTCTTTTTACTTTTTGCGGGTCCCAAACCCCACCCCCACTTGGTTCAGCGGCAGTTGGGCCCAGATTGCCTATTTTTTAATGTTTTTTAATTGACATTAACTGGAGATAATGCTATGAAATTCCTTTGTGCTTTTGGATGATAGGGGTTGGGGAGAGTTGAACGACCCCCACCCTCCCCGTTCATGGGCAAGTGGGCCCAAATTGCCCATGAAAAAAGTTTTTGACCCGTGACTGAAATCAAAATCTACGCAGGTATACCAGGTATACTTGAGGAAAAAAAAGGTGTAAATACGCATTTTGATAGGTCCCGACCCCCCCCCCCCCCCCAGATGGGCCCAGATTTTCCATGAGTTAAGTTTGTCAGTGACAGGTCTCAAGTCCAACTTTTGTATATTTCGGGAGATATATCTATGGATGAGCATTTTCTGTAACAGCAACAAATAAGACGACGCGACGTACTTTGATCTTTAATGAACAGTTGGAAACTTGACTGCTTTGTCATATGATCGATGATGTGTCGTTCTTAATGAATTGTGACAAAGGGGGCATTAGGCTGCTACGATTTGGTTTATTGCACCTTGCTAATGAAAAAGAGGTTTAAAGAGTGGGACTCGCTGGCAGACCATTCAGTGTTCGAACCAATGCTATTCCTGCAAGACCTTCAACATTTATTTGGATTTATACTGGTGGTTTGTTTACATTTAAAGCTTTTAATGTGGGATGCTTGCAGATTAGGTTATTTCAATCCTTGTTTGGTTATTGGGGATGAGAAAAGTCTTGGTTCTAAAGCTGTCTGTATATAAAATGTGATAAACATTTTACTTTTACACTCCACGTCTGAGCGCTTGCGCACTTGTTTGGTTCACCGATGAGTTGACGAAAATTTGGTAACTCCTTGGTAAAGCCGGGTCCTCGAGCAGATTCTGGGTAGTCCTCACCGGTGAGATAAAACCGGACACCGGTTAGTTCAAGAATGGATTGTAAGACTGGTGAGTAGTCACTGGTGGATGCAAAAGCGGCTTACAAGAAAAACCGGAGACCACCGGTGAGAACTCCCGTGGCAAAGAACGCAGCTACAGTAAACCAACCCCCTATTATTTTCCTGGTTGGTTGAAGAAACCCAAAATTAATGGGCTCTTCGGTGGTCCTATACACAAGAGGGGTTGCAGACCTCGAATTAAGTAACCTCGAAATTTATTTTATGGCGTTAAGGATACGTCAGCTGAAATTTTTGGAGCGATATTTTGGCCCTTCTTGGTAACGGTCCTCTTCAGGCTCAAGCCGCGAAATGAACCTTTGATCACAGCTCAGAGCAAGAGTCTCTGGCTTGAGCCTGAATAAGATCCTTGTTCGACAATGCAAAACGGATACGTCAGCTACATTTATTAGAGCTATGTTTTGGCCCTTCTTGGCAAGGGTCCTCTTCAGGCTCAAGCTGGAAAATGAACTTGTGGAAAAACAGTTAAAGATTTTCCTTACATATCTGATTTTGAGAATTTCTTCCTTGAAGTTTGCTTGGAGTTAAAGCTGGTGCTGTGATTTCGTTTGGACATGGCTGCTGTTTAAAGGAAGAATCTTTAATTGTTTTTCCACAAGTTCATTTTCCAGTTTGAGCGGCCTAAGCCTGAAGAGGACCCTTGCCAAGAAGGACCAAAATGTAGCTCTAATAAATTGTAGCTGACGTATCCGTTTGCATTGTCAAATACGATTCGCTGTCAGCTTGGGCTGAAGGAATAGCTAAGAGGTCTTGTTAAAAAGGGCCGACACATCGCCCGAATGACATTCAGGTGACGTAGTCGTATTTGACACAGTCAAATATTATTCGCAGTCAGCTTTGGCCGAAGGAATACTTAACTTCGAAATTGGCAAAAGAGTTGTGTTTCAAAGAATAGGCAGAAATACGAAAAGATAGTTAAGAATCTTCTATTAACTTGAACAGGGTTGAAAACGCGATGAAAATGCGTAAGTCGGATGCTTCGCTATTCCTGAATAACGATATTTTTTTAGTCTGTGTTAACTTGTAATACCGTAGTTCTATGTAATTTCGGAGATATTGGAGAAATATCAGCACCACATTGGATGCTGTCAATATGTAAAACTTGCTAGGCCACTAGTTCTGGGACTATTGCAAACTTATTTTGCAGCCAGTCACATAGCAGCGTCTTTTGTTTCATATCGGTCGCGATTCTACTGAAGGGAAACACGTCCCCGATTAAATTCAAATTGCGCGGTCGACACTATCAGAAGTTTCAGAATAGAGCCTCATTTTTGTTGCAATAGCGCTGCCGCATCGCTGCCGCAGCACTTCTTTGCTTTAGCACAATATGTCACTTTCTTCTTGGTTGAAGTGCTGCAGCACCTTGCAGGGAAGCACGGACTTGGTAAAAATATATCGCATTTCATTATAGATATTCTTGTTGGTTCTTTAACGGATAGGGAGCAAGTTGTTAAATACAAGGGGGTTTATTCTCAGACCAGTGCTATATTTTGTGGTGTTCCCCAAGGCACTGTTTTGGGGCCTCTGTGTTTTTTTATGATAAGGTTCAAGGTTCAAGGTTTAATTTACAGTTCTGTATAAAATCAAAATAAATAGGGTCAAGCCGGGGACACAAGGTCGATTGACAAAAACCCGGTACAATATATAACAAACATATTTTACCTATAACTAATTACATAAATAAATGTTAATAATTCCATGACTCATCACCAGACGGGAACCCGCCCCTCAAACCCACCGACACTCGGCAAGATCAACCCGAAATCCCACAAAAAAAAAAATACCCAATGCGCAAGCGAGGGTTACCGATGGCCGACAACTAATATGGACCCCAACCAAAACATATCAACAACAAACAAATAAAAGTTTACTTTAATTTTTTTTTTTATCGATGATTCTTGCATTTATTTATAAGTATAGAATGAAGTTGCTTTTTTATATTTGGAAGAGATTTACTGATATCAATATATTGTAAATAAAGATGCCATGAACCTGTGATTGAAAAATATGGTGAGAACCGCGATCTCTCAGTGGTTAATTTAAGGTGCTGCATTTTCCATTTATGACGGGTTTCATAAGAATGGTCAGGTTGCTCAGGGAAAAAATTACTCGAACGAAAGTACGAAGGTAGTTCCGACCGGTCATATTTTACCTTAAAAGTAGTATAAGATCGCCGCTCCCACTCCACCCTCCCCCCAATTTCAAAACCCCATTTTAACATCAATTTCTTAAATTTTAACATCCTTTTTACCAAATTATCCCCTTTTTTAAGAACATTTTTATTTTCTTAATTCCAAAATAAAGGATACAAGAAATGAGAAATATTACCCTTTACTACATATAAAATACTACAATATACTACTACTTCTTTTTTTTACATTTTTCATTTTTTATTCAAATATTACTGAGTAAACAGTTCTAAATCCACATATGTTTCTTTGTTCTTGTTTTCGCGTACAATCGGTTGCAAAACTAGATTTTTCTTTAAAAGTAATTCGTTAGCAATGGCATTATATTTCTGTGTTATAAACAAATCACAGGGTTTGTCATTATGATTAATAACTACAACCAACTTATCACCATATTTTGTCTTAGCAATTCTCATTTTAACAATAGCATATTTCAAACCTAACACTAGTTCTTCTTTCCTGATTGTCTCATTGTATTTATTCATTCTGATTGTATTCAAGACTTCCTTTGTGGACTCCATTTATTAGGGGATGATTTTATTAAATAAAAATCCAAAGCTCCTAATTACCGGCAGATCGTAACACCTGTGGTGTGAGAGATGCGTCACACTAAATATTCTCGAATATTCTCGAATATTTAGATGCGTCACCTCCAGCAGATAACAAGACTCGGCGGAGAAGATTCGCGAATATATATAGTGTCGCGCATCTGGTTAAGGAGACATTTGTAAACAAGTTGAGATTAAGAAGGTGTTGAAGAAAGAAAAAATTTACAATGTAAGTATTTTTAGTTTTCTAGCGATAAAAACAAGGATATCCAGGTAGATATCTAGCAAGATAGGAATAGCTGCATCTGAAACAAAAAATTACGCAAATATCAAATATACCACACGAGTTATCAGATGACGAAGCGCATCACAGGAGATGACGTAGGAACCAGATGGCCTTGACAGATTCTGTAAAGAATTTTTAATGGGTTAGATAATGTTGCGAAGCGCGTCACACGAGATGAAGTAGGAACCAAATGGCCTTCAAAAATTCTGTAAAGGAATTATCTGGGCCAGATAATGTTGCGAAGCGCGTCACACGAGATGAAGTAGGAATCAAATGGCCTTCAAAAATTCTGTAAAGGAATCATCAAGGTCGTTAAAAGATTTTTATTTTCAGATGAACAGCGAAGGTATTCAGAAGAAAACAGCAACCATTCCGAAAAAGTATATGAATGGGTTGTTCAAACTGGAGAAATCGGAGCAAGAAACATTCCTTTCGCTGTGGAGTAAGGTAGTCACAGCCTCAGATGAAGTCGAAGGTGAAGACCGTACGACAGCGTGTTCCTCTGTTGACAAGAAAAAAGAGAAGAGCGTGCAGTTTTTAGCCGATATTAAAGCGAATTTACATGCTTCGCGAAGGTTTGGAAACTTCAAAGTGGACGTAAGCATCAAGAAGGTGCTGAGCAGCAAAATATGTGGAGTCAGTTTGGAACAAGCAGAACGTTTAATTATTGATTTAAATAAAGTGGAGGTGTATTTGGATTATTTATCAGTGTTACTAAAAGCGAAAAAAGGTGAAGTGTATGCGTACATGCAAAAACTGTTCAATGACAACCCTGAGAATCTATACAAGTGTTTTCTTGAAGAACGATTTAAGAAATATGGAGAAAGCAAATCAACAATAAGAAGATATCTTCAGTTGTATGGATTAGTCCGCGAATATCCTGGAATAGCTTTCTGTGGGAAAGGGTACTATTGCATCGTCGAAAATGAAAAAGCTATTCGCAAAGCGATCCAAGAGGATGAGATATTGTCTTCATTACTCAAGGAGCATCCTGCGCAAGTTTTCTTATCCGATGAAGTGTTGATTGATTTTGATAATCTGAGTCTATAAATGTTGAATTAAGTTTTCTCAATAAATTGGTGTTTCATTGATTGAGTTATAAGCTAGATTTTGTTGCTAGGTGGTGGTTATGTGTGAAGAGTCGCACTGGTGGAACATTCTTCTGAACTATTGATGTATTCTTGCAATATTTATAGCCATTCAGACGGACTTGTTTCATGTATTTTTCGCGAGGAAAAAATCGAAAGGTTTTACGCATCTCTGTCTCTCTCTGAATTACCTCCTCAATTGTTAACTGTCCGCATTTTAGCATTGACAACAACTCAGTATAAAAATCATAAATAGTCCTAAATTCTGCTTTTCTATCAGCAATGCTTAATTGCTTTTCAATTATTTCGATGATAACAGCACCCAAACTTAAAGAAGCTAGCGGTAGCACTAGAAACGCAGACATTCCTGCTGCTGAAAAGAGGAATTTGGATACAAGTAAGCTATTACTTATGCGATTGTAGTACTTGTAACTGCGACGGTAAACATACATTTTCTTTTCTAATTCTTCCATTTATAATATAATAAAATTGTTTCGAAAAATATTTCTAACAAAATAAAGAGTAGTAACCAAATGCCGATTTCGTCAAGAGTAGTAACCAAAAGCGGATTTTCGTTGAGAGTAGTAACCAAATGCCGATTTCGTCAAGAGTAGTAAAGAATAAAGGAAACCCGTGACTAGTAGTAAAGCATGTGCGAAACCCATAAGGGCGTCGGAAAATACATAGTAAAGGATTTGGAAAACCAGTGCTTTTCTTTACGGCTGAGAAAACGCAGACTGGGAAATTCATTAATAAAAATGTTCCCCTATTAAATGATGAATACTGCAGAGGTTATTCAGCTTTGTAAAAAGGTTATATCAAACAACAAAGCGGTTATACAAAGATTATCGCTATACACATATAATGAACTGCGGACTTATGCGAAAATTAATAAAATCAAAACAAATGGAGCTAAGAAACATGAAATAACAAATAATATAATAAACCATCTTAATAAGTATATTTTGATAGCTGAAGATAAAATTAAAATTGAACGCAGAAACGAAAGAACTCATAATAAGAACAGACCATCCGACTACAAACCAGAACCGAGATTACGAACCATTCTGGAAGATGAGATAAGAGAAAATAATATCACCATTACAAAACTAAAACAAGAATACAATGATAACAAAGAAAAAGGGACAAGCGAATTAAAAAGATTTCTGAAAAACAAGAACCTATCAACTCGCGGAAACCGAGAAGAAGTACTAAAAAGAGTTGGAGAATACTATAATAATATTATTAAAAAACACGAAGATACTATAAAGAAAAATAGTAATATCATTAGAGCTCAAATCGAAAGAAGTGATGACAATAAAGAAAAAGTAGTCGATTTATCAACTCTCTTCATAAATAAGAAAAAAATTAAAGAAGAAAAATTAATTCCTGATCATGTATTTAGAACGGAAGAAGAACAGCAGCCTACTATTTTTAGCGAAAGTGAGAATATATTCACTGTAAACGTTTCAGTTCAAGGTAATGGAGTTGACGAGCATACTCTTATTGCTTTTACTTTCGCAGATATACAGCGGCGAATGAACGAAATAAATCAATATAGAGTTCAGTTTGTAACTCGAGTTATTTTCCATCGACAGGAGAATGATGAAGAAGTAGTAGTATATTACAACAGTACTTCTTGGATTTTAAATAAAAATAGCATTCTTACTCATAATCATTTGGATGATAATAACAAGAGACTTAGTTCTTTAAGTAATACCCCTGGATCTGGGCTACAATTTAGTCGGTATTAAGGAATTGATTATAGGATGACACGAATAGAATCTTACATGGGAGGAACGTTTAAAATACTGCCAGATTTCGTAAAAAATAAAAGAGCTTGCTTGAATATTGAAAATAACGACCAGAAATGTTTCCTTTGGTCTATCTTAGCAAATCTACATCCAGCTAAGGATCATCCGGAAAGAATTTCGAAATATAAACAATATGAGAACGAATTTGATTTCGAAGGGGTTACTAACTTCCCAATGGATACTAAAGATATACACAAATTTGAAAATAGATACAACATTAAGATTTGTTTATTTCAAATTGAAAAAGAGAAAATTATCAGAAGTCATATACTAAAAAGTACAATCAATGGCAAAACAGCTAAACATGTTATTAATTTATTGTATTTCGATAATCATTATGTACTGGTAAAGGATCTGAGCAGATTAGTTGGTCCTCAAATATCTACCAGACAAAAAAAGACATACCTCTGCACTTTTTGCGGAAGGCATTTTACAAAAGAAGAACAATATGAAAAACATGAGAGTAAAAATAATTGCGAAGATCCTGATATTATAATGCCTCCTGAAGGTTCAAGTATACAATATAAAAATATTGCAAAACAAATGAAAGTACCTTATTGCATAATAGCAGACTTTGAGTCTTATAACGAAGAATACAATCAGGTAAACGGGAAGAAAACAATAAAAGTGGCCAAACAGAGACCATTTGCTTACGGATTTCAGGTATGCTGTTCCTTTGATACAAACCAGAACAAATACTATGACTATTTCGGTGAAGACGCTGCAGAACATTTTGTTAAAACCGTTACAAAAGTATCCACAGAAATTGCAAACAAATATGAAAGCAGACAAAGAAACCATACTTATACCAATGGAGAAATTACCGAAAAATGGAAAAATCTAATGAATAAGACTTGTCACATCTGTACAACTGAAATCACTGAAAATCCTCACTTTGATCACGACCACATGACAGGAGAAGATAGGGGATTTGCTCATGCTGAATGTAATATGAAATACAGGATTCCTAGGCATATCCCGGTAGTAATGCATAATTTATCAAAATATGACTCTCATTTATTTGTTAGAGAATTGATACCTGATAACGGAATTTTTGAAAGTGCAGAAAGTTTCATCTCATTCTCGAAATCAATAAGTATTACAAAAGCGGATACGGAAATAAAATATGAGATCCGGTTTATCGATTCGATTAGATTTATGGCTTCATCTTTAGACAAACTATCAGCAAATTTAGCGAAATGTGATTGCAAAGTACCCTGTAATCATCTAAGAGAGAATTTCAAGTACACATCAAATAGTTTCAATAACGATGAAGAATTCAAAGAAATAATTAAAAAAGGGGTATATCCGTATGAATTCGTAGACAGTTTCGATAAAATTAATTGTACAAACTTACCATCCATAGAAAGCTTTTATTCTAGGTTGACAGGGAAAGGTATTGACAAAAGTGATTATAAAAGAGCGGTATCTATATGGAAACAATTTAACTGTGAAACATTACTTGATTATACCAAGTTGTACCTAAAAAGTGATGTGTTAATTCTATCAGATGTTGTGGAGAATTTCAGGAACGTTTGTATACGGAATTATGATTTGGATCCACTTCATTACTTCTCAGCTCCTGGGTTGACATGGGATTCTTTCTTAAAGCATTCAAAAGTAGAACTACCCCTATTCTCGAAGGAAGACATGTATACATTCATTGAAAAGGGGATAAGAGGTGGTGTATCACAATGTATAAAGAGATATGCAAAAGCAAATAATAAATATATGAGTAGTTATGATAAGGATAAACCATCTAATTATTTAATGTATTTAGACGCTAATAATTTATATGGTTGGGCTATGTCACAACAATTACCAGCGAATAATTTCCAATTCATTCCAATACCGGATGATTTGAAAGAAAGGAATGAATACGAATCACTCGAATATTACAATCATCTGAAAACCCATATTAACTCGGTGATACCGAATGTAGGTGCTATATATGAAGTAGATTTAGAATATCCAAAAGAACTACACGAATTACACAAGGATTTACCATTAGCACCCGAACATTTTAATGGTAAGCTATGTACTACAGTATTAGATAAAACCAACTATGTAGTTCACCACAGGAATCTAGAATTTTATTTACAAAAAGGTTTGATATTGAAGAGAGTACACAGAATACTAGGATTCACTGAAAGTGCTTACTTAAAAGGATATATAGACCACAACACAGCACTTAGAACTAAAGGTACAAATGATTTTGAAAAGGATTTCTTTAAGCTTATGAATAATGCTTGCTTTGGAAAAACTATGGAAAACGTAAGGAAGCGAGCGGATATGGAAATAATAACGGATAATGAAACAAGAGAAAAAATAATAAAGAAGCCCAACTTTAAATCTGAAATAATTTTTAGTGAAAACTTTTCAGTGGCAAGAATGTCGAAGGAAAAGATAAAACTAGACAAACCAATGTACATCGGTTTTGCCGTATTAGAACTATCCAAGTTATTGATGTATGAATTCCATTATGATTATATGAAGCCTAAATATGGAGATAAAATAGATTTATGTTATATGGATACTGATTCTTTCATATACGACATTCAAACCGAAGATTTCTATGAGGATATCAAACAGGATTTGAATGAGAGGTTCGATACATCTGATTACGCGAAAGATAATCCATATGGGTTTCCTAGTGTAAATAAGAAAGTGATAGGAATGATGAAAGATGAATTAGGTGGACAGGTTATGACAGAATTTGTTGGATTACGATCAAAAGTATATGCTTATTTAAAGGACAACCAAGACCCTTCAAAAGCTAGCAAAAAACTGAAAGGAATAAAAATGAATATCGTTAAAGATAAAATTACGATTCAAAACTATAAGGATGTACTGTTTGGTAAAACGGAAAACCATTCTATAACCCAGTATAACTTAAGATCATACAAGCACAATATGTTTCTAGAAGAACAGAATAAAAAAGCGTTAGATCCTAAGGATGATAAAAGGATAGTAACAAGCGATAAAATACACACTTTACCTTTAGGTTATAAACATTAAATTCAAGTACCTACTTAAAAACTTCAAGTACCTACTTAAAAAATTCAAGTACCTACTTTAAAAAAATCAAGTACCTACTTCAAAACTTCAAGTACCTACTTAAAAAAATCAAGTCCCTACTTAAAAAAATCAAGTACCTACTTAAAAAATTCAAGTACCTACTTCAAAAATTCAAGTACCTACTTAAAAAAATAAAGTACCTACTTCAAAACTTCAAGTATATACTTAAAATACTCAAGTAAATCTTATAATGAAAAATTCTTCCTAAATAAATGAATGAAAAGGCTCCAATCAAAGTCTATGATTTTAGTGAAAAGAACACTTATCAGAATAAGCACGACCTTGCACCTCAGTGGCCATTTAGACTCTTAATTTGTGGTAGTTCTGGAACAGGGAAAACTAACCTTCTTTTGAATTTAATTTATGAATATCTTTGTTTCAACCGAATATACTTGTATGCAAAAGATCTTGAAGAAGATAAATACCAAGACCTTATAACCAATTTGACCACTTTGGAGTCACAATGTAAAACGAATATTTTAACCGTAAGTAATGACCTTAATGATATTATTGATGTTGATGATCTAGACCCTAAATACCAAAACTTGATTATCTTTGATGATTTTGTTACTGAAAAAGACCAGAAGAAAATAGAAGACTTATTCATAAGAGGAAGAAAGAAAAATGCCTCAATTGTTTATTTATCACAGAGCTATCATAAAACCCCAAAGGTGGTAAGACTTCAATGTAATTACTTCGCATTCTTTCAGTGTTCTAATCCAAAAGAAGTAAAATTAATAAGACAAAGCCATGTATCCAGTATAGACAATGAAAAATTTCTCAAACAATTCGAGGCTGCAACCAAGGGCTACGGTTTTTTCTTCATAGATTTAAAAATAAAAGATAAAACCCTTAAGTACAGGAAAAACTTTGAAAAATTTACCGGATAATTTATTTCTATAATAAATGAATAAATTTGGTAGTGTTGGAAAAAAGGTTAGTAACGAATCGAATGAAAAGAGAGTTACTGATGACAACGGTAATATTAACCTACAAGATAAGAGAATTATTATGTTAGAGGATGCGAAAGCTGACCAGGACGCTATTAGTTTCAGATCTATGACTATTATTTTGAATCAATTTAAAGAAGAAATTACCGCACAACAAGTGGGGGCAAATCAGTATTTTAGCGAAGATATCAACAGATTAACTGCGGTACATGATTCTCCTGATAATTTATTGGTAAGGATTAAAGATAAAGGGTTATTTGTAAAAGAAATAGTTCGAGTTAATGATAAAGAGATTAACGCTGAAAACAAGTTGATAACAAATGTTCAAAACCCTAGAAACAAAAATGATGCTGTTAATTTAGCAACGTTAACTATGAATCTTTTAGATTATGACAAAAAGCTTCTTGGGCAACACACCCATAACGGTATAATTGAAGGAAAGATTGCTGGTCAAAAAACTCGTATCGATAATATTGAAAGAGCAGTAGTAAATATTTTAAAAAGGCTTCTAGAGCTAGAGCTAAAACCTGTTGACAAACCATTCGTTACCAGAATAGAAAAAATGATGGCTGGTAAATAAATTTTATAAGATAAATTAATTCCCTAATAAATGGTTGAAACAATGGAGTATACAATTTATTTGTCAAAGCTTCAGAAAGGAAAGCTGAAGAAATGCTTTGGTGCTAAACAAAAATGTCAGATACGTGTTAGTCATAGTAGACAAAATGAACGAGAACCAGTTAAGTTACTTTTAAGTAAACGACAAATTGATAAAATTGAAACATGTAAAATGAATAATAAGGGCTGTGATATTGATGTATCATACAAACAGATGAAAGAAGCGATTCAAAAGGGTGGATTACTTCCATTTTTAATACCGCTAGCAATTACCCTTGGTAAGGCAGCTTTAACAAGTGGTGCTGCTGCTTTGGGTACATTCGCTGGTAAGAAAATTATGGATAAAATGACCAACACAGGTGGAGCGCTTAAACTTCCTGGAACACAAAAAGTTGTGGGTAATGGGGTACGTGAGAAGGAAACTGATGATGTCAACACAGGTGGAGCGCTTAAACTTCCTGGAACACAAAAAGTTGTCGGTCATGGGGTACGTGGAAGACCTAGGAAGGAGGATACCACAGGTGGCGCGCTTACACTTCCTGGAACGCAAAAAGTTGTCGGTCATGGGGTACGTGGTAGACCTAAGAAGCCAAAAAACGGGGACATCAAAAAAGAAGCAAAAGTAAAGTAGGACCTCTAACTAATTTTGATATTATGGATGCATTAGGGGATATACCACAGTTTCGAGGTGTTTTCTCTTTAGATACGCTACCCAAACATATAAACGATTCGGAATGTGGTGTAATCAACTATGACAAACGTGCAATGCCTGGAACACATTGGGTTGCCTATTGTAATCTACCTGAATCCCCCTATGTCGAATTTTTCGATTCTTTCGGTATTCCTCCAGGAAAAGAAATAGTTAAATATCTAAAAACTTCAAAGAAAAAAATAGCTTATGAAAATCTTGCTGTTCAAAATATAGATGAATTAAACTGTGGACTTCACTGTATTTCCTACATTAAGCGCAAAATGAAGTTGGTAGCTTTTCGTTTATAAAAATTGTTTTCTAATAAATGGAGATTTATTGTATGAAATGTAAAAAGAGCACTGACACTGAATCAATGTTTAAGGCAGTGTCACAAAAAAATAATGTTCCAATGCTGAAAGGGAATTGTGTTATTTGCGGATCGAGGAAAAATCGCTTTTTAAAAAAAACCTCAACGCAGAAACAGATATTTTAAAGACGTATTATTCTAATTATTCAGGTGTGGATGATATTTACAGAAAATTAAAAGAAAATGGTGTTAAGGTTTCCAAGGATAAAATAAAAAATGTGTTGCAAAATGAGAATGTGTATACGTTACACAAACCTTCCTATCATAACTTTGAAAGGAGGCGAGTGTATGTTCACTATGTTGATGAGCAATGGCAAGCTGATTTAGTTGACATGCAGAAATATAAAAAAGAAAATAATAAAACAAATTACATTTTAACTGTTATTGATTGCTTTAGTAAATATGCTTGGTGTATCCCTCTGAAAGACAAAACGGGTGCTGAAATAATAAAAGCATTCAGTGTTATATTTAAAGAAAGAATTCCTAAGAAACTACAAACTGATAAAGGTAAAGAATTTGTGATGAGAAATGTTCAAACTTTTTTGAAAAATAACGGCATACACTGGTTTGCATCTGAAAGCGAATTGAAAGCACAAATCGTTGAACGGTTCAATAGAACGCTAAAAGAAAAGCTATGGAAATATTTCACTCACAATAGCACTACTAATTGGATTGATATTTTACCTTTATTTGTGAGTAATTATAATAACTCTTACCACCGTTCAATACAAATGAAACCAGTTGATGCTAGTAAAAAGGTTAATCAGAAAAAGGTTTTTAGTGCTCTGTTTCCTCCAGTAGATGAGTACAAAATCACAGGAAACGTCAAAGTAGGGGATTTAGTCAGAATTAAAAAAGAAAAAAGTATTTTCGATAAAGGATATTTACCTAATTATACGGATGAAGTATTTCAGATAGCAACCATCAGACCTACCATTCCCATTACTTATGAAATATCTGACAAAAGTGGGGAATTAATTCAAGGAGGGTTTTATGAAAAAGAACTTTCAAAATTAATTATGAAATAAAATTACTTGTATATAAATGGATTCAAGACGCTTGAGTGATATGTTATCGGATATAGTGAAGAACAGAGAAGTTCAGAGAAGAAAGGTTCAACAAAATGAGATGGAGAAGGCAGGATTTCGGGAATATGCTTCAGAATTAAACGCTCCAGTTATTATAGCACAAAAAGAAAACACTAAAGATACCATCAAAAAATTACAAGAGAACGCTGAAACGATAATTAATAAACTACAGGAAGGTGATAATAATTCAAGAAGACGGTTCCTCAGATTAGGTGATACATTTAAAACAGCTTTACAGACCACTACTTCAGAGGAATCGAGTCGAGCTCCCACTCATGCTATAGAACCCAATCTAGAACAACCATATGACGTAAATCTAAACTTAAATATTGATGTGGAATTATTAAATCAAATTAATTTAAAATATAAAGATGACTGGAATGATACCGATAATTATTTTAAAATGCCTCATTATTACCTTAAGCATCCTAACTAAATAGATGGGGCTCTGAATTATTTAACATCTATAAGTCAAAGTTATGGTGGTCTGAAAAGTAAAAGTTATAGTTCTAGTAAGTATGATAAAATTATTTTATTTATACAAGACTATAAGGATAGATTAAGAAAAATTCAATCTAGTATACCCTTTATCAGACAACAAGGAACTGGAATATTTATGAATTGTGATGAAATGATTTCAAAATTATACACTTTGATAGGTAGCAGAGTAAACGGAAATACATCTGATGAGGTGAGAAATGAAGCTATTGATATTTTGGATTCGTTAATGCGAAATAAATTTCTTACGAAGAGAAATTACAATTCAATATATAAAAAATATTTCTAATAAATGGTGTTGTTAAACATTGAAGGTAATGAAAGTATCATTGATATAACATTTAGTCAACCAATCGAATTGAATCGTAATTGGGATTATGAAATAGGTTTGAATCAGTGTACTTTGTGGTATTCATGGCATAATATAAGTGATAAATTTGGAAATAATACATTTCAATACAGGAAAGATGAAGAGGGGGGATGGATGAATGTTACTATTCCTAATGGGATGTATAACGATGATTGTTTGAATTATTTTTTGTGTCAGTATTTTGATACCCCAAAAGATAAATGTCCTATTGTAATTTCATCCAATCCAGCATCTATGAGATTTGTCATACTATTACAAGAAAAATATGTTTTTAGATTTAATAGTGACTTGTGTCAGATTTTAGGATTTGAGAAGGATAGTGAGATAACTAAGAAAATCAATGAAGGTACAAAGCTTCCGAATATAACAAGAAGCGTTGATAAAATTCAAATTCACTGCTCTCTTGTAAACAGTTCTATCGTAAACAAAAGTAAATCAGATGTCATTTGGACATTTGTTCCGAATACAGAACCGGGTTGTCAAATTGTTGAGAATCCTAGACAATTAATCTACCTTCCTATTAATACAAAAGACTTTATTTACTCCTTGAGAATGACAATTACTGATCAGTTGGGAAGACCTATCGATTTGAATGGTGATAACGTTGGATACGTGCTGCATTTAAGAAAAGCTTAAAGGATTAGTGAAATAAAATTATTTACCTATAAATGTTGATTAATAATAAGCAATTACTTTATAAAAGGCAGTATGGAAGTGGAATCGGTAGTGTATTCAAAAACATTGTTAATTCCCAGTTATTTCAAACGTCAGCAAAACAAATAAAAGATGGGGCTATGTCAATGTATAATAATATTATTAAACCGAGATTTGAGTTGTTGAAAAACAGAGCAATAGGATATGGGAAAGATCTGATCAATGTAAACAAGAAGGAACTCATTGATGTAATTGGAAACAAAAAATCGATGAAGGATCTTATCGGTACAAATAAAAGGATTTTAAATCAAAGAAGTCAGGACTTGATCAAAACGTTAATGACTGGAAATGGATTAAAGATTCTGAAATAAGTTTTATTTAATAATTTCTTTCTTATATAAATGGCAGTAAATAAAGTTATCAGTCCGCAATGGAATATTTTTGATGAACCGCTTGTGGATGAAACTGTGGTTAAATATGAATTTAAAGAAATTCGAGAAACAGATGTGAATGTATCTAATAAATCAAAGTTTGAATTCGTAACAAAGAAATTAGATTCCTGGTTTTATCCAAGTGAAAGTTATCTTGATGTTAGTGTAAGAATAGTAAACGAAGATGGGACTCCTATAGCTGCAACCGATGTTGCTACTTTAACGAATAATGGATTTAATTTATTCAGTACCGCTGAGTATGTAATAAACGATGAATCGGTTGAAAAAATTAATCATGTTGGTATTACAACTACCGTTACAAAGTTGATTGAATACTCTGATGATTATTCTAGAAGTGCAGCAAGAAATCATTTCTGGTATAAAGATTATAATCAAGGGAAAGAAATCAATCCTGTAGTTGCTTCTTTTACTGCAGGGGCTGGTACAGTCAGGTTGACCAATAATGATAATTATAATAAAGGATTTGAAAAAAGATATAACAGAACAAAGAGCAGTAAATTAGTAAATATGTATTTACCAATATCAGAATTGTTTGGATTTTTGAAAGGAAACAAACGATTCTTCAGAGGTGCATCGCATAAAATATTTCTAAGAAGAAATGATGATAACAACATGATTATAAGAAATGGAAATACTAATTTCAAAGTAGTCATCGAGTATTTATCCTGGAAGATCCCTATTGTAGCTCCTAGTATTGAAATGATGAGTAACTTAGAAAAGGGATTGGCAAAGGACAGAAAGCATAATCTGATGTGGGAAGCATGTAATACTTATAAAAGCGATGTTAGTCAGAATAAGGAGCACACTTGGAAAGTTATATCTGAGAGAAACAATCCGACAAAAGTAGTTGTGATGCTACAGAAAAATGAAAAGCATAACAATCAATTAATGAATAATATGGTGTTTGATCATATGAATTTAACAGACATAGAACTTAGAATTAATGGGGATAAATATCCTGAAGAACCACTTAAATGTGATTTTAGCGATGATAAATGTAAATACTCAAATCTTTACAATAGGTTCATACATTTGGGTTATAAACAATTAGCATTTGATACTGGTAGTGTTGTTAGTATAGAAGAATTTAAAGAAGTATACCCACTATTCTGTTTCGATGTTTCTAAACACGAGTCAAATATTTATAATGGAACAACTGCTGATATTGAAATAAGTTTAACGTTGAAAGATAATCAACCCGTACCATATAATGTTTACTGTGTTATATATTATGAAAGAAAAGCTACATTAGATATTATCAATAAAAATATGTATGTGAGTTTGTGAGCCTGGATTTTTATTTAATAAAATCATCCCCTAATAAATGGAGTCCATAAAGGAAGTCTTGAATACAATCAGAATGAATAAATACAATGAGACAATCAGGAAAGAAGAACTAGTGTTAGGTTTGAAATATGCTATTGTTAAAATGAGAATTGCTAAGACAAAATATGGTGATAAGTTGGTTGTAGTTATTAATCATAATGACAAACCCTGTGATTTGTTTATAACACAGAAATATAATGCCATTGCTAACGAATTACTTTTAAAGGACCCCTCTTGCTTATTCTGCCTTTTATAACATACTTAGCTTCCATGTGGAATTATAAGCTTCTAAAATCCCCACCATTCTCCCTTGTTTCGTTTCGTAACTACGAATTTTGAGCACTTTTTCGGCCTTTCCGAGTTTTCTCGTCACCCAACGAAATGTTTGCCGGATCCTTCATTGTCCGCTGACAACTCTTTCACACATACGGATGTGATAATCTTCTGTTTATTACTTATTTTATTTGCTGAGTTTCCCACTTTTTATCCAAGGCACATTCAGTTTTCAAACCTTTTGCGCCCAGCCGCCGCGTCGGAGAGCAGGAAGGCTGGATATTATCGACAAGCGCTAACAAGAGAATCGCTAGTTTCAGGTGGAAAGCAATGGTATTTTCGAAAACGTTTCTTTCTAATCCTTTTTATATGGAAAAGATCATTTCTAGTAAGAGTTGTGCTTTAAAGAAAAATCTAGTTTTGCAACCGATTGTACGCGAAAACAAGAACAAAGAAACATATGTGGATTTAGAACTGTTTACTCAGTAACATTTGAATAAAAAATGAAAAATGTAAAAAAAAGAAGTAGTAGTATATTGTAGTATTTTATATGTAGTAAAGGGTAATATTTCTCATTTCTTGTATCCTTTATTTTGGAATTAAGAAAATAAAAATGTTCTTAAAAAAGGGGATAATTTGGTAAAAAGGATGTTAAAATTTAAGAAATTGATGTTAAAATGGGGTTTTGAAATTGGGGGGAGGGTGGAGTGGGAGCGGCGATCTTATACTACTCTTAAATAAAAAAGAATGGAGAGTGAATAATTCTGAAACAGGCAAAATATTGGTTAACAAATATAGAGTTTCAGTTTTAACAAATATGGAGTTTCAGTTTTAGTTTCAGTTTTTATAATTGACGACATAGCAAAAGGAACTGATGAATGTTGGAAATATGTGGACGATTTATCTTTGGTTGAAGTTGGTGGTCGAAATTTAAAAAGTAACGCAGTGAGTATTCTTCAAGATATTAGCCGTCGAGGCCCTAACTGCTAATATGGTTGTAAATACAGATAAGTCATCAATTGTAAGTTTTTCCTTTTTTAAAAGTAGCCCAGAATTTTTTCCTGTCCCTGAAAATGGTTTAATTGTTGAACAAATTACCCTTCTTGTAGTTACGCTCTCTTCGGATTTAACTTGGAAGAAGAATACAAAAAAATAATAAAAAAAGCAAATTCATCCATGTCAGTAGTTAAAACACTGGCTAAATTTGGGGTTCCAGAAAAGGTATTGATTAATCTATTTTGTATGTTTGTCCGAAGTCTACTTGAATATGCGTGTCCGGTTTGGCACTATGCTCTGACAAAAGAGGATACAGATTCCATTGAAAGTGTACAGAAACGTGCTCTCAGAATTATACACAGAGGACCTAAAATGTCTTATTGTTTTCTTTTAAATCATTTTAAACTTGAGACCCCCCATCATAGACGGGAGAGGTTGTGCAGAGATTTTGGTATGAAGTCCTTACAGAACCCCTCCTTCCGCTCGCTTCTGCCGCCTCTCTTCCAACCTCAACGTTGCGTCCGCAAAGAGCGTGTGCGGAGCGAATACCCAAGCTAGAACCCCGTTACTACCGTACGGAGCGGTACCTTAATAGTTTTATCCCTAAATTTGTACATATTTTCAGCAAAGAGGTTTAGTCATTCTTGTGTGTGTCTCACTTCTATGTTTTTGTGTTAGGCCATAGTCAGTTTAAATTATTTATCTTGATATTATGACAGACATTATTGATTTACCTTCATGTATATTGACGTATTCAACACGGCATTGGGCCCCAAGCCACGATATGTGTTGATATTTGAAATAAACTGAAACTTAAACTTAAACAGTGGTCGGTGAGCAAGTCCGTGATTCTCGAGAAGCGCTGCCGTCTTCCTCGGAAGCGCAGTGCAAAAACGGATGTAGAAAGAATCGGTCCGGAATCGGCCGAGAAGTGGACCTGCAGCATGCAACAAAAACGAGGCTCAGATAACACAAGGGCTTGCCCCATCCTACTTACCGTAGTTACTACGCGACGTCACGAATTTTGGCTTCAAGGCTGAAACGCATTTTTCTATTTTCGCCAAAATATCAGTCCACGGGGTAAGCCAGCCAATCACATAACAGAGATCTGTAGTTACCAAGCTTGATACGCTCCCATGGTAAGCAAATGTTATTATTAGTTACTATTTCGATAAGGTTGAACGGTCAGCGTAGTAGCTTTTCGTGAGGTTAGAACGGTCAGCGTAGTAACTTTCCGCGAGGTTGGAACGGTCAGCGTAGTAACTTTCCGTCTAGTTGGAACGGTCAGCGTAGTAACTTTTCGTGAGGTTGGAACGGAAATAGTAAATAATAGTTACTATTTTAGAAGGGTGGAACACGTACAAGGATGAGGAATCCAACAGAGTCAGCTGTTTTGTTTTCCAGACATTATGCACCAAATCAAGAAAAGAAATGCTGAAACACCGCCTAAAAAATGTCTGCTGGCTTTTTTGTTTGCCATCACGAGTTAGCAGATGCTTTGGTGGCGGTTTTTCGGCTCTTCCTGAAACTAGTTGCGTTTTTGTGGATACCATTGTATCTGCTACCACGGTAACTGGATCTGCAATTTGTCGTTTTTGCATTTACCGTGGTATCTGATGGCTGCTCTGCAAAAACGACTATAGCCGAAACTGCACTTTTCGAAGTCATCCCAAAAGAAAAACTGATATCCAGTTACATCACAAAGTGCCAAAATTCTTTCCCTCCAGTTTGAAAAAATTTGATGAAAGTGAGATGACGTTTCAGATACCACGATCGATTACCACGGTCGGACCGTGGTATCTGAATATCAGATACCGCGACAACTGCAAAAACGCCTTTCGACCGTGGTATCAGATACCACGGTAACTGCGAAAACGACTTTAGACCGTGGTATCAGATACCATGGGATCTGCAAAAACGCAACTAATGCTTGTTATGCAGAACGTCTGCAAAACTATAACAGATTAAATCACAATTGTTTCACATTCCTGTGTTATCTTCTATGAATGTTCGAACAGTGTAACTGTGAATCTGGATTTGTTAAGTCTCAGCGTCCATAGTCTCAGCTTCTGAACGAGAGCCTATTTGTGAAAATAAAAATCCCTGAACTGAGTCTAAATATTGCAATGGAGTCAAATGGCAGCCACAAGATATGAAAATAATCTGACTTTTCAGATAAACTTTAAAGGTTAACCTTAAATTTGTCGAATGTTTAGCAGCAACGTCAAATTTCCTGCTGTTATAGACCGTGTTCTACTCTATCAATAGTAACTATTGTTTATTATTTTCGTTCTAACCTCAAAAGTTTCTACGCTTATCGTTCCAACCTTCTCGAAATAGTATTTAATAGTAACTATTTGCTTACCATGATCGGGAGCGTAGTAAGCGTGGTAACTACGCATCTCTATAACGTGATTGGTCGGATTCGCCCGTAGCATGATATTCTGCTGGAAAATAGAAAAATTGTTCCAGCCTTAACGGCAAAAAGCCAGAATTCGTGACGTCACGCGTAGTAACTACGGTAACTAGGGTGAAACGGTGAGAGAGTGGTAACCCAGCCACTACCCAAATTGCATCCAATTAAACACACAACGACTCGCTACCTAAGAAGTTTTGTTCCCGCCTTCGTCAGGCTTTTTAACTCGAATCATAAATTGTAAATAGTTTTGAATGTTTTGTGTTATGTTTGACAAGTCTTTGTTATATCCCAACTAGTGTAGAATTATCTTTTGTATATAATCGGTGTTAATATGGACGTCGTATCGGTTTTGAAATAAATGAATTGAATTGACCACGCTCATAATTTACACTTTTTGTAGAGAGCGTGGCATCCCACTGGTCTTTTGAATATAATCGTTGTTAATATGGACGAGAACCACCAAATCGGCTTGACCGTTGTATCGGTTTCGAAAATAAATTGAATTGAATTGGACACGTTCTTAATGTACACTTTTTGTAGGGAGCGTGGCATCCCACTGGTCCAGTACGAAAAGCTCAATTCATTCACATTGGCGAAGCTTGTGGGTCGTCTTGCAAAAAAGTTTCATGTACCCCCCGAGTGTATTGTTAACTTCTCTGAAAAGCAGAAGACAGCGAGCATCCGCTACATGGCGCAACAGTGCTTCAGGGAGCGAACAATGGGTATGTAGTATGTTTATTTATTTTTATTTCTTCAACGACCAACAAGGGCCATACACACAAAGATAACGACAACAACAACATAAAAGCAAAAACAACAGCAAATAATTAGCTCTCCGCCGGGACCGCATAAAGCACATGTGTCCACTCCTTCCACAGCGGAAGAGAGAGCCTAAAGTAAGGCCCAGAAAGCACCAAAAGGAGCGGATTAGTCGAGCTGAGGATCCTAGACTGAACGGAAAACACAGCTTTCCTCTTAAGCTCCCCAAACGAAGGTAGACCACCAACTGTGTATGTATGTATTATTAGTATATTTAACTACACTGCATCGGTACCCCTCCGCGTATACAGTAGAGGTATGCTTATGTGAACACTTTTTTAACTGTTCCACTACCTTGGCTTTCTTACTTGCATATAAAAAAGTAAAATGGAAAAGAAAAATAACAAACTTGATATCAGCAAACAGCCAACTATTTCAGGGTTATTCTGGCACAAACTTGAAGCAGAAATTCAATTAACATTCTTTGATTTTAAATTTCTTAAAAAGGTCCTTCCTCTTTTGAAGGCATCTGACGGTTCGGACCGCCAGCTTCTCCATTGAAGGTGCGTTCCTCGCGGCAAACTTTTCAAATTATAAAAAGCATACCAGAGCCTCGTTTTTGTTGCAATAGCGCTGCTGCAGCCCTTCTTTGCTTTTGCATAATATGCGTTTTTGGATTCACTTTCTTCTTGGTTGAAGCGGCAGCGCTGCAGCACCTTGCAGGGAAACACGGACTTGGTCGGGGAGCAAGTCCATGATTCTCGAGAAGCGCTGCCGTCTTCCTCGGAAGCGCTGCAGTGCAAAAACGGATGTAGAAAGAATTAGTCCGGAATCGGCCGAGAAGTGGACCTGCAGCATGCAACAAAAACGAGGCTCAGGTGTCAGCTGAGTCACTTTCATAGATGAATTACCAAAATATTCAAAAAGCTACAAAAGCATGAGTGATTATTACTAGTGTTTTTGGGAAAAAATGCCTGGTTTGGGTTTTAATTTTTTCTTCGGCGATCGTTCACTGTTAGCAGACGTTCACATAAGCATACCTTTTTTGTACTCTATATGACCAGGGACCCGTAAATTTCCTGTAATGACTCGCCATTCAGGGGGCTTGTCAGTAGCTGCGTCCTTTGTAACGGGAGTTCTCACCGGTGGTCTCCGGTTTTTCTTATAAGCCGTTTTTGCATCCACCGGTGACTTCTCACCAGTCTTATAACCCGTTTTTGAGCTAACCAGTGTCCGGTTTTATCTCACCAGTGCGGACTAACCAGAACCTGCTCGGGAGCCCGGCTTCAGCGAGGAGTTAGCCGGTTTTCATCAACTCACCGGTAAACCAAAAAAAGCGTTTTAAGGGAAGAACCGGACGCTGGTGACTAACCACCAGAGACAGTCCGGAGTGCAACGAACGCAGCTAATAAGAGATTTCTGATGCGCTCTTGACCGAGCGACAGATAGTTCGAGAAATACCCACGGGGATAAAATACCCGACTATCCTGATAGACAAAATTTTTCGCAGCCGTTGTGCTGAACTAGGAATATTTCTCTGTAATGGAAGAGTGTCCTGGTATCTATGTACAGGAAATTTATGGGTCCCTGATATGACCAAGTCCAAAACATGCCGGTGATCCTCAGGAAGAACGAGAAAACATCTCACTAACGACTCAAACTCAACAATTCAGATCCTATGTCAAACAATCACGGCGATCTTCGGGAGCAGCTGTGATACCCGAGGTGATAACGGTTCTGGCTCTTCTCCTCGTTACCGGCGATGTTGCATCGGCAAGGAGAGTTAGTCATCAATAGTATTGCCTCGGGGTGTTGACATAAATGAATGGGATCTGAATGCCGTAGTTGTTTTACTGAGTTCGTCATGTATGAGATGCATAAGAGAAAATAAAGAAGTTCTACTAGCAACCAAGTGTATCTTTGCCAAGGGCAAAGAACAGTACAGGGTATGATCGATTTATTCCTCCTCAACCCCAGTGTACGACATGAAGATTCTAAAACGAAATTCATCCGTAAAAACAAACAAAGGCGTGATTAGGTTTCCAGTTGCCACTATTCGTAAACATCGATTTTTAATCAACCATTTCTTTTTCCGAACACAAAGTAATTTTTTTGTGGGGAGTTCCCCTGTGTTATTGGTCCGTCCACTTATTAATCAAAGACAAAATCACGATCTTCTGAAAAATAATCCTTTCCGTCTTTAAAAGTTAAAAAATACTCGCCTGCACCGTGAAAATATTTGAAAATAAATAAACTAGTAACTTTTTATTTAATCTAACTTTTTTGTAATATTTATGCCGTAGTAGGCCTATACCGGTCACTTTTCCGTCGATTTGTCTGTCCGCTGATCACGATTTAAGGTGCTGCCAGATAGGCTAGGACCATGAAACTTGTCAGGTTTATTAGAAACCAGATTCAGTTGAGATTAATAATCTCCATGATTCGACCATCGGGGGGGGTGGGGGTGGGGGGCTTATTCGACCTGGACGAAACTTGATAGTTGGCAAGAGCACGAGCCCTGAATGTTCGTTCACACGTCCGGACTGGATCTGGAAACTTTGGGGGTAATTGGCCCCCCTCCGAGATCTTGTGGCACGCTTATGGTTAATGATCATGACGCTACTTGGCAGGTAGGACGCAGGCAGGATTAACGACTTCAAAATTTTTCTAAAATTTAGTAGGTCAGGGACATTGAAGTATGATAGACAAGTAAAAGAAGTATTTGGCGAAGAGGTATATTTTAAGTTAAATTTACCCGAGTTATATTTGCGGTACTGGATCCAGTTGCGGGCCAACTGTCTATCAGTGCATAGACATAGTTGTTTTAGAAGAGAAAAGATGAAGACGAGCCATCCGGGTGTGCTTGCCCTGTGTGTGGTAATGCAGTTGATGATTTGGTCCACGTTCTGTGCCGGTGTCCAGAGCTTCCTGGGTTAAGAAGGGAATTATTGGGAGGTGAGGTTATGTTACTTCCTGACATCTTAAAGAGCACGACGCCAAGCGTTATATGTAAAGTTTGCAGATTTGTTGATGGTGTGGTGACATTTCGAGAGAGCGATGGCCCAGTTTAATTCATGTAAAGTTATTTTGTTTTGTTGATTTATATGTATTTTCTTGTAGATGGCCTTTGGCTTTGAATACAATTATTATTATTATAAGAGTGGTTTTAGATAGATAGATAAATCTTCTTATAAAGACCTCTTCCATATGTATGTTAGTTTTATCAGACCTGTCCCCTTTGGCACTTCAGGCTCTCTTCAGAACATACATACCGCATCGAGAACATTCAAAAAAGGGCCCTCATGATTATTAACAGGGAGGGTAAAGTTCCCTATAGTTACCTACTAAATAGGTTCGAGCGGGCTACCCTGGAAGAGAGACGAACCCGCCTTAGCATCGATTTTGGTATTAAAACCCTAGCTGTTCCCCGATTACGTGATATTCTCCCTCCCCCCCCCCCACTCCCCCCATCCTATACGTATCCTACCCCAGCGAGAGAAATTCCAGAAAAATCCCAAACTAGCACCAGACTTTATGAAAGATTTAGAAGGAGTTTTGTTCCAGCATTCGTTGAGTTGTACAATAACCAATAAGTTAGTCCTTTTAGTGTTTTTTTTCTTTTATGACGAAGACTGTAGAGTGATAGAGTGTTCTGTTATTCATAATTTCTTATGACAAAAAGGTCAAATTCGGCGGGAACGCTGTGGCAGCTGCTTTTGAAAAATAAAATTATATTCTGTTCTAACCCTAAATCTGTAGGTGGAGACCATATCCGGGCATTGTGGGGTGAGAGTGGGAGGTCCATGAAATCTTGTGGTATGCATAAATCTCGAACGATCCGATTCGGATGTAACTTGCTAGCTGTGGCAAGTGCCCGTATCCCAAACATTATGCTTAAAGGACACCTGAACAATGAAACCATACTTGAACACACCATGGAGAATGCATTTACAGACATGGCCACGGAGAACATTCTTCTCCTGATCGTGAAGTTTTCAAAATAAGGATGTTCGTTTCTGGAGGTTTGCACATGCAGACTCCAAGACAAAAAGAGCGATTCATTCAAATCTTGTACAGCGCTGGCCGGATCGTATTGGAATTTCTTCTAGATATACGTTTGGGCTTAACTGGTTAAAAAATATTCCAGAAGATGGTGACATTTGGTCATTACTAAAATTGTTCGGTACTGAAAAATCATAGCTTGGAAACACTATTTCGTATTTGGATTGGGTTTTCTGCAGACAATGTTAAAGGAAGTCCTACAGATAGGGATGATACTTGGTACTCTTCATTCAGGTGTCCTTTAAAGGGACAGACCAGATCCGGCAACTTTGTGGGGGGGGGGGGGGGGGTTATAAGGGGGGTCATGAATTTTATGACACGCCAAACGGCTTAACAGGTGGGGGGGGGGGACAAAACATGGTAGGCAGGATGACAGAAATTGTTTAGTCGAATATTGCCGGTAAAACATTTCATAACGGGTTGCCCTTGAACTGCCACTACGGTTACCCAAAAGGTGTTAACGCAACGCCCAAGCCTACGGTCTCGGCAAGCAATTCTGTGAAAGTTTCTGAAGTTGATAACCTAGTGTTACCAAGCCCTGTCTCTGATGTAGCACCAGTGTCAGCGACGGTGACGACTAGAGTTACTGAACGTTCCAGCAACTGTGTTTCCGTGAGCCAGCCCTGCCTCTCTTGCAATACTTCCACCGAGGGCAGTCCAGCTTTCGAGTGCCATTTTTGCTGTAAGTGGCAACATGCCGCTTCCGCCGCAATAGACGCGGAGCTGGTGCTGGCAATGCTAAAGCCCTCTAGCCATGCTTTTCTATTTGCGTGTAATAACTGCCGAAGTAAGGCGAGATCAGGAACTGACTTTATGGGACAAAACAGACGGACTAACTGTGGTACGGCCAATGACGCAGTGCATACCGATTCCCCAGATACTATCCCATCAGGAAGTGTCGATTCCGAATCAGGCGAGGTCATTGAAAACGAAGCGGTCCGAAAAGGTAAATTTGTCTGCAAGTACTACTTGCGCGGCAAATGCACAAGGAGCGAGTGCACTTACCTGCATATTTGTGCCGACTATTTTAATAGACAATGTAGTGACGAGGCATGCATCCTGCCTCACAGATCGTTGTGTCGCAAATACGCCTGTGGCCTCTGTTTTAACTCAAGCTGCTCCAACCTCCATCTGCCTTTCCGTGTTAGGCTCGCTAAGTCTCGAAACAAGGACAGGACGTTCCGTCGAGCAACCCCAGGAAAGACCCGGAATCAACAGCCAAAAAACGGGTCACTCCTCCGAGCAGTAACTCGGGGAAGACCTCCAATCCCGCTTATGCATCTGAAAATTCGGAGGCCTCCCCCTCCTCCCTTGAGCGTAGCCACCCCAGCTCCATCCCAGCGAGCCTGGTTACCTCACCCCCCCCATGAGTTGGACTGGAACCTCTGTTCGCAACCAGCACCAGCTTGCAGCAATCCCACCACCCCCCTACGCAGTTTACCAACACCCACCACCTCCCAACGCAATATACCAACACCCGATACCGATTACGAACAGGTTCCTACCCCTGATGCTACAGTCGTCCCATGTAGGCAACTTCTAAACCGCGAGGTAAAGAGAAAGTGTTCCTCAAACCCATTTCCGAAAGTTCTCCTCTCAAATGTGAGATCTCTCGCAAATAAACTTGAAGAACTTGATCGAACTTGAAGAACTGAGGAAACACTCAGTTGATGTTGCATGCCTGTCTGAGACTTGGTCCGCGACTGAGTCTCTAGTCGACGTTTCGGGTTATGATGTGTACATGTTACCAAGACTTGACAAAGATGGAAACCCTGTGAGTCATGGAGGTGGGGTTGGTCTGCTCTGCCGTTCATCAATCCCCAACCGCCAACTGAACACTAAAGTTCCTCGGAATCCTGAGTTTGAGATTCTGTGGGTATGGACCAGACCAAAGTACCTACCGAAGGAGGTATCTTCAATGGTGTTTGGTGTATTGTACTATCCGCCCAGGGGTCCATTCCGGAAAGACCTAGTGACGTATTTGCAGCTATGTGTCGACTCGATACGTTCCCAGTATCCCTACGCTGCAATAACAGTTCTTGGTGACTTTAACGATCTCAGACCGTCGTGGATAGCGGATACATTATCGCTCTGTCAAATCGTGAAAGTGAAAACACGTGACAGCAGAACGTTAGACCTAATATTTACGAACATCTCAGACTTTTACGATGCCCCATACAGTGTCCCCCCCATCGGTCTCAGTGATCACTTAACCATTATTTGGGAACCGAGTGAAAAAGCACCAGTTAGAGAGAAACGAACGGTTGTCTACCGGCCATTTACTCCCAACCAGGTAACTGTGTACAAAGAGTGGTTGAAAAACAAAAACTGGTGTAACGTCCTTTGCCTTACTGACGGCAACTCCATGACCTCGTCTCTGACCGAAGAGCTCTATGATAAATACAGAGAAGTGTTTCCTGAAAAGAGGAAAGTGATTAAGCCCCAAAGCAAGCCATGGGTGACAAAGGAGATGGAACAACTCATGGTGGAACGTGATTGTTTTTATGCTTGGGGTATGCTAGACGAAGCAAAACGGCTTCGGAATAGAATAGTGACCTTGACTCGCAAAGCGCGGAAAGAGTATGGTATTTTTACTGTCGCGTGCTAACTCGGACCCTCGCACGTTCCATAAGAAAGTGCAAGAAATAATGGGTAGACAGCAAAAACCTGTGGTTGTTTATGATCACGCTGGGGAGCCTGTAAGTGCTGACCTTATTAATGACCATTTTGTTGCCATTTGTAGAGTCCATCCTCCCCTTAGTGTGATGCCCGATCTGCCCTCAGTGTCTGAAATACCCATTCTCGAGATCGGTGCAGTCGAAAAGAAAATCCGTAACCTTGATCCTCGGAAAGCATCCTACCCGAGTGAGATTCCTACTGAGCTTATCGTGGAATGTGCGAGTGAGCTTAGCCCTGTTTTAACCGCTTGTTTCAATCAGTGTTTTATTGATGGCGTTTTTCCGGAATGTTTTAAGAGCGCTTATGTCACGCCCATACCTAAAGGGAAAAAACCGCAATCTGTAAATGACCTTCGACCGATTTCAAAAACGCCTATTTTGTCGAAGGTTTTAGAAAGTTTTATTTTTGAGTTATTGTGGGAGGATATTGAGCCTAACATTGACCCTCGCCAATTCGGTTTTCGTCCAGACCATAGTACTACACACTATCTGATCCGATTACTTGATGATGATGCTTATGCCGAAATTATACTAAGCGACATAGTCAAGGCCTTTGACAGTCTTGACCACGAAATCACCTTACAAGAAGCTAGAACTATGGGCGCTCGACAATTTTTAATCCGGATGATAGCTAGCTTCTTAACGGGTCGGCAACAGTGCGTTATGTTGGATAAAGATCGGGTTTCGTCCTTTCTCCAAATTTTTTGCGGCGCGCCTCAGGGGACGAAGCTTGGACCAATTCTTTTTCTTATAGTTTTTAATCGAGTTTTAAAAAGTCTGTTGAATCGTTATAAGTTCGCTGACGACCTGTCCAGTCTCGCGCTACGAATTTTATCGTCACAGTCGACCCAGCCTCCACTCTCACAGATATTTTCTACACTGACGCGTGACCTTGATGATGTTAAGTTAACAGTAAGCCTACCTAAAAGTGTTGTAATGAGAGTGTCGTTTTTAAAGCGTGAATTGCCACCTGTTGAAGATATCGGCCTCACTGTTCAGGACAAGGTTAAAATCCTTGGCGTTACAGTTGAGAGCGACCTGAAATGGCAATCCCACGTCATGGCCATAGTTCAGAAATGCGCTCTGTTATTACGGTCGTTTGCCGCGTTACGTCGATTCGCGATTCCTCCCAAGCAACTGAGGTCTATTTTCTGCACTTACATTAGGCCAAATGCGGAATACGCTTGTCCGGTGTGCACCCTGGCCTCACCTCGACTCTGAGTGATAAGCTCGAGGGTATCCAAAAGCGAGCGTGCAAAATCATTTTAGGGGCCCAGTATGTTTCATATGAAGATAGTCTTAGTGTATTATGTCTACCGACCCTTAAAGAAAGAAGACATGCCCTGACGATGAAATTTGGTTTCAAATGTCTGTCGTCTGAAACTCACAGAGATATTTTGCCTGAATATGTGTCAGATTAACGACCGAAGTCCTGTACTAGGCAGTTTACACGGTCAATCGGTCTTCAAAAGCTAAGCCTGCCACCTGTAAATTCGACTGACCGGTACTTGTCTTCATTTGTACCTTATTTTGTACGTAACTTTAATTCCTGAGGCTGTTTTTTTTTTTTAAGTGTGTTGAATATAAGTATATTAACATGTAATTGACTATCCGAAGCTAGCGTGTTCTTATGCTATTATGGAGAATAAAGGAATTATTATTATTAAGAGAAATGTGCTTTGTCGCACGATTTTTCGTCTCTTTCTGCCGCAGCCAAAATGTGGACCTTGATGAAATTATCACGGAATCGTCACCATGATTTTTGCTTGGTCCCGTCCTGTCGTAACCCTTATTAAAAATTCGAACTCGAAAACACGGCTCCTGTGTAACTGCTGTTAAAACCTTTTTCTTCAGCAGTTATTATTTTATTATTTATTTATTTGAGGCTAATACCAGCCGACTAGAGTCGAAATAAACACTTTACACTCTTACACTTTACACACTAAGTGTCAAAGCCACAATGCAGCAAGTCCCCCGCACTTCCGCCAAATGGGGAGAGATAGGCGCATGTCGGCCGAGAGAAAACAGCCAAAAGAGGATTTTGGGAGTGGGACTCCAAAATCGTAGCGAAAAATAAGCAGCGTATATCTAATAGTTTGTAGCACTACATTAAAGACTATGTCATATTTCCGAGTGTCTTGTAACAACTCGTTTTGTTCTCTTCCTGGCAAGTTCAAATACTGAATGAAGTCATCCTCAACCTCCTGCTGACCTATGAAGAATTAACTTTAATTGTTTCATTCTAAATGGCTGAAGTTAATGCCATTGATTTAAAAGAAATAATTTTCTTATGAACACGTAAACATAATTTACAGATTTCACCTATAAACCTTTTTTAAAAAGATTGGGCACTTTTCCCGACGTACTTTAGCTGTAAACAACAAGACCAAAGGTTTCGGCGGGATCCCAAAAATATAATTTTTTATCTAGACAGTTAAATATTTTTATTTAAAAAAAATAGAAACAGATCAAGGCTTAAAGTGGGGGTTCAAATACCTTCGAAAATTAAAAAATAATCGTTTTTTTGTACATTTTCAAAATATAGTACACTAACTGGTAGATCCGAGAAAACCAAGTTCAGATATGGATTCAGCGTATGTTTTTACCGCTACAAGTCATATTTATTTTGACGTAACCGATCGAAATTTCCTGCCTTACTTCTGCCAATTTTCCGGTTTCGGCGGAATTTCGGAACTACTTGTCCGGCGAAAAAATAAAGCTGACAAACCAATTCAGCGTATCTCCATGCCCCTTTATTCAACATCTAATCAACTTCAGATAAAATTTAACTTATAACAAGTTTTTCGGTTTAGGCCGAATTCCGGTCGAACTGTATGCCCGGGTCAAAAAGAATTATCATATATGGATTCCGCATCTCTTCGTACCCATAAATCGAACGTCTAACCAACCACAAATACAACTTTTGCTTTTAACAAATTGTTTGCTTTTGGCCGGATTCCGGGCCAACTACTTGTCCGGCGAGAAAATGGTTTACATATTCGTGTTCAGCATGTCTTCTTACCCCTTAGTCAACTATCTCATTTGCTGTTTAAAAATATTTTGTTTGCTCCCCTAACTTAAACCCCCTCCCCCACCCCTAAATGTAGGGCTACATAGCCCATCTACGAACTCGACCTTTCCCTTGGCCCAAAGAATCCGCACACCAAATTTCATCAAATATCTCATTCCCTTCGAGAGTTATCGTGCTCACAGACAGACGGACAGACGTACTTTTAACAATTCGTAACTTGTGCGTTTTATCCTATTCTTTTTGTTTTTCTCGTTGACAAATCTTTCTTGTATTAACTGTTTGACTAAAAGATACCATATTTGGGCTATGCCTATGAGAGACTGTATCTTGTTTACATTAAATGATTTGATTTGATTTGATTTGACCTACAACTTTTGCGATGTCATAGGTATCCCTCCACTTACGTTTTGAGATCCCGAAAGAAAGACAATCCTTGAGAAGGAGGTTGTGTATGACAGAGAACTCGCTTTTGATGCCGCTCTGCTGATTCTGGCTAAGGATCTCTGCAAGATGTTGGGAAGGATGAGTTTTCGAGTTTCTTCTCGTCTCCGGGGAAAAATACTTGCCGTGTTAATGATCCTTTACAAGAGACTCTGACAGATAGATATCCAGATTCTTACTCTTTCAGGTGTGCCAAACTTTGAAGAACTTGTAACTGCTGCCGTAAAAGACAATCAGAAGCTGCAAGTTAGGACCATTGAAATCCTCTTAGACCATCGAGAGGACCGCCTCGCCTTGAAAATGGCAAAAGACCTCAACCTCCCCGGAAACCTGTGGCCCTCCATCCTCAAAGAGGTATCTGGCAAAGGCCCTTCTACCTCTCTGGTCACTGAAGAAGAAAGTTGGGAGACCGAAACTGTCACAGCCCACACTCGCTCTAGTTCCTACACCAGTACTAACTCTGCTCACAGAGCTAGTGGCGCTGACGGTTGGGGTGTTGAATGGACTAAGGCTGAGGAAGTGGTGGTACGAGATGACTTCTATGCTTTGGATGTGCCGATTGAAAATGTCGTTTTCGTTGATACCACGGAAGGGTTTGATATGTTTCTGGATGTTTTGAAAAAGGTACGTCTCTTGTTCCTTGTTGAACGTAGCACATACCCACCCGATGGCCATGGTATGAAATAATGTACACACTTGTTAGACGAAATTCTTATAATAAGGATTACTTTAATTTATTGTATTCCCCTATTTAATTTTATAATCAGTAACAACTGCGCTTCAGAGAAAACCAAGTTCAGATATACCTCTATAAGCCATATCTATTTTGACGATACTGACCAAGACTTCATGCTTTACTTCTGCCAAGTTTCCGGTTTCGCCCGAATTCCGAGCGAACTACTAGTCCAGCAGAAAAAAGAAAATTCAGAAACGAATCCAGCGTATCTCCTTATCCCTATAAAGAACATCTGATCAACCTTAAATAAAACTTTGACTTACAAAAATTCCGGTTACAACCGGATTCTGGACTAATTATATGTCCGGGTACAGAACGATTGTCATATACAGACTCAGCCTCTGTTCTTACCCCTTAATCTGTCATCTAATCCAACTTTTGCTTTTAACAAATTTTCCGGTTTGGGCCGGGTTCCGGGCGAACTAGTTGTTCGGTGAGAAAATTATTTTCACCATCGTGTTCAGCATGTCCTTTTACCCCTGAGTCGAACATTTAATCAACTTCCAATGAAACTTTTACTTTTAACCAACTTTCCGGTTTTTGCCGGATTCTGGACGAACTACTTGTTCGGCGAGAAAATGGTTTTCACTATCGTGCTCAGAATGTCTTCTTACCCCATAATCGACTATCACATTAGCTGTTTAAAAATATTTTGTTTGTCCCTTAATTTGAACTCCCTCCCCCACCCCTAAATGTAGGGATACAGAGCCCATCTACGAACTTGACCCTACCATTGATCCAATGAATGCTCACACCAAAGTTTCATCAAAATATCTCATTCCCTTCGAGAGTTATCGTGCTTACAGACAGACGGACATTTTTGCGATGTCAGAGGTATCCCTCCACTTACGTTTTGGGATCCCAAAAAAGATAGGGAGATGCGCTGCGATCGTTCTTAGATTTGAGTAACCCTTGGACCATGATCCTCATGTAAATTGGAATAGGAAGAAGGCTCTGCAAGGCTTAGAGTTTGATCATTTCTGAATTGTGTCGCTTTTCATTTCTCAAACTGAACTTATATAGCTCTGTTTGTTTTAAAAAAAATTCATCATTAAGGAAAATAGCATAGGAAATACGTTGATATTCAAGACATAATAGTCATATGCAGTTAAATCTAATATACAATTTAATTTTTGGTTTCTTAATTATTTATTAACTCTGACCCTGGAGACTGGTGACTCGAGAGGGTGGCTGTCGCATCCAAGTTTCAAGGCAAAGCAACTGGGCCCGGTCGGAGTTGTTCACAAAATCAGATATTTAACGAAGAATCTTTAATTGTTTTTCCACAAGTTCATTTTCCAGCTTGAACGGCTTGAGCCTGAAGAGGACCCTTGCCAAGACGGGCCGAAATATAGCTCTGATAAAATTTAGCTGACTTATCCGTTTTGCACCCTCAAATGTGATACATTTCATGATCCTCGAGGGTTGACGGACATTTTTGCCACAAGGGCTTTGCTTAAAAATTAATTTTTAGCACCCTTAAAATCTCAACCGAAAGTGGAAAAAAAAAACTTTCACCATACAGTGTATATTCATGATGACCAAGGGCCCATAATCATTTTTGCCTCAGGGGTTTTGCTTACAAGTCAAGTCCTTGAACTAGCCTACTCATATTAACCGCAAATACAAAAAAATACTTTTGAGCAAACGGCACATTTTAATGATCCCCAAGGAACCAGTTAAAGTTACATACATCCAAACGATACATTCTCGTGAATTCCAAGTTCCCATGATCATTCTTATCTCAAGGGTTTTGCTGACAAATAATCAGAACAAACCAACGAATTAGCAGATTCCTACTTTCATCGTCTGACCCAGTCTCGCAAGTGCCATATGATCTTCTAGCTCTTTTTTTTTTCAGGAAAGTCTTATTGGAATAGATGCCGAATGGCGGCCAACATTTGATTCAAGCAAATCGCCAGTTAGTTTAATTCAGATTGCAACTAGTTCACCGTTCATCTACATTTTGGATATGATCACACTTGCAGAGATTCTTAGCGACGACAGACGGGTAGTATTCGTGGATAGTTTTTACCGAGAGGATCTGCTAGTCGTTGGTAAGTCCTTGGCCCTTATTTGTTTTTAGTCTAATTGTTAGTGGTTTAGACTATTTAAAGTTTAACTGAAAAGGGCTTAGGTAGGAAAATCTAGTTACACATCACTTATTCACTTAAAGAAGCTTCAAAACCCGGCGAAAATGTGTTACTTCGCTGCTCCGCTATTCTATTCAGGAATAATCGATTTCCAAATAGTGGAATTTCCTTGTCTGGTTTGTCTGCTCTAAGCGCTTGTATCTGTGTTGTATGCTCGACTAAAACGATTTACGAAAGATAAGTTTTGAAGCAGTGAGCTACCTTCTGTAAGCTGATCGCTGGCCACTGAAATGCCGCGTACGAATTGACATTGAATTTTTCTGAATCGTGGTAGAAATTTTGCGTTGTGAGGAGAACCGTAGATATTCTGAACGTTATTCTAGAGTAGGCATGGGCACTGTTCTGTTTTTGCGTTCAAACAGGAACAGGCAGAAACAGGTCACATAAGAACAGAAACAGAAAGAAAACAGGAAACTTGAAAACAGGTCCTGTTCTGTTTTAACAGAAATTATGACTTCGAAAACAGAAACAGCTGTTAAACAGGCGAAAAAAAACAGAACCGGCTGTTTAAAACAGTTTTTTTTTTATTATTTGATTTCCCGTATTTTTTATTATGTTTACGGCAGAGTTCACCTATAGTTTGCCTTGTACCATGAAGAATCTTAAATAGTTCTTCCTTGCACCGCACAGATGCCTTTCTTCGACTTCATTTCATAGAACAGCAAATATCTTGGTCCAGAATTCCAGCTGCCTTTATCAATGAATTACACTTTTTCCCGATTGAACATGAGCCATGGAAGTTTCGTTTGTCTTAACAAAATTTGTTCGCATAGCCTACCTTTCCACTTGGATTGTTTGTCATAGTGATCGGTAATAAACTAAAGTTTACGGATCATACAAACTCAAAGTTAAGCAAGCTTCACTTCGTGACAGTGGTTGGTGATGATGGTAATTTTTTTGTGAGGGGAGGGTCGCGAGGGATGCATGTTCAATCAGAATACCGAATAGCTTTTCCTCGGTGGTTTCTTTTGTGCATGGTCATACAAGGCTCAAAACGCGTGGATTTCTCGGCTGAATGTGAGCCTACTATTCTGCGAAAATCTGTGAAACGGGTTACACTTTCATCATCAAGTTGAAAAAATCTCAACTTTTCCGTATAGAACTGAGGGTGTGCCAAAAATACTGTCAGGAATTCCAGTCAACGTTTGTTTACATCATGAACCGGTGCGTATGTTGTGATGTCGCGAAGCTAGTTTCAGCTTTTCTAGCCTTTTTGAAGTTGAAAGTACTAGTCTTTTGAAATCACAATTAACTTCGCTGAACAGATAATGCGTCATGTGAACCCTTCTTGATGATCACATGCTCGGTTTTAGTGGAAAATTCATTTATGAACACTCCACTCTTGCGGCCACGATAGCCGGTTTTCCGTTCTCGGTTTTCACCGTTTTATTTTGGCATTCTTATCTCGTGAACCATGACAGATACTAATTTGAAAATTGGTGTACTTGTGCACCTTAGGGTCTACTTGTCACTTTTGGGATTCAACCCCGATACACTCTCGGTTCAAGTTGGTGACTAATGTTTCCTTTAAAGTTTAACCTAAAAAGGCTGGCATAGGACAATCTAGTTACCCATCACTTATTCACTTAAAACAGCTTGAAGAGCCGCTGAAAATGCGTTTCTTCGTTATTCCGCTATTCCCGAATAATCGTTTTTCAAATAGTGGAATTTCCATGTGATTTGTGGTACCTCTATGCGCTTGTATTTTTGTTGCACCCCGTACGAGAAAGATTTATGATTTTTCTTTTGTTCCGGCACTAAACAATCTTCACCAATCTCACCACTGCCCAACGAAAAGCTGTGTTTGTATTTAGATTAAAATTTTCCGAGTCATAGTAGAATTTGCGTTGTGGTGACCGAGTCATAGTAGAATTTGCATTGTGGGGACCGCCGTATATATTCTGAACGTCATAACTAGAGCAGATAGTGGAAAATAAAAAATTGCCTTTGTAGAATCCTAATAATTCAGTATGTTTAATTAAATGACACAAAAATTAGTTGGCTTTTCAGTTAAATTTTAAAGGCTTACCACCGTTTTGCGAATTATGTGCAACTGGGCCCGGATTGCCCAGAGTAAATTGCCTGACCAAATTCGCAAACTCGCTAAACATGCCTGGTACTAAGGTGGAAATTTGGAATGCGTGAACATCATTGTCCAGATGGGTCTTTGGACTTTGGACCCCCCCCCCCCACATCCAAACGCTGGTAAATGGGCCCATATTGACCAATGAATTAAAAGTCAACGGCGAATGGTTATTAGGCTGTTCGTACACAATATATGATACAGAGCTGGGCGAATCTGAATCCGGATTTAGATTCGAATCCAGGATTAGTCCTTCTGGCCGGATTCGAATCTTCTGCTTCTCAGACTGGATTCGGTTTCGGACTCGGATTCCAAACCCTCAATCTTACGAATCCGCTCAAATTTCTATTCTACATCCGTTCAGTTTCTGTTTTCCCAATTTTTACGCGGTGGGGCACCAAATATGTTAAGTAATCTATCACATTATCTGATTACCTGAAATATCAGTTTTTTTGTCACCTCTGATTTTTAAACTATAACCTATGAACATGATTTAGTTTTTGTTAAGGTCGAATTCGAGTCCGGATTCAATTTCGGATTCGAATCCTCAGCATAAAATGGTGGATTCGGATTCGTACCTAGCCCTGGATTCGGATTCGAATCCTTTCATGATCGGATTCGCCCATCTCTGATATGATATACGTTTTACTTTTACACATCACGTTTGAGCGCTTGCGCACTTTTTCATATTGGACCCGAAGACGGCTGCTGCCACGAAGGGTCGGCGGAAAGCTGCAAAAGTAGTCTAAGACTTAGCTGACTACGTATCCATTTAGCTCAGTCAAATGCACTTCGCCGTCAGCTTGAGCTGAATAAATATTTACAGTATCTGAAGTTCCCATTTTTTGCTGTTGTTCCTACTATTGCTTGATTCTTGCTCAATATTTTTGATAGCCGTCGTCGCATCAACATTTCGCGTGGGTCACAAACAGACAGACAGACAGACAGAACTGGTAAGGTTGACAAATTGGCCGCTTTTGGAATGTGCCATTTCGAAATCTTTTGTTAAAAGATTTGTTGTACTTATAAGGCGGGTTTCCGCCAAAAAACAGATTTGGCTGTTTAAACAGGTAAAAAAAAACAGGAACAGGGCAAAACAGGGTACACCAAAACGGAACAGAACAGGTGAGAAAAAAAACAGCTGGCTTCAAAACAGCTGTTCTGTTTATTTTGGGTCCCTGAAACAGAAAACAGTAAACAGTAAAACAGGAGGAAAAAAACAGAAACAGAAAACAGGAACAGTGCCCATGCCTATTCTAGAGCAAATAGTGAAAAATACAAAAATCCCTTAAAGTTCAATGGGCACATCAAACTACCCCAATCCCACTCTGTAACAACCTAGTAACAATTCTTAGCCCCTACATCAGCAGCTTTTTCAACAGGTTCCGCTCTGTGATATTTCAAAGCGTAATGTTTTGGTCCAGTACATGCTCAATTTATTAGCTTGGACAAAGATAAAAGTGATGTTTCTTATAATGCTTAGTAGATCTTTATTTTATGCATAAATCAGCTTGTATAATTCAGATTTGAATAGGTTATTTGTTTTTTAATTACTTTTGTAGCTATGTTATTTTTTATAAGCTTACTGCATACATTTCATAAAGCAAGCTAATCAAGCTTCACAATACTATTCCACAAATAAAAACTTTGAATAGGCACTTTAAGCCATGGAACTTCTGATGAAACACTAGAACGATCAGGTAAACTGAATCTGCGGCTTGACTTTGGTGACACCTCAAATACATCCTTTTCTATCAAGCATTGCTCGGAGTTTTTGAATTTCCTGCCACGATATCCGTGCTCCTAAGATTTGGATCGCCGAAATGCCAGAGAGGTAAAGACAAGGGATAACAAGAAAACGGCCTATTTTTGTAGCGCCTTCGGAAGTAAGTCGGAAACGTTTATTTGTGAAGCATTTAATACAAAGTAAAGCACTAAAAGTGTCCATTGTGCTTTAACACAATCCTAAAAATGCAGTGTACTGAGTTAAATGATACAATAATAAGTTGGCTTTTCCGTTAAACTTTTTCCTTCAGCCCAAGCTGACTGCGAATCATAGTTGACAGTGCAAAAAGGATACGTAAGCTGAATTTTAATTCAGCTTAAAATTCAGCTGACGTTTCAGTTTTGCACTATCAAACTGTAAAGTTTTATTGTTTCCGATAGCATGATGACAAACAAAAAAGAAAAATATATGCCGAGCGCAGCGAGTTCGATTTTGTAATTGGGCTCCGAGCTTGTTATTCCGACATTAACTGCGCGTCTGCGATGGAGGTATTATATTAACTGTTATAACTTTTCCGAACATAATTTCTGTCTTCTTTGGTAGTAATTATTTGCTACTTTTGTAAGCAATTTCTGTTTAGTGAAATGTTTTAGTGATAGTGGGTTGTCCACAGATGGCCGATCTACTTCCCCCTCCCCTCCCGTCGTCCCTGCGTCGGTCAGAGAGGAACACTGGCAACCAGTTTTTAACATATCCTGCTAATTCTGTCCAGTTTTTCCATAGTTTTATCCAACCATTTATTTCTGGTCATTTCTTTTAACTGTATTATTTAATTTGTTTCGTTTTTGTGTATTTGGAAAATATGTTATTTCTCTTCTATAAGCTTTGAGCTATTTGGAAATAAATTTGACTGATCGATAAAAAAAAATGACAACTCTAGCCACACAAGCCCATTCGGGCTTTCATGCAGTCAGAAGTATCAGCTACACGTATAAAGGGTGTTAAGAGGGTTATAAAAGGTGTATTTATGTAGTTTAGCATGTAAAAGTTTGTTTGTATAATAAAGAGTATTAAACTAAACTAAAACTAAAGCTGTTGTACAAATGTGAAAATGACTACTGTTGTGATAAGGGTATTTCTGTTTATATATAACCCTTATCAAACACCATCTTTTTCATTTGCGGCGAAGAAAATGCCATCTAGCGGTGGGCTCTTAGAGAAATAGAATTAATCAAGCTTAAACCGGTGTTGCCACTTGCTGCAGGATTCTGCGATTTGTCATACATTTTACTTTCTTCGACAAAGCGAGGTTCCTTACGAGTAAACACAAAAAATGAGGCGTGTTTTTTTATGGCACTTGCCCTTCGGCCAAGTGCCATATAGCGATCGCAATTTCTGTCTGTCCGTCGGTCTGTCCAGGTTTTGCAAGTTCGGGCACTTCCACATAAGCTAAGACGATAAAACTTGGCAGGCGTATCAGGGACCCCAAATGAAAGTTGGAAATAGTCACTTCCCCGATCCGAGCACCGTGGGGGGAGTGGAGGGAGTGGGAATCCGGAATCTTGAGGTATTTTTAACTTTTGAACGGGTGATCGGATCTCGATGAAACTTGATATTTGGAACGACCTCATGCCTCAGACGACCCACTTAAAATCCGGACCGGATCCGGTGACTTTTGGGGGGAGCTGGAGGGGACAACCGGAAATCTTGGGAACCGCTATGAGCGGAGGGATCGAGATGAAACTTGGTGGGAAGACACCTAGCAAACACTAGATACATCATTGACATAACCGAGCCGATTCGGGCACTGTGGGGGGGGGGAGTGGAGGGAGGGGGAATCCGGAATCTTGAGGTATTTATAACTTTTGAACGGGTGATCGGATCTCGATGGAACTTGATATTGGGAAAGACCTCATGCCTCAGACGACCCACTTAAAATCCAGACCGGATCCGGTGACTTTTGGGGGGAGCTGGAGGGGGCAACCGGAAATCTTGGGAAACGCTGTGAGTGGAGGGATCGAGATGAAACTTGGTGGGAAGACACCTAGCAAACACTAGATACATCATTGACATAACCGAGCCAATTCGGGCACTGTGGGGGGAGTGGAGGGAGGGGGAATCTGGAATCTTGAGGTATTTATAACTTTTGAACGGGTTATCGGATCTCGATGGAACTTGATATTTGGAAAGGCCTCATGCCTCAGACGACCCACTTAAAATTCGGACCGGATCCGGTGACTTTTGGGGAGAGCTGAAGGGGGCAACCGGAAATCTTGGGAAACGCTATGAGTGGAGGGATCGAGATGAAACTTGGTAGGAAGACACCTAGCAAACACTAGATACATCATTGACATGACCGAGCCGATTCGGGCACTGTCGGGGGAGTGGAGGGAGGGGGAATCCGGAATCTTGAGGTATTTATAACTTTTGAACGGGTGACCGGATCTCGATGAAACTTGATATTTGGAAAGACCTCATGCCTCAGACGACCCACTTAAAATCCGGACCGGATCCGGTGACTTTTGGGGGGAGCTTTTGGGGAGAGCCGGAAATATTGGAAAACGCTATGAGTGGAGGGATCGAGGTGAAACTTGGTGGGAAGACACCTAGCAACACTAGATATATCATTGACATAACCGAGCCGTGCCTACTCTTAACAAGTGCCATATGAGCTCGTAGCTCTTGTTGAAGATGACAAGACCAAAGGCTTCGATAGGGTACCAAAAAAAATAGTATTTACTGGACTTCTTGATCCAGACAGTCGAATCTTGTAGATCTTCGCCAGACCTCTTTAACATTTTGCTATTTATCCCCACCGCTTGAATATGTACAAAAAATAATGTTACCATTTTGGAGTTTGTGGCAACTTACGGCAAACAACTAATCAGATGAGAAAACCAAGTTTAGATATGGATTCAGCAAGGATGGTTACACCAAAATTTCATCCAGATCGACTTTAGAAAGGTCCTTTACTTGACAAAAGTCTTCGTATTTAGCAGTATTCTCGGCGAACTGCATACGGAGCAAAAGAGCTAGTGACATTCAGAGGAGAACCTTTCAATCCAAATTTCCGGGTTTTGGCAAATTGTACCAGTTTATCTGTCAAGGAAATACTGTTCGAAATTCAATTCAGCATGTCTTCTTACCCCGATACCGAATCTCTAAAACGTGGGAAAATGCCACTTTTTTGGTTCTTTAAATTTTTCTGTTTATCACTCGTAGAAGATGAGTGGGGAACTGCCGCACATTTTGGCATTCATAGGTTTAAACTGGGTCTGCCTGCTTGCCTGCTAGAACGGAGCTTTCTACTCGAAAGCAGAAGCATGGTTTGATGAAACAAAAGCTTGGCTGCACAACTCCACTTCACACACCGTAGGCTCTGGCTCGATGACAAGGAAAACCATCCTTTTTTGCCCCAGGCAAGAGCTTTCCAAAATGTAATGTCAATTATCAATCTGGCTTAAGGACGGCTAAGGTCCACACTTTCCGTTGAAAACCGCAGAGGTTAGACCCTTACCACTTTCTAACAATAAGCTGAGATTGGTGTACTAGGAAGAAAAAAACACACGACAGAACCAAAGTGTTGCTCTCGCAACACAAATAGTTAGATATTATTAAAATTTCAAATGCATTTTCAGGTAAATTTTCTTAATTTTTGCAGGGTTCGGATTCCGTGAGGATTTAAAGAAGCTGAATAGCGTTTTCCCTAAAATCCACGAGAAGCACGGAGCCAGCCACAATCTTTTGGATATGTTAAAGCTCTGGGAGCATCTACAGAAGGAAATGCCACATATTCTGCCGTTTATAAGTAAGTGCGCTCAAAGAAGAGGTCCTTATAGGACCCATTTTGGTTATTCTGCCTTTGTGTAGTATCTCCACCTCCCTTATGGCAGAGCTGCTGCGAGTCCAGCAAATCCTAGTCCGAGTCCTTGAAAAAGGCGTCTCGAGACGAGTCTAGAGTCCGAGTCCACAGCTCTGGCGGACGGACAGCTCCGTGAAACGAAGTTGCATCCCGATCCATCCGCTCTGAATGTGACTCACGATTTCTGGTTCCCCCCCCCCCTCCAACTCCCCCCAAAGTCACCAGATCCATTCTTTTTTTTTAGTAGTAGTAGTATTTAATTACAACAAACATAGATAAAAATCACGGACCAGTGCACATGCCTGGTGGCATACTTTAGCACTGACAATGTTGCACAACGAAAATAAAATAAAAAGCCGTCTTCTAACTACATTTTGACATCAACAAAAAGAGAACAAAAACAAAAGAAATTGCTCAACTACGCGTCGTAAAATTTTGTTTCAGTAATTTTAGAAACTGTCGCTTATTGCTACATTCTCGCACTGATTTTGGCCCAGTGTGACGGATGCTGAAACTCGCTCTTGACGTAGGGCGAAATTCGCACGAAAAATCTGAACGATGAGTGGTTGGATAATTATGAAATTGGGAATTAGTTGGAAAAATACCAGAGAAATTTGAAGGTAAACTATTGTATAGATAATCATGGCAAATATTAGAAATAGAAATTGTATGAAGTTGATCCAAGGAATATATTCCTGAAGTCCCATATATGTGTCTAACTGAAGATCTGTATTCAACATTAAAAAGAATCCTCATTGCTTTATTCTGGAGTATTTGGAGAGGTTTAAATACAGATGAAAAGGTAGAAGCCCAAACAGAAATACAATAAAGAAAATATGGGTGGACAAAAGAATAATAAATTGATTTTAGAATATTTTTAGGAAAAAAATAACGAAGACGTGATAGCATACCAATATTTCGGGAAATTTTTAACGATAGTGTTTTCACATGTTTATGAAACGACAAATTTTCATCTAAAATTACACCAAGGTATTTAAACTGATCAACCCTTTTTAATTCAAGACCATTTAACAAAAGAGAGAAGCTATCTGAACTGACTGATCCAGTACGCGAAAATAACATATATTGGCATTTTTTCTCGTTAAGAGCTAGTAAATTCCTTGAGTACCAATCAGATACAGCTAGTAACGTGCTTTCAAGGTTCTGGAAAAGAACTGCTAGGTCCCGGTGAGAAGAAAAAATTACTACATCATCAGCAAACATTATAATTTTACAAAGAGGCAAAACTTCCGGTAAATCATTTATAAAAAGAAGAAATAGAATAGGCCCAAGGACAGAGCCCTGAGGTACTCCGTAGTTAATCTGGAAAGTATCTGAACGAAGATCACGGGATTTATCAACACATTCTAGTCGTCTCCCAGAAAGATAAGATGCAAAAAAATTAACAGCTTGTGTTGAAAATCCGTAAGACTTAAGTTTTGCAAGAAGCAAAGCATGATTTACGGTGTCAAACGCCTTGGCAACATCAAGAAAAATCGCCAAAGCATGTTTACCACCATCTAATGAATCATTTATATTCAATAAAAGCTCATGAATTGCCAGTTCAGTTGAGTTTCCCTTTATAAAACCATATTGAGAAGTGTGTAAAATCTTATTATCAAATAAGTATTTTTGTAATTGATTGTTTGCAATTTTTTCCAAAATTTTACTAAAAACCGAAAGCAGAGAAATACCTCTATAATCTGAAGGATCAATTGAACTACCTGCTTTAGGTAATGCTATAACATTTGCTTTTTTTAGTAGCTCAGGAAAAATCCCATGTGTAAGTGACAGATTGAAAATATGTGCCAATAAAGGTGAAATGCTCGACGCTATGTGTTTAACAATTTGTGCTGAAAAACCAAATTCATCCGCAGAAAAACTCTGTTTAAGCTTCACAATAGTTTTTTTTATCTCCTGAGGCGCAATCTCAGAAAAAGTAAACGAACTTTCCGCATGTTGCCCATTAACTGGAATAAAAGGGGAATTCAGCTGCGTACTCATAGTCGATGCAAGTCTAGAACCAATATTACTAAAATAATCTCCAAAAGCGTTTAAAATATCTTTAGGCTCAGTAATTTTTTTTCCATTTATTTCCAGGCAATCAACACTAGTACTCTTACGACTATGAGGACGTATTTTTTCATTTATCATTTGCCACGTCTTTCTCATATCAGATTTATATTCCAAGAATTTATCTTTATAAAATTTTCTCTTCCCATGTCTTATAATTGAATTTAGCTTATTCCTGTAAACCCTATATTCTTCAAAAGACTCAGGTGTCTGCAGTTTTAAATAATTCTTAAACTTTTAATTTTTATGTTTTAGTGATACCAAAATACCTTCTGAAATCCACGGGTCAAATCTCTGCGCAAATTTTCCATGCAAAACTCGTGTCGAGGAAGCCTTATCCCGCAGTCGAATCATTTGATCAATAAAATTCGAAAATGCAGCATTAGCGTCATCTGAATCATAAACCGAACTCCAATCATGATCCTCAGTCAACTGCCGAAGGATTTTATAATCAATCCATTCATATCGTTTTTTAGAATTATTCATTGTTGAATCACGAAGTTGTTTATTACTATTTTTCAAATCCAGAAGAACACTCACCGGAAAATGATCTGACATGTCAGACAAAATTACTGACGATTCTGTTGCATGAACTAAATCAGGAGAATAAAATATGTTATCCAATAGTGTAGCTGTATTAGCTGTAACTCGAGTTGGCAGAGATATACTTGGAAGAAGACTAGAACACAACATCATACTTAGAAAATCCTTATTATTGCCAACATCGAGATTCAACAGATCAAAGTTGAAATCACCAGAGATTATGACCGGTTTCCTAGATGCTTCCAGGTTTTTCAACAGCGGTTCAAAAACTTCAAAAAAAATTTTAGGATTGCCAGACGGAGGTCTATATACAGACCCAAAAATAAATGGGTTACAGCCCAAGGGGCTAACTTCAACAAAAATAGTTTCACATAACCCTTCATCAAAAACAGAAAAATCACTAAGAACTCTAAAAGACCAGTCATCACGAATATACAATATCTGCCCTCCTCTCATATTCTGACACCTTGTACGTGAAATACACTTCATCCGAGGCAGATCTAACATTGTAAGAGGTGTATTAGTAGACAAAAAAGTTTCGCAAACTCCGACAATGTCCTTAGGACTAGATGTAAGCAAGAACTTAAGTTCATTGAATGCACTTTGCAACCCTTGCGCATTCACATGTAGCGATCGGATCGGAAATTTACACTTGTTAGAATTATCGGTTCGAATGCCATCCGAAGAAAATTCACACTCGGGTAGATTTTTCACATAAGGCATATCTTTATCACTGCCAGATGCTGTATTTAGAATAACATCCAGTTTCAGACGGGAATCAAGAAAAGACTGAAAACGATCCATAAAGAAAGAAAAACGAAACAAAATCACCACTTTTTGTATTTAAGCCACGGGCTCATTTGACACATTACGTATCTGAATTACGTCAGAAATCGATCTACACGGAATGTTTTGCGAACCGCATTTGACATAAATCACACCTCGCAAAGTCCATACATTTTTCGAATCAAATTTATTGCGCGCAAGCTTGTAAATTTCTTGCCTTTCCTTGGTCAAAGCCTCGTTTACATAGATTCGGGAACCCTTCAGATTCTTGCGACTGCGCAGTATCTCGACCGCAGATGCCTCAGCAAAAAAGGTAAGTTCAATCGGAGTCTTAGTTTCAGAAGCAGCTCCCAAACGTTTTGCACTTTTGATAACAGATTTGTCAAGACTCAGTCCCATTCCAATGTTAAGTCGATCTAGTATTTTTTCACCAAGACGGGGTAAATCCCGAGCAGAAGAGTCTATGCCTGACACAATGACCTTGTTAAGAAGCGCGGACTGACTTATATCGTCCAGCTTAGTTTCAAGTTTCTGGAGCTTCGCCCCATTTTGAACGATTTTGGACCGCAAGTCAGTAAGGTTTTTTTCAATACGTTCAAATTTGGACTTGAACTGGAGATCAATCGCCTCATAAACACCTTGGGTAACAGTGTCAAGAAAATCTGCCTTCAGTTGCGATCCTGACGAACTCCCTAGTCTACTAAACTCATCTTCCACTCTCTTCCGAATTTCGTCTCCAATGCCATCACGAAGGTTTACAATTTCAGCCTGCATCAAATTCACAGACTCGGATAAATCACCAGGTAAACCTTCTGAATCCTCCGTACACAGCCTTACTGCACGCTGAACATTTTTCCTGGCATCTTTACGCGCCTCATCCCGTTTCTCGTCGTAAGTCGTCGTAACTCGTCGTCCTCCGTCCCGTAGCAGCAAACTTCGTAATTGGTTTCATCATCCTTAACAAGTATCACCCTTGTAATCTTGCACGGCCATAGCTTGTAATATTTAAACTGGGCGAACGCCCGGCTCCCCGCCTGCATAGCACCGGGGAAAATGATAATATGCAAATCTACGTCCGCACACCTTGACGGCTGAATGGAAACTGACGGACATGAAGTGAAGTGTGACATCTGAGACAGAGGTCTGTCCAAATATCAAGTTTCATTAAGATCCGATTCCCCGTTCAGAAGTAAAAAATACATCAATATTCCGGATTCCCCCTCCCTCCACTTCCCCCGTGGTGGTTGAATCGGGGAATTGACTATTTCCAAGTTAGTTTGGTAGGGGCAATAATATGTCTGCCAAGTTTCATCATCCTAGCACATCTGGAATTACCCTAACTCGAGATTAGTGGGCTAAAAAAAAACAAAAAAAATGACAGACAGACCGAAAAGTGATCGGTATGTGGAACTTGAGCGGAGCTGCAAGTGCCATAAAAACACATAACGGACAAGCCGATGGGTTGTTTCTTGCGCCAAAATATAACTTCATAACACAACAATCGACATGCATATACAACTTTCGAGTCGAGGCACAGGCTCGGCAGCTTGACGAGGAAGACGAATTCGGGAGGGGACAAATTCAGGGGGGAGGATATCGCGATGAAATGGGCTTTGGATTATGGATGTACCGAACTTCATACAAAGTTGAAGTCGGCTACATGAAAGGGTATCTAATTTATATTGTTTTAGGAACAATACCATCTGTATGGGAAAAACATAAAAATTATGTTTTTCAATTTTTTTGGAAGGACGCCAATCTCTTATCAGGTATCAGTTTCATCGTCCTAGCACATCTGGAAGTACCCTAACTCGAGATTAGTGGAGGATAACTTCAGCGGAGCTCAAACTAAGAGGGTTATTGATGGTTAATTTGAAAAAATAATAGTTGTTAAGTTTAAAATATAAATTATCATGGACATTTATTATCTCAGAATTGAAGGTTTAATAGAGTGTTGATGGTTAGGTGAATGATTGTCTCCTGAGTCCTGTGTAATTGGTTTCAATTTGTACGCATTCTCGCTTAAACATGTCAAATCTTTTGTCTTTTTTTTCTTTATTTATGTATTAGCTAGTTATATTATACAGGTCAGATTATATTGGGTTATAGTATATTTGTTTGATTTATTATAGAATTATAAGGTACGTAGATGTTGTCGTTAAGGTAAAATACTAGCAAGCATTGAATCTACGAATTTTTATTCTCCACGGTGCTTATTGGATGTATTTTTACTTTAGTATCATAAATTACAGAACTTGAACTATCTAATGGTAACCAATTTTTCGTAGAAACCAAAGCATCGGGAAAGGACCGTCAGAAGGGTCTCAGTGAACTTGTTCGCCAGTGCTGGAACAAGTTCCTCAATAAAACGGAGCAAATGTCCGATTGGGGTCGTCGACCCCTCAGACATTCTCAGCTTGTATATGCAGGTAAGAAGACTTGGTGTAGTAAGAAGACGCCATAATAGTTATACCTTCAGTCATGTAGATCAGGGAAGGACGTCGGTGGGGGAGAGCTATCAAGTCCCAACAGCGTGAACCACAGCAAAATAATACTAGGGAGTAGCACCAAGACCTATGGTTTCCATGCATCGGAAACGGACCTTACTCGTAGCGCGCCTACTACGCTCGGGACATTGAAAGTGAGACAAACTTGCGGGTTCCACAAATTCTAGAACAGCTAAGATGCGGTGTGCACACATCGAGGAAACAAGGGAGGTTGTATCTCTTTTTTGCTGTGTTCGGAATATGTATTTATCGGAGCCTGCGCTGTGCACGACCGATTGAGTTTCAGGACCTTCTTTGGTTTTCTCACAAGTTCGTTTTTTTTTAGCATGAAGAGGACCCTTGCCAAGAAGGGCCGAAATATAGCTCTAATAGAATTCAGCTGACGTATACGTTTTGCACCATGGAATACTTATCTATCGCTAGTGGTGCGAGTGTCGCTGCTATTTGAATAGAGCAAAACAACAGTAGGGAGTAGCGCCAAGACTTGAAAAAAGTTACACACTCGAATAGCAGCAATACAGCACCACTAACGATTGAGAACGTCCCTACTTAAACCAGGGTTGCCACGTGTCGCACTATAGTGTCAATTGTCACTCTTTTTTTTTTTTTTTTCAATCAATCAAGTTTATTCCAAATAGCTAAAAGCTAGAAGTGGAATACAAATTTACAAAATATCTACAGACACGAAAAAAATTAACTAATACACTTACAAGATCTCACCAATGATGGGATGAAACTACGTAAAAATTGGGCAGAAGAATTAGCAGGATATAGAACAAATTGATCACTCTTGTTTTTGTCACTCTTGTCCTACGTAGGACATAAAAATCACTCTATTTCACAAAATGACCAAATTTGTTATTTCTGCAGCAGGGATTCCGACCAGAACTGACTATTTCAAGTTTTTTCATGAAAGTAAAATTAGGATGTGTCATTTTTACAGAAGCGGTTCCGACCAAAAACGAAAATTTCATGAGAATAAATTTCACTTCCAATTCACTCTGTTTTGGGCCAAAGTCACTTTCTAAATATTTTTGATGCTGCAACGCTGACTGAAACTCATTCAGTCGTGCACCAATGCCAGCTCCGATAACTTCATGTTGTGAAAACAGCAAAAGAAAGATACAACCTACCCTGTTTCCTCGATGTATGCATACCGCATATTAGCTTTACTAGGAATTTCTAAACCCGCAAGTTTCTGTACCTTTAAATGCCACAAGCGTAGTGGGCGGCGCTACAACTATGGCCCGTTTGTGAAGCATGGAAAGGATAGGTCTTGGCGCTACCCCAAAGTGTTATTTTGCTCTGTATCCGAGTGTGTCACTTTTTTTCTAGTCTTGGCGCTACTCCATAGTGATACTTTGCTCTGGCGTGAATCTTATAGTCTGTGTACATGCAAACTACCCCAAGTCCATATGAAATAAGCTCTTGTTCATCTCATTTCATAGTGGCACAAGAATGACGTCTTGAAACGACGGAAATCATAGGTACACTGTTAGATGTTCCATAATAGAAAACACAAGGATGCGCGGTTTCAGCAGACAACACATACGATGTAATCTGTTGTGGCGACAAACGTTATGCATAACAGGCATTGTGAAGAAAAGACGTAAAACCGCCATAGAAGCATCTGCTGACGTTTTTGTTTGCCGGCATGATATTGGAAAATTCAGCAGATGCTTTTTTGGCGTGTTTTTTTTCTCTTCCTGGCAAGGCTTGTTATGCATAACATTTCAGGCATACGTGGCTAATAGTATATTATAATATTAAATATTAAAATTAGCTTTCTTAATAGTATGAATAATTCAAGCTTTTGTTATCAGTATCAGTGAGAACAGACAACCACATCCGTTCTGGGTTCACCGATACCCTAGAATCAACATCGAAACAGTGAACGTGTCCGAAAGCTTTTTGGTGCTGTAAATGCTGTAGTAATGCTGCATTTTCTTTCTTTTTTTGTCCGAAAGCTGTCACCTTTTTTTCTTCTCTGACACTTCTAGAATACCAAAATTTAAGTCAGGAAGAAGAAGAAGAAAAAAGAATTAGCTGTTTAAAGCTGACAAAATGGATCAGCTACTAATATCCAACCTTCTTATCTTTCCTTTCTTCGTTGGCCATGATCGCCAGTTGTCTTAGAATTTGGAATGTTTATCAATTGTCTTTTTCAATTTGTTATGTTTGCCACCGAAAGCACTGAGAGAATCGCCGTACTCCCCAGTTTCTTCTTGAAAACTAAGCATAAATTTAGCATTCTTGCTGAATTTTTCAATGCATTTTATGCTGAATTAATGCTGCATTAATTGAGCGAAAACTTAAGTCCGAAAGTGAAATGCTGCATAAAATGCTGAATTAATTCAGCATTTTCGTTCGTTTCGGACACGTTCAGTATCAGAAAGGTTCATCTGAGCCAATGGAAGAAAAGAATAATAACCTCATCTGTTCAAACATTTGTCGCGACGATAGATTACATACCAAGTGTTGTCTGTTGAAACCGCGCATCCTTGTGCTAACTGTTATGAAACTCCTGACAGTGTAGACCGCGCAGTTTGGATTTCAGCGAGGACGTGGTTTTTCCTTCTGTAAAACCGCCAGCGACAGAAAAAAAAATTGTATTGTATTTTGTGTCTCTTTTTGTGCAATATACTTATTCATTAATTTATTTCAGCCCTGGATGCACGTGTCCTAGTTAATATCTACCGCTTCCTGTTTGAACAGTGCAACCCCGATGAGTGGAAGCAAATCATATTTGCACTTATCCGACATAAGAAAATTAAAGAACCGAAAAAGGTAAAGCCGAATACCATGAGCGACCGGAATCCGACCGGATTGACTCTCGGCAGTAGTCGAGGAATTGTGACCAAAGTGCAAAACGGTGCTGCTGGTTTTTATAGTCCCAAACTTGAAAACCGAATTGGTCAGCGTCCGGATAGGCCGTTTGCCCATGAAGATAGGACGTCTAGACAGTGGGATAACCCGGCCGGACAAACGTCCGCCCAAAGTCAAGCTGGAAATTCGCCACACAGAGAGGGATTGGCCAGCATCCAAAGTGGGGGTCCAAGCTTTTCTGTGTCGACAGGGCGTGGTCGGGCCCTTGCTGCCCTTATTGACAGAAGCGAGTCGAAGTCCCCCTCGTATGTTCATAGAGCGATGGAATTCCCTTCTCTTAATGCCCGATTTCCCTATGAAGATAAAATGGAATGTGCTGATGTGCCAATCATGAGTCCTGTTTCGTCCGGGACAAACTCTGCTGCGTTGCCAGTGGTTGGGATGGGTAGGGGCAGGGGTATCTGGATGAGACCTACAAAGCATAATTAAAGTGGGGCTTTAGTTGCTCATTTTTTCTGAGAGCTCTTCCGAAAGTTCAAGTGCAATAAAGTCCACTTTAATTTTCTAGCTGGTTCTTCGAGAGCAGTCATGACAGATAGTCAGACCGATTTGGTGCGACTTAAGATCCTTCTAGCACCTCATTTTGTCTTCACAGATTATAATAGAAAGGAGGTGCGAAGTGAAACCGAGAGACCAACAATCAGACGGGAAAACATTATTAAAAGCTACTCGTTTTTCTTAAGAAACTTTGTGGGGATAATCGAGTAAGGATTAAATTGTTTTGGAGCTCATTAGGCGAGTCTGGGCTACTTATGGTAATAATACAGATACAAAGTGGAGAAAAGGCGATCCGTAAACAGTTTCAGTTGGTCCAGCCTGACGAAAAATAGTGAATGTAGGAACAAACAAAATTACCAGTCGGACAGGATACCCTTTAGAAAATTTTGGGTGTATAAGCTCGTGGTACAATATAAAATGCTTGCTTTGATTGCTGGTACAATACAAAATACTCCTTGCTTTGCTTGCTTTACTCCACTTTCTAGGACTAAAATTTAATAATACATTTGAATTAAAGAGCTGTAGCCTAGATTGATGTGAGAATAATTGTAAGCTCAAGTAGAAGACATATTTTTTTTAAAGTTAAACAAATCTGGATTTAAAGGTGAATAGGGATTCTGTTTCAATACGGTATGTCCTTAGGCCGAATTGGGAGGCCGCGGTATGACATTCGCTTGTGATCAGTCGTGGACAGAGTAAAATAACAATAGGGAGTAGCGCCGAGACTGGAAAAACACACTCGAATACCAGCAACACTAGCGATAGAGAACGTCCCTACTGAAACTCGATTCAGTGTGGACCAACGGTAGCTCAGATAACTTCATTTTTCGAACACAGCAAAAAAAAAAGATACAGTCTCCCCTGTTTCCTCGATGCTTCGCTTTACTAGAAATTTCTAAACCCGCAAGTTTTTCTAGCTTTAAAGTTTAACTGAATAGGGCTGATATCCGACAGTCCAGCTATACATCACTTAATCACTTAAATAGGCTTTAAAATCCGATAAAGTTGCGTCACTTCGTTTGTCCGTTATCCACTGATAAGCTATTTCATCGAATAAACTTAGTGATACCTCTATGTGCTTGTCCCCCTACGCTTGAAACATCGAGCAACTGTAAAAGTAAGCCATTGCCGAGAAATCAGCTAAATTGTCATTTACTTTGTGGGAGTAACTTTTCTGAGCTTAGCATCTTTAACCCTGGAAATGCAGTCACTTGTTGAAATTTAAATTCTCCGCGTCAGGGTGAGTTTTGGGTTGTCGCGGAAGCAGCGCACATTCTGAACGTTATTATTGGAGCCCCGGGTGAAAAAATACAAAATCGCTTAGAAGAGTCAAAATATTTCAGTGTATTTAAATTTCTCAGGTCAAAATAAGCTCCCTTTTCATTTAAACTTTAAATGCCGCAAGCGTAGTGGGCGGCGCTAGGACTATGGCCCGTTTGCGAACCATAGGTTCGTAGGGTTATTTTGCTCTAGTCATGAAGTTAGGTCGTCCACGGCAGTGAACCAAGCAACCGAGAATGGATGGTCGTTTACCGGATGAGCAACTGTTATCGGACCGAAACGGATCTAACTCCAATAAACTCCACACCTTCTTTCTTATTCTCTCTCCTTTTTTTCTTTTACATCCATGGTGTTTAATCTCTGTACCCAGAGGCGTTACTAGCCAAAATGTTGGGGGGGGGGGGGGGGGGGGGGGGGGGGGGGGGGTAAGGCATTTACCGACTGGCTGGTAATTTTTACCGACTGTTTTCAAGAAAAAGACAGTTTTGAAAAAAAGTCGACCGATTTTCAGAAAATCAGATTTTTTTGACAAAAATCAACTGATTTTCAGAAAAACAAACTGTTTTGATAAAAAAAAAAAAAAATCAACTGATTTTCAGAAAAACACACTGTTTTCATGAAAAAAGTCAACTGTTTTGACGAAAAGTTGCGGTGCTTCGCGCCGAATCGGTTACTTTTTACCGACTGGCCGATAGAACTGGGGAGGGCGTCCCCCCCCCCAGTCATGATGCCCCTGCCTGTACCTACCTACTCCATTCCGGTTTACCGGAAGCGACTGTCATACCCCGACCGTGATCCAGTAAATTACGTTGAAGAATTTGTGACGTTTTTTGTTAGTGACCCTTAGATCCGACATATTTTATATATCTAGGTGAATTTGAATAAAATTATTTTCAGGTTAGAAAAGAAAGAGCAGCTAAACAAGCAGAATTGAACCTCGCGCCATTCTTTGACACAATCAAACTTCCCGGCGAAATTCGTTTAATCTGCCAGTCGTCCATGCTGGGGAGACTCGGACGACTGCTGCGATCTTGTGGCATTGATACGATACTAACGCACTCTCCTGTAGCGGAGATGAGTGACCAAGAGATAGTGAGTTTAGCAGAAAGAGAGAAGCGTTTCGTGATAAGCAGTGGCTCAGCAGCTCGCAAGGCAAGTCGCTACTCCTATGTTTTGCCAGCAGGCTAAATAACAATTGGCCATATTCCTGTTCAGCGCTTCCAAGCGGACTAGTTTCTGTTAATCCCCCCATGTCTCATGGTCATCACTTCGATCAGACATGGTAAAATAGACCCACGGGTTAGTAAGAGGAAAACCTGTCATCTCTGTCCCATATTGTATAGCAGCAGAAAGAGAAAGTGACCCACTACCCTATCGATTGGACTTTTTACTATGTCTACACAAGTGTTGGTTAGACATAGTAAAAAGTCGAATCCATAGGGTAGTGGGTCACTTTCACTTTCTGCTGCTGAAACATGTGCAAAACCTCCATTACCTGGGACACAGATGACAGGTTTTCCTCTTACTAACCTGTGGATCTATTTTACCATGTCTGATCCAAGTGATGACCGTGAGGCATGGGGGATTAACAGAAACTAGTCCACTTGGAAGCGCTGAACAGGAATATGGCCAATCCAGATGGCTAGGGTTCGTACAGATGCTCGCAGAGTTTGGTCCGTAAAGTTCGTCGCCGCCCAGACGAGAATTACGTAGCGTTCCAGTGAAGTTATTACAAGTTACGATGATAAGAAGAGGGGCGACAACCGTATTGTGGTAGTTATCACACTCTCTGGAACGAAAATATTAAGAACGCGAACATACGTCATCACTTACGGGAGTTCATGCAGAACCGATAGTTATTATCCCTTATGATGCTCACGACCATCATAAGTAAATTGTAACGATCGTAACAGTCGTGGAACGAAAATAATAAGTGGGAGAATCCGATTTACTTGTTACGACGGGCTCTGGAACAGCAATAATAATAAGTCGCTGTATCGCTACCTTAAACTTACTTGAAATCGCACTTCAACCAAGGTAAGGTGGGTGGCTCACGTAGTCTCTCGCTGGTTTAACTTGGTTAGTAGACAGCTGTAGTTGTCACATCGGCTCACTGGCATCTTAACGTAGCCGACTTTCAGCATGTTTCCATTAATCGTCCACGCCTTTTTGTCTACTTGTTAAATTTTTTGCCGAAAATCATTCTTTTTAAAAAGTCCATACAATTCGACCTAAGAAATCAAGTTCTGTACAGTCTTGTCGGTCACAAGACAGAAGAAATCAAGTGTGTTTACTAGATGTTCTTACTAGGGATAAGGAGATACGCTGAGTTCGTTTCTGAACTTTTTTTTTTTGCCGGATAAGTAGTCTGCTAGGAATTCACCCGAAACCGGAAATTTGGGAGAACCCATATGGAAATAATTCAAGTAATTGTATTATGGGACATTTTTCCAATCGTAAACAATTAGAAACGAACAGTTGGATCTTCCTACGGCCCAAGGTGACTGCGAATCATATTTGACGGTGCAAAACGGATAAGCCAGCTACATTTTATTCGAGCTATATTTCGGCTGGTTTATTTTCCAGCTTGAGCCTGAAAAGGACCCTTGTCAAGAAGGGCCGAAATATAGCTCGAATAAAATTTAGCTGGCTTATCCGTTTTGCACCGTCAAATACGTAAACAAATGTTTTTTACGATTGGAAACAGTTGTTTACGATTGGAAACAGTTGTTTACGATTGACTGTATGCATGTTTATGGAACAACTTTGCGAACGACTTTACCAACGCGGTCCTTAAGACCTTAATAAGGACTAGGGTGGAGAGGTGAAGGTCACAGAACGGGAAGTTTCTGTGCCTAAATTGGGTAGCCCTGTTGAGATAAGGTTCCTTCAGATAGGGAAACTTCGTTGCATGTTTCCTTCTCACTGATTACCTGGGCTATTTATCGGGAATGCAAGGAGATTGGCGCTAGTTCAGTTGAAAGAACTTGCAAATTTTTAAAGGACCCCTCGCACTATTGACTCTTCAACTTGCAGTATTTTAAAATATTTGAATAATTTAAAACTAGGCTGTGCTTTCAACAAATAACCCAGGGCGTTGGCTCTTTTAAGCCTTTTTCGAGACCCGTTGACATATAGCAAAACAGGGAAACAATCCACATAATCGTTTTTTTTATGGAAAAACTTCTCGCAGACAACCGTCGACAGCGTGATACACATCGAGGGTAGCAAAGCACGGCAAGTAAAACAAATTAGCGTGGTTTTGTTAGAGGCGTTAGAGTGCCGCTCAAAATTGGGGTCTCCGGGTTTAGAAATATATGTAGTGATTATGGAGGTAGGTTGCGCTAGTATTATAGGTGAAACAGGTCCTTTAAGGCCCTGTAAGACTGAATACAGCTGTTACGTACTCCCTTCAGACCTTTACGACGAAGCAAAAAGCTTATCCCTTACATGGGAGGTTTGCGTAAGTCTAGAGCTGAAATTGTTTAGTTTCAGAAGGTAACGTAAGGTTGCGTAACAAGAGAAGACAAAATCTGATCAGGAGGGGAGACGTTAGATTTGTGAAGGGAAAAAACGCAAGAGTTTGCACTTTGTGAGAGTTGTGAGAAATTGAGAAGAGAAATTCAAGGCAAACGCTGGTGTTAAGGGAAAGTGAAACGTGGTCTTAAAGGACCTGTCTTACCTATAATACTAACGCATCCTACTTCCATAATCACTCCACATATTTCTAAACCCCGATACCCCAGTCTACCACAAATCCCCGATTTTTGGATAGCCTATGCCAAACGTTGGGTGTATCTAGCATTTGGCATAGCCTATGCCTAACGCTGGATACCCTATGCCAAACGCTGGATACCTGTTGGTAACCTAACCCTGACCTACCTCAATATAAAGGAGTTCTGATTGGTTGATTTTTTAGCTTCACTCAAATCATCAATATTTTACTGGGTTACAGTATCCAGCGCCTAGCATAGTGTATCCAGCGTTAGGCATAGGGTATGCCAAACGCTAGACATATCCAACGTTTGGCATAGGGTATCCAAAAATCAGGGGTTTGTGGTTGACTGCCGAGACCCCAATTTCATACGATACATTCTAACCCCTCTGACAAAACCACGCTTATTTTCTCACTTGCCGTGTTTTGCTACCTTCGATGTGTATCACGCTGTCGACAGTTTTCTGCGGGTTGTTTTTCCATCGGAAAAGCGGATTATATAAATTTTTTTCGCTGTAAGTCAACGGGTCTCGGAAAAGACTAAAAAACAGCTAAAATCGTGGATTAATTGTTGAAAGCACAGCCTAGTTTGAAAGTATTTAAATATTATAAAATACTGTAAGTTGAGTGGTGAATAGTGCGAGGGGTCCTTTAAGGGAAATTGCAAATGTGAAAAAGTCGACGTAGGATAAGGTTACGAAACCGTAACATAGGGCTTTACATTTCAATATCAGGGGACCTTTTCCCATGGCCGTAACTTAAAAGTAAGATTGCGCTTCAAACAGGCAAAAATGATGAAAGAACAGTATGTTCCGTCAAAAAAGTAAATGGTTTTACAAGATAAAGGTAGAATAAAAATACGGTTTCTAATAGATGACAGTTTATGTCATTTATGTTATAACCGTACATATTATAACCGTATAACCGACAGTTTATGTTATAACCGTAGAATTTGCAACTATGTTTGAGTCATTTACGCTTGTGCGTAAGGGAAGTGGAATCGGTGTGAAAGCCTTGAAACAGCGTACAAAAATGAAACAGCGTGCTTTACGATTCTTACTTTACATGCCCGATGAAAAATTTATCTCAAAATAGTACTATGAAGTAGTACGAAAAAGTTGCATGCAGTACTAACGATGCTACTACATGCTTCTACTTCAAAGCTACCGTGTTACTGCATATATGCTAATATTAGCAAGACTGGATTCTACTATGGCAAGAAAGGATGCTACTGGATACTACTAGATAAGATTGGACCAGTCCGAGGCACACTAAATGATAGTATTCTTTGCTATTACATAGTATTACATGCAACGTTTTCGTACTACTACCATACTACTACGCAGGCTACACATTTTTCATCGGGTAACCCTGTGTGAAAGCGCCTGTACAGTATATCCCGCGACTTCCACCGAAGGCATGAATGGTCCGATCCGACTATGCCCACGACAGATTGGGCTTTATTCACAGTGACAAAAAATAATCTTGCAGTATTTGTTTTTTGAGCCACTCCATGTCCGCCGGTAAAACTTAATTTTACGTTTTGGTCAATCAATCCTTGCTAGTGAAAAACACAGATATTCTGCCCGATCTAGCACTGTTGACAGGACGGACACGGCATCAAAATCTCCTTGTGCCAGTTAAATGTCGCAATTTTACTAAAATTGTTCGGTATTTTTTCGATAGCAGAACTGTTCGTTATATTTACGGGGATTCGGTAGTTATACAGAATCCTAAATAGGCTATCTGTACAAATCTCTTCGGTATAATGATCGGGATTCGGTATAATTGCCAGTATTCGGTATTCAAATTCCTTTGTACCATATTTCACTGAGAAGATTAACAAAAAACAAGTGAATTCTAAGTGATTTTTTTTTTTTTATGTAATAATTTTATATATTCAAGTACTTTACTCAAGTATTCAAGTATTTAAATGTAATGGTCGACGTATTTAGTGCCATGTCGGCGCTACGAGTTGGATCAATAAACATATCTATCTATCTATCTATTTGCGACTGGGATTAATATTGTCTCTACTGAGAGATAAGATTAATCCCAGTAGCAAATAATGCAGTTAACTTTGATCCTTACTCGGAGAAACCGTTTGCAGTGTTCTCCAATTTCTAGCTTTTACCATATGTTTCTCTTTTCGTTTTGTTACACTAACCTATGCAACGATTCCTGATTCCAGATTTACCAACGTCTATCCATAGCATTGATCCGCTCTAGGCCTCTCTCGTAGGACAATATGTGCCTGCTCTAGGCCTCTCTCTTAGGGCAGTATGTGACAATATGTGGACAATATATACCGAACTCTCTTGGCCCATCCTGATTGTTTAGCACATGTGTTTCTGGGGTAATTGATTGAAACCTGCTTTGAACGTAAATGCGCGTAAGGAAAGATCATAAAAACGGGTTCTGGGTCATAGCAGGGACCCATAAATTTCCTGTAATGACTCGCCATTCAGGGGGCTTGTCAATTTTTTCTGATGCGCTCTTGACCGAGCGTCAGATAGTTCGAGGAGTACCCACGGGGATAAAATACCCGACTATCCAGATAGACATAATTTTTCGCAGCTGTTGTGCTGAACTAGGAATATTTATCTGTAATGGAAGAGTATCCTGGATCTTTTGTCCTAGCTTGGGTACCTGGTGGCATGCTGAATAGTCCTGACTTGTGCCAACAAATTTTGTCTATCTGAGCAAGAACGCCGATTCGACTCAAGCGGAATTTTTGGAAACTAGGTGAGGCTCGGGCAACATAGCAACATAGAAGCATAGGAAATGACAAGCCCCCTGAATGGCGAGTCATTACAGGAAAGTTATGGGTCCCTGGTCATAGCAAGAATAAATTTATTCATGGCCAAAGCTAGGGTACCACGGGCCTGTAAAGTAAACTAGCAAGAAACGTCTGTTGTCCCCTCTTATGCTGCCTTTTCCTTTATGTTTATGACCCTTTTCCGTTGTTTCGTTTCGCAACTACGAGTTTTTGCGCTTTTTTGGCTTAGCCAATTTTGTCTGTCAAGGCTGTAGCCTAAGAAAGCACAACTCTTACTACACTGTCAGAAGTATAATTTGGGATGTTGTCTGTCGTGATTTTGAAAACGTTGTGTATTAAACGTTACCCATAACAAGCATTGCCACGAAGAACCAAAAAATCGCCGAAGAAGCATCTGCTGACTTTTCTGTTCGTCGTCATCATATCGGAAAAGTCAGCAGTTGCTTTTGCGGTGGTTTTCCGGCTCTCCTGGCAATAGTTGCGTTTTTGCAGATACAGTAGAGGTATGCTTATGTGAACGTCTGCTGGCACTGACCTTCGCTGAAGAAACAAGAGCTGAAAGCTCATATGGCACTCGTAAGAGCAGTTAGCATGTTTGTTAGATACGGTTTGCAGTTTTCAAGGCTGGACCTCTCTCCCGATATTCATTTCATCAGAAAATGGGCTTGATCTAGTAAATCTGAAATGGTTATACCACTTATTGAAAACTGATCTTCCTCCAACGATGATCGGATCGGGGGAGGGACTATATTTGCAAGCCAATCTAAAAAAGATTAATTTGGACTTTTATCGATGCCGAGCCCGAGATGTCGGAATTGTAATGAATCCTTAAGCCTACTGAAGAGATATACCGTCGTATGTTCGACGCTGGCTGGCGGCTGTGGCAAGCTTTGCCATAAAGTATGTGAAGCGACCTATGAACTGTACGCAGAAAAGCACAAGCGTTCTTTTCCTGTTTGTGCAAGCTGTAACGCAAGGCATAGCCAAATTGATCAATCTTCTGTGTCTTCAGTTTCACCGTTTTCCGATATGGGAATGCCAATGATTTATTCGCCGGTTCTAAGCTTTTTCGTACACAGTGTCGAATCTGGCATTCCAGAAGAAAAGCTAGTCAGTGCCGCCTCCCAGTTTTTCCCATTACCTGAACTGAATGAAGCTCGCAAAGCTCTAATAGACGTTGCCAAACCGTCTAAATTATATCCTGAACGCCGCGGCGATTCCGCAGCTGCATCTCTATGCAAAGACATTCATTCAATCCTCGTGAATAAAGACAGTGAAAATTCTCTGCAAAATCTACCGTTGTTCGTAATGAAGGCAAGTGATCCAATTCCGTCGATTGCGTGCGAAAAAGAGGCGGAGTTTGCGCGAGCTATTGTGACGTGGGACAGAAAACTGGATTGCATCGCTAATCAGGTGAACAATTTATCAGGACAGGCGCTTGCTGCTGCTAGCGTTAGCGACACTTGTAATCAAATAAAAGACCAGATTTCTGCGATAAATTCGAATCAATCAAGTAGACTTGCCGCTTCTGGGAATACTGCATGGCCGCCGTTGCCGAATCCAGGAGATGCCACAGTTGATCTGTTAGTTGATTCACCCCCTCCCGATTTAAGTGACCCTTTGAAACGAAAATCAGCGCTGGAGAATCTCTCGGGTGCTGCAGGGATTAGACAGGTGCGGCTAACTCGTAATGCCGGGTGGTTGATAAAAACATGTAAAGCTGATGCAAAGTCTCTTCAGGACAGTTTGAGTGCGAAAACAGGATGTGAGGTCCGTGTTCGTCAGCCGGATTTTGCGGGTTTGATCTCTAATGTCGATTTTAATCTTGATACTGATTCAGTGAAGGCCGGTAATGCTGGGGTGGTGAATTTAAAGCAGCTCGGAAAGTCACGGTCATTTAAAGTGTTGTTTGAATCGAAGAACGTTCAGTCATTCTATCTTCGCCATGGACTTTTCGTCGGTTACGAACATTTCCGTGTCAGAGACTTTGTCAAAGTACCAAAAATGTGTTTTAAGTGCTTTTCTTTCGATCACGTTGCTAAAGATTGTACAGCGACAGAAAGGTGTTCGAGGTGCGCGGAAACTGACCACGTTAGTTCGGTTGATGATCAGTGTCAAAAGAATCCCAAATGTGTCCATTGCGGTTTGAACGATCATCATAGCTTCAGTCTGCGTTGCAAGATTCTCCGAGAGAAAGCTAAGCTCTCCTCGTCAAAATAACTTCTTTGAAAGCTATTTCGTTTAACGTTAACGGTGTATCAGATAAAACCCACGTATTACGGCATTTACTGTCTATTTCGGATGTACTTTGTTTGCAGGAACACCATTTGCTTGATTTTTCCGCTGGTGTTTTAAGTTCTCTTTCTGCGGATCACCATTGCTTTTTTGTTCCTGCAGCACCTACTGGTGGGCGCCCATCCGGGGGTATCTGCACTTACGTCCGTAATTCGTTTGAGTCTAGTGTTTTTAATTCTTCGCAACATTTTTTAGTAGTTAAGATCTTAAATACGTTTGTTTTGAATTGCTATTTACCTACGAATTACCGTACTCCCGTCTCTGATTTTAATTTTTCGTTTGCGTGTGCTGAGCTTATGCAGGTTTATAATAGTCTACCAGGGGGGTCGGATTGGCTTTTGACTGGTGATCTGAATTGCGATCTTACAAATTGTTTGGATTCTCGTTCTTCTACTTTTTTATCGATTTTTTCTTCTTATTTCTTAGCTCCGAAAGATTCCGATGCTACTTTTATTCATATTTCTGGTTCTTTTTCAAATCTGGATCATGTTTTAGCATCTAGTCATTCTGTAGTACCCGAATGTGTGCATGTTGGATATGATTTTCAAATTAGTGATCATCTTTATTTAAGTTTTTCACTTGTTACTGTTGATCCAATATCTTGTGTTATCCACCATTGCAAAGCTCGTTCTGCTGTTCGTAATCTGCGGTGGGATAAGTCAAAGGTGTCACGTTTTCATGAAAAGTCGGATCTTCTTTTGAATAAGATAGTTGTAGACCCAGAGCCAGACCAGACTAGTATTGATATATTGTATGGTGAAATTATCCACTCTCTAAAAGTGGGTGCACATTCCACTTTTGATATTGTTTCTTCTGTTCCCGGCACGCGTAAGTTTGGTTGGAATCTTAACCCTATATTACTAAATGCTAATAAAAATGCTAAAAACGATTTTCATTTGTGGAAAATAGCAGGTAAACCACGATCTGGTCCTTTTTTCAATGCGATGAAGTTATCAAAAAATGCTTTTAGAAATGAACTGCGTTTTCACAATGATTTTATAAGGGATGAGATTGCTTGGAAAATTTCGGGAAACCCTAATGGTTTATGGAAATTTGTTTCTAAAATGAAGAGTAATAATGTTTCCCCTGAAGATAAGAGTTTATTATCAGATAGTGATTGGATCCAGCATTTCTCATCTCTTTTTTCAATACATGATCCGATTGATAATGAGAGATTGGAAGATAATTTTCGCTCAGAACTTGCTTCTCATGTTCTGACGGAAGTGCCTGTTTCAACTGCGGAGGTTACTACGGCCCTAAAGAAATTAAAGTCGAAGCATTCTGAGGACCATGATGGTGTGAATTCGCGACTTCTGAAATGGTCATCGCCTTTAGCTATTTATTTTATTGCCCTTTTATTTACTCTTATTATTCGTACTGGTTTTATCCCTCGAAGTTTTTGTCAGTCAACTACACGCCCCCTCCTAAAGAGAGGTGGTAAGTTAAATGAGTGCTCTTCATACCGCCCTATAACGACATCATGCCAGATGAGTAAACTTTTTGAACTAGTTTTATTGCCGTATTTTGAGGGTTGTAATCATGGGTTAAATCAAATTGGGTTCCGGAAAAAGTTAAACTGTGATTTGGCTCATTCAGTTCTTTCCCGTATTCTTTCTTTTTGTTCTCGTTTTAAAAAGGTTTATGCCCTTGCTTTGGATATTGCGGCTGCATATGATAGTATTTTGCATTCTTGGGCGATGTATGCGCTACTTAAGAATAGAATCCCTACGAAAATTGTCCTAGTGTTACACCAGTGGTATAAACTATCTAAAGTAAGAGTTTTTTGGAAGGGTTCTTTTTCTGGTTATGATGTCGTTGTTAAACGAGGTGTCCGGCAAGGTAGTGTGCTTTCCCCTTTTATTTTCAATATAACACTAGCTTTGTGTTTGGATCAACTCAAGACTTCTTTTGTTGATGCTTCTGGTATTTTTGTTTCTTGGATCGCTTACGCGGATGACATCCTCCTTTTAAGTCGGTCTCGTTTTTCTCTACAACGTAATGTTGATTTTATTTTTTGTTTTTTAAATAAGCATGGCCTTCGGTTAAAACCTGAAAAATGTCAGTTTATTATTTTTGGTTCTAAGCCATGTGAAAACCAGCATGAAAATATTTGTATTGGTCAGCATAAGGTTATGGCGACTGATTTTATTAAGTATCTTGGTCTTATTTACGGGACGACGCTTTCTTCAACTCGTGCTTTTATTGTAAAGGCTGTAGATGCACGAATTTCTTGCTCTTTTGGTGCTCTCGTTTCTCTCCGAGAGCTTTTGACAAGAAAATCTTTGTCGCGAATTTTTAATACAGCTGTTTTACCTCAAATTTTAATTGCTTCTCCCCTTTTACCGTATTTTACCCTTAGCAATTTAACGCATATGAAAACGTCATTTTTTAAATTTGGAAAGTTTTTATGTCGATTTTCTCGTTATTTTTCTAACACGCAAATGATGGAATACTATAATCTTAAAGATCCGCTTATTATAATGAATAAAAAACTTCAACGGGTTGTATCAAATTTTTCAGGTCTCCAACATAACCTGTGCAGGTTTTTTCGTAAATGATATTTTTCTTCTTTTTTTTTTTTTTTTTTTATTTTCAATTTGTTAGTTATTAAACTGTAATTAAATTGTAGATAAGTTTTAAGTATTTTCGGCAGTGTAGTTAGGCTACCTTTTGGCAGTTTTTGAGTTATAGTGTTTAGCCGAAATTTGTCAGTGTCTATTAATTTCTTTTTTACTCGCTATCTTTGGCGGAAATAAAATATTGATTGATTGATTGATTGAGAGTCCCTAACATGCCTGCAAAGTTTCACGGTCATAGCACATCTGGAAGTACCTTAACTCGTGATCATCGGAATCAGAGAAAAGCCCCTCCAACTCCCCCCACTGTGACACGATCGGTCCTGTTTTGTCAATAATAATAATAATAATAATAATATATTTGCAAATTCAATGGCAGGTCGTTAAGCCTCTACAATGTATCTATGGCTTATGCTTGTTCTTCCCTCCAAGTCCCATCCCAATCTCTCGACTCTAAGCGTTTCAAGAGATTTCTCGCCCCCGCCTCCAGCTCCTCCCGATGTTATCGGATCCGTTCGAGACTTGAAATTGATGATCTGACTCACTTGTTCTTGACACTTGACAAGTTTCATGCACGTCTGATCACCTGTTCCAAAGTTATGCATGTCAATAGAATCTCCCCCATGATCGTCGGATCGGGAAAAGAACTATTTTCAAGTTGACCTGGGAAGAGTACCTAATATGTCTGCCAAGTTTCATGGTCCTAGTACATGTGGAAGTACCCTAACTCGTGATCACCGGAAATCCGGGAAAACCTCTTCCAACCCCTCTACTGTGACATCCCGATCCCTCAACCCTAAGCATTTCACGACATTTCCGGTCCCCCCCCCCTCTAATCCCCCTCTCTTCGGATTTGGTCCAGATTTGAAACTGAAAATCTGAGACACTTGTTCTCACACTTGTCAAGTTTTAAACATGTCCGATTATCCATTCCAGAGTTATGCATGTTTCTAGTTTCCGAGATTCCGGATTCCCCTTCCCTCCACCACCCCCCGCTATAGCAGGATCGGGGAGTGATTATTTCCATGTTAATCTGGTTGGTTCCCTCATATGCCTGTCAAGTTTTATTGCGCTTGCTTATTTGGAAGCGTTTCACCAGATTTCCGGCTCCCCCTCCAGCTCCCCCCCCCCCCCCCAGTAATCGGATCTGGTCCGGATTTGAAACTGAGTATCTGAAGCACTTGTTCTGGATATATGTCAAGTTTCATGCATATCTGATTACCCGTTCCAAAGTTATGCATGTTACAAGTTTCCGGATTTCCCATCCCTCCACTCCCCCCACGATGGCTGGATGGGGAAAGTGATTACTTCCAAGTTCTACTGGTCGGTTCCCTGATTATGCCTGCCAAATTTCAATGTCCTAGCTTATGTGGAAGCGTTTCATGAGATTTCCGGTGTCCCCTCCAGCCCCCCCCCCAAGTTATCGGATCTGGTCCGGATTCGAAATTGAGCTTCTGAACCACTTGTTCTTGACATAAGTCAAGTTTCATGAATATCTGATTACCCGTTCCAAAGTTAGGCATGCTACTACTTTCCGGATTTCCCATCCCTCCACTCCCCCCAAGATGGCTGGATCGGGGAAGTGATTATTTCCAAGTTAATCTGGTCGGTTTCCCAATACGCCTGCCAAGTTTCATCGTTCTAGCTTATGTGGAAGCGTTTCACGAGGTTTTGGGTGCCCCCCTCCAGCCCCCCCCCCAGTTATCGGATCTAGTCCGGATTTGAAACTGAGCATCTGAAGCACTTGTTCTTGACATATGTCAAGTTTCATGCAAGTCCGATTACCCGTTATAAAGTTATGCATGTTACTAGTTTCCGGATTTCCTGTTGCTCCACCCCCCCACGATGGCCGGATCGGGGAAGTGATTGTGTCCATGTTAATCTGGTTCGGTCCCTTATACGCCTGCCAAGTTTCATCGTCCTAGCTTATGTGGAAGTGCCCAAACTAGCAAAACCGGGACAGACCGTAGTTTCCGGATTTCACATACCTCCACTCTCCCCACCATGATCGGATCCGGAATATGATTATATCCAAGTTAATCTGGTCGGTTCCCTGATATTCCTACCAAGCGTTTCACTAGATTTGTTTGACTTGGGCTGACCATCTTTAAACCGTATCTATTCTCGCATTCGCTTTTTTATACATCATGGCATGGCTCAGTGGTAGAAAACTGGACTGGCTACACAAAGGTTAAGTTTCGCGTATGTCTGATCACCCTTTCCACAGTTATGCATGTTAATAGTTTCTAGATTTCCCATCCCTCCACTCCCCCCACTATGATCGGATCCGGAATATGATTATATCCAAGTTAATCTGGTCGGTTCCCTGATATTCCTGCCAAGCGTTTCACTAGATTTATTTGACTTGGACTGACCATCTTTAAACCGTAATTATTCCCGCATTCGCTTTTCTGAACATCGTCGCATGGCTCAGTGGTAGACGACTCGACTGGCAACACGAAGGTTCCTGGTTCGATCCCGGTCACGGGCAGCAACTTTTTTACTCCCGTTTTACTTTTTGCTCCCGTTTTACTTTATAGTTTTCGGACTCCCGGATCCGGGGAAAGTTGGATTGGGGAAGTGATTATTTGTAAGTTGATCTGGTCTGGTCCCTAATATGCCTGTGAAGTTTCATCGTCCTAGCTTGTCTGGAAGTGCCCAAACTAGCAAAACCTGGACAGACCGACAGAACGACAGACAGACAGACCGACAGAAATTACGATCGCTATATGGCACTTGAGTATGCTCAAGTGCCATAAAAACTAAAACCCACACCAGGCATTTTTTCCTAAGAACACTAGTAATAATCACTCACGCTTTATTTTGCTAATTCATCTATGAAAGTGACTCAGCTGACACCTGGTTTGCTTTTTATAATTTGAAAAGTTTGCCGCGAGGAACGCACCTTCAATGGAGAAAGAACCGTCAGATGTCTTCAAAAGAGGAAGGACCTTTTTAATAAATTTAAAATCAAAGAAAGTTAATTGAATTTCTGCTTCAAGTTTGTGCCAGGATAACCCTGAAATAGTTGGCTGTTTGCTGATATCAAGTTTGTTATTTTTCTTTTCCATTTTACTTTTTTATATGCAAGTAAGAAAGCCAAGGTAGTGGAACAGTTAAAAAAGTGTTCACATAAGCATACCTCTACTGTACCATGGTATCTGATACCACGGTCTAAAGTCGTTTTAGCAGTTATCGTGGTATCCGGCCAGTTATCGTGGTATCAGATTTTAAGATACTACGGTCCGACCGTTGTAACTGGTCGTGGTATCTGAAAAGTCATGTCACTTTCGTCAAATTTTGTCAGATTGGTGAGAAAGAAGTTTAGCACTTAGTGATGTAACTGGATATCTGTTTTTCTTTTGGGATGACTTCGAAAAGTGCAATTTCGGCAACAGACGTTTTTGCAGAGCACCGGGTGGCGGGTATCAGATACCACGATAACTGCAAAAACGACTAATTGCACATCCAGTTATCGTGGGTAACAGCAAAAATGCAACTAATGCTTCTTATGCATAACATTAAAGGACCCCTCGCACTATTTACTCTTCAACTTACATTCTTTCAAAATATTTGAAACTATGCTGAGTCTTCAACAAATAACCCACGGTTTCGGCTGTTTTAAGCTTTTTCCGAGACCTTTTGACTTGTAGCGAAAACAGGTAAGCAATTTACTTAACCGGTTTTTCCACGGAAAAACTTCTCGCAGACAACTGCCGACAGCGTGATACACATCGAAGGTAGCGAAACACGGCAAGTGATAAAATCAGACTGGCTTTGTTAGAAGGGTTAGAATGTGCCGTACGAAATTGGGGTCTCCGGGCTTAGAAATATATGGAGTAATTATGGAAGTAGGTTGAATTAGTAACATAGGTAAGAGAGGTCCTTTAAGGATTACATCCCAAGTGCCGTCTGTTGAAACCATGCATCACTGTGTTACCTGTTATGAAACCTCCGGTAAAGTAGTGTAGAAGTGATCTTTTCGCGATAAAATGGTTTAGAAATGTTGTTTTAAAGAACATATATCAGTTTTCCCTGTAAAATCGGCAATTTTCTGTTAGCGCTTGTTGACGCTGTGCAAACTTCTCACCTTCTGAAGCGGAGGTTCGACGCAAAGTATTTGAAAACTTTGCGTGCCGTGGTTAGGTGGGAGCGCCGAGCAAAAGAGTCTGAATTTGCTAGGATAAGCATTGTATGACAGCAAATAAAGATCTGTTGCCCTAACATGTCTAATAAAGTGAAACACAAAAGAAGCTTTTTATCTTGCCCTTCTTCTTGGCGGAATTTCGGCAAAACTTGCGCTGCTTAGTTGGCGAACTCGGCTCGGTCGAAAAAGATCTAGCTACAAAACGAAATAATGACAAAGAGGAGCTTATAGGGAGCTTGGAACTATGTAAAAAGCAGAATACATAGAGGGGTCCTTTAGAGCAGTCTCTGGAGATATTTTCTAGCCTCTTTTTCTTTTAGATTGGTGGCTACCTACCCCTTGGGTACTGCTATCGTGTCATTTCTTCCGACCCTCCCATTCAGTTAAAAGAAGTTTTAACCTACCTGAACATTCGAGTGGAACCCAGGCACATATTTTCACGATGCCAGAAATGTAACGGTATAGAATACCACAGAATTACCAGAGAAAAAATGCTTCAGATTAGCAACCCTGCAAGAAACTATCCGACTCATACAAGAAATGTCAAAAGTTTGGACAGCAGTATGGCTAATATGGACATTTCCGAAGAGATTGATACAACTAGTCCAATTGCTGCTGACTCGGAGAGTGGCGCCACTCTGGCGGACGTCTCCGATCGCCGACAGACCTGTCTAGAAGACGAAGTATTTGACGCTTTGGAGCGCAACCTTGTGGAGTTGGAAGAAGAAATGCTTGCGGCCGGTAAAACAGGGGGGAATGCAAGAATAGGAGTCGGTGATGTACCAGTTGGAGTTTTGCAGGCTGTTGAAATTTTCTATGTATGTAGTGGGTGCGGAAAAGTATATTGGGAGGGGTCGCATTTGAAAAAAGTGTTGGTTGGGTCTTTAAAGTATGCCTTAATCAATAGTACAAAGTAAAGCTATGTATGATATTCAGTAGGTGAAGTCGTGTAGCCGGAAAGTGAATCTAGGAAAGTGGACACAACGTCCTCCTCACTTTCTTGGATACCCTCGCATTTTCCTTAAATCCCAAGTTGTAATTAGTACAGTTTCTATTCCAATATTGTGACCTTGGACTCTGCTGAGTTTCTTAAGGATAACAAACTCGTCTCGGTTGTTTCCCGCCTGGCACAGCCCCCTTACACGGAGAAATGTGCAGAACAGGTATTCCTGACCATTTAGCTACTCGGAAGCGATAGGTGGGAACCTGATACGTCTGGAAAAGCGCCAAACATGGAAACTGGAAGAATCAGTCTAACGCCGTTAAGATGAACAAAAATTACAGAACGAGTCGGGAATGTCGTGAATGAGAATGGATGGAGCGATAAAAAAAGTAGAGTTAATAAGTGGGTCCTTTGAAGCAGCAAGAACATGCCAGCTTCAATACCTTAAATCGCATTGTCCAGCGACAAAGATACCGATACCAATGTAATGATTTTTTCATTGTTTTTTTTTTCATTGGTTTGTGGACAACTAAATGTCTGGTCGCTGCATCTCATTCATACTTCCAGGCAGTGGCAAAACTAGCCCATTTTCGTGGGGGGGGGGGGGGGGGGGGGGGTCAAGCCCAGATTTTACCGACAAGATTAAAAGATTTACCGACAAAGAGCGCCGCAACGGCGCAAGTTCCACGCGAAAATATCTTACAACCGTTGCAATAATGAGTTGTAATATAGGTAGCAACTCAGATGGTTTTCTAATGAAAGTTAATGAATTCGCCGTTCACTTGGTCAGGGGCGCAGCTAAGGGGGAGGGACTCCCCCCCTCGAAGTTCCAAGGCGTCGGCGTGCAGCGCCGACGCCTTGCTCCGATGGTCCCTACTAGTGTCGGCAAAAGTCCAAGCGCCGACTTCTCGCACTTCTATTAACCGAAGTCCTTAAGATCGTCGACGGAAACTTCGTTGTTGGCTGTGCGCCGACAACATGCTCCGATGGTCCCTGCTAGTGTCGGCAAAAGTCCAAGCGCCGACGTCTCGCACTTCTATTAACCGAAGTCCTTAAGATCGTCGGCGGAAACTTCGGTGTTGGCTGCGCGCCGACGTCTCGCACTTCTATTAACCGAAGTCCTTAAGATTGTCGGCAGAAACACGGTGTTGGCTGTGCGCTTTGTGCCGACGCCATGCTACGATGGTCCCTACTAGTGTCGGCAAAAGTCCAAGCGCCGACGTCTCGCACTTCTATTAACCGAAGTCCTTGAGATCGTCGGCAGAAACTTTTGTGTTGGCGCGAAGTCAGTTGTCAGTCTTGGTGTACACGGCAACACCCGTTTCGTGTCGCTAGCTTAATTTCTCCAGATAAATGGGAAAGGCCTGTGAAGAGTGTAAATAAGCTGCAAAGCCCGTCACTGTTTACGAGTTTGATGACGACTATCGTTTAATTTTAATTTCATTTAATTTCAAAATAAATGCGGCACAACATTTCATGCGCGAGCAAATTGATTGGCACTTGTCGTTAACCTACAACTAATACATATATACAATTGTCATACAATAAGTACACTAAATCAAGTAAGGTTGTTATGATATAAAGTAAACTGAGGCACAAAACTATTACGGTACCTTTCAGTTTTACAAACGACAGGTGTGAGTTTTGGTACTTTCATAGCTGCTTCTCTTGGAGGTCTGTTTCTTTCCGGTTTAAAAGGTGGAGGAAGCATATTTCGGTAGACAGGGTGGGATAATAGATTTGTTCCGAAACGTTGGCACAGCTGTCCTCTACGAACAGAAAGGGGCTCCAGCTTACACTCCTTTAGGAGATACGAGTACGGCATTTTATGGCCACCAATTATAATTTGCACAGCACGTTTTTGGATTCTTTCCAACTTATCTGAGTCACTCCTTGTAAGTCCATAATGCCATGCTGGACAAGCATATTCAAGTAGTGAACGGACAAACATACAATACAAAGCTTTCATTCTTTCTTTAGGGACTTTGAATTTCTTTAGGATTTTTAACATACTCATGGAAGAGTTAGCTTTCTTTAAAATATACTTGGTATTTTCCTCCCAAGACATATCAGAAGATATGATAACGCCAAGGAGTGTAATTTGGTCAGAAGCAAGGTAATCAGGAATAGGAGGGTGGAACTGTGGGAGAGTTTTAAGAAACGAGATTGTTAGTATTGTAGATTTGTCACTGTTCACTACCATATTCGACCGAGAAGCTTCTGTAGCAATATCCTGAATTATGCCCAAAGATTGACTTTTTAAATTCTTTCCCACAACTTCTACCAGTGATAAATCGTCTACGAATTTCCATCGCTCATCAATATCCTGAGCAACATCATTTATCATAATAAGAAAACACAGAGGACCAAGCACAGTTCCCTGGGGTACCCCACAAAAAACTGGAAGCGCGTCTGACATGCACTGTTTATACTTTACAATTTGTAATCTATCAGTTAAAAATCCTCGTACAATATTTACAATAAATTCAGGTACATTATTCTCAATTAACTTATTTAACAGTATTTGGTGGTCTACAAGATCAAAAGCCTTCTTAAAATCAATAGCTATAAGGTTAAGCCATTTATCTGGGGTGTCCAAATTCTTCAGGATAAAATCTATAAGACTTACTAAATAATGTGTTGTAGAAGCCTTCGGGACGTTTCCATATTGATGCTGGTCAATGACTGATGCTAAATATTTTTTCAACCATGCAGCTACAAAACCTTCATACACGCGGCTAAAAACTGAAGTCACAGAAATTGGCCTTACCCCAGTAAAATCATTAGCACCACCCTTCTTTGGTATTGGTGTAATAAACCCCACTTTCCACTTTTTAGGGTACTGGCCACTACGTGATATTTCATTATAAATGTTGGTCAGCGGAAGGGCCAATTCAGCTGCAAAAGCCTTAATTAACGCCACTGGGATATCGAAAGGCGTAACTGCAGTTCTTTTTAGCTTGGACAGCTTAAGTTTCACCTCGGATATCATTATTTCAGGAGTATTGATACCTGGAAGGTCTTGAGGAGGTATACTAGGTACTTGGGATATAAAGGGCTCATTAACAGAAGGGGTCTTCGGAGAAAGTGGTGGGTAAGACTGAACAATCGCGGAAAAATGGGCATTTAAATCATTGGCTGTTTTGACAGGCAGTTCGTCTTTCTTAAAATCGACTGGTGAAGGATTTTTACCAGCCAGCTTTTTTATTTCTTGAAAGAACTTTGCCGGCTTAGAAGCTAAAAGATGATCAACTTCTTTCGAATAAAAATCAGCTTGGGCTTTCTTAATTTTTTTCTTTATTTCATTTCTCAGCTTATTGGCTTCTTCACGCTTACCTTGTCTAAAAAGTTTTAATTTCTTCTTTATAAGATTTTTTGTTTCTGAATTTAGGTAAGGTTTGTCAGAAGAACAAACCTTTCTTTTCCGTTGAGGAAAAGAAGATTCGAACTGTGTTATCAGTTTTTTGTGCATGCACTCAGTTTTAGCATCAACATCATCAATATGCAACACATCAGTCCAAACCTCGGAAGTAATCCAATCACCAAAAGAGAGGAGACCAGCACCCGTGATTGGCCTGCTGGTGACTTCCGTTACCGAGTACGCTATTTTTATTTTTTCTAACGGATTCCATTGGACCATATAGTGGTAACTACCCCCCAGTGGGGCCAATTCATTAGGGGTTTGGTAATAATTATGGAGATCAGTAAGGATAACATCAAGCTGTGTACCCCCTTTCGTAGTAGGGAAATTAATTACATTTTTCAAACTGAGTGACGACGCTAGGGATCGAGTATTTAAATCGTTTGCATCGCCTAACATTGCCAATGCGTATAGTGGGTTTTTCCTTTGGATAAAATCAGCAGACTCTTGGAGTTTTTCCCAAAAAGCATTTCGTGCAGATACGGGTTGCCCGGGTGAAAAGTAAAAAACGCATACTGCAATTCCCGAAACAGGTCTAGGAAGCCGCTTAGGATGGAGTGTAATCCAAGTGATTTCATCATCCAATTCCAAACCCGGTACATCAACAACTCTGGGCTTCAGACTTTCATGCACAAAAGCCATTACGCCACCGCCTTTTTTCCCTAAAGGGTGGCTATCATGGCGCAGTTTTACGAATGATTCAAAATTATTCATCCGGAGAGTATTAACGTCTTGCCTGTGTACCTCAGTAACGCAAATCACCCCAGAACCAAGCATCCCAGCCGTGACCTCCAGTTCAGTGAGCTTCTCAAGGTTCAGACTTTCAGCATTACAATACAGAAACGATGGAAAAACGTAACGTTTATCACTATACTCCCTAGAAAACAACTTTTCTTTAACAATATTTGGGCGAAGGAGTAAGGGGGGAGTTGACGCATGATAAATATTTTCACTTGCTTGACTAAAAGGTACATTTTTAAGTAGATTAGAATTACTAGAAGAAACTATTGCCGGATCCAAAACCCACGCTGTCGATGTATTCACTACGGATCCAAGATCCAAATTTCCGTAAGCTGCGTCCTTGGGTAAAACATCGGTCACAACATCAATCAAGCAATCACGATTTGAATTTTTATCAACAATAAGGGACATAGGGCTAACTGAATCACTAAGTACTACGTAATCATCTAAACCAGGGTTGTCGTCATCGCACTCGAGACAAGAGAACGAGTTGCGTAAGGAGGGTATGGGGGAGGCAAAATATGCGGAAAAAACTGTGAAGTACGACGTGCAGGAGGCAAAAGAGGATACATCTCCGCGGTCAGGGGTGGGGGAGGAATAGGCTCTAAAATACTTCGTAACAGGGGACGACTAGTAGAATACTTTGATACAACTGGCATACGTAAAGCCTTGCTCTTTTCTTCGGCTGATCTATGCTTAACGGTAGATCCTTCTCTATGTACCACATGAACATTTTTACAAGTGTTGGAAAAACAACGCCCACTGGAAAACTTTTCACAAATCTTTGAGTGGAGGAGCCCACACGAATTATCACATTTGTCATACATAAATTTAGTACAAACGTGGGAAAATTTACATGCGAGGCCGCGATTACACTTGCCTTTCAAAAGGAATTTGCACGCAATATTTGATTGCGGTTTTTCAACACTCACAGTGCCAGTAGCACTCGTAGCACTCATGCAGCAAAGTACCATGTAAAACAGTGCAGATACTACCAGGAGCACTGAAGTCGGAAGTAGAAATCTTCCAGGAAGTTTTAAAGCAGACTCAGACTAACAAACGGAACTTCGGACAGCTCTTCTCTATGGCCAAAGAGCAGAAGCGAGCTCTTCCACTTGTCTACTTCAGTACGATGAAAATATCTTCAGTAAGATGAAAATTGCAAAAAGCCGATTGAGGTCAACCATGGGCGATGATAGACTTGGCTTACTTATGCTCCTCTACACCGAAAAAGACATAGCTGCTGAGTTAGAGTCATCGGCACTTGTTGATGCGTGGAAAGTGAAGAAACAAAGGGGAAGACACAATTGGAGTTAGATCAGCCAATTTTGTTTTGGAAACGAAAAGAGAAAACCTTGAGATTTAAAGAAGTAGAAACACCGCTTCTTTAAATCTGATAAGTTTTATTTTCTTAATTTAGGCACGCTGGACGATCTTCTCGGCACATTCCTTATACCCCCCCCCCCCCAAACCCAAAACCCTAGCTGCGCCCCTGGCCATCTATGGAGCCGAAGGAGAAACTTGCAATATTTTAACTGTGGCGATCTTATTTTTTTGTCGAAATTATGTCATAACCGTTGACGGAGAAGTTCAAAATTCAAGATACAAGTCTTATACTTTTGGATGTTTCTTCGTCGCTACAAAAAATCATTGGTAACAGAGCCCGACGAGCGCATGACCTTCTCTACTGCTTCCTCGCCGAAGACTGAAAATTAGTGTCATTTTCTGTGTCTTTATGTGTTTTATTTATTTTCTTTCATTTACTCCACTTGTTCGAAATGGTGGGTTATAAATAAACTACTTACTTACTTATTGACGATACAGATGCGTCATGCCGGATAAAACAATATCCCAGGAACGCCATGCACGTTGCAGATTCTTTTTATCTTTCCTTTCCATTCAAGACTGTCTCACCTATTTACGGTAGTGGTATGCTTATTTCAACAATGTGAACAGAGCGGTTTTGGGCTAAATGGTAGAATGAAGATCCGAAATACCTATTCAGGTGTTTTAAGAAGCCCTTAGTTACCTGCTTTGGCTAACTGGTAGTTAACTTCAGTCACAGCAAGTGCATAAAAATGGCAAAGTACGGAGTCAACAAATATTCAAATAAGCATACCTCTGCTATAGATTGTGCGACAAATTGTACCAGGTTTTATATGCATTTTCTTTGGCTTTCTGGGAATTAGACGAAGAAAATACATTAGATTATGTGTGTTCATCTTAACGAGCTCAGTTAAAGGGTAAGGTCGTCGAATTCTTAGTTTTATTCGTGTATTACGGTGTATTTATTGGAATAGAAAAATAAATAAAAAGATTGCCCTCTTCTGATTGGTTCACTTCGCACTTTATAACTACGCCAGCTAAACGCTTCCTAGCGAAATGTGCAGACGGCGTCATGTCATGTCTCTGTCGATAGAATAATCGGATCTACCGGGTTTCGTTTGGATAGGAAAAAGTGGTCCCTAGCTAAAGTTTGTTACTTTGTTCTGGTAAGTGAGGATAGTGAATACTCTAAATTCTGTGTTGAATAACTTCAGTGAACCAAAGGAAGTGGAAAGACTATTCTGTCTACTTGACGTAAATTTAGCACTGACCAGCTAGGGATTAACAGGGCCTCAGGAGAAAACAGCTATTCAAGGTAGGGCAGCTGACATTTTGCTTGTGTAACCAGTGTGTACCCACTTGTAACCAACTCGTATTGTGTCTAATATTTGGGTTCTAGAAGTTGGGTCTGTTCAGGGCAGGTTCAGGGTCTGTTAAAGTGTACTGTGTCAACAGGTGCGATGGCTCAGGTTCCTAAGTGACATAACTCACTAGCAGGGGTATCACCACTGGGGGGGGGGGGGGAGGGGGATGCCCTCCCAGTGTTGCCGTCCAGTCAATGTGGTAAAAAATGACAGAGTTGTTGCGAAGGGCCACGATTTTTTTTCCGAACTGTTGATATGTTTTCATGATAACAGTTGATTTTTCTGAAAATTAGTTGATTTTTGTCAAAACAGTTGGTTTTTCTGAAAATCGGTCAACTTTCAAAACTGTAATTTTTTTAGAAAAAGGCATTTTTTCTGCAAAGACAGTTGGCAAATTACCAGCCTTGCCCCCCCCCCCCAAACATTTTGGATAGTAACGCCTCTGCTCATAAGTTGCATTTTGCAGATATGATGATATCTGTTACCATGGTAACTGAATCTGCAATTAGTGATTTTTGCAGTTACTGTGGTATCTGATACTGGAGCCTATACTATTTCCGTCAGAAGTTAACCTGTCTATTCCATTGGTCAGCTTTGGTTGTCTTTTTCTCACCACAAAAATTTCCAAAAAATGTCAACAATATATGAAAAGAAAGCCATCTTCTTCTTCTTCATCCTAGGTTTTCTTACGAAATAATAGCGTGCAAGCTGCATTGCCAGTACATGATTTTCTGTGATGACACAAAGAATTTCTGAGGACTTTGTTACCGTTACGGCTGGTCATCCAAATTTTGTTTCCGTTACATAATCATTGTTTAACCTAGGTACTTGGAAAAATATGAAAGCAAACTATATGATTGTTAGAAACAAACATGAATTCAATATTTGAAAAAAATTTAGTGTTTTAAACAGAGAAGATCTTTGTCTTTTTGGCCTATTTTTGACTTACAGCAATTGACGTCGACTCTCATGTACTGTAACGATGCGGGATGCCGTGATTCTATTTCCGTCACAACAGTGCCTAAATATCTGAATTTAGAAAGATTTATCAGTGAATATGATGTCAAACACACATCTTTCAACAGGTTCAACTATTTTAGACAGGTTGTGGTGCATTTAAGGTACATCTAAGCTAGAAAAGTAATTCCGTCGGGTGCTGACGGAAATAGAAACCGACGGAAATAGTATAGGCTCCAGTACACAGTTGCAAAAGTAACTATTGCCAAGATTCCACTTTTGAAGTTATCCAGAAAGTAAAACTGATTTCAAGTTACATCACTAAGTGCTAAACTTCTTTCTCCCCATTTCGACAAAATTTGATGAAACTGAGATGACTTTTCAGATACCACAGTCAGTTACCACAGTCGGACTGTGGTATCCGAACATTAGATACCACAATAATTGGCCAGATACTGTGATAAGTGCAAAAACTCCTTTTCATCATGGTATGAGATACCACAGTAACTGCGAAAAAAACTTTAAACTGTGGTGTCAGATACCATGGTATCTGCTAAAACGCAACTGTTGGCAGTATTGTCATTTATCTCAGACCAGTACTATAGGCCTGGTCATGGGCGAGGTGTCATGTCATGATTTGCTCCGTGGAATGGGGAATGAAGAATCAGTCAAAAATTTAAAGCAAATATTTTTAAATTTTGCTGGTTTATGGGTAATCTGAATGTGAAGTAAATGTTGTTGACTACTATTTTGTCCGGCTAGGGTAGCCTACTAAATAAATACCTTTCAAATTCTGAGTCTTTGTTCCTTGTAATAAGATTCTCCCAAACTTTAGCTTTGGTTTGAGATCAGTATTACCTCTCTAATGTGCTGCTAAGCATCCAAATTCTTGAATTAATTTGAGAGCATGGTGGCATATGTTTTAAGAACTTGTGGATTCCTGCAATAATTTTGGCTCATACAAAATTATGAGAATTACAATTTGTGGCAGCCGCCATTTTACCTTGTGATCGCTATTGAAACTGGGTGATAGGTTTTTGGGGATCCCAAAAACTTAAGTTGAGGGATACCTATGACATCGTAAAAGTTGTCCGTCCGTCCGTCTGTTAG